>CM035144.1:120067079-121434579 GCA_020205605.1 Panax ginseng
CTAGTTATGATGTTGTGACTTATCACCAATCAGCCCAAAAACACAGAAGAACTGGTCTAAATTAATAAAGAGATTCTACAGGAATTTGTTCATTCCTATAATCAGTCAAGATTCTCAGCTGACATTAAGTTAGATTTAGATTTTTCTCCATGCACGTACTTCTAAGTTCTAGGAGCAAATTTGTAGTGCAATTTAAAAAGCCACAGGAATACCAAGGCTTGGTTCAAATTTGTGAGAACATATTTTACTGATGCCAATAATTCATTTTGACTGATGGTTGATGAAAAGATTTTGTAATTTTCCAAAAAATAAAACAATTGTGAGCAAGGGAATTGAAGCCCAAAGGGGAAGTCACAAGATACAATCTAGTCATATAATTGGGCCGCAACATAATAAATTCCCATTCAATATGTAATTCTAAACAAATTCCCATTCACTTGTATTTTACTCTTGTAGATCATGAAATCACTCTCCTATGTGTCCTAGATGCAGGAACACAGAGTATGCATGCGATGCGGCACAAAAGAAGGACACTGAAACCTACAAACTATCGAAAAAGCATAACAACATATTCCTATAGCATAACAGAAATATATGATGGCAATTTAACAACAATTGTTAGCCCCAAAAATAAAAATAAAATCTTGAGGAATGTTAGTCAAGAATTGAGATAACCTGGAAGAAACGAAGCTCTGATGATGTAATTTGACTGACATTGATGAGAGAGAAAATTAGTGAACAAAATATTGAGATGGCATGCGAGGGGAATTGAAGGTGAATTCTGTAGAAATCAATTTTGGGGAGAAGTTGTGTTGTGGGAAGAAGGATAGGGTAGGGGGTTGGCGTGGAGGGTTTATCCGTCGACGTGGTGAGACGACTAATCACATACACCGTTTGCGTATAGCATTGTGACTTGTGAGTTAGTTCAGACTTCAGAGTTTTTGTGATGCTGCGGGTGTGAGTATCAGTAACGGTCTATCCCTTGGCTGCTTATAATATTAAAAAATTATGTAAAAATATTAAATTTTTATTATATACATTACTGAAATATAAATTAATGAATAAATATATACAGACAGAAAAATTAAACAAGTAAGAACAAGATTGATTTTATTCTAGCTTCCGTCTGATTGATAGACAATTAGTTTTGATGTGAGAAAGAAAATTGTCTTATTTTTAATGGAACTTCGAAATTACATATGATTGTAAGTTTTGGCTGGGAAAAAAATTGAAATTAATTAAGATAGATAATTTTTTCAAAGATTGTGAGACTTTTTTCAAAGATTGTGAGAGCCCAAATTATATGAATAAAGATTTAAATTTCTCGAAATATTTTTTTGAAAATTATGGTGTGGATTTGAGATAATATTATAGTTGTGGGTAATATTTATAAATTTTACAAAGTATGCAAGTTGTTATATAATATTCAATTGGTTTAAATATCCGTATTTACGCAGACAATCATTGGTGGACCCTATTAACGGAATTATTGTCGGATTGAGAAAACGACAAAAATATTTTATGAAAATAATAATGTAAGTTTTACCGTTAAAACCGCAACTACTCTTTAGGTAAAAGTAAAAGAATACGCTGATGTCTGGCGATAAAGAAGACACCTGCAGATTGATTATCGATGCTTACGTGAAGTCACTTTCGCTTTTGTTCAATTATTGCTACGAATTGTCGTGATAAGATCTCACGTTATTTGATTCAATTATTGTCGATATTTTGTATATTATTAAATCAATAATTGAGACGACGGTTATTAATATTATTATTTATAATATTAACGATGTCTGTAAGTTCCGCCATGGAAAGGTTTGGTCACCTAATCATACGCGAAATAGTGAGAAATCCATATCGAAAGCCCTCTTTATTAGGAACGACACAGGCCGATTAATATCATGAATTATAATAATGATGATAAATGTCATTAAATATATTGAGGTGTCTTTTTATGAAGTCACTAAGTTTATATATATATATATATATATATATATATATATATATATATATATATAAATTTTGTTTTATTATTATTAGTGTAATAAAACAAAAAACTTTTATATAAAATAGAATACTTTTATAAAGTTATTTATTTTATTAGACAATAATTAGAATATATTATATTTTATTATGCATAGTGTTTTGCAGATAAAGGCTCGCATAGTATTTTCATAGTAAAATCTTTTATATAAAAAACAAAATACTTTTATAAAGTTATTTATTTTATTAGACAATAATTAGAATATAATATATTTTATTACGGTGTTTGCATAAGGCTCAAGATAAGATTTGAATAAGTAAAATCTTTTTATATAAAACATAATACTTTTATAAAGTTATTTGTTTTATTAGATTTTAAATAAAATATATATATATATATATATATATATATATATATAAATAGAATATATTATATTTTATTTTATAGTATCATTTCTATTTTCCTATAAATAGGATGCTTAGTTAAAATTGAAATCACACTAGAAATTTAGATAATTCTCTTCTATAATCACTACAAAAAATGGGGCTTCAGCAACAACCGATTTTCGTTGCTAAAGGTGCCAAATTTCGTTGCTAAATATTTTTGGCAACGACTTTAATGTCGTTAAGCTTTTCGTTTATAAGAATGATAGCGTTGCTAATTGTTCCGCAACGAACTTATTTTTTTCGTTGCCAAAAGTAATACATTTTACAACGAAATTTGGGTTTCGTACATATACATTGATCCTTTAAAGAACAAAATGTATTGTTGCGTAATAATAAAATTCGTTGTTAAAAATCCCATTTCGCTGCAAAAGCCTCGCTAATCGGCAAATCGAAATGAACTTTTTTTT
The DNA here is from genome assembly GCA_020205605.1 of Panax ginseng. Lineage (NCBI taxonomy): Eukaryota > Viridiplantae > Streptophyta > Magnoliopsida > Apiales > Araliaceae > Panax > Panax ginseng. The sequence continues at coordinate 120,069,920 of CM035144.1, forward strand.
TGCAACGACAATGCATTTTTGCTGTAATCGACACCATTTTGCAACGACATTTTTCAAAGTTAAGACATTATGAAAATTGTTGCCTAAAACTTGCTTTCGTTGCGGAATATAAACTTTTTAAGAACGATTTTCGCTTCTTGATTATATTATTTGGCAACGACATTATCTTTGAATCAAGAATCGAAAATGTTTGTTCTTGGTTATTTTTCAATAAAGAACGAAAGTCGCCGATTAACAACGACATTATATGTTGTTGTTTTTTATATGTGTCAAACGAAGTTGATATGATTTGCAACGATAAAAAATATTGCATTTTATGTTAGTATTAGCAACAATATCCTCTCCATTGTTATTAGGTTAATTTTCGTTGCTTAAATATTATATTTTTAATGTCATTAAAGAACGAAAATTTGTTGCTAAATGTATAAAAAATTGTTGCTATATTAAAACTTGTTCAATACTTTGGTAACGAATTATATTATTACCAAATCAAAATTTGACATTCTTTTTGTGTACCTAGCTGGCTCAATGTCCCCATAACAAATAATGGTAAAAATACAAAAAATTAAAATATTATTAACTTAATAAAATCACCCACTACATAATCATTCATTATCTTTACAATTAACCATCTAAAGCTACCATAGTTCTTCTTGATCAAAGTATATATCTATAGAGAGAAAGACACTTCATTATTTCGGCCCCTGCGTTTTCTCAGAACGTAAGACGAAAATTTGACACCCAGTGATTGTAAGACAGTGTCGTAGAAGTAGTCTTCCCGCATATATTTAAAAATAATAACAAGTCAGGAAAATGAAGCAAATAGGTCACCAGATGCACTTTGTACAAAATCAATACACAAAGATAATAGAGTCACATGTGGTACTAATGTACACCGTATTGCTTATATGCGAAAAAGACAAATAGGCAATCACAATATCATTTGCTACAAATCCAAATAGAAAAAGAACCTTCAGTCATGACTATATGATTGCTCACATAAGAAAAAATTGGAATCTTAATCGACCATTTCATTTAACCTTCAAATGATTATAAATGTTGACATATACATATATACTTTTGCAACATAACAAGCTAGACAATTGTGTATGAGTTTGCAAATAACCGCCTAATATATATATCAAGCAATCAATTTTTTGGTTGATAATTTTATTTATATACTGGCTTTAGTGAAGACAAACCGACCTTAACCTCGTGACTCACATCTAATCTTTGTCACGTTATAATCATTATAAATTGAACTTTTCAAATAAAGTTTGGGAACTTTTTAGTAGTTTTATTTAAGATAATATATAGATGTAGCACAAACACACATGTCAAGTAATCGACTTCTACTCTACCGTATGTAATAGATTAAACAACAACAACTTCCTTTGAATCGAGTCAAGTTACCCGCTTAACTGTGGTTACAACAATCATATCCCACCGCAGAAGCAATCAATGTTAGTATACATTTTCGCTTCCCTATCCATGACTTTATAAGCCTTCGTAAAGGAGTCCTTCAAGGCCCGAAAAGAGATCCGTGTGCTTTTTAGTTTCTTCAACATCAACGGAGGCCCTCGATTCCTCATCGGCGACTTAGAAAGGAGGTACTTTCCGGAGTTCATACACGCTGTGGTATTAAGGTCGACATCTCTAAGAACATCGCTACTCTTTAAATTAACTTCTCGAATAATGGTGCACTTAGTTTTAATGGGAGAGAATCTACGACTTTCTTAGCAACCATATGTAACCATAGGGTCCACGGTCACAAAAACACCACAAAAGATCGTGGTCTATTCTCTAACCAAAGTTCTAAAAATAATCCTCCTTAAAATTAGTATTATGTAATTCAATATAATAATGAGATTAGCAATGATGATGAAAAGATAATACGTAAGATAATTATTCATGCCGAAAACGACAATAATAAAAGAAATACATGCCTTTATGAATCATGGAAAAATTTTGAAACCTTTGTTAATTCCTTTCAAAATTTAAAAATACTAGAGATATATATATACATCGACACAAAGACGATAAAGAAAAAGATTTAGCTTTATGAATCAAATAACGTATTTTTTCAAACCTTTGTTGATTGTTCTCACAATTTTAAAAGGCAAAACAAAAAAAAAAGCTAGCGGTGATCCAACCTAATAAAGACACATATCAATAATTATTGAGAGAAAGTTCAACGTAAGGATGTAATAATTCCAACCTATAAATCGTAAAACTCATCAACGCATTATAATGGCTTTAAATCTCATACAGAGTGACAATAGTAACTTTTCATTTATGTGGAACGTGGACTTCAATTTATATCGGAAGCAACATTCTTTTTGTTGATTAAACACGATCCACTATGACACCATCAAACTGTACACAAGTTAAGAGCTACAATGTGCTACTTAATAGCATTGTAAGGTGAGGTATGATTGGGTATATTGTCAAATATTTAACATCATCGTAAGTTATTACTTCAACTAAAAAGAAGATTGTTTTCCTTGCGTATGTTAATCAATTTATCACATCTACATCTAAAATATCATTTAACCTGCTATCAAACTCAAGTAGACTTATTACCTATTACCGTGCTCACTAAAACTTCAAAACATGTTCAAATTAATATAACCAAAATATATTTTTAAGCAAAATATGTATCTGCATCTTTCATTTCCCACCAATCGTAAGAAGGGATCAAACATTGAAACTTGAAAGATAGAAATTAAAACCTCAAAACATTTTAAAAATAAAAGCCAAAATATAAGATGGAGGATGGCATGTATAACCTCCCAAACAATTATGGCATCTTGATTGGTCCTTTCTTTTGCCTTCTTTGGTAAAGAGTGAAGAACTTCACTAGAATTATTCAAGAACATTCATTTGGAATCCTGTGAAGTCGTTTTTCTCTCCTATAATCAAAAGAAGAATTATGTGACCTGTGTCTTTTCTTTGAGATCTTTCTTCCTTACACCTGCAGAGCAGATGTCGGGTGAAGTGGGGAGAGAGCTCCTGCGTTCTATGGATAATGCACAAAGATTCGTATAAATTTTAACCAACAACAATTTTCATACATGAAATAAGAAAAAAGATAAACCGAACAAGCAATGAACAAGGCAATCCAACAATTTCGTGAAAATGAATAGGAATTGATATTTCGAAAGGGACTCTCACATAAATGGTAAGTTCTCAAACTTCATGTCGATAACAACTATTCTATAATTTATGTTCGCTTATTAGTTTTACAAGGTGTTAATGTAAGGCTCCCCAACTTTTATAAATGAAGATTTAATTTTCTATTTATTATTTTGAAATAGTAAGGGTTGATTTGATTAATGTGGTTAGTTATGGGTAAAATGCGTAAATATTTTTAAATAAAGTAGTGGGTTATAAAATATTCATCATTGTCGGGGAATATTCGTTTGGTCGTGGAATATTCTTCTACCGTCGAGGAATATTCGCAATGACTGCCTTTGACCAAAGTGGGCCCATAACGGAAAGCAATTGGATGAAGAAAAGCGATAAGTATAAGTTATTATAAATAATCTACATAGCTTGCCCGGTTATTCTAGATTAATCATTGTTGGAATACACGGTGGTTAAAACACACTAATACGCGTTGTTGAACAATGAAAGACTACGGCGCACCAATTATTGATTCTTACGTAAAAGGCACTACTCAATAATTGTTACGATAATTACCGCTCAAGATTTTATTTTATTGATTCAATAATTGCTTCATTGATTTTTTTTATATTACCGTTGTTTCAATAATTGTCACTACACAATATTTTCCATTATCGAATCAATAATTCATATTATCCGAATAATATTATTAGAAAACATTATTGGCAATGTCTAGAAAGTTCGCATCTAAGGAGAGGTTTGGTCACATAATTGCAAGGCCAAGAAGAAAAATTCTTATTGGAAAGCCCCTCTTTTCCGGAACTACCGTTGTCGTCAAGATCTTGTTTTACGTAATATTATTTGTGAATAATTAATTATTGATTTATATGTTGAGGAAAATATTGATTTTATGTGGATATAGATGGAGAAAATTTTTAAAGTGACAATTGTTGAAAAATTGATATTTTATCTTTTCTGATAAAATAATATTATATTATATTATATAATAATGGTGATATTTTTACAATGAATGTGGGATATATGATTATATGAGGAGAAAGAGTATTTTACTGCATTAAATGATTAACACATATTTTGTGTGTCGGTGGACCCCATTTCTTGACTGAAATTTGATTATAGCCTGTAAAATTGTCCGTATATGAATTTCGGTCAATTTCTGTTTGGAATTTGGAAAAACTTTCTTCTGCAAAGTTGTAGAGAATTGAATTTCCTATAAAAAATCGCGAGATTCGAATTTTTTAATAAAAGGGCTATTTATTATGAATTATTGTAATTCTGAAGTTCCGAAATAATTGATTTTTGGAAGTTTTATTTATTTTTATTAATAAAAACGTTTTTTATATGTTGTGGGCATCTTTAACATGTGAATGGTGGCTGAATTCAGATTCAAGATGTGGACGTATGAATTTTGTTTATATATAATATTATTATATTCAATTTTCTGCTTTTGGTGTTTCAGCGATTTCCTATAAATAGGGTCTTGGGTTAAATTGAAAATCACACCGTAAACTAAAGATTTCTCTCTTTCCTCTCTATAATATCGAGCGTATTTTGTGAGTATTTTAGTACTTTGAGTATTGCTTATACAAATGGAAGTTCTTTCAAAGACTATATCCAAAGATTCCAATGTAAGATTATTCTTTCTCGAGGTAAGGGATGTTATTTTCTTCTTAAATGATATTATTTTCTTCAATATCATTATGCTTAAAATATTGGTGAACGCTTTTATCAAATTTGAAACTTTTCATGTGTGGGGTTACTTATTCACGATTCTTATTCATGAGTTCTTATTCACGATCTTATTCACGAAAGCATGATGATATTTTTGTGAAATTTTTATCTTTTAGTGTTGAGTTACTATTCACGATATCTGACCTTTATTCACACGATACGGCACTATTCACTAATCGACACTCTTCACAAAAAAATTAAATTTTTTTTTCTCAGTGTCCAAGATTATCTCATTATGATTCCTATCTTTGATTGGATCTATGTTTTGGTCTTCATTCTTGAATTTTACTCCACTCGATTATTTATGAAGTATTTTTGAACTTGGATTGTGTAAAGTCTTAATCCTTAATATTTGTTTTTTTTTGTTTCACCGGATTCGCTTCCTTTAAAATATTTTCATCATCCTCACCCAAAATGATGATATTACTTGAATATCTTGGGCTTTGAAAGGCAAAGATGAATGATTTTCGATGAATATCTTTGGCCCGTAGTCTGCAAAGATAAACAGTGTTTAGATGAACATGACCAATCGATGAATATCTTTGGCCGTAGTGCAAAGATGAACAGTGTTGAGATGAACACGACAATGACGGATAATATCTTTGCCTCAGTAGCAGCAAAGATGACTATTTGATTTATGATGTATATTGATTGATGTTACAAAGATAAAATATCGATGATGGACTTTTAAATTCATAGATGATAGTTGATTTCATTCTCTACTTAACTCTTACAATGAATTGTTGTTTCACCGCATTGTTGATCTAAAACTTATTGTACATTGTATTCTATCGATATTTCCTCGTCAAGACTAAGGATAATTTGTTGTACATTATCTTAGTCATAATATTCTTTTCTTGGGCTAGTTGAGCTCACCCTTTTCCTTTTTGTTCCATTTTTCTTCTCGGGAGGCGAGAATATAATGAACTGAATCGATTGTGTGGAGTGATGGTTCAAGATAAATTTTTTTAGTAGTCCTCACTTTATTTTGTAAAATAAAGTATCAATAATTGTAATGAGGACTTATTTGAGTGTGGATATTGTGCAGAAGAAAATATTTGTATTTAAACTCACGAGTTTATGTGTTGTTTAGTATTTTGCCTGACAATTGTATTAATGAAGTCAGAAGTTGTTTACATACCATGTATTTGGTGACTTCGTAATAGGTCCGTGGATTGGACCTATTTTGGGGCGTCCACATTAAGATCGTAGCTTAGGGATATGGTCTCTCCATGGAGATCGGGGAATAGAACTAGGAGGGAGAGATGAGTAAATCCTTCGCTAAGTGTGTCCTACCGAAGCTTATTTGTTGGTTGGTCGTAGTATAGGGATATTATGTGGTATGTTAATTTTTTTTTAATTAACCCTTGTTTTATGGCAGTATTTAATAATGACAACTGAGAACGTTAACAATAGAGTAAATGAGATTGTGGAAACACCTTTAGTCACCAACCAGGCTAATGTGATGTCAAGCGAAGAAGGAATTAGAGATATCCATGTGGTGAGTGATGAATTGATAGTTAAGACCTTTAGATAGTCATGCAGAGGTAACAAATTGAGTTGAGGAAGAAAGGGAAGAAAAGGTACCTGAGGAGAATTTATTAGAGGTATTTTATGATCAAAATGTAGAATTGCAAAATCGTATTCATAAGTTAGAAGAAGCAGTCAAGAAACGACAGCGCTATCGTGGAGCAAAAGGATGCAACGATTCAAGCTTGTGGTTACCCGATATGTGATGATCGAATGTAAGTACTTTTTGCGGTATATAAGATGATAATGCTTTGAATCGATCCGAAAGAAGAAATAATCGAACAGTGAGAATGAGTGATGACGGGTTAAAGCCAGCGCATCGCTGCTTGATATTGTGGAAAGAGATGTCCGATCTAAGAAGAAGATTTAACGATGACGGAAAGACATCGGCCGCAAAGACCAAAGAACAAATTCTAGGGGAAAAGAACGACCGCCAGTTAGATGCTACAAATGCAGAGAGGTGGGACATATAAGTCCAAACTGCTCACAACCTTCCAAGGTATGTTTTAGTTGTGGAAAAGATGGTCACATAGCTCGATTTTGTCCTCAGAATAAATCAAGTCCAAATTTGAACTATGGCAACAAAAGCGGATACTTTAAAAGACAAAGTCAACGATTCCCGGAAATACGTTTGTCGTGACCAGTCGAGAATCGAGGAACCCGAACGAAGTTAACGCAGGTTAGTTAATTATAAATTTTACGAAGTTTATACCTTATTGAGATAATTTGCCTTCTACCCATTCATTTATCTCTCCCGCTTATACTCAACGCTTAAACTTGACCGGGAGAAAATTAGACTTTGACTTATGTGTTGAAACTCAAGCTTATGAAACTTTTCGTTACATCTACTACTTATAAATCTTGTTTGATCCAAGTTGGCACCATCACATTACCCGTTAACCTTATTTCTTTAAAGATACTTGCTTTTGATGTGATTTTGGGGATTGATTGATTAACTATTCATCATGCCAAAATTGATTGCTTTCGTAAGGTTGTTAGTTTTCATATTCCTAAGCAACTCGTTATTCAATTCAAGCAACCAAACCATTGAAGTCAAACACTTTTATATCAAGCCATAAAGTCATTCGCTTATTGAAAAACGGATGTCAAGTTTTCTTAGCCCATGTTATGGACTCAACAAAATCGTCGATTTGAATGATATTTCTATCATTAGAAATTTCCCGATATATTTCTAAAAATTTCTTGCTTACTCCCAAAGTGTGATATTGAATTTTGTATCGACTTTGAACCCAGACAAAACCCATTTCTAAAATCTCATAGCTCCTATTGAACTTCGTGAGTTAAAAATTCAACTGTAGAAGTTTGTACCAGCCTTTATCTCGGTGACTTCCTTCAGGAATACAATCAATCCGCATTCTCCGTAGAGGACGCCATATTCGATGCGATAAGAAATCGATAGGTGTCATTGTGACGTCTTATCCAAGGTTGGGATATAAGTCACGCTTGAGAGCAACCTAAGTCAAGAATCGAAATACGTAGCTTTCAAAGCTTACTTGGTTATTATCTGAGATTCGTTGAAGGATATTCTCGAATCCCTATTCCATTAACGCAATTTAACTCGTAGAGATACAAAATTCGAATGGAGTGAGGAATGTGAGAAGAGCTTCCAAGAACTCAACATGCGGCAACGACGTTGGCTCGAGCTGTTGAAAGATTACGACCATACCATTCAATACCATCCTGGAAAAAAAACGAACATGGTAGCTGACGTGTTGAGTAGAAAATCGTATGTGATTACGAGTGCGATATTGTTAATACAAAGACCCATTTCGTACGACTTACAGAAGATGGAGATAGAGTTAAAGATTCCAAGAATCTGCGTGAAGATAACGAATATACGATTAGAATCAACTTTAATCGACAAAGTTAAAACTGTTCAAGCTACACACCGGAGCTGATGAATATAAATAAGAAGGTACAAGAAGGCATTATTCTAGAAGTAAGAGTTGATGAAGAGAAGAAATCTCAACCTTTGATTTATTAGTCCATTTGAAATCCTCGATTGAATAGAACTATGGCCTATAGACTTCGCTTTTACGTACCAAGATAACGCGTACTTCATAACATTTTTCACGATGTCGATGTTACGTAAATATGTGGACTAATTCAACCACATTATCGAAGTTAGAATCGGATTTGAGATAGCGGTAAGATTTAACGACGAGGAGGTACCAAATAAGATCTTGGATGAGTAAGGAAGAAGATATCCTACATATGTCAATTTCGAGAACGAAATTTCATAAAGAGGGGAGATTATAAGGCCCCAAATTTTTATAAATGAAGATTTAATTTTCTCTATTTATTATTTTGAAATAGTAAGGGGTTGATTTGATTAATGTGGTTAGTTATGGGTAAAATACGTAAATATTTTTAAATAAGCAAGTGGTTATAAAATATTCATTGTTGTTGGGGAATATTCGTTTGGTCGTGGGATATTCTTATCACGGGGGAATATTCGTAATGACACCAGCGATTTGTGTGGGCCCATAACGGAAAGCAATTGGATGAAGAAAACGACAAATATAAGTTGTTATAAATAATCTACATAGCAATGATTATTAAGAATTATCTTTGTTGGAATACCCAAATGGTTAAAATCAGAAGACCCCAAATAATTAATAAATGAAATTTAATTTCTAATTATTATTTTGAAATAGTAAGGGTTGATGTGATTAATGTGGATAGTTATGGGTAAAATACGCAAATATTTCAAAATAAGCAAAGTGGTTATAAAATATTCATTGTTGTTTGGGAATATTCGTTTCGTCGTGGAATATTCGTATCGCTTTCGGAGAATATTCGTATTTACCGCACAAAACAATGTGTAAATGGGCCCCATAACGGTAAAGCGATTGGAGGAAGAAAACGACAAATATAAGTTGTTTAAAATAATAACGAGCGTTGTTACACGCTATTAATCGTTGGAATACCCGGTGGTTAAAACACGAGAATACGCGTTGTTGCAGAAGACACTGCGGTATTGCACCAATTATTGACTCTTACGTAAGAAGGCACTACTCGATAATGGTTACGTAATTCTTCGCTCAAGATTTTATTTTATTGATTCAATAATTGCGTTGATATTTTATATTGTGTTGTTTCAATAAATTGTTATTACACGATTTTTCATTATCGAAGCAATAATTCATATTATCTCGAATAATATTATTAGATAACATTATTGGCAATGTCTAGAAAGTTCTGCTCTAAGGAGAGGTTTGGTCACCTAATCAAGGCTACCAAAGAGGAGAAAATTCTTATTGAAAGCCCTCTTTCCTGAACCTATGCGTCATCGATATTGTGATTCTATAATATTATTTGTGAATAATTAATTATTGATTCATATGATGAGGAAAATATTGATTTTATGTGGATATAGATGGAGAAAATTTTTAATGTGACAATTGTTGAAAATTGAAATTTTATCTTTTTCTCGATAAAATAATTCATTTAAATATATATTATTATATTTTAATAATATAATAATGGTGATATTTTTACAAATCTAATGTGGGATATATGAGTATACGAGGAGGAAGAGTATTTTTGTTGCAATAAATGTTTAAAACATGTTAAACATGTCAATGGACCCTATTTATCGATCGAATTTGATTATACCAGAAAATCGCTTCTGCTTATGAATTTCCCGCCAATTTCGCTTTGGAATTTGGAAAACTTTCTTCGCAAAGTTGTAGAGAATTGAATTTCCTATAAAAACTCTCGAGATTCAATTTTCCGATAAAAGGGCTATTTATTATGAATTATTGAAGTTCAAGTTCAAAATAATTGATTTTTGGAAGTTTTAAATATTTATATTAATAAAAACGTTTTTTTGTTTGTGTGGGCAGCCCTAAAGCATGTGTTTAATGATCCGAGATCAGTTGTCAAAGTGGGCGTAGAAGATTATTAAATATATTAATATTATAATAAATTTTCGCTTTGGTGTTCTAAGCAATTTCCTATAAATAGCCGCTAAGTTAGAATTGAAAATCACACCGTAAATCAAGTTTTCTCTCTATATTATCGAGCGTATTCTTGTGAGTATTTTGAGTATACTTTGAGTATTGCTATACTATGAAAGTTCAAGATATAGCCTATATCCAAAGATTCCAAAGTAAATCTTGATCTTTCGAGGTAAGGGATGTTATTTTCTTCTCAAATGATATTATTTCTTCAATATCATTATCTTTGAAATATCGTTGAAACTTTTTATCAAATTTGGAACTTTTTCATGCTTCTGGGTTACTATTCATGAGTTACTATTCACGAGTTACTATTCATGAGTTACTTATTCACGAGTTATTATTCACGAGTACTATTCATGTAAGCGTGATGATGTTTTTTTGTGAAATTTCTATCTTTTGGTGTCTAATTACTATTCACGATACTAAGACTATTCACGATACTCAGACTATTCACGAATACGACACTATTCATCAAAAATGAAATTTTTCCTTTTCGTCTCAAAATATCTATTCGGATACTAACTTTGATTGATCCATGTTTTGATCATTCTCAATTTTACACCACTATGATTATTTTTGAGGTATTTTTGACGTGGATAAAACAAAATACTGAATCCTTAATCCTTAATCCTTATCATTTTGTTTCAATCGGATTCGCTTTTTTAAAAAATATTTTTTCATCATCCTCGCCTTAAAAGATGAATGATTTATGATGAATATCTTTGGCCCGTAGTCAAAGATGAATGATTTCGATGAATATCTTTGCCCGTAGTAGCAAAGATGAATGATTTCGATGAATATCTTTGGCCCGTAGTGCAAAGATGAACAGTGTTTAGATGAACATGACTAATCGGTGAATGTCCTCGCCGTAGTGCAAAGGATGAATATTTGATCCCGTATATATATTGATTGATGTTACAGGATAAAAATAGACGATGAACTTTAAAATTCATACATAGTAAGATAGTAGTTTGCATTCTCTACTTAACTCTTCTAATGAATTATTATTTCAATTTTGCGAATATTGATTTAAAACTTGTTGTTCATTGTATTCTATTATATTTTTCCTCGTCAAGACTAACGATAATTTTGTTGTATATTATCTTAGTCATAATATTCTTTTATCGGGCTAATGAGCTCACCCTTTTCCTTTTTGTTCCATTTTTCTTCTCGGGAGGCGAGAATATAATGAAGACGAAATGGGGTATAGAATGAAAGTTCTAGGGAGAGTTGTTTAGTAGTCCTCACCATTGTTGTAAAATAATGTATCAATAATTATGATGAGGATTTATTTGTATGGATATTGTCTTGATGACAATGTCTCAGATTCAAACTCACGCTTTCTTATTGTAATAATAAAGTTGTAGTTGTTTTCGCATCAGTGTATTGACAACCTCGTAATGGGGATGTAGACCTATTTTGGGGTGTCACAAAACACAATGAATACGCGTTGTTGAATAAGAAAGACACCAGTATTACACCAATTATTGATTCTACGTAAAGAAGGCACCTTACTCAATAATTATTACAAAGAATTATCGTTCAATTATTTTATTTTATTGATTCAATAATTGCTTCGTTGATTTTTTTATATTACTGTTGTTTCAATAATTGTCACTACACAATATTTTCTATTATCGAATCAATAATTCATATTATCTCAATAATATTATTAGAAAACATTATTAGCAATGTCTGAAAGTTACATTTAATGAGAGGTTTGGTCACATAATCAAGCTACAAGAAGAAAAATTCTTATTGAAAGCCCCTTTCCTCGAAACTACCGGTTGTCAAGATCAGATTTCGTAATATTATTTGTGAATAATTAATTATTGATTTATATGATGAGGAAAATATTAATTTTATGTGGATATAGATGGAGAAAATTTTTAAAGTGACAATTATTATATTATATTATATAATAATGGTGATATTTTTACAATGAATGTGGGATATATGAGTATATGAGGAGAAAGAGTATTTTGTTTGCATTAAATGATTAACACGTGTTTTGTGTGTCAAAGGACCCCATTTCTTGACTAAAATTTGATTATAAATTGTAAAATCGTCTCAGATGTGGATTTCATCAATTTCTGCTTTGAATTTGGAAAAACTTTCTTCCGCAAAGTGTAGAAATTGAATTTCCTATAAAATAAAGCGAGATTCTAATTTTCTGATAAAAGGGCTATTTATTATGAATTATTGAAATTCTGAAGTTCCGAAATAATTGATTTTTGGAAGTTTTATTTATTTTATTAATAAAAACGTTTTTTATATGTTGTGGGCATCTTTAATACGCTGCATGGTGGCTAAATTCGATTCAAGATGCGGGCGTATTTAATTTTGTTTATATATAATATTATTATATTCAATTTTTTGCTTTGGTGTTTTAAACAATTTCTGAAAATTAATAGGGATTTGATATTTCCAAAAGGACTCTCACATGAATGGTAAGTTCTCAAACTCATGAGACACGTGAATTATCAAAACATAATTATGGAAATAACAATTCCGTAATCAATAACATGACCATTCCCTAGGATAATATATTCAAAGTTTCTAGATCAATAATGGCATATCGGCATAAATTTGTAAAACACTCAAGAAGATATATATAGATCGGATCTTCATTCAATTGTATTTAGTTTATTTTGCAAAAGATGCTCTTTCCATAACAATTAGGATTATTTATAACCTTGTACTTTATCAAACAAATTTATAAATTTGAATTTCGACAAAAAATGAAAACAAAAGAAAAAACAAAAGAAAAAACAAAACAAAAGCTCATACATTTCAAACCTCGCTTATTTTTTCCAATGATTTTGTGCATAAACAAACTAGATAAGAAAAATAACTTAAAAAAAAAAGGTAACCTGATCCGATGATTCATTGTGAGGACTAGATAGAGTTACGAATGTCAACGGTCGCTGGGAAGTACAGAATCGAGAAAGTACTGGACGACTTCTCATCTTGGTCCGGTCTTCTCACAAAGTAGTCACACGTGTTGAATATCAATAAGGGTGAACCTTTGCAGAGAGGCTCGTTAATGACGGCTTGCCAAGGCCCTCATGACGCCATTGTTCTTCGATCTTCATGATTCGATATAAAAGTCAAGATGATTGGGAAATCAAAAGTGCTCTGTGGTTTAAAGAGTGATTTTACTATCCTAATACTAATGAAGGGGGAGAATCGATTTGCTTTACGGTTTCAAGAAAGATTGGGGAAATCAAAAGTGCTCTAGGGTTTAAAGAGTAATTTTATTGAACATTTAGACTTTTTTGTTGTTTCAATTGATTTTATAACCAAATAAATACCAATTGAAACCGCATCAAGACAAGAAAAACCGCACCGCACCAATCACAAACTAAGCCAGTAAGGCGGTTTTGGATTTGTCAAAAGCGGTTTCAGTAATGCGGTTTTGGATTTGTCAAACCGTTTGGATACAGCTTTGACTTCAAACCGCACTACGCTCACCCCTACCGACAAAATATATAAAAGTTTCACTATTAATTTTTTTTTTTTTTATATAAAAATGTCTAATTAATTTTTTGAAAAAGTTAATTTTGATAAAGATATGTTATATTAAGGACAAAAACATGCATGAGACCCACGTCTGAATGATGGGAAAAAAATTAATTATTTAAATGAGATGGAGTATAAAAAAGAAGAATAATTAAGCAAACATTCATAAAATAAAAAATTAATCCTCATACTATTTAATAACGAGAGTTTATAATTAAATATAGTCTCAAGCTCATAATCATAATAATAATCATAATCATAATCATAATAATAATAATAATTTCAAAATAATAATAGTAGTAATAATAATTTTTAAATAATAATAACAAAATATTAATAATAATCATAATAATTATTTAAAATTTGTTATTATTATTATTTTGAAGTTATTATTATTATTTTGAAATAATAATAATTATTTTTCTTAATATTATTATTATTATTACTATTATTATTATTTTGAATGATGGGCGGACTCCACATTGGGGTGCGGGTCCACTCTTGTGGGCTTTGAATTTTTTTTGTATATATATAGATACTTTTTTTGCATATTTAAAAATATATATATTCGAATAAATATTATTTTGTTCATTTCAATTGGATGAGTTTCATTTTGATCTGCTTTGGATAGATTTTAAAATTGTAAAATTTAAAACTATGTGAATTAATTTTAATCAGACATTATAATCATAAATATTACTCACTCTGTTTCACAAAAAGAATCTTCTTTGCAAATTTTATTAATTTATACCGTTGATCGCAATATTGGATGACAGAGATTGAAATGAATTTCCCCTGCCGTTATTGTAAGACCCCAACTTATTATAAATAAAATTATTTTTTTTCTATTTATTATTCTAAATTAATAAGGTGTTAATTTGATATAATGCTTTGGTTATGGGTGAAATGTGCAAGTTTTGCAAAATAAGCAAGTGGTTATAGAATATTCATTTCTGTCGGGGAATATTCGTTTGGTCGTGGAATATTCTTGTTGTCGAGGAATATTCGTACGACGGCGCAACCATTTGTGGGCCCCATAACGAAAAATGATTGATTGAAAGAAAATGACAAAGTATGAGTTTTTATAAATAATGGCGTAGTTGTTACCGTTAACACTGTTGGAATACCCTGTGGTTAAAAATACAGTAATATGCGTGGTTGCACAAAGAATACACTCAGATTGCATGCATGATTTTTAAATTATCGATCCTTACGTAAAGAAGGCACTACTCAATAATTGTTACGAAGAATTATCGCTCAATATTTTATTTTATTGATTCAATAATTGATGCGTTGATATTTTATATTATTGTTGTTTCAATAATCACAACGTGACAAGATTTCTCATTATTATATCAATAATTCATATTATTTGAATAATATTATTAGATAGCATTATTGGCAATGTCTAGAAAGTTCTGTCTAAGGAGATGTTTGGTCACCTAATTGCGCGTCAATAAGGAGAAATCCTTATTAGAAATTAAAGCCCCCTCTTTCCTGGGAACTACCTGCTTGTCATTATTGTGATTCTGTAATATTATTTGTGAATAATTAATTATTGATAAGAAAATATTTATTTGATGCGGATATAAATGATGGATTTATTTATTTTATGTGGTTATAATTGAAGAAATTAATGTTGAGGTGTTTTATCAATATTTTTTCTTGAATGGAGGTATTAAAAATCAAATCAAGATTTTTACGATATATCATGTGACTTATAATTTTAATCCGACCATTGGATCGTTGTGATTTTTTGGATATGTTATACATATATGAGTTGAGTATACGCCTATAAATTTTGAACCGCTAAAAATGAACGTATGATTTGTTATGAATTTTAAGAGGTGATCGATTTGGAAATTAGGTTTATAAATGATTTTGGTGGAAAATTCTAGAATTGAGTGGGCCCCACTTGTGGTTGGTGAAGAAAATGTGCTGAATTTTATTTCAAATGTGGTGGGTGACAATAGTAGCGAGTAAAGCCATCAGTGTAAAGCGTGAGTCAAGTCTGCTTTCAAGCGTCTAACATTTTCCTATAAATAGAGGCTAAGTTAGAATTAAAAATCGCACTGTAAACATAAGCTTTCTCTCTTTCTCTCTATATTATCGAGCGTATTTTGTGAGTATTTAGATACTTTGAGAGTTGTCGCTCAAAGATAAGTTTCATCCAAAGATCACTTCCGACCTTTCATTCCAAGATCGATTCTTTGAGGTAAGGGATGTTATTTTCTTCTTAAATGATATTATTTTCTTCAGTATCATTATGCCGAAATATTGTTTTGAAATTTTTAATCAAATTTGGAACTTTTGTGTCAGAGTTACTATTCACGTATACGACACTATTCATGAATACGACACTATTCACCGAAAAATAAAATTTTCTCTTTTTCATCCCAGATGTCTTTTATGGTTACTATCATTGATTGTATCCATGTTTTGATTTTTATTTTTGAATTCTACTTCACACTTGGGTATTATGGAGTATTATTGAATTTAGATAAACCGAAATACGAATCCCTAACATTTGCCCTTATATCTTATTGGATTCGTTCTCTAAAATATTTTTCATCATCCTCAGTCCTTAATAGTGGTACTTGATGAATATATTTGGCCTATAGTGCAAAGATGAATGATTACCTGATGAATATCTTTGGCCCGTAGTGCAAAGATGAATATGTGTTGAGATGAAACATGACCAACTGGTGATATAAATGAATATCTTTGGCCAGGTAGAAAAAAAAGATGATTATTGATTGATGTTACAAGGATAAAATATTGATGATGAACTTTTAAATTTATAGATGATAAGAGATTTCATTCTCTACTTAACTCTTCTAATGAATTGTTGTTTCCGCTTGCAGCTTGTTGATCTAAAACTTGTTGTCGATTATATTCTATCGATTTTTTCTGTCAAAGACTAAGGATAATTTGTTATATATTATCTTAGTCATAATATTCAAGCATCGGGCTAGTTGAGTTCACCCTTTTCCTTTTTGTTCCATTTTTCTTCCGTAGTTTGGTAACATGCGTGAAAACCACGGGGTATAGAGTGATGGTCCTGCAGGTTGTTTTAGCGGCCTTTCACTATTTTTGTAAAATAGTACTTTAATAATTGTAATGAGGACTTTATTTGGGTGTTGATATTGTTTAAAGATAATATTTGTATTTAAACTCACAAAGACGTGTTGTCGTTTTTTTTACGATAATTGTATTAATAAAGTTGTAGTTGCTTTTCTGCACTATATATTTGGCGACTCAAAATGGGTGATGTATACCTATGTTGGGGGTATCACAAATTGGTATCGAGCTTTAGGATATGGTCTCTACGGAGATCTGGGAGTAGAATCAGGAGGAGAGATGAGTAAATCCTTCGCTAAAGGTGTCCTATCTAAGATTATTTGTTGATCGGTCATAATATAGGGATATTATGTGATATGTTTAATTAACCCTTATTTTATGGCAGTATTTAAGAATGGCTGCTGAGAATGTTAATAATGGAGTGTATGAGACTGTGGAATAACCTTTAGTCACAAAACCAGAGAAGCAGGCAACAGAAGGCAATATTCTCTCAGAAACAACGCTACCGAAAGCAAACGATGAATGATGGAATGTTTAGAACTTTTCAGTTCATTCAAAATCGAATTTAGGGAGACTTCGTGGTACAAAATACGGATGGAAGTGATAGAAATGCGCGGTTTGTCACAGCCAAACAGTTCAAGGAGTTAGGACCACCAGAATTCTTTGAAAAGTCGGATCCGATCAAGGCAGAAACGTGGGTTAAGCAAATTACCAAGATATTTGATGTCTTGGGATGCACGGAGGAAAAGAAGGTTCCATTCGCCACCATTATGTTTCGTAAGTGCAGACATCGGTGGGAATCGTGGAAGTGCACTCTAACCTCGCCGCACTCAATATGTCTTGGGAAACATTTCAGAAACTATTCAATGACAAGTACTTTTATGAAAGTATTCGTCACATGAAGGAGGTAGAGTTTATCAAGCTGGAGCAAAACAATATAAACGTGTCGTAGTACGAAGATAAGTTTGCCGAGTTGTCCCGATTTGCATCCCATTTGGTTGATAATGAAGAGAGAATGATGTGACGCCCCCAAAATAGGTTTATTCCATCCAAACCATTCTGAGTCGCCAAATACATGGTACAGAAATAACTACAACTTTATTATTACAACATATAAACTGTGAGTTTAAATACAGATATTGCCATCTAGACAATATCCACATCGCAAATAAATCCCCACCATAATTATTGATACATTATTTTACAAAAATGGTGAGGACTACTAAACAACTCTCTCTAAAACCTTCATTCCATACCCCGACTAAGACTCGCCACATTCTCGCCTCCCGAGAAGAAAATGGAACAAAAAAGAAAAGGTGAGCTCAACTAGCCAAGTAAAGAATATTATGACTAAGATAATATACAACAAATTATCATTAGTCTTCAACAGGAAAAATCTAATAGTAATACAATAGTACAACCAGCTTTTAAATCAACAATCGCAATGAAATAACAATTCATTAGAAGAGTTAAGTAGAGAATGCAAACTACTATATTCTATATATGAATTTAAAAGTTCATCGCTCATCTTTTATCCCTCAGAACATCAATCAATATATATCCGAATCAAATATTCATCTTTGCATTACAGTGCCAAAGATATTCATCACTTGGTCATGTTCATCTAAACACTGCTCATCTTTTGCACTACGCCAAAGATATTCAAGAATATCATCATTTAGGACCGAGGATGATGAAAAATATTTTAAAGAAAACGAATCCAGTGAAATAAAAGAACAAATATTAAGGATTCGTATTTTAAACAATCCAAGTTCAAAAATACTTCATACGTAATCAGAGTGGAGTAAAATTCAAGAATGATCAAAACATGGATACAATCAAAGCTTAGTATCCATAGTAGATATTTTGGACAAAAAGAAAAAATTTCATTTTTCTTGAATAGTCAAAGTATTCGTGAATAGTCTTGAGATACGTGAATAAGAACTCAGACACCAAAAGATAAAAATTTCACAAAAAACATCTTCACTCTTCGCGAATATTACTCAGAAATAAGAATTAATTGAATAAGAGTCATGAATAGTAACTCGTGAATAAGAACTCATGAATAAGAACTCCCATACATGAAAAAAATTCCAAATTTGATAAAAATTTCCAACCAATATTTTGCAATAATGATATTGAAGAAATAATATCATTTTGAATAAAATAACATCCTTTACCTCGAAAGACAAGATTTTTAGTTGAAACACCTGACATAAAGCTATGACTTGAACTTCAAGACCGTATAACAATACTCAAAGTATACTCAAAAATACTCACAAGAATACGCCGATAATATAGAGAGAAAACTTCAGTTACGGTGTTATTTTCAATTCTAACCCAAGACACTATTTATAGGAAAATGCTTTAGAACACCAAAGTAGAAAATTTAATAAATATTAAAATATATTTTCCAAAACCTCATACTACATTACTTGCCAACCTAATTCAGCTCCTACACATGTTAAATGAGGCCACCTAAACATTCCAAAAAATGTTTTTCCTATTTTAAATATTTTAAACTTCCAAAATCAATTATTTCGAGCTTCTAACTTCAATAATTCATAATAAATATTCCTTTTATCGTAAAAATTCAATCTCGCGCCTTTTTATAGGAAATTCAATTCTCTACAACTTTGCGTAATAAAGTTTTTCCAAATTCCAAATGTAAATTAACCGAAATCCACAAACCAGACGATTTTACATGTTATAATCAAATTTCTATTAATAATTGTGTCCACCAACACACAAAATATGTGTTAAACATTTAATGCCACAAAAATACTCTTCCTCCTCATATACTCATATATCCCACATTCATTATAAAAATATCACCGCTAATATATTATTAAAATAATATATTTAAATGAATTATTTTATCGTAAAAAGATAAAATATTAATTTTCAAATAATTGTCACATTAAAATTTTCTCCATCTATATCCACATAAAATCAATATTTTCCTCATCATCATAAAATCAATAATTAATTATTCACAAATAATATTACAGAATCACAAGATCTTGCAACCGTGCCGCTCCTGTGAAAGAGGGGGCTTTCCAATAAGGATCTCTCCTTACTTGGCGCAATTAATTAGGTGACCAAACCTCTCCTGTACGTAACTTTCTAGACATTGCCAATAATGTTATCCAATAATATTATTCAGATAATATGAATTATTGTCTGATAATGGAAAATACTGTAATGACAATTTATCAAAACAATAGTAATATAAAATATCAATGCAGTTAATTATTGAATCAATAAAATAAAATATCGAATAAAGAATTATCGTAATAATTATTGAAAGTGGCCTTCTTATGTAAAAATCAATAATTGGTGCAATACCGTAAGCTATCGCTCAACAACGCCAGATAAGGTGTTTTTAACCACCGGTATTCCAAAGAAGATAATCTGTGAATAACTACGCCTGTTATTTATAAACAACTTATATTTGTCCTTTTCTTCATCCAATCGCTTTCAGCATGGGGCCAACAAAAACAACGCCAGTAATTTAATATTCCTCGACAAAGATTTAATATTTCACGACCAAACGAATATTCTCCTACAATAATGAATATTTTATAACCACTTGCTTATTCAAATATTTCATGATTTTACCCATAACTATCCATATTAATCAAATCAACCCTTACTATTTCAAAATAATAAATAGAGGAAAATAAATTTCATTTATTAATAATTTGGGGTCTTACAAATGACGCGAATGTTTTTGCGAGGTTTGAAACCCGAAATACGTCAATACCTCATTTATCACAAACTTTGTTTATATTCTGATGTTGTGAATAGGGCTCAATTATTGGAGCATGATAATGAGTCAGCTCAACCGAAGAATAACGACCAACAACTCGATGATAATTGAACCGGTTGCAACGATCATCGGAACAATGATAACCGTCGTGGAGGAAATTATCATGCTAGAAATGGTAACCACTCGGGTGGTAATCATAGCCAGGATAATAGGAGAGGTGAGTCAGGTGGAAATTTTAAGAAGATAAGATTTTACGATGACGGGAAGACGTCGGCAGCAGCACCAGCAACAAATTCTAGGGGAGGAGAACGACCGCCAGTTAGATGCTATAGATGCGGAGAGGAGGGACATATAAGTCCAAACTGTTCACAGCCTTCCAAGGTATGTTTTAGTTGTGGAAAAGACGGTCACATAGCTCAATTTTGTCCGGTAGCAAAATTAAATCCAGCTGGGACGGTGGCACCAAAGGCGGATACGGACAAAACAAAGTCGGCGGTTTAAGGAAGAGCGTTTTTCGTGACTTCCCAAAACGCGAGGAACCCGAACGAAGGTATCATGGGTTAGTTAATTATAAATTCTTGCAAAATCTATACCTTATTAGATACTGGTTCTACCCATTCTTTTATCTCTCCTGCTTGTGCTCAACGTTTGAACTTGACTCGAGAAGAAATTAGACTTTGACTTATCTCAGAGACTCAGGAGAAACTTTCGTTACATCCACTGTTTAAAAAAATCTAGTTTGATCCAAGTTGGCATCATCACATTACCTGTTGATCTTATCTCTTTAAAGATACTTGCTTTTGAGGTGATTTTAGGAATTGATTCGTTAACCACTCATCATGCCAAAATTGATTATTTTCGTAAGGTTATTAGTTTTCATATTCCTAACCAACCTGTTAAGCGAATTCAAGCAACCAAATCACTAAAGTCAAACACTTTCATATCAAGCCATAAAGTTTTTCGTTTATTGAAAAACGGATATCAAGCTTTCTTAGCCCATGTTATGAACTTGAATAAAAATACGTCAGATTTGAATGATATTTCTGTTGTTAGTAAATTTCCTGACGTATTACCTGAAGAATTTCCTGGCCTACCCCCAGAGCATGATATTGAATTTTGTATCGAATTTGAACCCGGTACAAAACCCATTTCTAAAATCTCATATCGAATGGCTCCTATTGAACTTTAGGAGTTAAAAACCCAACTACAAGAGTTGGTACTCAAGCTTCTATCTGGTGACTTCCTTTGTGGAATGCACCGAAACCAGACTCTCCATAGGGGACTCTATATTTGTGTGGTGGTAAAACGATCGGTGCCATTGTGACGTGTTATCCAAGATTGGGATATGAGTCACAGTTGAGAGCAACCTAAGTCAGTAATCAAAATATCTAGCTTTCTAGGCTTAGTTGGTTACTATCGGATATTCGTGGAAGGATTTTCTCGAATCGCTACCCTGTTAAATTAGTTGACTCGGAAAGATACAAAATTCGTATGGAGCGAGGAATGCGAGAAAATTTTCCAAGAGCTCAAGAGGCAACTCATTTCGGCACCTGTTCTGACCATACCATCCTGGAAAAGCGAACGTGGTAGCTGACGCATTGAGTAGAAGATCGTACGCGAGTACGGGTGCGATATTGTTTAACACAAAGACCTATTTTGTACGACTTACAAACGATAAAGATAGAGTTAAAGACAATAGGGACCCACGTTATGATGTTAAATATACGTGTAGAATTGACTTTAATCGATAAAGTTAAAGCTGCTCAAACCACAGACCCAAAAATGATGCGTATGAAAAAGAAAGTGCAAGAAGGTGCTATTACAGAAGCAAGAATCGATGAAGAAGGAATACTTCGAGTCAACTCTAGACTTTGTGTTCCTAACGATTTTGACTTGAAGCACAGAATCATGATGGAGGCACAGAACACACCATTTGCAATCTATCCTGGGAGTACCAAAATGTATCACGATCTTCGACATACATTTTGGTGGAGCAATATGAAGAAAGAGATCGCGAAATTTATCTCGAGGTGTTTAACTTGTCAACGTGTAAAGGCAGAGAATCAAGTGCCAAAGGGTCCATTGCAACCACTTGAGATTCCGAAATGGAAGTGGGAACACATTACTATGGATTTCGTTATGGGTCTTCCCAAGGTTTCTCAAGGTATAGATGCGATTTGGGTTATTGTTGATATATTAACCAAGTCGGCTCATTTCTTTCCCATACGTGAGACTTATTCCCTTGAAGGTCTTGCTAGTATGTATGTAAATGAGATTGTGAGATTGCTGGCATACCAGTATCCATAGTTTCGGATCGTGACCCAAGATTCACTTCATGATTTTGAATTAGCTTGCAGAAAGCTATGGGCACGGATTTACGATTCAGTTCGGCATATCATCCTCAAACGGACGGATAATCAGAAAGGACTATTCAAACCCTTGAAGATCTATTAAGACTTTGTGTCCTAGATTTTAAAGGAAGTTGGGATAAGTACTTGCCATCGGTGGAATTCTCCGCAAATAACGATTATCGTTAAAGTATAGGTATGGCTCCATTCGAGGCGTTATATGGACGAAAAAATGTATCGCTTCTCCAAAGATCTTTGGGACGAGGTGGGAGAAGAAGCAACGTTGTTGGGACCGTAATTAGTACGCATGACTACGTAAAAGATTCAAATGATTCGAAACATATAAAGACCTCACAAGATCGATAAAAAGAGTTATGGCCGATCTTCATCGAAAGGACGTGGAGTTTAATATTGGAGATCATGTACTGTTACGTATTGCTCCATGAAAGGGAGTTACAAGATTTGGGAAGAGAGGAAAGCTCAATCCACAATTTGTTGGTCCATTTGAGATTCTTGATCGAGTAGGAACTGTGGCTTATAGACTCGCCTTAACGCTAAGTATGTCACGTGTTCATAATATTTTTCATGTATCGATGTTACGTAAATGTGTGGACGACCCAAACCATATTATTGCGTTAGAACCAGACGAGATAGTTGAAGATTTAACGTACGAGGAGGTACTTGTCAAGATCTTGGATAGGAAAGAGCATATCCTACGCACAAAGGTTATACCACAAGTTAAGGTTTTGTGAAGGAACCATGCTATTGAAGAAATGACCTGGGAGTTGAAATCAAAAATGAAAGCGAGGTACCCTCACATTTTCGAAATACCAGGTGCGTACGTTAATTTCGAGGACGAAATTTCATAAGGAGGGGAGGTTGTAAGACCCCAACTTATTATAAATAAAATTGAATTTTGTTTATTCATTATTCTAAATTAATAAGGTGTTAATTTAATATAATGCTTTGGTTAGGGGTGAAATGTGCAAATTTTGCAAAATAAGCAAGTGGTTATAGATTATTCATTTCTGTCGGGGAATATTCGTTTGGTCGTGGAATATTCTTGTTGTCGGGGAATATTCGATGCGGCACAAGCAACCATTCAGGGCCCCATAACGAAAAAAACGGTTGGATGAAGGAAAACGACAAAGTATGAGTTTTTATAAATAATCTACAGTAGTTGTTACGAATAAACACTTGTTGGAATACCACGTGGTTAAAAATACGAAGAATACGCGTGGTTGCAAGAATACACGGTATTGCATTAGATTTTTAAATTATTGATCCTTACGTGAAGCGCACTACTCAATAATTGTTACAGTAATTACTGTTCAATATTTTATTTTATTGATTCAATAATTGTTGCGTTGATATTTTTATTATTGTTGTTTCAATAATTGTCACTGCACAGTATTTCTCTTTATCATATCAATAATTCATATTATTTGAATAATATTATTAGATAGTATTATTGGTAATGTCTAGAAAGTTCTGTCTAATGAGAGGTTTGGTCACCAAATTGCGTGCCAATAAGGAGAAGTCCTTATTGGAAATTAAAGCCCCATCTTTCTTAAGAACTGCATGTTGTCATTATTGTGATTCTGTAATATTATTTGTGAATAATTAATAATTGATAAGGAAATATTTATTTGATGCGGATATAAATGATGGATTTATTTATTTTATGTGGTTATAATTGAAGGAATTAATGTTTAGGTTTTTATCAGTATTTTTTTCGGAATGGAGGTATTAAAAATTAAATCAGTATTTTTACGATATATTGCGTGAGTTATAATTTTTAATTCGACAGTTGGATCGTTGTGATTTTTGGATATGTTATACATATATAAGTTGAGTATATGTCTATAAATTTTGAACCGTTAAAAATGAACGTATGATTTGTTATGAATTTTAAGAGGTGACTGATTCGAAAATTAGGTTTATAAATGATTTTGGTAGAAAATTCTAGAATTGAGTGGGCCCCACTTGTGGTTGGTGAAGAAATGTCTTGAATTTTATTTCAAATGTGGTGGGTGACAATAAGTAGCGAGTAAAAGCCATCAGTAAAGAAGTCAAGTCCGCTTCTTGCCAGTCTTAACATTTTCCTATAAATAGGCTGTTAGAATTGAAAATCACACCGTAAACATAAGCTTTCTCTCTCTCTCTATATTATCGAGTTTATTTTGTGAGTATTTAGATACTTTGAGAGTTCTTTGTTCAAAGATAAGTTTCATTCAAAGATCACTTCCGTAATTTCATTCAAAATCTTGATTCTTTTCGAGGTAATGGATGTTATTTTCTTCTTAAATGATATTATTTTCTTCAGTATCATTATGCCGAAATATTGGTTTGAAATTTTTAATCAAATTTGGAACTTTTGTGTCAGGGTTACTATTCACGTATACGACACTATTCATAAATACGGCACTATTCACCGAAAAATAAAATTTTTTCTTTTTCGTCCCAGATGTCTTTTATGGTTACTATCATTGATTGTATCCATGTTTTGATCTTTATTTTTGAATTCTACTTCACACTTGGGTATTATGGAGTATTATTGAATTTATATAAACCGAAATACGAATCCCTAACATTTGTCCTTCTGTCTTATTGGATTCGTTCTCTAAAATGTTATTCATTATCCTCAGTCCTTAATGATGGTACTTGATGAATATCTTTGGCCTGTAGTGCAAAGATGAATGATTACCTGATGAATATCTTTGGCTCAGTAGTGCAAAGATGAATGTGTGTTGAGATGAATATGACCAACCTGGTGATATGAAATGAATATCTTTGGCCCGTGGTGCAAAGATGTATATTGATTGATGTTACGAGGATAAAATATTGATGATGGACTTTTAAATTCATAGATGATAGTAGATTTCATTCTCTACTTAACTCTCCTAATGAATTCTTTGTCAAGCTTCCACCGCAGCTTGTTGATCTAAAACTTGTTGTCGATTATATTCTATCGATTTTTCCTCGTTGAAGACTAAAGATAATTTGTTGTATATTATCTTAGTCATAATATTCAAGTATCTTGGGCTAGTTGAGCTCACCATTTTTCTTTTTTTTTTCCATTTTCTTCTCGTGAGTCGATAACATACGAGAATCGATTCGGGATATAGAGTGATGGTCCTAAACAGTTGTTTTAGCAGTCCTCACTATTTTTGTAAAATAGTACTTCAATAATTGTAATGAGGACTTTATTTGGGTGTTGATAATGTCTAGAAGACAATATTTGTATTTAAACTCACAGCATGTGTTGTCGTATTTTGCACGACAATTATATTAATAAAGTTGTAGTTATTTTTTTGTACCATATATTTGGTGACTCAAAATGGGTGATGTATACCTATTTTGGGGGCGTCACAGTTACAAGCTGTAGTGACATGAGAAATTACTCATTTGCCCCTCATTTGCTCAGTAAATGTCTTCTAATCGCTCACCGCTAATAGTTATGGTGGTAGTTTAGTTAACTAAAGAAATTAGGTTCAAAACCTAGCTCGATATTTTTGCTTCTTATGTTATATTTTTTTGTCTATTAGATAAATTCTATTACCATCTATATATATATACTATCTTAAATCTCCACATTAAACTAAATATATATAAAGTAATTATGAATATATATATATATATATATATAAATTTATCTCTAAATATTCATATAAATATTTATAAACAAATATTCATATAAATTTATCTTTAAAATTTATAAACAAATATTTATTTATAAATTTAAATATTTCATCTAAAATTTATAAAATTTAGATATGAATATTTGTTATAAATATTTATATGAATATTTAGAGACAAATTTATAAATATTTATATGAATATTTGTTTACATATATATATTTATATATAAAAATATTCATAGTTACTTTATATATATTTAGTTTAATGTTGAGATTTGTATGTATTTTATATATATATATATATATATATATACACACACACACACACATCATATGTGGCGAATATTGAACTTTATCCCAAAAAATATGTTGATGCACAAATTCGAACTCAAAACCTCCAGTTTGGAATATTAATCCAATGACAACCCGAGCACCTGGGCCTAGTTGTTATTATTTTGCAAGGGTTAGTATTTAGTACTATTATTATTAGTATTATTAGTATTATTATTATTTTTATTATTATTATTATAATTATTATTATTACTGTTATTGTAATTGTTATTGTTATTATTATTATTATTATTATTATTATTATTATTAGTACTATTATTATTTTGACTGTTATTATTATTATTATTATTGTTTAACACATGTCATGTCTAATTAATGTTCCTTAAGACCCTTAACAAAAATGTCCAACTAACATAACAAATGAGGTTGAAACAAACCTAAATTTATTTTCCTAAATTTGGGATCAACTATTCAAATATGGCATCTAAAATAATATTTAAAAAACAAATAATATCAATCGTAACTTACTATGTTGATTTTATAATCCCCAAAATCTACTATTTTTCTAAACATAATTATTATATCCTAAAATCACTATTTTTCTAATATTATGTGACACCCCCAAAATAGGTATACATCACCCATTCGGTCGAGTTGTCAATACACCTGATGTAAAACAACTACAACTTTATTATTACAACAAGAAAAGCTGTGAGTTTAAATACGATATTGCCATCTAAACAATATCCACATACAAATAAATCCTCATCATAATTATTGATACATTATTTTACAAAAATGGTGAGGACTACTAAACAACTCTCTAAAATCATCATTCCATACCCCTGACTGCAGACTCGCTTACATTCTCGCCTCCCGAGAAGAAAAATAGAACAAAAGGAAAAGGGTGAGCTCAATTAGCCCAAGAAGAATATTATGACTAAGATAATATACAACAAATTATCGTTAGTCTTCAACAGGAAAAATTTAATGTAATACAATAGACAACAAGTTTTAAATCAATACTGCAATGAAAATATTAATTCATAAGAGTTACGTAGAGGATGAAATCTACTAATATCTATGAATTTAACAAATTCATCATCAATATTTTTATCCTCGTAACATCAATTAATATATATCTCGAATCATATATTCATCCTCGCACTACTGTGCCAAGGACATTCACCAATTGGGTCATGTTCATCTAAACACTGCTCATCTTTGCACTACGGGCCAAAGATATTCATCGAAATCATTCATCTTTTGCACCACAGCCAAAGATATTCATCGAAATCAATCATCTTTGCACTACAAAGCAAAGATTTTCAATAATATCATCATTTAAGATTGAGGATAATGAAAAATATATATATATTTTTAAAAGAAACGAATCCAGTGAAACAAAATGACAAGGATTAAGGATTAAGGATTCGTACTTTGTTTTATCCACGTCCAAAAATACCTTAAAAATAATCATAGTGGTGTAAAATTCAAGAATGATCAAAATATGGATACAATCAAAACTAGTATCCACAATAGATATTTTGGACGAAAAGGAAAATTTTCATTTTTCGATGAATAAGGTCTTATTCGTGAATAAAGATGCAGATATCACGTGAATAGTGCCAGTATACGTAAATAGTAACTCCGACACCAAAAGTTCCAAATTTGATAAAAACTTTAGATCAATATTTCAGCATAATTGTAAAACCTCTAAATAATTCATAATAAATAGCCCTTTTTGTCGTAAAATTTCAATCTCGCGTGTTTTTATAGGAAATTCAATTCTCTACAACTTTGCAGAATAAAGTTTTTCCAAATTCCAAATGTAAATTGATCGAAATTCATAAACAAAGCGATTTTACAGTTATAATCAAATTTCACTCGATAAATGGGGTCCAATCGACATGTTTAACATGTTTTAAACATTTATTGCAACAAAAATACTCTTCCTCCTCAGATACTCATATATCCCACATTCGCTTGTAAAAATATCATCATTATTATATTATTAAATATAATATATATATATATTTCAATGAATTATTTTATCGTAAAAAGATAAAATTTTAATTTTCAACAATTGTCAAATTAAAAATTTTCTCCATCTATATCCATATAAAATCAATATTTTCCTCATCATATGAATTAATAATTAATTATTTACAAATAATATTACGTAATCACAATATCGACAACCGTGCATTTCCTAGAAAGCAGGGGCTTTCTAATAAGAATTTCTCCTTCTTGGCCGCAATTAGGTGACCAAACCTCTCCTTAGATGTAACTTTATAGACATTGCCAATAATGTTATCTAATAATATTATTCAGATAATATGAATTATTACTTCGATAATGAAAAATATTGTGTAATGACAATTATCAAACAACAAGAATATAAAATATCAACGCAACAATTATTGAACCAATAAAATACTCGAATAAAGAATTATCAGAACCATTATTGAGTAGTGCCTTCTTACGTAAGAGTCAATAATTGGTGCAATACCGTGCCATCACTAACAACGCCAGACATCGTGTTTTAACCACCGGGTATTCCAACAAAGGTAAATCAGTAATAACTACGCCTGTTATTTTTAAACAACTTATATTTGTCGCTTTCTTCCAATCGCTTTCCGTTATGGGGCTTCATTATTGGTCATACTATTGCATTTAATATTCCCCGACAAGATTTAATATTCCACGACCAAACGAATATTCCCTCGACAACAATGAATATTTTATAACCACTTGCTTATTTTGAAATATTTATGTATTTTACCCATAACTATCCACATTAATCACATCAACCCTTACTATTTCAAAATAATAATTAGAGGAAATTAAATTTAATTTATTAATTATTTGGGGTCTTACAACCTCCTCCTTATGAAATTTCGGCCTCGAAATTGACATACGCACTGGTGTTTCAAAAGATGAGGATACCTCGCTTTCATTTCCGCTTTCCAATTCCTGTGTCATTTCTTCTATAAGATGGTTCCTCCACAAGACTTTAACTTGTGGTATGACCTTCGTATGTAGGACATGCTCCTTCCTATCCAAGATCTTGACAGTGCTCCTCCTCACACGTTAAGTCTTCAACTATCTCGTCCCTGGCTTAAACTCAATAACGTGGTTCGGTCTTTCACATATATTATGAAGTGCGAGCATGTGAAACACATTATGAAATACGACATACTTGGAGGTAAAGCGAGTCCATAGGCTACATTTTCTACTCTCGGTCAAGAATTTGAAATGGACCAATAAATCGTGGATCGAGCTTTCTCTCTTCCCAAATCTTATAACTCCCTTCCATGGGGCAACACGCAACAATACATAATCCCTATACTAAACTCCACGTCCTTTCATGAAGATCCGCGATAACTCTTTTGTCGATCCTGCGTTGCTTTGTATGCATTGTCTAATCATTTGGATATTTTCTTCGTGGTCATACGCATCAACCGGGTCCCAACAATGTTGCTTCACCCACCTCGTCCCCAATATACCTGGAGAGCTTACATTTTCGGCCCATATAATGCTTCAATGGGGCCACACCTATACTTCTGCTCGATAATCATATTGTAGGAGAATTCCACCAATGGTAAATACTTATCCTAACCGCCTTGAAGTCTAGGACACGAGTCTTAATAAATCTTCAAGAGTTTGAATAGTCCTCTCCGATTGTCCGTCCTGCTTGAGGATGGTATGCCGAATCGAATCATAAATCCGCACTTATAGCTTTTTTTGCAAGCTAACCCAAAAATCTTGAAGTGAATCTTGGGTCACGATCCGAACTATGGATACTGGCACGCCAAAGAATCTCACAATCTCATTTACATACATACTAGCAAGACCTTCAAGGAATAAGTCTCACGACAAGCAAGAAATAAGCCGACTTGGTTAATATATCAACAATAACCCAAATTGCATCTATACCTTGAGAAACCTTGGGAAGACCCATAACGAAATCTATAAGAATGTGTTCTCACTTCCATTTCTAATCTCAAGTGGTTGCAGAATGGTCCCTTAGGCACTTGATGTCTTAACTTTTACACGCCGACAAGTTAAACATGTTGAGATAAACTTTGCAATCTCTCTTCATATTTGTTCCACCAAAATGTATGTCAAGATCACGATACATTTTAAGAGACTTCCGTGATGGATTACAAATGGTGTATTGTGTGCCTCCATCACGATCTTGTACTTCAAATCGTAATCGCTAGAACACAAAGTCCTGAGTGGACTCAAGTATTCCTTCTTCATCAATTCTCGCCCTAATAAAGACCTTCTTGTACTTTCTTCTTCATACGTGACGCAAACCGGATCGATGGCTTGGGCAACCTTAACTTTTTCTATTAAAGTCGGCTCTGTCAGATACTCGACATCATCGCACTCGTTCCTCGTGATATGATCTTCTACTCAACGCGTACCACCACGCTCGCTTTTTCCGGGATGGTATCAATAGTGTGATCGTAGTCTTTAACAACTCAAGCCAACGTTGTTGCCGCATGTTGAGTTCCTTTTGTGTGAAGAAATATTTAAGGCTTTTATGGTCCAATATATCTCCACTTTCTCCCCATATAGATAAGTGCTCCATATCTTTAGTGCGGCGATCACGCCAACTCTAGATCATAAGTAGGATAATTCCTCTCATACTCTTTTAAGTTGTCATGAGGCATAGGCTATGACTTTTCCACGCTTGCATGAGAACACATCCTAACCCTTTTGCCCAAGCATCGTGAGATAATAAATCCATCCGCATACGGATGGTATTGTTAGAAACAGTCTTAGAAATGAGTCTCTCTTAAGCTCTTGAAACTCTTATCGCATTCCTCGCTTCATATATGAATTTTATATCTTCCTAGTCACCGAGTTAATGGAGTAAATGATTCGAGAAAACCCTTCCACGAATCTCCGATAATAACCAAATTTAAGCCCAAAAGCTACGACTTCGTATAATCGAATTTTGCTGTTCTAACTTTGTATTGCTTCAATCTTCACGGATCAACAGATACTCCATGTTTTTGACACTGACGCGCCCAAGAAATGCTACTTCCTCGCCCGTAACTTGCATTTCTTCAACTTAGCATATAGCTTGTTTTCACGAAGCATTTGGAGTACTAGCTTGAATGAAAGTGCTCATGATCTTCACGGCTTTTGGAATATATGAGGATGTCATCAATAAAGACAACAACGAATTTATCCAAATATTCTTTGAATACTCGATTCATCATATCCATGAAAGCCGCAGGAGCATTAGTCAATCCGAAAGACATAACTAAGAATTCATAATGCCCATACCGAGTTCAAGGCGGGTCTTTGGAATATCCTCGATTCTAATTTTCACCGATGATATCCGAATCGAAGATCGATTTTTGAAAAGAATTGTGCTCCTTGTAATCGGTCAAACAAGTCATCAATACGAGGTATGAAATTGATCAAATTCATAAACCAAGCGATTTTACGTGCTATAATCAAATTTCAATCAATAAATGGGGTCCAATTTACATGTTTAACATGTTTTAAACATTTATTGCAACAAAATACTCTTCCTCCTCAGATACTCATATATCCCACATTCATTGTAAAAATATCACCATTATTATATTATTAAAATATAATAATATATATATATATATATATATATATATATATATTTCAATGAATTATTTTATCGTAAAAAGATAAAATTTCAATTTTCAACAATTGTCACATTAAAATTTTCTCCATCTATATCCACATAAAATCAATATTTTCCTCATCATATGAATCAATAATTAATTATTTACAAATAATATTACGTAATCACAATATTGACAACCGTGCGCCTTCACCCAGGAAGAGGGGGCTTTCCAATAAGAATTTCTCCTTCTTGGCGCGCAATTAGGTGACCAAACCTCTTCTTATGTAACTTTCTAGACATTGCCAATAATGTTATCTAATAATATTATTCGGATAATATGAATTATTAGCTCGATAATGAAAAATAATTGTGTAATGAAAATTATCAAACAACAAATATAAAATATCAACGCAACAATTATTGAACCAATAAAATCTTTGAATAATAATTAGTGTAACCATTATTGAGTAAAGTGCCTTCTTCACGTAAGAGTCAATAATTAGTGCAATACCGTAGTCTTTCTTCGCAAAGAACAACGCGTATTAACGTGTTTTAACCAATCGGGTATTCCAACGGTGTAAATCAGTAATAACTACTGTGAATTATTTTAAACAACTTATATTTGTCGCTTTCTTCCTCCGATCGCTTTCACATGGGCTCCACATACGGTCACGGCTTCCATTGCATTTAATATTTCCCCACAACGATTTAATATTCCACGACCAAACGAATATTCCCCGACAATAATGAATATTTTATAACCACTTTATTATTTTAAAATATTTGCGTATTTTACCCATAACTATCCATCCACATTAATCACATCAACCCTTACTATTTCAAAATAATGATTAGAAAATTAAATTTCATTTATTAATTATTTGGTGTCTTACATATTATATCATTCAAAATTATACCATACATTATATCATACATGTATGATATAATATTATAATACACGTATGATATAATATTATATATAATACACGTATATAACAAAATAATAAAATTACTACTTATCTAAACTATGCAGATATTTACTAATTAAATTATATTACAACATAATATTTTACCATTTATAATTATATTACAACATAATATTATACAATTTAAAATATTTAAAACAAGATTAAAATAACAAATAATATCATTCATAACTTACTATGTTGATTTTATAATCCCCTAAATCATTACTTTAAAATCACTACTTTTGAATTCCACATTAATATTTTAATTTTATAATTTCATAAATCACTACAAATCTAAACTGTTCTGATAATGTTAACTGTTCTAATATTATCATTACTAATTTAATTATTATCTCCTAAAATCACTACTTTTTTTAATCCCAAATTAATATTTTAAATTTATAATCTCCTAAATCACTATAAATTTAAATTGTTTTGTTAATGTCAACTGTTCTGATATTATCATTTCTAACTTAATTATTATATCCTAAAATCACTACCTTGTTATATTACAATTACTCTCGTTATTTAACCTAATTTTATTTCTCTTAATACAAATATATTATTATACCATTTATAATTATATTACAACAAAGATATTATACAGCTTTAAAAAAACAAATAATATCAATCATAACTTACTACTTTTTAAAACATAATTATTATATCCTAAAATTACTATTTTTCTAATATTATACCATAAATTATATCATACATGTATGGTAAAATATTATAATACACGTAAATAACAAAATAACAAAATCACCACCTATCTAAATCATGCAAATATTATCATTACTAATTAAATTATATTATAACATAATATTATACTATTTATAATTATATTAAAACATAATATTATACAGCTTTAAAACATTTAAAACAAAATTAAAATAACAAATAATATCAATCATAACTTACGTATTATGTTGATTTTATAATCTCCTAAATTACTACATTTTCAATCTAAACAGTTTTTATATTATCGTTACTTAATTATTATCTCCTAAAATCACTACTTTTTAATCTCACGTTAATATTTTAATTTTATAATCCTATAAATCACTACAAATCTAAATTGTTTTGATAATGTTAACTGTTTTAATATTATCATTACTAATTTAATATTTTGAATTTATAATCCCCTAAATCACTACAAATTTAAACTGTTTTGGTAATGTCATCTGTTCTGATATTATTCTTTTTAATTTAAGTATTATCTTTTAAAAGCACTACTTTATGATATTATCATTATTGCTGAATGACACTTCTATCCTTCCAAATTACCACCCATTTTTAAAGTCGTCTCTAAAGTTCAATTATTGTCAATTAAGTCCTTAAAATAATATTTTATTGGCATTTTCATTCGCTCATTCAAATTTAATTTAACCTCAACTCAATTATTTTGACCTATTTTTGACTCAACCCGATCCAGCTTTGACCTAACCCAAAATTTTAATATTTTAAAATATAAAATTATTTTTAAAATAAGTTTAAAATAATAATTATCTGTTGAGCTCAAATTAATGATTTTAATTCAGAATGCCAACAAAATGTCATGATGAAAATTGAACTTTAGGAACAACTTTAAAAGTGGGTGGCAACTCAGAAGGGATGAAGTGTCATTCAAATTTAAATTGAGCTATTATCATTATTCTCCGTTAATTAACCTAATTTCTACATATAAATACATACCAACTATTATGCAACAACTCATGTTACGTCATAAACAATTCTAAATACTTTTGAAAGTGCAAATGACTTATATATCTGGATACCTTCGATTATGGTGACAATGCATTCAATGGGAGGGCTATTACTTCATTTTGTGGGACTATATCTCACAAAGTTTATATTTATGGCTTCTTCATCTATTGTATTTTATTATCCGGATTGTAGCTTTTCAGCATGATTTGTTAAGTACTAGCATCTGGTAAATCATTTTCATCATCATTAATAGTTTTTTTTTGGCATTATGGTAATACTATGACAATTGCCAAAAATGGATAAAAAACTAATAAGACAATGTATTCGTTTTTTAACTATAACATTGTGTTATGTATGATTGTTGTTATACTACTATGTTTTTTGGACACGATGTTTGTTTAACATGTAATTTTCCTTAAGGTCCGAGGATCAAAACCGTACATTCTTTATCCGCTTTCTCCTTTCGTTTGGATGTTTGAATTCTGGTGCAAGTAAGTGTATATGAGACATGGACTCTTTAAAATGCATCAATTACCTGTGCCAGATATTTGAGGCTTGGTGAGGTTTGTGTAATGTGTAACAGACTTCAAATATGCCACTAACAATCGTATCAATATAACAACTCGATGACATTGTGCATTACACTTTCTAAATATTTATTAGTACTTTAGAATGCAAGAGGTACCCATTTTTAACTCTATTGGTTATATTATAAATATTTTTATCAAAAAATTAATATATATATATATATATACACACACACACACACAACTGTTACCCAATTCTATACAACATATGCTATACTTGGATATATATTTGCTCACAAAACTTTTACCCAACTCTATACAATATATGCTACCAAAATTTGATCATCGCATAACAATCTACCATCTTCTTATTATATTTTAATTTAGTAATTGCACGTATAAATTTATTATTAACAAAATAAATAATTCTGCTGCAACACGCGGGTTTATATCTAGTTATTAGTACTATTATTATTAGGAACAATTACATTTTTTAATACATTTTTAAAAATAATTACATCAATAGTGCACTTATAAAATATTTACAAACTAGTGCATATGCAATATTTTATTTACAAAAGTAGTGCATTCTTATCCCTTTAATTTAGTTGAGTGTTTTAATAAGTTGTAATTTCTCTCTCTTCCCTTCTATTCCGCTCCACAGAACTCCTTTCCATAACCATCGCAACAAAGTTTTTCAAAACTTTATCTTCCAAAACATTAAAGGTTTGGTCCAACTGCACTGGCTCAAATGAAACTAGAAATTGAAAGCTTGTTTCAAAATAAGTTGAAACACTCAAAACATTTAGTTGAGTATTTATTTTCTTGTACTTAATTTATATATATTGGAGAAGGCACTTAGCGATGCTCGATACTTGGGTGATATTGCTAAACTGAAGATTGTTCAGGGGGTTGTTGGATCTGCTTGTAGACAAAGGTTACATTTCTTTCTAGTTTATCCTTTACACAATGCAAGCAAGTGAGGCGGGGGGTTCCGGGATCTTTGGTGCTAGTTCTCTCCAAGCCTGACGTCCATGTCTAAAGATGGAAATGATGATAAAGTAAGATGTGTTGGGTCTTGGGCTACAACATTGATTACCTTGATTAAAAGGCAGACTTTGTTTGATAATTTTTTCAAAGTGCAGTTGGTAGCCAAACATTCATACCAAGGTAACCAATTCCGTGTTATTAAGTTACCAATTTATTTTGAATGTGATGCGGTTGGTAGCCAAACCGTCAGCGATTGGTTGCCAAATTTTTATACCAAAATAATCAAACCTTTATAATAAGGTAACAATCTACCTCACACCGCAGTATGAATTGGTTACCTTGGTTTCGAAAGTTTGGCAACCAACAACTTGAAGGTTTGGCTATCAATCGCATCACATTCAAAATAAATTGGTAACTTAATAAAACCTGAATTAATTACCTTATATAAAGGTTTATTACCCATTGCTTGAAGGTTTGGCTAGCGTCACCCAAATCTACCCAATCAAATTTCTTAACCAACAACCTCATCATTTTTCTTTCCTCAAATCCCTTCCCCACTACCCCATTCTTTCTCTCCTCCACCACTTCCACCACTCCTTCCACCTCCCAACCCACCACCACCTTCAACCTCCTGCAAACCCACCTCGCCGCCCAAAACTTCCGGCAAGCCGACGAAGAAACCCGCCGTTTCCTCATTGCACTTGCCGGCGACACCGCCATCAAGCGCGGCTACGTCTTCTTCTCTGAGGTCTATTACTGATTATTCTTCTTCTCGATTGCTCCTTTGTTACAGATTACAATGATCTATGAAGTTTCCTTTTTGTTCTTCGTCGGATTCGTAAATTGGCGACGTGATTTTTGAGTATTTGGGTTAATTGGTAACTGCCAAAATAAGTGGAGTAGTTTTCTCCTTGAATTAAGGGTTTTCTTTTTTTGTTGGATTGGATATACTGACGTGTATTGCACTATTGTTGATATTATTATACAGTATTTCACTGTTAATACAATTATTTGGTTGGTGCATTATTATTGTAATTACTTTCTATTTGTTGTATACTTATGTAAAGAACCATTATTATTGTTGTTGTTGTTGTTGTTGTTATTATTATTATTATTATTATTATTATTATTATTATTATTATTATTACTGTTATTGTTATTATTATTATTATTACTAATACTATTATTATTATTATCTTAATTTAAGGCAACATTTTAATAGTCATTATTTTAATAGTCGTTGCAAAAAGTTGTACAAAATATGCAACAAATAGATTCGAACCCAAGACCTGCAGTTTGGAATATTGATCCAATAACCACCCGAGCACCTGGGCCTAGTTGTTATTATTTTGCAAGTATTATTATTATTATTATTATTATTATTATTATTATTATTATTATTATTAGTACTATTATTATTTTGACTATTATTATTATTATTATTATTATTATTATTATTATTATCATCTTAATTTAAAGCAACATTTTAATAGTCATTGCAAAAAGTTGTATAAAATATGCAACGAAAAAAAAATTGTTGCGAATGAATGTGGTCCATATTAGGCAACGAAATATAGCAACAAAAAAACTTTCGTTGCCTACTTACGAGAGAGAAATCAAGTGGTTAGAAATTTTGCAACTTTAATTTTATTTCCAAATTTTGCAACTACTTATGAATTTCGTTACAAAAAGTTAAAGCTCGACTGTCTGCAACGAAAGGACAAGTTTCGTTATAAACATACACTTTTTAGTAACGACGTTGCCTGAAAAATCGTTGCTAAAGCCCCATTTTTAGCAACAGAAAAACTTTTGTTGCCCACGATGACGGGAAAGCAAGTGACCGAAAATTTTGCAACGAATTTCTAACGATTTTTTTTCCCGCCAATGAATTATTAACAAAATTTTGCAACGACTTATGAGTTTCATTGCAAAAAGTGAAAGCCTGACACAATCTGTAACGAAGGACAAATTTCGTTCCTAAACATATACTTTTAGCAACGACTTATAAAGTCGTTGCCCGAAAAATCGTTGCTAAAGGCCCATTTTTTTATAGTGAATCTTGAGCGTATTTCTTTATAGTTTTAAGAAGCTTTGAGCGTAGTGCAAGTTTTCTTCAAGTATATCCTCACCCTACCCGTCGGAGTACTCTTCTTTATAAGGTAAGAGATATTATTTGTTGTACTCGTAAGGGGTATTATTTATTTCGTATTCATGAAGAGAACTTCTGTTATTTCATTCTTTATTATTATGTTGGAATAACCTGTCTATGCAAAGTACCGCATACATGGTGAAATTCATTGTTATTCCATTCTATTATTCATTGAATATCTTGTCGGTCTTAATTTACTTTGACTGGTTTAGTTTCTTTTATTATTCGCTTTAATATCACATGCGTGCGTTTCTGGCGTGACTGATTCCATTATTTATTATTCTGTTGGGAATAACATGTATGCATGCGATCTATCACATGCATGTTGAATCCTTCATTATTCCATTCTTTATTATTACGCTGGAATAACTTTTATGCGTGTGGATTACCACATGCATGGTGAATGATACTTTGTATTCATTTCTTATTAAATTATGGAAATGATCTGGCTACGTGGATTACCGCATGGCGGGTGAAAATTCATTTGCAGTTTCATATATTCTATTATACACAGTTGGTTAAAGCTTTGGCTTCTATATTCCTTGAAATTAATGGAATATCCTGGATATTTGCACTTCATCCAGTATCTTTTCGTGAAAATATTCTTCTGAGCATTCTTGAATTTTTCTCCACAAAGCAGTATCATGTTGACAATTTGGATATTATTAAGTTTAGGATAAATTAACTTATAAATCTTTAAAATTTATTCTTGAACTTGTTTTATTGAATTATTATGTCATTGTCATGATGAGTTATGTTGGTTATTATGTGAAAACGCGTGAAAGTTTCTTAGAAATCACAAAGGGTTGAAAATCAGATTTTGGTAAAAATGGAATATGAAATTCAATTGACCATATCTCCTATTATATTTCGAATTTTTGAGTGTGGTCAAGTTTTAGAGTTAGATCTATGAGTTTTTTAACTTATCCAAGTGGAATCACTGAAAAAAGTGTTGTAGATTTTCGTGTGGACTAATTTTAGCAAAGGAGTCAAAAACTGCAAAGTACCAAAAAGGTTACTGTCCAGAAATTTAAAAGGGCATTTTCGGCCAATTAATTTGTGAGAAAAATTCTGGCCTTTTGGGACATGGAAATATATGGTATAAAGTACCTCCTGTCCAAAAATGAGTTCATTCCGACTTAAAATGAGCAAGTTATGACTATTTCAATATTTAGGTTTTTCCGACGAAAAACGTTATAACTGGAGTTCTATAACCCCGATGATCATGGAATTTAAACTGGAAGCTCACGTTAACATGTGTAAGATCCTGCCAAGATTTGAGAATTTATGGAGTTAAACTTGAGGTAGCTAATTTCTTAAGGAATTAATTAGAAATTGATTTTTGAAAAATACTTAAGGGAGTTGAAAAATTATAAAAAAAATACTTGTTGTGTATGAAATATATGTATATATGTTTGGGCAAAGGATAGAAAAATAACAAGTTGATTTGGTAATTTTTCATGAAAATGGTTTAGTTACGAACATATGAGTTAAATATGTTATGTGAAGTTGAAAAATTAGTAAATAGGATTTTATGGCTTGGGAATCCTATATAGGGTATATGCAGATTTTTGATAAGGGATTTGATCATTGGTGATGAAATCTTATGAGTATGGCATTTTTGAATGATTAAATACATTATTTGATAAAGTATAAACAATTGAAATAAATTGTTTATAAGTTTAAGAAGTGATTAAAATATTGTTATAATATTAGATTATGAGTTTATTAAGTGATTGATAATATTTGGATAAATTTAAAGTCTTAAATATTTATCCTTATTTTCGTTTGATTAATGCTTATATCATTGTCATCATTCTCATGTTTATATTGTGATAAAAGTTATTTTTAGCTTATGTGCATAGATGGACTTGGTGTGATTATGACCAGGGATTATTCTTGGTATAGTCATGACCGTAATGTGACGGATGATGTGGTAAAATCCTCGGTGGCTTCAGAATGCATTGATGAACAATTTTTGTATGATTATGATCGTGGATTATTCGGTATAGTCATTTGCCACCATTGATAATTTCATGAATATCCTCGGCCGTAGTCAAGGCAGGATGATTCGATGATGTGATTTATTTATTAAGTCGAGTCTCGTGAT
Organism: Panax ginseng; assembly: GCA_020205605.1. Lineage (NCBI taxonomy): Eukaryota > Viridiplantae > Streptophyta > Magnoliopsida > Apiales > Araliaceae > Panax > Panax ginseng. The sequence goes on from CM035144.1 coordinate 120,111,046, forward strand.
TAAGTTGATGAAAAACTTTTAAATCATGAAGATAGTAGATTTTATTCTCTACTTGATTTCTTTTAATGAATTGCTTGTTAAGTTGCAGCTTAAACTTGATGTCTTTTGTATTTTATCGGTTTAACATTGTTTAAGACTAATGATAATTTATTCGCATTATCTTAGTCATAATATTTCTTATCGGGCTAGTTGAGCTCACCCTTTTCTTTCACTTATTCTCTTGAAGAAATGAGGATATAGGTATTTGACGAGTTGGGGAATCGGGGTGACCATTCGAGATGATAAGCATTAGTAGTCCTCACTATTCATTAAATAGTGTGACAATAAATGTAATGAGGACTCTTTGAGTGTGGATATTGTCTAGATGACAATATTTTTATTAAAACTCTCATTTATGTTTTATCGTATTTTTTTACGAAGTTTGTATAATTAAGTTGTATTTGTATTTTGTACCATGTATCTAGCGACTCAAGATGGGTGATGTATACCTATTTTTGGGGGCGTCACAAAGATTTTGTAATATATTTTTTTTGTGTTGTGTTGTTTTGTAAAAAATTTATAAATTAAAGGAAAGAATATATAACTTTTAAATTTGGATTAGTATTTTTCTTTTTGTCAAGTGTTGTTATGATTCTAAATAGAGGGCAATATAATAAGAAATTGTTAAATCCACAATAGAAATTGTTATTTTTACAACAAAAGTGTCGCTATAGATCCTATAGCGACGGTTTTCACTGTCGCTATACATCTACAACGACACTTTTGTTGTGGAAATAAAAAAAAATATTGTGAATTTAACAATCACATATAACAATAATAGATTCACTTATAATAAAAATTTAAAACTCATAAGCACAGTGTTACTTAAAAATTGTGAATTAAAAAAATAAATTACACTTAGACGAATAAAACGTTTGAATTCTAAAAACTCCAAATCCGAAAGCTAAACATGAAGTTATAAAAGGAAAAATGTAGTAGTATTTCTAAGCTTTGGAAAAGTGGGTGGAAAAAAGGCAAATACTCCATGTTGAAGAAAATTGGCAGGCCGTGGGCGACGTGGTCAAGTAGGCCGTTGGAATTTGGGAACCCAGACCAAAATGATGATCTAAAAAGTCTCATGCCATTGGAAAGAGCCATGTTCCTATTATCATGTTATCCATTACTAGTACAATTTATACATTAAAATTGGTTATAAGTAGTATATAAATATTTATATAAGAGACTACATTACATATTACATAGTAAATTAATATAGGAAGAAGATTCAATTTTACTTTATTGGGTCTAAATATAAATTAATACTTTAAAATTTTATTTTGAGGATTATCGTCACAATTTTTTCAATTAAAAGATTAAATTTTTTATTTTTTCACTTTGGCAATTGTCTTCTCAATTTTTTCTATTAAACTTTTATTTTTTTCTTATTACGTCTAATTAATAGTAATCATGGCAACGACACGTGACTAAAAAATACTTATGTGTAATATTGAGTCTCATTTTAACATTTATTCAATTAATTTTTTGTATAAAAAAGGATAAATATAAGACTATTATTAATTTTTTAAAGTAAATTTAATGACGGATTTACCTTTTTTTGGTATAAAAAATTAATTACATTGATTATTGATGATTATAAAATAAATTTGAAGTTCAGGATATTAATCAATATTTAAATCTTAAATTTTTATATCAAAAGGGTAAATTTATTATTATATTAATTATTGATGATTATGAATTAGCAAGATTTTAAATATGTCAACTTTATATCATAATTATAATACCGCTGGTTCGTGTGTAAGTATATAAGTAATAGGATATAAATTTTAATTATTTATAATGAATTTAAATTTAATACACATCTGTTCTGAATAAGTAGTGGAGTGGAGTAGTATTTAATAGAGTTTGACGGAAGCAGATCTGTTGTGAATATTTTTCATATTCAATGTCCATTTCACATGCAAATTATAGCCTCGATCTGGGTGAATCTCCTTCCCCAGACAAATGGAAGCATTTTTTAGAATAAAAAAAAAATCATTTACTTAAATGTTATCCTGTGTATATCATGGAAAGTGCAGAATATTTTATTGTTATTATTTATTTTATTTTTTAAAAGATTTTTTAATCAATCATCATAAAATTATTTGTCATAAATGATGCAAAATTGAATTCGTTATATATTTCGCATGTGCATTAAATTCCATGATCCTGCCGAAAGATGCAAAAGAAGTTTCTTTCCCGACACAAAATCTCATACTACTACTAGTGTGTTTTTGTTTTCTTAAAAATATTTAACGGATCCAAAATCTGAATTAATTCGTAAAATTATTTGAATACCTACATCTATATGTGAATCTTATCATTTTAAACGATCAATACTTCAATACTTATATATATATATATTATTATATATATATATATATATAAAAAGGGATCACAACCTATCTTTTACACATCCAATTTTAATTAATTGAAATCAATTTAATTTTTAACACAGTTAACTTGACTTCCAAACACATCCAATTTTAATCAATTAAAATCAATTTGATTTTTAACAGAGTTAACTCAATAAATTTCTTAATTTCCAACAGAGTTAACTTAATTAATTTCAAATCAACACACCCAATTTTAATCAATTGAAATCCATAGTTTCAGATTAATTTGAAATCAATTAATTTCTAATTTCAAATCAATCAATTAACACACCGAATTTTAATCAATTGAAATCCATAGCTCCATTAATACATAACAGAAACCCATTACTTGATATTAATTTCACCGAATTGTCTCTTCCTCTTCTCCTCCTCCTCCTCCTCATCCTCACTTCAGTTTCTTACCCTTCTCCGCGAAATCAATTCCCCTTACTTTTTATTTTATTTCACCCCTCTTCCTCTCCCCTTCCTCTTCCCTTCCCCTCTCCTTCTTCCACTTCTTCCACTTATATATATATATATATATATATATATATATATATATATATATATATATATATATATTCGCCTCTGCTTATGCGGATTTATTGGCTTTATATTCTCATTAAATTTTACTCTTTTGTTACTGATCCTATATCGCTTTTGTAAGACCTCAAATTATTAATAAATAAAATTTATTTCTATTTATTATTTTGAAATAGTAAGGGTTGATTTGATTAATGTGGATAGTTATGGGTAAAATACGCAAATATTTCAATATGCAAGTGGTTATAAAATATTCATTATTGTTAGGGAATATTCGTTTGGTTGTGGAATATTCAGATCGCTTCGAAATATTCGTATTTACGGCGGTAAGCAGCTTTTGGGATCCCATAACTGAAAATTATTGGATAAAAAAAACGACAAATATAAGTTGTTTATAAATAATCTACAGTAGTTGTTACCAATTAATACTTGTTGGAATACTCTTTGATTAAAACACACTAATACGCTGCGTTGTTGAATAAGAAGACATACCAGATTGCACCAATTATTGATTCTTACGTAAAGAAGGCACTACTCAATAATTCTTACAAGAATTATCGCTCAAAGATTTTATTTTATTGATTCAATAATTGCCGCATTGATATTTTATATTATCGTTGTTTCAATAAATTATCATTACACGATATTTTCCATTATCTTACAATAATTCATATTATCTCTAATAATATTATTGGATAACATTATTGATAATGTCTAGAAAGTTCTGCATCAAGGAGAAGTTTGGTCACCTAATTACGCCGCCAAAGAAGGAGAAATCTTTATTGAAAACCTCCTCTTTCCTCGAGGAACTACTGGTTGCCAAGATCTTGATTCTGTAATATTATTTGTGAATAATTAATTATTGATTTATATGATAAGGAAAATATTGATTTTATGTGGATATAGATAGAGAAAATTTTTCATGTGACAATTGTTGAAAATTAATATTTTATCTTTTTCTGATAAAATAATTCATTTAAATATATTATTTTAATAATATATTAACGGTGATATTTTTATAATGAATGTGAGATATATGAGTATATGAGGATGCTGAGTATTTTTGTTACAAAAGTTGTTTAACACATATTTTGTGTGTCGGTGGACCCTATTTCTTGACTGAAATTTGATTATAGCCTGTAAAATCGCCCGTTTATGGATTTCGGTCAATTTCTATTTAGAATTTGGAAAAACTTTCTTCTGCAAAGTTGTAGAGAATTGAATTTCCTATAAAAAGTCGCGAGTTTTGAATTTTCTGACAAAAGGACTATTTATTGTGAATTATTGAAGTTCCAAAGCTTCGAAATAATTGATTTTTGGAAGTTTTAATTATTTATTTTATGAAAAACGTTTTTTTATTACTTTTTCTAGAAGGTTGGCATGTGGGAAATGTTAGGAGCTGATTTCCAAGAGGCGTGGAAAATTTATTATTAATAATATATTATATTAAATTTTCTACTTTTAATTTCTAAGCAATTTTCATAAATAGGTGCTTAGGTTAGAATTGAAAATCACACCGTAAATCAAGTTTTCTCTCTATATTATCGAGCGTATTCTTGTGAGTATTTTGAGTATACTTTGAGTATTTCTATACTATTGCAAGTTCAAGTCATAGCCTATATCCCAAGTTTTTTAACTAGAAGTCATCATCTTTCGAGGTAAGGGATGTTATTTTATTCGAAAATGATATTATTTCTTCAATATCATTATGCTTAAATATTGGTTGGAAATTTTATCAAATTTAGAACTTTTTATGTCAGGTTACTATTCATGAGTTCTTATCACGAAGTACTATTCACGAAGCGTGAAGATATTTTTTTTGTGAAATTTCTATCTTTTGGTGTCTGAATTACTTATTCACGATACTACTGACTATTCACGAATACGGCACTATTCACCGAAAAATGAAATTTCTTCTTTTTGTCCAAAATATCTACTATGGATACTAGCTTTGATTGTATCCATGTTTTGATCATTCTTGAATTTTACTCCATTCTGATTACTTATGAAGTATTTTTGAACTTGGATTGTTTAAAATACGAATCCTTAATATTTGTTCTTTTGTTTCATTTGATTCGCTTCCTTTAAAATATTTTTCATCATCCTCGGTCTTAAATGATGATATTACCGAATATCTTTGGCCCTCAGTAGTGCAAAGATGAATGATTTCTTATTTAATATCTTTTTGGCCGTAGTGCAAAATGAACAGTGTTGAGATGAATATGACCGATCGATTAATATCTTTGGCTCGTAGTGCAAAGATGAACAGTGTTTAGATGAACATGACCAAATCGATGAATATCTTTGCCTCAGAGTGCAAAGATGAATATTTGATTCTAGATATATATTGATTGATGTTACGGGGATAAAATATCGACGATGAACTTTTAAATTCATATATAGAAGATAGTAGTTTGCATTCTCTACTTAACTCTTCTCATGAATTGTTGTTTCACCGCAGCTTGTTGATTTAAAACCGGTTTGTCTATTGTATTCTATTAGATTTTTTCCTCGTTGAAGACTAACGATAATTTGTTGTATATTATCTTAGTCATAATATTTCTTTACTTGACTAGTTGAGCTCACCCTTTTTCTTTTTGTTCCATTTTTCTTCTCGTGAGGCGAGAATGTAGCGAAAGTACTAGCTGGGTATGGAATGAAGGTTTTAGAGAGTTTGTTTAGTAGTCCTCACCATTTTTGTAAAATAATGTATCAATAATTATGGTGGAGATTTATTTATGTGTGGATATTGTCTCAGATGACAATATCTGTATTTAAACTCACAGTTTATATGTTGTAATAATAAAGTTGTAGTTATTTCTGTACCATGTATTTGGCGACTCAGAATGGGTTGGTTGGATGGGTTATTTATTGTCACACTATTTAACAGAATAGTGAGGACTACTAATACTCTCATCTGGATCATCACTCCGTTCTCTGACTCGTCCCAACTATATTCTCATTTTCTAAAGAGAACAGTGAAAGAAAGGGTGAGCTCAACTAGCCCAGTAAGAAATATTATGACTAAGATAACACAGAATAAATTATCATTAGTCTTTAATAATGCTAAACTGATAAAATACAATAGACATCAAGTTTAACTGCAGCGGAACAAGCAATCCATTAGAAGAGTCAAGTAGAGAATAAAATATACTATCTTCTATGGTTTAAAATGTTTTCATCAATTTTTATCGCTGACAAAACAAAAAAGAGGAAAGACAGTGAAGTACATATATGATGAATATATAATGGTGAAAAATCTTTCTCATTCCAATTTTAGAAAATTATACAATCGAAAAATAAACAATGCACGGGCTATCAACTAGTAGTATTAAAAAATAAAAGGGGTTAATTGATTTTTTGGTCACTGTTGTGACGCCCCCAAAACAGGTATACATCACCCATCTTAAGTCGCCAAATACATGGTACAAAAATATAAATACAACTGTCGTGTAAAATACGACAAAACATAAACTGAGAGTTTTAATAAGAATATTGTCATCTAGACAATATCCACACTCAATGGAGTCCTCATTACATTTATTATCACACTATTTAACAGAATAGTGAGGACTACTAATACTATCATCTGGATCATCACTCCGTTCCCCGACTCGTCCCAACTATATTCTCATTTTTTGAAGAACAGCGAAAGAAAGGGTGAGCTCAACTAGCCCAGTAAGAAATATTATGACTAAGATAATGCAGAATAAATTATCATTAGTCTTTAACAATGCTAAACTGATAAAATACAATAGACATCAAGTTTAACTGCAGTGGAACAAGCAATCCATTAGAAGAGTCAAGTAGAGAATAAAATCTACTATCTTCTATGGTTTAAAATGTTTTCATTAATTTTTATCGCTGAGACTCAGCTTAATAAATAAGACACATCATCTAATCATCCCTGTACTAAGGGCCAAGGATATTCATTAAATCATCAATGATCATGACTATACCGAACAATCCCTGGTCATAATCATACCAAAAATTGTCCATCAATGCATTACAGGCCACTCAGGAATTTTACCATATCATTTATAACATTACAGGTCATGATTATACCGAATGATCCCTGGTCATAATCATACTAAGTCCACCTATGCACGTAAGTCAAAGATGACTTTCATTACAATATAAGCATGAGGATGATGACAATGACATAATAATTTATAAAACAAGTTCAAGAATTAATTTATCCAGGAACCAACAACGTCCAAATTGTCAACATGATACTGCTTTATGGAGAAAAATTCAAGAATTCTCAGAAGAATATTTTCATGAAAAGATACTGGATGAAGCGCAAATGTCCAGAATATTCTACTAATTTCATGGAGTATAGAAGCCAAAACTTTAACCAACTGAGTCTAATAGAATATATGGAACTGCAAATGGATTTTCGTCCACCATGCGGTAATCCACGTATACAGATCATTTCCACAATTTAATAAGGAATGAATACAAAGGATCATTCACCATGCATGTGGTAATCCACGTAGACAAAGTTATTCCAATGTAATAATAAAGAATGGAACCCGAATGTCATGCGTAACGCACGTATATGATATTCGCACGATGTAATAATAAATAATGGAACCAGTCATGCATAAACGTACATGCATGGATATTCCGACATAATAATAAATAATGGAACCGAATTCACGCGTAACGCACGCACGCATGTGATATTCCGGCTGAATAATAAAGAATGTAACTGTGTCGAAGCGAAATTGCACCGGCAGATATTCCAACAAAATAATAAAGAATGAAATAACAATGTAATTTCACTAAGAATGAGGTACTTGGCGTATAGTCGGGTTATTCCAATGAATAATAAGGAATGGAATAACAATGTATTTCACCATGAATGCGCCAGATTGCGATAAAAGCAAAGTTATTCCAATGGAATAATAAGGAATGGAATAATAATAGCTCTCTTCATGAATACGAAAGAAATAATACCCTTACCTTAGAAGAAACTGGATATTGAAAAGTGAGGTAAGAGCACTTCTTCTTTTCTCTCTATAATTTCTCTCTCAGAGTTTTAGTGAATTCAAGTAAAAATAATGAAGGAATGAACTTCTATTTATAGAAGAACCGAAAGTGGCTCTTGGTCTTAACAAAGGGTCAAAATGACTCTTGGTAATATTGAAGAGACAACTACTATTTCATGAAGGGGCAATTAACTCTTGGAACAATCAAAGAAACAAGTAACTCTTGGAAAGCGAAGGGACAAATAACTCTTGAAAACTCAAGGATAAATAACTCTTGAAAACTCGAGGGACAAATAACTCTTGGAAAACCGAAAGGATAAGTTACTATTAAAACTTTAAACCAACGATCCATAATGATTTACTTTTATAATTTCAACCAACGGTCTGAAAAATTAGCACATTTCCTCATGAAATAATATTGTACCCAAAAATAATTTGGACCGAAAAGAAATATATTTTTCGGGTGAATAGTACTTCGGGAATAGTAACCCCATGAATAGTACTTCGACACGAAAAGTGTCCCAAATACCCAAGTGAATAATACTAGAGTGAATAGTAACCGGGTGAATATTAACTCGTGAATAGTATTCCGACACAAAAAGTGCTCCGAATACCCGATTGAACAATATAACCTCCAGACATCAATTATTATCGAAATAAATGTCGATTTTCACTAACACAAATAATTTCAACACAATAGAACTATCAAATTCATCTTTAATCAACATGAACTTATTCATCATTAATATTATAACTCACAATATTTAACAACCAGGTCGTTCTCAGAAAAGAGGGGGCTTTCCAATAAAGATTTCTCCCTATTGGCATGCAATTAGGTGACCAAACATCTCATTGACAGAATTTCTAGACATTGTAAATATTGTAATTTAATAATATAAACAACTTTGTCGTCTCAATTATTGATTTAATAATATATCATATTATACAAAATGATCTTTGTGACAATAATTGAATCAATAATATAAGAGATATGATGTAACAATTCCATGAAGTAATAATTGAGTATAACTAAGTGACTTTTTACGTAAAGATCAATAACCAATACCGTGTCTACTACGCAACCACGCCAGATTCTTATACTTTTACTACTGGGTAGTTCAACGGTTTTAACTGTAACACTTCCTAGTTATTTTTATAAAAGATAATTATGTCATTTTCTTCTACGACAATACTTCCGTTGTGGGGTACATCAATGATTGTGCCGTCGTACGAATATTCCCTATTAAAACGAATATTCCCCGACCAATCGAATATTATATAACCACTTGTTTACTTTACAAATTTTGTAAATATTACCTACAACTATAACATTATATCATATCCACACCATAATATTCAAAAATATATTTCGAGAGAAATTAATCTTTATTCATAAAAGTTGGGGTCTTACAACTGTACTAGGAGACTAACGGTTGACAAAAAAGTGACAGAACGAGCATGTAATAGGAAGTGGTTAGCATGAAGTTTATTTTTGGGTAAGTTGGTTAATTGACCAATATAGTGCTGACACGTAGACGAGGCTCTATGTGTTTCAGCATTCTATTGGTCAATTGACCAACTTACCAAAAAATAAACTTCATGCTAACCGGATCTCATGTAATATGTTATAATAAAATCACTAACCTGTAATAATTTTGGTACTTCGATAACGAGAATGTAACAAAAAAAAAATTTCACTAACTAAAATAAAAATCGACCCCCAGTACAATGACCAAAACACCAATTAACCCGATCCACATCATTTGCCACGTTAACATTGTCAACCGTTAATCCACTAAGCAGTTTTCTTCACTTTTTTGGACAAAATTATAAGTAATGATCATTTTGTAAGTTTTTTCGAGTATAGTAATGCATTTGTAACAAAAAAAGATTCGATAACCACAATGAAAATCGACCCAAATACAGTGACCAAAAAGTTAATTAACCCAAAATAAAAATGATATGGACAGCGATAAAAATAATAATAAAAAGAATGATACTAGGGTTTTCAAAAAATTGGTCCAAAAAAATATCTTAAATAATGTTTCGGTATAATATTTGATTGAGTAGATCTTATGTGGTTGACTATCTCCTAAATTATTATTAAAATATTTAATATTATGTCATTTAATACCAAAATTTTACATTACTTTTAAAAAAATACTTCCTGAAAACATGACTTAAAACTGTGTATTAATTTTTTATAAAGGAATAATAAAGGGAATGTGGTATAGAGGAAGACATTTCCATATTTCTTGATTATGACTCAAATCTGTCTATTAATTTTTTATAAACGAATAACAGAGGGTATGGGGTATAGAGGTAGACATTTCCATACTTCTTGATTTGTATAAATCTCAGTCACAGTAGTCCAGGCTAAATTGGATCATTTCATATTTCATGTTGATGGTAGGGAGTCCGGAGTTGAAGACTAAAAATTCAATTTCTTCAACACCTTTACATGTCGAGATGAGTATCTTAGCCTGTTATTAAAATCCTCCCGGCTCGAGTTGGTTAACCAAAACAAAACACAATAAAAAGAATCTATAATAAATACTAGGGTATATCAATATCATATCCAAATCAATCACTATAAGTCTTATTTAAAAAATTTAACAGTCCATATCAATCACCATACAATTTATCAAAATATAGCATAACTAATTAGGAAATACACTTCCTTCCTTCCCCTATATATCCATATTTTAGTTCCATAATACTAAATTACTACAGTCACAAACTAGAGCTTAAAACATTTAGAATAAAGTAGGCCTGTATTTCCCAACCTGGTCTGTTATATATATATATATATATATATATATATATATATATATATATATATATATATATATATATATATATGAGGTCTTCTTTCCCAACGAAACTTTAAATAATGAATCAAAAGTCAACCTATTATAAGAATAATTTTTTCGTGGTTATAAGCATACAAAATGACGATATAGCTATAATTTGACGGTTTGAACCGTCGCTATAACTAAAAAATTTGTCGCTATAGCCAATTCGTTTTTGTTTTTATTGTTATGGTTATGCTAGAAAGAAGAATCGTGTATATATATATATATATATATATATATATATATATATATATATATATATATATATATAAGGGTTTCATCCACAAAGAATCGGTTGTTGTGATTCAACCCTTTTTTGCTTTATTGAAATTTAATTTGGAGCAAAAAAAAAAAAAAATCAATGCGCCTAAAAAAGAGGTTGCTTCACGTGGATGAAACCCGTATATATATATATATATATATATATATATATATATATGCAAATTTTGATTTAAATGCATATCTGTCAATTGAGATGAGACTCATTTATACAATAAATTCACAAATTTTCTTTTACTCATTTAAAAGTGTCATCATTTAAAACATTAAATATATATCTTTAATTTTAAAACAAAAAGAATAATTAATCAATTTAAGATGCACGTATTATCTGTGTCGGTCTCTCACCCATATCAAATTTGCAGTCAAACATATATACAGTACATACGAATACATACTTATATTAATTGTTAATTCGTGCAAAACACCAATCATAAACCGTTTCAAATGAAATGACCAATCAAAATTCTAATTAACCGGCCTCGTGCGTGTGTACTTGGCTGCTTACCACTACTTTGATAATGACTTGTTCAAGCCCAAATTGAGGCATGATGATATTTAATTTAATTCAGAAAAATTTGGTTAAATTAATTGGGAATATTTATTTTTCCTCTCTTTAATTTACCCCTCCTCTTTAAACCTCGAGGGGTAATTGTGAAGTGAATTCATTTTCATTTTTAAACAAACAATTTTCTTTAAGTAATTTATTTATAATACTAACTATATATGACATTAATTTAAATTAAATAATTTCACACTAATTATATTTCAGAATATCAACCCACCATATATATATAAAATGTGACCTTAGGTTGCGTTTGTGAGTTTGGAATGATGAGATGAGATGAGAGGGGAAAATATAAGAGGGGAAGGGATTATAATTTTCCCTTATCATGTTTGTGAGTTTTAAAAGGGAGGGAATGAATGATATTTTTATTATATTTTATTTGTTTGTGAGTTTAGGAGAGAAGGGAAGGGAAACTAATTTTATTTTTAAACTACACTATTACTATATTACCCTTTGTTGGGTCATGATATTTCTCCTATTTGGGCCGGGTAGATTGGACTCATTTATTAATTTATTCTATTGGGCCTTTATAATTAAGTCGTGGGGCTTGTTGGGCCCAGTCATTGTGTTAGCTTTATTTAAATCCTATAGACCCAGATTGATTCGTTAGATTAACCCATCGGGTCACTTAATATCTATTACTTTGACTTAATGATGATATAAAGCATGACAATGAATGAGATATCTCCACGATTAATGTGGATGGGATTATAAGCACGGCCAGTAGAAAACAATGGCCAAAAGCAAAGGATAAGTTCCATGCGATCGGCAGAACCCATCGATCGTAGGGGGTGTCGGTAAGAGTGGTGGCACAAGAATCCAAGTAAAGAAAGTATAACCTAGCAAGGAAGCCATCGCCTGAGGTGACGCTCTCACATATTGATTTTTCAGATTCTCCCATATACACACGATCGAGAATTATTATCTCTCTCAAAACACTAGACAAAGACATTCCTCCATTGTTAACCTCAGAACACATACTAATTCTCACGCTCGAAGCTATCCCCGACGCGAACCCGCTCAGCCAAGCTTTGTCGATCGTGTTTATCGTGGCGGGATCGTGGACGCCTTTACGTGATTGGGACGTGGAGAAAGATCTGGCGTTAACATCATGCCCCGGTATTGCTAGGAGGGCGCTGAGTTCTAGTGTCATTAAAATTTTCAATCACAATCGCTTAACCTACTTCGGGAGATGATGAGGAGTAGGATGGTACGCCGTAGGGCAAAAGCGATGGTTGTTAGCTCATCATCGCCTCGTGTTTGGTGAAGGATCGTCTGGGTCCTTCCAAAAGTGCTCACAAAACACGGCTTAAAGATAATTCGTGATATCTCCGTCTCAAGATTACTGGCGGGGCTGATTTAAGATTGGTTTTGCATGCGGATGAGGAGCGAGATCATGATCGAGGGATGCGTGGAAGGCTCACCGACCAAGATTTATCATAAAGTAGCTGAAGGATAGAGTCGCTAAGTCAAGCGAAGATGGCGGACGAAGCAGAGAGAGCCATTGGAGGTCCTGTTAAAGAAAGAGAGGATATAAATTAACAGATGCTTCGGTGGCGGAATTACGGACGACAAGCATCTAGCTACGATCATCCGAAGGACGGCGGTGGGCATAGGAGGAGTCATGACGAAAGGGTAAGGAGCCAAGCGCTCAACGCTGCGTGTTTAGGGATCATTCTCAAGTAGGAGGAGATCGAGGAGCGAACTCCCCGTGGCCTCAAGAAGCGATAATGGCTGCTACCTCTCAAAGATCGAGATGATTATCGACAAAGGAGCAGGTCGAAAGAGGTCGCATTCAAGTCGTTTAATGGACTATCAACGTGATCATTCTCACCATAAGGAAAGAGTTGTGGTACCGGGCCGATCAAGAAGTCCTCCAGGCGGTAGGATCGGCAGAGGAGGTCGATCCTCTCGTAGACATAATGTTGTTCACGAGAAAGAGGTTTCCCACGGCTCAAGGCGCTGATTTTCGGTAAGGGAGCCGAGAGAGCTCGAAAGCAACCGGGTGAGGTCCAAAGAGTGAAGGACGCTCCGGAAAGAAAGCATCCCTTTTTCCTTGGATATTCTCAAGGAAAAGGCGATATCACTAAAAATTGCCTCGCACGGAAAGTTACGATGGAACCGGAGATCCTATGACCATAGCCGTAAGCGCTCGAATTTGGCTAATGGACTATTACGACTTCACCGACATCGCCAAGTGCCACACCTTTACGACGACCGAGAAAGGATGCGAGACAAGGTTGGGAACTTTGCCTTCGGATTCAATATCCTCTTGACCGAACTTTGTGATAAATTCTATGCCTGCTTTGAGTAAATCAAGAAGAGGAAAGCCTACGGGTTCTCCTCGCATGCATCCGGCTAGCTTACAAAATGAATCTTTGGGCCAAGATGTAAAGAGGTTCGTAGAAGCGATCGGTCAGTGTCCGATTTTAATGATCTCCAGTCAGAGGTTTGTTCCGTAATGGATTGGATCTGTAAAATCCAAAAAGTTGGTGAAGAAGTTGATGTTCAACCATCCAAGAGTTTCAGTAGAAGCCTTTAACAAGGCGTAAGGCTATATCGTTAATGGAAGAAGCTATGAATACCAAGCATCCTCCTTCGTCGTGAAAGAGTCAAGAGCTCTAAGGTCAAGTTGAACAGAGGAGAATCGGGGTATAATGATCTGACGGAGGCGCTCAAAAATACAATAATTCTCAAGCAAGAAGCGGTCATCCTCCGCTCGACCTTCCGGGTGAATAAGGTCTACACCAAACTAAACACCGATAGATCGATAATTCGATCAAATCAAATCAACCTTTCTTTGAGCCACCCCGTGATAACTACCAAATCAAGGGTAGGTAACTCTCGTAAGTATTGTGGCTATCATCGTGTCAACCGACCACGACAACTAACGAAAGTGTTGCAATTTGAAAGACTTTGTAGAGAGGAATATTAAAGATGGCTTGTTGGTGCAAGATGTGGTCGTAAATGATCGCTAAGAACATTAACCGCATCTGCTCAGATTTGGTTCAAAGGGCTCCAAAGATCGCCGCCAAGGCATGTTATCGATGTGATAACCGGTGGATCTCGCAGGGAAGTTGATAGGGAGGAAGAGAAGGGGCTTACTGAATTCGGTCATGATCGTGATGATGCTCCCTCGAAGGCGATAGACCATTCCCCGGATCGTCATATCATTTACCGACGCCGACTATCCTTCGTAACCCATCGAGCCACAATGAGGGGGCCTTGGTGATCACAAATGCTAAAGGCAGGCACTGTGGGACATGAAGCGCATGATGATAGATAATGGATCTTCATTGGATATTCTCAGACGCCCACGCCTATCGTAGGATGCACCGGATGGGCGTAAAATGGAGGTTCGGGCAGAAGCTCCTTTATACGGCTTCAACAATGATCCCATCAAAGTTGCGAGTACTATTGAACTCCCTTGCTATCTTCTTATTGCAGCTCCCCAAGAAAGTTGAAATAGTATGTAAATTCTATGTTGTGCACGCTGATTCACCATACAACGCTTATACCGGGAAGACCTACTTTAATCGCTTCTCCAAGTCGTGACCTCCATCCCTCATTTCAAAGTCAAGTTCCCCACTACTCATGGAGTAGAAGAGGTGGCGGGGGACTTGGATCTAGCCCGACGATGCTACCTAATGTTGTCATTTCTCTCGGAGTGGGGTCGAGAAACAAAAGTAGGCGATGACAATTGAGATTGAGCCCTTTACCGAAAGTAGTTCGAACCGATGGTGGTTCTCTCGGGAGGGACTTTGAGGAGGTCGAATTGATCTTTGAAAAGCCGGACAAGATCAGTGAAGATCGGTTCAGTCTACCGTAACCTCTTCTGACAAACCTTATAGAACTCTTACGCTAATGCGGATATTTTTGCATGGGAACCAAGGACATGCACGAGTTAGTCGGAAGATAGCCGAAAGCATAGCCCTGAATGTAGATCCTCGAAGAAGCGGGTTAAAGCGTAAAAAGACGATCTTCATACCGAACGACGTAAAATCATTGATGAGGAAATAGCAAAGTCATTGGGTCACGACTTCATCTATGAAATTGATTATCCCGAATGGATGGCGAATGTGGTGTTGGTGCGTGCGAAGCGAGAATGGAAAATGGCGGGTTTGCATAGACTACATCGACCTCAATAAAGCTTGTCCAAAAAGACTTTTATCCTCCGCATATATTGATCAAATATCGATGCCACTTGTGGTATGCATTACTAAGCTTTATGGATGCTTTTTTCGAGTTATCACCAAATATCCATGCGTAAAGAGGACATCCCAAAGACATGCGTTTATTACACATAGTTCTCGTGTCGCTATAAGAAGATGACTTTTGGCCTTATAAATGCTTTGGAGCCACTTACTACCGGAGAATGATAAACTTCATCTTCGATAGCAAATTTGGGAAGGAACATGGAGGTATCGTCGATGACATGATCGTGAAAAGCATGCAGTTCGTGAGTCATTTGGACGATCTAGAGGAGTGCTTTCAGATCGTCTGGCCATCGTCAACTGAGACTTAATCCGGCCAAGTGCACTTTCGGCCTCGGTGCAGGGAATTTTCTGGGTTATCTTGTCACTCAAAGGGGTATCGAGGCCAATCTGGAGAAGATTTAGGCCATTATTGATATGAAGACTCTCGATCGCTCAAAGATGTCCAACGTCTGATCGCGGGATTGCGACTTTGAGGAGGTTCGCCGCCAGATCTGCAGAGAGGTGCCTTCCTTTCTTTGATACATCGAAAGGGCCAAAGAATGCGAAGACATTCCAGGGACTTCAGAGTGTGAAGACGCCTTCCAAGGCATAAAGGCGATCTTTCTTGGCTCCTTTATTGGTGAAGCCCATTCCAACAGAGACCTTATATCTCATGTCTCTCGGCAAGTTCGTTAGCATTGGAGCAAAGGTTGGTTCGGAGTTCGATGGAAGGCGGCATCCTGTCCTATTATATTAGTCACGTCCTACGAGATGCTGAAACCAGGTATCTGAATATTGAGAAATTTGCTTTTACTTTAATAATTGCTAGTAGAAAGCTTCGGCAATATTTTCAAGGTCGGCTCCTGGTCGTCTACACGGATCGACCATCAAGAAAGTGATGGGCAAGCCGTAAGTTTCTGTGGAGACTAAGCGGCATGGACTATGGAATTGTCCCGCTTTTCATCGAATACCATCCCCGAATCATTATCAAAGGTCAAGCTTTGGCCGATTTCATGGTAGAATGTTCGTTCAATCAAAGCGGATGCCGAAGTTCTCAAGTTTGAATCGACCGATCGAAAGCGCTTGCGCTTCTTCAACAAAATCGTAATGTTTGGACTCTATATGCGAGATGGTTCCTCTACCCTAACCGTTAGTGGCGCAGAATTATCTTGACAAGTCCGGACGGGTTCAAAGTTCAACAGCCATCGATTCTTGGATTTAAAGCGACAAACAATGAAGCCGAGTATGAAGCAAGACTACGGGGTGTTCGATTGGCAAAGAGTCTAGAGGTCCGTAACCTTATCATCTACAAAGTGACTCTCGGTTGGTTGTCAAGCAATTATCGGGATTATGAAGCTCGTGGAAATCGGATGATCAAGTATCTAATGGAGTTAAAGGACCGATTTCATATTTTGCTTCGCATTTAATTTCTGTAGGCATAGAGCGTAATGACAATTCCATCATTTGATGCATTGTCGAAGTTAAGGCTACTACGGATGCGTATGTTTTTAATGGATCTGCTTATTTGGAAGTTCTACAACAAACCGAAAGTGTTCAACATGAAGCGTTGATGTGTATCGAGCGATCTAACTTCGGACGATTCCCTACATCGAGTATTTAGCGGATGGCGTCCTTCCTTCTGGATCGATGTTGGCAAAAAGATCAAATATAAGAGCGCCAACTTTGTTCTTATTGATGGGGACCTTTATCGATTAGCTTTTTCTTCACCATTATTAAAGTGCTCGGTCCCATCCGGCGGAATATGCTCTTCTGGAGGTTCACGAGGAATTTGTGGTGATCATATGGGCTGCCAAAATCTTTGCTTACAAAGTACTTCTAAGAAGGATACTATTGGCCTACAATTTTCAAAGAAGCTACAGAGTATGTCAAGAAATGTGAAAAGTGCCAACTCAACAAATCAGATCCCATTATCACCAATTGGAAGAGCTATACTCGATTTTATCTCCTATACCCTTCACCGTCTGGGGTAGATATCTTTGGGTCCATTGCCTAAAGCTAAAGGTCGTTAGTTTTGTCATAGTTGCTATTGATTACATGACTAAGTGGGTAGAGGCGGCCACTTGCTTAATTACGGAAAAGAATGTTTGAAGTTCATAAAAGAGTCTCAGTAGTGTTTCGCTTCGGATCCCTAGAGTATTAATATCTGACAACGGGCGCCATTAAAGTAGGATCAAAATTTGAAGCATTTTTAAAGGAGTTGGGATTCAAAGATAAGAAGACTTCAAAGGGCTCATCCACGATCAAATGGCCAAGTTGAGGTGACCAATAGACGACTGTGAATCGGGATCAGCGCAGTGATGAAGCTAAAAGGAAGATGGCGGAAGAGTCGTCCAAATGTCATGTTGTGGGCTTATCGGACTACACCGAGGACTACCACTCGAGGATTCACCTTTCGATCGCCTATGGTATCGATGCCTTAGTCCTCGCCAAATCGGATCTCAAGTCTTCGTCGACCAATATAAAGAAATATACAATGACAAAGGATCAAGGCCAATTTGGATCTCGCTAAGAAGTCGTCGGAGAGGTTGCTTTACTTTAAATTGGTCATTATCAACGAAGAGTAGCTAAGCATTATAACAAAGGAGTCAAGCTTCAGCAGATTCAAGTAGAGACTTCGTCCTCGTAGAGAAGCCGAAGCTTCTACACCTCAAAACACGGAAAGTTAATGCCAAACCTGGAAGGGCCATATGAAGTGATCAAGTATCAAACCGGCACTTATCTGTTAAGGGCATTAGATGGTTCAAATCAAAACACTGCAGCACACCGGCAGTTTTTAAATACTTTCAATAAAGATCAAGTTAATTCATCTAAGTCTCAGATATTATTGTTCATTATCAATAAAAAGACACATTTTCACTATCGATCCTCGGTCCTATTTTGTCCTATGGTCACTATGGTGTAAGGAGGAATGGTAGGACTTCACGGCCATTCGATGGCGACCCATTTGTCGCTTCTACCCCCGGAGTGGTAGATTTAAGGATCCTATATTGATTTTACCGTGGTGGTAAATCAATGGTCACTATTGGTCCCGGTCCTATTTGTCCTATGGTCACTACTTGCAAAGAGGAGGTATGGTAGGACTTGCTTGGCCATTCGATGGCGAAATTCATTTGTCGTTTCTACCCAGAGTAGGTAAACGAAGGATCCTATATTGATTTTACCGGGTGGTAAATCAATGGTCACTATTGGTCCCGGTCCTATTTGTCCTATGGTCACTACTTGGTGTGTAAGGTACGGTAGGACTTAGCGGCCATTCGATGGCGAACCATTTGTCGTTTCTACCCCGAGTGGTGAGCGAAGGATCCTATATTGATTTTACCGGTGGTAAGTCAATGGTCACAATTGGTCCTTATATTTTGGTCCTTATATCTTGATCCTTATATCTTGGTTTTATATAATTGTTTTACCCTTAGTGGTAAACAAATGATCGATCTCACACTTCAAACCGATGAGTATGTGTTTACTTTATTTTATTTAAGTGATTGAGTTCTAATGCCTCGCTTTCTTTAACATCACTTTATCTCATTATATGACATGCTTAATTGTTAATTAACAATTTGAGTTAAATCCTCGAAGGGTTTTTGTATATTTGTCCATATAAATTCATATTGAAGTATCGATGTAAAGTAAAAATATATCGAAATCATAAAGGAAGAAGATCACTTCTCATTAATACTAATTTATTTACAAAAGGTAAAATAAATGTAAAGTTTTTTACAAATATTTTTAAATAAAACCTAAGAGAAACATAAGTTGTTGCTTGAGACAAAGATCCTCATCATCATCCTCAAGAAATCGAAAAAGTATGGATCTAAGTTGGCTTTGATCACCTTTTCCTTGCCACGACTTCCTAAGCAGAGCTCGTAGTTTTCCGTATGAATCCTCATTATTTCTCCATTTATTTCATCCGAGTTCGATACTCTTCACATATCTCTTTGCGAAGAGCATCACCAAAGGAGGCCCAAGGTCCCGAAGAGCCTTGAGTTCTTGGATTTCTTGTTATTTGTACCAGTATATTCTTCCGACGGGTTTCTTCCCGCTCCAAATTATGGATCGCCTTGGTCAAGATCTTAGCGTCGATACCTTCGCCTTCCTTGATCTTGTTCATCCTTATTTCACTCCTCCGAACCAGTCAACGCTCATATTAACGATTTCAAAGATGCCGTGCTTTAGTCGACTTCGATTCTTCCTTGAGGCCTTCACATCTTCCTTGGCTTGGGCTAACTCTTTCAAGTCCTTCATTGGTATGAAGGATGCCTTCACGTTGGGTCCTTTCCCGAGCCAAGGCGAGACTTCAGATGGAGTTCTCCTTCCTCGCCTCCTCCTCTCCGGATTCACCTCGAGAGATCTTGGGCGAAGTCACCAATAATGACATTTACTGTCATATTTCTAGATGATTTGATCGGCCAGATATATTAATCTGAAGATAAGAATGGAAAGCGAGAGGAAGGAGAGAGCCATTTACCTTCGCCAAGTAGCTCATGCCTTCGCTAAGAAGTCCCCATTCGTCTTGTTCTCGAATCCTATGGTCATGGCCTCATGAACGAAGGCCTCGAAACATTGGAAAGGAAAGTTGGCGTTGAATCGGGGCCACATAGTTGGCGAGCCCATGGCATCCTCGCCGGAATTTAGAGTCGTATGTCTCGGAGGAGAAGGCACAGTCGATCGCGAATCGGTGAAGGACCCGCATGCATCGCCTCGGGGAAGGAGATCGGGCGTGTGTAGGCTCGGGAGTGGACGAAGGCGAGAGTTGAACTCCGGTCGGTCAGTCCAAGGATGTTTTCTTTTTCGGGACAATAAGAGGTCGACTTCACCAAATTTCAAAGATCGTGTGTTTGGGTTTCGGTTGGGGGTAGATTGTTGAAGTTGGAGGGACGCGAGTTCTTCAAATGGTGAGGGAGTTATTTTTATCTTAATTTTTTGGCACGAAGGACTTTCTTGCGATCGTAAAGGTATGTCAAGTAGACTCTCTCTTTATTGGAGCCGATTCGTAAGGTGTGGGGACAGAGCCACTTGGAGGTGTTGATTGTGGGTTTGCTTCGGAAGAACCTCCTCGTCGCTTTCGGTGATCTATCTCGCGAGGGTAGTTTTGGCCTTTTTAGCAGCCTTTCTTCCTTCTTGGCATGAGGTTTTGAGGACTTCTTCAGAACGAAAGGCTCGCTTGGCCAGATTCATCATTCAAGGGGAGTAGAGTCTTTGGCCTGGAGGTAGGGGGCTTCGGTTCGAAGGTTTCTTCAAGAGGAAGCTTTTCATTCGCCTCAAATCCTCCCCCACTTGTAAAATCTCCCAAATCTTTCACTTCCAAGAAGTTGGTTTGATCGTGGATACCGCAAATAATCACATATTAAGATCCTTGCCACATAAATACCTCGTAAATTATATTGCAAAGTTATTCAAAACTTACATTTATGATCATACAACCAGTTTTGTTTAGTCGCCAGCGTAAAAGCTCCATTCTTGTGGAGGATCTTCGCCGAAAAATCTCCCATTTTCCTCACACGCCTTCTTGAATGTCACCAAAGTCGTGAGAGATCCTGGTCTAGGTGGTCCAATCTGGAAGAAGAGATCTCCGTCCAAAGGATGAAGAACCATTTTTCGTGCCAACCTTTGTTGCTCAAGAAGAAGTGCTCATCGCTGGCCTCTTCTCGAACTTAGCGTTTGGGCGTGGAGATTGTTTGCTCAAGATTTGAACCCTCGTTCTCGGATCTACCCACGAGAAAAGGGTGAAGAAAAGGTCGACGAGGGAGTAACCCCGGCTTCAGGGGTAAGGCAATGAACGCCAAGATGTGGATGTAAGAGTTAGGCACCAATCGAAAAAAGCCCACTCCTATGAATCTTGGAGGTGATGACAAAGACGTGAAGGGTAAGTGAATCCCTTTTCCGTAAGAGTAAGAGGTATGGCGACCCAAATTGTCCTGTCATTGGTACATTCGCTTCCTCCTAGCAGCAGGAGCCCTTATGGCGTAATTGTCCGGAATCGGTATTGAATCCGGAGGCACGAATCTCGGTTCCGTAATGGTGGACGGGATGTTGGCATGAGGAAATTGTTCCCATCCTTGAAAAAATCTCCATAGAGATGGTGGGTTTGCACTCGAACCCTCTTAGTTAGTGGTTCGAGTGAGAGGAACTTCAAGGAATCGCTTGATTCACCATTGTTGAGGTCCCGAAAGCTAGAAGGAGAATTTCTGCGGAGAAGAAGAAAGCTCAAAGGTTCAATTTCAAATTAGCAGTAAAACCGTCAAAATTGGTAAAGTTTACCTTTTATACCGATTTGCCACACAGGTGAACGAGTAGCATTAAAAAATGTCAATAATGATGAGAATTGAATGGGACATGTTTGGGACGACCTTTGATATCTTATCGATTGGGCCTAATGTTGAGTTTTAACTATCTATTCATCTTGTTCAAATTCAAATCCTTTATCCAATTGGGCTTGTTGCTTTATGGGTATCCGTACCATCCTCGTCCCATTTTTTTTTTTCGCATTAAAGTGGGTATGCCTCAATTATTTCCTATTTTAGACCTCTAATAAATTCGATATATCGTGGATCGCTTATAGTTTTCCATTAAACATCCTGCTTAACAAAAAACTAGGGGGTAATGTTAGATGGTCACGATATTTCTCATATTTAAATAGGGTAGATTGGACTCATTTATTAATTTATTCTATTGGGCCTTTATAATTAAGTCGTGGGGCTTGTTGGGCCCGTCATTGTGTTAGCTTTATTTAAATCCTATAGACCTGCCTGATTCGTTGGATTAACCCATCGGATCACTTAATATCTATTACTTTGACTTGTAATGATGATATAGCATGACAAATGACCGAGATATCTCTGCCATGCATTAATGTGGATGGGATTATAAGCCACCGGGCAGAGAAAACAATGGCCAAAAGCAAAGGATAAGTTCCATGCGTTCGGCAGAACCCATCGATCGTAGGGTGTGTGGGTAGAAGTGGGTGGCACAAAGAATCCAAGTAAAGAAAGTATAACCTAAAGCAAGAAAGCCATCATCTAGAGGTACGCTTCTCACATATTGATTTTTCAGATTCTCCCATATACACACGATCGAGAATTATTATCTCTCTCAAAACACTTTAACAAAGACATTCCTCAATTGTTAACCTTGAACACATACTAATTCTCACGCTTTGAAATTATCCCCGACGGAACCGCCAAGTGAGCTTTGCAAGTCGATTTGTGTTTATCGCTGCGAGATCGGGACGTCTTACGTGATTGGGACGTGGAGAAAGATTCTGGCGTTAACACCCTTATATATAAATATAATAAATGTATAATTTAACAATATCTCACTATTGAATTACAGCTATTAATTTTATTTTCAAATCATTTCCCTTACTCCCTAAAAAACTCAACGCATAAAATTTAAAATAATTTTAATTATTTTTCAAATACCTCAAATAAAAACTTACAAACACAAGGTTTGTGTTTAAATTCGTTGGCTTCAATTAAAGTATTTGATGAATTGAAGGGTTGTTACAAATAATTCACTGCCGACCCCTCCTTGTAACCAAATTCTAATCTTTAATAACAACTCTCTCTCTCTCCCCCACCGGCCACCACATCATCAATCTGTCACGTTTCAGCCACAAGATGGATGGATGGATGGATGGATGGATCGGTTACATTGCATAATTGAATTTTTACATGGATGGAGACAAGAATTATATCATGCGGAAATTAATACTTCTGATCGCATGACAACATCACTGCTTATCTTTTTTTAGTTGTATCATCAAATAATTTTAGGGATTCTGTTTCCACCACCAGGTCATTAGCGCCTTTCTTTGTCCTTTTTTTTAAAAAGAAAATGTCCCTATCAAGTTGACCCATTTTCTGAAGAGATAAAATTGACGCTTATATTTATATCGGCTATATGTATATATATAATTTAATTATATATTATACAGTCAGGAGTTATGGCGATGGATAAATCGTCGTCGTAATCCAGAATAACTATGATGATAGAAAAATCATTGTTATAGTCTAAAAAACGAATCAGGATCCTCTATGAAGATTTCTATGTAAATGTTTTGTTGTGGGGTTGACAACACATTAAAAAAAAATCCAACGGCTCACAACATTTTGATAAGAATTTTTTTTTACAAGTTGACAGAAAATTAGAAGCCACCAAATACGTTTATTTTTACATATAATTTTTTTAAATTTGTTGATAAAATTTGTGAGCTAGTTGACTTTTCATTTTTTAATGCACATTAACCCCACAATAAAACTCTCACAAAAGATCATCACAGAAATCCCGATAGAGGATCCTCATTCCTAAAAACCATTGCTTATACTTGGAATACGTATTACACAATCTGTAGTGTCTACTAGAAATATGTCTTCCAGAAATATTTATTAAACAAATCAAAATCAAACAAAATATAATTCCAATGGATCATACATATCTATCTACACTTGTACGTAGACAAGGGTGATGTGCCGGTGTAATCTATTCCGCCTTATGTTACATTATAAAATCAAGCATGGATGTAGACAAAAGGTTAGCGTTAAAATGATAATATTTGAACATTGACTACGTACTAGTTCCAATTAATGTTCATTTTACTACGTACTAATCACCCCCACGAAAAGTAATTTTCCCACTCGTTGGCTTAGACCATCTCCACGTCCGCATTATATATATATATATATATATATATATATATATATATATATATATATATTTTTTCAACTGTATGAGTATTCTCAAATTAATTTACATGTTAATTGAGATTAATTTTTTTTAAATAATCTTAAAAGCCCATCAATCACATTAACTTCAATAAATTTTCTCTTGAAAACTAACCTCAAAGTTTAAATTCAAAAAATAAAGACAACAAACTCGTTAACCACTTGGCCACACAAGAGGGTTCACCCTCACCTCGTCAGTCGCCTCTCCCTCTCTATATAAACTTTCCATTACAAATCTCTACATAAAATTTTCTCTCATCCCAAACAACTATCTAAACAAATTAAAGCCTAAAAGAAAAAACCCATCAAATGTCGCTCTGCTCAAACGAATCAAATCCACTACCACCTACAATAACCACGGAAGTAGGCGGCGCCACCGCAATCTCCTCCGTCCACCCGGACATATTAGAGGCTCACATCCTCACCCGCCTCGATGGGCCCTCCCTCGTCTCCATCAGCTGCGCTTCCTCCACCCTCTACTCTCTCTCCTCCCAACACCACCTCTGGTCAAATATATGCCGCTCCACGTGGCCCTCCACCGCCTCTTCTCCCTGCCTCCGCCACCTCATCTCCACCTTCCCAAACGGCGGTCCCCGCTCCTTCTTTTCTCTCTCCTTTCCCCTCCCCACCTCCACCTCACCATCCTCAACCCCCAAGTACCGACCAACAACCTCAGAATTAATCTCAGCCGTCGATATACACTATCAAGACGAACTCATCTTCAGCAAAGTCCATGACACCGAGACCGTCACCGGTTGGTTCCGGTGCTCGCCCTTCAGAATCGACCTGCTAGACCCCAAAGACGTGGTCCCCACCAAAATCCCTCACCCGGAAGGGGACGACACGTGTACGTCTATCCTAAACGACATGACTCTAAGCTGGATCCTGATAGACCCAATCGGACGGCAGGCGATGAATCTTTCGTCACTCAAGCCTGTTTCGGTGCAGCGCCACTGGTTGAGCGGCGAAGTGCAGGTGCGGTTCGCTACGGTTCTGCCCGGTGACCAAAAGGGGGAGTTGGTGCAGTGCGAGATAGTGGTCACGTGCGGGGGGTCGGAGGGAGGAGAAATGCAGGTGAGAGAGGTGAGCTTGGAGATGGAGGACATGGATGGGATGCATTTGAATGGGAAGAACAGTTTGGTAATCCTGGAGAGGGCGTTCGGGGGAAAAAGGGGAAAGGGGATGAAAAGGGAGGAAGAAGGGAGGAGAAGGCACAGAGAGTATGCGGAGAGGAAGAGAGAGAGAAGAGAGAGAAAGATGAGGACAGAAGGGGCATTAGATATTTTGTCCGTGGTCTTTGGGGTAACCGCCTTTGCCGCATTTTGGTTCTTTGTTTTATGCAGATGAATGAATTTACAATACAACAGTTACTAGCAAACCACAATATTATAGTACTCGGTCACTTCCATAATATATTTTAGAATTGTATATAAATATTAAAAAAATAATTATATAATATTAAATATAATATTAATTATTTATATTATACTTGTATTAAAAAAAAGTGTTATTTATTGAAAAAAATAATGAAAGAATCAAAATTATATTATATTCGTTTTTAAAATATTGTTGCTTAAAATTTTGCATTACAACATATAGATTTAATCTTAAGAGTAAAATTCATAAATCAATGATTCATAACACTTTAATCAAATATTATAAATCACTTAATAATCTCATAATCTATTATTATTACTACTACAATATTTTAATCATTTCTTAAACTTATAAATAATTTATTTTAATTGTTTACTTTTTTACTAATAAATGCATTTAATCATCTTAAAATGCCATTATTTAATGATTAAAATTTATTTGAAATTTCATCACTACCTCTTTATGGGAAGTTAAACTATTAATACAAGAAAGAGAAGGTAGGGGTGATATAGTAAAATAAATAATTTATTCTCCTAGGTTGTAAACGACAAGTAAATTGGAACAATTTTTTTTTCTTCTAAAATGACAATCTTTTAGGAACGGGGGGAGTATTTAATACTTGGGGTAATATTGGAAACTAAGCAATTAATGCTTACTTGTAATTCTCAAACGATTTATATTAAGAAACAAAAACACTCTTTTAAAACGATTTATATTAAGGAACGGAGGGAATAGTAAATTAGTAGTACTCCCATTTCAACGTCCAAATTTGCTTTCCTCTATTTTTAGTTTTGATGTTTCCTCCCCTAATAAGTAAAGGTGTAAACGAGTTGAACTAAAACGAATTGAGAACTACTCGAATTCGAATTGTATTTAAAAAATTCTACTCAGATTCGATTGAACTTGAATATTTATTACTCGAATTTGATCCGACTCGAATCGAATTATATTCAAACTACTCACGAGTTTCAAATTCAAGCTCGAATTCGAGTCTTTTTCATAATAACTAATTTTATAATAAATATAATTATAAATTGAATTTGTTATCTTACTTAAAAATGAGAAAATATATTTATTATTATAATTTAATATAAAATCACAATTAAAATTAAAACAAAATAAAATAATAATAATAATTAATTATCCTAATTTGATTTAAATTTGTATATATTATAAGAGAATGTATCGAGCATTTAATCGAATATGTACCAAATCATAATCAAGAATTTGAGTAGTTTGAATTTTAAACGAGTCGAGTATAACGTTACTCAGATTCTACTCATATTTTTTTTGAACTATTTTTAATGCTCAAATTTGAATTATATTACTTTTTTTGAATTGAGTCCAAATCAAATACGAATTATTTGACTCATTTACGGTTTACTAATAATTAGTAGTAGTCTAATTCAGTGAGCGGTTCCCAAAACATATAGACACCCATACGTAATTGTTGAAGTAGTAGCTAATTTCACCCAAATCAGGGACACTTAAATGTCATGATGATTACATATTACAATTATAACATACTTCCTCTTGTCCCAAAACTTAAATTTCCTCGACTAATTTACGAGTAATTGGTGGTAGTAATAGTAAAAAAATACTAACAAACTAGTGTAGTAGGGAATGTGAAAGAGGTTTGTTTTAGGTAAAAAAAAAGGTGAAGTAATTAGAAAACAAGTGAGTAATTTGAATTATATATGAGTTGGGGAGAGAATAATAATAATAACAATAATAATAGTAATAAAAATCATATATATAGATCCTTCCTTGCTTACTTGTATAGTTGTGTACGTACAAATATAATTTAGTTTTTTTCAATGATTTTTGTGTGTGTGAGTTTCAGAAACAAGCTAGGACATGTGAAGAAGATGAAAAGAATGTGTAGCCAAAATCCCAAAAGCCCAAAAGCTAGCTAGCTAGCTAGTAATGGACTTTAGAGAATTAGTAATCAATACCACGAGTGAGTGGCACTACAGAATTTTACACACAAAAAACGTGTAGATCTAGTCTAGATGATGGAGTATATATTAGCTTTGCTTGGTAGATGCATGCGTTACTTTTTGCTGAAAATGTCAGCTTATAAATAAAAACTATGGCTTTGGTTGATCCAATTTATATTAACAATAAAGTTGAGGGTTCAATCTCATATTGACAATGGGTAAAAGAGTGTGTGTGTGTGTGTGTGTCAAATTAAGAAAAAAAATTTCTAGTGGGTTGGTGAGGGAGCAGCTTCCTGTTTCCCTTGGCATGGCATATTGGCATTGGTACCCATATCTTGTTGTTAATTGGTTTGGTTTTTTCTAGTTTGGTAAGAAGTTTATTTTGAGGTAGACTTTGATCGATCAATGTAATCGGCGGCCAGACAAGATTCTATCTTTTCCAATCGAAACTTCCTAAAAAAAAAATAACTCCACGCTTTCCCATCCGTTTTTCCCAATTCAGACTTGTGCCAGACAATCTCTCTTTCTCCAAAAACTATTCTTTTCCCAAATGTTAGGAATTTAGTGGGGGTATTGGAGTAGTATTTTTTGCTGCTCACTAAATGTCAGGCTGTGTGCCCCTCCCCTCCGCGTCCAATAATTTGCTCCCCATCCCTATCTTATCTCTTCTGGCACACCACACGTGTTACACGTTTGTCATTTTACTTGAGCTATACCAAAAACTGACACCAAAAATATTCTCCTACACTACTACATTCCTAATCCCCTAATATTAAAGACTCCTTTCAACCCCCCTTTTTATTAATTTCAAGTATATACCATTAGGCATTAAAGTAGTACAACGAATTTTTAATTATTCGTTAATTAACATCAAGTACGTACATTCGTAATAACAATATTAGTAAACTCTCATTAATTACATGCAAAAATAAAATAAAATTACAATAACGATCTACCCTAACACAAAGGACAGTTTAAAAATAAAATAAAATAAAATACAAACTCACACTCGAGGATCAATGATAAGATATTAACTACCAAGTGTTTCACTCAAGTTTGTTTGTTTTACCGATGGTGGTGATGCAATATGGAGATAGCTAGCAGATCAATCAGTATTGAGTCGGTCTATTGGCACAAAACAAATCACAGAAGAATCATTTTATGATTTATCACTCACCAAAGTTCATATAGCAGTTTGGATAAATATTTTACACATTGTTAGCACCACCTACATAACACCACATCTTAAACATGGATTGACTGCTGTGCATATATTTTACAATAACACAACTTCATTTGAGGTATTTTTGCCCAGTTCACATTTGTGTTCAACATAAAAGAACAAATGAACCATTTACTCTTATTTCAAAACTCCATCTGGATTTTGCAAGGGTGGTTTAGCTGATGAGACAATATTCAAATCAACCCTTTGCTTGCCCATGCCATGAGAAGAGGTGTTTCGAATATCTTAAAGTTAGACCAACTACTCGATAATTGTAACAACTCAATTTACAACAATCCAATTGGCTTTACTGGAATTGAACATCACGTTCAGTAATCAATTCTTCTTTACTGGAATTGAACATGTATTGTGGCAGTAATCACTGGTTCTGGGTTTAGCACGGTCCACAAAAATAACACGTCCATTCGGTGGCTGCAAGTAACTCTGTGTCATTGCAAAGTTTAATGAAAATAATCAAAATCAGAGGTGAAGCAGAAAGCCATAACCTTTCCATTCATTTCTGTTATGGCTTTTTCGGCTTCATCTTCAGATGCAAAGGTAACAAATCCGAAGCCTTTTGATCTGTCCGAGACTCTATCAATCACAATGTGAGCTAGTACAGCAAAAAATGCCAAGCTAAATAACTCAATTATAGAATATAATTAAGTGTTTTAAATCTTAGACTGAGGTACCTTCAATTACTTGGCCGTATTGAGAAAATGCCTCTGATAATCCATTCTCCGTGGTGTAAAATGATAGTCCTGCAAGAACCATCAGAAAGACAGGCAATCCTAGTATAAGGTATAAAGCCATCACAAAAGGAATTGCAGGAAAACTTGTTTGCTAAAATATATATTAGAGTAAGTAATCATTTTCCATGTTATTGCAAAATGTTAACAGTTTTTTCATATACATCCAAGGTATATACAAGTTGGAATGAGGACAATTTAAGATAAATAAATAATAGTGTTCTTAATATTGTGCAAGGATTCAATATAGTTTTAAATGTACACTCAACTCAACAAAAGATTAACAGAGTAGTTAAGCTATTCACACAGTCCGTGTCCTTCTTCTACTTCGATAAACCTTAAATAAAACCAATTTCATACTTAAAACTTACTAAGAAAATTATTTTGGTAGCACAAATGGTACCCTAGTTCTGCCAGAACCACTCACTTCACCCAAAAGCACTCGATAAAAGTTAAGAAAGTACTAGCATTCCTCATTAAGAAAATCACAGTGTGCACTACAAACAATTTCCAACAATTTGAATAATAAAACACAGAAATATAGATCATATCGCCAATGCTTAAAGTCCCTCTCAGTTTCTTTGCTGAATAGAACACGGGACCAGTATCAAGGTTCATCAGAAAGCCAAAACAAAACAAAACATTTTTATTTTTTTGCACGAAAAAAAAAATGTAGCAAGGATAACAGAACTTGGTTTGATGCCACTGAAACCACTAAAAAGTTAGGAATTTTGGATATTGCCTAGTATTGATCGCTGTTTATAAAAAATACAGAAACAAGAAAGTAGGGGATACTTCATTAGCAAGTAAAGGCCACCCTGCAATGTTAAAAATAATTGGACAGTTTTTTAAAAAGGAAGACATTAACTATTTTTTCTCAAAACAAGATGGGGTCATTATTCGGTAAAGTTCCTAAAGGATGCAGCTTCTGGAGACAGGTCGTGGTCAGCAATTACGGTGTGGATCGGATGGTTGGATTACATTAGACCATAGTTGTTAAGGCACAAGGCCCCTTAACAAGGCACACCCTAAGCGCAAATGACCCCTGGAGACTAGGCACGAGGCGAACTATAAATGAAATCCAGAAATAACTATAATTCAATGACATTTAACAAATCGTTTGACACTTTTAAGTATCAAAACTGAAAAGCAACAATTTCTTTTACCTTTATGACTACATCAACTATTAACATGTATAAAATATTTAAAAGAAACTCATCAATTAAAAGCATAAAAACTAAAAACCTAAGTCATGAAGGTACTGTAAAGGAGAGTCGATGATGGTAGACAAAGTAACTTGTAGCACACAACTGGGCTGTTTGATTTTCTAACTTCTTTTTGTGCTTATGGTAGCTTGTGGCACGCAACTGTGCTCACCTCGCCTTGTGCCTAGGCACACTTTTCACAACTATGCTTTAGAGAGTAGGTTTCCTCATAGGGGAGTTCTCAAAGTATCTTACCTTGGTGACAGGAGATGAATTAGGAATTAATTTTGGAAGGATAAGTGTACTTGAGAGTTGCTGCATTGTGACGGGCTTCCTAGCCAACTATGCTGGTGACTGATGACGGATGCCAAAGTCACGGATTAGGTCTGGGAGGTAGTTGGGAGACATTCTTTACACCATGGAGGTAGCTGGTAGACATTCTTAACACCGTGCTTTTTTTTTGGCTAAATTATCAGGACTAGGAGTTAGAGGAAGCATAAAACTTGATGATGGTGTTATTAAGATTGATTCTCCTAGTGGTGCAGTGGAATCACTACAATAAAGGGAGCTTCCGAGCATTGCAGTGGCTGATTTTCTGCCAAGCCCTTCTATTCCATCATTCAGGACAGTGGATGTGGGATTTTACGTGGAAGAGTATATGGCGGGTGAGATACCGTGAAAGTGTTCTGAAGTTGGATAGCGGCTTTAGGAGCAATCTTGATGCAAGAAAACTTAATTAAGAGGGGGAAATGCATTGAGAATTGGAGTTGTATGCCTGAGAAGGACAGTGGACCATTTATTATCAAATTGTGAGGTGGTTTGTTATATTTGGGTGTCAGTGGTTTCATTATTGGGGTGAGTTGCATGATGTCAGTTTCGGAGTTTGATTAGCTGGAATCTGGGGTGTAGAGTGGGTGCATGTGTCTTGGGCAGGATCAGAGAAATAAGTAATGACTATGATAAATCTACAACAAACATCTTGGACCTCTAATAAATAGTAATATATGGTGGTTGATGAGCGAAAAACTACGATGAAAACTGATTCTTGGGTAAAGTTATTTGACACTGGTTTAAATATATTGGAAGCAATTTGATTATCTATAGTTCTTTAGGTGCACATGAAATACTCTCCGAGTCTCAGCCAAATCACACATGTCATGAGAAGTGGTAGGAGTTGTAAAAGGGGGACAGTTGACACCCTTGACTGTCAATATTTTTACAAGAATTGGACACTCTTACTTACTTTTTATGTCTGGTAAAAAAAGGGATCAAGCGGTAATGCTTTTTAAGACTTGACCACCTTAATCTTGAAGATAAATATATTGATACCAGGCTTTTGCCACCCACCCACCCACCCACCAACCAAATTCTTGCCGAACAAAACGCTTTAAGAACTTTTAATCCCCTTGTAAATCCTGACTCTGCCCCTGAGCAAGGTTGATGCTATTGGTACTCAAAACAGCTTCACTCATTCCATCTTTCAATAGATTGAGTCTTTGTAAGTGATTACACACACAATATTCAAAATTATTAGAATTTTTATGTAGTAAAATTACAGATGATAAACTGAATGTTTGGCACCACTTTTTGTTTTTAATCATTTTTGAAATTTGTTTAATCCACTAATCATTTATATGACGAATTAACAACTAATAACCGTACAAATGTGATACGTTTCTACCCATACAAGTACATTTCACTTGAACTTTTGCAATGAAACTCTAATTGAAAAAACGCATATAGACCGGAAATTTCCTCTAATTTTGGCCCACCAAAACCCTTCATTCCAACTTCCAAATTCAATCAAAAGAAAGAATATAACGTAGAAAGAACAATCAGTTTCATATATAATATTTCTTAAGATCAAAAGAGAAGTATGAAAAGGAAATATAAGTAAATAACAATTCCCATAATATAACTTGTGAGAGGCAGATATATATGAGTTGTAAGGGTGTACTCCGACAAATAGCTTGGAAGCAATGCCTCTGCGAAATAGAAGAAGGGTCGAAGGAGAAGATTGAAGGGTAGAGGGTGAAGACAGTATGTTAGGGTTTGGTTGAGAAACACTCAGCTGCCTTGTTGTTTTCTTTGAACATACTCTTCTAATAAACGCCGCCATCATCAAAGAGAAGAGAGGAAGACGAAAAAAAGCTGCCTTCTATTCCATTCTACTTTGCTATTACTTCTAAACTAGGCATCAGCTACCCAACACGAAAACGTACTCCTCCGTCAAAAGAGTTAAATGCAGTTTATATCCTACAAGTTCATCTATTTTGAACATTACATCCTATACTTTAAAACGTGGCATTTACATGGTACAATTTTACCAAACGGTCCAGCCCAAAAATTCAGCAAACGGTCCAGCCCAAAATAGTTTCTATCCTACTAGTTCATCTATTTTGAACATTGCATCCTACTTTAAAACGTCTCATTTACATGGTACAATTTTACCAAACGGTCCAGCCCAAAAATTCAGCAAACGGTCCAACCCAAAATTCATAGTTAAAAGTGATGAGGTTAATATTTAAAAGAACATTTACATATTATAGTACATTTATAAAAGTAATTACAAATCATACAGCTTATAAAATAATTATAAAATATGACAATTTACCATATATATTTACAATACTAATTATATTGGGAATCCTTAATTTAAGGAGTTAATATTATTTGGTGATACGGCAAATTAGTTTCCATCTTTCTTCTTCTCTATTCTCCATTAATATTTCTTTCTTCTCCTTACTACTTCTCTCTCTCTTACTTACTTCTCTCTCTCATCTCGAATCCACTCGTCAAATCTCTTCCTCGCATTCATGTTGCTTGCACAACACCAGTCTCTCTCAACTCGTCAGTCATTCTCTTCTTCTTCATCTAACTTGGTATTTCTTCATCTAATATTTCTTCATCTATCGATATTTCTTCTTTTTTGTATTGGTATTTTTCTTTTCTTCATCTTCATCATTAATTAATTAGTCTTCTTTTTTACTATTAATTAAGTATTGATATTTTATTTTATTTTTATTTTTTTCTTTTTGTACTTGATATTTCTACTAATATTTTATTTTTTTTCTACCGATTAGTCTTATTTTTTTGGTGGCGTAAATTAATTAGTTAATTATTTTTAATTTACTTTTGTTGCACTTTGTTGATTAAAAGGTTGTTCATTTTAGTGAAAAGAAGGTTTTGGATCGTAAAGCATACATGTTGTTCTATTATCATATAATTTTTAAAGGTGTGTTAATTTAAAATTTTTTAGTGTTACTATCATATAACCTGTTGAGTTACTTACGCATTATGTTTTGCTTCTCGTTAATTTGTGATTCTTGATATCATTTTGTTACTTTGATTTGGTATTTTGGTTACTTTTTTATGTTGTTATGGTTACCATGTATTTGCTTAGTATACATGGTTGATTAAACCGATTTTGGTGTACATGTTGTTTATGTATTGTTACCATTAATATATGTTTTGTTACTAACATATAACCTGTTTGGTTTTTTCATTAGTATATTTTTTGTTATTGTTACCTTATGATTTGGATACCATTCTTTTCTCTCAATCGGGAATTTTGTTACTTTTATATGTTGGTTTTAAGTTCAATGTATTTGCTTAGTATATATTGATTGACTAAACCGGGTTTGGTTTACATGTTGTTTATGTGTTGGTTACCATTAAAATATGGTTTGTTTCTTAGCATATAATATAACCTGGTTACTACTTTTATAGATATTTTTGGTATACATATTTTGTTTACTACATAAAATGGTTTGTACTACATGTTGTTTATATTTTGGTTATCATTAGATTATATAATATAACTTTTTGGTTCTTGTTTTATTATGGTACGGTTAATGTTATATTATGATATGATAACTATTATTGTCTACCAATTTGGGACGTTGGTTATTTGTTATAGTCTGTTTTGACTCTTCGTAATTGTTATATTATGTTTTTGATTAGTATGCTTTTATTTGTTAATCACTATGTAAATATTTATGATATAGATATTGTTTATTTTTGAGTTCTTGAATTAGTATATTTTTGTTCTTTATTAGCTTATGATTTGATACCATTCTTTTCCCTCAATCGGGATTTTGGTTACTTTTATATGTTATTTTGGTTACAATGTATTTGCTTAGTAAACATTGATTGATTAAACCGAGTTTGACTATATGTTGTTTTTAGTATACTGATTAATTTATGGGGGCTTGATGTAATGCTTACTTCAGTAGCTACGCTTAGCAATAAAAAAAATACTATCATATAACTATATAACTTCTATTTAGCTTGAGATTCTGCATTATTGTTACCTTGATTTGGTTTTTGGTTACTTTTTTATGTTGTTATGGTTATTTATTTGCTTAAGATATATGATTAAATCGATTTTGGTGTATATGTTGTTTATTTGTTACCATTAAAACTGTTTTGATTCATATAAATATTTGGTTACTTATTTAGTATGTTGTCATTCTGTTAGTTTCTGGATTTGGATTCCATTTTTGTTTCCTTGATTTTTGCTTACTGCTTTTGTTGTTCTAAGTTAGCTTAATATATGGGTTGATTAAACTTTGTTTGGTTTATATGTTGTTTATGTATTGGTTACCATTAATATATGTTTTGGTTACTAACATATAAACTTTCATATATTTTTTGTTACTTATGATTTAGATACCATTCTTTTTCTTGATTCGAGATTTTTAGTTACTTTTTATATGTTGTTTTGGTTTCGATGTATTTGTTTATAAACTATTTATTATAAATATTGTTTATATCTCGACTAATGACCTTGTAAATCGATTTTGTTTATTTGCAGCTATGGAATTTTACTACGTTGCAATAAAATTCATCGAAAAGTTATATATTGGTGACAATGAAGTCCCCAACATTATTACCAAGATAACCCAAGATGGGTTTAAGACATCATTAGTTGCTTTATTATTTTTGTAAATAATAAACCCAAGTCATAATAAACCATGTATTTGCTTAGTATACATGTATTATTTTGTAAATTAAATATATTCTACAAGGTTTATGCTATTCTATTTCTACTTCCATTTCCACAAACACATCTTACATGTTCAAGTTACTTATATAACTATTTAGTTACTTCTTTATTATTTTTGATTCTCACCTTATGGTTTGGCTTATAATGTAGATTTCAGACATTTTTATTTTTTTTATTCGGGTTAATATGTAATTGTTTAAAAGATATATGGATTACTTTTTCATATGTGTTTCTGTTTTGGTTACAATGTTATGGTTACTTTCATATAATTATATTTACTGATTTAATGTTACATTATTGTTATATATGATTGCTTAAACTGTTACATACATGATGTTTCGTTTTGGCTAAAACTTAAAATTTTCAAGTTATTCATATATTATAATCTTTTTTTATTATGGTTAATGTATTATGATAGAAATTCTTGGATCGAAAAGTTAATATATGTACATGTGTGACATTTATCTACAAGGAAGTCTTGGAAACTTTGAGTAACATTATTATAGAGAAATTGAAACCTTGTATAAGATATGGTTAAAGATAGTTATAAGGCATACATTGGAATGGAAGTCCCTACATTATTACTTTCAAAGTTATCCTGATGTAAAGTTTATAGGTTCATTACTAGTATATATTATTTTTTGTAAATAATAAACCCAAGTCATAATAAACCATGATTTGCTTAAGTATACATTGATGTATTATTTTGTAAATTCCTTCAAATATATTCTACAAGGTTTATATCTTCCTATTTCTACTTCCATTTCCACAAACACATCTTACATGTTACGTTACTTATATAACTATTTGGTTACTTTCTTTATTATGTTTTAAATCATATCTTTTACGGTATGGTTACTATTATCATTATTGTCCTCAATGGGATTTTGATTATTTTTTTATTCGTTAATATGTAGTTTAGAATGGATTACTTAAACTGGAAATACATGATGTTTATATATTCCTCAGATGGTTTAGCCATTATAATTTATGCTTGTATATGTTACATTATATATAGATATATATTGGATTGTGAAAACTGAGTTTCATTACATGATGTTTTGGGCTACTATTAAAATATGTTAAAGTTACTTATCAATAATTATACGGTTATCAATTAAATTATAGTTCTCATTATTAATAACCGATAGTTACAAGTCAGAATCGAGGACAAACATTAATTGTTAAATGTACGCATGAACAGAGTCCTAATTCACAAATTTTGTTAGAACGATGATAATTATCAGATAATTACTATTTGTTAGTAACCAGACAATTATAAACATATCAAGGCTATATAAAGCTTTTATATGTTTTACTTTATATTGATAAATAACGATGGAATCAAAAATAAAAATATTAATCAACATCAATTTGGTTATTTACTAACCATGAAGTTAATGGTTACTAACGAAAACAATTATATATTCTGTAAACAATTAGATTTGTTGTATTCTTTATCAATGATGGATTGTTCAACAACCTAATAAACATTATAAAGTAACTAAATCAATATTGATAAGAACTAAATTACATAATATTAGTAACTGAGAAATAAACCAAATTTTTACATGCAAATTTGAAGGCCTAAATGATGATGGAATTCACCAAAAACTATGCAATTCACCAAAGAAAGCTAAGTGACTTTTGATTATCTAATTTTAAATGAAATTAGGCTTCAAAAACGCCAAAAATTCTATTAACCTCAAACTTGATGTAAAATTGCCAAATTGTCACCGCAACTAAATAAACATTATATATCAGAACTAATTAAATAAGATACAACAACTAATATTTAATAAATAAGATAAGGTAACCAATGTAATCAATAAGTAACTATCACCAATATAAAATAAACAATTATAAAACTCAATAACATTATAGAGTAACCAAATAAACACCTTTCAAAGATCTAAATACATATTATACAAAGAACGAAGATATATATAATTAGTAGCCAAGATTATAAAAAATATTTTTACATTCATTTTACAACCAAAATAATCAATAATGACTTTAACATACATTTTACCAATATTTAAAAATTACGAATTTTGCAAACAAAGAACTAACATAACATTTAGGTCAAAAGGTGTTATGTGCTAATTCTTTAAAAATACAAAATGCAAAGCATCACATTTTAAAATAAAATGCAATGTGAAAATTTGAATAATTTGGGAGATGCAAAATGTATTTAACTCCTGTCAAACAAAAAAAAATCGATGATATCTCATTTAAGAAATATATTAAGTTACAAATTTATATGATTTTAAAATTATTATAAATATATTTAATTTTAATTAATATTGCATAGTAAAATAAAAATATTAAGTACAAAATTATTATTTCAAAATTAAAATAAATTCATATTAAAATTAAATTTTTAATATTTCACAAATTAATTATGATTAAAATCAAATAAAACTTTTATAGTATTTGTTAAGAATGGCTCAATGGTTTTCTTACTTATTCACAAGATCATCGCAAATGTTCAATTTAAATACACATACTTCCCAATATTTATTCATGAAAATTAAATTTTAAAATAAGTCTACTATCACATAAAATTTGACATACGGAACAGTTTTATATAATAGCTTACTGTAGACTGTAGTGTTTATACTCAACATTACACTAATTGTACGATCTACGATGTGGTGTTAAAAATTATTGCCCCTAACTGCAAGTACACGTGTACCATAAGATTCTCTAACACCATTCCCAGTAATTATCTATCCCTCGAGTAGTTGACAAAATAGCATAACTTAAAACTGAAATACAAACTCCACCATCCTAATTCATTTAAAACTTGTCAAATTACAGTGCAGAGCAGTCTCTTTATTCTCTTTTCTGGGGTGTTTGGGGGAGGGGAAATTTTGACTCGTCTATCAAGCAACGTCTTGTTTTTTATGTAATTGAAGACTAGGAAGTAATCACACAGAAGAGTTTAACCAAAAGCAACCAAATTCATTTCTACTATATGTACCTTACTGACACTTGTTTAGCCACAAACAGTTTTATCACAATAATTAAATCAAAACCTAAAGTGCTGGAGTTGAAAAATCCCATTCCCTATTGCATTGCCAGAGATATCAAACCGAGTATGTGATTGTGATCCATCCAAGAAAGGAAGAAAATTGCACAACTTCTTGTCAAATGGCTGAATAGACGATCTATATACAAAATGACCTTACAAGCATTTTGTACTAACATCTACAAACAAAGGATCCCACTTGTTCTTGAAATAGTCATGACCGATGCCCTTTTAGCAATGCTTGGTAGAACATGTCAATGAATTGATTATCCTTTGAAAAAGTAAACCACAAGAAAGAAAGAAGTTAGTTGTAACTCCAATAAAAAGTGTTTAATATTTGTATTAGCTTAAAAGTAGTAGTTCAAGTATGATTTTCATGAGATACCACAAGAAGGAGAAGTGGAATAAGATAGGCTTGCTACAGTTTCTCTCACGTGGTTTTTTGTTTTGATGTGTTGTTTGGTTTATAGCCGTGCAGATTGAGGATGTCCTAAAAGATTATAGGAGTACATTTTTTTGGACCATTCTCTAGAAACTAGAAAAGAATTCAGCTTTTGAACAACTGGGTGAAGAGCTAAAACCGCTAGAAACACGCAACACATTTCTACGCAATTGACACTTGATGTAACCATAATGACAAGGAAATGAGCCTAACTTGTACAGGTTGAGTAGATTAAAAGGCAGGGCACTAATGTATAACATTAAAACATTAACAAATTAATTTTATAAACAGTGAACTTTTGGGTTATGTGAAAACATACTCTGATACAGAGGGGGATAGGGAGTGGAGGCAGACATACCTGAACAAGCATTAGAAGTGCATCACGGACTTGATCTCTGCTTAATGGTCCATAATGAGAGGGACTGGAACTAGGAGTCAGAGATATTGGTGGTGTGGGTGGTGGAAAAGGTTGAAGCATTGGAGTGCCATGGGAGCGTTGTAGATTCAGGGGAGGCTGAAGCGCAGCGGTTGGCATAGATGAAGAGATAAGAGGTTTCAGCAGTGCTGACGAGGAAGAAGGGGGTGTAAAGAAAGAAGAGGGTTTGAGAAGATTGGTAACACGATTGTTGTTGTTAATTGGGTCAGGAGCATCAGTTAGTGGCATTGGAGAAGTAGATGAAGCTGGAAAAGGAAGGGGAGGAATTTGCAGGGTTGGTGCAGGAGAAGGGACAACATTAGGAACACGAGAAGATAAAGGAACGGTATCATGCTGTCCAGAATTAACAACATTTGATGCGTTATGCCCAATATTCATAGCCGTCTGCAGAGACATAGTTGTAGAAGAAAGAATGCATTAGAATGTGCTTAAAGCATGCAAAATGTTCGCAAAGAAAGAACAAATGAACATTCAAAAGAGATGCAATTGGAGTATAATTTGAAATACCAAACGGTACTTGAATTGAATTACACAAAATAGACCTTAAAGGGAGCTTGTACAGGCCTACTTAACCGTTAACATACTGCACGGGAATTTTTTTTTATCTCGAACTTCAACTTTGAAACTTGAAAAACCGAGTGAAAATATTTCAACTGAAAAGTGCTTGAAACTTGAAAAACCGAGTGAGAATATTTCAACTGAAAAGTGCTTGAAAAGCATGATATTGGTCGATGCCGAATTGCAACCCGAATAACAAAATTAGAAATTATTCATGTAAAGATAATTTTCTGAGAAATTTCGATAACTCAACGTAATGTAGCGGTTTTGGACCAAATAGAGGGAAAATCATGGCGTAAAGAACTAAAGGGGAGAAACGCCACAAAAAAAATAATCGAATATGCTGAAAGCGAGACGATAAAAGAAAACAAACCCTTCTCTATAAATTATATTTAAAATTGGTACTTATGTAGTACCTAGTTAAGTATACCTTTAAAAAGTGAAAAAATATTGTACTTCAAATATACTTAGTTAAGTTAAATTGTACTTAAAATGTACCTATATAACACCTACTTAAGTATTACTTAAAAAAGTATTAAAAATGTACTTAAGATATAATTAGTTAAGCTAAAATGTACTTAAATTTTAATTAAATTGTATCTATATATTACCTAGTACAACTTGAAAGAAATTACACTTAAAATATACTTAGTTGTTAAATTGTACTTGAATTATATAGAAAATGTATGCTCTACAGAATACATATGCTCAACCATTCGAGATAAGACAACATCAATATCAACTTTATTAAATATATCTGCGAGATGTTTGTTTTATCAATTAGATGATGTTATGTGCACCAAATAATATTTTTTGTGAACTTATTTGATCCATCTTCATGTTATTATTTTAAAAAAATCATAAATTTTTTTACTTTTTTTTGAAGCTCCTACCTAACTAATAGTGTGTATCGGCCGCAATCGATACCAAGTCAAAAGATGAGCTTCCGAATCATAGGCCACTAGTGCGACTTTGAACCATGCATCAAATTGCCATAAAAGTAACAAGTGAATATGGGATCAATGTTAAAC
Source organism: Panax ginseng (assembly GCA_020205605.1). NCBI lineage: Eukaryota > Viridiplantae > Streptophyta > Magnoliopsida > Apiales > Araliaceae > Panax > Panax ginseng. The sequence continues at coordinate 120,152,635 of CM035144.1, forward strand.
TAGAATACGTACACTGAAGAAGTTCACAAAGGAAGAATCATCAGGTACATCCGTTGAAGTAGATGTAGTAAATGATGGTTCCAGCGGTCCTTCAATCACCGCAGAGGTTGGTACTGCTTCCAGTTCCTCAAACTCACTAACAAGTAAGATAAAGTCCAAAAAATGAAGAAAAATTAGAAACTAGAACCAGATATAATATGCTCAACACAGGAACAAACTAAGGAGCAACCACCAGCAATTCAAGGACACACCAAATTCAATACACACACAGCCAAATGGTTGGAGATATAGATCATGCTAACAAGTGCAGTTTAGTGTTTACAGCCTTAGCCGCAGTAACGCCCCCACCCCACCCCACCCCACCCCACCCCAAAAACTCTTTTCTCCTGTGTGAAGCCAAAGAAATCCTATCCTAGAAACTGACCTAGTCTTCAGACAGCAAACCAAAGAACATTATTTGATATATATATATATATATATATATATATATATATATCATTAATCTAGTAAACATATCATTGTTGTTCCAGAGTCTAACACTGAGAATGAACCAACTACCTCCGTCCCATAATAAACGCCAGTGAATTTATATAAATCACTAATGTCCACTCAACCAATTAAAATTCATATTTATTTTAAAATGATCAATTTGACCACTAAAGTCAAACTCACCAGGGAGTAAATCTCAAATGTAGGCTGAACTATTGCAATTTCATCTTGCAAATGGCCATTTTTGCAGATTACCCTTTTCTTAGACTGCCCTTTATGTTCAACCATTTTTATTTTTAATTTAATTTCAATGTACATTCACTTCATTAAATTGGGAGAAAAATCACGCCAGTTCACATGACAAAAAAAGAGAACTTGCTCACACTTAAAAAATATTTCAGCAACAAAAAAGTGCACAGAATCACCAATTTGTTGATGGCAGCTTAATCCACCTAGAGAAATTTTTTTAGTAATTCAAGCATAGATGCCTCCTCAAGACCATATAGAGAAAGCCAAAATTTTCCATTTGTGAGACATCAGTCACTCACCTTCACTGACCGCTAAGAAAAACACCAGACCCAAAAAGATTAACAACATATTTCTCAAAACTGAGCTTCAACAGCAGCTAGAGAAATTTCACAATTTGCTTAATTGGAGGAAAAAGAATAAAGCAAGTCAAATTATTACTTCATATAAAAACTTAGGGAGGGGGAGGGAGGGAGGGGAGGGAGGGGGTGTTTAAATTTTGATTTTTCAAATAAATGTATTTTCACATTCATCTCCAGTATCACATAACATTTATTGAGAACAAATATTAATTGTGGAACTACTGGAATTTGGCCCAAGCAAGTTCAAATATATCACATGAAACCCCTGATTCTAAGTGAGAGTAAAATAAATAATTTTTTTTATTAAAAACTTCCATTTTTCTTATAGGTTTGCAAACTGTGAATCTTACAAGTAGAAACTTCATTACAAATTTGAATACCGTCTAGACCATAAAGGCATGAATTATGACCTTAATTTTCTTCTTTCCTTGCATATACCGAAACATTGGGAGACCCTTCTAAGAAAACCACCCAAAATAAATATCTGATTTCTTTATTTTAGTTGACCAAGATGTTCTGTGACCAATACGTTAAACAAGAAAGAAATGACAATACGTTCCAAGTTTAAGCCAAAAAGAAAATGGCGCAGTATTACATAAATATTAATAAAACAACCATTACCTTTTGTTTGATGATACTTTAAGCTTAGGGGGAACCTTTGCATATGCATTGAGTATCCTGCACGCGGGAAAACACAAATAGAATAATAAAAGTTATCACCATATGTGGAGATCAGTATGCATTTCCTTCCATATGTACACAAAGAAGCACCAATAAAAAAGATCTTCAAATCTTATTTTTTTCAGCATACCAATAAATGAGGGAAAAGGTATGCAAAAAAAAGTATTGTATTTTGGGGCTGAACTGAAGAACTCAATGACTGATTATCAACTACTTCAAGCATTTTATTAACCAGAAAATGTTGAAAATCAAATGCAATTCTACAGATATAAATAGGAAACAACTTTAATATTTTCTTCCTATTTTTTGTCACTTTCAATATAAGCATCTGCAAGAATAACATCACTCACTCCTCATTTCTCTTGGCCCTTAATTACTCTATGAAGCCAATTTGTTTATCCTACTAGTCTAAACAGTGTTACATAAGACAATTACAGTTTTTATCCTAGATAGATATTTCCACCAAGTACCACATTAATGAAACTCTTATTTTATAGTCCCTCTATCCTAGAAAAAGAGTCCTATTTGTTGACTTGTTTGTTCAAATATTAAGTTTTACATAGGCTACACATCAACATAATTATTTTCTCTTATAAAATTAAGCCTTTAAAGTTAAATATTATGAAGCGATCACCAACAAAAATTACACCTAGGTATATCTTATGCAAATCTTAATATTTGTGAAAAAGATAAAAATAAAAATAAAAATAGGACTCCTTTTCTAAAGGGAGAGGAGTTTTATACTTTGGGTGGGATAGTGTGGCTAATTTGTTTCTTTTTCAGACTCTTCAGGTAATATGGTTTAGATGTGTATGACCAGTACTTGTACACGTGTCATGCACATGAGCTGAACCCCCAACAAGCTCTTTGAAACAAGCATTACTTATTAAAAGAATATGTATAATAAATGTTCATATATATATATATATGTGTGTGTGTGTGTGTGTGTGTAAATTATATGCACATGGTGCTACAGTAAATTCTCTGAAGTAGGAATTAAAGAAGAAAGAGTACCTAGTGAAGAGATTTGCAACATCCTCACATTCACGTGAATTATAGAACCAGATACCATTGACTTCTTGGGATGCATTGCGATACAACAGATATGGAACTTGAAGCTCAAACTCAAAATCTCCAAGGAGATTTTCCACAAGATTTTCTGTTGACAATGAGAAAGATGTCAAGACCTGAAACAGAAATATAAACGTGTGTTGATGTATGCATTCCTAAGCGGAATCATATATTCACAGACACATATTCACAGACACATACAGAGTATAGTTGTCAAATTGTGAAATGTATTGTGTATTAAAAATTCCTGAACGTAAATCGTGTATCATTCATAGATCGTGAATATAATGAAAGAAATGCATAAAGAATTATTACATATCTAAACATATAAAGACCTTATTTTATTGAACAATAAAACATATTAGCGAAGTTTAATGTAGTTTAAGTAGTCAAAAAATCCTAGAAACAAACTTGGAATGTTTAAATTATGGTTTGAAGACTCAAAATTAGGGACCTTCATTGTAATATTCCAAATCCTTATAAGACTTGTAATGTAACCTTATATAATTAATAAATGATGTTTTTATGATTGAAATGATGTTTTATGTGATTGAATGTATATGGTTTCATTATAAGTATAATTTTTTTTTTAAACTTAACTAGGAAATCACTATTCATAAAAACGCTAAATCCCTATTCATAAAAACGTAAATTCAACTTTGGGATTAGTTGGGAAGCCTGACTAACTAAAAAGTAAACTAAGTTGGATTAACCAAACTAGGTGGAATTTAGTTAGTGTGTAGAGAAAGTAGGAATATTTTGGCCATTATGAAAGTATGTAATACTTACAAACTTGTAAGTATTGTTACTTACTTTGAAGAGTTGGTCATCAATTTGGTTTTTGCTTGCTTTAATGTGTTGTCAAGCCAAGGATGGTGAGATGTGGCTTATTAATTTGCTTGTGGTGTTGGCATGTTTTAAAAGGTGAGATGTGGCCTCATTTCTTGCTTGTGGTGTTGGCCACTTTGGTTGGTTGGTTGTGGTTAGATGACCCTTATGCCCTAGGTCTTGCTTGCCTATAAAAAGAAGCCTTATGCCATGTTATTTTCATTCACCAATTCACAAGAATTATAAGAGAGAACTATAGTAAGATCAATTGCTAATTGAAGGAAGGAGTTTAAGGTCTTGCATAATCAGGTTATAGTAAAGCTTGCAACTTCAAGAAGGTTGATCGAAAGGCGCAAAAATTAGCGTAAACTATAGAAGCAGAATCAAGCAAGTTTTTCGGAATATGTGCAAGTTTCTAACTGTTTTTATGTACAACGATGTATTATAAAAATGTTTTGAATTTCGATTGTTGTGTGAAGTTAGTTGTGATATGTGAATTACTTGTATAACTTGAGGATTGTGAACTCTACAATGTTCTAAAAGGTGCTAGGCGGGAGGCCTAGCGCCTAGGCGGGAATTTTTATTTTAAACTAATTTTAATATTTTATCTTACATTTATCAAAACAAAACAATAATATAAAGCAAAACAATCTATAATAAAGATAATAAAGGCATTTGTTCAAAGTTCAAACACATTTATATTGCTAATGTCAAAGTTCAAACACAAACATGCAATTGTTCAAAGTTCAAACATATTTTTAACGTATTAGTTTTATTCATAAACAAGATTGTTATTAAATAATAAAATTTAAAATTTCAAGAATTTAATTCAATATTAAAACTTAAGAAACTAAACATAAATTTAAAAATTATATTGAATTAAACTAAATATTACAAATGTATCATCATTTATATAATTTGAAGTTGATACAAGTTCAAAAAATTACAACTATAATAAAATTATCCATTTTGACTTGCTATTGTTCACTTCTTGTTGTGATTTGATATGCTACAACTTGTATTATGAATATGATAAATCATTAGAAAAATAAATATATCGAGATCTGGTTTGAGTAGTTATTAAAATTAAAAAAAACTCTTCGCCTAGGCGCCTAATTTCCTGGAAGGATTTTTTTGCCGCCTTAGGCCTAGGAGGCGCCGCCCTTGGCCCCTAAGCAAAGTGGGGGACACGCTTGAGGACCTAGGCGAGAATTTTTAGAACACTGGAACTCTATAACTAGAGGATTGTAAACTCTATAATTTAAGGATTGTGAAATCTATAATTTGGGCAGTGTGAACCCCATCACTTTAGTGTGAACTTTATTATCTGTATAAACTTGAGAAGTGTGAAATGTGTTATCTGTTAAACTTGTTGAATATTTGTGCTCATTCTTGCAAATAAAATCTTATTTGCAATTAAGGAAAAATTAACAGCAGAATCTGGCAGTAAAGATAAAGTGAAAGAAGAATAGTTAATTCTCTTATTATTGTGTCTTCTTTTCATGTAATAGAATAACTTTGGAGATATTTTTTAAAAAGTTGATAGATTAACCAAGTCTGCTCATTTCTTACCGATACGAGAAACTTATACACTTGAACGTTGAGAATTATTATAAGAATGTATTGTTTGTGTATTGTACATTTAAGACAGTAGATGTAAAAGTCATCTAACTATAATATTATTGACAATGTCTAGAAAGTTCTATCGAGAAAAGGTGTTAGGTTATCTAATTGCACACCAATAAGGAGAAATCCTTATCGGAAAGCTCTCTCTTTCTTGAGAATTGAATGGTTGCTAATATTGAAAGTATAGGATAGATAAATGGTGATAAAGTTGAGGAAAAGGGTTTAGTGTTGGATTAAAGTTATAGAATACTCAAGAGGAAGTAGGGTTGGAGGAGTTGCATATTATTGCATTAGAATAAGTTGTAATTTTTATGACTTTGAGACGTAACCGAAAATTGTAAAGTTTATAATTCTGTAATAAAAAGTATGATTTTAGGTTTTTAATTAAATGAGTTTTTACCAAGTATAATATTAGTTAATATTAAGGAAAGATGTTACGATCCAGGAATGGAGGTAAAGAAATGATGTAATATCTGTAATAGACTAGTAAAACCAATAAAATTATTGGTAGATTTAATAAATGAAGTTATATCATCAGCACCAAATCAGGGAGACAGATTTGGGGGTGTGACATTCACAATGGTAAATATTATGCAAGAAAGAGAAAAAACAACAAACCTTATGGTATAAAACAAGGTGAAATTAAGACCAAAATGAAATGTGTAGTCTAAATGTCAACTTCAAGACAATATATTTATGTCTTCACGAGAAAGACACTAATTTTTTAAAAAAAGAAATAGTGATGAGCAAGTCTTTAAAAGAAGATAAGAAACACGAAAAAGCATTTAAAGGCTTACTTTACAGAATGAGTGAACACTAATGTGTTTTTAAAACTCTTATCTTGGTCTGTCACTAACATAAAAATGTATCGCTACCACATCATAATTTGTAGCATAAGATATGGTCCAATATGCATCATTCAAACACTAGTGACTCTGGGTCTAATTGCTCTTGTATTATATCGAATCGTAAGTACGGTGTATCGTGAGATATACTTCTATTAGCAAGTATGACTGATGCAGGACACATTTAGGATGAAGAATAAATGAAAAATAAATTAGGATTGGAACTCAACGTTTAAACCACTAGGATCTCTCAAGTGTATAACTTCACGTATCAACACCAAGATGGATAAAATACCTCTACGACATGAATAAAATAATCAAAATCAATATCCATAGTATATAGTCTCTAAAAGACTTGTGGGGATACTATTTAAAGAGACTTACAACCCTAATATTACTTGGGGGAATAATAAAAGTATTAAACGACTAAAATACTCTTATTAATAATTCCTAATCACTAATTAATGTTCTAAATCCCCACTATTAAATAAAATACATAAATCACATCAACTACTTTTATATTAAACATGATAAAAACTCCAAATAATAAATATAAAAAACCTCTTCTTTGTTTTGGACTTGGAGTCCCCATCAATGACATAAACTACTTCCTCTGACAAATATTTTGTGGATGTTATCTTTTTTTTTTTGAACTAAAGGAAGGAGCTCCTGCCTATATAATATAAAGCCTTGAACATTGGACTCCACTTCAATCTTTGCTTTCTTAAACAAGGGTAAAGTGGTCGTGTTAGTCATTAAGAAATGTAGCAGAATGTATTTCACAATATTGTTTTGACATGATATATAAAACATTCTTCTTTTTTATTACTATCTAGAAAAGTTCTACCTTTAACTATCCTTGCATTCAATTATAAGGAGCATATGTAATACACAGTAAGCAGCAATAATATCTCGTATCTACCAGACAAGAGACAACAACAAACATAATTCTTCTTTCCAGACATTATGAACAACTAGAACAGACAGTACTCACTAAGAAACTATTCTTATTCCAAGAAAGAGTCATAATCAATGAGCAAGAAAAATTGACCTGTATTTCGCCGATTCATAACAATGAACTGGAATCGTGGTTGAGTGTTCCTAAAATAAGCCAAAAACAATAGTCAGTAAGTCAATCTCCATAAAATAATAAGCAAAGTACAGTGACAGCCTCTCATTGCCAAAAGAAAATCAACCAACGATATTTAATGAAAACCAAAGGAATATAAAGGGTTAACAAAGTTTGATCTTTAAAACTACAATTATTTCCACAACATACTGTTCTATTTCCTTGCAATTGTTACAACAAAATACATTGCTTTCTATTTGAACTTCAGACTTCTAACATGTAAGGCCTTGAAAATCTGGAATTACTTTAACAGTTTAATAAAGCAATATATAACAACTACCTCTTGACGACAAAGAGAGACCCTTCAACATCCTTGCGACTCTGAAAAAAATAAATTAAAATCATGAGAAATCTAAACAATCAAATCAAAATTACAAGAACCTTTCAGGTGATAGCCGATAAAAAAACATACTTATATGTTATTTTGGCTCTACAGAAAAGTAATATGCGAGTGTAAGGGTGTAAACGAGTCGAACCGGAGCGAACAGAGAGCTACTCAAATTCGACTCGAAATGATAAATTCGTACTCGAATATTTAAAATTCTACTCAAATTCGATTCGACTCGAATATTTAGTACTCGAATTAGATTCGACTCGACTCGAATATTTATTCAAACAACTCGCGAGCTTCAAATTCAAGCTCGAATTCGAATCTCTACAATAATAACTAGTTTTATAATAAATATAATTATAAATTGAATTTGTTATTTTACTTAAAAATGAGAAAATATATTTATTATTACACTTTACAAATATAAAATCACAATTAAAATTAAAAACACAACAAAATAATAATTAATTATCCTAATTTGATTTAAATTTGTATATATTATAAGAGAATGTATCGAACATCTAATCAAATATGTATTAACCGAGTATGTATCGAATCACAATCAAAAATTCGAGTGGTTTGAATCTTAAACGAATCGAGTATAACCTTGCTCAGATTCTACTCATATTTTTTATTCAACTATTTTTAATGCTCGATTTGGATCATATTATTAACGAATCCGAGTCTCGCTAGATTTTTTCGAGTCGAGCCAAATCTGTGTTGGCTCGCTTACGACTTTATCGAGTATATGCATGGTCAAGATATATATGAGGAAGGAATGCAAGGCATTCCTTAGCCAAGCTTTGGCTAAGGCCTCTCACATTTCATTCAATAAAGTTTCGTCCTTCCGCCATTTTCGTAAGTGATATTTTTATTGTTTCGCCATTTCATAAGTGAAGAGAAAACAGCCCTTAATGGAAAGCCTCGGCCTTTAATTAAAGTTCCGCTAAACATGTCTTAGATTCCCTTTCTCCACATACGCATGCACATACACACACACACACACACACACACACACAAACATACATATATACTCTTAGTTCTCATTTGTGAAAGTATTTCAAACATTTTCTTCTGAATGAGACATATTGAAGATGAGCATGGCTCAATTGGTTGACATTAATGTTACATTCTTACCACTCTCTTAAATTCGTAATAGAACTGCTGGGAAATCCTCACTTTTGTCTTCACACTTATTATATATATATATATATATTTATAGGGTTTTTTGGGCTATAGCAACGGTTTCACCCGTCGTCATAGCTATCCTGGGCTATGGTGACAGTTTACCATCGCACTAGCCCAAAAATCTCATCGTCATAATAGCCCTACATGTAATACATACCGTATATATATATAGCCCATATATATATATATATATATATATATATATATATATATATATATATATATATATATATCGGTCCGGATCTTAAGCTCGTCCCTTATCCAACTCACCCGAGCTCACCCCCCATTTAGCGACGGACCCGGCGACAGTTCGATCATACAACTGTCGTCTATACTTTTAGCGACGCTATATGTTGTCCGTTGCTAAAAGTATAGACGACGGTTGTATGACCGAACCGTCGTTAAAGGGGGTGAGCTCGAGTAAGTTAAATAAAGGGTGAGCTTAAAATCCGGACTCTATATATATATATATATATATATATCCAAATTGACTGCAGTTAGTTTCAAGAAGATACCATTAAAGTGTGCACCAACCTCTACTAAATTTGTAATAGAGATGCTAAGAATGCTCACTTTTTGCTTCACACTGGTTTTATATATCTGAATTGGCAGCAGTTAGTTTCAGAGAGATATCATTAAGGATATACGTCCCCTGTACTTGTTACTTCTCCATATTAGATCAGACTATATTAGATCAAAAGTAATAAACAACCTACTACTGAATCCATATTAGATCAGACTATATATCATTTAAATATTAACACATACATAAGAACATGGTCTCAATTCAGGTGTATTTAGTTCTTCTCCAGCATTGAAAAATAATCAAACTGAGGGAGGATTGAAGAGAGAAAAATAGGAAGAAAAAGGAACGAAGCCATACCCATTGATTAAGGTCGATGTTGAAACCGTAGAAGGTGACGTGAGCGGCAGTAATCAAGATCTCTTCAACGAAAGGATCGATTCTCTGGAGCACTGTCAGATTTAGGAGTTTGGTGCTCTGTTGGTCCAGATTTGGCATCAGCTTTCCGCCCTGATTAGACATTTTTGTGGTTCGATTAGATTCTCTTCGGGTCGAGATCCTAATAAAACCCTAACTGGTTTGTTGCGATCTAATTGTATAATTATCGTATTGTTTGTTGCCAGAAAGAAAGAGTTGAAAGTACTCGACTTCAGTTGATAAATACGTATGTATGTATATATAATTATGAAGATGTATGAGGAATATCGAGAGAGAAATACTTGTTGTGCACACGCAGAGATACGTGTTAGATAGAGGAGAAGTGGCTAAGCACCGAAACATAGTTCTGACTAAGTTACCAAATTAAAACCGAAATAGCAACAAAAATATTATAAATCGCCCCAACAATTTCCGCGATTTAAATTGGGTTCAAAAACTAAATTTACAACAAAACTACACATATAAAATTGAAACCGTATATGTATATCAAATATATGATCTTGATATCTTTGAACGAATGAGTATAATAAAGTCAAACATGTTAAAAATTATTGATCGCATAATTAAAGGTTTCAAATAATTGTTCATTTTATTAGGGTGGAAACAAATTTAATTGAAAGTTTAGACCTTATTGGAAAAAAAACTTTTGGATGACCATAAAGTTGGTCTAAAAAATAAGAGTAAAGTTCATATCACCACCTGGGATTTGGCGTCTTTCCCACTGAACCACCTGTAGTCAGTAAAACTACATTTAAACTCCCGACTTTTTGAGTTGAAGTGAAAACGTCACTTTTTCCATCCAACTTAACTGTGCGTGTATGTCAGACGTTAAAAACGAGTGAAAAGGGACTGTAACAGTCAAAAAAAGACTCGTAAATGTCCGAAATACCCCCTTATTCTTCCTTAAACCACAATCCTCTCTCATTTCTCACTCCTCAAACCGTGCGTCCTCTCTCTCTCATTTCTCACTCCTCAAACCACAATCCCCAATTCTCTCCTCTATAATTTTTCTCATCTTTTAAGGGGTTTTTAATCCACAACTCGAAAGATCAAATTCTAATTTAATTTGTTGGAGCCCTGGCTGATTTTGATCCCAAAGAGCTTGATTTCAAAACATGGACTCGATTCGTGGGCGCTTCGTCTATCTTCACTTTTCTAAGTATTATCGATCTGCTTCTTCAATCGCGATTTGGTAAGCTCAATTTTGTCAACTCTAGGTTTTGTAGTCATGTTTATATGTGAATTCGTTTATCCGAAATGATATGGATGATTTTGATGCAGAGATATCTTTCATGGGTTTTGAAGAAATTAATGCAGATGATGATATTAGGGAAGAGTTCCCATGCCCATTTTGTTCATAGTATTTTCGATATTATCGATTAACGTCGATGAAACTTAGGATCCAAACATGTAAAGGGTTTGTAGTGAAGAGATATGTAGTTTTTTGGAGGTAGAGAATCGCGAGAATGATTCTCTTGTTAAGGATTACGGTGTCACCACCGGAATGTTCTCGCGCATTTGGTCCATCGACTTTCGATCTCCTTGTCATCACGCTTAGATCGCCTCTCTGAAATGAATTCGAGTTTCATGTTGATCGTTGTCGAAATGTTAGATATCTAAATTTGAAAGGAAATGTTTTGTTGACCTTGGGGAGATTGAACTTGTATGTGAGGCGAGAAACTTGATGACGGATACTTCGGTGATGATATTTCTAAGAATAGATATGCATCATTCACTCGATTGTCGAATTCGCAAAAGTTTAGGCCACCTTTGTTGAGAAAAGATGTTGAGCTCTCGGTTGTGGCGAAAATTGGAACGAAAAAAGAAAAATGAAGGCGAAAAAATATCCAAGGGCGCCAACTTGTATCAAAACAACACCACCACGTAGGGTGTGACTCCCCAAAATAGGTATACAACACCCATTCGAGTCATCGATAACATGGTACGAAACAACTACAACTTTATTAATACAACATAAAAATCGTGAGTTTAAATACAAATATTATCTTCTGACAATATCAACACTCAAATAAGTCCTCATTACAATTATTGATATATTATTTTACAAAATAGTGAGGACTACTAAAACGACTTTCTAAAACCTTCATTCCATACCACGACTAAGATCTTCATACATTATTGCCTCCCTAAGAAGAAAAATGGAACAAAAAGGAAAAGGGTAAGCTCTAACTAGCCCATAAAAGAATATTATGTCTAAGATAATATAGAACAAATTATCGTTAGTCTTCAACAGGAAAAATCGATAAAATACAATGAATAATAAGTTTCGGATCAATATTCGCAATGAAATAATAATTCATAGATGAGTTACGTAGAGAATGAAATCTACTATAATCTATGAATTTAAAAGTCCATCATCATTATTTTATCCCCTGTAACATCAATTAATATTCATCTTGAATCAAATATTCATCTTTTACACTCTGAGCCAAAAGATATTCATCATTGGTCATGTTCATCTCAACACTGCTCATCTTTTGCACTACGGACCAAAGATATTCATCGAAAATCATTAATATTTGCACTATAGGCCAAAGATATTTAGTAAAATCATCATTTAGACCGAGGATGATGAAAATATTTTAAAGAAAATGAATCCAAAGTGAAACACAAGAACAAATATTAAGGATTAAATCTTTTAAACAATTCGAGTTCAAAAATACTTCATAAATAATCATAGTGGAGCAAAATTCAAGAATGATCAAAACATGATACAATCAAAGCTAGTATCCATAATAGATATTTTGGACAAAAATGAAAATTTAATTTTTTTGTGAATAGTCTTGCAGTATTCGTGAATAGTATAAAGTATCGTGAATAATTAATAATATATGATATAGAACCCCGACACTTAAAAAGACAAGAATTTCACAAAAAAATACTATCAATATTCCTAAGATAATGATATTGAAAGAAATATTATCATTTTAAAAAAATATCCTTACCTCGAAAAGATGAAGATCTTACGACTAGAATCTGGATATAGTGTTGAAGGAACTTGCAGACCGTATAAATGACACTCAAAGTATCAAAATACTCACAAGAATACGCTTTCGATAATAAAGAGAGAAGAGAGAAAACTTCAGTTTACGGTGTGATTTTCAATTCTAACCCAAGCACCCTATTTATAGGAAAATGCTTACAACACCAAAGCAAATTTAATAAAATATATATTTATAAAAATTATTCAAGCCCACCTCTTTAACAACTGAATTCAAATGTTTACAACACCATTGGAGCCCACTAAATGACAAAAAAAAACATTTTGTTAACTAAAACAATTAAAACTTCCAAAAATCAATTATTTCGGAACTTCGGAGCTTCAATAATTCATAACAAATAGCCCTTTTATCAGAAAAATTCGAACCTCATGTCTTTTCCATATGAAATTCCATTCTCTACAAATTTCAAACAGAAATTGACCGAAATCCACAAACGGACGATTTTACGGGCTATAATCCAATTTCAGTCACAAAGTGGGGCCCACAAACATGTTTAACATATTTTAAATATTTTTTGTAACAAAAATACTCTTCCTCCTCATTTATTCATATATCACACATTCATTGTAAAATATCACCATTATTATATTATTAAAATATAATAATATTTTTAAATAAATTATTTTATTAGAAAAGATAAAATATCAATTTTCAACAATTGTCACATTAAAATTTTTTTCCATATATATCCACATAAAATGAATATTTTCCTTATCATATAAATCAATAATTAATTATTCACAAATAATATTACGTAATCACAATATCGACAACCAGTGCCGCTCCAGAAAAGAACTTTCCAATAAGGATTTCTCTCATCGACGCCAAGCAATTAGGTGACCAAACCTCTCCTGAGCAATTTTCTAGACATTATCAATAATGTCATCTAATAATATTATTCAAATAATATGAATTATTGATTCGATAAAGGAAAATACTCATCAGTAGTGACAATTATTGAAACAACAATAATATAAAATATCAACGTAACAATTATTGAATCAATAAAATAAAATATTAACAAGAATTATCGTAATAATTATTGAGTAGTGCCTTTCACGTAAGAATCAATAATTGATGCAATACTGGTGCTTTCTTGTGTTTTAACCAATTTAGTATTTCAATAGTATTAATTGAATAACTACTGTCCGTTATTTATAAACAACTTATATTTGTTGTTTTCTTCATACAATCGCTTTTTGTTATGGGGCCCACACACAATGCTAGCGCCGTCATTATTTAATATTCCCAAATGAAGAATATTCCACCACCAAACGAAAATTCTTCGATAAAATGAATATTTTATAACCACTTGCTTATTTGAAATATTTAGCATTTTACCCATAACTAACCACATTAATCAAATCAACCCTTACTATTTCAAAATAATAAATAGAGGAAATTTAATTTCATTTATAATAAGTTGGGGTCTTACAACCTCCCTCCTTATGAAATTTCATCCTCGAAATTGACGTCGTATTCAGTGTTTTGAAAAGGTGAGGATATCTCGCTTTCATTTCGATTTTTCAACTCCCGTGTCATTTCCTTAATAAGCATGGTTCCTCCACAAAACTTTGACTTGTAGTATGACCTTTGACGTAAGACATACTCCTTTCATATCCAAGATCTTGATGGTATCTTCTCAGATGCGTTAAGTCTTGATTACCTCATCCTGGTTCTAACTTAATAACGTGGTTCGGGTCTTTCACATATTTACGTAATACGGATATGTGAAAACATTATGAACACGAGACATACTTGGAGGCTAACGCGAGTCTATAGGCTACATTTTTACTCGGTCAAGAATCAAAATGGACCAATAAATCGTGGATTGAGCTTTTCTCTTTTCCAAAATCTTGTAACTCCCTTCCATGGAGCAACACGCAACAATACATAATCCCCGAATACTAAATTCCACGCCTTTTCGATGAAGATCCGCATAACTCTTTTGCTTTATCCTGTGCCATTTGTATATCGTTATCGAATCATTTGGATCTTTCCTTAGTCATACGTACTAACTCGAGTCCCAACAATGTTGCTTCACCCACCTCATCCCAACATATTGGAGAGCGACACTTTCGGCCCATACAATGCTTCGAATGGAGCCACACCTATATCTTGTCGATAACTCAAGTATTGTAGGAGAATTCCACCAATGGTAAATACTTATCCCAACTCCCTTTGAAATCTCTTGACACGAGTCTTAATAGATCTTCAAGAGTTTGAATAGTCCTCTCCGATGGTCCGTCTGGTTTGAAGATGGTATCTTTTAATCAATCGTATAAATCCGTCTTTCATAGCTTTTTGCAAACTAACCCAAAATCGTGAAGTGAATCTTGGATCACGATCCGAAACTATGGATACTGGCATGCTATGCAATCTCACAATCTCATTTACATACATATGAAGCATGACGTTCAAGGGAATAAGTCTCCGTGTCGGCAATGAAAATGTGCAGACTTGGTTAATCTATCAATAATAACCCAAATCGCATCTATGCCTTGAAAACCGTGGAAGACCCGTAACAAAATCCATGGTAATATATTCCCACTTCCATTTCGAATCTCAAGTGGTTGCAATCGGACCTTTAGGTACTTGATGCTCGCCTTTACCGTTGACAAGTTAAACACCTCGAGATAAACTTTGCAATCTCTCTCTTCATATTGTTCCACCAAAATGTATATCGAAGATCACGATACATTTTGGTACTTCCAGGATAGATTGCAAACAGTGTATTGTGTGCTTCCTTCATGATCTTGTACTTCAAGTCAGAGTCGTTAGGAACACAAAGTCTGGAGTGTACTCGATGTATTCCTTCTTCATCGATTCTTGCTTCTGGAATAGCACCTTCTTATACTTTCTTCTTCAAACACATTAGCTCCGGGTCTATGGCTTGAGCAACTTTAACTTTATCGATTAAAGTTGGTTCTATGCGTATACTTGACATCATCGCACTCATTCCTGCATATGATGTAAGACCCCAAATTATTAATAAATAAAATTTATTTTCCTCTATTTATTATTTTGAAATAGTAAGGGTCGATTTGATTAATGTGGATAGTTATGGGTAAAATACGCAAATATTTTGAATAAGCAAGTGGTTATAAAATATTCATTATTGTCGGGGAATATTTGTTTGGTCGTGGAATATTCGTATTATCTGGGAATATTCGCATTTACCATGCAATGAGCCTTTTTAGGGCCCCATAATGGAAATCGATTGGATAAAGAAAAACGACAAATATAAGTTGTTTATAAATAATATGCAGTAGTTGTTACCGTTATCATCGTTGGAATACCCTTATGGTTAAAACACTAATACGCGTTGTTGAACAAGTTAGAACACGGTATTGCACCAATTATTGATTCTTACGTAAGAAGCACTACTCAATAATTGTTACAAAGAATTACTATTCAAAGATTTTATTTTATTGATTCAATAATTCTTTGCATTGATTTTTTATATTATCGTTGTTTCAATAAATTGTCATTACACAAGATTTTCCATTATCTGAGCAATAATTCATATTATCCGAATAATATTATTGGATAACATTATTGGCAATATCTAGAAAGTTCTCATCTAAGGAGAGGTTTGGTCACCTAATTGCTTTCATTAAGAAGAGAGATCCTTATTGGAAAGTCCCTCTTTCTTGGAGAACTACCGGTCACAAGATCTTGATTCTTAGTAATATTATTTGTGAATAATTAATTATTGATTTATATGATGAGTAAAATATTGATTTTATGTGGATATAGATGGAGAAAAATTTTAATATGATAATTGTTGAAAATTAATATTTTATCTTTTCCCGATAAAATAATTTATTTAAATATATTATTTTAATAATATATTAACTCTGTGATATTTTTATAATGAATGTGGGATATATGAGTATATATGAGGAGGAAGAGTATTTTTGTGGCATTTAATGTTTAACACATATTTTGTGTGTCAGTGGACCTGATTATCGACCGAAATTTGATTATAGCCGTAAAATCGCCTGTTTGTGGATTTCGATCAATTTCGCTTAGAATTTGGAAAACATTCTTCCGCAAAGTTGTAGAGAATTGAATTTCCTATAAAAATAGCGAGATTCGAATTTTCTGATAAAAGGGCTATTTATTATGAATTATTGAAGTTCCGAAGTTCCGAAATAATTGATTTTTGAAAGTTTAAAATATTTTTAATTATAAAAACGTTTTTTTCATTTTTGAAACTCATTTAACATGTGATTAGGAGGTTCAATTCAGATTGTTAGTGTGCGTATGAAGTTGTGAAAAATTATAATATTAATTTATTAAATTTTCTACTTTGGTGTTCTAAACATTTTCCTATAAATAGGTGCTTAGTTTAATTGAAAATCACACCGTAAACTCAAGTTTTCTCTCTATATTATCGAGTGTATTCTTGTGAGTATTTTGAGTATACTTTGAGTATTGTTATACTAAGGCAAGTTCAAGTCATAGCCTATATCCTGTTTCAACTGTAAGATCTGCCTTTTTCGAGGTAAGGGATGTTATTTTATTCGAAAAATGATATTATTTCTTTAATATTATTATGCCGAAATATTGGTTGGAACTTTTTATCAAATTTGGAATTTTTTTTCATGTCTGGTTACTTATTCATGAGTTTACTATTCATGAGTTACTATTCATGAATTACTATTCACGAGTTCTTATTCACGAGTACTATTCACGAAAGTGTGAAGATGTTTTTTGTAAATTTCTATCTTTTGGTGTCGAGTTACTTATTCACGATACTGAGACTATTCACATATCTGACTATTCATTCACGAATATGACACTATTCAATTAAAAATAAAATTTCTTCTTTTTTCCAAAATATCTATTATGGATACTAGCTTTGATTGTATCCATGTTTTGATCATTCTTGAATTTTACTCCACTCGATTACTCATGAAGTATTTTTTGAACTTGATTGTTTAAAATACGAATCTTTAATATTTGTTCTTTTGTTTCACCGGATTCGCTTCCTTTAAAATATTTTTCATCATCCTCAATCCTAAATGATGATATTATCGAATATCTTTGGCCCGTAGTGCAAAGATGAATGATTTTCGATGAATATCTTTGGCCCAGTAGTGCAAAGATGAACAAGTGTTGAGATGAACACGATCGATCGATTAATATCTTTGGCCCGTGAGTGCAGATGAACAGTGTTTAGATGAATACGACTAATCGATGAATATCTTTGGCTGTAGAAGTAAAAAGATGAATATTTGATTCCGATATATATTGATTGATGTTACAGGATAAAATATCGACGATAAACTTTTAAATTCATATATAGAAGATAAGTAGTTTGCATTCTCTACTTAACTCTTCTAATGAATTATTATTTCACTGCTAAGATTGATTTAAAACCTGTCATTTCATTGTATTCTATTAGATTTTTCCTCGCTGGAGACTAACGATAATTTGTTGTATATTATCTTAGTCATAATATTCTTTATCGGGCTAGTTGAGCTCACCCTTTTCTTTTTGTTCCATTTTTTCTTCTGGAGGCGAGAATGTAAATAAGCATTTAAATGGGTAATGGAATGATGGTTATAGAGAGAGTTGTTTAGTAGTCCTCACCATTTTTATAAAATAATGTATAAATAATTGTGATGAGAATTTATTTGGGTATTTATATTGTCTGTAAGACAATAATTGTATTTAAACTCACAAAGATATATGTTATCGTATTTTGCACGACAAATGTATTAATAAAGTTGTAGTTATTTCTGTACCATGTATTTGGCGACTCAGAATGGGTTGGATGGAATGGACCTATTTTGGGGGCGTCACAAGGAGCATGTCCTACGCATGTCAATTTCGAGGACGAAATTTCATAAGGAGGGGAAGTTGTAAGGCCCCAAATTTTTATAAATGAAGATTTAATTTTCTCTATTTATTATTTTGAAATAGTAAGGGGTTGATTTGATTAATACGGTTAGTTATGAGTAAAATACGTAAATATTTTTAAATAAGCAAGTGGTTATAAAATATTCATTATTGTTTGGATTATTCGTTTAGGTCGTGGAATATTCTTCACTGGGGAATATTCGTATGACGCGCAAGCAAATTTCTTGTGTGGGCCCATAAATCTAAAAGCAATTGGATGAAGAAAAACGACAAGTATAAGTTGTTATAAATAACTGGTAGCGATTGTTCAAGAATAATCTTGTTGGAATACCCGTATGGTTAAAACACGATGTCTGGCGTTGTTGAACAAGCGAGACACTTTGCAGTATTGCACCAATTATTGATTCTTACGTAAAGAAGGCACTTACTCAATAATTATTACAAAGAATTATTTATTCAATATTTTATTTTATTGATTCAATAATTGCTTGTTGATTTTTTTTATATTACCGTTGTTTCAATAATTGTCACTACACAATATTTTCCATTATCGAATCAATAATTCATATTATCCTGAATAATATTATTAAAAAACATTATTGGCAATGTCTAGAAAGTTCGTACAAGGAGAGGTTTGATTCACCTAATTACTTGTAAGAAAGAGAAATTCTTATTGAAAGCCCTCTTTTCTTGGGAGCGGCCGGTTGCGATCTTGTTTCGTAATATTATTTGTGAATAATTAATTATTGATTTATATGATGAGAAAAATATTGATTTTATGTGGATATAGATGGAGAAAATTTTTAAAGTGACAATTGTTGAAAATTGATATTTTATCTTTTCTGATAAAATAATATTTTATTATATTATATAATAATGGTGATATTTTTACAATGAATGTGGGATATATGAGTATATTAGGAGAAAGAGTATTTTGCTGCATTAAATGATTAACACGTGTTTTGTGTGTCGGTGGACCCCATTTCTTGACTGAAATTTGATTATAGCCTGTAAAATCGTCCGTATGTGGATTTCGGTCAATTTCTGTTTGAATTTGGAAAAACTTTCTTCTGCAAAGTTGTAGAGAATTAAATTTCCTATAAAATAAAGTGAGATTCGAATTTTCTGATAAAAGGGCTATTTATTATGAATTATTGAAATTCTGAAGTTCCGAAATAATTGATTTTTGGAAGTTTTATTTATTTTTATTAATAAAAACGTTTTTTATATGTTGTGGGCATCTTTAACATGTGCATGGTGGCTGAATTCAGATTCAAGATGTGGGCGTATGAATTTTGTTTATATATAATATTATTATATTCAATTTTCTGCTTTGGTGTTCTAAACAATTTATGTGAAAATTAATAGGGAATTGATATTTCCAAAAGGACTCTCACATGAATGGTAAGTTCTCAAACTCATGAGACATGTGAATTATCAAAACATAATTATGGAAATAATAATTCCGTAATCAATAACATGACCATTCCCTAGGATAATATATTCCAAGTTTACAGGCTGGCATTGGCATATTGGCATAAATTTGTAAAACACTCGATGAGTATATAATAGATTGGATCTTGATTCGGGTCGATTTAGTTTATTTTGCAAAAGATGCTCTTTCCATAACAATTAGGATTGTCCATAACCTTGTACCCGATCAAACAAATTTATAAATTTGAATTTACGACAAAAATGAAAACAAAAGAAAACAAAACAAAAGCTCATACATTTTCAAACTCGCTTATTTTTTCCAATGATTTTGTGCATAAACAAACCGGATAAGAAAAATAACTTAAAAAGCGAAAAGGTAACCGATCCGATGATTCATTGTGAGGGACGACATAGAAGTAACGAATGTCAATCTGATGTCGTTAGAAGTGCTGAAACCGAGAAAAGTATCGATGACTCTCTCATCTTGGTCCGGTCTTCTCACAAAGTAGTCACATGTTGAATATCAATAGTGGGTGAACCTTTGCGAGAGAGGCTTCGGCGACAATTGTCCTCTGCTGACGCCATTGTCTCGATCTTCATGATTAGATATAAAAGTCAAGACATTGGGAAATCAAAAGTGCTCTCTAGGGTTTAAAGAGTGATTTTACTATCCTCAATACTGGATGAAGGGGAGCGGCGGTCTTTACGATTTCAAGAAAGATTGGGGAAATCAAAAGTGCTATAGGGTTTAAAGAGTAATTTTATTGAACACTTAGACTTTTTTGTTGTTTCAATTGATTTTATAACCGAAATCGCACCAATTGAAACCGCACCGCAGAGTTAAAACCGCACCGCACCAATCACAAACGGTTTCGTGTGCGGTTTTGGATTTGTCAAACCGCACCTAAATCGGTTTTGGATCTGATTTGGACTTCAAACCGCACCTATGCTTCACCCTACCGGCTAAAATAGACAAAGTTTTGCGGTCTAATTTTTTTTTATATAAAAACAAATATAAAAATGTCTAATTAATTTTTTAAAAAAGTTAATTTTGATAAAGAAATGTTATATTAAGCACAAAAACATGCATGAGACCCACATCTGAATGATGGGAAAAAAATTAATTATTTAAATGAGATGGAGTATAAAAAAGAAGAATAATTAAGCAAACATTCATAAAATAAAAAAATTAATCCCTCATACGGTCAGTCAACGAGGAGTTTGTAATTAAATATAGTCTCGCTCATAATCATAATAATAATCATAATCATAATCATAATCATAATAATAATAATAATTTCAAAATAATAATAGTAGTAATAATAATTTTTAAATAATAATAACAAAAATATTAATAATAATCATAATAATTATTTAAAATTTATTATTATTATTGTTATTATTATTATTTTGAAGTTATTATTATTATTTTGAAATAATAATAATTATTTTTCTTAATATTATTATTATTATTACTATTATTATTATTTTTGAATGATGGTAGGACCTACATTGAAATTTTATGGGTCCACGCTTGAGTAACTTTGAATTTTTTGTATATATATATAGATACTTTTTTTGGATATTTAAAAATATATATTCTGAATAAATATTATTTTGTTCATTTCACTGGATGAGTTTCATTTTGACTGTTTGGAATAGATTTTAAAATTGTAAAATTTAAAACTATGGGAATTAATTTAAACAGACATTATAATCATAAATATTACTCACTCTGTTTCACAAAAAGAATCTTCTTTGCAAATTTTATTAATTTATACCGTTGATCGCAACATTGGATGACAAAGATTGAAATGGATTTCCCCTGCCGTTATTGTAAGACCCCAACTTATTATAAATAAAATTGAATTTTTTCTATTTATTATTCTAAATTAATTAGGTGTTAATTTAATATAATGTTTTGGTTATGGGTGAAATGTGCAAATTTTGCAAAATAAGCAAGTGGTTATAGAATATTCATTTCTGTCGGGGAATATTCGTTTGGTCGTGGAATATTCTTGTTGTCGGGGAATATTCGTACGACGGCGCAGCCATTTGTGGGCCCCATAACGAAAAACGGTTGATTGAAAGAAAACGACAAAGTATGAGTTTTTATAAATAACGGCGTAGTTGTTACCGTTAACACTGTTGGAATACCCTGTGGTTAAAAATACACAAATATGCGTGGTTGCACAGTAACACACGATATTGCACAGTATTTTTAAATTATTGATCCTTACGTAAGAAGACACTACTCAATAATTGTTACAGTAATTACTATTCAATATTTTATTTTATTGAATGGTGTGATCATATTGAATGGTGTGGTCATAATCTTTCAATAGCTCGAGCCAACGTCATTGCCGCATGTTGAGTTCCTTTTGGGTGAAGAAATATTTGAGGCTTTTTATGGTGCGAATATATCTCCACTTTCTCCCCATATAGATAGTGCCTCCAGATTTTTAAAGACGAAAACGATCGCTGCTTAACTCTAGATCATGAGGTGGGATAATTCCTCTCATATTCTTTAAGTTATCGCGAGGCATAGGTTATGACTTTCCCATGTTGCATGAGAACACACCCTAACCCTTTGCCGAAGCATCGCTGTAGATCACAAATCCATCCGAACCAGATGGTATTGTCAGAACAGGTGCCTAAATAAGTCTCCTCTTAAGCTCTTGGAAACTCTTCTCTCATTCCTCGCTCCATACGAATTTTGTATCCTTCCGAGTTAGCTGAGTTAAAGGAGTAGCGATTCGAGAAAATCCTTCCACGAATCTTCGATAATAACCAGGTAAGCCCAAAAAGCTACGTACTTCGGTCACCGACTTCGGTTTTTCCCAACTTTGTATTTCTTCAATCTTCACCGGGTCGACAGATACTCCATGTTTTGACACTACGTGCCCAAGGAATGCTACTTCCTCAAGCCAGAACTCGTATTTTTTCAACTTAGCATAAAGCTTGTTTTCACGAAGCCTTTGGAGTACCAAACGAAATGGTGCGTATGATGATCTTCACTTTTTTGGAATATATGAGAATGTCATCAATAAAGACAACAACGAACGGATCCAAATATTCCTTGAATATCCGGTTCATCATATCCATGAAAGCCGCAAAAGCATTAGTCAATCCAAAAGACATGACTAAGAATTCATAATGCCCGTACCGAGTTCTAAAGGCAGTCTTTGGAATATCTTCAGTTCTAATCTTTAGCTGATGATATCCAGAACGAAGATCGATCTTTGAAAAGAATTGTGCTCCTTGCAACTGGTCAAACATGTCATCAATACGAGGTAGCGGATACATATTCTTGATAGTGACATGGTTTAATTCTCGATAGTCAATACAAAGTCTCATACTTTCGTCTTTCTTCTTTACAAATAAAATAGGAGCACCCCAAGGAGATGTACTAGGACGATGAAACCGATGTCCAACAACTCCTGTAGTTGGACTTTTAACTCCCGAAGTTCAATAGGAGCCATTCGATATAGGGTTTTAGAAATGGATTTTGTACCAGGTTCAAGATCAATAAAGAATTCAACTTCACGTTCTGGGGGTAGATCGGGAAGTTCTTCAGGAAATACGTCAGGAAATTTACTAACAACAGGAATATTATTCAAATCCGACGTGTCTTTATTCAAATCCATAACATGGGCTAAGATAGCTTGACATCCGTTTTTCAATAAACGAATAACTTTATGACTTGATATGACAGTGATTGATTTTAGTGGTTTAGTTGCTTGAATTCGTACAACAGGTTGGTTAGGAATATGAAAACTAACAACCTTACGAAATCAATCATTTTTAGCATGATGAGTAGTTAACCAATTAATCCCTAAAATCACATCAAAAGCAAGTATCTTTACAAAGATAAGGTCAACAAGTAATGTGATGGTGCCAACTTGGATCAAACAAGATTTATAAACAGTGGATGTGATGAAAGTTTCTCCTAACGGAGTCTCCATAGATAAATCAAAGTCTAATTTCTCCGGAGTTAAGTTTAAACGTTGAGCACAAGCAGAAGAGATAAATGAGTGGGTAGCAATAGTATCTAGTAAGGTATAAACTTCGCAAGAATTTATGATTAGCTTACCCGTGATCACCTCGTTTGGGTTCTTCGTATTTTGACCAGTCACAACAAACGCTCTTCGAGGAACCGTTGACTTTGACTTTTATGGGACAGCCTTTTGAGTCACCATCCCCGTTGGACTTGGTTTCGTTATCGTACAATCTCGAGCGATATGTCCTTCCTTTCCACAATTATAACATACCTTGAACTGTTGTGGACAGTTTGGACTAATATGTCCTCTTCCTCAGATTTATAAAGATACGACCGGTGGTCGCTCTCCACCCTAGAACCGATTCTTCTTTGGTCTTTGGCGCCTTCGCATTGTCATTGTTGAATCTCCTTTTTATAATCTCCCGACTCGCTTCTTTTCTATTTTCATGGCCATGATTACCACCAGAGTGGTTACCATTTTTGTCCGTATTTTTCTTTCTTCGCTGGTTATCGTTATTCTAATGATTGATGTCACCGGTATGATCCTGGTTGTGGTCCCTCGGTTGAACGTACTTGTTATCTCGTTCTAATAATTGAGCCCCATTGACAACATCCGAATAGAGAGAAAATTATGAGAAATGAGATATTGACGTATGCTGCAGTTTCAAACCTCCTCGAAACATTCGTGTCATACGTTCCTCATTCTCCACCAAATGAGGTCTGAAACTCGACAACTTTGTAAACTTCACCTCGTCTTTGGGACAATCGCCATGTTATTTTGTTCAAATCTAATAAACTCTACTTCCTTACGTATACGCATGAATACTTTCGAAAAAGTATTTGTCATTGAACGATTCTAAACGTCTCCCAAGACATGCTTTGAGTCTTGTACCGGATGGAGTGCGCTTCCTGATTCCCACTAATAGTAATCGCCTCATTCTGAGAACATAAAAGGTGGCGAATGGAACCTTCGTTCTTCCTCAATGCATCCCAAGACATCGAATATCTTGGTAATTTGTTTGACCCACGTTTCTGCCTTAATCGGATCCGACTTTCCCCAGAATTATGGTGGTTCCAACTCTTTGAACTGCTTGGCTGTGATAAACCGTGCGTTGTTATCATTTCCACCTGTATTTTGTGCACGAGTTTCCCTCGTCTGATTTTGCATGAACTGCAAAAAGCTTCTAAACACTCCGTCGTTCATCGTCTGATCAATAGTGTTGTTTACAGGAGGAACATTGCCAGCCTGTTGCACGTTCTCCTCGTTGGTGAGTAAAGGAGTCTCCACGGTCTCATTTACTCCACTATTAACATTCTCAGTCGATATTCTCAAATGCTGCCATAAAACAAGGGTTAATTAAAGAAATCAACATATCACATAATATACCTATATTCTGACCAACCAACAAATAAGCTTAGGTAGGACACACTAGCGAAGGATTTACTCATCTCTCCCCTCCTAGTTATATTCCCCGATCTCCGCCAAAGATCATATCCCTAAGCTTTGATACCAACTGTGACACCCCCAAAATAGGTATATAACACCCATTCTGAGTCGTCAATAACATGGTACAGAAATAACTACAACTTTATTAATACAACATAAAAACTGTGAGTTTAAATACAAATATTGTCTTCTAGACAATATCAACACTCAAATAAGTCCTCATTACAATTCTTGACATGTGTTAAAGATGCCCACCGAACACAAAAAAATGTTTTTCTTATTTAAATTATTTTAAACTTCCAAAAATCAATTATTTCGGAGCTCTGGAACTTCAATAATTCATAATAATTATCTCTTTTATCAGAAAAATTCGAAACTCACGATTTTCCATAGGAAATTCCATTATCTACAACTTTTGCTGAATGAAGTTTTCCAAATTCCAAATGAAATTGACCAAAATTCACAAATGGGCGATTTTACGGTGCTATAATCAAATTTCTATAATAATTGTGTCCACCAACACACAAAATATGTGTTAAACATTTAATGCCACAAAATACTCTTCCTCCTCATATACTCATATATCCCACATTCATTATAAAAATATCACCGTTAATATATTATTAAAATAATATATTTAAATGAATTATTTTATCAAAAAAGATAAAATATTAATTTTCAACAATTGTCACATTAAAATATTCTCCATCTATATCCACATAAAATCAATATTTTCCTCATCATATAAATCAATAATTAAGTATTCACAAATAATATTACGAATCATCAAGATCGGGCAACCATGCCGCTCCCGTGAAAGAGGGGCTTTTCAATAAGGATCTCTCTTTCTTTGGCGTGAATCAGTGACCAAACCTCTCCTTAGACAGAACTTTCTAAACATTGCCAATAATGTTATCCAATAATATTATTCAAATAATATGAATTATTGCTCGATAATGGAAAATCTTGTATACAATTTATTGAAATAACAATAATATAAAATATCAATGCAAAGAATTATTGAATCAATAAAATAAAATCTTTGAGCAAGAATTACATGTAACAATTATTGAAAAGTGCCTTCTTACGTAAGAATCAATAATTGGTGCAATACTGCATGCTCTTCTTGTTACAATGCGTATTAGTGTGTTTTAACCACCGGTATTCCAACAAAAGATAATTGATAATAACTTCTGCCAAGTTATTTATAAATAACTTATATTTGTCGTTTCTTCATCCAATCGCTTCTGTTATGGGGCCCACAAAAGATCAAGGCAGGTCGTCATTTAATATTCCCTCGACGATTGAATATTCCACGACCAAACGAATATTCCCAAACAATAATGAATATTTTATAACCACTTGCTTATTCAAAATATTTGCGTATTTTACCCATAACTATCCACATTAATCAAACCAACCTTTACTATTTCAAAATAATAAATAGAGGAAAATAAATTTCATTTATTAATAATTTGGGGTCTTACAACCTCCCTCCTTATGAAATTTCAATCCTCAAAATTGACGTCACGACTACTGGTGTTTTCAAAAAGATGAGAATACCTCGCTTTCATTTCCGTTTCCAACTCCTGGTCATTTCCTCAATAGCATGGTTTCTCCATAAAACTTTAACTTGTGGTATAACCTCGGTGACATAGGACATGTTCTTTCCTATCCAAGATCTTGACAGTGCCTCCTCAATGCGTTAAGTCTTCTATTATCTCGTCCGGCTCTAACTTCAATGACGTGGTTCGGTCATCACATATTTATGTAACATCGATACGTGAAAAACGTTATGAACACGCATCATACTTGGCGGTAAAAGCGAGTCTATAGGCCACGCTTTATTCGACCAAAATTTCAAATGGATTAATAAATCAAGGTTTGAGCTTTCCTCACCTCACCGATTCTCGCTTTTGAAATAACAACTTCTTGCACCTCTTCTTCAAATTCATCACTCCGGTGTGTATCTTGAATGACTTTAACTTTATCGATTAAAGTCGATTATACTCAGTATATCATCACGCGGGTACCTAGAGTTTTCATCTCCATCTCTATTATTTGTAAATTATAATAAATTAGTCTTTTGACAATATCGTACTCGTCTTTATATATATCGATCTTCTACTCAACACGCCAATTACCACGCTCGCTTTTCCAGATGGCATGGTCGAACATGTCTTTGAAATGAGTCTCCTCTTGAGTTCTTCAAGCTCTTCCCACATTCCTTGCTCCATTCGAATTTTGTATCTCTACGAGTCAATTTGCGTTAATGGAATAGCGATTCGAGAATATCCTTCAACGAATCTCCAGATAATAACCAACTAAGCTTTGAAAGCTACGTATTTCGATTCATCGACTTAGGTTGTTCTCAATTGTGACTCATATCCCAACCTTGGATAAAGACGTTACAATGACACCTATCGATTTACTATATCGCACAAATATGGCGTCCCCTACGGAGAAGTATGGCTTGCAGTGCGTCCACAAAAGGAAGTCACCAGATAAAGGCTCAGTACCAAATTCTATAGTTGAATTTTTAACTCCTCGAAGTTCAATAGAGCCATTCGATATGAGATTTTAGAAATGAGTTTTGTATCGGGTTCAAAGTCGATACAAAATTTAATATCGAACTTTGGGAGTAAGCCAAGAAATTCTTCAGAAATACGTCGAGAAAAATCAATAACGACGGAATATTATTCAAATCGGCGTGTCTTTATTCAAATCCATAACATGGACTAAGAAAACTTGACATCCGTAATAAAACGAATGACTTCATGGCTTGATATGAAAATGTTTGACTACAATGGTTTGATTGCTTGAATTGAATAACAGTTGCTTAGAATATGAAAACTAACAACCTTACGAAAAGTAATCAATTTTGGCATGATGAGTAGTTAACCTTAAAATCACATCAAAAGCAAATATCTCTATAGAAATAAGGTTAACAGGTAATGTGATAGTGCCAACCCTAATCAAGCAAGATTTCTAAACAACGGATGTAATGAAAGTTTCTCCTAACGGAGTCTCCATAAATAGGTCAAAGTCTAATTTCTCCGTAGTCAAGTTCAAACGTTGAGCGCAAGCAAGAGAGATAAAGAATGGGTAGAACCCAGATTATCTAAGTAAGGTATAAACTTCTCAAGAATTTATAATTAACTAACCCGTCTAACTTTGTTCGTTCTTCAGATTTTGATTGGAAGTCACGACAAACGCTCTTCCAGAACCGTTGACTTTGACTTTTACGGACATCCTTTTGAGTCACCATTCATTGGATCGGGTTTCGATACCGTATAATCTCGGCGATATGTCCTTCTTTTCCATAATTATAGCATACCTTAAACTGTGTTGTGGGCGGTTTGGGGTGATATATCCCTCTTTCCCGCATTTAGTAACATACTGACCGGTGGTCTTTCTCCTCCTTGGAACCGATATTCTTGCCGACGCGTCTTCACATGGTCGTTGTTGAATCTCCTTCTTTTAAAATCTCCTTCCAACTCGCTTCTTCTATTTTCATGGCCACGATTACCACCAGAGTGGTTACCGCCTTTGTCCGTATTCTTCTTTCTCCGCCGGGTTATCGTTATTCCGATGATCGCTATCTTTGATGATGATCCTCGGTTATGGTCCCTCGGTTGAACGTACTCGTTATCTCGCTTCTAACAACCGAGCCCTATTGACAACATCTAAATAGAGAAAAATTTATGAGAAATGAGATCTTGACGTATCTTGGGTTTCAAACCTCTCGAAACATCCGCGTCATCGTTCTCCTCATTCTCCACCAAATGAAGTGCAAAAGCTGGATAACTCCGTGAACTTCACCTCGTCTTTGACACTATCATGTTATTCTCGCTCCGGGTCTAATAAACTCCACTTCCTTCATATAGCCGAATACTTTCGTGGAAGTACTTGTCATTGAATCATTCTGAAATCTCTCCCATGACATCTTTGAAATGCAAATTGGATGGGTACGCTTCACAGATTCCCACCAGTAATCTGCCTCGTTACGGAACATAAAAGTAGCGAATGGAACTTTCTGTTCCTCCGTGCATCCCAAGACATCGAATATCTTGGAAATTTGTTTGACCCACGCTCTCGCCTTTAATCGGATCCGCTTTTCCCAGTGCGGTGGTCCCACTCTTCTTCGCTTGGCTGTGACCACCCGTGAATTGCTATCATTTCCTCCTGTATTTTGAACACGAGTCTTCCTCGTCTGATTTTGCATGAACTGCAAAAAGCTTCTAAACATCCCCTCGTTCATCATCTGCTCAGTGGTGTTGTTCACAGGAGGTACATTGCCACTGTTGCAGACGTTCTCCTCGTTGGTAAAGACAGGGCATCTCCACGGTCTCATTTACTCTCATCATTAATATTCTCACGACATTCTCAAATCTTTGTCATAAAACAAGGGTTAATTAAGGAAATTAATATATCACATAATATCCCTATATATTAACCAACTAACAAATAAGCTTAGGTAGGACACATTAGCGAAGGATTTACTCGTCTCTCCCCTCCTAGTTCTATTCCCCAATCTCCGCCAGAGATCATATCCCTAAGCTCTGATACCAACTATGACGCCCCCAAAATAGGTCCATTCCATCCAACCCATTCTGAGTCGCCAAATACATGGTGCGAAATAACTACAACTTTATTAATACATTTGTCGTGCAAAAATACGACAACATATATATTAATGAGTTTAAATACAATTATTGTCTTCTAGACAATATACATACCCAAATAAATTCTCATCACAATTATTTATACATTATTTTACAAAATGGTGTGAGGACTACTAAACAACTCTCTCTATAACCATCATTCCATACCCACTCAGTATTCGCTTCTACATTCTCGCCTCCACGAGAAGAAAAAATGGAACAAAAAAGAAAAGGGTGAGCTCAACTAGCCCAAAAGAAAGAATATTATGGTGAGATAATATACAACAAATTATCGTTAGTCTCAAACAAGGAAAAATCTAATAGAATACAATAGACAAACCAGTTTTAAATCAATCTTAGCAGGAAATAATAATTCATTAGAAGAGTTAAGTAGAGAATGCAAACTACTATCTTCTATATATGAATTTAAAGTTCATCGTCGATATTTTATCCCCTGTAACATCAATCAATATATATCTCGAATCAAATATTCATCTTTGTACTACAGCCAAAGATATTCATCGATTAATCATGTTCATTTAAACACTGCTCATCTTTGCACTTGGCTGAGCCAAAGATATTAATCACCATTATGTTCATCTCAACACCATTCATCTTTGCACTACGGGCCAAAGATATTCATCAAGAAATCATTCATCTTTGCACTCACGGGCCAAAGATATTCAAAGAATATCATCATTTAGGACCGAGGATGATGAAAATATTTTAAAAGAAACGAATCCAAAGAAACAAAAGAACAAATATTAAGGATTAAGTATTTTAAACAATCCAAGTTCAAAAATACTTCATAAGTAATGAGAGTGGAGTAAAATCAAGAATGATCAAAACATGGATACAATCAAAACTAGTATCCATAGTAGATATTTTGGACAAAAAGAAGAAATTTCATTTTTCTAATAAAGGCCGTATTCGTGAATAGTCTTTGTATCGTGAATAGTCAGATATCGTGAATAAGAACTCAAACACCAAAAGATAGAAATTTCACAAAAAACATCTTCACGCTTACAGTGAATAGTACTTTCGTGAATAAGAACTTCGTTAATAGTAACTCATGAATAGTAACTCGTGAATAAGAACTCATGAATAAGAACTTGAGCATGAAAAAGTTCCAAATTTGATAAAAATTTCCAACCAATATTTCAAAGATAATGATATTGAAGAAATAATATCATTCTCAAATAAAATAACATCCCTTACCCTCGAAAGACAGTGCTTAGTTGAAACAGGATATAGGTTATGACTTGAACTTGCACCGTATAGCAATACTCAAAGTATACTCAAAATACTCACAAGAATACGCTTCGATAATATAGAGAGAAAACTTGAGTTTCTGGTGTGATTTTCAATTCTAACCTAAGCACCCTATTTATAGGAAAATATTTAGAACACCAAAGTAGAAAATTTAATATAATAATATTATTTATTTTTTTCTACATCTTCCTACGCATCAAGCATCTGAATTCAGCAACTTGACATGTGTTAAAGATGCCCACCGAACACAAAAAACGTTTTTCTTATTTAAATTATTTTAAACTTCTAAAAATCAATTATTTCGGAGCTTCGGAACTTCAATAATTCATAATAAATAGCCCTTTTATCAGAAAATTCAAATCTCGCTACTTTTTATAGGAAATTCAATTCTCTACAATTTTGCAGAAGGAAGTTTTTCCAAATTCCAAACAGAAATTGACCGAAATCCATAAACGGACGATATTCATCAAAAAGATATTCATCAAAAAATCATTAATCTTTGCACTACAGGCCAAAGATATTTAGTAAAATCATCATTTAGGACTGAGGATGATGAAAAATATTTTAAAGAAAATGAATCCAGTGAAATAAATGAACAAATATTAAGGATTCGTACTTTAAACAATCCGAGTTCAAAAATACTTCATAAATAATCATAGTGGAGCAAAATTCAAGAATGATCAAAACATGGATACAATCAAAGCTAGTATCCATAATAGATATTTTGGACAAAAACGAAAAATTTAATTTTTTTGTGAATAAAGTCTTAGTATTTGTGAATAAGAAGTATCAGATAAATAATTAATAAGTATACGTGAATAAGTAACCCGAGACACTTAAAAGACAAGAATTTCACAAGAAAAATACTATCAATATTCCCAAGCGTATGATATTGGAAGAAATAATATAATTTTAAAAAATAATATCCTTTACCTCGAAAAGACAATACTTACATTTGGAATACTAGATATAGTCTTTGAAGGAACTTGCACCGTCATAATGAACACTCAAAGTATCAAAATAATCACAAGAATACGCCGATAATATAGAAGAGAAGAGAGAGAAAACTTTACGGTGTGATTTTCAATTCTAACCTAAACACCCTATTTATAGGAAAATGCTTACAACACCAAAGCGAAAAATTTAATAAAATATATATTTATAAAAATTATTCAAGCCCACCTCTTTGACAATGAATTCAACATGTTTTACAACACCATTGGAGCCCACCAAATGACAAAAAACGTTTTGTTAACTAAAACAATTAAAACTTCCAAAAATCAATTATTTCGGAACTTCGGAGCTTCAATAATTCATAACAAATAGCCCTTTTATCAGAAAAATTTGAACCTCATGTCTTTTTCATATGAAATTCCATTCTCTACAACTTTGTAAGTTTAAGTTTTTCTAAATTCCAAACAGAAATTGACTGAAATCCACAAACGAATGATTTTACGGGCTATAATCCAATTTCAGTCACAAAGTGGGGCCCACAAACATGTTTAACATATTTTAAACATTTTTTGTAACAAAAATACTCTTCCTCCTCATTTATTCATATATCACACATTCATTGTAACATATCACCATTATTATATTATTAAAATATAATAATATTTTTAAATGAATTATTTTATCGAAAAAGATAAAATATCAATTTTCAACAATTGTCAAATTAAAAAATTTCTCCATCTATATCCACATAAAATGAATATTTTCCTTATCATATAAATCAATAATTAATTATTCATAAATAATATTACTTAGAATCACAATATCGACTAACCCGGTAGTTTTAGGAAGAGGGGCTTTCCAATAAGGATTTCTCCTCATCTTAGCGGCGCAATTAGGTGACCAAACCTCTCCTTAGACGAGCGTTCTAGACATTGCCAATAATGCTATCTAATAATATTATTCAAATAATATGAATTATTGATTCGATAAAGGAAAATGCTGTGCAGTGACAATTATTGAAACAACAATAATATAAAATATCAACGTAACAATTATTGAATCAATAAAATAAAATATTAAACAATAATTACTGTAACTATTATTGAGTAGTGCCTTCTTACGTAAGAATCAATAATTGGTGCAATCTGTGTCTTATTGTGTTTTAACCAACCGAAAGTATTTCAACGATATAATTGGTAACAACTTCTGTATTATTTATAAACAACTTATATTTGTCGTTTTTTTCATCATACAATCGCTTTTTAGTTATGGGGCCCACACAAAGGTCGCTACGTCAGACAAATATTCCCCAGAAGCAGTAAGAATATTCCACGACCAAAGCGAATATTCTTCGATAAAATGAATATTTTATAACCACTTGTTTATTTGAAATATTTAGCATTTTTTCATAACTAACCACATTAATCAAATCAACCCTTACTATTTCAAAATAATAAATAAAGGAAATTTAATTTCATTTATAATAAGTTGGGGTCTTACATAGGGATTTCTTGTTGGAACCAGTTACTGTTAATCGAGAGGTTGAGTGGCCTTCAGCTATATGGGATATGATTAAATCCACAATTGATGGGTTAGAGAAAGGTAAACGAGATTTAAGTCATTTAAACTATTGATTTAAGCTTAATTTAATTTAAGCTTTAATCAAGATGTAAGTAATTTAAACTTCAATTAAAGTTTTGAAGTATTTTTATTCAAGGAATTAGTTTTGTTTCAAATTTCCAGTTAATTAATATATAAGCTGAGAGTTTAAACAAGAATATTGCCTTCTAGACAATATCCACTCTCAAAGGAGTTCTCATTACATTTATTGTCACACTATTTAATGAATAGTGAGGACTACTAATCTTATCATCTCGGGACCATCACTCCATTCCCGATTAGTCCATTACGTTCTCATTTCTGAAGAGAACAATGAAAGCAAAAGGATGAGCTCAACTAGCCCAGTAAGAAATATTATGACTAAGATAATGCAGGATAAATTATCATTAGCCTTCAACAATGTTAAACTGATAAACCACAATAGACATCAAGTTTAATCTGCGGTGAACAAACAATCCATTAAAAGAGTCAGTAGAGATAAAATCTACTATCTTTTATGATTTTAAATTTTTTTTTTATCACTTTTATCGTTTGAGACTCGACTTAATAAATAATCCACATCATCAAATCATCCCTACACTACAGGCCAAGGATATTATTTAGTATCACGACCACGAATTATCCATGCACTACGGGCCAAAGATAATCGTGTTTTCATCAACCATCTGATCATGCCATAAAATAATTCATCTTTTGCTCCCTTGGCCAAAGAGAATCCATAGCCATAATCATACCAAAAAGCGTCCATCAATCCACTTCACGGGACAATGAGGACTTTTTCCACATCATTTGTAACATTACGGTCATGATTATACCGAGAATAATCCCAGGTCATAATCATACCAAGTCCATCTATACCTACAGACCCACGAGATGACTTTCAACAAAATATAAACATGAGAATGATGACAATGATATAAGAATTCAATAAAACAAGTTCAAGAATTAAATTATCCGAGAACTAATAACGTCCAAATTGTCAACATGATACTTCTTTTTAGAGTAAAATTCAAGAATAATATTCATGCACCAAAAATAATTTGGATGAAAAAGATTCAATTTTTAAATGCGTGAATAGTACTTGAGAATAATATCTAAATGAATAAGTAACGACATGAAAAGTACTCTAAATACCTGAATTAATAATATTCGGGGTGAATAGTAATTTCAGTGAATAGTAACCCGTGAATAGTAACTCATGAATAGTATTCCGGCATGAAAAGTGCCCCAAATACTCGAGTGATTAAAACTAGAGTGAATAGTAGCCGGGTGAATAGTAACTCAGTGAATAGTAACTTAATGTAAAAATACCAAATAAAATGATATTTCATAGCCAGTATAAAAAGTCAAAACTTTAACAGTTGAGTATAATAAAGAATGGAATAACAAAAGAAATCACCAAGCATGCGGTACTTGGCATGACGAGGTTATCCCAATGAGAATAATAAATAACGAAACTAGGTTAGGCGTAATCTTGCGCCCAAACGATATTCTAACATAATAATAAAGAATGGAATAACAACGAAATCACCATGCATACGGTGCTTGCGCAGACGAGTTATTCCAGCGAATAATAAATAACGGAACCAGGTCCGGCGTAAAACGCATGACGATTGATATATTCAAACATAATAATAAAAATTTTAACCGGAGTCCCGTAAAAACGCACAGACATGATATTTCAACAGAATAATAAAGAATGGAATAACAACAGAATTTCACCATGTATGCGGTACTTTGCATAGACAGGTTATTCCAGTAGAATAATAAATAATGGAATAACAGAAGAATTTCACCAAGTATAGGGTAGACCGCGTATACAGGTTATTCCAACAGAATAATAAAGAATGGAATAACAGAAGTTTTCTTCATGAATATGAAAAAAATAATACCCCTTACCTTAGAATAAAGCTGAATATTGGAATAGAAATGTAGTAGACTTCTCTTCTTCTTTCTCTCTATAATTTCTCTCTATAATAAATGCTCTATATCTTTGGTGAATTGGTGAGAAATGAAGGAAGAATGAGCTTCTATTTATAGAAAAATATAGTTTCGATAATTGCACGTTTTTGGGCTCAAAAAATTACAGTACAATACTTCCAACTTTTCTTTCATTTTTAATTTAGTCCTACAAGTATTATCAAACTTGCACCACCTCCCCTAATAGTAAATAATGTGAATTAATAGTTCAATCATGTGAATCAATTGTTATAATCATGTGAAAATACGAATTATGGTATAGTACCTCCATCTATACCTCCGTATTTAATTTAATCATGCAAGTATTATCAATCTTGCACCAACTCCCCTAATAGTATAAGAATGTGATTCAATAGTACACACATGTGAACAAATAGTTATATACGCATGTGAATTAGTAGCAATTAATTGCTCATTTATCCGATTAATTACCCGATTTATCAATATAACCCTCGGACATCAATTATCATCGAATAGATGTCGATTTCCCTAACTGAATAATCCCCAACATAATGGAACTATCAAATTCATCTTTAATCAACACGAACTTATTCATCATTAATATTATAACTCACAATATTTAACAATCGTGTCGTTCCTGGAAAGAGGGCTTTTTCAATAAGGATTTCTCCTGATGGTAGCGCAATTAGGTGACCAAATATCTCCTTGTGAACTTCTGAACATTGTAAATATTGCAATTTAATAATATGAATAACTTTGTCGTCTCAATTATTGATTTAATAATATATCATATAATGCGAGATGATCACGTGCGAATAATCGAATCAATAATATGAGAGATATGATGCAACAATTACTGTAGCAATAACTGAGTATAACTGAGTGACTTATCACGTAAGCATCAATAATCAAAGATATTATACAATACCGTGTGCCACTGTGCAACCACGCATATTACTGTACTTTTATCAATTTAACCATTTACTAAATAGAATAATAATTATAAAAATTGAATACTTTCATTTCATAAAATTCGGGGTCTTACATTTGGTCTGATGAGTACTGAGCTAGGGACTTATATTAGGATAATGAAGAACTTGAGAACTTGTAAGGATTGTCATAGTGTGACGCCCCCAAAATAGGTATACATCACCCATTTTGAGTCGTCAATAACATAGTACAGAAACAACTACAACTTTATTAATACAACATATAAACTGTGAGTTTAAATACAAATATTGCCATTTAGACAATATTCACACCCAAATAAGTCCTCATTACAATTATTGATACATTATTTTATAAAAATGGTGAGGACTACTAAAATAACTCTCTAGAACCATCATTCCACACCCCGACTAGAATTCGCTACATTCTCGCCTCCTGAGAAAAAAAATAGAACAAAAAGGAAAATGGTGAGTTCAACTAGCCCAGTAAAGAATATTTTGACTAAGATAATATAGAACAAATTATCGTTAGTCTTCAACAGGGAAAAATTTGATAAAATACAATAGACAACAAGTTTGAGATCAATATTAAATGGCGAAATAATAATTCATAGATGAGTTACGTAGAGAATGAAATCTACTAATATCTACTGAATTTAAAAGTCCATCATCAATATTTTATCCACTGTAACATCAATCAACATACATCTTGAATCAAATATTCATCTTTGCACTTCTGAACCAAAGATATTCATCGATCGGTCATATTCATCTCAACACCTGTATATCTTTGCACTACGGGCCAAAGATATTCATAAGAAAATCAACCATTTTTGCACTACAGGCCAAAGATATTCAGTAATATCATCATTTAAGACTAAGGATGATGAAAAATATTTTAAAGAAAATGAATCCAGTTAAACAAAAGAACAAATATTAAGGATTCGTACTTTAAACAATCTGAGTTCAAAAATACTTCATAAATAATCATAGTGAAGTAAAATTCAAGAATGATCAAAACATGGATGCAATCAAAGCTAGTATCCATAATCGATATTTTGGAAAAAAATGAAAATTTAATTTTTTTGTGAATAGTATATCGTGATTCGTGTGAATAGTCTTGTATATCGTGAATAGTCTTAGATATCGTGAATAGTGCCGATATCGTGAATAAGTAACCCCGACACTAAAAAGACAAGAATTTCACAAGAAAAATCTTACAAATATTAAATGATGATATTGAAAAAAATAATATCATTTATAAAAAAATAATATCCACTTACCTTGAAAAGAATAGTCTTACATTTGGAATATCGGATATATGATGTCAAGGAACTTGCATTGATATAGCAACACTCAAAGTATCAAAATACTCACAAGAATAAACTCGATAATATAGAGAGAAAACTTGAGTTTACGGTGTGATTTTCAATTCTAACCCAAAGACCCTATTTATAGAAAATGCTTAGAACACCGAAGTAGAAAATTTAATAAAATATTAATATATAAATTAAGTTTTCTACGCCAACCTTTGAATCATCAAATTCAGCACCTTGCACATGTTTAATGAGGCCCACAAAATGTTAAAAACATTTTTATTAATAAAAATAATTAAAACTTCCAAAAATTAATTATTTCGGAACTTCGAAACTTCAATAATTCATAATAAATATCCCTTTTGTCAGAAAAATTTGAACCTTATGTCTTTTTCATAGGAAATTTAATTCTCTACAACTTTGTAGAAGAAAGTTTTTCCAAATTCCAAACAGAAGTTGACCAAAATCCACAAACGAGCGATTTTACAGGCTATAATCAAATTTCAGTCAAAAAATGGGCCCACAGACATGTTTAACATGTTTTAAACAACTTTTACAACAAAAATACTCTTCCTTCTCATATACTCATATATCCCACATTCATTATAAAAATATCACCATTATTATATTATTAAAGTATAATAATATATTTAAATGAATTATTTTATCAGAAAAGATAAAATATCAATTTTTCAACAATTGTCACTTTTAAATTTTCTCCATCTCCACATAAAATGAATATTTTTCTTATCATATAAATCAATAATTAATTATTCACAAATAATTTTACAGAATCCACAATCTTGGTGAACCAGTGCTTCCCAGGAAGAGGGGCTTTCCGATAAGGATTTCTCCTTCTTGGCCTATGATTAGGTGACCAAACCTCTCCTTAGATGCGAACTTTCTAGACATTGCCAATAATGCTATCTAATAATATTATTCAAATAATATGAATTATTGATTCGATAAAGGAAAATCTTTAATGCAAAGGACAATTATTGAAACAACAATAATATAAAATATTATCGTAGCAATTATTGAATTAATAAAATAAAATATTGAGCGATAATTCTTGTCACAATTATTGAGTAGTGCCTTCTTACGTAAGAATCAATAATTGGTGCAATACCGTATGCTAATGTGTTTTAACCCATTTGAGTATTCCAACGGTATTATGATGTAATAACTACGTGATTATTTATAAACAACTTATATTTGTCGTTTTCTTCATCCAATCGCTTTTCCTTTATGGGGCCCACACAAAAATTTGCACTAAATGCGAAATATTCCCCGATAGTAAGAATATTTTACGACCAAACTAATATTCCCCGACAACAATGAATATTTTATAACCACTTGGTTATTTGAAATATTTGCGCATTTTACCCATAACTAACCACATTAATCAAATCAACCCTTACTATTTCAAAATAATAAATAGAGGAAATTCAATTTTATTAATAATAAGTTGGGGTCTTACACATACAGCTTTAAAGGCCATTTCTAAAGTTTTTGACAGGAAAATTATTGTTAGAGACCACACTCGTTTCCACACTTTCAAAGAAGGAAACTGTCTGTGCAATGATTATTGGTAGTTATCTGTTTTCTCATATTGTAAATGCGGGAAATGCAAGTTTAATGACAAATGAGTCCATCAATTAATATCATCATCTCCAGATCACTTTCATGGACCACCTTTGCAAGTGCCACAAGCTGGGTGAAGAATTGGCATGGACTTGGCATTTTGTAATCAAAAGGTATCAATACTTGACAATATTCATTTATACTCATCTGTTTGCGAATCTAATGATTGGGTGGACAACATGTGACAGAGAAAAATTAGTTCGGTAAGAGCATGGATGATATATCACCAAACCATGATTAGTTCGGTAACAACATCTGAAATTTATGTCACCAAACCATGATCAGCTCTATAATTTCTTAGGACTGAATAATGAGCATGGATGATATATCCATTTTATGGTAATATTTATGTGGCATGCATGTAAAGTAACTCTGTTTGTGAAATCTCTCATTCAAGTAAAATCATAAAAAAAAGAATTTTTTTTTTCACTAATTCAGTTGCAATTATGTTGTTGGGCAAAGTCAAATTCCTCTAAAAATCAGCAGCAGCAGCAGCAGCAGAAGCAGATTACATACATGTTAAATTGAGTAGCCCTGTCTTTTCTATATATACACGCTCTGTTTTTTTGGTAGGATCATCCGTCGTTTTCAATATATATATATATGGAGGGTAATTAAGTTTTTAGCCAACTCAAGTAACGGAGTTAAGACGGAAAACATTTATTCACTTCAACTCAAAAAATCGGGAGTTTAAATGTAGTTTTACTGACTATAAGTGGTTAAGTGGGAAAGACCCCAAACCCCAGGTGGTGATATGAACTTTACTCAAAAAATAATTACACCAAGTCTGCACCAAATAAATAACCGATTCAAGAGATAAATATTTTTCAAATATGGTCGCAAAATTAGAGTAGTGGTGCTAAATTATATAAAATTTTGTTGTTTCAATTGGTTTTGAAATCGAAATTGTACCAAATGAAACTGCACCGCACTAATCATAAGCGGTTTCATGTGCGATTTTAAATTTGTCAAACCGCACCTAAATAGTTTCGAGTATAATTTGAACTTCTAACCGCACCATACTTGCCCCTGTAGTGAAAACGTTCCGTAATGGAGACTGAGGTCAATATCGTTACTTGTTTTGCTAATAAAGAAATATTTTTATATACTCCTATATATATATTTTGGACATAACATTTTATATTTTTAAAAACTAAAAGGCCTAAATATGATTTACTACCCTAAACTATAAGCCATATTCCACTTCGGTGATCCACCTTTCAATTTTGTCAATTAAATGATTGAACTATTAATTTTTTTTGATTTCATTCAATTGGGCACCTTGCGTGTCGAGAAATTAACGGCGTGGCATCTAATAAACGACATGAGTGCTTATGTGTAAAAATATTATATATTTTTAATGAGATCAAAGGACAAAAAGGTAAAATAACAAATAAAACAACTAAAAATTACACAATAATATAAATTAGTTGTATAATTATTTATTTATAGTTATATAAATAATATAAATTATTTATATAATTATTATATAAATAATATAATAATTATTTTATTAAAAAAAACAGCGTTTTATTATTTTTCTATTAAAAAAATTGTGTTTAATATTAATGATAATAAAAATAAAATAAAAAATAAAATGCAGTTTTTTGTACTAAAAAAAAAAACGCTGTTTTTTTTGTAAAAAGTGTAGTTTGTACTAAAAAAAAGTGCAGTACTAAATAAAGTGCAGTTTAAAATAAAAAAAAACGCTATTTTTTTATTAATGTTTTAAGGTTTTTTTGTACTAAATAAAGTGCAATTTTTTTAATAAAAAATTAACAATTATTTTATTAAAAAAAAAACCAAACATAGCATTTTTATTTTATTATTTTTAATAAAAAAACCAACTGCATTTTTTTTATTATTACAAAAAATAGAGTTTTTTAGTACAAAAAACTGTATTTTATTTTATTTTATTATCATTAATATTTTTATTTTATTATCATTAATATTAAACACAATTTTTTTAATAGAAAAAATAATAAAAGCGTTGTTTTTTTTTTAATAAAAATAATTATTTTTAATAAAAATAATTATTATATTATTTATATAATAATTATATAAATAATTTATATAACTATAAATAAATAATTATACAACTAATTTATATTATTTGTGTAATTTTTAGTTGTTTTATTTGTTATTTTATCTTTTTGTCCTTTGATCTCATTAAAAATATATAATGTTTTTACACATAAGCACTCCTGCTGCCTATTAGGATGTCACGTCAGCAATTTCTGATGTGGCAAGCCCAATTGAATGAAATCGAAAAAAATTAATAGTTCAATCATCTAATTGACAAAATTGAAAGGTAGATCACCGAAGTAGAATATGACATATAGTTTAGGGTAGTAAATCATATTTAAGCCAAATTATACTGTTTTCGCCTCATTTTGTTTGTCCATTGTATTTTCCATCCTAATTTTAATAAGTTAATAAATAATAGATTAAAGGTAGGCGTGACAAAATATGGTTATGGTTCCATTTAAGAATTAAAACCATATTAACCATTTTAATATTGTTATGAGTTATGGGTTCCATGAAGGCCTAATTTGACACTAATATTATGTGATTATGTATACACCCCTTACCCCCACCCCACTCACTCCCCACTACTCTCTCCCAAAAAAATTAATATTAAGCGATTATATACCACCACCACCTCTACCCCCACCCACCCACCCTTCCACCCACCCAACACTCCCTCCCAAAAAAAAATATATTAGCGATTATGTATACCCCACCCACCTTGCTTACTTACCCCCCAGCCACCCCCCCCCCCATCCTCACTTTTGAACATCCTCTGAAAAAAAAATAATATGGGATGATGTACATTATTTTTTTGGGTGTGTGGGGTATGGGTGGGTGTGGTGTGGGGGAGGGGGAGATAATAATGAGTGTATACATAATCACATAATATTATTATTTTTGGTTGAGGTGGGGTGGGGTGGGGTGAGGTGGAGTGGAGGGTATACATAATCACATAATATTATTATTTTTGTTGGGGGGTGGGGGTGGGGTGAGGTGAGATAAGTGGGTAGGGGTGGGGTGGGTGTGGGGTGGGGTAGGGTGGGGTAAGGGGTGTATACATAATATTATTTTTTTGGGTGGGTGGGTGGGGATGGGGAGTAAGGGGTGTATACATAATCACATAATATTATTAATTTTTGTTGGATTAGGGTGGGGTGGGGTGGGGTGGGGGTTAGGGTGGGTGGGTGGGGTGGGGGTAAGGGGTGTATACATAATCACATAATATTATTATTTTTGTTGGGGTGGGGTGGGGTGGGTGGGTGGGTGAACTTCTTGAATATGTAAATATGGGTGGAAAGAATTTTTAATTTAGATTTTGAATAAAATATGGGTCGAAAAATGGTTAACCGGGTTGGAACTATATTTATTTTTTAAAATATGATTCCAAACTTTACCCAACCCAAATAAATAAAAATAGTTAACAAACTCATTTGATTTCAGTTAATATGGGTTGACCCGACAGTTAACCAACTATATTGCCAAGTCTAAATTTAAAGGATAGCTTAATGGTATAATTTTTTTTATCATGTTTGATCTCATATTTTATTTTTTATTTCGTCACAGTTTCGGATCAATGCATAATTTTGCTATATAATAATTTTTTTAGATAGTTAATACCATAATAAGTGTTGATTTTATTTTTTTTTAATTTTCATTTTTCTTATGGACGTGACTTTATGAACAATTACATATATCCGAAATCATTTATCAATTTGTTCAAATAAAGAGAAGGAAGAAATAGTCTTTGGTTAATTTTATTATCATAAAGGCATAGTATTTTGTATGTTTGTGTCATTGAATTTAGTGATCTAGTACTTCTTTGTAGTTCAAAATTTCTCAAGTTTTGGGGGAGTGTACGTTTTCAATTTCAATATCATGCTAAGAAACTCACTTCCTTAAAAACTCCCAAACAATGTAATACAATTTTACAATTCTTTTGTCCCAAAATGTTCCTCACACAAAATAAGCACCACTGCACTAGCTGTAGGAACACCAACAAATACAAATACCGAAAAAACTAGAAAGGAAATAAATCAGGGCGCTCCATCTTGTTAGCTGTGTGTCTCTGTCAAAGAGCGAAACCAGACAACACAATCATGAAGATGAAGATGGCTGCAGCAATGAAGGATGCCACCACAGCTCCACTAACCTTCTGGCAGAAATCAGTGAACTGCTGACAGATTGCCAGCCAATTCGCGCTCGAGTTTCCGTTATGAGCCAAATATACTATTGCTGCAGCTGCTGCGGCTGCTGAAGTAGTCAGAGTAACCATCACCTGCATTAACCAAATTCATAAACTCTGAATGATTCAAGATCCATGTGAATTTTGGTTAGTTTCCGATAGTTATACTTGTTTGTACTAAAAGCAAATAAAACTATATCGATTTTGAATTTAGAATTTTGCGAAATATGTCTAATTCTGAAACAGCAGGGGATCTTACCGTGTCAAGAATGATTAGGAGGAGCCTTGGTCCTGCTGCATGTGGGCGGGCAATACAGACAATAGAAACGGGTATGGAGAGAACCAAGTAGCAACTAACTATTGCGTTCGCAATCACGAAAAACCTGCAATAGTAGTAGATTTTCAATGAATGCACACAAACACGCACAATATCTTTCATTTTGTTTGGGTGAATATATATATATATATATATATATATATATATATATATATATATATATATATATATATATACTTACGTAAAAGCAGGTAGGTCATCGTAACTGGCTTGAAATTGAAAGAACTGAGTGAAAAAGGGAAGAGTTTGATCTGTTGTTCCCATGGTGATTGTTGCAGTTAAAGCAGCTATAAGAGCAGCTAGCCTCAGAACCAAATCAAATATTGCAACCCCTCTCTTATATCCTCCTACCTTACCTTGCTCCACATTTGTAGGGGCTGCGACGAATATTGGAGCTGCCAAAAGGGGGGCTTTCCCTTTCCTTTCTTTGCTTGTTAATTCAATGTCGACTGTCGTAGCATCACCTTTCTCCATTTTATGCAGGGTGTTAAAAAGAAAAGAGATACAGA
This sequence comes from Panax ginseng, assembly GCA_020205605.1. Taxonomy (NCBI): domain Eukaryota; kingdom Viridiplantae; phylum Streptophyta; class Magnoliopsida; order Apiales; family Araliaceae; genus Panax; species Panax ginseng. The sequence goes on from CM035144.1 coordinate 120,197,584, forward strand.
GCTTGTGGTTTTCCTTCTTGGTTCTGAGAGGCTGAAAGCTTGTGATTTAGAATGGCTGCATGGTTGAACCTCTTAAATACAGCAGCAGGAAAGAGTTAGTCAAGGACTTGGGGATTTCCCAGTTTATAAAATTGTAAAAGTGGGGTGTATTTTATTTACTTAATGGAGCAAGAAGAGTTGTTAACTTTTTTCATTATGATTGATATTTAATCAACCCTCAAACGCAAGCCAGAGGACTGTGATGGGGGCGGATAAACACATTTGGTTGGCTAAATATATATATAATATATACACACACACACACACTTTTTGAGATCAAGTAGTGGTTTGCTCTGTCTAACAATGCTTATTTTCATAAAAGTCAACCAAACAGCTTTGTTTCCCTAATCCACTAACTTGAGGAAAATAATAATCTCTTCACTGAAAAGGTCTTTCAGTTTGTTCTTTGGTACAAACTTAAGATAACACGTCAAAAATATTCCACAAATGTGACCATTTTTCTGTTCTTTCCAATGTAAAGGAACTCAAATTTGCAATTGTTGTAAACTAAAACAATCTATTCTCCATTTCTCCTCGGTCTGTCATTATTTGATAACCAAAATCTTTTTTATGTTTTCTACAATAACAATAATAATAATAATAATAATAATAATAATAATAATAATAAAAGTAAAAGTAAAAGAAGAACCAGAACCAGAACCAACTCTGTTGTCAGGCCAAGGGTATGCCATTTTCATTTTCATTTCATCCTATTGCTGGGGTAAAATTAAAATCTTCCATTGCCATGGCTGGAAGCTCTAAGCTTATCCAATAGAAGTAATCAGATCTTCCAAGATAAATACTTCATTTTTTTCTTCCATGTTCAATTGTTTTATATAAAAACACAGCCACCCAATCGTGAAGGGGAAAATACAGCAAATTTAAATTTAACAAAAAAAACTAGAGGGATCCGGCAAGCAGTTTGATATTCCTTTACTTTGCTTCACATGTAAAACATTCCACCTTATGTCCTATAGCCTTCAAATGTTCCAAAATCAAAACAACAATTACAACATGTGCTTAAACCAAAAAGTTAAGGGAAAATTCTAGTGTAAATCAAGAAATCAATGAACAACTAACAACTCTTAGCAAAACTCCATACAAGTGTCCGACAATTGAAGGAAACAATTCCAAGAGAAAAGCAACAACTTCATGCACTATTTACAGCTCCAATCTCCATCTGCGCCTGGCAAGTGCTTCGATCACTTTGCCCGCAGCTTCTGCTGTGTCATTTAGTGGAGCATAGCTCCAAGTTTCAGATATCTGGGCAATCACAACAAATTATCAGAGATGTAAATGTTGTTTTATCATGATACTACCCCAACTAGTATATGTATTTGTTTATGCTGAAAATTATTATCACATCAAATGAAAGTAAACAGTAAATGAGCTAGCAAATTTCAAAGAGGCATCTCGTTGGTGTCTGATGTCAAGCCTTTGAAGATAAAGAAGAGCTTTTGGGAAGGAGTGACTCTGCAAACAGAGGATCAAGTGTTTGATGTGCATTTTATTAAATTTTGGTTCTTGTGTTCAAGCTCTGAAACTTGGTCGCCCCTTTTGGTATGAACACTTGGCTTTTCTCTTGAAAATCAATTTGTGCAAACCTTATTTGTCAAAGGATGCATCACATATTAATTAGATGAAGACAGCAGAACTCAAAGAAATGCATAACTACATTAAAAAAGGAAAAACAATACGAGGACTTCCTAACTACAGTTTTTTAATCTCAAACTTGGAGACGCGCGAGTAAAATAAGGGAGGGGCACTAAACCAGGAGTGGCTTCTTCAAGGAAAATGAAAGAAATAAACGTGCACTCAAGCAGGATTCAGGAAGCAGGGCGGGGGATGATGAAGAAAATCATAATGTCATGAGTGTTTAGCCGCCCATCTGACCAACAATAAAGCAAGCAAGAAAAGAATTAGAGTGTGCCTGGATGAGGTATTCGTAATGTACTGCAATTATAACTCCCTTCAATTCAGAACTTCTTGTTATGAAATCCCATTGCTTCAAAATTTTCTTGCTTGGCAAAAAATTCTAAATTATCAATGCAATTAAAAACAAGGGATAAGATAACGCATCAGCCACCCTCTATACCTTGTCTTTCATTTTATTCCATAATAACTTCTTCGATCAAGCTTTTCTTTCTATATCTTTCCAAATCATCTCCACGTCCTATAATTATAAGATGCAACCTCTTCTTTGCACCTTTCCAAGGTTTCATATAGCTATATATGTATATAGAAACAATCGATTTCACCAGAATCATCACTACTGCTTATTGAACTTTAGATTTAAAGGCCCCAACAAAGATTAAACTCTTAACTCAATAAGAAGATATACATGTGTGTGTAAAGAGAGAGAGGAACATGAAGACCTATATTATTTGATATAAGCCTGCAAATAACACTACTGTATTTGATATAAGCCTGGACAAATACTAAAGTAGACAAAGTGAAAGAGACAAAGCGGTCAAAATATATTTTGAAAGATTTTTCCTTTTCTTTGGGTCTACTCCTTTTTGTTCTGAAAGTGCATTTCAAGACGAGAATTTATGAAGAAGCCTCTCTCACCTAGTTACTTTGAGCGTGGATTTTGGAGCTCAAAATCCCCTTCTTGAGCACCTCCTAGAATTTTTGATATACTTTTCCACTTTCATCCAAACAAAGACTTCCTCACAAAATATTGATATTTACTTCCCCAAAATGCAACCTCTAACCTATCCAAATACACTCTTAAAGGAACTCCTTCTTGCCCATCCAAAACATCAAGAGTAAGCATCTGTCAACTTGCAGTGACAGGAAACTAAAGATACAGGATTAACAGCAAGAGTTTAAAGCAACATTCACCAACATCAACTCAGCAATAGTAGCATGGTATTACTTATAACTCGCAACAATGATGCACTTGATAACTCACACTTTCTTTGCCAGTGAATGGTCGAATCACGCCTCGTTCACACAGGGATTTCTGGAAGTCAGCAAACTTCCATGTACATCGCTCCACTCCAATTACAATTCCTGCAGAATATATATATATATATATATATATATATATATATATATATATAATGTAGTTGACAAAGGGAAAAAGAAAATATAGGGGTTCATATTAACAAGTAAGATGTTGACAAACATCAAGACATATCTAACATACCCAGTGCTGCATGCCTCACTCAACATACTAACTGAATCAGCAGTGATGACAAACGCATCAGCCCAAGCTAGATGCCCCATGTGCGGATTTGGATCTAAACAGTATTATATAAATGTATATATCTAAAGTCGTATACTTTTCCAGCGTGAAAATGTAAAATGAGCACTTCTTAAATTATAATCGAATGGGTACCTTTACCATCCCAAATTTGAACCTTAGGATGATTACTGAACGCTCTCAGTAAAATCGCAGATACCTGTTAAAAACAACTTTCATTAATAATCGTCGTTCAAGATGATATTTCAAAATTGCCTTAACATGTGTACCTTCTGCGGAGTTCTTCTAGAGAAAGATATTCTGACGCTTCCACAGCTTGGAAGAATGTTTTGCAGTGAGGTTGTCAACTGCTTTGCAAGGTCTGCACCATACTGACAATGACCTACAAAAACACAGAAAATTTTGAAACTAATTATGCATGACCTTCCTATAACCAAATCAGGGTAAAAGAGCAGCAAAAAAGAAAAATCCCAAGGGGTAGGAGAAGTGGCAGAAGCCTTAAGGAATAATCTCCAGCTCGCTGGTTCCAAGGCCCGTACTTGGGCCCAAAATTACCTATCAAACATAAATTAAAAAAAAATGGCAGCATAAAAGAACAATAGCTGGATTCTTTTCAATCTGTTTCAAACAAAAAATCACTCTTGCTGGTAATGTCATATCTGAAACAAAAATGCGATAAGTATTTTAAAGTAACCAGTTCTAGTACCAGTGTTATATTATATACTATTAAAATGTGCAACAGGCAAGCAAGTTAACTTTTGTAAAAGAGAAGCAGAAATGCATAAGGCTAAAAAAAGATATTTGAAAGCACAAATTTTACTTGTAGGCCCTCCAATGTTAACCACAAGCAAGGGTTTTTCCAGTGGTGCCAACTCATCATTCCAAGCAGAAGCTGCACCCATGAGACAATCGAATCAGCCTGATGAAGAGCTCCCACAGTGAGGACCTGGAATTTAAAGTTTCAAATAAGTGGGCTTTCGAAAGTTTCACCACAAAACTTTTGGAGTAGGCCCTTTCAAGGGAAAAGAAGGGGAAAATGCATAAACTCACGACGTGCTCGCCAGGAGGATCCCGTGGAGTTATCCACCTATGTAGAAACCAAGGAACATTTTCCCGTGCTTGAGGAGTCAATGGATAGTAATCATGTCGTGGAGTAATAACCAGATCAAACCTATTAAGATTTGATCGGGGATGTTGTATCTGAAAACATAATGTGAAAGACGTAACCAAATTAGGGTAAAAAATAAACTGTGGCTAAATACCAACCATTAGCTAAATGGAAAACGAAAAATAAAATATATAATTGACCAGACACTACCAAAATGAAAGATTAACAAAACTGAAGTTTATATATTTACAAATACACACACACATAAGTGAGAATCGTCAATCATGTAATAATTACTTTACTATCAGTGCTGCATTAATAAGTAACATGAGAAAAGTTATTTATAATGAATGTACATTTCATATGTGATATTTTAGTTGATAAAAGTATAAAGTACACATAAAATGAAAAACAAAACACTTCTCCTCAAACCTGAACAACAAAAACATGTTCCGGAGCTAACCGTTTAATGGAACTTGCAACAGGAATAGTATCCCGCCCAGATGCAACCACCAATAATGGCCCATTCCTATAAAAGTAAAAGTAAAGAGTTAAAACTGAAAAGATTAAGAGACGCCATAATTATATAAATCAGGTATATAGAACAAATAAGCTGTCATCCTGAATTATGCAACTTAAGAAGCTCTATGGTGAAAATGGCTAGAAAGCAAAATGATGCAAATTTAAATTACATAAACAATTAACTAAATTTTTAAGGACAAAAAGGCATGGATTGAATAAAATACCAAATGAAACATATCATATCATATCATATCATATATCTACCACATAACAAATCATTGCAGAAAAGCACTAAAAGTGCCATAGCTTGGAAAAAGAAAAAAAGGAGACACATGAAGGGGGGAGGGGGGGGGGGGGAGGGGGGAGGGAGGGTTTGTGGCTGTTGAATATATTCTTACTCTTTTCATCTTATATTTATCAACTGTTTTTAATGATTTGCTACTTGCTGTCAAGGTGACATTACCTAAAACAAAAGTTTATATTGTTGTCACTCTATATTAGAATTGACTATATGTGGCATTAACAAGTTGCACATTTAAAATTGACCAAATCTCAAACATACATATATGATAGATACATATATGTCTGTATATATACATGAATATGTATTTATATATTCTTTAATTTTTGATAAAGTATGCAACATTCACATTCAAAAAAAAATAAAATGAAACTCCAATATGTGAAGTAAAGCATACTTCTCACATGCTTCATGAGCTACCATTGCAATCTGCTTTGCATCACCTTCTAGAACAAGGGATGGGCCTGCAGTACAACCATTCAAAGTAGGATGTGACATTAGTTTCCTCACAGAGTTTTGAATCACTATTTATCAGGAAAATAATTTTCCAAGCATAAGGATAAAACTACCACTAAAGTGGGACATGTTATTCTACAGTTTAATTTGCATAGGCAATTACATATTTAGGACTGAAATGCTGTAATTACCTAATATTTCAGCTGAGGGAGGAATCAACCTTTTCCCTCTGAAAGTAAGCTGAAATAGTGAATGTCCATAGATTTGCCTAAGAAAATGGTCAATTTTTTTATGGAGAGGAACAGAGAGCCAACGAAGCCGTTCATTAAATCCTCCTCTAGGCCTAGTAACACGCTGCATAAGCAACAAAGAAAAAGAACAAACAGAAAGCTAATATTAAATGTCAAAAAAATTGGAAATGGTAACTGCAAATTTGAAAATGGAAAATTCCAAATTTCAAGCACTGAAGAAAGAAGAAACAATATAATTTCTTACAACTTTAGGGGAAAAATCATCAGAAAATGTTACATCAAGGAACTTTTTTTGAAAATTAAAGAAAATGTAACCTCGAGGGTATTGTCAAGTTTTAGAAACAAGTAGATTCAAGAATTTGGAGAGATATGTAATAACCACATTCTTCTTGCATTAAAGAATTATTGTTATGATAAAATATTGGTACTATTTTGGAATTTGGGTCTCGAGAAAGCTTTTCAAGAATAAAATCCAATCAACACCTCTAGTATACATAAAGATGTACACATCCTATCAAGCAAATTTTCATTTTAATAATCTCAGTTTGGCAGTTCAAACCGTCATTCTGTTGGTGGCTGAATTCTAGTTCAAGGGGAGCTTCATCTCTATAACCCGGGAAGATAAACTGTAGGAGTAATTCTTGGCTATCAAGCATCTACTTCAAAGTTCAAATGAAGTTATACAAGAACTCTATAAAGGTGTATAATTGAATTATTTATGTGAAAAATGATCCATAAGGACACTGTAGTGTTTTCCATCATGTTATTGATAACACCATTATTATAAACATTCATTAGATGTGGTAAATGAACTATATACAGTAAATATATGGGTATCACTAATATCACTTGAACAGTTCATGTTCACACACATTACAAGCTTAAACTAAACAAATGCCCGTCCAAATTATTTTTTTTCCAAAACATACAAGTCCAAAATATATCATACACTACAAAAGACAAATTAAACGTAATACAAATTACTAATGATCAACGGGAAGACAAAATATAAATAGCCGTGAAAACATGGGTAAAATCAAGTTAATGTTATAACTTATAACCATTTTATAAAATTCAGCTTTCTTGGAAATTAAACAGCAGCATATAGTACCAAAAAATAAGATGATGAAATAACACTAACATAAAAGGATTGTCTATGCGAGAGCCCCAAAGCTCGAACCAAACCAATGCACTGATTTTCTGCACCCGCGACACCGTTCCCGATTATTGCCACTCGCCTGATTGGTAGCATTACAGTTACAGATGAAAGAGTTACTCTCTGGTGAATCCAACAGCCGCCCGCCGAAGTTGCAGCTTCACTCCACCCAGCAAATACCAATTCTAAACAGCCAAATAGGGCATCTGGGTTCCGCTCGTGAGTTATGGGATGCGGACTGCCTAAGCCTTGCGCAATCCAACTCGGGTTCTGTATTTTGGAGAGGAGAGGAGAAAGAACGAAGCTTGTCGTTTTCTCCATAGTAACTTAATTTTACAAATTAATAGCAGCAAGTTATGAAATCTAGGGATTTTTTACTTCGTGAGTTTGTCTTTGTTGTGAAAAGCTGGCTATGAATTTGGGATATAGGAAATTGAATTCGTGTTTTCCTGTATTCTTACTGTTTTTGGTTGATTGAGCTTGTAATATTTTAACTTCAAAGCATTTTAATCAGTATTTTGGAATCTCAAGGCAATATATATATATATATATATATATATATATATATATATATATATATATATACTTCAAGCTCATAGTAGTATTCTGTGAATTTTGATTTGTCCTTTTCTGTGTTATGTCCTAATTTTTCTGAACTGAGTTTGCTTGTGAGAACTGAACCAAACTTCCCTATAATTTTCATATGCAATTTGTAGGTTGGCTAGATTACGTGCACTTTTTTGACTAACACACTCATTGCATTTTCAATTATATACAAACTTTCACAGTCCTTCACAGTGATTCTATATTCTAACGATGATTGTAAGTCTTTGTTTGATTGTTTGTAAATTTTATTAAAATTTCTTGGTTTGTTTTGTCTGAAGTCTGTTTTGTTGTTCAGTACTTGTATCATATTAGTGAAGATGGTAGTTCACTTTAATACATTTACTATCAGCTGATCAAGTGTACTTGATCTGATAATAATATTGATCTGCCAGTTTTTCTAATGTCTTATTAACATGTACTTGCTTTTATGTGGTTTCAGGATAGTTTCTTTGCTAGCTTTGCTCTTGGTTGGGTTATCACAAATGGTGCTGGCCTTGCCTCCTACTCCCATTGACACTGTCCGTAGAAGAATGATGATGACATCTGGTGAAGCTGTCAAGTCCAAGAGTTCTGCAAAGAATTGTTGTTATTTTTTGATATATTGCAGTTTAAAGGATTATGATTGGAGAATAGGAGATTATGATTATGCACGATATTTTCTGATATATTTTTGTTATGGTAGCATAGATTATGATTGGAGAATTGTTGTTATAAAGAATTGTTGTCTTGCACGCTAGTTTAATTGCAGTTTAATCCATTATTACTTTTATTTACAATCTACTGCATTTGGCATAATTCTTACTGGAGTAACTCAAGAGGTTCATAGCTAAGTGTGCAAGGCACTTATAAGTACGTGGATGCTCTTAAGATGCTGTTGATACTTATTTACAAAAAAGGGGCATACTGTTATTGCTAAGAAATAATTCTGTCAATAGAGATGCCAAAATGGGAAAAAACATGTAATTAGAATTTGGGAGATGGAGCAGTTAGGATTTGTGAAGTCCCTCATGTAAATGTAATGAATTCATGACAATGAATAAAGCTCTGTTGTGCTATGTTTTGTTATTTGACCTTTTTTAAACTTGGTTTATTGTGCTCTGTTTTTTCATCTTTGTTTGGACCCAGCTCTGTTTTTGGAATTTTACTTGGGTAACTGTTGAAATCAATTTGGAAATTCTGCTTGAACTTGTGCAACATGAATTTGGAAATAAATGTGGAATTAATTTTACTTGGATAATGTTATGTTGAAATCAATTTGGAAATGCTCTATTTGTAAACTACACCTCTGGCCAAAAAAAAAATTGCTCAACCACACCATATCATACCAACAATATCACATTAGAACAATTAAAAACCTATTAAAACCATTAAAACCATTCACCAATTATATCATACTATAATTAGAGATTAATCTGAGTCTCAAAAGCATCCACCATTTGCCTAAACTACATATTCATCTACTTGACAAAGACACCATAAACTGAACCAAAAGCATCCACCATGAAACTACATATTCATCTACTTTTGAAAAAGACACCATAAACTGAACTACATTGACACAAGATATTCACAAATGCCATTCAGCATGGTGACATAACTCATATAAGACAACATCAAAAGACCTAAAGTTGGGTGAATTACAAACATCCACTAAAATAAGTTATAACATATAAAAGGTATAATATTCATTCAGCCATTCAGTTATCTTTCTCTTTGTGCTTCTCCTGCTTTTTTCTTCTCCTTATGTATTCCAGTTGTAACATCTACATTGGTATTCTTAGCAACTTTCATTGCTTTTCTTAAGTTGGTACGAGTAACAAACTTCTTCCCACCATTCACATTCAATGGAGTACCTTTAGAATGAGGTTGTGGTATGAGGAGCTCCAGTTGCCAGCCACCCTCTTGGATTTGGTGAAGATGTATGCAATTTTTTGGGACTCTGATTTTGACACCATGCACATTTCTTGTAATATTGAAGTTACTATGCACCTACAACATCATAACACTTAAATCAATAAAGGACCACAACAACTGATACATAAATGATGTGAAAAATAAAGGTCTTACTTATGTAGTTCTCATTGTCCTTGGTGGTATAAATGGCCCAACTGGTGTAGCTCCACCCTAACATTAAGTAAACAACCACATCATCAATGTCCCAATTGTTAAGAAATTTTCCAAACATAAATACATAAACTAATGATATTCATGGAACATACTTATCAAGTAGCCAATAACATCTTCGAACAAAAGTTGGGTTATCTTGGCCATGTGCATAGTATACATGAATCATTTCTTCATTGTCGATCTATAAACAAAAAAAACAAATGATTATTTTGACAATTTATGTAAACAAACTCCAGTTCTGCCAATACATTTTCCAAATGAAAATCTAAAATAACACCATTAAGCATTCAAATAAGAATATTGACTTGATAACTCTAGATGGTATTCAAATGCTAAAAATCAATAGCTACCAAAATACTGAAACCTAGCGTTTATCAAAAAATCTATTCTCTTGAACAGGACAAAAATTCATGCGTCCATGCCCCTTCCCCAATACAAAAGAAACTCAAGGTTGTACAAAATGTCCAGATCAACACTGGATGCATTTAAGGACTCAATTGCATTTGTAAAAGACTCTTGACCACTCCAACAGACCTACTTTGTAGTTCCATATAATTGTCATATATCCCAAAAAACATGGTTGCAACCCCCAAACACCACACACACAAAAAAGGCTTTTTCTATATATTCTTATTATTAATACTTCAAAACACAAAATATACCACCCACTTTACTGTTCACAGTCTACAAAAATTTACTGTCAATCCTAGATTTCATTCATTTGGTTCAAACAAAAAATTAGAAAATACCTTGTTTGACTCCTAAATCGCGGTTGTTCTTGGTTTGACAGAGACCACGAAATTCAGAGTACCTTAGATTACCTTGGGAGACTTAATCTTCTTAATCGATTTGGAAATGTTTCATGGGATGGGAAATACACAAGTAGCCTTCCGACCATCAATAAACGGTTTGCTGCTCCACTAGGTGAACTTGTAGTCAAGCTCTGGTCTTGCCTATTCTTCAGCCGGTATCCTTAAGATTGCTGTCACAATTGCTACACTTATAGATTTGCGATTGCTGAACCAATTGTCCTCTGATCTTCTTTCGTCCGACACGATTTGCAGAAAGAGAAACGGGATTTGGTTTGGAGACTTTCTTTTTGACCCGAAACTAGGATCCGCGTATTTTTTTTTTAGCCCACATTTTCTTTCCTGGGCCGTTGGATGTATCTGACGGCTGAAAGAAAGACGTTCGTTTTTTGGCTAGATCCTATAAAACTAATTATAGGTGTATGTATTACAAGTATGCCCCCAAAACTTGTAGAAACTTTATCGAACTCTCGCAATGGTGGATAATTACGATGGGGTCAAATCCCACAGAATTATCAAGGTTTTATTTCGCTCTTTATATAAATTATATGGATTCAGTTATTATAAAATTAATTTTATAGTAAGTTGGTCAATTAACCAATACAATATTAATATATAGAGAGAGAGATTATATTTTGATCTCGATCTACGTATTAATTAATTGAACAAAATTAATTTTATATTAACTAATCAAAAAAAACTCAAAAGTTAATTCTTAATGTTAACTCCCTATTTCCCAAACTATATACATGTATTAGTGTATATATAAATATGAATGATTATGGATTTACTATTACTGATTTATATGTGACTTTTTGAGTAGGATTTTATAGTGCAAGGTGGGGACCCAACTGGCACCGGAAGGGGCGGGCAATCTATATATAACAACGGGTATGGGTATGTTATTTTTTTCATCTTTGTACAATGGGTTTGTTTCTGTCCAAGTCACATGTTAACATTGTGTTCTATGTTCACGCTAATGCTGAAATATTCATTAAGTTGCCAAAATATTTAGATTAAAATTGGTTTTAGTGTAATTGGTTATCATGCCAATCTCTTGCTGTTGGTTAACTAATTTTGGAACCGGAGGGGTAGAGAACCTATTGACTATTTCAGAAACAAGAAATTATTTGTCTAGAGTTGTGTTTCCTTTAGACAGTATACTAGTGACAGATAATTCAAAACTAGTATATCTTGTTCCCTGTTTTTCCCCATACTTGGGGCTTGTTTGGTTATAACGGCAGCTGTAGTTGGTGCAACGGCAATTGTGTTAAGTAACCAATTTATCTAAAAAGTTTAAGTTATTAGAAATATACACCAACAATGTATGTCATTCTAATATTCCACCTCAAATTTAACTTTATCGACATTTAACATACTTTTCTAAAAACTTAAGCGATTAGAAAGATGCACCGACAATTTATATGATACTAATACAAGTTGGCACATGTACATGATTGACTATAGAATCCTACACAAGACAACCCCAAATAAGAATGGCACTATGGCCTTTGAAGAGCTAGTAAACCATAAGAAGTAGACTGTAAGTGGGGTAAAATGGAGGACAAGAAGAGTGTTTAGGTAGGCTCAAAGAAAGACCCGCTTTGATAATACGTTAGATTTATGGAATGGTCTCAAGTCTAGTATATAATGACGTCAAGTTCTTTAACTCAATTGATAATGAGAAGAGTTGGACCAAGTCACACGTATTTTTAAGTTATTATGGGATAAGATATATATTCTAACAAGCTGCTTATTGCAATACAGTTGAAAGTGTGTGCATATTTAGGCATGGTTTCTAACTTTTCTGCTAACTAAAATATATTGTTTGTTTATGCACATATGTCATACACATGGTTTACTTTTCTGCCAACTACAATATATTGTTTGTTTTGCACATATGTCATGTATGGAATTTTCCCAATGTACTTAATGAGAAAGTAAAGCACTCCTATTAATCTTATGTGCATAAAAGGTGCAATATTTCAAACATATGGTTTCTCTTTAGTGAATTGTTATTCTAATTACACTGTTAGTTATTTGTGCCACCTCTATAACTACCCAAGACATTTGACTTAATAGTTACTCTCCTCGTTTTATTTAAATTGTTTAATTCAGTGGAAAATTCGGGATCAGATACACCCAAAGTTAAAGCATATATACAGGAGCTGGTATCATATCCATGGCAAATGCTGGTCCAAATACAAATGAAAGCCAAATCTTCATTACCTTGGCCCCAGCATAATCTCTGGACGGTAATTATATTCTTCTCGATCAGTTACCATTATCTGGACGGTAATTATATTCTTCTCGATCAGTTACCATTATCTGGACGGTAATTATATTCTTCTCGATCAGTTACCATTATCTGGACGGTAATTATAATCTCTGGACGGTAATTATAATCTCTAGCATAGTAGCATGGACTGTTCCATCTGCACTTGATGAATCAACATGAGAAGTGTTTTTTCCGAGGAAATGCTGTCATCCCCATATATAATGGCAGTAAAAGTCTTATCTCTAACCACATATCTTTGGCCGTTCGTATGTATCTACTCTTCATATTGATACTGCAACTTACAGGATTATAGTGAAATGATATTGGGTTGACATCGATCTTACTATCTTAGAATCCAAATTAAGACGAGTTCTAATTTGGAATTGCCCTTTTCCCCTTGTGTCAGTAGAAGTTTTAGTTCAGAAGATAATAGTTTGGGTATTGCATTTCAAAAGTTATTGAAGCCTACGCAATATATATTTGAGCTTTTCTAGTTAATTGTTCGGTCGGTCGGTCTAGTAGAGCATATTATATATAGTAGAAAAAAGATGAGTAATCAGCGTTGTGTTGCTTATTCCTGTGTATAATTAATTAAGAACTTCAAAAAAGCTTTTAATATATCTATTTATTTTAAGTCAAAATGCTAGAAACAGAGCTGATAATTTGCAGAATTTATATTATTAATTATCTATCATTTGCTTTCATCCAATGCATGCTTAAATAATAAATTCCTGCGATGTGAGAACGGATACTCTAGTTCTGACATTGAGTTTCACCTGTAACTGATACTCCCTTGGTTTATGTTTGTTTGTTTATTATTTCTTGTCCAGGGGGGAAAAACACGCAATATTTGGAAGATCAGTATGTAGAGGAATGGAAATTGTACGTTAAGAGAGTTGGTAGCGTTCAAACTGATAACAATGATGGGTATACATATATATAGACTAAAAAGATAGAATATTTAGCAAACATTTGCACCCGATTGAATATATATTTAGCTAGTTTAATGCTATTTATATTTTGATTTGATCCAGAGTCCAGACCCATCCATATATGTGAAGATTCTTCGGGCAATAGTCAAAGTTTTACACTTTGATATTGCAAATGATTTAGAACTGCGGAAATGGTGATCATATGATACGCCTGTTGAGGTTCTGATATTTTCTGCGATGCTCTTAAAGAATGTGAGACTCTATGTTAGATTCCACTAGTTAATGGCTTCCACTGCCGCAAGTCATTAAACCATTCAAAAAGTATATATCATTTGTTATAAATTTCTTTATATTTAAACTTGCATGAGTTCACATTGATTTAAATAGTACTAGCCCATTTATTCAATATTAAATTTTAAGTACTATTGTCTTGTTTATTCTAATATTAAATTTTAAGTAATATATAGAGATCGATGTACAAGTTAAAATGAGCTTAGTTTATAGATTAAAACTGTTTATTTACATAAATAGGCCATCAACATATATAAATTATCATTTGACTCAAAGATGATGCATGTCTATAAATAAATAGCTGCTACAATTATTGATCCATCAAAGCAAATTTAGCAAGAGAAACTTTGGTTCAACACACGTGCATTTAAATATTCCTAAAGCAGGATCGATATACATACATACATACAACTTCCCTCCCTTGTTTTTTTTTAATTTTTAATTTTTTGCTAAATTGTTGTTGTTGTGCATGGGAAGCTTTGTTATTAATTACTTGCTGATTAATTTGCATGATGTTGATCGATTTTTATTTTATTTTATTTATTTATTTATTTATTTTGGGGGGATTGATTATTGATTAGTCAATATGCATGAAAATAAGGATTAATGTGATTATATATATATATATATATATATATATATATATATATATATATATATATATATATATATATATAAATGTTATTTCTAAAATCTCAACTAAAGTCATTAGTCGCATTGATATGCAGTTTGCAGAACTTATATAGACTAAAATATGTAGATATATATATATATATATTATCAATGAGTTACGTCGAGTCTATACAGTCTAAATGCATTTAATAAGTCAATTTTTTTATTCTAATTAAAGATTGATATAGTACTAATATTATATTGATTTACATGTTGAGCTTCTTGAGAATTACGTCTTGATTGGTTTACTTGGAATAAAGCAAAAGATGCATGTTTTTTCTCCTCAAAAATATTTTAAATATTTGTTCTCAGAAATATTTTTTCTACGAAATAAAGCAGCTCTTCAACATGAGTTTTAAATTCAAGAATTGCATTTATAATTTTTAAACAAATACATGTTGACATATCAAAGAATGTTTGAAATCCAGTTTTTCTGCATATATATATATATATATATATATATATATATATGAAAGAATCTCGCGCGATGTGTTTATAAAAAAAAATAAGATAAGGAATCTTGATGAGAGCCAATAATTAGCATATCACATCAACTACGAATTAATTTAGGTTACTGATTAAGACCCACATCACACCTTCACTAGCTAGATAATATAATATTATTGGTTCTATTTTATTATAAAGATATAGAAAATGAAAAAAACAAACCCTAAAACACAAAATAATCCTGATTTCCACTGCTAGGCTAGCTTTGTCTGGTCAACCGGCCAAACAGAGAAGCGAAAGACTATGGAGTTGAAACAGAGAAAATAAAATTTCAAAAGTTAGTTAATTATATATACAGTAATATCCCTATTTAAAAATACTTTATATAAGAATAATCTCTATAATATTATAAAAAAATTTAGTCATAATTTGGGCTAGTTATAAATAAAATAACTTCTAAATTATAATATGTTATATACTTTTAAGTTCCCAGATTAAAACTATACCTCTATATAGTAATAATTTCATATATATATATATATATATATATATATATATATATATAAAGACTACATTTTCTATATATATATATATATATATATATATATATATATAAGAAACTATATTTTTCTATAAAAGACTATATTTTCTATAAAATATCATATTTTCTTATAAAAGACTACATTTCTATATAAAGACTACATTTTCCTAGTTTGAAAATCTAAATAATTTATGTTTTCTTTATTTTTTATTATAAAATCTATATTTTTGTTAAAGTGAATATTTTTGAGTGTTCGAAAAATATTTTGTACCAATACCTCTATTTAGTAATAACCTCTCTATTAGAATACAAATAGTTTGGTCCCAAGTCTATTCCTAAATAGAGTTTTTACTGTACTACATTTTTTTACTACTAGAAAAATAAGAATATGTGACAGGACTTTGTGACAGTTTTTAAGAACAATCACAAAAGATAGTAATTTGTAATAAACTTTTTAAGCAATCACAAAATAATAGTATATATGATGACTCTTAGTGATGACTAATCTTGCCATCAACGTATTATAATTGTCATGGCCATGTCAATCACACCAAATTTTTCACGCAAAATAAATTTGCTTTTTGTGACGTACTAAGTCATCACTTATAAATATATCCTTTTCGTGATTGCATTTAAATTATCACTAATATTTTAATGTAAGAAATAATCAATACATAATTTTATGACGGCCATGACAATCACTAAAAAAGATAGATTTTTGTGACGACTTTTATTTGTAATTACAAAAATGTGGTATTTTAATTGTGATGGAATTTTCAAGTCATCACAAAATAATAAAATAGATGATGGCTTTCAGTGATGACTAATTTTACTATCATTATAGAGTATTTGTGGTATCATTACGATCACTACTAAATTTATGTGGAAGTAATTTTGTAAGACCCCAAATTTTTATAAATAAATCTAATTTCTTCTAATTATTATTCTTGATTAATAAGGTGGTAATTTGATATAATGCTTTAGTTATGGGTGAAATGTGCAATTTTACAAAATAAACAAGTGGTTATTAAAATATTCATTTTGTCGGGAATATTCGTTTGGTCGTGGAATATTTTTTCGCTGTCAGAATATTCAGACGATGACCACAAACCATTTCAGGGCCCCATAACTAAAAACAATTGGATGAAAGAAAATGACAAGTATGTGTTTTTATAAATAACGACGTAGTTGTTATCGTTAACAATCGCTGGATTACCCGTGGTTAAAATACGATGAATATCGCGCGTTGCACAAAGAATATCACCAGTATTGCACAGTGATATTGTTGAATTATTGATTCGTATATGTAAGAAGCCATTTCTCAATAATGGTTACAAGAATTACTATTCATTATTTTATTTTATTGATTCAATAATTCTTGCGTTGATATTTTATATTGTTGTTGTTTCAATAATTGTCATTACACAAGATTTTCCATTATCGGATCAATAATTCATATTATTTGAATAATATTATCGAGATAACATTATTGGCAATGTCTAGAAAGTTACGCCTAAGGAGAGGTTTGGTCACCTAATTGCGGCCAAGAAGGAGAAATCCTTATTGAAAGCCCTCTTTCCCGGAACTACGGTTGTCGATCTTGTGATTCTCGCGATATTATTTTTAAATAATTAATTATTGATTATTATGATAAAGAAAATATTTATTTTATGTGGATATAGATAGAGAAAATTTTTAATGTGACAATTGTTGAAAATTAATATTTTATCTTTTTCGATAAAATAATTCATTTAGATATATTATTTTAATAATATATTAACTTGGTGATATTTTTACAATGAATGTGGGATACATGAGTATATGAGGAGGAAGAGTATTTTTATGGCATTAAATATTTAACACATGTTTTGTGTGTGTTTGCGGGATTACAATTCTTGACCTAAAATTGATTATAGAATCGTAAAATCGTCTGCTTATGAATTTTGGTCAATTTCTGTTTGGAATTTGGAAAAACTTCCTTCTCAGAAGTTGTAGAGAATGGAATTTCCCATGGAAAGTCCCGAGTTTTGAATTTTTCTGATAACCGAGCTATTTTCTACAAATTATTGAAGTTTCGAAAAATAAAATGATTTTTATTAAATTATGGGTGGGACCCACTTTTATTCTAACACATGTGGGCAAATGTGCTAATTTGAGTCAAGGATGGTACTGTGGTTGAATCTGGTAGAGTAAGCATGCGTGGGAAATGTGTTTAATAAATAATATTAATTTATTATTTAATCTCTTTAGCGCTCTAACATTTTCCTATAAATAGAGGCTAAGTTAGAATTGAAAATCACACAAGAAACAAAGTTTTCTCTTCTCTCTCTCTAAATTATCGAGCGTATTTTTGTGAGTATACTTTGAGTGTTGCTTATCAATATTGGGTTTCACAAAGACTATATCTAAATTCAATCGTAAGACGGTTATTTTGAAAAAGGGGTATTATTTTCTTCTTAAATGATATTTTTCTTCAATATCATTATGCCAAGTATTGGTGAACTTTTTTATCAAATTTGGAACTTGTTGTGTTTGGGGTTTACTATTTACGTGTACATGAAGACTATTCACGATATCGACACTTTCATTCACAGAAAAAAAAAATTTTCTTTTGTCCAAAATATCTATTCGGATACTAGCTTTGATTGTATCCATGTTTTGATCATTCTTGAATTTTACACCAATATGATTATTTTCAAGTATTTTTGGACATGGGTAAAACAAAGTACGAATCCTTAATCCTTAATCCTTGTCATTTTGTTTCACCGGATTCGCTTTTTAAAATGTTTTCATCATCCTCACCCTTAAATGGTGATATAAATGAATATCTTTGGCCCATAGTAAAAGATGAACGATTAATCGATGAATATCTTTGGCTCAGAAAGTGCAAAGATGAACAGTGTTGAGATGAACATGACCAACCGTGATATAAATGAATATCTTTGGCACAGAGTGCAAAAAGATGATTAAAGATGTATATTGATTGTTATTACGAGGGATAAACTATTGATGATGGACTTTTAAACCTTAGAAGACAAGAGAATTCTTTCTCTACGCGACTCTTCTAATGGATTCTTTGCTTCCATTGCATTTGTTGATCTAAAACTTGTTGTACTATTGTATTCTATTAGATTTTTCCTGTTGAAGACTAACGATAATTTGTTGTATATTATCTTAGTCATAATATTCTTTACTCGGGCTAGTTGAGCTCACCCTTTTCCTTGTTGTTCCATTTTCTTCTCGGGAGGTGAGAACATAAGCGAGGATCGAGTCGGGGTATGGAATGAAGGTTCTGAGAGAGTTGTTTAGTAGTCCTCACCATTTTTGTAAAATAATGTATCAATAATTATGATGGGGATTTATTTGCGTGTGGATATTGTCTGCAGGGGCAATATCTCGTATTTAAACTCACAAGATGTATTGTCGTATTTCACACGACATTTGTATTATTGAAGTTGTAGTTATTTACGTACCATGTATTTGGCGACTCGTAATGGGTTGGGTGGAATGGACCTATTTTGGGGCGCCACAATTGGGTATCGAGCTTAGGATATGATCTCCCAGCGAGATCGGGAATAGAACTAGGAGGGAGAGCGAGTAAATCCTTCGCTAAGGTGTCCTACCTAAGCTTATTTGTTGGCTGGTCATAATATAGATATTATGTGATATGTTAATTTGTTTAATTAACCCTTTTTTATGGCGTGATTTAAGAATGGCACGAGAATCGTTAACAATGGAGTTTATGAGGCCGTGGAGACGCCGATACTCACCAACGAGAGAGCGTCTGCAACAGTCGGTAATGTTCCTCCCGTGAACAACGCCACTGAGCAAATGATGAACGACGGGATGTTTAGAAGCTTTTTGCGAGTTCATGCAAAATCGCATCGAAGGAGACTCGTGTACAAAATACTGGGAGGAAATGATAATGTAGCGGTTTGTCACGGCGCAAACAATTCAAAGAGTTGGGACCACCAGATTTCCATGAAAAGCCGGATCCGATAAAGGCAGAAACGCGGGTCAAGCATATTACCAAGATATTCGATGTCTTGGGGTGCACAGAGGAACAGAAGGTTCCATTCGCCACCTTTATGTTCCGTGGTGGAATGTAGACACCGTGGGAATCAGTGAAGTTGCATCGTACTGCGGATGCACTGGCATGTCTTGGGAAAGATTTCAGAAACTGTTCAATGACAAATACTTCCCTGAAAGTATTCGTCATATGAAGGAAGTGGAGTTTATTTGACTGGAGCAGAGTAACATGACGGTGTCTCAGTACGAGGCGAAGTTTGCGGAGTTGTCTAGGTTTTGCACCTCATTTGGTGGAAAATGAGGAACGTATGACGCGTATGTTTCTGAGGGTCTAAAACTCGAAATTCGTCAATACCTCATTTCTCATAAATTTTCTCTATATTCAGATGTTGTAAACAGGGCTCAATTATTAGAGCAAGATAAAGGAGTATACTCAACCGAGGGACCACAACTGTGGTAGTCATCGAACGATGATAACCAAATGAGGAGGAAAGAATACGGACAAAGGCGGAACCACTGGTGGTAATCGTAGCCATAAAAATAGAAGAAGCGAGTGGGAGGAGATTTTAAAAAGAGGAGATTCAACAACGACCATATGAAGACGTCAACGCCAAGATGTAATTTGGTTCCAGGGAGGAGAAAGACCACCGCTTCAGATGTTACAAATGCGGGAAGGAGGGACATATCGCCTGATCTGTCCACAACATTCCAAGGTATGTTCTAACCGTGGAAAGGAAGGCCATATCGCTCGAGATTGTACTATAAGCGAAACCAAGTTTAGCGGAAGTGGTGATTCCAAGGGTCATTCCGGATAAGTCAAAATCAATTAAGTTCTTGGAAGAGCGTTTGTTGTGACTTCATTCAAATATCGAGGAACCCGAATGAGTTTAGTACGGGTTAGTTAATTATAATTCTTGCAAAGTTTATACCTTACTAGAATCTGGGTTCACCCATTCTTTTATCTCTTTGCTTTAACTTTAGCTCAACGCTTGAACTTGACTACGGAGAAATTAGATTTTGACTATTATGGAGACTCAGTTAGAGAAAACTTTCATTACATCCGTTGTTTGGAAATCTTGCTTGATTCAGGTTGGCACTATCACATTACCTGTTGATCTTATCTCTTTAAAGATACTTGCTTTTGATGTGATTTTAGGGATTGATTGGTTAAATACTCATCATGCCAAATTGATTGCTTTCGTAAGGTTGTTAGTTTTCATATTCCTAAGCAACCTGTTATTCGAATTCAAACAATCAAGCCATTGTAGTCAAACATTTTTATATCAAGCCATGAAGTCATTCGTTTATTACGGATGTCAAGTTTTCTTAGCCATGTTATGGACTTGAACAATAATACGTCAGATTTGAATGATATTTTTGTTGTTAGTGAGTTTCCTGACGTATTTTCTGAGGAATTTCTTGGTCTACTCTCATAGCGTGATATTGAATTTGTATCGACTTTAAATCCGGTACAAAACCCATTTCTAAAATCTCATATCGAATGGCTCCTATTGAACTTCAGGAGTTAAAAACCCAACTATAGAAGTTGATACACGAGCCTCTATCTTATGACTTCCTTTGTGGAATGCACAGAAGCCAAACTCTCCGTAGGGGCGCCATATTCGTGCGATAGTAAACTGATAGGTGCTATTGTAACATGCTATCCAAGGTTGGGATATGAGTCACAGTTGAGAACAACCTAAGTCAGTAATCGAAATACGTAGCTTTCTAGGCTTAGTTGGTTATTATCGGAGATTCGTGAAAAGATTTTCTCAAATCGCTATTCCATTAACGCAGCTGACTCGTAGAGATACAAAATTCGAATGGAGCACGGAATGTGGGAAGAGCTTCGAAGAACTTAAGAAGAGACTCATTTCGGCACATGTTCTGACCATACCATCTTGGAAAAGCGAACGTGGTAGCTGACGTGTTGAGTAAAAGATCGTATACGAGTACGAGTACGATATTGTCAAAGGCTCATTTCGTATAACTTACAAATATTAGAGATGGAGATCAAAACTCTAGGTATCCACGTGATGATATACGAGTATAATCGACTTTTATCGATAAAGTTAAAATCGCTCAGGCTACACACCGGAGCTGATGAATTTGAAGAAGGAGGTGCAAGAAGTTGTTATTTCAAAAACAAGAATCGGTGAGGTGAGGAAAGCTCAAACCTTCGATTTATTAATCAATTTGAAATTCTCGATCGAATAGAACCGTGGCCTATAGACTCGCTTTTACCGCCAAGTATGACGCGTGTTCATAACGTTTTCACGTATCGATGTTATGTAAATATGTGGACTGACCAACCACGTCATTAAGTTAGAACAGCATTTAGATAGCCAAGACTTAACATACGAGGAGTACACACCAAGATCTTGGATAGGAAAAGAACATGTCCTACGTACCAAGATTATACCACAAGTTAAGGTTTTGTGGAGGAACCATGCTATTGAGGAAATGACTTGGGAGTTGGAGTCAGAAATGAAAATGAGGTATCCGCACCTTTTCGATACACCAGGTACGTACGTCAATTTCGAGGACGAAATTTCATAAGGAGGGGAGGTTGTAAGACCCCAAATTTTTATAAATAAAATCGAATTTTCTCTAATTATTATTCTTGATTAATAAGGTGGTAATTTGATATAATGCTTTGGTTATGGGTTAAATGTGCAATTTTTACAAAATAAACAAGTGGTTATTAAAATATTCATTTTGTCGGGGAATATTCGTTTGGTCGTGGAATATTCTTCTTGTTCTGGGAATATTAAATGCACCCAATAGCGACCATTTGTGGGCCCCATAACGGAAAAAACGATTGGATGAAAAGAAAACGACAAGTATGTGTTTTTATAAATAACGACGTAGTTATTACCATAACAACTTGTTGCATTACACGGTGGTTAAAATACGATGAATATCGCTGGTTTCGCATGCATTGATGCACCCGGATATTACACAAAGATTGTTGAATTATTGATTAAATATATAAGAAGGCATTTACTCAATAATGGTTACAGTAATTACTATTCAATTATTTTATTTTATTGATTCAATAATTCTTTGCGTTGATATTTTATATTGTTGTTGTTTGATAATTGTCATTACACAAGATTTTCCATTATCGGATCAATAATTCATATTATTTGAATAATATTATCGATAACATTATTGGCAATGTCTAGAAAGTTTTGTCTAAGGAGAGGTTTGGTCACCTAATTGCGCCGCCCGAGAAGTAGAAATCCTTATTGAAAGCCCTGCTCTCCCGGGAACTACACGGTTGTCGATCTTGTGATTCTGCAATATTATTTTTAAATAATTAATTATTGATTATTATGATAAAGAAAATATTTATTTTATGTGGATATAGATGGAGAAAATTTTTAATGTGACAATTGTTGAAAATTAATATTTTATCTTTTTCTGATAAAATAATTCATTTAGATATATTATTTTTATAATATATTAACGGTGATATTTTTACAATGAATGTGGGATACATGAGTATATGAGGAGGAAGAGTATTTTTATGGCATTAAATATTTAACACATGTTTTGTGTGTGTTAAATGGACACAATTCTTGATTAGAAAATTGATTATAGGCGTAAAATCGTCTGGTTTATGGATTTTGGTCAATTTTGAAATTTGGAAAAACTTCCTTACGCAAAGTTGTAGAGAATGGAATTTCCATGGAAAGTCCCGAGTTTTGAATTTTTACGATAACCGAGCTATTTTACTGAATTATTGAAGTTTCGTAAAATAAAATAATTTTTTTAAATTATGGGTGGGACCCACTTTTATTCTAACACATGTGGGCTTTGCTAATTTGAGTCGAGGATGGTGGTGGCTGAATTGGTAGAGTAAGCATGCGTAGAAATGTGTTTAATAAATAATATTAATTTATTATTTAGTCTCATTTGAAGCTCTAACATTTTCCTATAAAATGAGGCTAAGTTAGAATTGAAAATCACACCGAAACAAAGTTTTCTCTCTTTCTCTCTCTAAATTATCGAAAGCGTATTCTTGTGAGTATACTTTGAGTGTTGCTATATCTGATGCGGGTTTCATCGACTATATCTGAAATTCAAATGTCGAAATACGGTTATTTTGAGTAAGTGGTATTATTTTCTTCTTAAATGATATTTTTCTTCAATATCATTATCTTAAAGTATTGGTGAACTTTTTTATCAAATTTGAAACTTGTTGTGTGGAATTCTTATTCACGTATAACGACCTTATTCACGAATATAACACTATTCAATAGAAAAATAAAAATTTTCTTTTTGTCCAAAATATCTATTCGGATACTAGCTTTGATTGTATCCATGTTTTGATCATTCTTGAATTTTACACCAATATGATTATTTTCAAGTATTTTTGGACATGGGTAAAACAAAATCACGAATCCTTAATCCTTAATCCTTGTCATTTTGTTTCATTTGGATTCGTTTCTTTAAAATGTTTTTCATCATCCTCGATCCTAAATGGTGATATAAATGAATATCTTTGGCACAGAAGTGCAAAGATGAACGATTAATCGATGAATATCTTTGGCTGTAGTCAAAGATGAGCAGTGTTGAGATGAACATGACCAACCCAGGTGATACAATGAATATCTTTGACACCTGTAGTGCAAAGATGATTAAAGATGTATATTGATTGTTATTACGAGGATAAACTATTGATGATGGACTTTTAAACCTTAGAAGGCGGTAGAATTCTTTCTCTACGTGACTCTTCTAATGGATTGCTTTTCTCACGCATTTGTTGATCTAAAACTTGTTGTCTATTGTATTCTATTAGATTTTCCTGTTGAAGACTAACGATAATTTGTTGTATATTATCTTAGTCATAATATTCTTCTTGGGCTAGTTGAGTTCACCTTTTCCTTGTTGTTCCATTTTCTTCTCGGGAGGTGAGAACATAGCGGGATCGAGTCGGGGTATGGAATGAAGGTTCTAGAGAGAGTTGTTTAGTAGTCCTCACCATTTTGTAAAATAATGTATCAATAATTATGATGGGGATTTATTTGCGTGTGGATATTGTCTAGGCGGCAATATCGTATTTAAACTCACAATATGTATTGTCATTATTTCACTGCGACATTTGTATTATTGAAGTTGTAGTTATTTCTGTACCATGTATTTGGCGACTCAGAATGGGTTGGGTGGAATGGACCTATTTTGGGGGCGTCACAAATTTTGTTTAGTAAGTCAACTCACATATGTTTTCTTTTATATTTTGTTTTAAAATTATAATCATGATATGGGCTTTGGTGTAATGGTAATACTCGTTTATTTTTTTGTGATGATTTTAACAATCACAATAGATTACGTGTTAATGTGATTGTATTAATCATCACAAAAGCACTAAGCGTTTAGATGTTACCAAAACCATCACTTAAAACCTTTCATGATGAGGCGTGTACTGAGGCGGTAATTGTGATCTTTAAAGTCATCACGTAAATTTTTTGTGATGATTTTTTTATTTTTTGTTATGAATTTTGGCCATCACAAATGAGCATTTTTTTTAATAGTGTTTCCTTCTGGCAAAAGATTACTGATCGTACTTTTTTGTTGACTTTTCTCCGAATATTAGTAATATTTACACAACACATTACGACATAATGTTCTTAATTAAAACAAATCATGCATGTCTAAGTGCGTATCATGTAAATTAATGATTATGCTTGGCTCAACTAAACATGGGTTCCCAGTCCCAGTCCAACATCAGTAGATCATCACTATCCAAATGATTAGAAGGATCGGTATTATTATTATTATGGTCTCCTGAGGATGAGCTATGATCATGATCATCTGCTGGTGATGAGCTTCTCATCATCATCATGTTTTGATTTTGATGATAATCAGCAGATACAGAGGTTGTTCCGGCCTCAACTGCTCCTCCTTGCGCTATCGTCAGTATCCCGGAGGGTCTTCTGTCAAATGATCGTAAACATTTTGTTCTTTTGTACACTCGGCACAAACTGAGTTCTTGCCTCAACTGGATATATTAATTTTATAATTAAATATATATATATTACAAAATAGAATGAGTTAAGAAATTAATTAGTCTCATATACATATATATATATATATATATATATATTCATCACCTGTAGAGTTGAACTAGTAGTTGAAGTTGAGGAGGAGGAGGAGGAATTAGGAGGTTGATGATGATCATTAGTGGTGGCTGCAGCTTTGTACTCGTTCATCTTCCATTCGGTCTTGGTTCCGTTTGGAGCTCTACCTTTGTAGAAAACCATGGTTCTCTTCATACCTATCACTCGGTTATCATGAGAAGAGTAAACAAAAGCGGGAGATCCAGTTGCTTTCCAATGTCCTGATGATGTCAGACGGTTTGGTCTTCCTCCTCGCGCTTCTTTATCTTGTCTTGGGATAAAGAAAAACCATTGCTCAGGATCTCCCCGGCAAAACTCTCCAGCATATCCTGTACGTGCGAAATTAATTCATAATCACTTAAATTGTAAAATACAAAGGCTAACAAGGCAACAGAAATTATGATGGCATGACGAGTTTATAGGTAAAGATGGCTAATTAATTTATACATTAATTTCTTATAACATACATACATACAATTATAAACATATATATGTATGCATTTAATTAGGAATAACGTACTTGGAAGGTCCCATGGACTGAAGTCATAAATGTGGAGGACGGGTATAACCCTATCCAGGTCTTGCCTACTTCCGTCAAGCAGCTTATTTTGCAGATAGAAAGAAACTAACTCTTCCTCAGTTGGATAAAACCTAAAACCTGGTGCCGGATAATCCATTACGTACAATCACCCAATTGCTCTTAGAACGTACGTGGTTCCATATATTGTGCAGTACTCAGGTTCGGACCCGGGTGTTACAACAACTCGATCTCTCTCTCTCTCTATATATATATATGTATATATATATTTCTCACTAGCTATGGAGACTTTGTGCATAAGTTGATTTGGGATAATATTATTTCACCTGGTGGACGTACGTGTTATATGTCTATATATATATATATATATATATATATCTGGGTAAGGAATAATATTTATAGGTAGCTAGTCCTGATGATCCAGTCATAGGCAAGGAGAGGGAAAGAGGAGAGAGACGAGTGAAATGAGAAAAAAGAAAATAAAATAAAAAGGTACGCCTATTATGTAAAGGTAAGTGATATTGCCTGGAAACTTCCACCCGACTATGAGCAAGAAGTTCTTCGTCCACCCCTATTTAATTCATACCGCAAAACACCACTTTAAAATTAGTCAAGCTATTTGGTAACTTATAAAAAAATTAATTTATTTTAATTATCACATATTTTTAGATAAATAATACAAATTTTAAAAAATTTAAATTAAATTATTAATAGAATTGTTCGAATTAAATTGATTAAGTATGTTGATAGTTTAGTTTTTGGTGTTTAACGACAAAAATTATTATTTGAATTCTTAGTTTCATATTATAATTTTTATATGTTAACTTTTCTTGAGTATATATATGTCAAAATTTGGGATGTTTATGATTTTGATTACATTTTTTAAGTATCTGATAGTTGGTGTTATTTTGTGCAATATTAAATAAAAGAAAATATAAAATATTTATTATTACCTCTATCTTGTAAAAAGATTTTTCTTTTAATATATATTTTTTGAGTAACAACATTTGTCATTTTTACTTAAATAATTATGCCAAAGTGTGACTTATGTTTAGTTTAATACTTGAGAAAAATAATTAATATAATTTTAATACTTTTTTATATGAATAATAAGATTTGTTACGTAATAATAAGCTTGTTTTTCACGTAAATTTTAATATTTGGAAAAATTAATTATAATTTTTCATTAATTTATACTTTTATGGGTATTAAAATTTTACCTTTTAATTACAAAAAAAATATTTGAATGTATATTACATAAATTTTAATCTTTAAGAAATTTAATTAGCAAAAAAGTGTATGACTTTATTTTCCTAGCTAATAAAATTAATATTTATGTTATTTATTGCACAAGTTCATAATTTAATTAATTTGATCAAGTTAGGTCAAAATTATAATATACAAATTTATATTTAATTAGTAGATATATTAAATATTAGAACTTGAAAGATATATTAGACATTATATTAAAAATATTTTTGAATATTAGTTGGTCAACCACATTAAAATCTTTTGATATTATATTTTGTAGACTAAAATGGTAATAACTGTTATTTTGTGTCACAGTGTATTTTTCTCTAAATATAAATAGGTGCACACGGTTACAATCTAACATATTTAAACTACAAAAACGCTGAAAACAAAAAGTGGATCATAATACTTACAATTTTGAGTACAATGTTACTTAATTTCATTTCATTGACATCTCATCTTAATCAACATCTATATAATAAAAGCTTAATCAAGATCTATATGGAGAAAATTGAGCACTTGTTTTTTGTATAAACTCGCTTTCTTAACACTTAAATTTATCTTTAAATAAAGCAGTTAATATATTCTTAAACTCAAAAATTAACTTTCATTCTCTCTCTCTCTCTCCACCCTTTATCAATTTTTAATTTATCTCTAATATTTTTTCATTCATTCTACATAAGTAGTGTGTGCCAGAATACTAGTGATATATAAAACCAAAATTTGTTTTTGATTAACTTCTAATAAAATTTGATCCCATCTATAAAAACAATATATTCTTTTAATTAAATTCCTCAGGCGTGGTATAACAAATAATTTTCAAATGGTAAGCACGGATCGAGTAGTGTATATATATATATATATATATATATATATATATATATATATATATATATATATATATATATATATATATATATATATATATATATATCTTGTCTCATCTCTTCTTATACTATCCAATTCACTTTATTGATGGACCCGATAGTGATATCATTCATTATAAATCGTCGTCTATACTTTTAGCGACGGACAACATATGGCGTATTAAAAGTATGAGCGACGATTGTATCAACAACTGTCATGGTCATCGCTAAGGAGAGGTGAGTTCAAAATAGTGAATAAGAGATGAGCTTAAGATCCTGATTCTATATATATATATATATATCTTGGTTAGGATCAGTGCATACCCTTATCTTACTCACAGTGCTCACCCCTTTAGCAGACGGACCGGACGGACGGTTCGATCATATATAAAATGTCTATACTTTTAGCGACGCTATATGTTGTCCGTCATTAAAAAGTATAAACGACGGTTGTATGACCAAAAGCGTCATACCGAGTCCGGTCCATTAAAGGGGGAGTGAGCGGTGAGTAAAGAAAAGAATGCTCTGATTCTTCATATATATATATATATATATATATATATATATATATATATATATATATATATATATATATATATATTACTCCCAGGTCAACACATGCAAGTCTATAATTAGCAATGTGAAACCAAATAAAATTCATTGGTTAATTAATTTTTTTAAATTTCAAACTCACCATCCTTCAATCCTCAAACCCACATTTTCCTATTATGAATTGAATGAGGACTCTTGTAAATTTTCCTCGTAAATTCAATTAATTCAGTAGGTCGAATAATAAATTGACCATGTATTTTTTTTTAATTAATGAAGTTAGTTTTATATATCAAGTCAAAGATGACGAGTCATAGAATGTAAAGACTATATTGAATTGATATTTTCATGTAAAAATATTAAAAAGTGTTATAAAAATATCAATTTTCGTTAGTTAATGGCAATATAAATCTTTGTTTCGAATCTTGATTGTTAAAGACAAATTATACGTGCATGTTACCATACAACATTACTTAATTTCATAGGCTTTTAGTTTTTTTTTTTTTTTGGTCTGTTAATTTCTTAAGTACTATTTCTTATTGAATTGCAATAGAGAGTTTTATTTATAAATAATGTCAACGACCTATATATATATATATATGAGATCGAGTCATCTGGCTTTATCTTCTTTCATCCGTGTTCACCTTCTTTTAGCGGATTCTGTGACGGTTTGATCATCAATAAATCATCTATACTTTTAACGACCGGACAATATATAGCGTCGCTAAAAGTATAGAGCAACAGATTAATATATAATAGAACCGTCGTCGTCGAATCCGTCATTAAGGAGAAGTGAAGTATTGAGATAAATAAGATAAGGGATATCTGACGATCTGACAACACATATATATATATATATATATATATATATATATATATATATATATAGAGACAAACTAAAGACTTTCACGGCGGGCAGAGATTTAGATCAGATCGGAAATTTCATATAATTTTCTTAGTAACATCATACATCCTTGTCACTAAAGTTTATATTTCAAGTGTCCATCCATGTGATCGGCCTAAAATATTCACATTCGTCTTAAACTTAGGCCTTATTTCATTATGAGCATTGACCATTTGGCCAACTCCAATAATTGATGACATTATATATTACCTTCGTTCGAAAGTAGATCCTTTGTCTTTTTATGTCATTCCATTTAAATTTTAACACATAGTCTCTTATTTAATATTAATTAATTTTAAAATTAAATAAAATGACATGTGTCAAAATTTAAGTGGTGGGACACAAGGGAGACAGAGAATTTAAGAACAGAAGATCTGCTCTCCCTCCGTTCCTAAAAGATTGTCGTTTAAGGTTTTTGCACATCGATTATGAAAGTACTCCCTCCATCCCAAAATATTTGACGTTTTAAGAGTTTTTTTTTCCCAAAATATTTCACATTCTACAATCCCAAGAATATTTTGCCATTTATTTTCCTTCTCTACCCTTCATTCTCCACCACTATTAATGCCTATTTTTCACGGAACTTCGATCCTTTGTTTTCTTCTTCTTAACTTCTTCTTGCTTGAAGACTTACACGGAATAAACTCTTTTTTCCTCTACAAGACTCAACTTTAATGAAGAAGATCTCGAGAATCCATCTCCGTGATCGGTCCCACATGAGGCACTATAACATCGTTTAATCTGGTGATCGTTCTGCGTATCAGGTGAGGGGGGGGAGAGGAAAAACTGACGGTCTTGGGTTCGAGCCCTCAGACCTTTCTTAGGAGACTATGTCGAATTCTTAATGGGATCCGGATTCGATCGATTACTCGATCAATTAACACGAATCGAAATGAATAGATTAAATGCATTTCGGAGCGACCCACCGAGGCTTCAAAAGTAAATCGTCGAATCGCTACCAACTATTGAGATCGTGGGATGACGTACGTCGACCTTGACTCGCGATCTGTGATGTCTTAATGAAGAATTAGTTCTCGGATCCGAGCTCGAGAAATGCCTTGTAAGCACATCTATCATTACACTATATTCTCCTTGGTTATCTCTAAAATTAGGTGCCTACAATTTATGCCATGAATTGCCAACTGATTCAAATAATTCACTTGAAATCAACAATCGACAATCTTTAGATGATAAAAGAATTTTATTGGATGATTTGGAGATTTTCGGGTGGTGGATTTGCGGTTGGGTGGTTTTTCGGAGAAGAGATGAAGAAGAAGAGTTGGATCCGGCTGATGAGGAGATGGAGAAGAAGGAGCTGAATGGTCAGATCTGGCCGGATGAGATAAAGTATTAATTAAGGGTAAAATAGAAAAATTACATTTATTCTTAATCTGTGTAAAAATATATAGAACGTCAAATATTTTGGGATGGAGGGAGTATCATTTATCAAATAAAATTTATGACGCCCCCAAAATAGGTCCATTCCATCCAACCAATATATATGAATTTATATATGAATTTAAAAGTTCATCGTCGATATTTTATCCCTGTAACATCAATCAATATATATACTGGAATCAAATATTCATCTTTGCACTACTGAATAAAGATATTAATCGATCGGTCGTATTAATCTAAACACTGTTCATCTTTTGCTCACGGGCGAAGATATTCATCAAAAATCATTCATCTTTGTCTACGAGGCCAAAGATATTCGATTAATATCATCATTTAGGGATAGAGGATGATGAAAAATATTTTAAAGAAAACGAATCCGGTGAAACAAAAGAACAAATATTAAGGATTCGTATTTTAAACAATCGAAGTTCAAAATACTTCATAAGTAATCGAGTGGGGTAAAATTCAAGAATGATCAAAACATGGATACAATCAAAGCTAGTATCCATAATAGATATTTTGGACAAAAGAAGAAATTTCATTTTTGGTAAATAAAGGTATATCGTCGTGAATAGTCTTTGTATCGTGAATAGTAACTCAAACACCAAAAGATAGAAATTTCACAAAAAAAAACATCTTCACGCTTACGTGAATAGTACTCATGAATAGTAACTTTCGTGAATAAATAACTCATGAATAAGAACTACGACATGAAAAAGTTCCAAATTTGATAAAATTTCCAACCAATATTTGGCGATAATGATATTGAAGAAATAATATCATTTTCGAATAAAATAACATCCACTTACCTCGTAAAGATAATACTTGGTTAAAACAGGATATAGGCTATGACTTGAACTTGCACTGTGTATAGCAATACTCAAACTATACTCAAAATACTCACAACAATACGCTCGATAATATAGAGAGAGAAAACTTTAGTTTCGGTGTGATTTTCAATTCTAACAAGCACCTATTTATGGAAAATGCTTGAACACCAAAGTAAAAATTTAATTTAATAATATTATTATTATTTCTACAACTTCCTACGCATCAAGCATCAGAATTAATTTATTAAAACACATACAAGACCCACACTCGAATCACCAAAACGTTTTTCATATTAAAATATTTTAAACTTCAAAATTAATTATTTGAGCTTTGAATTTCAATAATTCATAATAAATAACCATTTTATCGGAAAATTGAATCTCGCGACTTTTATAGGAAATTCAATTCTCTACAACTTTGCGGAAGAAAGTTTTCTAAATTCCAAATGAAATTAACCAAATCCCACAAACGGGTGATTTAACGTCTTATAATCAAATTTGATCGATAATTGTGTCCACCACACACAAAATATGTGTTAAACATTTAATGCCACAAAAATACTCTTCCTCTCATATACTCATATATCCCACATTCATTATAAAATATCACCGTTAATATATTATTAAAATAATATATTTAAATGAATTATTTTATCGAGAAAAAGATAAAATATTAATTTTTAACAATTGTCACATGAAAAATTTTCTCCATCTATATCCACATAAAATCAATATTTTTCTTATCATATAAATCAATAATTAATTATTCACAAATAATATTATAGAATCCAAGATCTTGTGACGGTAGTTTCCAGGAAAGAGGGGGCTTTCCAATAAAGATTTATCCTTCTTGGCGCGTGATTAGGTGACCAAACCTCTCCTTAAGGCGAACTTTCTAGACATTGCCAATAATGTTATCCAATAATATTATTCGGATAATATAAATTATTGCTCAGATTATGAAAAATCTGCGTGTAATGACAATTTATTGAAACAACAATAATATAAAATATCAATCGTGATTATTGAATCAATAAAATAAAATCTTTGAGCGATAAATTACGTAACAATTATTGAGTAGTGCCTTCTTTACGTAAGAATCAATAATTGGTGCAATCTGAGTGTCTTCTTATCTGACAATAGCGCGTATTCTTGTGTTTTAACCATAAGGTATTCAGCGATAATCTGATGTAACATACGTCGTTATTTATAAACAACTTATACTTGTCGTTTTTTCATCCAATCATTTTTCGTTATGAGGCCCACAAAAAGGCTGCCGGCAGGTAAATACGAATATTCCCAACAAGAAGAATATTCCACGACCAAACGAATATTCCCCGACAACAATGAATATTTTATAACCACTGTTTATTTTAAAATATTAAGCATTTTACCCATAACTAACCACATTAATCAAATCAACCCTTACTATTTCAAAATAATAAATAAAGGAAATTCCATTTTTATTTTTAAAAAAATTCGGGGTCTTACAAAATTTATTTGAAATTCCATCACTACCCCTTTGTGGGAAGTTAAAAACTATTAATACAAGGAATAGAATCTCTTGGGACAATGAGAGGAGGTAAGTGTAATATAAAAAAGTAAATAATTTATTCTGCTCGAAAGTTGTAAACAACAAATATTTTGAAACAAAATTTTTCTTCTAAAACGACAATCTTTTAGGAGCGGAGGGAGTATATATATATATATATATATATATATATATATATATATATATATATATATATATATATATATATATATATATATATATCGATTTTCTTGATGAATCTGGAGGGGCGAACTAAGAAACGAAAGGTTATAGCGGCGCTTTTTTTCGTCGTATATAGCATAGAAAAGCAGTTCGCTTAATTCGCTTTTCAACGTCGAATTCGCTTTAGGCTGAGAAGCGTCTATATATATATATATATATATATATAGAGAGAGAGAGAGAGATATCTTAAGCATACCTCTTAAATAACATATTGTACCTCTCTCTTAAATAGCATACCTTTATTAAAATTTTATCGTTTTAAATTTTTTTTAAAAAATAAAATAATATTAAAAGAGATTGAGTCTCACCTTTTTTTTTATTTATATAAAAATATCATCCATGACCCCACTTATTTTTAAAAGAAACTCCAAAATGACGTAATTTTAACAAAAAAGTGTTCTTGATCCTTTCTTTATATATATATATATATATATATATATATATATATATATTATAAAACGAGAGTGAAAGTTGACAGTTTATTTATTATGCAAAATTACTAATATTGATCTTTGTCAATTAACTATTTCATTAATATAAATAACAAATAAAATAGTTTATTACATTCAATTGGATGTGGCAACACAACAATGTTATTTCCTTCCTTTTAATTTTTTTTAGTCCGTTTTAAAATTAAAAAAATAATTTTAATTTAAAACTATAAAATTACTTACTTGTCATTACATGTACTAGTTGATAGCCCGTGCAATGCACGGACTAGCTTGAATAATGAATTTAATAATTTATCAGATAATTATGTCAAAAAAAAACTCGAAATACACAATTTATGTAAAAAAAGAACTCGAAACAAACTAAATTAGTTGAATTACCATAAAATTAAGAGATATATTACCTTAAAAATTACAACAAAAAGATGAAAAATATATATATATATATTACACTTCAAACTCATCTTTACTAAGGAGTATACCCCTAAAAAAGACTTATAAATATAGTTAATTTTGTAAGACTAACTTTTATGAATAAAAATGTATTTTTTATAAATATCATTTTTGAATATTATGGAATAAATTTGATATAATGTTATAGTTGTGGGTAATATTTATAAATTTTGCAAAAAGTCACGCAAGTTGTTATATAATATTCGATTAATGGGGAATATTAGGTTTTAAGCGGGGAATATTAAATGCGACGGCACAATCATTAAAGTGGACCCCGGCGGAATTATTGTCGGATTGAGAAAGCGACAAAAATATTTTTATGAAAAAATAACGGCGGAAGTTTTATCGTTAAGCTGTTGAAACACTTTCGGTGTTAAAAGTATGCAATCTGCGTGGTTGCATAGTAGCACGATATTGATTATTGATCTTTACGTGAGAAGTCACTCGATTTTTGTTCAATTATTGCTTGATGAATTGTTGCATAATATCTCACGTTAATTGATTCAATTATTGTTGATATTTTATAATTGAGATGACGAAGTTATTAATATTATTATTTGCATTATTAAGGATGTCTAGAAGTTCTGCTAAGGAGAGGTTTGGTCACCTAATTGCACGCCATTAGGGAGAAATCCTTATTGGAAAGCCCCCTCTTTCCTGGGAACGACCTGGTCGATTAATAGTGTGAATAATAATAATGATGATGAAGTTTTGTTTTATTAGTATTATTAATGTAATAAAACAGAAAAGCTTTTTATATAAAACAAATACTTTTATAAATTTATTCGTTTTGTTAGGCTAATAGTAAAATCTTTTTATATAAAACAGAATACTTTTATAAAGTTATTCGTTTTATTAGACAATAATTAGAATATATTATATTTTATTATGCGTAGTGTTTGTATAGTGTCTGCATAGTATTTGTATAGTAAAATCTTTTAAAAGTTATTCATTTTATTAGATTATAAATAGAATATATTATATTTTATTGTAAACCAATGCGGACCGTCTGTTTAAAGTAAATCGATCTCCGATAGTTCATGGATTGTTCTTATTCACCCATTCTTCTATAAATAGAAACTCATTCCTTCATTATTTCTTACGAATTCAATTTGAAACTCTAGAGAGAAACTATAGAGAGAATTATTCTTCTATCTTGAAAGCGTATTTCTTTAGCGTTTAAGAAAGTTTTGGCGTGGTCTGAGTTTCTTCAAGTATATCCCCGACCTACCGGTAGAGTACTCTTTCTTTATAAGGTAAGGGATATTATTTTTTCGTATTCATGAAGAAACTTCATTATTCCATTCTTTATTATTACATTGGAATAACTTTGTATCATGATCTACCCTATACTTGGTGATTTACATTGTTATTCCATTCGTTATTATTACATTGGAACATCCTCATGCATGCGTTTCGTCGGACTGATTCAGATCTTTATTATTCTATTGGAATATACATCTCGTGTGTTTCTGACGGGACATCATATCTTTGGAATTCTCCAAGACTCAAAGATGAAATTACACATACACTTTATCATTCAAAATACACATTTCCATACACAACCTAATTCTTTTAGGGTTGGGATGTCATCCTAAATTTCTCTCTCTCTCATAATTCCAAACAATTTATTACCACAAATTTAAAATTATAATCATCACCGTTCTTATTCAAATGGCAAATTTCCTAACCAAGCATTTTAAGTAGCATAAATTTTTAAGGCAGCACTATCAGTCATTTTGTACCTGGTTCAAGGTTAGGAAATTCTTCAGGGAATATGTCAGGAAATTCATTAACAATAGAAGTATCATTAAAAACTGACGTATTTTTGTTTAGATCCGTGACATGAGCTAAGAAAGCTTGACATCCGTTTTTCAATAAACTAATAGCTTTATAGCTTGAGATGATAGTGATTGATTTTACTGGTTTGGTTGCTTGAATTCGCATAATAGGTTGGTTAGGAATATGAAATCTAACAACCTTACGAAAATAATCAATTTTTGCATGATGAGTAGTTAACCAATCAATCCTAAATTACGTCAATGCAAGTATTTTCAATGAAATAAGATCGACGGTAATGTGAGGTGCCGATTTGAACCAAACAAGACTTATAAACAATTGGATGTAATGAAGGTTTCTCCCAACGGAGTTTCAACAGATAAGTTAAAGTCCAATTTCTCGAGTCAAATTTAAACGTTGAGTAAGTAGGAGAAATAAAGGAATGGGTAGAACCCAGATCAAATAAGGTATATACTTACTAGAGTTTATGATAAGCTTACCCGTGATGACCTCATTCGGGTTCCTTGCTTTACGGGTGCCTCCATCCTAAATGAATTTGTCTTCGATTGAGCGACAAAAATCGAAAGGTGACCTTCTCTTCCACAATTATAACATCTTTTGAATGGCATCGCCATACGGTTTGGTCTCGATGTATCCTCCTCCTGCATTTAAAGCATATGATAGGTGGTCGTTCTTCATCCTTAACAACAGGTGTTGATCTTTGACGTCTTTTCATCATTGTTGAATCTCCTCTTCTTGAAATGTCCATTCTTATTGCTTTGGCCATGATTACCACCAAGTGGTTACCATTTACGGCATGTTGATTCCTCTCCACGCTTATTGTCACCGCTTATGATCATTATCCTTTAGGTATTATCATTTTCTTGCTTACTCTTTTTGGTTGGGTTGACTCATTATCGCGCTCCAATAATCGAGCCCTATTAACAACATCCGAATAAACCACGGTTTATGAGAGATAAGATATTGACGTATCTCTGGTTTCAAACCTCTTAGAAATATTCACGTCATTCTCTCCTCATTATCAACCAAATGGGACGCAAACCGGGATAGCTCGGCAAATTTGGCTTCGTACTACGACACGGTCATGTTGTTTTGCTCCAGTTTAATGAACTCTACCTCTTTCATGTGACAAATACTTTCGAAAAAGTACTTGTCGTTGGATAGTTCATGAAACTTTTCCCAAGACATTTTCAGTGCGGTAGGTTGAGTACGCTTTATAGATTCCCACCAGTAATCTGCCTCTGCCCGCAACATGAAGGTGGCAACGGGAACCTTTTGCTCCTCGGAGCAATCCAAGACATCAAATATCTTGTTGATTTTTTTTATCCACGTCTCTGCCTTAAGTGGTTTTGGCTCTCCAAAAAACTCCGGTGGTCGCAGCTCCTTGAATTGTTTGGCGATGACCGTCCGAGAGTTGCTAGTGTTTCCACCTGCATTTTGGATGGGAATGGCCGCCTCTTTGATGTTGCATGAATTGCATGAAGCCTCGGAACATTCCATCGTTCATCATTTGGTCAGTGTTGTTGTTTGCATGAAGATAGTCGTCTTCCTGATGCACATTGTCCTGGTTATTGATCTGTAGAGACTCAACGGTCTCCTGTACTCCATTGATGTTCTCAACATTCTCGGATGCCATTTTCAAACACTGCCACAAAACAAGGGTTAATTAACATATCACATATTATCCATATACTCTGACCGACCAATTAAATATCAAATAAACTTAGGTAGGTCATACTAGCGAAGGAATTCCCCGTCTCTCCCCTCCTAGTTCTTGTCTCATATTTTAGCGAGGATCATATCCACAAGCTTTGATACTAATCTGTGGCGCCCCAAAATAGGTATACATCACCTATTCTGAGTCGCCAAATACATGGTACAGAATATAAATACAATCTTTAATATACAACAAGAAAGCTGTGAGTTTTAATACAAATATTGTCTTCTAGAGAATATCCACACTATTTAACAGAATAGTAAGGACTACTAATACTATCATCTGGACCGTCACTCCGTTCTCCGACTAGTCCCGGCTACATTCTCATTTCCTGAAGAGAACAGTGAAAGAAAGGGTGAGCTCAACTAGCCCAGTAAGAAATATTATGACTAAGATAATGCAGAATAAATTATCATTAGTCTTCAACAATCATTAAACCGATAAAATACAATAGACATCAAGTTTAATGCAATGAACATCTGATCCATTAAAAGAGTCAAGTAGAGAATAAAATCTACTATCTTCTATGATTTAAAAGGTTTTTCATCACTTTTATCATTGGGACTCGACAATAAATAATCCACCTCATCCCCTCGCACTACTACCAAGTATATTCATAAGTATCATAACCACAAATTATCCATGCACTCACGGGCCAAGGATATTCGTGTATTCATCAATGGTCATGATCATGCCATAAAACAATTCATCTTTGCTCCCTTGGCCGAAGAGAATTTATAGCCATAATCATACCAAAAACTGTCCATCAATGGACTACGAGCCAATGAGGACTTTTTACATCATTTGTAACATTACGGTCATGATTATACCGAATAATCCCTGGTTATAATCATACCAAGTTCATCTATGCACTACAGGCCACAGATGACTTTCAACAAAATATAAATATGAGGATGATGACAATGATATAAGAATTCAATAAAACAAGTTCAAGAATTAATTTATTCAGGAACTAATAATGTCCAAATTGTCAACATGATACTTCTTTGTAGAGTAAAATTTAAGAATGCTCAGAAGAATATTTCCACGAAAAGATACTGGATGAAGTGCAAATATCAAGGGTATTCCACCAATTTCATAGAGTATAGAAGTCAAAACTTTAACCAACTGAGTATAATAAAGAATGGAATAACAACAGAAATCACCATGCATGCAGATTGCCGCATGATGAGTTATTCCAACGAGAATAATAAATAACGGAATTAGGTCCCACGTAAAAGCGCATAGACGAGGATATTCCAACGGAATAATAAAGAGCGGAACCAAGTCCCACGTAAACACCTGAACATGATATTCAACGAGAATAATAAAGAGGCGGAACCGGTCCGTAAAAACGCATGCATGAGGATGTTCAATGAATAATAACGAATGGAATAACAACAAAAATCACCACGTATAGGGTAGACCACGTATATACGAGTTATTCCAACGTAATAATAAAGATTGGAATAACGAAGTTCTCTTCATGAATACGAAAAAATAATACCCTTACCTTATAAAGAAGAGTACTCACCGGTAGGCGGGGATATACTTGAAGAAACTTGCACTACTGCTCAAAACTTTCTTAAACGCTAAAGAAATCGCTTTCAAGATAGAAGAATAATTCTCTCTAGGTTTCTCTCTAGAGTTTGAAAGTGAATTCGTAAAAATAATGAAGGAATGAGCTTCATTTATGAAGAATGGATTTGAATACTAACTTGATTCATGAACGGTCCGGATCGATTTACTTTAAAAATGAACCCGGTCCAGTTGGTTTACAATAAAATATAATATATTCTATTTATAATCTAATAAAATGAATAACTTTTAAAAAGATTTTACTATGTAAACACTATGCAGAGCCTTTATCTGAACACTATACATAATAAAATATAATATATTCTAATTATTGTCTAATAAAATGAATAATTTTATAAAAGTATTCTGCTTTTATATAAAAGATTTTACTATTAGCCTAACAAAACGAATAACTTTATAAAAGTATTTTGTTTTATATAAATAGCTTTTATGTTTTATTACATTAATAATACTAATAAAACAAAACTTCATCATCATTATTATTATTCACACTATTAATCGACCAGGTCGTTTCCAGGAAAGAGGGGGCTTTCCAATAAGGATTTCTCCCTAATGGCGCGCAATTAGGTGACCAAACCTCTCCTTGGCAGAACTTCTAGACATCCTTAATAATGCAAATAATAATATTAATAACTTCGTCATCTCAATTATAAAATATCAACAATAATTGAATCAATTAACGTGAGATATTATGCAACAATTACTGAAGCAATAATTGAACAAAACTGAGTGACTTCTCACGTAAGCATCAATAATCAATATCGTGTCTTTACTATGCGACCACGTATATCTCTGCATTTTTAACACCGAAGTGTTTCAACAAATTAACGATAAAACTTCCGCCGTTATTTTCATAAAAATATTTTTGTCGTTTTCTCGATCAAATGATAATTCCGTTGTAGGGTCCACCAATGATTGTGTGTCAGCTGCATCGTCACGAATATTCCCTGCTTAAAAGCGAATATTCCCTTATTAATCGAATATTATATAACAACTTCTGCGTATTTTTTGCAAAATTTATAAATATTACCTACAACTATAACATTATATCAAATTTATTCCATAATATTCAAAAATGATATTTATAAAAAATACATTTTATTCATAAAAGTTGAGGGTCTTACAAAATTAACTATATTTATAAGTCTTTTTAGGGGTATACTTTCCTTAGTAAAGATGAGTTTGAAGTGTAATATATATATATATATATATATATATATATATATATATATATATATATATTTTCATCTTTTTGTTGTAATTTTTAAGGTAATATATCTCTTAATTTTATGGTAATTCAACTAATTTAGTTTGTTTCTAGTTCTTTTTTACATAAATTGTGTATTTGAGTTTTTTTTTTGACATAATTATCGATAAATTATTAAATTCATTATTCAAAACATTTAAAATGCATTGCGAAACTATCAACTAATACATGTAATAACAAGTTAGTAATTTTATAGTTTTAAATTAAAATTATTTTTTTAATTTTAAAACAGACTAAAAAAATTAAAAGGAAGGAAATAACATTGTTGTGTTGCCACATCCAATTGAATGTAATAAACTATTTTATTTGTTAATTATATTAATGAAATAGTTAATTGACAAAGATCAATATTAGTAATTTTGCATCAAAATTTAAGCACAAGTTTATTTACAATAAATAAACTGTCAACTTTCACTCTCGTTTTATAATATATATATATATATATATATATATATATATATAAAAAAAAGATCAAGAACACTTTTTTATTACAATTACGTCATTTTGGAGTTTCTTTTAAAAATAAGTGGGGCCGCGGATGATATTTTATAAATAAAAAGAAAGCAGGTGAGACCAATCTCTTTTAATATTATTTTATTTTTTAAAAAAAAATTTAAAACGATATAATTTTAATAAAGGTATACTATTTAAGAGAGGTACAATATGTTATTTAAGAGGTATGCTTAAGATATATTCTCTCTCTCTCTCTCTCTCTCCCTATATATATATATATATATAATACGCTTCTCTAGCGAATTGGACGTTGGAAAAGCGAATTAAGAACGAATCGTTTTCAATGCTATAGCGATGAAAAAAACTCGCCATTATAACCTAGGTTAGTTTCTTGAATTCGCTTCCTCCAGATTCATCAAGAAAATCGAGCTATATATATATACATATATATATATATATATATATATATATACTCCCTCCGTTTTATAGTTTTAAATTAAAATTATTTTTTTAATTTTAAAATGGACTAAAAAAATTAAAAGGAAGGAAAACTGCGGCCATTCTAACATAACATGCTATAATTGCCGCAGCTTTGATTTAAAACTGCGTCTTAGTATCCACCACAGATTCACCACAGGGAGGGTGGTCAAGCCAAATCATTAGGGGGAGTTTTCTATACCTTTACCTTCATTCAATGGGGACATTGAATATTTTAAGTTTGGGAGTATTGGGGATCATAGCATAGTAGTTTAGTTTTATTTAATTGGTGCATGTTTAGTGTAATTCTGCATGTTAGTGTTAGTGTAATTTTTGCATGTTTAAGTGTTTAGTTAGTTAAATTTTTGCAGAAAATTTTTACTTTTCATTCTTTGTTGATTGTTTTAATTTAGTTGCATGTCTCACACAAATTCTTGCTTAATAGAAATTTTTGCCTAGCCAATGATGATAGTGAATTGTGAAAGATTTGAGAATATTTGGGATAACACGGGCTGTGATATAATGTTTTACACAAAGAGATTCATGTTGCTGTTTAAATGCTTTCGGTATGCATGAACTTGTTCACAATCACTTGTAGGTTTAAGATGTGTATGTTGCGTTCTTAATGTAATATGTAGTTTTAAAAAGAGAAACATGAGGAAAGTGTTGTAGATGTATTTAATCATTGACGTGCGATTTTGGGAAAACATGAGTATGCTATGTATAAAAAAAATCAAATAACAATAAAGTGGCTAGTCTTAATTCGGGACCTGGTCTGCTTGAAAGAAACGCTCGAGGGATTGTCTTTACACCTGGCGCGCCTAAGGTCTTTCATGGTGCCGGGAGTCGTTGGTTGAAAGCTCGCTAAAGGAGACGGAAGGTGTGCTAATGGGTTGAGACATTGCATACGATCGTGTGAAAAAAAGAGAAAAGAAAAAAAAAATAGCAATAAACACCGCGAAAAGTGCGAAATTGCCTCGTGAATGAAAAGTGATAAAGCAATAAACCCATTGTTGAACCTTAGTTTGTGTTGATATCTTTAAACAAATCATGATTTAACGAGAATTTGTAATTAATTTTAATATTTATTGAATTAAATAAATATTTTTTGATGATTTAATTATTAGATTAAATAATTAATTGACCTTGATTTGTAGTAGATTAATTTAATTATATGTATTACATTTATTAAATTAATGTAGAGAGTTTTTATTATCAAAGTATGTGATTATGTGAGCTTATTGTATTAAAAGAAATATTTAATAAGCATATTGGTATTTTAATTAATTTAATTATTAATTAGAGTTAATAATTTGATATTATTAATTAATGAGGAAATTAATTATGTGACTATGTGAATTTATGAGAAGTTATTATATTTTATTTATATTAAATAAGATATTTGAAATGGGTGTGACATTAATTAAACTATATGATAAGTTTTATTAAATTAAATGGTTTTTGAAACCTATTCTAGCTTAAAAAAACATGGCACTAAAGGGAGTTGGGGCCGCTTAACCTATGATCGGATAATCGACCACCAACGCGTCGCTTGTTATTATTTAGTTTATTTATTATTTTTATTTCATCTTCATTATTTGCCTAAAGTCTGAAATCATAACAGAGAAATCTAGGAGAAAGAGTTGAGGAAGTCGAGTTTGTTAAGAGGATTGTGAGAGTCATCCGAGAAGAATTCATCTTCCATAAATTATACACTTGGTAATTCTCTCCAACCCAATTTTCATTATTACGTCGTTTAGTTTTTATAAAATGGCTTTCAAAGTTTTGGTTTAACATCCGTAATTGGGATAGGAGTAATGATTATGGGTTTTGTTTATGTTATGGCATATCAAATCGTATTTTATTATATATATTTTGTAAACCATATCATCGGTTTCATGAAATTACATCGTGTATGATTTCTACAAAATTACAGTAGATGGGTTTTGGCCTTATGGCCTTATACGTGATATTTTATGTATTGATCGTATATTATCCCTAAATTTTACACTTTATGTTGTTGTTATGCATATTGATACTGAAGAGACCAAAGTTTAAATGAACGGATTCGGTGTTATAACGAATCAGTAGGGACAATTTTCATGTTTTATTTTCAAAACCTTCAAGAACATCAAAAGAATAAATGAAGTAAATGTGTTGATTTTGTAAATTATGTGTTGTAACTTGTTAAAAATCATGCTTAGATGGGTTAAGTAATGATTATATATGTATTACAATGATTGGGTAAGTCTAAATTGTGTAAAATAACTAATTGGAATTTATGGCCATATTCATGTATAATTTTACTGTGATTGATTTTTGGCCTAATTTGGCCTTTATATGTTCATGAAACCGCAGAATCCGAGAAAATGAGCACAGGTAACTTAGCTTCTTGTGCCATGCTACTAAACTAAATTACCCTTACTCGACAGTCAAAATAAATAAATAAATAAAATTAAAATTAAAAATAAATATTTGATAAAATTATTATTAAAATATTTATAAAATAAATTAAATATTTTAATTGAGATATTTATGGAATAAAATAAATATTCGATAAAATTGTTATTAAAATATTTATAAAATAAATTAAATATTTTAATTGAGATATTTATGGAATAAAATAAATATTCGATGAAAATTATTATTAAAATATTTATAAAATAAAGTAAATATTTTAATTGAGATATTTATGGAATAAAATAAATATTCG
Source organism: Panax ginseng (assembly GCA_020205605.1). NCBI lineage: Eukaryota > Viridiplantae > Streptophyta > Magnoliopsida > Apiales > Araliaceae > Panax > Panax ginseng. Next base: position 120,242,523 of record CM035144.1, read on the forward strand.
ATGGAAATTATTATGAAATAATTTATTAGAGTGTAATAATAGTAAGAGAATGAAAATATTCTAATTTAATTAAGTAATTAAATTGAAGAGTAATGATTTGTTAAATAAAGTGGAGTTTATATTAAATAATTAAGTGAAAATGTAACTAATGAATGTCGTGAATACATATGGTATGTGTGTAGGATTTGTGGTGAATTCGGAGTAGTAATCGTTTAGCTTCACGCATGCGATGCAAAGTTTCCTAACCCTACTTGTCATTATTGTTCGAAGTTTATTAATTACCTCGAGTAAATTATCATTATTATTATTCATGTTCAAATGTTATATTAAAGATTGATTATCTTTTCAAAGCATGATTCAGGTTATACAATAATTGTCCTATTGTATACTTCCCGAGATTATTATTCAATTTGAATATCATTATTATTGAACCTTATTAGACTAATGAACCCTTATTGATTCGACTAGTCCATAGTTGATAAGCGTTCTAAATTTCCAAACCCTTGATGAATTGTCGAACCAAACTTCCTTTGGTGTGGACTCGAATATCAAATCGAGATGAACAACCCTGCAAAGGGATTTACTTATGCGTTAGCGTTAAGATATTATGTACGATGGTACTTTGCTAGGGGTTGATCCCCAAGACGGTAAGAAAGGTCCATAGTCTTATGGTACATTAAAGGTTTCAAGTATAATCCTTGTTAACTCAGGACATAGTTCAAGGTCTTATGATGCGTCGAATTCTTTGATTCTTGTTATTCATTCTTGATTCAAAAGTTGAGCTTTTATTCGGATGTCTTTGATTCACTTTCGCATGTTATTATCTTTGTTATTTCATTGTTATACTTGTGGGCAATAGTGCTTCACTCTTGCTTTATAATAACATTGCGCTTAAGAACGAAAAGAACGTGAACCTTCCACTAAGTAAAAGCAAGGGCAAAGTTAATAAGTGTTGAAGACTTGTTATTTTATTTGATGATGTATTTATGTTAGACTTGAGTTAATGATGTTGTTTAAGACTTATTGTTTATATTTGTGCACAGATGTTTAAGGTTAGTTCAACCTGGGATTATGTTTATGATTCAAATGTTGTAACCCTATAAGGGAAGATTTTTATTTCTATCTATTGCATGGTTTGCATTTATTATGGGTAGATAGATAGATGATATTTCTGATGAACACCAAATCCCATGGAATCAAGCACCTTGGTTGGGGTGTCATGAAGTTAGTATCGTCAGAAGTTATGAACCTTAGGTGGGGAACAACCTTAGGTAGTAGCCTTATAGAAAAGAAAATAGTGATGGAAAACTCTTATCGAGTTATAAGAAATGAATTTATGTAATTCATTGAAGATAATAAAAGACCTTATGTGTTTATGTGTTAAAGTATGCGTTAGATGATACGACTTAGTAACTAAAACTTAAAATTTTATTATCAGGATGTCGAATGTTGGAGAAGCTAGTCAAGCTGGGAAGGAAGAACCCCGTGTACCTATAATCTGCGACAGGAGGAGGAGCCCCGAGACATTCATGTCGTTAGGGAAGCGCAATGAAGATGAAGAGGAGTCATCTCCATTGATCACCAAGTTGTTGGTTAGGAGCATGTTCGAGGCCCGATCCCGAGGAGGATCCCGAGGAGGAATTTGTTGAGGAAGAGGAAGAGAAGAAGAAGAGTTACCACATGTACACCGCTGATGCAGAGATGTATGACACGTTATCGACCATAACGTGGAGTTACTAGATGAGGTCCTGGATTTGGTAGCGAGAGGTTATTCAAAGATATTACTTAGGGGAGAAGGAGAGGAGATTTACGACTCTTCATTCTCGATTAGCAAATGTGGAATGGGATTTGGTCCATGAGAAGGACAAACCGAAAGATAAGACCGGGAGATAGAAAAGTCAAGAAGGAACTAAAGGAAACCTCCGAAAAGAAACATAGCGAGAAGAGGGATGGGTAAGAGAATCGCGTCGGTGATCGTCTGTAAGAAGATGATAGTCGTGCAAAGAAGGCAAAGCTTGAAGAGACATATTCTACACTTAATCATGCAATGGATGAGGCCCAAGATCGAGTTTTGAGGTACCCCATTCAGTTCGAAGGACTTCCATCGTATATGCTGGATCGTAGGACAATGTCTCGTATCATAGATGAGGAGCGTGGCAAGGTTATTCAGTACCTTGACAGACAGTGATAGAATTTGTTTAATTATATGAAAGACTTAATTAGTTTTTATATGTAAATTCTGACGTGTTTATGAACGAAAGAATATTTGAATGTTTTAAATCCTGTGTATTCTTTATTCTAGGATAGTTGATGTAAATAGTAGTTATGCTATCGTTTAATGTTAAAACTTTAATTTGAATGCAAATATATCAAGTTGTTTGAGATGATGTGTTAAGTGATATGTTAAATTGTTGAGTAATGCCTTAACTATTTAGAAAATAAATAAAGTTCTAATAAAGCGTTTATTTAACGAGAAAAATGCCGCCATGAGGAGAAGACAAAATGTTAACCTACTGTGAAGAAATCAACCAATAATAACAATTATGCTAACGCTTAATCCCGCAATGCGTGCAGGTGAACTTCTTATTTGGAGCCATGAATAACCAACCTCAAGCTCCACCAAACACAACGTTTAAGGACTTCAAGGTGGTGAGACCGCTTGAGAGTTCAAAGGTTCCATGAATCCAATCGAGGCTCAAACGTGGATTATGGAAATGGAGAAGGTTTTCGGCGTTGCTAGGGTTAGAGAAGACCGGAAGACCGCTTTTAGAACGTTTATGCTCAAGTCCGAGGCAAAACTATCGGGTGGCAAACAAACAAAGTCGAGAAGGTGAAGGTATAATTACGTGGGAGAGATTTAAAGAGATGTTTTTCGAAATGTATTTCCCAACTAGTTCGCGAGAACCGATGGAGGTTCAATTTCTAGAGTTGAAGCAAGGAAATATGAAATATGCTCGACTATGCGGCTAAATTCAACGAATTGGCAAGGTTTGCCCGTATCAAGTTCACATGGATGAGAGGAAGGCGAGACGGTTTGAGCAAGGACTAAAGCCTTGGGTGTGCAATGAGGTATCCATGTTTCACTAAACACGTTCTTTGGAGTCTTGAAAAGGCCATCCTCATTTGAAGGAGGAAGCGATCACGATGACCAAGTACAATCAAGATCAAAAGAATAAGAAGAGTGAAGGTGAAGGAAATAACAAGGTCGATGGAAGTGGCACAGGGAGGTGGAAATTTCAATCAAAAGAAAAAGGTGGAACGACAAATTCATCATCGGGGAATCGTGAGAAGGTAGTGGGAAGAAAAGAATCGAAGCATGCCTTGACTTCAAGGGAAAGCCCATCTGGGGAGTTTGTATGAAAGGAAAAGGAGCAGTCTTACAATTGTGGACAAGAAGGCCACATAGCACCAAACCGGCCCAAACCCAAAGAAGGGTGCTTGTTTTACTTGTGGTTCAAGGACCATCTGGCAAAGATTGTCCCAAGAAGGATCGGGAGGGTCGATCGAGAGGAAACGGGAAATAACAAGAAATGCCTTAACCATCATCGGACCAACCGCAATAAACCGAACGATCGCTTTGACTTTCAATATGACGGTCTTGAGGATGCAATCCGATCCGCGTGATGTGGTGTCGGTATCATTCCGATCAATAAAATTAATGCTTATGTTTTATTTGATTCGGTGCTACTTGTTCCTTTATATCCCAAGACTTTCTTAATAGTACTTCCACCGATGTAGAGGTAGATTTTGTAATCGATTTGGCGCCTTTAATCGCTTCCAATATCGAAGGCACCATACCGAATGGCACCAATGAGAGATGAAGGAATTAATGGTACAACTACAAGAATTGTTGGAAAAAGAAGTACATTCAACCGAGCGTATCGGCGTGGGGCACGCCAGTGTTGTTTGTGAAAAAAGAAGGATGGATCGATCGCGACTCGCATTGACTACAGAGAATCGAATAAGGTCACGATTAAGAACAGATATCCATTACCGAGGATCGATGACTGCTTTGATCAATTGAAGGGAGCGAGATACTTTTCCAAGATAAACTTGAGAAGCGGTTATCATCAATTGAAGGTGACCGGGAGGATGTACCAAAGATCTCGCGTCGTAACGCCGATACTGGGCACTTCTGAATTTTTAGTAATGTCGTTTGGTCTTACGAATGCTCCTACAAAGATTTATGGGACTAATGAATGGTGTATTCGCTTGCCATTTTGGACAAGTTCGTAGTGGTATTTATAGATGACATTTTGGTCTATTCGAAAACCAAAGAAGAACACGAAGAGCATTTGAGATTAACGTTGGAAGTATTGAGAAAGGAAAAGTTGTATGCCAGTTTTGAAATGCGAATTTTGGATTGAACAAGTTGCAATTTCTTGGGCACGTGATCGATAAAAAACAAAATTACGATAGATCCATCCAAAGTCGAGCCGTGATTAATCGGGATCAATAGGGCCGCCGTCCAAGCACGAAGTTTTTCTTGGATTGGTAGGATATTATGAAGGTTCATACAAGACTTTTCCAAGATCGCAACTCCGTTAACGAATTTAACTCGAAAAGTCAGGAAATTTGTTTGGACGGATAAGTGTGAGGAAAGTTTTCAAGAATTGAAGAAGCGGTTGAGTCGGCCCTGTGTTATCTCTTCCGGATGATCTGAGAAATTTTGTTGTTTATAGTGATGCATCGCATAAAGGACTTAGGTCGTGTCGATGCAAAAGCGCAAAGTCATCACAGTATTCATCACAATAATTGAAGGATTACGAGAAGGATATCCACCCATGACTTGGAGTTAATTGCTGCGATTGTTTTTTTGCTTTGAAAATTTGGAGGCACTATCTCTACGGGGAGAAGTGTAGAAATATATACTGGACCATAAGAGTCTGAAATATATTTTCACGCGTAAGGACTTGAATATCGCGCGAAGAAGGTGGTTGGAGTTAATTAAGGACTACGATCGTGAGATTTTATACCATCCGGTAAAGGCGAATGTGGTTGTCGGCGCCTTAAGTAGAAAGGGTCGTGAGAAATTGATGATGTTAATCTGCTCGGGAGGAGCCTAATTACGTAAATGGAGAAACCTGGAGTTGGAAGTGAAGTATCCTATGGAGATTGATGAGGCTATTTGAGATGCAATCTGGTACAACTCTACTAGATAAAGTAAAGGAGGCTCACCTTGGGACGAAGAATGTAAAAGGTGACAAAGAAGATATCTCGAAGGAACCTAACCAAGATTTAAGATGGATAAGGAAGGAATACTTTGAGATTTGAAAATAGAATCTGGATTCCGCCAAGACAAGAAATTAAGGAAGAAATTCGAGGTGAGGCTCATAGTTCGAGATATTCGATTCACCCGTAGTACAAAGATGTATCAAGATCTTCGACAACATTTCGGTGGTAGAATTTGAAACGCGATGTTGCAGAATGTGTCGTTGCCAAGTGTCGACACATCCGAAAGTAAAAGAGATCATTAGAGAGACCGAGTGGATTGCTACAACCGTTAGAAATCCCCTTAATGGAAATGGGAACATATTACAATGGACTTCGTGGTTGGCCTTGAACGACTCGTAAAGGCTACGACGCAATATGGGTTATCGTTGATGGATCGACGAAATCCGCGACACTTCCTTTCAATCAAAATCGATTCAATTTAGATCACCAAGGTTATATGTGAAAGAGATTGTTTCGAGACACGAGTATCGGTGTCAATTGTTTCCGATAGAGATCCGCTCACATCAAATTTCCGAAACGTCTTGGAATGCATGGGTACGCAATTGCGAACGAAGACAACTTACCACCCTCAAAGCGAATGCATGAGTGTGAGAACGATTCAAACATTAGAAGATATCTTTGAGCACATGTGATGGACTTCAAAGGAAATTGGGATGATCACTCTCACAGTAGTAGTAGAGTTCGCCACTGACAGCGATTATCACGCTAGTATTGGCATGCGCGCTTACGAAGCGTTATACGGTAAAGTGCGAACTCCGCTTTCTTTGGGATGAAGTTGGTGAAAGACAATTCTAGGGCCGGAATTGGTGCAAGACGGCGAAGAAATAGTCAAAGTGATCCGAGCACGACTGGTAGCGGCTCAAGATAGACAGAAGAAATACGCTGATCCACATCGTAAATATATCGAGTTTCAATCAAGTAGTTATGTTTTCTTGAAGGTCTCTCCCTGGAAGGGGAAGATCAGGTTCAGAAAGAAAGGGAAATTGAGCCCAAGAATAGGAGAAGTTGCGTACGAGGTAGCCTTACCTCCATCACTCGAGAATGTCTACAACGTCTTCCATGTTTCTGTATTACGACCCTACAAGGCCGATTACAAGCATGTAATTGAATATGAATCCCTATATTTTGAGAAAGATTTATCTTACGATGAAATTCATGTCCAATCATTAGGGGAGTTTTCTATACCCTTTACCTTCATTCAATGGGGACATTGAATATTTTAAGTTTGGGGGTATTGGGGATCATAGTATAGTAGTTTAGTTTTATTTAATTGGTGCATGTTTAGTGTAATTCTGCATGTTAGTGTTAGTGTAATTTTTGCATGTTTAAGTGTTTAGTTAGTTAAATTTTTGTAGAAAATTTTTACTTTTCATTCTTTGTTGATTGTTTTAATTTAGTTGCATGTCTCACACAAATTCTTGCTTAATAGAAATTTTTGCCTAGCCAATGTTGATAGTGAATTGTGAAAGATTTGAGAATATTTGGGATAACACGGGCTGTGATATAATGTTTTACACGAAGAGATTCATGTTGCTGTTTAAATGCTTTCGGTATGCATGAACTTGTTCACAATCACTTGTAGGTTTAAGATGTGTATGTTGCATTGCTTAATAGAATATGTAGTTTTAAAAAGAGAAACATGAGGAAAGTTTTGTAGACCAGATGAATCATCGACGTCGATTTTGGGAAAACATGGGTATCTATGTATAAAAAAAAATCAAATAACAATAACGTGGCTAGTCTTAATTCGGGGACCCGGTCAACTGAAAAAAGACGCTCGATGGGATTGTTTCTACACCTAATACCCTAAGGTCTTTCATGGTGTCCGAGTCGTTGGTTGAAAGCTCGCTAAGGGACAAAGATAGCAGTACCTAATGGGTTGAGACATTCTACAGATACGTATGTGAAAAAAAAGAGAAAAAGAAAAAAAAAGAATAAACACTCATGGGAAAGTGCGAAATCGCTTCGCGAATGAAAGAATATAAAGCAATAAACCTATTGTTGAACCTTAGTTTGTGTTGATATCTTTGAAATGCATGATCAATTTAACGAGAATTTGTAATTAATTTTAATATTTATTGAATTAAATAAATATTTTTCGATGATTTAATTATTAGATTAAATAATTAATTGACGTGATTGTGGTAGATTAATTTAATTATATGTGTTATATTTATTAAATTAATGTAGAGAGTTTTTATTATCAAAGTATGTGATTATGTGAGCTTATTGTATTAAAAGAAATATTTAATAAAGCGTATTGGTATTTTAATTAATTTAATTATTAATTAGAGAGTTAATAATTTGATATTATTAATTAATGAGGAAATTAATTATGTGATTATGTGAATTTATGAGAAGTTATTATATTTTATTTATATTAAATAAGATATTTGAAATGGGTGTAACATTAATTAAACTATATGATAAAGTTTTATTAAATTAAATGGTTTTTGAAACCTATTCTAGCTTGAAGCAAACATGGCATTAAAGGGAGTTGGGGCCGCTTAACCCACGATCGGGTAATCCACCACCAACGCGTCGATTGTTATTATTTTGTTTACGTATTCTTTTATTTCATCTTCATTATTTGCCTAAGTCTGTAAATCATAACAGAGAGAAATACAGAGAAAGAGTTGAGAAGTTAGAGTTTGTTAAGAGGATCGTGAGAGTCATCCGAGAAGGAATTCATCTTCCATTAATTATACACTTGTAATTCTCCCAACCCAATTTTCATTGTTACGCCATTTAGTTTTTATAAAATGGCTTTCAAAGTTTTGGTTTAACATCCGTAAATCGGGATAGGAGTAATGATTATGGGTTTTATTTATGTTATGGCATATCAAATCGTATTTTATTATATATATTTTGTAAACCATATCATCGGGTTTCATGAAATTACGCCGTATGATTTTCTACAAAATTACAGAGTATGGGTTTTGGCCCTTATGGCCTTATACGTGATATTTTATGTATTGATCGTATATTATCCCTAAATTTTACACTCGTATGTTGTTATGCATGTTGATACGAAGAGACCAAAGTTTAAATAAACGGATTCGATGTTATAACGAATCCGTAGGGACAATTTTCATGTTTTATTTTCAAAACCTTCAAGAACATCAAGAACAGTGGAAGTAAATGTGTTGATTTTGCAAATTATGTGTTGTAACTTGTTAAAAATTATGCTAGATGGGTTAAGTAATGATTATATATGTATTACAATGATTGGGTAAGTCTAAATTCGTGTAAAAATAACTAATTGGAAGTTATGGCCATATTCATGTATAATTTTACTCGTGATTGATTTTTTGGCCTAATTTGGCCTTGTTATGTTCATGAATCGCAGAATCGCTATGAACCGGAGAAATGAGCACAGGTAACCCCGCTTCTACGCAAGTTACCAAACTAAATTACCAGCCTACCGACGATCAAAAAATAAATAAATAAATAAATAATAACCCGGCGAACCTTCCACTAATAAAGGCAAGGGCAAAGTTAAGCAAGTGTTGAAGACTTGTTATTTTATTTGATGATGTATTTATGTTAGACTTGAGTTAATGATGTTGTTTAAGACTTATTGTTTATATTTCCATATTGGATGTTTAAGGTTAGTTCAACTTTGGGATTATGTTTATGATTCGATATGTTGTAACCTATAAGGGAAGATTTTCATTTCTATCTATCAGCATGGTTTGCATTTATTATGGGTAGATAGATAGATGATATTTGACAAATGAACACCAAATCCGTAGAATCAAGTACCCAGATTGGGGTGTCACACACCCTGCGTTCATGATTATACATGAGTCTTTCTTTAGATTATAATTTTCTGTTTGGAGGCGATTAACATATATATTCTTTTGCTTAGATCATGTTTTTGTGAACATCACACACACACAACATCTCTATAAAGATTCATGAATTATCTGAATAGGATATTATGTCTATAGTTTGGTTTGAAATCTGTATTCTGACAGATCTGGATCATTCAATTGAGGTAATTTGGGTTGAAATTCGCATTATATGAGATTGTATGAGACTAGTATGCATCATGTAGTAGTTGCATAATTTGGTAGTTGTATTTTCATTATTCATTAAGATGCATTGCTTGAGGCAAACAACGGTTCAAGTTTGGGGGTATTTGATAAGTGGTATTTTTACTACTTATTGCATACCAATTCATGCGAATGTGCCCCATCTCAAGTACATTTCATTGTGTTTTAGTTGCAATTCACGTTATTTTGCATTGCATTTACTTAAAACTCCTTTTGGTGAATAAGTGCAGGAATTGGCTTAATTTTGGTGGTATTAGAGGCACAAGGCTAATGGATGCGTGAAGGCTAGTCACAAGGCGAGGATGTGCATTGCATGGATGGAGTACAATAACGCATGGAGACCAAGCAAGCAAGAGGATCAAGCATAAAAGAGCAGCAGCAGCAGGACAGAACTAGAACCAGAATCTGCAGAGGACAAGCCGCGCGGCAGGACAAGCTTAGACTCGCGCGCCCGCGCGATAACATGGCTAAACAATGAGAACCTTCTGCAAGTCACGCTAATCAGGAAGAGAGATCTACTACCAAGCGAGTGATGCCTTGCATACGTCGGTCTACCGGATCGGATATACATACTGCAAGTCTCGTGGCCGCGAGAAAGAGAATCTATAGAGAGATGCGCCGGTAGCGATGCTTATCTTTCAGAATTTCGCTTTTATTTTAATTCTTAATTAAATGATGTGTAATGGTTTTAAACGATTACGACCGGTGTCGACGTAGACTTGATAACTTTTACGTATTTTCATCATGAAACTAAAGGTTTACACTTGGGAGAGATTCCAACGTAGAATCGGAAGCCATAACGTCTACTTCTACTTCTTCTTGGAATTCTCATCATCGTGTATTTGATTATTATCTATTGGATTTCTATGAGGATTTAATAGTTAATCATTGATTTCTATTCAATGATTGGGTTTGATCGTTTCTATCTCTCTTACTTTAATTGTTTGTTTATTGATCATGTTTAGCATTGATCCCATAATGGCCTTTAGTTCGATTCATGAACTAAACTCCATTATGGGATTCTAACGGATTTTAATATGTAGTTTGGTTGTACACTAAATGCTAGGATTGTTTTGCATATCATATGGGATATCCATCATGGTTGTTTTACATGTATGAATGTTTGATCACCATTCGTTTCAAAGATTTTGTATGGAATTGATAATGAACATATAAATATGGATTGTAATCATGATAAAGATGCGAATATAAATTTGTTGTATATGGCTTGCATATTTTGTGAACCAAATAGACATATACTGTTTCACCGTATGAGCTAGAGTAAGGGCTTGTGCTTAAAATCAATAGGATTGCAATTTCTCATAGACATTTGGTTATTGGTGATGAAATTTTATGATTTTGGCATTTTAGGATGATTAAATGCATTAATTGGTAAAGTGTAAACAATTAAAATAAATTATTTATAAGTTTAAGAAATGATTAAAATATTATGGTAATATTAATAATATTAGATTATGAGATTATTAAGTGATTTATAACATTTGGATTAAGGTGTTATGAAATCATTGATTTATGAATCTTACTCTTGAAATTAAATGCAGTTGTTGATTATATTATTTTTATTATCATATATAATATTTTTATAATCCTGGTGAAGAAATTTCTCTTTGACTTAAGTGTAAAGATGGGTAGATTATTGGTATGATTGTGACTATGGGTTCTCTTTGGCCAGTAGTGCAAAGTTGAATCGTTGACTGGTATAATCATGACAATTGAATTTATAATTGAATATTTTTAGCTTAAGTACAAAGGTGAATTGATCAACATGGTTATAATTATTGTTTATATAAATTCTGAAATGATTATGTATCTCTTTGAGATATTAATATCTTTGGCCTGTAGTGCAAAGATGAATTGTTGTTGAATATCTTTGGCATGTAGTGCAAAGATGACCTGTTGTTGAATATCTTTGGCGTGTAGTGCAAAAATGACCTGTTGTTGAATATCTTTGGCCCGTAGTTCAAAGATGAACTGTTAATGAATATTTTTGGCCCGTAGTAAAAAGATGAACTTATTAGTATGATTATGAATAGGAACTGTGATTTGGTATAACCATGATCTTTGATGTTTCAGATAAAGACATGTGATGAAAAATATCTTCGTCTTGGATGAGAAGAGAAAATTAGAACTACAATTATGATTATGAGTTATTCATATGATTGTGAACATGATCTATTGATTAATGTTACAAGGTTAAAGCATTGTTGGTGGACTTTTAACATGGAGAAAATAATAGACTTTATGGTCTATTTGACTCTTCTAAAGGATCGCTTCATTCCACATTAATGACTATGGTTGAAAAGTTTTATCATCTACCATATGTTCTAAATCTACGATTTATTCTTGATGAAGGCTATTGATAATTTAATTATCTTTAGTCATAATATTCTTTCTTGAGCTAGTTATGCTCACCCTTTTGCTTCACAATTCCTTTCAGGTAATAAGAGTGTAGCTGGGTCGAACGGGGATAACAATTAGAAAATAATTATAAAAATAAAACATATACAACATAATTACAAAAATAAAACAACACAATAATAAAGTTGCTAACATCACGCACACGTCGGTTACCGATTGTCCTATCTGACACTAACCGCTCCTAAATTCAAGATGCAACTTTGATATCGGAGAAAGCCAAATCTTCTGTCGACGTTTGCCTTTCGACTCACCTCTGAGATCGTGACAAATATCTAAGATCGGAGAAGACGAAATAGCATCCAAAATCATCATCAACTTCAAGTTCAGTAACCAAAAACAATCACAGCAACTTCGATAAAATTCTGAACACTGAGGTATGTGAGTTAAAGTTCGTATGTATATAGCTACCTATGGTTACTAAGGTATTCATATATTGATTACCTTTCTTAAGTTTTTCACACTTAAAATGGTTACTACAAATTCCTATAGCGTTTGGTTGATTCATTAATATCTTTTAGATTATGGTTACTAAATACATATAAATTGTTTACTGTATATTGTGTATTTGTTTGCTAAATAATGTTTAGTTGATTAATTTATAATTATAAAACGAGTTCTACTGATTTTTTTATATTAATGGTTACTTATCAAAAACATTGGTTCTTGCTCTCATCTAATCGTTGTTACCGTTCATCGTCATTTCTTGGTTCTCGTATAACATTATATTGTTCAATGTTGTCTTGGTTACTATCTAATGCTATTTTGGTTAATTCTTGTATGACAATATGTTTATTCTCGCTCTAATGTTGTCTTGGTTACTTTGTAACATTATATTGTCTAATGTTGTCTTGGTTACATAAGACGATATATGTTGATTCTTGTCTAATCTTTATCTTGTTACTTTGTAACATTATACTATCTAATGATTTATTAGTTATTGTCTAATGCTTCCTAGGTTACTATATAAAAATATATTGGTTCTTGATTCATGATGATTCGATTCTTCGAGAAACTTTATATTGGTTACTACATATTCCTATATTATGGTTACTACATATTGTGGTTAATGACACAGTTCTTGTGTAAGATTATAAATTTATATTCTTTTATATTTAAGGTTACTAATTGAATACATTGTATTGGTTCTTCGTCTAATATTGAGGTATATCGCTTTAAAATTATATGTATATATATTTACCTATGGTTACTACAAATTTTTATGGTTACATATAGTTACTTTGAACAATTATATGTATATAGTTACTGTATGTATGAACAATTATATGTATATGTTTACTAACTAATGCTTTGAGTTGGTTCTTGCTTAACATTATATTGGTTACTGAATAATACTGATTTGGATACTATGTAAAAATATAATGGATACTCATTAGTGCTGAACTGGTTACTGCATTAATCTAATTATACTTATATTTTTATATTAATGGTTACTTGTTAACTACATTGGTTACATTCTTACAACAATTAGCATTTAACTGCCCACAAACCCATTATACTGATTGTTATTGACTATAACAATTAAATTGAAAATATTTTTATCCTATGGTTACTAAATAAACATGTGTTGGTTACTGTCTACACTGGATTTTGATACTTTATAATATTGTTATGATTACTGTGCAATATTTGATTATTTTATATTGGTTTGTTTTATTATGATGGAAATTAATTAGCTACATTGGTTACCTTCATACAACTGTTATAATTTAATTGCTAATAAATAACATTAAACTGATTGTTTCCATTGTAAAATAAATGTACAAATATGTTTCATTTTCTGGTTACTAACATTATATAGTTTGATTCTTTGGTTAACATTGATTAATGTTGTCTTGGTTACTGTTGGTTATATTGTTTAATGCTCTATTGGTTACTGCCTAATGCTCTTTTTTGTTATCAGATAACAATATGTTGTTTATCGTATAATGTCAGTTTGATACTCGAATAACATTATACTATATAATGTTGTCTTCGGTTATCGTATGCCAATATGTTGGTTATCGCCTAATGTCAGTATTGGTTACTTTATAACATTATATTGTCTAATGCTTTATCGTTATCGCTTAAGGTCAGTTTTGGTTATCGTGGTAACAATATATTAATAATCGATTGTGTAAAAATATATTGGTTATCGATTGGTTACTTGGTAACAATATATATTGGTTAATCGCCTTGTTATCGCTTAATGTTTGGTTACTTGGTTGTTTGATTAATGTTGACTTGGATACTTTTTTTAACATTAAATACATTGTTATCGCTCATCGCAAATCGCTGGTTACCGCTTCATCGTTGCCTTGTTTACTTTATAACATTATATTGTCCAATGTCAGTATTGCTATCGCCTAATGTCATCTTAGTTATCGTATGACAATATATTGGTTATCGCCTAATGTCAGTTTCGTTACTTTGTAACATTATACTACTTGTAATTCTATTGATAATGTTGATGTTTCATAACAGTTCCATCACAAATTTCTTGAAGTTGGAAAAAATGCTCGCTTCAAATATTTATTCTTTGCCATCGAGCATCCATTCAAGCATGGCATCATTGCTTTCCAATTATTGTAATCGATGGCACATTCATACAATCAACTTACGGGGACACTATCGATAAGAAGACACAAGATGCAAACCAAAACATTGTTCCGATTGCTTTACAGCTTGTTGACAAAGAAAATGAATTATCTTGGAGATGGTTTTTCATGAATTTGAGAACCGCTTGGAGTTAGAGAAGGGCAATGCATTGTTTCAGATAGATATGAAGCCATAATACAAGGATCAATTATGTGTTTTCGGATGTCATGTATGGTTCCCGCATATATCATATAATTTAAAAATATAAAAATAGATTCAAAAAGAGAGGAGAAGAACTTAAGCAGCATACAACGGGGCATGTAGAGTATACAATATCGAATAATTCAACAAACACATGGCTCAACTTGATGCCATTGATCCTCGAATAAGGACATATTTGGAGGAAGAGGTCAATTTGGAAAAGTGCACAAGACTCCATGGATCCGTAAGCAGACACTCAACAATGACTTCAAACACCGCCAATCTATTAACAACGCAATCAAGATGATTAGGGATCTTCCAGCTTGCATCAATGATTGAATGCCTACGCTGTCCGGGTTCAAAGATGGTATTTCACAAACAAACAAGCGCTGTTTTATCAACATTCACAACACTTTCCACAACAAATTAAGAAAGGTTGCAATCTAATATCATTACATCAAAACTTAAGGTAACTAATACAAACTATAATTTATCGCATCAATTTTTATATTGTATTTCTTATCGACTAATGCTATCTTGATTATCGTGATAATATTATATATTAATGTCGACTTGTTTATCGACTAATGTCCGACTTGGTTATCGTGTTACACTATAATGGTTACTTGACTAATACCGACTTTGTTTATCGACTAATGGTAACTTGGTTACTATGTAATATTATATTGGTTATTAATTAATACTTAATTGCTTAATGCATACCATTACAATGGTTATCGACTATCACCGAAGTTAGTTAATGTGTATCATTATACCGGTTACTAACTTGTTCTTGTTTGTTACTCCTCAATAATTATAATGTTATCACGAAGTTGGTTACTATGTATCATTATCAGATCGTTACTTACTAATGTCATTTTTAGTTAATGTGATATAATATTATATATTAATGTTGAATTGTATAATCGACTAATGCCGACTTGGTTATCGTGGTTACACTATAATGGTTACCGCTCAATAATGACTTGTTTATCGACTAATGGTTACTTGTTACTATAAAATATTATATCATTATTAATTAATACTTAATTGCTTAATGCATATCATTACAATGGTTATTGACTCACCGCGAGTTAGTTACTCGTATCATTATATTGGTTACTAACTTGTTCTTGTTTGGTTACTCTAATAATTATAATGTTACCGCCGAATTGAGTTATCGCTTATCATTGTATCAAGTTACTAACTCGATGCTTGTTTGGTTACTCAGATACTTATAATGTTATCACGAGTTGGTTATCACGAATCGCTTGTTTTGTAATTATAACATCGAAATGCTTTACTTTACTATAATTATTCTTTTTAAAACAATGAAAATGATTCTAGTTTTACTTTATTCTAACAACACTTTATTTGTGATGTAGGTCGAGACATCAAACTTAGTGATTTTCACTGCTTATGATGTCGCCAAACAATATATCAGGGACATCGACCAAAAAGACATGCATACGTGGAAAATTTCAAAGACTACGAGATGCCTTGTCCAAGACGTCATCATTAAGTATGAAGCAAACGAAATTTGAGTCATAGTATGATTTTTGCTCAAAAAAAATACTATAAAACAACTTTGGTCGATTATTATATTCAAATTTCAATCATGCCATTAGATGACAAAAGAAAATCGGGATGTACCGTAAGAAGTAAGAAACATGGTTATAAAACCACCGAACACAAGAAGACCAAATTGGAAGACCAAAAGAGGGAGGTACAAACACGATCCAAATCAAAATTCAAAACAAATGCAAAGAAAAGCAAGAAAAGGACACAACAGAAAAACCTGCAATAATCCAATTCCGCTTTAAGACCAAAAAAACCCGATATATAGTACATTTACATTAAGAGTGTAAATACATGTATATATAATTGTTTACTATCATTAACCATAAACCATATGGTTGGTAACATTTTTGATTTTGTACAAAGAACCAAAATTTTATTGATTAATATTTTGATTTCTCAATTCATTATGAGTTGCCAATATAATTAGGGAACCCACAAAAGTACAATCGACTTGATAATTGTTCAAAATATAAGTTGTAAATTATTTGGTTACTAACATAAAGTCAAATGGTTACCTTATATGAAAATTTGGATACCAACCGCACATCTCAAAAATATATTTAATTCATCGAGTTTATAAATGACCATCATATATAATAATGGAATCTCTTAATTAAAAATTTTATTCCATAATGATGATAGACTAAAAAAACACATACATTTAACACTTAATAACATTCGTGATACAAATTTATAACTGCTTTTTTTACACAAACTAAAACAAATATTGTTAATATATATGTATGTTTGGACACCAACATAACATTTCAACTTAAATAATCGATATATATACCGATTTTATCAAATTTTATTACAATTTGTTTACTTATAAAACATAATATGGTGACTATAATAAGAACTATTTGGTTACTTATTTGTTATAACAATAAACAAAATATAACAAATAGGTAACCAAATATTTAGATAATAAATACCAAAACAAATTTTTATGTTAACTAATGTATACTCACATATACATTTAACAATAGTTATATGTCCCGATACAAAATTATAAATCACATTATATCAAAACATTAATTGTTACCCTTTTATACATATTTGGTTACCAACCGTACATTTCAAAATAATGTAAAGAAACACAACCTAAAACGAATCAAATACCAACCAACACACAAAATTACTTCCAATATCGCTATTATAATAAAATATGAAATCCCATCTATATAAGATCCAATAATCATCCTTAATAAACCATACAAAATTGTTGTGTATATTCAAAAAAAAAAAAAACAAAATACAAAACACACAATCATAATCGACAAAACAACAAGATCTCGAACTAATCAAAATCTGAACAAATCTTCCCGAAATTCTCTCGCCACCTCATATCCCTCCAATTGTTTGTTCCTTGCATGCATATATAGGTTTGTGCATAACTTCTTCCGACATCGCAAGAATGGGAAATGGAATAGAATTTCAACAAACTTCGATGAATGACATGCTCAAAGAAAACAAATTGTGAACATCCCGCAATCACTGTACAAATGCACAAAAGATAACGAAAATCAATACTAGAATCAACCTATATATAATACATATCAATTTATACAGTAACCAAACAGTTATATATAAAATTAACCAAAACATAAATTAAAGGTAACCAAAACAAAAACATGTATACCAACAAACATATTGAAAAAGTAACCAAACAATTATATCGTATTAACCAAACAATGTTTTAATGGTAACTGACACATGATCAACATATTGACCAAACCCAATTCGCATAAACAATGTATAATACGCAAATATATGGTAACTAAAACAACATACAAAAGTAACAAAAATACCAAATTGAGGGAACAAATATTATTTTCCAAATCATAAGCAAACAAAGAAGAAAAAGCATACTAATTAAGATCCAAACAAATATATGATAAGAACTAAATCGCTTATACGATAAGAACTGCATTAGTTATATGATGTTAACCAAATCATAAACAACGTGTAAACTAAAACCAGCTTTATTAAACCATGAATAATAGGCAAATACATGGTAACCCAACCTATTTTGGATACTTATTTGTTATAATAAAAAAAAATATAACAAATAAGTAACTAAATAGGTATATAACAATAACCATATACATATTTTAATAAGAACTAAAGCATAACCAATACGTATATCCAAAGAACCTATAATGAAAGTCATATTGTAACAAAATAGTTACAACAAAAATATTTTCCTAATCATAACCAAACAAAGAATAAAAAATATACTAAATCAAGAATCAAATAGTTTACAACATAAGAACCAAAATAGCTTATATGATAAGAACCAAAATAGTTATATGTAATAATTCAAAAATTGTAAACATCAGAACCCTTACCCCTCGACTTGTTCAGAACCGACTCAAAATTCCAACTCAATTATATCATCTTCCTCCTTATCATTATACTTGCTCAATCGCTAAAGTCAATGTCACACCTATCCCTCCAAAACCCAAATCAGCAAAGAAAAATGGGAAGAATAAATATATAAGGTTCACAAACATCCATGATTTTTGTTTGCATGGATTTCTTTTTTGTCAGCAGAGAATTGTAAATAATTAGACGCTCACGATGCACATCAAACGTTAACAAAAACCAATGGTCCTGATGATACATATGGATGGGGAACAAAACATAGTCAATATTTTTCCATGGTGTGTCGACATCCATAAATGTTCCGTGAATGTATTCAAAGAACATCACCTCCCCTGCATAATACACTCTTATCTCGCTTTTACTTGAATACTCTTCAAAAATAGAGGTCATCTTGGTACGGAACCAACAATCCGTAGTCGCTGCCTCTTTATATGCATTACTTATCGTAATGTCCGCCAATTTATTTAAAATAATATAATGCAACATTGATGTAATCGATCCAAAAAAAATAAAAATATTAATAGTTGTCAAAAATAACATTATGTAATGAATGTAACCAACATCATTAACACTAGTTACTTAAACAACTAAATAATGTAACCATAACTATAAAAACATAATTTGAAAAAAAAAACATAAAACATGTATGATAAGAACTAAAACATATATAAAAACATATATGATAAGAACCAAACAAATATATTATAAGAAATACCAAAAAAAAGATAAGAACCAAACAAATTATATGATAAGAATAAAACAGTTATACGACAAGAATAAAATAGTTATACGACAAGAATCAATCACTTATATCATAAGAACCAAAACATGTTAATATAGTAACATATCGGTTTATATGATGGTATCCAAAACATATATAAAACATATATGATAAGAACTAAACAATTATATGATAAGAACTAAATAGTTGTATGATAAGAATCTAAACATTAATACGATAAGAATAAAAACAAATTATATATGACAAGAATAAAATAAAGCTTATATGACAAGAATCAACACATTTAACGCTAGTTACTTAAACAACTAAATAATGTAACCATAACTATAAAAACATAAATTGAAAGAAAAGAACTCACATCGTCAGCTCAACCATTGCCCAAGAGTCTTTAATTTATAAAACCACATTTTAGATGAAATCGATAGACCCAAATACAAAAGAAGTTCGATAATGTCATTCTTCCCGTGAAATTTGTCCGTCCTTCAATATAAAAACATATTAGTATACACGCTGACATTAATAATCACCATGTTAGTATACACACTACCCAAAAGCAAATTTATTTGTTTCATAAAAAACTATAACATTGTTAATAAAGAAAAACATACCTTTTTCTATTGTTAAGTCCTATATTTTAAACCATTGTTCAAACAATGCCTCTTCATATTTTGACGGTAGATATCCATGCAAAATTTGGGGAATGCAAAATAATGTAAACTCTTCGACTAAGACCATGCATTAGACGATAACCCAAATTAAACCAAACGTTGGAGATATGGAGACCATGAAAACAACACTCTTCGTGATGTTGACGAATGTGTCTACCAATCGACTTTATCAACGCTTTTCTCCAATTCATCACATCAAGGCTATGTCCTGTGTAGTCATGTAACCATCTCATCAAGTACGATTTGATTTCTCACCAAATTTATTACCCTTTACAATCGATGTAAAATGTAACAAATACAATTAGATTTTCACATAAACACCGTGATTTAACTAATATATGCAATAACAAAAACAAATTGTAAAAAGATATAAATTGAACAATAACGAACAAATTAAAGTGAATATATCATAATATAAACAAAAACAAAATAAAGCAAGAACTAAAAAGCTTATATAGCAGTGACCAAAACACATTGTAATAAGAACCAACCAATATAATGATAGTAAACAATCCATAATACTAAAATAGATATAAATTGGTTATCGCTTATTATATATTTGTTTGTCAATAATGTTTATTTGATTACTTTATAGTTTTCAAATGAGTTCTACCGATTTTTAATACCGATGGTTACTCATCATATACATTGTTACCTTCCTAAATCGCTAGTTATCGATAATGATGTCTTGTTATCGGAAACATTATAATCGCCTAATGCTCTATTAGTTATCGCCTAATGCAGCCTTTGTTCTCGCCTCAAATTTATTCCCTCGCTTATATCGACATAAAGGGTAACAAATACAATTATATTTTCAACACATGGAGTTAATAACTATATTTAATAAAAAATGAATGAACAATAATCGATATATTAAAGTGAATATATCATATTAGAAACCAAAACAAAATAAATTACTAGTCAAATTATAATATAGTAAAGAACTAACACACAAAAATGTATAAGAATCAACCAATATTATAATAGTAAATATAATATATATATAATATAACCATATAACAATATAATAAAAAGTAACCAATAACAATAATAACCAACCAACAACATGTAAAAAAACAGATGGCATGTCATTATAACACTAACCTCATCAAGAGAACATACAAAATAATCTCTTTACCAAAGGTAATCGGCTTAATATGTCAAACGATGGCATGTCATTATTCTCGATAACTGTGAAAGATAAAAACAATCAATTAATCATTAAAATCAAAAAGACATATAACACAACAAAACAAACAAATATATGTCTAACCTTGACATTTTCTCGATCATCATCAATTTTAATTCATGATGTTCTTCAACCCCAACATCACGCTCAACTTCATTACCAATCTCAAATTCATTCCCATCCTTCTTCACAACAAAATTCAACACACCATCACCATCATTATTCTTATTTATTTTTGAACCATCATCAACATCCTCATAAACATGGGGGTCTTCACACTCTTTAAGAACTTCATCATAATTAACAACTTCATCAACATTAGCAACATCTTCACACTCCTTAACGACTTCAGGTACAAACTCATCATTTTTCTCATCACCTATCAACCCATCATCACAACCCTCATCATCATCATTATTTTTACCTTTAACAACAACATCATCATCAGCAACACCATGATCAGCTTCATCAGCTACATCATCAACTTCATCACCTACATCATCTTCACCATCACCATCATCATCATCATCAGCAGCAGCAGCAGCACCGCCATCATCATCATCATTATCATCATCATCATCATCAACTTGTTTCTCCCCAACACCTTTGATACCACGTAACTCATCTCTAATAATGGACCTAAAGTCCCTACATAACCTAACATGAAAACATGCATATCATCCTTAATATCACCTCAGAATTTTACAATGTCTTTCTTAATTTCGTATATTTTCTTCTCCAACTACTAAACCGCATCAATTGCATCTTTTTAACTTCGTATATATCAATTCCAAAGTTGCCACCCTTAACTTTTTTTGAACCTTCTTATCAAAGATCCTTCCCATTTAAAAATTGAAGACCACCCAAATCAAGCCGATCATTCTCCTGACGTGGAACTAGACTTTTTATCCTCAATCAAAAACATTAAGTACATTTAGTATAATATCCCACAAACATTGAACAAATACATTAAAAAATAGTAAATAAAGAAACATGTAACATATAATTAAGAACCAACTACATGTAGACAAAGAATCAAATGTATATAAATCAAGAATCAAAATAATTAAGAAAGGTATACAAAATTTGTATAACCGGTAACCAACAAAATTGTTATTAAGAAACACAAGGATAATTTAATTAAGAACCAAAAATATTGTTATTATTAACACAATATAACTAATCAAGAACTAAATGAGTATATAAAGGTATCTAATTAATTTGTTAACAAAGAACAACACAAAAAAAATAATCGCCATTAAATATATAACTAAAGGTAACCAATTATACTCTTAGTAGTAACAAAAATACCGTCCCTAACAAAATACTAAATCGCTCAACTTGTCATTCGTAGGGGCTTCACTAGCTCCTTCCATCTAAATAAACTGGATATCGATTTGATTCTCATCATTGCATATGCCCTTAATTTTGAATAACTAATGATCTCAAACATAAAAACTTGAAATACATAAGGTAAACCATTCAACTTGTACAATTTTGTATAATGATCCTCAGAAATTATATATCAACCCACCATTCCTTCCTTTCTTCAATCTCCCTTCAAAGCATTGTACAAAGAGTACTTTGTCATCTCGAATGCTAATTTCCCCAAGGGAAACTATTAACATCACCATAACATAGAAAATCGAGCATCGCCCCATCCACATGATTTTCAAAAAATGTGGATAAAATGAAATTAAACACCGTAAAAATAAATGACATCTTAATAGCCTCATCATCATTATCAAAAATCGCTTCCCGATAAACCTCCGCCTTATACTACTACGCGTAATGTACCTTTCATGCCCAAAAAACTTTTCAATAAGCATATTCTCCATACCTTTATACGCAGAATATCATCCTTACCTCGCCATCTCAAACCGTAAATTAGACAAAACTCGTGCAAACCAAATCAATTCTCTTTTCCCAAACAAAAACCACATTTCACCAACATCACTCCTGTGAACCTCCCAGAAGAAAGCATGGTGAATAATCTGGGAATACATTTGGTGTCGTCGATCACCAACTCCAAGAAATTCCCAAAACATGTTGCCTTGAACTTCTCCAACTCGACTTTCGCTCAATTTCTTGAAATCATGCTTGAACTTCCATGTCGCACCAATAAATAACTTTTCCAAAGAAATTTTCTATTACATCCTCGTAATACATGTCCCATAACCGCAAATAAACAAAATCGATTTGTACAGCTTATTAGAACCAATATAAAAACATTGTTTATACCATAAATAATTACATAAGAACCAACAAATAATATCATACTAGCAAAAACATAATATAACAATTACACAAATTGCAAAACATACTATAAAATAGCTTTCCAACATCCAACACCGATCGCACAAAAATAGTTACCATATTGTAATATAACAAGAACTATAACATGATAAAACAAAGAACTAAACAGTTATATGATAATAACCAAATAGTAATACGATAAGAACTATACAATTATAAGATAAGAACCAAATAATTATTTGATATTAAACCAAACATTTATATGATATTAATAAAATAGTTATATGATAAGAACCAAACAAATTATATCATAAGAATATATCGCTTTAATATCATAAGAATATATCATAGTAACCAAAACATGTTTATATAGTAACATATCGCTTTACATCATAGAAACCAAAACAATTATAACATAGTAATCAAACAAATATAAGATAATAACCAAAACATGTTTATATATTAACATATCAATATATGATAAGATCCAAACAAATGATGATGGTAACCAAACAAATATGTCATAAGAATCAAAACATGATCAACATGTACACCAAATCCATTTCAAATGAACAAATGTATACTACACATATACATGGAAACCAAAACAACACAAAAAGAAACCAAAATACCAAATCGAGGAACAATAATAGATTCCAAATCATAAGCAAACATTAACAACAAACATACTAAACAAGTAACCAAAAAACTATACGATAAGAACTAAACCATGTATCCATGGTAACCAATACATAAACAAACATATAAATCAACCACATTTTAGTCAAACAATGTATACTAAAGCAATTATATGGTAACCATTACAACAACAAACAAGAACTAAAGACCCAACTCAAGGAACAAAAGTGGTATCAAAATCATAATCTAACAAAGAATCAACAATTATACGATAAGAACTAAAACATCTTTTAATGGTAACCATAATGTAATAAAAAAGTAACCAAACATTCCAAATCGATCAACACAAGTGGTATCCAAAATGTAAACTAACAATATCCAAAAACATACTAACTAATAAACCAAACATTTATACGATCGTAAAATAAAATAATAACAAACCTTTAAAATTCTTTCTTCTCGTTGAATTTATATTCAAGCAAGACTTCTTGTCTTTCCGACTTAATTACATCGACATCAAAATCGTAATCTTTTTTTTGACTTCGTAAAGCTTGATACCACTATGTAACACCAACCTATGCTCACTCTTACTTGATTCCCGACCAACATTCTCCCCTTCCCTTCCTCTCCACAACAAACTTCTTCAAACCCTTTACGTAATCATCCTCTGTGATTCTTTTCTTTTACGCATTTCTTCATTGTATCATCCATTCAACATGCATCGAACTAACAAAACAAAAAACAACTAATCGAACTAATGAAAGCAAACGAAAATGGCGACTAAACAAAATGAGTCATCTCGAATCGAAAGAGTAACAACAATAATAATAAACAACGACAACAAGTAACAACAATAATAACTATACAACAAAACGAAAATGGCGATCAAACGATCAAGAATAACACCTAACAGAGAGAGAAGATAAGACGAATCGTAAAGAGAAAAAAGGGTTTCAAAGATGCAAACGAGGGTTTAGAAACAAAGAGACGTAATTACTTTATAAGCTGCTTATCACGCCTTTCAAAATAAAATAACCCATTAATATTGTCATGTCACCATTATATAATAATTCCTTAATTTAAGGACCTTTAATTATGTTAAGATTGAAAATAAAAATAAAAAATGTAATATTTTTATAATTATTTTATAACTGCTTGATTTTTTGTAATTATTTCTAAAAATGTACTACTATATGTAATTTATCCTTTATAAAAAAATAAATTAAAATATATATATAATGAATGGTAAATAAGTTATTTAGTGAGATTTATTAGAATAATGAGTACTTTTATTTTTTATATTAATGCACCTATTTTATTTTGTTTTTTATGAACAAAAAAATTTATACCTATAATCAAGGGTGGATCTATATATGGGGTAGTATAGGCCGTTGTCCCTCATGCAATTTTTTTTATAGGTAAAAGGGCAGGACAGGGCAGATATTTAAATTAATAAATTCAAGGGGATGAATTAATGGAAGAGTTAAACTTGGAGGGGGCAAAAAATTTCACAAACCAATTTAAATACAAGTAGTGAAATTTTGTTTTTTATATGAAAAAAAAAATTTATACCTCTAATCATCTGTTTGTTTGAAGAGTGAAGAAGTCTATTGCATGTATTTTTCGGGCGGGCGGGGGGAGAAATCGGGTTCAGAATTTGGAGACTAGGGCATGGAATCTGAAATTATAGGAACATGTTACAGTCTTAGGGTATGTTTGATATGGTCTGAATAAGGCCGAATGGCTCTGAATCTGAACGATTCAGCCATTCCACTTGTTTGTTTATAACTTTTAAAAAATCTGATTTGAATGAATTGGTCTGCAATAGAATCGAGTTAAAAAATCTAGGTAATGAATAAATTTGAATAATCATTTTTACCCAAATAGCCTTCCATCTCTCATTCTTTCTTCCCCATCTCCATTAACCTTTCTCTTAGCATTTCCATCGGCATCTACATCGGTGTTCTCTCTTGAAGGTATATTTTTATTCTTTTGCCTTTTAAAATTTTGTTTCTTCACTTGAATGTTTCAATCAAAGGTATATAATTGTACGATCTTCTATTCGCAAGCTATTTACTTCTAATCTCTTCTATTAAGTAGCTATTTTCTTCTAATCTCTTCTATTCGCAAGCTATTTACATTAAAACACTCCCAAATTCTATTGATTGTGAAATGGGTTGGGTAATCTTATTATATGAGTTCAAGAAGTGATAAGGAAGGATTTTCATGGAAAAATATTTGGCTGTGACCATGTCTAAAATGCTTGTGAATTTTGGGTTATCAAATTCCAACCCCAATTATGCATCGTTACGTATGAAAATAGCGATTTCTTGATTTTGCTTCGCCTAAATTACTTTATTTTTTGATTTTTTGTGCTCGATGATAACATTTTAATTAAGAATTTTTTTCGCATGACTAGATAATAATCTGGGTTATGTTCAATCTAAAAACCGAATAATTATTTAAGTCACTATGGAAACTGATTTGAGAAAAAAAGTTTGGATTAGCCAAACTCCTTAAATTTAAGAAAACATATAGAAATGAAAAGAAAAGGAAATGCTCATTTTTTCTAAGTGACATTGTATTATACTTATTTCAAGTCTCGATTAAACTTAATCCCCAATTGCTTTGGGGAGAATATAGTATTGAAAATGGAAGATCAAGTTTAAAGTCTTCAATTAGATTATCGGACTCTTGTGAGATACTCTCAACACGGAAAAAGAGTCATTAAAGTGAACATGATGTATATGTCAGAAGTGGGTTGTGCTTGTGCCTAGAAAGATATGTTAACTAGGATAATTATTGTTGTGAGTTTTCCTAATTTAGGACCATATGGTTGTGAGTTTGTGAAGTGAATTTTGCATGAAAAATATTTTGCATCAGCTTTTTTTAAGTATATTTGTTTTAAGTAAAAGCACATATATTAGGACTTGATTCATATTCAATAGCACATACCTTTCCTGTGTCCACTTTGGCTGATGGATTTTCACTTTTTAAGTTATCTATTCCTATGTGCTTGATGAAATGGATTTTTAGCTTAAGGTGGGATAGTTTTAGAGCCCAACCATTCCCACATATATTGTCCCGCTTGATCTTTGGATCGGAACACTTTGATTAAGTGATTATGAATCAGGTTATTTTAATGCTTACAGAGCATCTGCACTTATAATTAAAAGCAGTCTATGTTATTTCTGCTTCTTTATTGTTTTTATATTAATTGCTTGATTTAGCTCAGAATAATTATTACTTGCTTGTTTTTAGCTCAGAATAGTTCCCAAGCATTGTCCATAACTCATCCATGACACTATATGTTTATGCTTTTAAAAAACAATGACCGCATTGTGTTGGTCGGGAGATTCCATGACATGAAGGCATTTTTTGTTACGATGTTACTCTGAGTCCGAAAATTGTTATTTAGATTACTTGTAAGTGCAGTGTGATAATGAATGTATATGTGGCAAGATTTCAAAACTTAAGTTCTAATAATTGTTTTCATCTTTTGGATGAAATTGCATATTTTATTAGTTGCAGTCAAGCAAAAATTGTCTCGTCATCCCTTGTTGTATATTTCTGTTTGAATTTAGGATTAGAATATCTAAATTCATCCTTTTATTTGTGTTAGGCATGGAACAATCGGGTGAAACTCAAAATCAAAGAAAATCAAGAGTGAGTTGGAGAAATGAAAATGTAATGAAAACTTTTCTTGAAGCATGTATTGGCGAGGTTACGGAAAATGGTAGGCTGGGCGGTAGTCTTAAGCCATATTCATGGTCAGCGATGGTGGAGAAATCTTGAAGAACACCCACAACTTTATTGTAGATCATAAGCAAATGAAAATCGTTATGATTATATAAAGGGAAAATATCTTGCATGGTGTCGCCTAAAAAGAAAGACCGGAAATTATTATGATCCCAATGACTAACACGCTCAACTTCACGGATGAGGAATGGGAGCTAGAGTCAAAGGTTAGTAATTACATTTTTAAGTTAACCATATAAGCTTGTTAAATTATTAAACATGTGAATAACATGTTGGGTGTTTATTTTTGGATACTGAGCGAACAAGCATGTTGACTCCTTGAGGACTTCACCTTTAAGTTTTCCCGAGCTTTGCACTCAACTCTATGATGGAGCTTGCCATGGGGGATTGATGGTTGGAGACCTACCTAAAAGGATAGAGCAGATTAAACCAAATAAGGATTTGGAAATTGTTAGTATCGAGGATATCCCTTTTAGTACTCAAGCTCAAGAGTCCCCAAACCCACCTCTAAATTCATCAACTCAGGAACTTCAATCACATGCTTCCCTCTCAACTTTGAAGAACAAAGGCCAACGAAAAAAGCGAAGAAATCAACAAAAAGATATAATAACTCCGAAATAGAGGAAGAGATGTGCAAAACCTTAAAGCTCATTGTAAATAACAATAGTGAACCTTCCTTAAAGGAGTGCAAAGATAAATTAAATCGTCTTGGGTGGGGATCACAAAATCCATTGCACAAAATGGCACTTGGGATATTTTGTGAGAGTCTGAGTTATAGGGAACAATGGATCTTTACTAGAATTGATGAGAATGAAGGTTGGGTTGAAATGGTTTCCGCATGAGTTAAATTTCTAGTCTAGTTAAATATTTACTGAATGGAATATTTTTAGTTAAAACTTTAATATGTTGTATGGATCGATGGCCAGAACTTATTATTTTGGGTGCAAAGGGTTAAATTTTTGATTTTTGGCCATAACTTTTGTATGAACTTGTTCCTTTTGGTATATATTTATTTAGTAACTTATTATATTTGCTTATTGTTTGGATCATGATTTGTGAATATGCTTATACATTGGAGTTATTACATGGATCAAGTATGCAATGTCAAGAATTATCTATTTTTATTTGTTATACAATGAATATTGTATTCAAATTTTTTTAAATACATCTAGACAATTATATACTTGTTCAGCATAGTTTAGAGGGGTAAAATAGTAAAATACTGTTATTCAGATATTTCAGACATATCAATTATCAAACACCTTTTTTCATTCAGATTCAGATTCAGATTCAGCTCTTTCAAATTCAAATTCAAATTCATTCAATTTTTATCAAACAGCCCCTTACAAAAGGAAGGAAAAGAGAAATTACAAGAAACTTTCTGATAATAAGATGTCGCGGACATGACTATTTTTCTAGACACTCCTGATACTACTTATTTTACGGTCAAATCAAATTATCAGACTTGACCATATTTATACGCCTTTATTATTTGGTTACTTTTGTTCTCATATCCCTCTCAATTTTAATTTTACATTATGTACGTTAAACAATTAAGATTAGAAAACTATGATTAATTACAATATTAATTTTTCATTACATCTTATTTATTCATTACATTATCAAGGTATTTAAATTTAACATCTTATTTATAATTTTGGTCAGGATATAATTGATTTTTTATGAGTATATATAGAGGGGGAGAGAGAGAAAAAATAAAAAAAGAGATAATACACTTTTTGATTATTATACTAGGGTCCGATTTTTATTGTGGTTACCGAAACCTTTTTTTTGTTACAATCAAATAAATATACTCACCAAAATTATAAAATGGTCATTACTTAAGATTTCCGTCCGAAAAAACGGACGGAATGTTGACTATTCAAGTTGATCAGACTTTTTTGCTTACGTGGACAAGACTTCTCTTCTTTGTTATCTTTAAACAAAGTGTAGTAAAATTTATTATCTTTAAATAATAATAATAATAATAATAATAATTTCAAAATAATAGTAATAGTAATAATAAAAATTTTGAAATAATAAAAATAAAAATATTAATAATAATAATTTCAAATAATAATAATAATAATAATTTTTAAATAATAATAATTTCAAATTAATAATAATAACAATAATAATAATTTTAAAAAATTTAAAAGACTATATAAATTTTAAAATATTTTTATATGAAGTGATGTGTATTTAAAAATAATATTTTTATTATTTTATTAGTTTAAATTATTTGAGCAAGGGTAAATTTGACAAATTATTTTTTAAATACACATCATTTCATATAAATATATTTTTATAATTTATATAATCTTTTTTAAATTTGTAAAATTATTATTATTATTATTATTATTATTATTATTTTGAAATAATTATTATTTAAAAATTATTATTATTATTATTTGAAATTTTTATTATTATTTTTATTTTATTATTTCAAAATTATTATTATTACTATTACTATTATTTTGAAATTATTATTATTATTATTATTATTATTATTTATTTTATTATTTCAAAATTATTATTATTATTATTATTATTTCAAAATTATTATTATTACTATTACTATTATTTTGAAATTATTATTATTATTATTATTATTATTATTATTATTATTATTTAAAGATAATAAATTTTACTACACTTTGTTTAAAGATAATAAAGAAGATAAGTCTGGTCCATGTAAGCAAAAAGTTTTGGAGATTACAGTTATTTGATTGTAATAAATAAAAAATTCGATAATCACAATGAAAATCGGACCCTAGTACAATAACCAAAAAGTATATTATCCCGATAAAAAAATAAAGATTAGTGGCGGATGCCACACATAATAGCAACGGATGGTCTAATTACTACATTACCCCTCATTTATGTTAAATAAAATAATCATATCCACTATTAATACTAGCTAGCGGATGGACATAAGAATGATTTAGACGTATGGTTTAAGGTTTAGTATTTTGGGTTTGGAAGATTCTCGTTTTAAAAAAAAAAATTTATTTTAAAATATTTGTCGTTTACAATTTTTGAGGAAAATAAATTAATTATTTTTTTATATCACCCTACCTTTTTTCATTGTCTCAAGAAATTCTCTCCCTTGTATTAATAATTTTTAATTTTCCATAAAGAGATAGTGATGAAATTTTAAACAAATTTTACTTGATAAATGATATTTTTTTAATTCGTATGTAAAAATTTTAAACGATAATTTTTTAAGAACGGAAATAGTAATATCTAAAGTTTAAGATTTAGTATGGTCTAGGGTGTATTTACTATTTTTTATTTTATTCAATATACGAGAGGCATCTTGGTAATTATTTACTCCTTCCTGCTAGAATAACTATGCAATATGCACGTGGCTAAAAGGTCAATATAAAAATAAATAAATAAAAAGAAGAAGAGTATATTTTTTATAAAAATTTTAAAAAT
Source organism: Panax ginseng (assembly GCA_020205605.1). Classification (NCBI taxonomy): domain Eukaryota; kingdom Viridiplantae; phylum Streptophyta; class Magnoliopsida; order Apiales; family Araliaceae; genus Panax; species Panax ginseng. The sequence continues at coordinate 120,273,714 of CM035144.1, forward strand.
AAATAATAAAAAAATGAGGAGAGAGAAAAATAATTTTTAATAGGTGAAAAAAATTAAAGGAACACATTTACATAACTAATGCATCTATACGAGAAAGAGTTTTGCTAAAAAAAATTAGACAACGATTTAACAAAAACATAACAAATAAGAGGGTCAAATTTATAATTTAGTCCGGCTATTCCTGTCATATGAGAAAGTGTTAGGCCGTACTAGTTCATTCGCCTAATCGTGCAAGCTTTCTGTATCTTCATACGATGAAGTTCTAGGGTTTCTGTTAATCCAGCTGGTATGAGAATGAATTTACGAATTCGATCAAACCAAACTATTCTTCTTTTTTATGTGTAAACAATTTTATCTGTATTTAATTTAATTTGATTTTATAATTCATGGTCAAGACTTTCATTTTCTTTTTTATAAAACTTATTTTATTACAATTTGATTCTAACGTAGGGCTTAGGGATAACATGGGGAATGGGCTAGAGGAAATTAAGGAGGAAGCATCATGGTCAAGACTATAGAATAGAGAAGTCACCTTACTAGCTTATAAAGCTTCATTCTTTTAGCTGTAGTTTTACAAAGTGTTTCTACTACTACTAGAACTGATAAGAAAAAAGTTGACCTACCAATTTAAAAAGCACTTCATAGAAAATTGACCAACGCTTTTAAGTTTCCCCTGGGAAGAAGCAAGAATCTGGAACACACAAGGCAGCAAGAATGCATTTTCAACACCAATATTGAAAATGCATCCTCAGTTGACTCATATTACAGAAAGTAGTGTACACAGCAACAATTAAATAAAAATTAACAGGAACCACATATAGAGTTTAAGGATCACACCTATTTGAATTGATCAGACGGTAGTTTTTGAGCTTCTATCATCTTTTACAAGTGAATCTAGTGAGATTCAAGATCCTGGGAAGCAACATCACTAATAATCAGGTAATAGACGCCCAAAACTGATTGCTAGCACAAATCTTGATTTGTGGTTTGGCCAAACCACAAATCAGTTAGCAACTAACTTCAATACAACAAAGCAATTAGATCAGAGAATAATCTACATTTTACAATAAATATGTTACCTAAGCACCGCTGCACAATCTATCGACCAGTCAAGTTTTTTTCATTAAAAAAAATCATTTTTCCTTGGCTTCAAACAAATTAACAAATTTGAACAAATATATTCTTCCAAATGCTTCAGAGGTTGCAAGGCCAATTTTGGCTTTTGTGGAGCCATTAGCAGGTAGAAATATAAGAAATCAAGTTTAAAATGCATGAAAAAGATAATCAGGAATATCAAATTCAGATTCTTTTTTGAAATTTGCTGCTCAACTAGACCCACACATATATTTTGTAATTTGTTCATCCAAAATACATGGTGCCAAGAAGGGCTTACAAACCCTTCCCCAGTATAAACATTTTGTATCAAACTCTAAAACCAACAACAATTAGTTGACCATGACTACTTATTTCCTTTCTTGGGGTGTGTGTGAAGATGTGGGTATCCTAACCGCTTAACATTAATCTTACAAGTACAACCCCCAAACCACCCCTCACCCAAAAAAAAACACTAGCTTCGCAATTCCAAGCATAAGCTTGTTTGGACAGCCCTTGGAATTAGCAAGATTTGATCATGATACCTCCCCTTATCATGATATGGTGGAGCACAAGCCATTGAACCAATCCAAGGGGGATAGATGACCACCTCTTATAGTTTGCCATACACATTCAAACTCAAATTTGACAACAGTGATGATAAATGGAGTAACCAGAATTATAGATTTCCTCTCCAAGAAACATATGGACAAAATGTACTGGGAACAATGCTTTTTTACCAGGCAAAACAAACTTAAAGTTAAAAGCTAATGAAATAGAGAAGGGTGAAGGAAAGAATTGAGGGATAAACATAAAACAAACAGACATACCCAACTTCTTATATTTTGCGGTAATGATAGATTCATGTTCAAGTTCTTAAGATTTGTCTATAATAACAAATGAAAGGTAATTAGCATGAGGGGAAAAAGGGACAGCTACCAATGAGACACTGAAAGGAGCACCTGCCAACTGATAGCAGCATCTGTGATCAGTTGTAACAACAAATTGCTAACACTCATAACAGTAACCCTTGTTCCCAGTATTAAAATTAATTAGAGCTCTGAGCAATCTATGCATAAAAGTAACCATTCGGCAGGAAATTACTAATGATTACTATATATACCTAATATCAATATCCATTATCCAATCATTCACACTTGTAAGTGTATGCAGTAGTGTAGCATGTTTCATTGAACCAAAATAAATTTTGGGCATATATGATAGCTGCATACATAAACTATTACAAATCAGATTCCTTTCTTTTTTTTCTTTGTTACTAATAAAACTCAAGGACCAAAAGGTTAAGAATTACTTGTGAAATACTTCCAACTATCAACTAGCAATTTTTAGCAAGCAAAATGAAATCAGATATAAACTACTCTGATACTGACTAGATTAACAAGTTCTGTGGTAGGTTAGACCAAAACTATGGCCAAAGAAATACATACTTAGATAAATATCATTGACACCAAAGGATAAATGGAGATTGAGTGCATTACAATGGAAGTTTACTAGACAATGAACTAAAATTTTGATGTATTTAATCCCAAAAGTTTCAAGGCAAAGATCAATCCTCTGATATACATAATCAAACAGAAAATGAAACAACAAACAGTACAGCAAGGTTATCTTAACACAAACAACACCAGATTCAATTAGAAAGTATAAATTATATATAGTTGATTAAATTAAGGTACTAAACTCACTTCTTTCAAATTCAACAATAAAGCAATCTCTAATTTAAGTAAGCATCATCTCTATTGCTTTTCCCCGTACCGAATTCATTTCAAATTTTCACACAAATACATCTATTTAGGGATCATAAGTAAGATTTAAGCTAGTTCATAAGATTCTACATTAATTACAACATTAAAGTTGAAACCACACCTTTAGCATATTATACTTCTATTCAAGACTGTTAAGCTCACAAAAACTTACTTCTCAGTCCCAGGGAAAAAAAGGGGCGAATTATATTCTCAATCAAGAAAACCTGTTTTGCGCCACACAGCATTGCGAACGAGACGAAGATCTCTCCCTTTCAGAGTTCTTCCGACGCCTTCGAGCACGGAAAACGTGGTTGTGGGTGCATTCCCGGATCCTCTAGCAACGATCTCGTGCGGTGGCAACATCTCTTCGTCCTCATCATTATCGAGGTCCACGTCAGTCAGTTCGCTGTTTTTCACCTTCCTCGGCATCATCGGAACGTTCATCGGAGCCGATTGCTGGAATTTTCTCGCCGGCATTGACTGGGAGTAATCTCTTTCCTGCGGAGGTTTTGGTATCGCTGGTATTATCCTTGAAGATGAAGCAATTGAAGGTTTTCGATACAAAACTGGACGGTTAGGCTTCCGGTGGTCTTCTGATAATGCGGCAAGGATGCCAGACCTCTCCGGCAGCCGGAAAGAGTTGCGGTTATGGTTTAGGTTTCCGGCCGTGGGAGAACTTAAGGTCGATCGCTGGTTTGGTTGGGCGAAATCGCCGGTCCAGAAGACATCGTCTTCATTGAGCTCATCGCCGGCACCGGTGATGATGTCAGATGACTTCGGTGGAGAGAAAACGTTAAGGAATCGGTCGGAGGAGGGTGTGCGACGGTGGCTACGGAGGTTAACGATGCTGTTTGGCTCCATGGAGTTATAACTTATACGGCTAGAGATACACCTCGACTCGTTACGTTCTGGAAAATGTAAGACTTCTAGTCGCATTTGTATACATATAGATGCAAATGACAAAATTGTCTCCCACAGTTGAAAATTTTTCAATCAATACATTTATTTATTTAAAAATAACAATTATGTTCCTTTTCGTCATTCTAACCAAATACTTCGCCCAAAAAATTAGCTAAATTATACGAATTAGATAGGGATGCTTAAAATTTATAGGAAAAAAATAAGGAATAGATTATAAAAAATATTTGTGAGTTTTTTTAGGAAAAAAAAAGAGATGGAGAAAAGCTTCGAAAAAAAAAATTCTTCTGAATTTATATTGAGATTTGTTATTTATAGATTTTAAGAAAATATTAATGACTTAAATTTACATATTATCCTTAAATAAATTTACAAAGATAATACTCTCTGTTTCTTTTTTTTTTTTTACAAATATCATTTTAGATAAATATTTTTCTCTTAATATTTATCGGTTGAAAATTTTAATTAAGTATTAATTGATTAATTTTCAATAGTATTCCAAATATTAAATATAAATTTAATTCTCTTATCTACTTTTTATTCAATAAATAACAATATAATTATAATGTAAAGACAATATTGACATTTAAAATTATTTTTAACTAAAAAATATAGTATTAGTTGTTTTCTTAATATATGTGCTAACTATTAAAAATACAAATAATAAAGGACGAAAAAATATTAGTAAGATTTTATATAATTATTTTAGTCAACTAGATAAAATATTAAGGGTGCTTCTACACAGATAGGTCAATTGAATCGGTTTATTGGACAGGTGAATTTTTTATTTTTTTTAGGAGTCATAAGTAAAAAAAAATAAAAAAATAAAATCCATATTTTATTAATCCGACAAGACTTATTGAAATATTAATTATATTTTTAGATTTTTATATTTGATGGACTAGAAGGTGAACATAAAATATAAGATTAATGGAATATTTAGTTGGTCATCAATGTCAGCATGTTAAACAATGTGGTGACTCAACTGGTGTGGCGAGTGGTAGTCGTTGTGTAGTTGGTGGAGTATTAAAAGAGTACTCTGGCTCAAGCCAAGAGAAGAAAGAGACGAGATAGAGAGAGAACCAGGGGTAGTACATTGAAAGTCTAAACTGAACCCCACAAGTCATGCTCAATTGTGACGTGCTGACGTCTTTCTTTTCCTCCATCTTTCTTTCTTTGTGTGGGTCCCGCCACATTCAATACCGGCGCTCCACCTTATCTACGAAAACTGGAATTAACAAGTACTCACTTCGTCCAAGGATAAAAATGTTAATTTTTTGCATATTAAAAAATAATAATAATAATAATAAAATTATTTATATTTAAATTTTTATTTAATTACATAATTTTTTGTACATTACTCGTAATGCTCCATAAATATGCATAAAAAATAGAAATATACTCCGTTCCTTAATATAGGTTATTTTAAAGTTGTGCACAAATATTAAAAAAATGATTGTATAATATTAATTATAATATCAATTGTCTATATTGCCCTTGTATTGGAAGAAGATATTGTTATTTATTGAACAAAAAATAATAAGAGAACCAAAGTTAAATTTAATACTTGGGGTAATATTGGAAACTAAACAATTAATACTTACTTGAAATTCTCAAACGACTTATATTAAGGAATGGAAATATTTCTCTAAAACGACTTATATTAAGGAACGGAGGTAGTAACAATTAATAATAAGAATATTATATACAAATTATTATAAAAATAAATCATTTAAGCTAAAATAGACATTTAACTTGAAATTAGCTAAAATAGTTGTAAGACCCCAACTTTTATGAATAAATATGAATTTTCTATAATTATCATTTTTTTAAATATTATGGAATGAATTTAATATAATGTTATAGTTGTGGGTAATAGTTATAAAATTTTGCAAAGAATATGAGTTGTTATATAATATTCGATTGGTGGGAGAATATTCATTTTAACGAGGAAATATTAAATGCGGCGACACAATAATTAGTGGACCCCAATAACGGAATTATTATCGAATTGAGAAAACTTGCAAAAATATTTTATGAAATAACGGCGGAAGTTTTATCATTAAGCATTGAAACACCGTGTTAAAAGATGCGAGAATACTGGCGTGGTTGCGTAAAGTATACATATATTGATTATTGATCTTTACGTGAGAAGTCACTCCGGTTTTGTTCAATTATTGCTTGATATTGTTGCATAGTATCTCACGTTAATTGATTCAATTATTATCGATATTTTATTGAGATAGCCGAAATTATTAATATTATTATTTGCAATATTAACGATGTACAGAACTTACGCGAGGAGAGGTTTGGTCACCTAATTGCGTGCGATAGGGAGAAATCCTTATTGAAAAGCCCCCTCTTTCTTGGGAACAACATGGTCGATTAATAGTGTGAATTATAATAATGATGATGAAGTTTTATTTTATTAGTATTATTAATGTAATAAAACAGAATTTTTTTATATAAAAATGAATACTTTTACAAAGTTATTCGTTTTATTAGACTATAAATAGAATATATTATATTACATTATGCATAAATATTTGCATAGTAAAATCTTTTTATATAAAAGCAGAATACTTTTATAAAGTTATTAGTTTTATTAGACTATAAATAGAATATATTATATTTTATTATCGTAGTATTTGCGTAGTGTCTGCGTAGTATTTTTGTATAGTAATTTTTTTTATATAAAACAAAATACTTTTATAAAGTTATTCGTTTTATTATATTATAAATAGAATATATTATATTTTATTTAAAAGATTTTATTTTATTAGAATATTTTATAGTAAACCAATCTGAGGCCATCTGTTTAAAAAGCAAATCAATCTGGACCGGCTTCAAAAATTAGTTCTTATTCACCATTCTCTATAAATAAATGAAGCTCATTCCTTCATTATTTCTTACGAATTCACTTTGACTCTAGAGAGAAAACTATAGAGAAAAAGAAGAAAAATGATATAACTACTTCACTCTTTCCTATATCCGGTTGTTATAAGGTAAGGGGTATTATTTCTTTCGTATTCATGAAGAGAACTTATTATTCCATTTTTTTATTACATTAGAATAACACGTATATATACGATCTATCCTATACTTGGTGAAATTCTTCATTATTCCATTCTTTATCATTATGTTAGAATAACTTTTATACATCTTGATCTGCATATACATGGTGAAATTCTTCCATTATTCCATTCTTTAATATTCATTTGGAACATCCTCATACATGCGTTTCTGCATGACTGAATTAAAGATTATTTATTATTCTGTTGGAATATCATGTCGATATGAATTTACTTTGACACAGTTCCGTTATTTATTATTCTGTTGGAATATTACGTTGCATGCGTGTTTCTGGCGTGACTTTATTCGTTATTTATTATTCTGTTGGAATAACCTTTGTCGTATGCGATCTATCGCGTGCACGGTGATTTCTTTTGTTATTCCATTCTTTATTATACTCGGTTGGTTAAAGTTTTGGCTTATATACTCCATGAAATTAGTGAAATATCCTTGATATTTGCACTTCATCCGATATCTTTTCATGGAAATATTCTTACGAGCATTCTTAAATTTTACTCTCTGAAAAGTATCATGTTGACAATTTAGGCGTTATTAGTTCTGGATAAATTAATTCTTGAACTTGTTTTATTGAATTCTTATATCATTGTCATCATCCTCATGTTTATATTATGTTGAAAGTCATCTCATGGCTTTGTAGTGCGTAGATGGACTTGGTATGATTATGACCGAGGATTAATCGATATAATCATGACCGTAATGTTACAAATGATGTGGTAAAAGTCCTTATTGGCCGTGGTGCATTGATGGGCAGTTGTTGGCATGATAATGACCATTGATGAATACACGAATATTCTTGGCCCGTAGTGCATGGATAATTTGTGGTTGTGATACTAATAAATATCTTTGGCCGTAGTGCAGGGATGATGTGGATTATTTAAGTTGAGTCTCAGCGATAAAAGTGATGAAAAACCTTTTAAATCATAAAAGATAGTAGATTTTATCCTCTAATTGACTCTTTTAATGGATTGCTTGTTCTGCTGCAGTTAAACTTGATGTTTGTTATATTGTATCGGTTTAACAACTTTGTTGAAGGCTAACGATAATTTATTCTATATTATCTTAGTCATAATATTTCTTTTATTGGCTAGTTGAGCTCACCTTTTACTTTTTATTGTTCTCTTCGGAAATGAGAGCGTAATGAGGGACTAGTCGGGGAAGCGAGTGTGCCAGTCCGAGATAATAGCATTTGTAGTCCTCACTATTCTATTAAATAGTGTGATAATAAATATAATGAGAACTCAATTGAGTGTGGATATTGTCTAGATTACAATATTTGTATTAAAACTCACAGCATATGTTTTGTCGTATTTTACACAACAGTTGTATAATTAAGTTGTATTTGAATTTTGTACCATGTATTTGGCGACTTAAGATAGGTGATGTATACCTATTTTTGGGGCGTCACAGTTGGTATCAAAGCTTAGGGATATGATCCATGGCTAAGATGTGAGACAAGAACTAGGAGGGGAGAGACGGAAAATTCCTTCACTAATATGACCTACCTAATTTATTTGGTATTTAATTGGTCGGTCAGAGTATAGGGATAATATGTGATATGTTAATTAACCCTTATTTTGTGGCAGTATTTGAAAATGACATCAGAGAATATTGAGAACATCAATGGAGCACAGGAGACCGTTGAGTCTCCACAGATCAATAATCAGGATAATGTGCATCAGGAAGGCGACAATCCTCAGGCAAACAACAACACTGACAAGATGATGAACGATGGAATGTTCAGAGGCTTTATGCAATTCATGCAACATCAGGCGAGAGCGGCTCCTGTCCAAAATGCAGGTGGAAACACTGGTAACTCTCGGACGATCACCGCCAAACAGTTTAAGGAGTTGGGACCACCGGAGCTTTTTGGAGAGCCAAAACCACTTAAGGCGAAGACGTGGATAAAACAGATCAACAAGATATTTGATGTCTTGGGTTGCTCCGAGGAGCAAAAGGTTCCCTTTGCCACCTTCATGTTGCGTCAGCGGCTGATTCTTGGTGGGAATCAGAAAAGCGTACTCAACTCTTGCCATTTGAAAAATGACTTGGAAGAAGTTCCAATAATTATTCAACGACAAGTACTTTTTCGAAAGTATTCGTCACATGAAAGAGGTAGAGTTCATCAAGCTGGAGAAAAATAACATGACCGTGTCGCAGTACGAAGTAGAGTTTGCCGAGTTGTCCCGGTTTGCGTCCCATTTGGTTGATAATGAGGAGAGAATGACATGAATGTTTCTAAGAGGTTTGAAACCCGAGATACGTCAATATCTTATCTCTCATAAATTGTGTTTGTATTCAGATGTTATTAATAAGGCTCAGTTATTGAAGCGCGATAATGAGTCAACCCAACCAAAAGAGAGCAGCCAGCAAAATGATAATACCAGTGATAACAGTCATCGAAGCGATGACAATAAGCGTGGAGGGAATCAACATGCAAGAAATAGTAACCACTTCGATGGTAATTGTGACGCCCCCAAAATAGGTATACAACACCCATTCTGAGTCGCCAAAATACATGGTATAGAAAGCAAATTACAACTTTGACAATACAGATGTCGTGTAGAATACGACAATACAACTGTGAGTTTGAATACAAATATTGTCTTAGACAATATACACACCCAAATAAGTCCTCATTAATTATTCATACACTATTTTACGTAAATATTGAGGACTTTAAAACATCTTCCTAGAACCATCACTCCATACCCCGACTCGATCTCTCGCTTTATGTTCTCACCTCCACGAGAAGAAAAATGGAACAAAAAGGAAAAGGGTGAGCTCAACTAGCCCGAAAAGAATATTATGACTAAGATAATATACAACAAATTATCGTTAGTCTTCAACAGGAAAAATCTAATAGAATACAATAGACAACGAGTTTTAGATCAACAAATGCAATGAAAGCAACAATCCATTAGAAGAGTCACGTAGAGAAAGAATTCTACATCTTCAAGGTTTAAAAGTCCATCATCAATAGTTTATCCACAGATAACAATCAATATACATCTTTAATCATCTTTGCACTACAGCCCGAAGATATTCATTTGTATCACCAGTTGGTCATGTTCATCTCAACACTTTGCTCATCTTTTACCTTCTGGTCAAAGATATTCATCGATTAATCGTTCATCTTTGCACTACAGGGCCAAAGATATTCATTTATATCACCATTTAGACCGAGGATGATGAAAAATATTTTTAAAGAAAGCGAATCCAAGTTGAAACAAAATGACAAGGATTAAGGATTCGTATTTTGTTTTACCCATGTCCAAAAATACTTCGAAAATAATCGTAGTGGTGTAAAATTCAAGAATGATCAAAACATGGATACAATCAAAGCTAGTATCCAGAATAGATATTTTGGACAAAAAGAAAAATTTTTATTTTTCTAATTGAATAGTCTTGATGATAAGTGAATAAGTGTCAGTATCGTGAATAGTCTTGGTATACGTGCATAAGAAACCCAACACACAACAAGTTCCAAATTTGATAAAAAGTTCACCAATACTTGAAGATAATGATATTGAAGAAAAATATCATTTAAGAAGAAAATAATACCCTTACCTCAAAATAACCGTCTTACATTGAATTTGGTTATAGTCTTGTGAAACTTCATGCGTATAGCAACACTCAAAGTATACTCACAAGAATACGCCGATAATATAGAGAGAGAAGAAAACTTAGTTTACGGTGTGATTTTTCAATTCTAACTTAGCCTCTATTTATAGGAAAATGCTAGAACGCATGAAAGGAGACTAAAATAATAAATTAATATTATTTATAAACCAATTTCTACGCATGCTTTCAGGCCCTCAATCTTTGAAAATTTCAAATGAAATTTATATGCATTCAACACCCACCAAAAATCTGGGTCCCACCATAATTAATAAAAAAAATTATTTTATTTTCCGTAACTTCAATAATTCATAGAAAATAGTTCGTTTATCGAAAAATTGAAACTCGCGACTTTCCATGGGAAATTCCATTCTCTACAACTTTGCGAGAAGAAAATATTTCCAAATTCCAAATGAAAATGACCAAAATCCATAAACAGACGATTTTATACTATAATCAATTTTCGGTTAAGAATTGTGTCCAAACCATACACAAAACATATGTTAAACATTTAATGCCACAAAATACTCTACCTCCTCATATACTCATATATCCCACAATCATTATAAAAAATATCACCGTTAATATATTATTAAAATAATATATTTAAATGTATTATTTTATCGAAAAAAGATAAAATATTAATTTTCAACAATTGTCACATTAAAATTTTCTCCATCTATATCCACATAAAATAAATATTTTCTTTATCATAATAATCAATAATTAATTATTCAAAATAATATTACGTAATCACAAGATCGACAACCGGTAGTTCTCCTCAGAAAGAGGGGCTTTCCAATAAGGTTTTCTCCTTACTGGCAGCATGATTAGGTGACCAAACCTCTCCTTGACGAACTTTCTAGACATTGCCAATAATGTTATCGATAATATTATTCAAATAATATGAATTATTGATTTGATAATGAAAAATCTTGTGTAATGACAATTATTGAAACAATAATAATATAAATATCAACGCAAAGAATTATTGAATTAATAAAATATAATATTGAATAAAGAATCATCGTAACAATTATTGAGTAGTGCCTTCACGTAAGGATCAATAATTCAACAATCTTGTGCAATACTGGTAATGCTTCTTGTGCACCACCACGCGTATTATATTTTTAACCACCGTAACCCAACAATTATTAACGATAACAATTTACGTAGTTATTTATAAAACTCAATCTTTGTCGCTTTCTTTCATCCAATCGTTTTTTTACATTATGGGGCCCACCAAATGATCAAGCTACTTGGTCAACGTCGGAGATTCCCGACAAAAAAGAATATTCCACGACCAAACGAATATTCCCAAACAATAATGAATATTTTATAACCACAGCTTATTTTGTAAACTTTGCACATTTCACCCATAACCAAAGAATTATATCAAATTAACCCTTATTAATTTAGAATAATGAATAAAGAAAAATTCAATTTTATTTATAATAAGTTGGGGTCTTACATAATCATGGCTAAAACAATAAGAATGGACATTTCAAGAAGAGAGATTCAACAATGATGAAAAAAGACGCAAAGACCAACACCGTTGTTAATGAAGGAGAACGACCACCTATCATATGCTTCAAATCACGAAGGGAGGACACATCGGTCAAAGCTGCCGATGTCGTCCAAAGCATGTTATAATTGTGGAAGAGAAGGTCACCTAGCTTTGATTTTGTCATTCACCAAGACAAGTTCAACTAGGATGGAGGCCCAAAGATGCGTCCCGAAATGTCAAAGCCAAGATGGTCAAGGGAAAGCGTTTGTTGTGACCTCACAAAAAGCAAGGAACCCGAACGTGGTCATCACGGGTAAGCTTATCATAAACTCTAGCGAAGTATATACCTTATTTGATACCGGTTCTACCCATTCTTTTATTTCTCCTACTTGCGCTCAACGTTTAAATTAGACTCCGGAGAAATTAAACTTTGACTTATCTGTTGAAACTCCGTTGGGAGAAACCTTTATTACATCCACTGTTTATAAGTCTTGTTTGGTTCAAATCGGTACCCTCACATTACCTGTCGATCTTATTTCATTGAAAATACTTGCATTTGACGTAATTCTAGGGATTGATTGGTTAACTACTCATCATGCAAAAATTGATTATTTTCGTAAGGTTGTTAACTTTCATATTCCTAACCAACCTATTATGCGAATTCAAGCAACCAAACCATTAAAATCAATCACTGTCATCTCAAGCCATAAAGCTATTCATTTATTAAAAAACGGATGTCAAGCTTTCTTAGCTCATGTCACGGATCTAAACAAAAATACATCAATTTTGAATGATATTTCTATTGTTAATGAATTTCCTGACGTATTCCCTGGAGAACTTCCTGGCCTATCCCCAGAGCGTGAAATTGAATTTTGTATCGACCTTGAACCCGGCACAAAACCTATTTCCAAAGCCACATATCGAATGGCTCCTATTGAACTTCAGGAGTTAAAGACCCAACTGCAGGAATTGTTAGACATTGGTTTCATTCGTCCTAGTACATCTCCTTGGGGTGCTCCTGTTCTATTCGTGAAAAAAGAAAGAGCGGGAGTATGCGACTTTTGTATTGATTATCGGGAGTTGAATCATGTCACCATCAAAAATAAGTACCCATTGCCACGTATTCATGACCTATTTGACCAAATTCTGGCGCCAAATTCTTTTCAAATATTGATCTTCGTTAGGATATCACCAATTGAAGATTAGAACCGATGATATTCCAAAGGCGACTTCCAGAATCTTCGATGCGGGCATTATGAATTCCTAGTCATGTCTTTTGGATTGACTAATGCTCATCATCTTTGCCTTCATGGATATGATGACCTTAGTATTCAAGGAATATTTGGATCACTTTGTGGTTGTCTTTATTAATGACATCCTTATTTATTCCAAAAGCCGTGAAGATCATGAAAGCAACACTTGAGGTCGATACTTCAAAAGCTTCGTGAATATAAGTTTTATGCCAAGTTGAAGAAATGCGAGTTACGCTCGAGGAAGTAGCATTCCTTGTGTGACGCCCAAAAATAGGTATACATCACCTATTCGAAATCGCCAAATACATGGTGATGTAATACAAATAGAATCTTTAATATCTGAACAAGAGAAATCATGAGTTTTAATACAAATATTATCTTCTAGACAATATCCACACTCAATTGAGTCCTCATTACAATTACTATCACACTATTTAACAAACTAGTGAAGACTACTAATGCTATCATCTGGAACGTCACTCCGTTCCCCGACTAGTCCAGGCTACGTTCTCATTTCCTGAAGAGAACAATGAAAGAAAGGGTGAGCTCAACTAGCCCAGGAAGAAATATTATGACTAAGATAATACGAAATAAATTATCGTTAGCCTTCAATGTGTTAAACCGATACAATATAACAAACATCAAGTTTAACCTGCAGCAGAATGCAATCTATTAAAAGAGTCAATTAGAGGATAAAATCTACTATCTTTTACGATTTAAAAGGTTTTTCATCACTTTTATCGCTGGGACTCAGCTTAAATAATCCACATCATCCCTGCACTACGGCCAAGGATATTCATTAGTATCACAACCACAAATTATCCATGCACTACGGGCCAAGAATATTCGTGTATTCATCAATGGTCATTATCATGCCAACAACTGTCCATCAATGCACTACGGGCCAATAAGGACTTTTACCACATTATTTGTAACATTACGGTCATGATTATACCGATTAATCCCTGGTCATAATCATACCAAGTCCATCTACACACTACAGGCCACAGATGACTTTCAACATAATATAAACATGAGGATGATGACAATGATATAAGAATTCAATAAAACAAGTTCAAGAATTAATTTATCCAAGAACTAATAACGTCTAAATTGTCAACATGATACTTCTTTGTAGAGTAAAATTCAAGAATGCTCAGAAGAATATTTTCATGAAAAGATATTGGATGAAGTGCAAATATCAAGGATATTACACTAATTTCATGGAGTATAGAAGTCAAAACTTTAACCAACTGAGTATAATAAAGAATGGAATAACAAAAGAAATCACCATGCATACGGTACTTGGCATGAATAAGGTTATTCCAATGAGAACAATAAATAACGGAACCGGTCGGCGTAATATGCACGGCAGCCGGGATATTCCAAATGTAATAATAAAGAATGGAATAATAACGAAATCACCGTGCATGCGGTGCCGATGTATAAAGTTATTCCAACGAATAATAAATAACGGAACCAGGTCCCATAAAAGCGCATTGCATGATATTCATTCGAATGAATAATAAAGATGGAACCGAGTCCGGTGTAAAACGCATGCATGTGATATTCCAATGAATAATAAAAAAATGGAATAATCTGAGAATTTCACCATGTATGCGGTACTTGATGTAGCAAAGTTATTCCAGCAGAATAATAAATAATGGAATAACAGAAGAATTTCACCAATTAGGGTAGCTCGTGTATACAGGTTATTCCAATGAGAATAATAAAAGACCGGAATAATGTAAGTTCTCTTCATGAATATGAAAAAAAAAAAAAATACCCCTTTACCTTATAAAGAAGAGTACTCTCAGAAGCGGTAGAGGCGGGGATATACTTGAAAAAACTTGCACTACGCTCAAAAGCTTTCTTAAACGCTAAAGAAATACGCCAAGATTATAGAAGAATAATTCTCTCTACGGTTTATCTCTAGAGTTTGATTGAATTAAAGAAATAATGAAGGAATAAACTTCTATTTATAGAAGAATGGATTGAATCGTAACCAATCTATGAACGGTCTAGATCGATTTATTTTAAACGGATGGTCCAGATTGGTTTACAATAAAATATAATATATTCTATTTATAATCTAATAAAACGAATAAATTTATAAAAGTATTTTGCTTTATATAAAATGATTTTACTACGCAAATACTACGCAGCCTTTATCTACGCAAATACTATGCATAATAAAAAATATAATATATTCTAATTATTATACAATAAAGCAGATAACTTTATAAAAGTATTACATTTTATATATAAAAGATTTTACTATTAGCCTAATAAAACGAATAACTTTATAAAAGTATTACATTTTATATAAAAAGCTTTTCATTTTATTACATTAATAATACTAATAAAAAACAAAACTTATATAATATATATATATATATACATAACAATCAACAATAATTGAATCAAATAACGTGAGATACTATCAGTAAAAGAACTACTATAAGCAATAATTGAACAAAAGCGAGTGACTTCTCACGTAAGCATCAATAATCAATACCGGTAATGCTTCTATCGCAACCACACGACATCTTGTATTTTACTACCGAGTAGTTCAACAAAGATAATTCGGTAAACTTCCACCGTTATTTTTATAAAAATATTTTTGTCATTTTCTCAATCCGACAATAATTCCGTTGTGGGGTCCACCAATGATTGTGTCGTTGTATGAATATTCCCTGCTAAAATGAATATTCTCCGACCAATCGAATATAATACAACAACTTGCATACTTTGTAAAATTTATAAATACTATCCACAACTATAACATTATCTCAAATTCACACCATAATATTCAAAAAAAATATTTCGAGAAAATTAAATCTTTATTCGTAAAATTTGGGATTTTACACCTTGGGTACGTGGTATCAAGTCATAGAATATCTGTTGACCCAGCAAAGATTGAAGCTATTCAAAGCTAGGAGCAACCTAAATCGATGGACCAAAGAAGACGTAGCTTTCTCGCTTAAATTGATTATTATCGAGATTCAGTATAATGGTTTTCTCGAATCGCTACTCCCTTAACTCAAATAACTTTGGAAAGATACAAAATTCGGTTGGAGCGAGGAATGTGAGAAGAGTTTTCAAGAACTCAAGAGAAGACTCATTTCAAAGACTGCTCGGCGACAATACCATCCGGCTCGGAGGATTTGTCATCTACCGTGATGCTTCGCAAAGGGTTAGGATGTGTTCTCATGCAACACGGGAAAGTCATTGCCTATGCCTCTCGACAACTCAAAGAATATGAGAGGAATTATCCTACTCATGATCTAGAGTTGGCAAATTGTTATCTTCGCATTTAAAATTTGGAGGCATTACTTGTATGGGGAGAAAGTGGAGATCTTTACGGATCATAAAAAGCCTCAAATATTTCTTCACTCAAAAGGAACTCAACACGCGATATATGACGTTGGCTTGAATCTGTTGAAAGATTATGATCATACCATCCAATACCATCCCGAAAAGCGAACGTAGTGGTAGACGCGTTGAGTAGAAGATCATATCGCGGTGCAAGTGCGATATTGTCAACGCAGAGCCCATTTTTTATGACTTGCAAAGGATGGAGGTAGATATTGTCTGTGTGAAGTACCGCATGCATGGTGATTTCTTTTGTTATTCCATTCTTTATTATACTCAGTTGGTTAAAGTTTTGACTTCTATACTCCATAAAATTAGTTGAATATCCTTGATATTTGCGCTTCATCCAGTATCTTTTCATAAAAATATTCTTCTGAGCATTCTTGAATTTTACTCTACAAAGAAGTATCATGTTGACAATTTGGACGTTATTAGTTCCTGGATAAATTAATTCTTGAACTTGTTTTATTGAATTCTTATATCATTGTCATCATCCTCGTGTTTATATTATGTTGAAAGTTTTGACTTCTATACTCCATAAAATTAGTTGAATATCCTTGATATTTGTGTTTCATCTAATATCTTTTCATGAAAATATTTTTCTGAGCATTCTTGAATTTTACTCTACAAAGAAGTATCATGTTGACAATTTGGACGTTATTAGTTCCTGGATAAATTAATTCTTGAACTTGTTTTATTGAATTCTTATATCATTGTCATCATCCTCGTGTTATATTATGTTGAAAGTCATCGTGGTACTTCATGGTGCATAGATGGACTTGGTATGATTATGATCAGGGATTAATCGGTATAATCATGGCCGTAATATTACAAATGATGTGGTAAAATTCCTCATTGGCCCGTAGTGCATTGATGGACAGTTGTTGGTATGATCATGACCATTGATGAATACACGAACATTCTTGGCCCGTAGTGCATGGATAATTTATGGTTGTGATACTAATGAATATCATTGGCCGTAGTGCAGGATGATGTGGATTATTTATTAAGTGGAGTCCTAGCGATAAAAGTGATGAAAAACCTTTTAAATCATAAAAGATAGTAGATTTTATTCTCTACTTGACTCTTTTAATGGATTGCTTGTTCCGCTGCAGTTAAACTTGATGTTTGTTATATTGTATCAGTTTAACATTGTTGAAGGCTAACGATAAATTATTTTGTATTATCTTAGTTATAATATTTCTTACTGGGCTAGTTGAGCTCACCCTTTTACTTTTATTGTTCTCTTCAGAAAATGAGAACGTAGCAGGGACTAGTCGGGGAACGGAGTGACGGTCCAGATAATAGCATTAATAGTTCTCACTATTCTGTTAAATAGTGTGATAATAAATATAATGAGGACTCAATTGAGTGTGAATATTGTCTAGATGACAATATTTGTATTAAAACTAACAGCATATGTTTTGTCGTATTTTACACGACTGTTGTATAATTAAGTTGTATTTAAATTTTGTACCATGTATTTGGCGACTTAAGATAGGTGATGTATACCTATTTTAGAGGCGTCACAATAGTAATAAAGACTTTTATACTTAGACGGAGGAAGTACTATATAGAAAACTACTTCCTCCCTTTGTTTCTTAATATAAGTCGCTTTAGAGTCGTGCACAAATTAAAAAAATAATTATAAATATTAAATATAATATCAATTATTTGTATTGCCCTTATATTAAAAAAAAATGTTATTTTTTGGACAAAAAATAATGAGAGAATCAAAGTTATATTTAATACTTAGGGTAATATTTAAAACTAAACAATTAATGTTTACTTGAAATTGTCAAACGACTTATATTAAAGAACAAAAATATTTCTTTAAAATGACTTATATTATGTTTTATAATTTCCTTTGTTAATAATTACATAAAAACTCATTCGATACTAATTTTTATTTATATATTTTGAATTTAATTTTAACATATTCATAATTTGTATGTTTTATAATTTTTTATACATATTTGTTAATAATTACACATAAAAACTCATTCCATATTAATTACAAAAATAATTAAATACATATTTTAGTTTTTTGTCTTGTATCTTTTTTGCCAACTTTTCTAATTTATATTTCACTTTAAACGATTTCTTTCATTTTTTCCACAATTTTTTTTGTTCCACCTAAGCATGGATACATCATACACGAGAGTTCCATGTTAGTTTCTCTCTCTCTTACATGGAATCATGTGTTAAACCTTTAAAAATTAATATGATTTAATAGATTTTATAAGAAAATAAAGTTGAATTAATTGACTGTAATAATAATAAAAAAAGAAAAGAAAATATAATTAGTCTATTGTAAATTGACCTACATATAATGATAAAAAAAATATTTAACCCTTTAAAATTGATTATAAATAAGTTTGACCACCAAACACCTTATTTGTTAATTTAGAAGATTTAAATATAAAATCCTTATTGTTACTCACTCCATTCTATTATAATTGTGTTTTTTTACTTATTTTGTATCCAAAATAATTATCTTTTACATATATTTAGGAGAATCTTAAATTTTATTTCTTATAAAACCTATACTTATATCCTCTTTCCAATGATATTTAATATGAAATTAATATTTTTACATGTTAAAATAATATTTTCATATTAGTCTCTCTCACACGGAGGTGAGATCCGCTCACTATTTATATAAAAGGGATCTTGTGGAAATATTAAAATTTTTTATGGAAAAATATCAATTTCCTATTTAATACTCCTTTTTTCCATTATATATGACGTTAAAGATATAATCACATATTAAAAAGTCTCATTAATACTAATATTACTAGTTAATGTTGATTTAAAATTTTATTAGTATTCATTCACTAATTAATTACTAATGAAATGGAGGGAGTATTTGTTAGGAGTGTCTGTTTTGGTACTTATCTTGCATTTGGATTACAACAATTAATGAGATAATGAAATAATTCATTTTAATATGATTAAAAAAAGTTTGGTTGATTTATTAGAACCAAATAAATCATTCATATTTATGACAAATTAATAATTTTCATTTCTTATGACTATTGTAGAATAACTCATTATACTTCACTCGTTACTTTGTTTGTTCTTTTTTTTATTTACTTATATCTTAATTTTATCTTAGGGTAGAAGTAAAACAAACTTACTTTGAACCCCGTACGAATCTAGATTTTTTTTTTAGTAGGGGCGGAGTTTAATTAATTTTTTTGTTAAAATTAAATAAAGAAAATTTAAACTAATTATAATATTAAGTAATCATAATAATATTTACAAATTATAATAAATATTCATAATCTAAATTAAAAAAGAAATTTCAAATAAAAAATATTTAGATATAATTTAGAAACTTATTTCGGTTACTTATCCTAATTCAATTTGAATGATTCTCCAAATACTCAAAAGCTAAAACCAAATTTGCTTTCTATATTCAAACAAAACCATGAATTAATTTTAAAGCATAAACTAATTTTTTCGTATTTTTTTATAAATTTCAAATAAGTTTTACTTTAAATAAGAGAAACAAACCATTCAAAATTTATACTCAGAACATAAAAATTATACACGATCTATTAATTAGATACAAGGAAATAAAATAATTATAACAACTATAAATGAGGAGCTACTAAAGACTCATAGCCATTTTCATTTCCCATTTTCCATTGTAAAATAAGGTAAAATCATTTTAAACTATCACAATAAAAGATAGAAACTACTTAATCAAAATGATCACATTTTCAATTGAAGATCAAACAACTCAAAAACAAAAAATCAATTAGACCAAACAAACAGTAATCACAGTAAACCAAATCAATAAAAAAATCAAATTTGAATCAAACAATCCTTCAAGTTCATACGCTTATGAATATTCAAAATCAAAAATTATACAAAAAATACTTATAAGATTTCACCAACCTTTAAAACTAAGATGATTTTGTATTTTTATTTAGAATTGGTTTATAAATTTTTTTTGCCTCCTCCAAATTTAACTATTCCATCAATTTGCCCACTTAAATTTATTAATTTACATATTTTTCCTACCCCTATACCTCAATAAAAAAAATCAGCAGGGGGCTATTGCCTATGTTGCCCCTATAGTAGATTCGCCACTTCTTTGAACTGAACTGGTGCATGTCAAATCAAATTAGACGGAGAAGTAGACACTACTATATATTAGGCCTGCAAAACAACCAAACCGGTTCGTGAACGGTTCGGTTCGAGTTTGATGTCTTGTCGAGTTGAGAAGTTTGAGTTCGGTTCGAGATCGATTTGAATGGTTCAATTTATAACATGGGTTCAAATGGTTTGATTTCTTACATATGAAATGTGACGCCCCCAAAACAGGTATATATAACCCATCTTGAGTCGCCTTATACATGGTACAAAATTCAAATACAACTTAATTATACAACAGTCGTGTAAAATACGACAAAACATAATCTAAGAGTTTTAATAAGAATATTGTCATCTAGATAATATTCACACTCAATGGAGTCCTCATTACATTTATTGTCATACTATTTAACAGAATAGTGAGGACTACTAATATTATCATCCGGATCAATCACTCCATTCCCCAAGCTAGTCCGCCACGTTCTCATTTTCTGAAGAAAGGGTGAGCTCAACTAGCCCAGTAAGAAATATTATGACTAACATAATGCAGAATAAATTATCATTAGCCTTCAACAATGTTAAACTGATAAAATACAATAGATATCAAGTTTAACTGTAGCGAAATAAGCAATCTATTAGAAGAGTCAAGTAGAGCATGATATCTACTATCTTCTATGATTTAAAATATTTTCATCAATTTTTATCGCTGAGACTCAGCTTAATAAATAAACCACATCATCGAATCTTCCCTGCACTATGGGCCAAGGATATTCATTAAATCATCAATGGTCATGACTATACCGAATAATCTCTTGTCATAATCATACCAAAAACTGTCCATCAATGCACTTCAGGCCACTAAGGACTTTCACCACATCATTCGTCACATTACAGTCATGATTATACCGAATAATCCCTGGTCATAATCATACCAAGTCCATCTATGCACGTAAGCCAAAGATGACTTTCATCACAATATAAGCATGAAGATGATGACAATGATATAAACATTAATCAAACGAAAATAAGGATAAATATTAACGACTTTAAATTTATCCAAATATTATCAATCACTTAATAAACTCATAATCTAATATTATTAATATTATAACAATATTTTAATCACTACTTAAACTTATAAACAATTTATTTCAATTGTTTACACTTTACCAAATAATGCATTTAATCATTCAAAAATACCATACTCATAAGATTTCATCACCAATGATCAAATCCCTCATCAAAAATCTACATATACCCTATATAGGATTCCCAAGCCATAAAATCCTATTTTTTAATTTTGTTACTTCACATAACATATTTAATTCATTTACTCATAATTAGTTCATTTTCATAAAAATACCAAATCAAATCCCAAAAATATTTCTTTTTCTGAATTTAGCGAAATATAGTCCCATATTGAACATATATTTTTCTTGGAATTTTTAAAATTCATTTACTATTTTTCATATGGCCAAAACTGTCGAATATTTAGACATTTATCATAAATTATATTTTTGTCCAAAAATTTCGAAATTTACAGGGTATACTCCTGTTATATACATGTACTCCCAATAAAAATTTCATCAATTTTGGAGTTAACCATAAGGAGTTATAAGAGTTTACTTTTAAAATAATATTTTCTCATAAAATCCATAACTCTTAATCTATACATCCAAAAATCGCCATCTTTAGACACAATATAGAAAACTCATCAAATTATCATTTCAAATTTTTCCAGAATTTTTGAAGGTAAGAAAAATTACTTAAATCAAATGGATTTTTCACACGCTTATGCAGTAATCCACGTAGACGCATCATTTCCACAATTTAATAAGGAATGAATACAAATGATCATTCACCATGCATGTGTTAATCTACATAGACAAAGTTATTCAAACGAGAATAATAAAGAATGGAATAATGAAGGATTCACCATAAATGCGATAGACCGCACAAACAAAAGTTACTCCCAAATGTAATAATAAATAATGGAACTGTGTCATGCGTAATCCGCATGCATGAGGATATTCCTACATAATAATAAAGAATGGAACCGTGTCACGCGTAATTCAGACGTATATGATATTCTAACGTAATAATAAAGAATGGAATAATAATAGAATTCACTGGGCATGCGATAGGCAAGACAGCATGTTTATTCCAATGAGAATAATAAATAATGGAATTAGTCAATGCGTAATACGCACAAACAGGATATTCCAATGAATAATAAAGAATGGAATAACGTAAGAATTTCACCGTGTATGCGGTAGAATCCGCGATGCATAAAAAGTTATATTCCAATGTAATAATAAAGAATGAAACCAGTTCTGGCGTAATCCGCATGCATGTGATATTCCAAATGAATAATAAAGAATGTAATAACAATAATTTCACCATGTATGCGATCTTTGCATGTATGAGTTATTCCAACATAATAATAAAGAATATAATAACGTAAGAATTTCACCATGTATGTGGTATTGGATATACACGTTATTCCAACATAATAATAAAGAATGGAATAATGTAAGAATTTCACCATGTATATGCGGTATTGGCATGACAAGTTATTCCAACATAATAATAAAGAATGGAATAATGTAAGCTCTTCAAAAATACGAAAGAAATAATACCCTTACCTCAAAAGAAAGATGGATACCTGGAATAGTGAGGAGGTAACGAGACTTTCTTCTTCTTTCTCTCTATAATAATTGCTCTATAGCTTTAGTAGTGAATTGGTGAAAAATGAAGGAATAATGAGCTTCTATTTATAGAAAAATATAGTTTCGATAATTGCACGTTTTGGGACTTGAAATATTACAGTATAATACCTTCAAGTTTTCTTTTATTTTTAATTTAGTCCTGCAAGTATTATCAAACTTGCACCACCTCCCTTAATAGTAAATAATGTAAATCAATAGTTCAATCATGCGAATCAATAGTTATAATCATGTGAAAATACGAATTACATTATAGTACTTCCATCTATACCTCCATTTTTAATTTAGTCATGTAAGTATTATCAATCTTGCACCAACACCCCTAATAGTACAAGAATGTAAATTAATAGTACACACATGTGAACAAATAGTTATAATCATGTGAATTAAAAGCAATTAATTACTTATTTATCCGGTTAATTACCCGATTGGTCAATATAACATCCAGACATCAATTATTATCGAAATAAATGTCGATTTCCACTAACACTAACAATCCCAACACAGTGAAAATAATTTTCTCAAAAATTTTATTTTTGAAATTTCCAAGTTTGACTTTTTCCGAAAAAGTCAACTATTGACTTTTTGACCAAAAAGTCAACCTCGACAAAATTTATGTTTATAGTCTATTTCTACTAATTTCATCGCTCCGGACTCAAATATCACGTCTGCGTCTCCAAATTCAACTCCGAACTCAAATTTGATTTTTAATAACATTCATCATTAATATTATAACTCACAATATTTAACAACTAGTCGCTCCGAGAAAGAGGGGCTTTCAGATAAGGATTTCTCCTTATCAGTAGCCTATGATTAGATGACCAAACCTCTCTTTGATGAACTTACAGACATTATAAATATTATAATTTAATAATATAAATAACTTTGTCATCTCAATTATTGATTTAATAATATAACATATTATGCGGATAATCTTTGTGACAATAATCGAATCAATAATATGAGAGATATGATGCAACAATTATCGTAGTAATAATTGAGTATAACTCGAGTGACTTCTTACGTAAAGCATCAATAATCAATACCGTGTTATACTATGCAACCACGCATATTAATGTACTTTTACTACTATGGGTAGTTCAATGTTTTAATTCGGTAAAACTTTCATAGTTATTTTTATAAAAGATAATTACATAGCTTTTCTAAATACGACAATACCTCCGTTGTGGGGTCCACCAATGATTGTGTCGTCGTACGAATATTCTCCGACAAAAAGAATATTTCCCGAACAATCGAATATTATATAACAACTTGCATACTTTGCAAAATTTATAAATATTACCCACAACTATAACATTATATCAAATCCACACCATAATAAAAAAATATTTCGAGAAATTTAAATCTTTATTCATAAATTTTGGGGTCTCACATGAAATTTATTAACCGACTTGAAAGTTGGAAATATAATCAGTCGACATGGTTCATCAAAATGTTCGCGAATTTGGTCACGTTCACGAACGAACATGTGTTTGTGAACTATTCGCGAACTCGATCATGTTCGCGAACAACTAACGATCGAACTTGCACATGAGTGTTGGTTCAATTATGTTACTCGAACATGTTCGAGTTCGACTAACAGTGTTCGAGTTCAATTTGAGTTCGACAAAATTCAGATGGATCCGATTTGTTTCCAAACCTAAACACTACACCCTTCGTCCCTATTTATTTGACGTTTTAGAGTTTTTCATCTGTCCCTAATTATTTGACGTTTGTGTTAAATCTGTGAGAATTAATGATAATTTTTCCAAAATTACCCCTCATTACTCTGCCTATATTTTTTGATACTTTAATTTTTTTTTCCTCTTCTTATCCCAACAAAACTCTCCTTATCCCAACAAAAGATTTAAGGGTATTATAGACAATTGAGTACTATATTTAATGCTTTCTAATCATTATCTTAATTCTTGTGTCTACCTCTAAAACGTCAAATAATTAGAAACGGAGAGAGTATCAGCTTAAACACGCATGAAAAACATGACATTAATAGACGAAAAATCAACCTTATCATGTTGTTGAAAAATATGCTCCCATACATTGAGACCAATGGAGCATTTACGCTCTGTTTCTAAGTTTTAAAATAGACAGAAAAAAAAGAAATAGACGGAAAATTCAAGTTTTCTTTTCAATTCTTATGTTTCTGAGTTTTTTAATAAACGGAAAAGAAAGGAAATTGATATAAAACTTGACCACTTTTTTCTCATCAAAGTTTTTCATTCAAAATCAGCTTTGATTTGGACTCGAAAAGAAATTGGAATAAGTAATATTTTTATAATTCCCATATTATCCTCAACTTTTAATATAATAAATTTTAAATTACAACTTATGTCCTCAATTTTAAATTTTTTATTCTTTTTTATTAAAAACTTATAAACAACACAAATAAAAATTTTAAGTTTTTTTTTTTTTTTTTCTGTTCTAATTTAAATTTTCTATTCTTTTATTTTCTATTCAAAATTCAGAAACAGAGTGTTACTCTCGCAATCTGTTTCACTTCAGATGTTGACATAAGTATTCCGCACACGACCTATATAATTAACTTAACACCCTAAAATTAATTCTCTTTTTTCGTCTTTCTTTTCTCTTCGGTTAAGAATTATAATCTTCATCTTAGATGTAGGGGAGGATTTTCATTTTAAAGATATCCCCCCTAGATCATTCTTATTTTAATATAATAAATTATTTTTCTTTTTTTTTTATGGAGTTTTTTTTGCGACGTATTTTCTCCATGTGATGAGTGATATTTTTCAATTTTGTGAGGAAATTTCATTATCATTTCTCGAAAGATTTTACTTTCTCTGTTTTGAGAGATTTTTTTTGTTCGTGAGACTTTTTTTAGTGCATGAATTGTTAAAGAAAAATTATTCAGATTTGAATGTGACGCTTCCATTTCGACTTGTTCTTCCATTATCACACTGAATAACGGTTTAACTATGCGTATTCTATTGTTATTTTAGAATATGATTGTATTTCAAGAGTTTAGTTGGTATCTATTTAGCATTGTTGCTACGATTGACCCTTTAATTTTTTAACTTGTTTTTTGTAATCCTTGACCTTGTGTAATAAATTACAATTTTAATATATTTAAGTCTTTTGGACTATTGTTAAAAAAAAACACAAACTATGTTTGGTTTTGTTTCACCTTTCCTTATTCAAATTAACATAAGTACTATCTAAATTTGTATCAATTAAATACTATTAAAATTTAAAAATATTCCTATCTCTAAGATGAATAGAAAAAAAATATATTTTTATTTTCTATTTAAATTAGTATAAATACTCTACAAATGTGAATAATTATTACATTTTATTCATCAATAATTACTACATGTGTTTTTAATAGTTTTGTTTAGTTTATATTTCATAATAAATTTGTATAAGAAAATTTTATTGCTATAATTTTATTAAAATATTAAGATGTCGAAAAATCTCTTAACATATCACGCAATTTAACTATATTAATATTAGTTGTGAACTTTATTATTAAATTAATATCCTAACTAATTTAATTCATTAAAACTTGAAATTTTATCAAATTACATGATTAATTGTATTAATAATATTGTGAATTTGAAACATAATTCTTAACTAATTGTCATAATTAATTTAAAACTTATTAAAACTTCAGTTTCATAATTATATTTGGATTAGAATTTCAAGCAAATTTTGTCAATATAAACGCTAATATAGAATTCTATTATAAACTTACATAAAATTAAAATAATTATTTTTCATAATTATAACTAAATAAATCTACAATAATTCATTCAAAATAATTAGCTTAATAATTAATTGAAATTACCTGCAATAATTCATTTATTAGTTAATTGAATAAATATTTAACTATTTAATAATTGTAACAATGTTCTCAAAATCACAATTTCTTAATTTTTAATGTAATAAATTATTATTTACACCCATGCTTCCCACGGTGTTGGTGACTTGTTTCAAATAAAATAAGAAATAAGTCATCATAGACGCATAAGTTTGAATAATTTTGAGCAATTATTTGTTTAAATTTAATCGGTAATTTCGATACATTGTTAATACGTCAAGATTTTCACTTTTTTAAGTAGGTGAAGATGAGAAAGACTACAAAAGAGCTAAAGGTGATTATGAATAAAGGGTACTTTTGTCCTAAACTGGGGAAGAAAAACAAAAAGTTACACTAAAACCTCTGCTGTAACTTAGTTGATAAACATTGCCCCCTTTACGTTTATGTGGATAAATTTAATTGGTAATATTTTTATATTATATTTGATATAATAAATTAATTTTATAATTATATTTAATCACATATGTTGTAACCCTAATTCGATAAAAATATTTTAATAAAAATATTTTGAAATATATAGCAACAAATTAATGCGTTAGTGAATGTTCTTTCATATATGATCAATAATCACCATCAACATCATTTTGTATTCTTTTTTTAGGCAAAATTAATTATTTAACTATTGTAGGTGACAAGTTTTACTTAATACATCACTAAATTTTTAATTTTTTAAATTATCCCATTGAATTAATTATTATTTTCAAATTAGGTCACTCTGTTAAAAAAATTAGATAGACGTTAGCATTTTATCTACATGGCTCTGGAAAAAAAATTACAAAAATTAAAAATATTACACGTGGCAAAAAAATAATAAAATACTTAAAAGTAAAAATAAAAAAATCACTTTCGTTAAAAGTTATCACGAGTATAGATAAAATCTAGACAACATTTTTTTCTCTTTCGGAATCGAAAAATATAAACAACCCTAAAATCATTTATCTTGGAATCAAAACCAAAACCCACAAAAATTTTATCGGCGTAGCGTTCCTTTCGGGGAAATGGAATTGATTTGCACATTCGGATAGCTGGATTTCACAAAATAATTATAAATTAGTGCGAGCGATCACAGAGATAAATTAAGCAATTAATCGAACCAACTAGCTCCATTTTGAAGAAGGGTTCGGGGAATAGACAATCTTTCTTGATTATTAAATAAATAAAAGTAATCATATATTGTACTATCTATATTTTAAACTATTTATTAATATTAAATTCTTAAAAGTCAATTTAAAATTAACATAAATTTATTTAATTTATGTCAATACAATTATAAATATCATAAATAACTTAAAAAATATTACTCCATTAGTTATATGTTGTTCTTAAAATTTAAAAAATCATATTAATTTTTTAAATTTAAAAATGTTTCGTATTAATTTTTTAACATCAATTATTGATATTATATTTCGGAAAGAAGAGAGTATTTTTTTCAATTAAATACTTAAATGCGTACTTGCGAAAGTTTGTTGATATCAGTCTTTTCTTCCCTCGCGAAGACTCGCGGGTTGCCGGAACAGTTAAACTGTGCGCAGCGGCATACTTTATAAACATATTTACCACGTTCTCGATCTCCTCTGCCGGCCAGAATTTCTCAGTTCTCCTCTCTTTCAGAACAAGAAACAATCATGATCACCACGGTAATTACGAATCTGCCACCTCCCACATCATTATTGTTCCTTTTTCCAATTCTAAATACAAATATATATATATATATATATATATATATATATATACACACACACACACACACACAGAGCGCACGAACTTATTTAGATCGAACTTACTGTTTGTATATATGTGTTTCTGGTTTGACATATTTGTTGTGAATTATATATGCAATATGCAGCAAAGGAGTTTCTCAGGGGGTTCTTCACAAAGCCCTAGATCCCCATCTTCTCGACCTCCATATTTATCAGTATCAGTCACTGATCCTGCTAGAATGGGCAATGGCGTCCAAGCTTATATATCCTATAAGGTTATCACTAAGGTAAGCTTATGTGTACATATGTGTATTTATCAATTTCAAGATCATTGGGTTGGGGATAGCGGTTAGAATTTTTTAATTGAATTAGACAAACCTTTTATAATTGGGCTTATTTATTTATTTAATTTCATTGCTTGATGAAGTAATTCTCCTCTGGTAATTTAGATGGGTTAATGCAATTTGGATTGAGAGGTTTGTTGCATGACCTGAGACCTGTCTGCACTGCTCTCAAATCAGTGATTTTTTTTCTGAAAATATATACAATGAACCTGAACTGCAGTGAGGCTCTCTATAACTTCTTCACTTTAATGAACTGTATCCTTGTTTTTCTTTTTGTTAGGTAATTTTTGAACCAAGTAACAAATGTTAAATATTATCATGTTATTGTATTTTGGTTTCCTTGTATTAGATGCATACCTTCATAACCAAATCAAGGGAAAACAGTACTGATGGGTATCCTTGTATTAAATGCATACTTTTATAACCAAATCCAAGGAAAACTGTATTCTTAATAGCATGATTTATGAGCTAAGTGAGAAGATATGGAAAGGAGACGAGGTGTAGCCTAGTTGGTCGGGGGATCCCCTCCCATTTGCACAAGAGAGAGTGGTTTGAGTCTCGCTGGCAGCTCCCTGTCTTTTATATCGGCGGATACTTTTACATATCGGTCACTACTGATATGATATGTATCTTCCGATATGGTATTAGCCAATACTTTGAACCATGATTTCCATTTTCCATGGATACTTATCAAAAAAATAAACGAAAAATGCATTTCAATGGAAAGGCCTTGTATATCTCTCCTAGTGTTGATTGAGAGGGAAGGATTTAACAAGAAGAGTGTGTTTAATCTTACCACTATACATTTAATCAAAGAATGGAACTTTTTGGGATAGGCAAGGATGGTGTTTTTGGGATTGACAAAAAGATGTGAAATAAAAGTTTTACCCATCCCCCTGTGTAACCCACTTTTGAGAAGAAAGAATTTGGTGGGTGGAGAGACAAACCTTCTTTGGTTCATTTTCTCCCATTTCCCTCCTACTATCCATCTGTCCCCTTTTTCATCCCAACTCTCTTGACTACCTTATCAACCCTCCTACCAAACAGAGACCTCTCCTTGGATTTAAAATTTTTAATATACAGGAATTCTGTTCACTTACTTTTGTGTTTGTGCTAAATTATAGAATTTGATTGTACAACTCAACTAAACGACGTCTTTTATCCCAATGTAGGCTGAAATGAATCCCACATGCAAGCAAATTGGGTAGAAAGGCAAGATGAAAGCAAAAATATAAAACAAAGTAAAAAAGAATAAGATAAAATAATTAAAAATATAAGAGGAAATGACTCCTCCTATTTGGTCTGACTGTTCTTTTTTACTTGTTTTGGCAGACAAATTTTCCGGAGTACCAAGGGACAGAGAAGATAGTTATTAGACGTTATAACGATTTTGTTTGGCTACGTGATCGTCTCTTTGAAAAATTCAAGGGTATCTTCATTCCTCCTCTTCCAGAGAAGAGCACAGTAGGTAACAAGCCAATACATTCCTCTTTTTTATCTCAAAGATCAAACATATTATGATTTGCTAAATTGTTAAATGCACAACATTATGGACATTCTGAGGACCGTTTTGGTTGCATGAATATTTAATTTTTGCCCTTCCTTCAATTTCTTTTCTGCTTGCTCGTCAATAACACATGTTGAAATTTAAACTCCCCCTCCCCTTTCCCCCAATATATATATATATATATATATATAATGGAATGAATATATTTATGTAGAAAAACATTATACTGATTAAAAGAACTCCATCATTAAATAATTACCATTTATTTGACTTGGTCATTAATAATTTTTCATGATTAAAGATCATGCCTATATAGTCTTTGTAATTCTTATTATTTTATTGTAACAAGTGGGTCATGAACAACTCTTGGTGAATGGGAAGTTATAAATGATGGAAATATTTGTTCAGAGCAAAACAATTTTACCATATTTTGAGGAAAATTTGCAAATGTAATTTTAATATTGGCCAAGGATTAAATTTTTAGTATGTTTTGCTACAGAGGTTTTGCCATAATCCCAGACCATCTTAGGGTGCTACACAGCTATCCAAGTCAAAGTTACTTTGATTCAGTGCGGAATTTCTACCCCTATGCACAACAGTATTATGATTTGTGGCAAACATGTCCATGTGTATAATTGCTTGACGCACTTTGAAAGGACTAACTTCTGTTTCTGTCATGCAGAGAAATTTAGATTCAGTGCAGAATTTATCGAGATGAGGCGTCAAGCATTGGATATATTTGTTAACAGGATTGCCTCACATCACGAGCTTAAGCAAAGTGAGGACCTGAGAACCTTTTTGCAGGCAGATGAACAGGTATATAAGCTTAATGGCTTAATAACTTAGTTCCTTTTCTGCTACTTCTGAAAGTAAATTTACTTTTACAGGCATGCCCATCTACATTACTGAAGGAGAGTGAAAAGTAATAAATTTGTAGGGACAAACAGGACAGTTCTGGTACATGAAAGCTTCATAGCAAAAACTTCCTCACAAAGCTTAAAAGCATGCATGCGAAATAAACTGCTTTAATAAGTTTTTAGGAAAAAGAATTGACTTAAGAATTTTACGATTTAATGTTTAATAAAAAAGATTTAACAAAGCTGATGCAGTTGCTGTTCTGATAGTGCTACTTAGCTTTGTTCCTGAAGAACTTCATCCCTTAGTGGTGTATCTAGGAACTACACATTGTCCCTGTACAACACTAGTGGCAAAGTAAGTTATGGTTTTTCTTTATTGAGAAAAGAAGTTGATGATAGATGTCCATGCAGGAAAAGGACGATTTTACTAAATAAAAGGATATTTCCCATACAAGATGAATGGCCTTGAATGGTACTGTAAAAAACTGGAGTCATCACCTAATGGTTTCACAACTTCTGACTCCAATTAGGGAAGAAATCCTACAATAGCAGTTATTGGTACAAGGCCTTGAAGAGCTACCTAACATGGCTTCCCTAGAGACCAATTTTTTCAAAATAGCAGAAACATTCTCTTTTCGAAACTATTTTGAAATTTTTTCTTTTCCAATTCAACACATTGAAATAGGATTTTGATCCTTGCATAAAGAATAAAGTAACATTTGAAGTTGAATCTACAAACATCATATGATGTTGCAGGCATATTTATCATCACTTCGAAATAAACTAATTTTTGAAGTAGATTCATGTATACATTTGCGTTCTCTTTCTTTGAATGCGTATTTTTGTGTGGTCCTAGAACTCGAAGTGTTGACAATTTGTTTGAAAAGAAACTTTTGTTTTCTCAAGTGTCTGGAAAGAAGCTCCTCACCAAGGATTAGTTTCTTTTAGTTAGTTGGAAACATAATTGAAGGTTGTGTACACTGGTAGCTGCTACTTGAATTCAAGAAAGGGCATGGCCCTTGATAGAGTTGACTGATGTAATAGGATGCATGTAGTCAACTCAATTGAGGAATAATGATTTGCTGAGTTGAGCTGGTTTTTGTCAATGAAAAACTATCCTCCATGCTTTTAACCTTTTTCATAAGTACATTTATGACTGGTGTAATAGGATGCATGTACCCTTTTTTTAATATATATATTTATATTGATAAGTAGGTGTAAAATTAGAGGAAATCACTATACTTTGTACAGCGTGAGATGGTACCTACGGGGAGC
The DNA here is from genome assembly GCA_020205605.1 of Panax ginseng. Classification (NCBI taxonomy): domain Eukaryota; kingdom Viridiplantae; phylum Streptophyta; class Magnoliopsida; order Apiales; family Araliaceae; genus Panax; species Panax ginseng. The sequence continues at coordinate 120,306,705 of CM035144.1, forward strand.
TATTGTAACTATTGTTGCATCACCTCACAAGCCTCTTTATTTTAAGAACTATGGAGGTGTCAAATTAACAATAACTATTATATACCTTTAGTGTAGTTCTGGTTACTACTTTGAATTAAATTCCATAAAGTCTAGGGCTTGAGGGCGGTGGTATCATGTTGTTCATTATAAAAAAGAGCCTGATTTTATATTGAATCAGAATTAGTTTAGAATGACAATAAAATTTTAGTTTAACTAGAGGGTGTAATTGAGATAGACCAGAATGTCATTTCTTTTTAAATTTTTAATTTTACGAATTCCATTTTGTTTAAAGTACCATTCAGACATCAACCATTGTTTGTATTTCTTGTTCTCTTTTCATACCTATGTATGTGCCTTTATCATATATATTCATATACGAATATTTGTTATGCATATGATGCTATTATGTTGGTTGTTTTGCAGACAATGGACAGAGCAAGGTCCCAGGAAACTGGAATATTTAAGAAGAAACCTGCTGACTTGATGCAAATATTCAAGGTAACTTGGTGGTTTTCAGAGAATAAATGAACCAGCGAATTATTTAATGCTTGACTATGACATGAGCTGCATTAGGGCTTTCGAGAGGAGCTCCTCATGAAGGCTAACAATTATCCTGTTCTGTGCACATGATAAAAAACCATGAGCTAGAGGACAATTTAACTCTGCGAGCTAACTGTGAACTCAAGCTTTAGGCTTCCAAAATTTCATTCTTATTACACTAACTTATCTAAATATTCGACAGGATGTACAATCTAAAGTGAGTGATGTTGTTCTTGGAAAAAGAAAAAAGCCAGTTGAAGAATCAAATCCTGAATATGAGAAACTGAAGCATTACATTTTTGAGCTTGAAGATCACTTAGCTGAAGCCCAGAAGCATTAATTTCACTTGGTAAAGAGACACAGAGGTATTATGCCCCCCCCTCTCTCTCTCTCTCTCTCTCTACACATATATATATATATATATATATATATATATATATATATATATATATATGTATATATATGTATATGTATCTCAGAAAATGGGTTTGGACATCTTTTCTAAATCCTGTTTTCAGGAAATATTTCTGAAAATACAAGCATTTCAAAACGGAATATGAAATAATAGGGGGTTAAAAGATTAGGATATATACTACAGTTTATTATGCACAACTCAACTCAACAGTGCCTTTTATCCCAAACTAATTGTATAGGCTGAGAACAATCCCATATGTAAAAATTAATGTTTATTATATCGGATGTGTTTAGAACTTAGATATAAACAAATGTGTTTTCTTCTTTAAAATATATTTTCAAATTATTTTACTGAGAACTTTTTTTTATAGTATTTTTCAAAAATGGTAGCGAAGCAGAGAATTGAAGAAACGGAATAGTATTGCAAAAACAAATACTGAATTTGAAAGCAGAAAACAGAGATGGTAACCAAATAAGCCCTACTTTTATATCATATCATTTCCTTTTACCTGTAATTTGTATATCACCTTTTTTCCCCCTTCCTCCATTCATATATTCAAATGAAATTGAAATGCATTACATGTTTTTTTCACAGAGTTGGGGCAATCTGTATCAGATTTTGGAAGGGCTATCAAGCACCTAGGTGATTGTGAAGGAGATGCACTTGGGAATGCATTCTCTGAACTAGGGGCTAAATCAGAGATTTTAGCAGTAAAGCTGCAAAAGGAGGTTAGTTTCACGTGGAAGATATTGTTTTGTTTACATTTTGTGAATCCTAAATTTCAGAAGTTATTGATTATCTCACTTACTTTTCCCTCAATCAGGCCCACCATCTCTTAATGAACTTTGAAGAACCCTTAAAAGATTATGTACGTGCTGTACAATCAATCAAGGTGATTATTTGGCGCCTTAACTTTCAAAAACCCAGTCATCTACCGATTCTGTGCTGAACTGTTCTTCAGCAATCAGCAGTCTTCTGAACTACTTCAGAGACTGCTGGTCCTATGTACTTTTAGAGACTGAATCAAAGGATCAATATTCTTTCACTTCAGCATTCACACGTGACATTTACACAATCATTTTAGTTTCTTGTTTCCTCACTTTTCCCATATTACTGTTTTAGTTTTTTGAACTGGTTCTCATGGTTTTGTTGTTTCCTAACAGGGAACTATAGCAGAAAGAGCCAATGCTTTTAGGCAGCAGTGTGAACTGGCAGAAACAGTGAAACTGAAGGAAATAGATCTGTATGGTCTCATCAAACAATTTTGCTTCTCATTGCTGATCCATTTTTCATAATGAACTATAATTTGCAATCACACTTGAATCCAAGTTTGAGCATTCAGGCAAAAGTGAATCTTCTTTCGTAGCCTGCACCACCACCCCCATCCCCGCCAAAATGAAATAATATGCTGATCTCTCTGCCAAGTCATTGGGCAATCATTTTGAAGTTTGTTTTTTGGTGAAACATCGCAAATGGTTTATAGGTTCAAAATGATGACCTCATTGTTATAGACACCCAAGTATTTTACAATTCTCACAAAGCACATTTAAATTGACACATGAACATAGTTACAGGCAATTTTTTGTTTGGAGAAAACCCCTCTAATTAGTGGAACGGAGTTGTTGTGATGAAGTTATGTCAATTCCTTTACTTGTTGGCTGGAAAAGCTCAAAATTTCTAATTTGCAGTCTATAGTTTATATTATATTTGTTTTTTTATGCAGCAACAAACTAAGGCTAATGCGATCAGAAAAGATGCTAGATGCTGAGCATGACTATGAAGAGGTAAGTAAAGCTTATGACGGCCTAGTGGATTTCTTCTTTATTTAAGCGCTAATAGGTTTGTGTGATGCAGCTTAAGGCTGACAGTGAGGAAGCAACAAGAAGATTTGAGACTATAGTGCGGCTAATGAATGAAGAGATAGTACGCTTTCAAGAGCAGAAAACAATAGATATGGGGATTGCTTTCCATGAATTTGCAAAGGGACAAGCTCGCTTAGCAAATGGTATCGCTGATGCCTGGCGAAGTCTCCTTCCCAAGCTCGAGGCTTTCTCTTCTTCGTAATACATTAGACAAAACCCCCTATTTGGTTGGGGCAGTTAGTTATTAGGGACCCTGGGTAGTTCTTGTTTTGTAAAGACAGACTTGCATAGCTTTCTCCCATGTTGTACGAACTGTAGTGAATTTTCATTTTGTTACTTGTACAAACCCAAAGCAAACTGTAAAACTTGTTGTGGAGAAGGAGAACTTTATTTCCGAGCAACAAACAAATAACAATATGCACTACTACGCATTAAAACCACTTTTAGTTTCATATCAGCATTTTACTTAATTAAAGAAATGTTTCTTTCCTTTTTCATATTGTCTTAATGTGAAAATTTTGTTATTCTTTCATAAGAAGATTTGTTCGAGGCATGAGACTCTTATTATTATTACTATATTTGATCTGAAGATGCTCATAATCCACTAATTGATGTTATTTAATTTTACTTTCTTGATTTAACAAATAAATAAATTATTTTGAGACAATAATAGGAAATTTGTCTCGGCAAGGGTTTAAATTAGCAACTAATTTTAGTTTACATAAATGTTAAACATGCATGGAATTCATTAAGTCTATTTAAAAATTTGGGTTTGGGTTTGCCAATAAATAAAGTCAATTCTTCTTTTGTTTAGGTTTGGGTGACGGCATGAATAAAATTACTTTATAGTACTTTCTCCGTTTTAAATTATAAAATTATTATTAACTTTTGAAAGTCAAGTTGAGAGAGCTTTTCAAATTTAAATGAGATAATTAATTAACAAATATGAAAGTAAAAATATTATTAGTATTTTTTAAATAATTTACATTAAAATCATTAGTATTATTAATAGAACGAGTGAGAGTATTACAAATAATGCTTGCTTTTAAGGACGCAAGTGAAAGGCAGTCCTCCACCTCATAATAAACTTACGAATGAAAAAAAAGAAAGCTTATCCATCCTATCCAGTTAGTTTCACTCACAAAATCCTCCTACACACTACAAAGTTAACTACAGAGTTGAGTTGAGTTGTTCCAATTCAAGCCAGCCATGGCTTCTTCTACTGTTAGCATTGGGCAACTCTTGAGTATAAGTGGAGCTAATTCCCACGCCCATTTCTCCTCCGCCGCATCCCGGTTTTGTCCCCGTTCACTTTCCTCTATTCAAAATGATGATCGGTTTTTTAGAGTCGGTGATCAAAGGTTCTGCAGCCACCGGAATATAATGCCTGTTTCCAGAAGAGCAACATCTGGCATTTCACCTGCTGCTAACCAAGATGATGAAGATGGAGTGTCTTTGGGAACCATGAAGCTGCCATCGGATACTGACATTCCTAGATTCGAAACCTTGCTCTTTCAGGTGTGTATTGTATATACTCCACTCCACTCCCTCCATTGATTATAAAGCTAGCTAGCTAGCTAGCTGCGTTTATTTCTACTTTATCATCAGTTTTACGTACGTACGTTCAACAAGTTGTTCATTTTAATTTGAATGGTTTTTATTTTTTCATACATGTTTTTTAATTCATGGTTACAGTGGGCTAATAGTCTCTGCCAAGGTGCTTCTCTGCCACTTCCAGTTCCTTTGAAGGTTGGTCATGCCCAATTTATATATGTACTCTTTCATTGTATTATTATTATTATTATTATTATTATCATTTTGAGCCATTAGCTGGGTATTTTATGCTCGATCGTGTGTCTAATCAAACGGCACCCAAATTTGAGGAAAAAATATTCCTAATCTAGTTAGGATTCTGGTGGTCCAATCCAATGTTGATTGGCTATGAGTGAATATAATAAGTTTAATATTTGCAATGCACATGTTATAAAAACAAAGGCCAAGTTTATTATGTATTTCATGAATTGAACAGGTTGATAAAATTGCTGGTGGAGTTAGACTTGGGTTCGTTACCATCAGAGATGGAAAGACTGAAGTTCTTGTGCATATAGATTGCTTAGTTTATCCTCATCCTGTTCCATTTTTCCGAGCTATAAGAAATGGAGCATTGAAAGAAAAGTCACCTCCTGGGGAGCCAAGGATCATGAAAAGTCTTCTAGCTGCCCTTAAAAAATCTGTTGAAATAGCCAGAGTTTAAAGCAGTGTGTGTGTATTCTTTGTTAAAACACAGATATCTTTCCCTGTAATTAATACCATTATTATAAATAAAATTGAATTTTTCTTTATTTTATTCTAAATTAATAAGGGTTAATTTGATATAATTCTTTGGTTATGGGTGAAATGTGCAAAGTTTACAAAATAAGCAGTGGTTATAAAATATTCATTATTATTAGGAATATTAGTTTGGTGGTGGAATATTCTTTTTGTAAAGAATCTCAAATGCTGACAGTAGCGATCATTAGTGGGCCCATGCTTGAAAAAGCGGTTGGATGAAAAAAAGCAGCGACAAAGATTGAGTTTTATAAATAGCGGCGTAAATTATTCTGAGATTAACAACTTTGTTGGGTTACACAGTGGTTAAAATCTGATAATATCGCGTGGTTTCTTGTGCGATGGCAGCGCGGTATTACCGATATTTGTTGAATTATTGATCCTTACGTGAAGAAGCCTTTTCGATAATTATTCTGATGAATTCTTATTCATATTATATTTTATTAATTCAATAATTCTTTGCGTTGATATTTATATTATTATTGTTTTTGATAATTGTCATTACGATATTTTCCATTATCGAATCAATAATTCATATTATTTGAATAATATTATCGAGATAACATTATTGGCAATGTCTAGAAAGTTACATCTAAGGAGAGGTTTGGTCACTAATTGCAATTGCGCGCAGGTAAGGAGAAATCCTTATTGGAAAGCCCTCTTTCACAGGAGCGGCACGGTTGTCGATCTTGTGATTACGTAATATTATTTTTTGAATAATTAATTATTGATTATTATGATAAAGAAAATATTTATTTTATGTGGATATAGATGGAAAAATTTTTAATGTGACAATTGTTGAAAATTAATATTTTATCTTTTTACGATAAAATAATACATTTAAATATATTATTTTAATAATATATTAGCGGTGATATTTTATAATGATTGTGGGATATATGAGTATATGAGGAGGTAGAGTATTTTGTGGCATTAAATGTTTAACATATGTTTTTGTGTGTCGGTGGACACAATTCTTGTAGAAAAATTGATTATAGGCGTAAAATCGTCCGTTTATGGATTTGTCAATTTACATTTGGAATTTGGAAAAATTTTCTTACTGCAAAGTTGTAGAGAATGGAATTTCCCATGGAAAATCGTGAGTTTAATTTTTACGATAAGCGAGCTATTTTCTATGAATTATTGAAATTCTGGAAAATAAAATAATTTTTTTATTAATTATGGTGGGACCCACTTTTTGGTGGGTGTTGAATGCATGAAATTTCTTTGAAATTTTTCAGCATTGAAATTTGAAAGCATGCGTAGAAATTGGTTTATAAATAATATTAATTTATTATTTTAGTCTCGCTTTTAGCGTTCTAGCATTTTCACATAAATAGAGGCTAAGTTAGAATTGAAAATCACACGAAACTAAGTTTTCTCTTTCTCTCTCTATATTATCGGCGTATTCTTGTGAGTATACTTTGAGTGTTCTTTATCGGTGCGAGTTTACATCGACCTTATCTGAAAATTCGATCGAAATGCGGTTATTTTGAGGTAAGGGGTATTATTTTCTTTCTTAAATGATATTTTTTCTTTGATATCATTATCTTAGAAGTATTGGTGAACTTTTTATCAAATTTGGAACTTGTTGTGTCGGGAGTTCTTATTCACGTATCTGGCCTTTATTCACGTATCTCGACCTTTATTCACGAATCTGAATACCTTTATTCATAGAAAAATAAAAATTTTTCTTTTTGTCCAAAATATCTAATACGGATACTAGCTTTGATTGTATCCATGTTTTGATCATTCTTGAATTTTACACCAATATGATTATTTTGAAGTATATTTTTTGGACATGGGTAAAACAAAGTCTGAATCCTTAATCCTTAATCCTTGTCATTTTGTTTCCTTTGGATTCGTTTCTTTAAAAATGTTTTTCATCATCCTCGGTCTAAATGGTGATATAAATGAATATCTTTGGCACATGGTGCAAAGATGAGCGATTAAGCGATGAATATCTTTGGCACATGTAGTCTGAAGATGAGCAGTGTTGAGATGAACATGACCCATTGGTGATCTGAATGAATATCTTTGGCACATGGTGCAAAGATGATTAAAGATGTATATTGATTGTTATTACGAGGGATAAACTATTGATGATGGACTTTTAAACCTTAGAAGGCGGTAGAATTCTTTCTCTACGTGACTCTTACAATGGATTCTTTATTTCATGCATTTGTTGATCTAAAACTTCGTTGTCTATTGTATTACATTAGATTTTTCCTGTTGAAGACTAACGATAATTTGTTGTATATTATCTTAGTCATAATATTCTTCTTTGGGCTAGTTGAGCTCACCTTTTCCTTTTTGTTCCATTTTTCTTCTCGGGGAGGTGAGAACATGGCGAGGATCGAGTCGGGGTATGGAGTGATGGTTACAGGAAGATGTTTTAGGTTGTCTCTCATTTATTTACGTAAAATAGTGTATGAATAATTAATGAGGACTTATTTGGGTGTGTATATTATACAGAAGACAATATTTGTATTCAAACTCACGAGTTGTATTGTAAGTATACCTACGACATACATATTATCAAAGTTGTAATTTGCTTTACATACCATGTATTTTGGCGACTCGAGAATGGGTGTTGTATACCTATTTTGGGGCGTCACGGTTAATATCGAGCTTAGGGATATGATCTACTGGCGGAGATCGGGGAATAGAACTAGGAGGGAGGCAGAGTAAATCCTTATTGAGTGTCTACTACTTATTTATTTGTTGGTCGGTCGTAATATAGGATATTATGTGATATATTAATTTGTTTAATTAACCCTTGTTTTATGGCGATGTTAAGAATGGGCTGCTGAGAAGCGTTAACAATGGAGTTTATGAGGCCAGTGGAGCAGCAAGTCTTTCACCAGCGAGGAGAAAACGTCTGACAGTGGCAATGTTCCTCTATGAAACAGCGCCATTTGAGCAAATGATGAGCAGCGGGATGTTTAGAAGCTTTTTGCGATTCATGCAAAATCGAGACGAGGAGACTTCGTGTACAAAATCTGGTGGAAATGATGGCGGCCTTGCGATGCATCACGACCAACGATTCGAGAGTTTGGGACCACAGATTTCCATGGAAGCCGGATCCGTCAAAGCGACGTGGGTCAAAACAAATTACCAAGATATTCGATGTCTTGGGGTGCGGAGGAAACAAAGGTTCCATTCGCCACTTTTATGTTTTAATGGTGAAGCGATTCTTGGTGGGAATCGTAGAAGCGTACCAACCCGATCTGCTTAACATGTCTTGGGAAAGATTTGAAGCTGTTCGATAGCAAGTACTTTCGAGAAAAGTATTAAATCGTATGAAGGAGGTAGAGTTTATTAGACTCGAGCGAAACAACATGGCGGTGTCTCGATCTGAGGCAAGGTTAGCGAAAATTATCGAGTTTGCACCTCATTTGGTGGAGAATGAGGAGCGAATAGCGTATGTTTACGAGAGGTCTAAAACCGGAGAGATTAAATCGATACCTTATCTCTCATAAATTTTCTGTATTGAGATGTTGTCAGCGAGGCTCGATTATTAGGCGAGATAGTGAGTATACTCGATCGAGGGACCCTGATCGAGGTAGTCATCGAGCGATGATAACCGGCGAGGAGGAAAGAATCTGGACAAAGGCGGTAACCACTTCGGTGGTAATCGTGGACATGATAATAGGAGAGGTGACTCAGTGGAAATTTGGAAGAGAAGATTCAACGATGGCGGGAAGATATCAGCAATGACACCGGCACAACAACAAATCTTGGGGGAGGAGAGCGGCCTTGCATTAGATGTTACAAATCACGGGAAGGAGGGACATATCATTATTTGTCCTGACAATCAAGGTATGTTACTGCTGTGGAAAGGAAGGCCACATCGCTCGAGGCTATCTTATAAGCGAAACCAAGTTCGGTGAGATTGGTGATTCAAAACATCCGGATAAGTCGAAATCGGTGGTTCTGGAAGAGCTTTTTATCGTGGTAGCAGCCAAAAGCGTGAGGAACGAGCGAGGTGATCACGCAGGTAAGCTAATCTTGAATTCTTGCGAAGTTTATACCTTCTTGAATCTGGGTTCTACCCATTCTTTTATCTCTCTACCTTGTGCTTTCAGCGTTTAAACTTGACTCAGGAGAAATTAGATTTTGATTTATCTGTTGAAACTCAGTTGGGTGAAACCTTCGTTACATCTACGGTTTATAAATCTTGCATGATCCAGTTAGCACTATCACATTACTGTTGATCTTATCTCTTTAAAGATACTTGCTTTTGATGTGATTTTAGGAATTGATTGGTTAACCACTCATCGTACCAAAATTGATTGTTTTAAATGGGTTGTTAGTTTCCATATTCCCACCCAACTTTGTCATGCAATTCAAACCACTAAACCACTAAAATCGATCATTTTGTCATATCAAGCCACAAAATTTATTAGTTTATTGAAAAGCGGATGCCAAACTTTCTTAGCCCATGTTATGGATTTGAACAAAACCAAATCGATTTGAATAATATTTACGTGGTTAAAGAATTCCACGATGTATTTCTGAAGAGCTTCGATTACACCCCGAGCGTGATGTTGAATTCTTTATTGACCTTGAGCAAGATACAAAGCCCATTTCTAAAACCCCATATCGAATGGCTCTATTGAACTTGAGGAGTTAAAGTCCAACTACGAGGTTATTAGACATCGGTTTCATTAAATCTGATCGTCTCCTTGGGGTGCTCTGTTTTATTAAATAAAGAAGAAAGGCGGGAGTATGAGACTTTATATTACTATCGAGAATTGAACCATGTCACCATCGAGAATAGGTATCCATTACCTCGCATTGATGACTGTTTGACCCGATTCTGAGAACCTGATTCTTTTCAAAGATCGATCTTAGATTACGGATATCATCGGTTGAAGATTAAAAGCGAGGATATTCAAAGGCGGCATTTAGGACTCGATACGGGCATTATGAATTCTTGGTCATATCTTTTGGATTGACTAATGCTCCTGCTTTGCTTTCGTGGATATGATGAGCCGTGTGTTCGAGGAATATTTGGATCGATTCGTTGTTGTCTTTATTGATGACATCCTCATCTATTCAAAAGTGAAGATCGTGAGCACCATTTGAAAATTTGATCTTCTGAAGACTTACGTGAACCTGAAGCTTTATGCCAAAATTTGAAAGAAATCACGAGTTACGGCTTGAGAAGTAGCATTCCTTGGGCGCGTGGTGTCAAAACAAAGGAGTATCTGTTGACGGCGAAGATTGAAGCAATCTGAAGTTAGAACAGCAGCCAAAGTCGGTGGCCAAAAATCTGTGACTTTACGGGCTTATTTGGTTATTATCGGAGATTTGTGGAAGGATTTTCTCGAATCGCTACTCAGATTAACTTCGGTGACTCGGAAGGATGCAAAATTCTTATGGGCGAGGAATGCGAGAGGAGCTTCTTCGAGCTCGAGAGGAGACTCGTTTATTTTTGTTACGACAATACCATCTGGTTCGGATGGATTTGTTATCTGACGATCTTACGGCGAGGGTTAGGATGTGTTCTCATGCAACATGGGAAAGTCATAGCCTATATGCTCCGCGACAACTCAAAGAATATGAGAGGAATTATCCTACTTCGTGATCTAGAGTTAGCGGCCGATCGTATTCGCGTTGAAGATATGGAACCTTACTTGTATGGAGAGAAAGTGGAGATTTATCTGGGACCATAAAAAGCCTCGAATATTTCTTCACCCAAAAAGAACTCGACATGCGGCAGCGGCGTTGGTTTGGGCTGATTAAAGATTACGATCGCCTTATTGATATCATCACGGAAAAGCGAGCGTAGTGGTGGCGTTAAGTAGAAGATCATATCACAAATCTGAGTGCGATATTGTCGTATGAGCCCATTTGTATGACTTGCAAAGATGGAGGTAGAATTAAAGACTTGAGGGACCACATAATGATGGCGAATATCTGAAGTAGAGCAGGCTTTAATCGATAAAGTTAAAATTTTGCTCGAGCTACGGACACAGGGGCGTCGTATGAAGAAGAAAGTCTGAAGGAGGAGCTATATTAGGAGCGAAATTGATGAGGAAGGAATACTTGAGTCGATTCTAGACTTTGCGTTCTAACGATTACGACACGAAGCATAAAATCATGATGGAGCACCTGACACCCGTTTGCGATCCATCACGAAGTACCAAAATGTATCATGATATTAAACGTACATTTTGGTGGAACAATATGAAGAGAGAGAGATTGCGGAGTTTATCTCGAGATGTTTAACTTTGTCGGCGTGTAAAGGCGGACATCAGTGCCAAAAGGTCCATTCTGACCACTTGAGATTAGGAATGGAAATGGGAACACATTCTTATGGATTTTTATTCTGGTCTTCCCAAAGTTTCTCGGGCGTGAGATCTGATTTGGGTTATTGTTGATAGATTAACCAAAAGTCGCCCATTTCTTCCGTCTGCGAGACTTATCCCTTGAGCGTCTTGCTTTCGTATATGCGTGAATGAGATTATGCGATTGCATGGCATGCCGATATCCATAGTTTGGGATCGTGACGAGATTCACTTCAATTTTGGGTTAGCTTGCGAAAAGCTATGGAGCGCAGTTCTGATTGATTCGACGTACCATCCTCCTCAAGCAGACGAACAATCGAGAGAGAGGACTATTCAAACCCTTGAAGATCTATTAAGACTACTGTGTCCTAGATTTCAAAGGAAGTTGGGATAAGTACCTACCAGCTGGTGGAATTCTCCTACTGACAACGATTATCAAGCAAGTATAGGCATGGCTCCATTTGAGGCGTTGTATGGGCCGAAAATGTAGATTCTCGATATCTTTGGGGCGAGGTGGGAGAAAGCAACATTGTTGGGACGAAATTAAATGCAGCATGACTACGAAAAAGATCGAATGATTAACAGCGTATTCAAACTTCACAAGATCGACAAAAGAGTTATCTTGATCTTCGTAGAAAAAGGGCGTGGAGTTTAATATTGGAGATCATGTATTGTTACGTATTGCTCCATGGAAAGGAGTTACAAGATTTGGGAAAAGAGAAAGCTCGATCGAGGTTTGTTGGTCCATTTGAGATTCTTGGCCAAGAATAGGAAGCGTAGCTATAGACTCGCGTTACCTCAGTATGTCTCGTGTTCTGATGTATTCCACGTATCTATGCTTCGTAAATATGTGAAAGACCGAACCACATTATTGCATTAGAACCGAGACGAGATAGCGAAGATTTAACTACGAGGAGATACTGTTGAGATTTTGGATAGGAAAGAGCATGTCTTACATACGAAGGTTATACCACAAGTTAAGGTTTTGTGGAGAAACCATACAATTGAAGAAATGACATGGGAGTTGGAATCGGAGATGAAAGCGAGTACCTCACCTTTTCGATATACCGAATGCGTCGTCGATTTAGAGGGCGAAATTTCATAAGGAGGGAGGTTGTAAGACCCCACTTATTATAAATAAAATTGAATTTTCTTTATTCATTATTCTAAATTAATAAGGGTTAATTTGATATAATTCTTTGGTTATGGGTGAAATGTGCAAAGTTTACAAAATAAGCAGAAGTGGTTATAAAATATTCATTATTATTAGGGAATATTAGTTTGGTGGTGGAATATTCTTTTTTAGGGAATCTCAAATGCAATGCCTTGATCGTCGTTAGTGGGCCCATGTGGAAAAGCGGTTGGATGAAAAAAGCGACAAAGATTGAGTTTTATAAATAGCGGCGTAAATTATTCTGAATTAACAACTTTGTTGGGTTACACAGTGGTTAAAATCTGATAATATCGTGGTTGCTTGTGGCGCGCGGTATTACCTGATATTGTTGAATTATTGATCCTTACGTGAAGAAGCCTTTACTCGATAATTATTACGATGAATTCTTTATTCATATTATATTTTATTAATTGATAATTCTTTGCGTTGATATTTATATTATTATTGTTTGATAATTGTCATTACTGATATTTTCCATTATCGAATCAATAATTCATATTATTTGAATAATATTATCGAGATAACATTATTGGCAATGTCTAGAAAGTTACATCTAAGGAGAGGTTTGGTCACTAATTGCGGCGCCCGGAAGGAGAAATCCTTATTGGAAAGCCCCTACTTTCTTCAGGAGCGGCACGGTTTATCGATCTTGTGATTACGTAATATTATTTTGAATAATTAATTATTGATTATTATGATAAAGAAAATATTTATTTTATGTGGATATAGATGGAAAAATTTTAATGTGACAATTGTTGAAAATTAATATTTTATCTTTTACGATAAAATAATACATTTAAATATATTATTTTAATAATATATTAGCGGTGATATTTTATAATGATTGTGGGATATATGAGTATATGAGGAGGTAGAGTATTTTGTGGCATTAAATGTTTAACATATGTTTTGTGTGTCGGTGGACCTGAATTCTTGTAGAAAATTGATTATAGGCGTAAAATCGTCAGTTTATGGATTTGGTCAATTTACATTTGGAATTTGGAAAAATTTTCTTACGCAAAGTTGTAGAATGGAATTTCCCATGGAAAGTCGCGAGTTTAAATTTTTACGATAAGCGAGCTATTTTCTATGAATTATTGAAGTTCGGAAAAATAAAATAATTTTTTATTAATTATGGTGGGACCCACTTTTTGGTGGGTGTTGAATGCTACATAAAATTGCTTTGAAATTTTCAGCATTGAAATTTGAAAGCATCGTAGAAATTGGTTTATAAATAATATTAATTTATTATTTTAGTCTCGCTTTAGCGTTAGCATTTTCTATAAATAGAGGCTAAGTTAGAATTGAAAATCACACGAAAACTAAGTTTTCTCTCTTTCTCTCTCTATATTATCGGCGTATTCTTGTGAGTATACTTTGAGTGTTCTTTATCTGGTGCGAGTTTTACATCGACCTTATCTGAAATTGATCGAAATGCGGTTATTTTGAGGTAAGGGGTATTATTTTCTTCTTAAATGATATTTTTTTTCAATATCATTATCTTAGAAGTATTGGTGAACTTTTTATCAAATTTGGAACTTGTTGTGTAGGAGTTCTTATTTACGTATATCGGCCTTTATTCACGTATCTGACCTTATTCACGAATCGGCCTTTATTCATAGAAAAATAAAAAATTTTCTTTTTGTCCAAAATATCTATGCGGATCTTAGCTTTGATTGTATCCATGTTTTGATCATTCTTGAATTTTACACCATATGATTATTTTGAGTATATTTTTGGACATGGGTAAAACAAAGTCGAATCCTTAATCCTTAATCCTTGTCATTTTGTTTCCTTTGGATTCGTTTAACTTTAAAAATGTTTTCATCATCCTCGATCTAAATGGTGATATAAATGAATATCTTTGGCACATGTAGTGCAAGATGAGCGATTAAGCGATGAATATCTTTGGCACATGTAGTGCAAGATGAGCAGTGTTGAGATGAACATGACCCGGTGGTGATCTGAATGAATATCTTTGGCACATAGTGCAAAGATGATTAAAGATGTATATTGATTGTTATTACGGGGATAAACTATTGATGATGGACTTTTAAACCTTAGAAGGCGGTAGAATTCTTTCTCTACGTGACTCTTACAATGGATTCTTTATTTCCATTGCATTTGTTGATCTAAAACTTCGTTGTCTATTGTATTACATTAGATTTTTCCTGTTGAAGACTAACGATAATTTGTTGTATATTATCTTAGTCATTAGTCATAATATTCTTCTTGGGCTAGTTGAGCTCTCCTTTTTCCTTTTTGTTCCATTTTCTTCTCGGGAGGTGAGAACATGGCGAGGATCGAGTCGGGGTATGGAGTGATGGTTACAGGAAGATGTTTTTATTTGTCCTCATTTATTTACGTAAAATAGTGTATGAATAATTAATGAGGACTTATTTGGGTGTGTATATATTATGCAAGAGACAATATTTGTATTAAACTTCAACTCAGGTTGTATTGTAAGTATTACTACCGACATCACATATATTATTATCAAAGTTGTAATTTTTTTCTATACCATGTATTTTTGGCGACTCGAAATGGGTGTTGTATACCTATTTTGAGGCGTCCCCTTGAAAAATTTCTCTTCTTAGGTTAAGCTATTGACGACTTATTACTTCTGATCTATGGACCACTAATCCCTCCGCCACTCCCAAAGGCCTCGCTCCTTTCGTCCTCAAATCATTCCCCGCCTTCCTCTACTTCGTCGCTCACGACGACCCGCTGCTAAAATGCACCGTATGCTTATCAGAATTCAAAGATAACGAAACGGGTCGGATCTTAACGCTTCATCGTCTTCTTCTTCGTTGCCGCAATTATTGCAATTACTGAATGTTAAGGGCTGTTTGTTTAACACCGAATACATTTGAATACCGAATTAATTAAAATTTATTAAGTCGTTAATTTGAATCGATCGATGATTGAAATTCAATGACTATGGTGTTTGATAAAAATTGAATGAATCTGAATCTGAATGAAAAAAACTGTTTAATAATTGACATGTCTGAAATATCTGAATGACAAAATTTATTATTTTACCCTTCTGAAAAAATTCAAAATTATTGTAAATTTATTTAATATTACTTAATATAATAGTTAATATTTTTTTTAATTCATTCAGATGCTCATTCAGCCATTCAGCTAAAAAAATTTGATTTAACCATTCAAATTCGTCCCATCTTACCGATTCAAAATTCGCATCAAAAACAAACGCACCATTCGATTAAACTCCAAACAAATAAATTCCTAAGTCGATTTTTTTTGGTGAATGAAAGAATTAAATAAAGTAAAAAAAAATATAAAAAAATAATATTAACTATTATATTAAGTAATATTAAAAAAATTTAAAAAAACTTTGAATTTTTTCAGAGGGCTAAAATAATAAAATTATGTCATTCAGATGTTTCAAACATGTTAATTATTAAATAACTTTTTTTTTAGATTCAAATTCATTTAATTTTTATCAAATACCTCTTTAATATGAAAATTACAACGGTAAGAGAAGGACTAGATATTGGGACGACGAGAGCAAATGGGTTGAAAACCTTGGGCGGTCCATCTCGTAACAAGTCTTATAAGTTTGAATTAATTTTCTGAATTTCTGAGAGAGAAAAAATTTCAGAGTTTTGTTTCTTAATTAGTTGAATTAATTTTTTACCCTTAAATTGTTTTAATATTATAAAACAAATTGATTTATAGTTGAATTACTTTTTTTATCCTTAAAATTGGAACATATTAAATCATGTCATGTGTTATGTCAATTTTCTGTTAAAAAAATTAATGTCGAAGACGGAATTTAAGATTTTTGTTAATAAATTAAAATTTAAATAAGTTGATTGTAAGGGGAAAAAAAAGTTGAGTTAATTAACAGTAAATTAACCTAAATAGAATGATAAAAAAACATTTAACCCTCGTTTTCTTGCTTAGTTGTATGCCAGAACTTTACGATCAATTAGTAAAGAAAGAAATGACTCCTATACTATATAGAGAGGATTAGAGGTTAATGGAATTACAAGGTAGAAGTAGCCGATTGGATTATAATAAATATGCACTTGAATATTCCCTTTTTGTCTGCAGGAAGTTGATGTAAGAAACAAAGTATGAATCTACAACTAATATACTATCACTTGGTTATTATCATTGGTAATTACATGTACCAAGAGATTCACCTGTCAATATAAATATATTAACCTAGAGATTCACTACCATACCATTGATAATAACTCATACAAACAATATTCTCATCCAGTTGTACAAGCAAAGATGGAGAAAGTAAAACCACTAAGTATTCTTAGTACTAATGGGGAGGAAGACGGTTATGACGCTGTGGTTGTGGGTTCTGGATACGGAGGTTCTGTGGCGGCTTGTCGGATGTCAATGGCAGGGTTCAAGGTGTGTTTGGTGGAGAAAGGCCGGAAATGGGAAGCTCACGACTTTCCAACCGACAGTTTTAAGATGGTATCAGCTTTCAGATTTGAAAATAGGGACTTGGGATTCAGCTTTGGCCCCAAAGACGCTTTATTTCAGGTATTTTTCTTTCTCCCCTATACTTATTCCAATATACATATTTTTCCCCCCTGTTCCGTGCATTTTGGATTTGATGTAGTTGTCATCCAACTTACGGTCTGTCGGGATGAGCAATTCATTCTGATGGGACTGACATATGAGTTGGAGGACAACTTTACTGAATCCGGATATGCAATCTTCATACATAACTACACCTAGACACAACTCAGTTACTGAGAGGCCGACACTTATTTCATTTGAAACATTTCATGCTAATAAAATAATAAAATCTTGAGGCTACGCTGCTAGTAAATACTAGTAGAGGTTAAATACTTGAGTGAATTTTAAGTTTGATGAAAGTGTATATTTGAGAGTACAGGTGTATGAACAAGAAGATTCTTTAGCCGCTATGGCCTGTGGGCTCGGTGGAGGTTCATTAGTTAATGCAGGAGTGATGATACCGACCCCAGTTCGTGCAAGAAGGAATCCCAAATGGCCAAAAGAATGGGAAAAAGATTGGGAATTCTTTGAAGCTTCTGCTTCCGCCATGCTGAGGGCTCAAAGTGCTTCCACCAAGTTTCCGAGTGCCAAAGTTATGGAAGAAATTATTGGAGAAGAGTACGAGAAAAGTGTAAAAACTCCGCTGAAGCTGAGCGTAAACTTTGATTTGGAAGATCAACCATCAAATTTGAAAAAGTCTGCAGAAATGGGTAGTTGCTTAGCCTGTGGAAATTGTCTTTCCGGCTGCCCCTACAATGCCAAAAACTCTACAGACAAGAACTATATTTTCTCTGCAATTCAGGTAAATCCCTGTTCCCGAGAGAAAAACATGGAGAGTGGAAGTATTATAATGTTTTCGTCTGATGCAGGAAGGATGCAGTATCAAAACAGAATGCCAAGTTCAGTATGTGGTCAAAAACCCAGCTGACATTTGCAATGAAGGAAATATTAATAAAAAAAGGCGGCGGCGGCGATGGCTTGTATTCTTCAATGAGATTGACCGTGTGGAGTGTGATTTTGTAATCCTATCAGGTACAACAAATTAGCAACAGATCCAAGGATTTTGTAATCACAATAATGTTTGTCATTTCTTAATGTTTTCTTGAATTTTTGTAGCCGGAGTTTTCGGCACAACAAATATACTGTTCCAGTCTCAAATGAGAGGATTGAAACTATCCAATACGCTCGGATCAGGGCTAAGTTGTAACGGAAATAATGTAGCTTATCTCGCTGGAAGTTCAGCACCCTTGAATGCCTCTGGCTTAGAAAGAAAGCACTTCTCAAAAATACCATTTCAAGAACGGCCCGGACCGGCCATTTCTTCATCATACACTTCTTCTTTGGGGTTCACAATTCAGGTTCAAGGCTTTCTCTTCGTTTTGCCGAAAACTTGATACTCGGACCATATTATATCTTTTAGCTAAATTTGTAATTTTATTAATTAAATAAAGTTTTGAGAAACCAACTCTACTAAAAGTGAAATTACCTTGTAACTATATTTTAATTCAATATAACATAATAGCATTTTATTATTTCCAAGAAAAGCTATCGACTTTGCCTAATAGAGCTGTTCTAAGATTTTAGTTTGCAATTAATATTTGACGTTCTCAACTCTAAAAAACCACTTTGACATTCCTAGAAGACATGCTTGAAAAATAAACTCTTTTATATATATACGCACACATAACTATACATATGGGACGTCTTACTACTTCATATAAATAGACGTCTTACTAGAATTTAATGACAAACAAAAAATGATAACGTATGAGTTTTTACTACTTCATAGTATAGATTTTCAGTATTTAATACTTTTTTCCTCGTGCTACAGAGCGCAGTGCTTCCAACAGCTTATGTCTACCTGCTATTCAAAGGGATGACAACTTATGGATGGCCACCAGGCTATGGGATTTTACATGGAATTTTGGGCAAGCTGAAGTGCATTTTAGGAATGAAGAACTGCCAGTCAATGATTCTTAATGTTATGGGATATGATGAGAGTGATGGGAAAATTACATTTCAAAAAGACACAAACAGGATCTGCTTTCGGCCACCCCAAGATCCTTTACTACCACGAAAGATCGGAGCCTTTCAGAAACTCACAAAAAAGTTGGGCGGAATTCTTTACATGTCAAGGTATAGGAGCACATCTGTTCATCATTTAGGTGGTTGCAATGCATCAACAGATCCTTCGCATGGTGTTTGTAATACTAATGGTCAAGTTTTTGACACAAATTTTTCTAACACCGTGCATTCTGGTCTCTATATTTGTGATGCTTCCTTAATACCTTGCTCAGTAGGCATAAACCCGTGTCTCACTATTGCTACAGCCTCTGAGCATGTAAGTAGGCACCTTGTGCAGGATGTTCTCGAGTACAAGAACAAAGATGGTGTAAGATTTATTGACAAAACTTTTGATCAAAACCCTGGTTCAGTCAGTTCTGAGAAATCTGATAGCAGCCAAAGATCTTCTGTTGTGTTCACAGAAATCATGAGAGGGCATGTAGGGGGTATGCCATGCACTGCTTATCTCAAAATAAAGCTGAATTCTAGGACTTCTAAAGATTGTGATAGAATGAGTATGATTATTGGAAAATCTCATCCACTTCTCAGAGGAAAAGTAGGTGGATATGTTGTATGTACAGCTATAGAGATGGATAAATTACATGTTATTGATGGAGAATTAGACTTGTGTGAAGTAGATATCAGAAGTCCTTATACACAGTATATGCACTATCATCTCATCCTTGCAGCTTCTTCTGGTTCAAGGTTTGATGATATTTGATTGTTTTCATAAATATTAGTCCATTTTTTCTTAGTTCATATCTTGTTACTAACAAAAGGTCCTCTTGTAGATATATTCTTGAAGGGAAGAAAGTAATGAATCCTTTTCTATTTGGATTATATGTATGGAAAGAATCAACACTGATGCATGCTACATTCAAAAAAGTTATTGGAAACAGTATGAAGGATCACAATACCATCAATTTGAGGGGAAATCTTCATATTTCAATGATCGACCTCCTAAGGAGCGTGATCAGTATGAAAGGGAATAGCAAAGGGAAGTTTATATGTCTTTTGTTACAATCATTCCTCAGAACTTACATACTACAGATACCGCGTGGGAGTTACAAGGCCTTCCCCAATTCTGAAGGCTACCAAAGACCTTATCCAAGCAATAATCTGCTCGAAATCAAAACAGGTATTTAGGATTATGCCTCGACTTGATTTACATATATACTACTAATTAACAATTGGATGTCCCAACTCTGAGTCAAACCTCGATGGGTTTACCAAGTGATACTTTTAGTTATTGTTTGTGGATTGCTGCACATTCCCAGCAGTATTAGACATAAAGATAATTCCTTGTATGCAGTTCTTCCTTAAGCAGACGTGATCACAAACATAGTGGTGGCCTATCTAAATTACTACACGAATATTTGTTACCGACCAAATAGAGAAAATATTTCAAGAAGGGTGACCAACCTAGGGAAGAATTCAGTTATCAAAGGGACAACTCTAACTAAGCCATTCAACTTGGCTTTGCTTTTCCTAATTATTTTGTAGTGCGGTACTAAAATTCATAATGTGGGTGCTTTCTGTAAATTTTGCAGAAGACGGTTTCATCATCAGTTGCAAGCAATGGAAGTGCAGTCAGAGTCCATTGGGGCTTGAAGGAGAAAGAAAATTGAATCCAGTCCTCCTTATTAATGGGTATTCAACAGAGAGTTATTGGCTACCAACAGAACCAAATGATTTGGTAAGAACTTTACTAGAAGAAGGGCATGAAACATGGCTACTTCAACCAAGATTACACCCTTCAAATTCTTCAAACAGCTTCTCAATTGAAGATATTGGCAGATATGATATACCCGCAGGTAAGATTGGAAAAAAAAAACGCAATTGAAATTTTATGTGCAGTCAGTTACCTTAAGAGCATTTTAACTATCTCACATTTCCCTATTATCTGCAGTAATCAACAAGATATTTGAGTTGAATGGAAAATCCGTAAAAGTCCATGTGGTTGCACATTGTGTTGGAGGCCTAGCTGTTCACATTGCTCTTATGGGACGTCATGTCTCACCCTCCCAAATAGCTTCTCTCTCTTGCACCAACTCTTCAATGTTCTTCAAGCTCACAGCTTTACCCACCTTCAAAATGTGGCTTCCCCTTTTGCCGGTACACACTCTCTTTACTTGTATTAAATCTAATACACATGACTAGCAGAGTACAGAAACTTGTAATTGAGAACCATTCTCTCAACATAGAATTATTTTTAGAGAGTTAATCGGAGTTCACAAGTTTCCTTTAGTCTTTAAATAGGCCAACAATATGAAAACAACTTAAAACGCTTTTTTCTATTTTTGGTGTCCTATCTAATGTTTTAACTTCAATCGACATGCAGATATCAATGGTAATACTAGGAAAAAACAAGACATTACCTCTGTTTGGAAAATTGAAGACCAGTTCTCCACAAAGATTCCTAAGATTCATAGCTCGTTTTATGCCACGTTACGAGAGGTGCACCTGTGATGAATGTGAAGTCTTTTCAGGAATATTTGGGAACACATTTTGGCACAAAAACATAACCCCCAGCATGCACTATTGGCTGAACAAAAAAAGCTTACCAGCCCTTCCAATGGCAGCATTTCCTCACCTTAGGAAAATCTGCAACTCCGGATTTATAGTTGACAGCAACGGAAAGAACTCATATTTAATCCATCCCGAGAGAATGGCATTGGCAACGCTATATATATCGGGTGGAAAAACTCTTCTAGTGACTCCCCAGACTTCTTTTCTTGCTAACAAGTACATGAAGTTGCACCAGCCTAATTACAGACATGAGAGAGTAGTTGTGGAGGGTTTTGGACACTCAGATTTATTGATTGGAGAAGAGTCTTATAAGAAGGTTTTTCCTCACATTATCTCTCACATTCGATTGGCTGAAAAAGAAAGAACTTTATCAGCAGTTGATAGCAATGAAAGGCAGTACTGCAGTAAAGAGGCCTTGACTTGGGGTGATGATCCATATGAGGAAAGAAAGGGAGGAATTGGGAGTTGGATTTCTCCTCTGATCTATGTTTGGCTGTTTCTGTTTCTTTTGCTGTTAGTTTATTTAGTTATATGATCTCTTAAGGCCCTTCCTCTATGTTTGGTTGCTGGAATAAGAAAATGTAGAGATCGAATTTCCGAGTTAAGAAGCCAGCCAGGGGGGTTTGTTAGCTTTTTCTTAATTGGTTTTTCCGGCACTCAAAATGGAGTGTATAGAAAATCAAAAAGAATTGTTGCTCATATTGGTTGATATTTCCACAGTGGTCGCTACCATTTTAACTAAATTTATACTTTCTGTCCAATTTGCCCATCTGAGACTACTACCCAGTTCCCCTCTCTCTCATCCTCCCTCTTTCTGCAACTCACCTTCGCACTCAAACCCTTCACCCATCTCAGGCCGCTCCCCGGCTAAACCCAAATCCCCTACAAAATTTCCCATCTTTTTCCCACTTTTTGAGAAAGTTATATGAATTGATTTCGATTTTTCAATGCCTTCTATCAAGATGTAATGGTAGAGCGTTTCTAAGATGCTGTTCTTCCTCTTCAATATTCAATAAAATAGAACTCAAAAGTGAATCGGAGCTATCACCTAGTCGACTGTAATTTGGATAGACAAAAAGGTGGCTCCAAATGCAACGATTCGGATAAGGAAACGGAGAGAAAACCCACTAAAGAAAATCATTTATACCCCCCTAAATCACCATCTGCCTCATCCTCCCAACCAAAAAAGGCACTACAATCTATTGCCCAACAAAGCAGCATAATTCCGACAAGCACAAACACTAACTCAATTAAAGGGGTACTAGACGAAATTTGAGGATAAGAAACGGTGTTTCGTGGCCATAGGATGATTAACAAGTATCTTTTTAGGCACCACAAAACCACTGATGGCACAACGGATGGTTATGTTGTGTGGTGGGGATAGAGGTTTGCAGCAAAGATGAATTTAAATTTTGAAAGAAGCTGGTGTGATGTTGGTTGGGAACAGAGTTTGAGAGAGAGGGCAATTAGGTATTGATCTAATGGGCGCAAATTGAACTGTGATGTTGGTTGAGAACAGAGTTTGAGAGAGAGGAAGAGAAAGGGCAACTGGGTATTGACCTAATGGGGGCAAATTGTACGGACAAAAATTAAGTAGTTTAATTAGAAGGGAGAAAAATGATTTTTTTAATATTCACATCAATTTATAAATTATTAACTAATTTTTTTTTTAACAATCAACTCATTAAATTAATTTTTTTATAAACCATTATAAAAACCGTTAAGTCATTTAACTTTAAACAAATTTTGACACATATAATGGTGAGTTGTAAAAAAAAGATGATATGATCCTACGTGATCTTCAATATGCTAAATATAATACTCCCTCCATTCTTATATGTAGGTCGTTTTAGATTTTTTTTTATATTCCTAATTATTTGTCGTTTATGGTTATCTAGGAGAATTGATTACTATTTTTCTCAAATTGCCCCTTATTATTCCACCTAATCTTTTTATCCATATTTATGAGATAAGTGAGGTGAAGGGTATTATAGACAATTGATATTATAATTAATGTTTTTTAATTATTTTCTTAATTCTTGTTCACATGTCTAAAAAGACCTATATTAAGGAACGGAGGGAGTAATAATAATAATCCGTTTCTCCCCTCTATAGAAAACTCCATCCAAACAAATCTATGCAATTTCTTCCCCTCAATCATCATCATCGACTAATTTTCTCTCTCCTCAATATCCACAACAATTTATGTACTAATTTTCTCTTACTCCACTTGTCGGGCAAAATCCACCACAATTTCTGACTTCTCCGACTTCAAAATTCTAGCTAAGTTAAGGCTTTGGATCTTCGCATCGGTTACGATAAAGTTTCCGTTGATGGCGATTTCGTTCTCTCTGTTTATGCTTATATACATTAATATTTAAGCACATTAATTACACAGTAATTAAATACATATTATTTCACTGGAAAGGGAAAATAAAACCCCTGCTACTTGAATCTTCTTCTTCGATCAAAATCCAAACTAGCGCTCAACTTGGTTCATCGCCTTCTCTCTCTCTATGTGAACCACCACCATTAATCAAAGATTGAATTTGATTAATATATATTTCTGAATATTGAATATGATTTGGGTTCAACAAATTGAGATTTTAAATTAAAGTTGAATTCGATTTCTGCAAATTGACCCAAATAATATCATCCATCGCATTGGATTATACATTGAATTTTATTTGGGTTCAACAAATTGTAAGTTTACCTATGTATTGGATTCTTACTTTCAATTACTTGAATAATTCGTCAATTGATATATGATCTCTGCTCTTACGAAGAACCCTAAGTTTAGCCTCTTTTGATGCCTAATTTATTATTTAACATGGATAAAATTCGTTGGGTCAGCTTGGGTGGGCATGTGTTTACTTGTTTTTGATGGGTGGGCAATAGCTTGTGTATATATAATGTTGTTAACAGTAAATTCCAACTAGGATTCAGTAAATACGTGGCATTTCCACGTCATTATTCTGTTAAAATACTTAACTCCACTGACGAAAAATTCAATTTTTTGTTAGAAAAGTAAAGTATAGTTAGTTGACTGTAAAAAAAAAATTGACTTGGTCATTTGTAAGTTGACTTAAAATAGAGTGAGTGACCAAAAAAATATTTATCCCAATTAGAAGGTAACAATCACTGCGGAAATATCAAATTAAACTGTGAAAATATCAATTCTCAACCGTATAAATAAGAGAATTGTTATTTTTCACAAGATAAATTTGATATTTCTATAAATTTTTTTAATTATATGAATATGAGTTTTATTTACTATTCATGAAAATCTTGTGAAACTATCATTTTTTTCGGTAAAAATATCAATTCTCATAAATAATTAGAAACCTTTTTTAAACTCACCCGTCTAAAATTAAAGAAACAAGACAAACAAACTCCAAAGTTGGTTAAAATCACTGGTGGCATTTACAACCACAAGGAGGTGGAGGTGATAAACTATTCCTACTTTTCCCTTCAAACTTTGTATAGTTGCACTACACTACATAAGCAAATTTATTGGTCTTGTTATAGAACGGAAGAAATAAAAACATGAAAGATAGATATTTTTAGTGAATTTTTTTGTGGTGTTTCTTTTATCTGATAAGATGTTTTATATAAGCAATAAAATGGAATACAAATTTAATAAGTATTCTCAAATTAATTATGGATTAGATCAATTATCTAGTTATAGTCCTATTAATTTGAGATGTTTAGAAAATCTTACAATATTATAACATTTTCCCTTGATTTCTTGAGATAGAAGATTATGTTTCATTAAAAACCTTATTAAAAAATTCAATGAAAAATACTTGGGAAAAAAAAGCGTACATAACTTTTATATAAATATATTAAACTTTAATTAACTATCTCATTAAAAACTTTGTCAGGAAAAATTTATTGGGACAGTACCGGTCCTGGGCTAAAGCCCAAGGTGCCCGGATTTTAGGCCCAAAAATTTTTAGGGCCCCCTTAAATATTTTCTTCTTTTTATTACTTACTTAAATATTAAAGCAAATAATCAATCTGTAATATTCTACATATACTGATTATTGTAATATTCTACATATTTAAAGTATATAATTTGTACAAAATATTTTAATTATTATGTACCTGGGGGTTCATCATCAGATTCAATTTTTTGAGTTTTTTTAATTATTTGGGAGTTGTGTTAGACTCTTAATAAAGGAGGCCCTATTTGGTAATTATTTTTTTGACTTAGTGATAATGTGATATCTAAATGATGCTTTGGAAATATTGAAATAGTCGATTATTATATTTGATATTCTTTTGTATTAATGCTCTTTTGTTCAGAAAAAATTCTTTCTTTTTTTATGCCTGTCTTAATAGTAATTCACAAAAGGCTCATTTTTTTGTTGTCCGCTTTAAGCCCTTCAAAACTCAGAGTCGGCCCTGCATTGGGATAAAAAAATTGTAACTAAGGAAAAAGAGTAGTGTCCCTCTCAAAAGGAATTTATTACTCCTTGATGAAATGTTGTGATAATCTGACACCCATTACGAGTGAATAAGTCGCCAAAATACATGGTATAGAAAGCAAATTACAACTTTGACAATCTGAGATGTAAATGTAGAATACGACAATCTGTTTATGAGTTTGAATACAAATATTGTCTTACAGGCAATATACACACCAAATAAGTCCTCATTAATTATTAAATACACTATTTTACGAAAAATAGTGAGGGCAATAAAAAACATCTTCTAGAACCATCACTCCATTACCCAGGCTATCCTGCTTTGTGTTACCACTCTCACGAGAAGAAAAATGGAACAAAAAGGAAAGGGTGAGCTCAGTAGCCCGATAAAGAATATTATGACTAAGATAATATCTGACAAATTATCGTTAGTCTTGACGAGGAAAAAATCTAATAGAATACAATAGACAACAAGTTTTAGATCAACAAATCACGTGAAAGCAACAATCCATTAGAAGAGTCACGTGAAAGAGAATTCTCTTGTCTTACAGGTTTAAAAGTCCATCATCGATAGTTTATCCTGTAATAACAATCGATATACATCTTTAATCATCTTTTTGCCTTTCTGGGCGAAGATATTCATTTTATATCACCAGATTGGTCATATTAAATCTCCAACACTTTGTTCATCTTTTGCTACTTCTGAGGCGAAGATATTCATCGATTAATCGTTCATCTTTTACTTTCTGAGGCCGAATATATCATTTATATCACCATTTAGGGTGAGGATGATGAAAAACATTTTTAAAAAAGCGAATCCGATTGAAACAAAATGACGAGGATTAAGGATTAAGGATTAAATGTACTTTGTTTTACCCGTGTCCAAAAATACTTGAAAATAATCATATTGGTGTAAAATTCAAGAATGATCAAAACATGGATCTGATCAAAGCTAGTATCCGAATAGATATTTTGAACAAAAGAAAAAAATTTTTATTTTTAAATTGAATAGTCTTAGTAATGATTAAATGAATAGTGTAAAGTATCGTGAATAGTCTTGAGTATCGTGAATAATAACCAAAACACAACAAGTTCCAAATTTGATAAAAAAGTTCACCATACTTGACATAATGATATTGAAGAAAAATATCATTTAAGAAGAAAATAATACCCTTACCTCAAAATAATAAATCTTACATTGAATTTGGTATAGTCTTGTGAAACTTCATATAGTATAGCAACACTCAAAGTATACTCACAAGAATAAACTCGATAATATAGAGAGAAAGAAAAAACTTAGTTTACGGTGTGATTTTCAATTCTAACTTAGCCTCTATTTATAGGAAAATCTTTAGAGCATGAAGGAGACTAAAATAATAAATTAATATTATTTATAAACCAATTTCTCGCATGCTTTCACCCTCAATGCTGAAAATTTCAGCGACCCATGTGCATTCAACACCCACCAAAAAGTGGGTCCCACCATAATTAATAAAAAAATTATTTTATTTTCCGTAACTTCAATAATTCATAGAAAATAGCTCGTTTATCGGAAAAATTTGAAACTCGCGACTTTCCATGGGAAATTCCATTCTCTACAACTTTGCGGAAGAAAATTTTTCCAAATTCCAAGCAAAATTGGCCAAAATCCATAAGCAGACGATTTTACGATCTATAATCAATTTTGATTCGAAAATTGTGTCCAAACACACAAAACATATATTAAACATTTAATGCCACAAAATACTCTACCTCCTCATATACTCATATATATCCCACAATCATTATAAAAATATCACCGTTAATATATTATTAAAATAATATATTTAAATGTATTATTTTATCGAGAAAAAGATAAAATATTAATTTTCAACAATTGTCACATTAAAATTTTCTCCATCTATATCCACATAAAATAAATATTTTCTTTATCATAATAATCAATAATTAATTATTCAAAAAATAATATTCTGAGAATCACGATCTTGTGACGGTAGTTCCCGGGAAAGAGAACTTTCGATAAGGATTTCTCACTTCTTGTAGCCTTGATTAGGTGACCAAACCTCTCCTTGAAGCGAACTTTCTAGACATTGCCAATAATGTTATCGATAATATTATTCAAATAATATGAATTATTGATTTGATAATGGAAAATCTTGTGTAATGACAATTATTGAAACAATAATAATATAAATATCAATATGCGACAATTATTGAATTAATAAAATATAATATTGAGCGATAACTCTTTAACAACAATTATTGAGTAGTGCCTTCTTACGTAAGGATCAATAATTCAACAATCTTTGCTGCAATCTGGTGTCTTTCTTTATGCGACCACCGCGTATTCTTTATATTTTAACCACCGGGTAACCCAACGGTGTTATTAGCGGTAACAATTCTGTAGTTATTTATAAAACTCGATCTTTATCGTTTTCTTTCATCCAATAGTTTTTCGTTATGGGGCCCACCGATGATTGCTTGGCAGTCGTCTGGAGATTCCCAAAAAAAAAGAATATTCCACGACGAACGAATATTCCCAAACAATAATGAATATTTTATAACCAACTTGCTTATTTTGTAAACTTTGCACATTTCACCCATAACGAAAAATTATATCAAATTAACCCTTATTAATTTAGAATAATGAATAAAGAAAAATTCAATTTTATTTATAATAAGTTGGGGTCTTCTGACCTCCCTCCTTATGAAATTTAAATCCTCGAAATTGGCGTACGTACTGGTATATCGAAAAGGTGAGGTACCTCGCTTTCATCTCGATTCAACTCCATGTCATTTCTTGATTGTATGGTTTCTCCATGAAAACCTTAACTTGTGGTATAACCTTAAATGCGTAAGACATCTTCTTTCTATCAAAATCTCAGCAATTATCTCTCTGCGTGGGTTAAATCTTCTATTTATCTCGTCTGCGGTTACAATGCGATAATGTGGTTCGGGTCTTTCACATATTCTGAAGCATAGATATGTGGAATACATTGTGAACCACGAGACATACTTGGAGATGCTAGCGAGTCTATAGGCTCGTTTCTATTGATCGAGAATCTCAAATGGACCAACAAACCTTGGATTGAGCTTTCCTCTTTTCCCAAATCTTGTAACTCCTTTCCATGGAAGCGATACGTAACAATACATGATCTCGATATTAAACTCCGTCCTTTCTACATGAAGATCGGCATAACTCTTTTGTCGATCTTGTGAAGTTTGAATCGTTGTCGAATCATTTGGATCTTTTACGTAGTCAATGCGTCTTAATTACGGTCCCAACAATGTTCTTTCTCCCTTTCGTCCCGGCATCTTTGGAGAGCGACATTTTAAATCCATCTGCGCCTCGAAATGGAGCCATTTTATACTTTTGATAAGCTGTTGTTGTAGGAGAATTCCACGATGGTAGAGTACTTATCGACTTCCTTTGAAATCTAGGACCACGAGTCTTAATAGATCTTGAGGTTTGAATAGTCCTCTCTGATTGTCCGTCCGGTTTGAGGATGGTATCTTTGAAGCCAGATAAATAAATCCGTGCCCCGTAGCTTTACATGTAGCTAACCCAAAATCTTGAAGTGAATCTCGGGTCACGATCCGAAAACTATGGATCTTGGCGTGCCATGCTGATCGTCTGATCTCATTCACGTCACATCTGACGAAGCGTTCGAGGGATAAGTCTCGGCGTGTCGGTAAAAATGGGCGGACTTGGTTAATCTATCAACAATAACCCAAATTGCATCTACGCCTTGAGAAACTTTGGGAAGACACATAACAAAATCCATAGTAATGTGTTCCCATTTCCATTCAGGAATCTCAGTGGTTCTGATGGACCTTTTGGCACTTGATCTTCGCTTTTACTGCGTTAACCAGGTTAAACATCTTGAGATAAACTCATGATCTCTCTCTCTTCGTATTGTTCCACCAAAATGTATGTGAATATCATGATACATTTGGTACTTCGAGATGGATTACAAGCGGGGTGTTGTGTGCCTCCATCATGATTTTATCTTGGTCGAGAATCGTTAGGAGCATGAAAGTCTAGAATTGACTCAAAGTATTCCTTCTCATCGATTCTTGCTTGGAATAGCTCCTTCTTGCACTTTCTTCTTCATACGCATCGGCCCGAGTCAAGTAGCTTGGCGACTTTAACTTTATCGATTAAAGTCGGTTCTACTTGTATATTCGCCATCATTATGTGGGTCCACAAGTCTTTAATTCTACCTCCATCCTTTGCAAGTCATACAAAATGGGCCTTTGCGTTGACAATATCGCTTTTCGTCTTTGCGTATGATCTTACTACTTAATCGTCGATTCTCTTCGTTCGCTTTTCGGGGATGATATTGAATAGTGTGATCGTAATCTTTTAACTTGACTCCGATGAGCGTCGTTCTTAGCGTGTTGAGTTCTTTTTGGGTGAAGAAATATTTGAGGCTTTTATGGTCAAGTATAAATCTCCACTTTCTCTCCATACAAGTAGTGTCTCCGTATCTTGGCCTGAATCATTTACTTTGCTTGACTCTAGATCATGTAGTAGGATAATTCCTCTCATATTCTTTGAGTTATCGTGAGGCATAAACTATGACTTTTCCCATGTTGCATGAGAACACATCCTAACCCCTTGCGGAAGCATCGTTGTAGATAACAAATCCATCCGAACCGGATGGTATTGTCGAAACAGTCTTAGAAATGAGTCTCTCTTGAGCTCTTGGAAGCTCTTCTCGCGTTCCTCGCTCCATAAAATTTTGCATCCTTAGGTCGGTGAGTTAGCGGATGGCGATTCGAAAAATCCTTCCACAAATCTCAGATAATAACCGGTTTAAGCCCGAGAAAATGCGTCTTGATCCGCAAACTTGGTTGCTCCCAACTTTGTATTGCTTGATCTTGGCCGGGTCAGCGGATCTCCTTGTTTTGACACCGTGCCCGAGGAATCTTACTTCCTCGAGCGAACTTCGCATTTCTTGACTTGGCATAAAGCTTGTGTTCACGAAGTCTTTGTAGTACCGAACGAATGGTGCTCATGATCTTCACGGCTTTTGGAATAGATGAGGATGTCATCAATAAAACAACAACGAGGCCAGATCGAAATATTCCTTGAACACACGGTTCATCGTATCCATGAAAGCGGCGGGGAGCATTAGTCGATCAAAAGACATGACCAAAATTCATAATGCCGTATCGAGTCCTAAATCTAAAAGTCTTTGGAATATCCTCGGTTTTAATCTTGGTGATGATATCGAGCGAAGATCGATCTTTGAAAAGAATTGTGCTCCTTGCAGCT
The DNA here is from genome assembly GCA_020205605.1 of Panax ginseng. Classification (NCBI taxonomy): domain Eukaryota; kingdom Viridiplantae; phylum Streptophyta; class Magnoliopsida; order Apiales; family Araliaceae; genus Panax; species Panax ginseng. The sequence continues at coordinate 120,338,154 of CM035144.1, forward strand.
GGTCAAACGGGTCATCGATGCGAGGTGGCGGATACTATTCTTGATGGTGACATGGTTCGATTCTCGATAGTCGATCTGAAAGTCTCATACTCCGTCTTTCTTCTTTCTGAATAAAGCAGGGGCACCCCGAGGAGGCGTCTTAGGGGCAGATGAAACCGATGTCTAATAACTCCTGTAGTTGGACTTTTAACTCACGAAGTTCAATAGGAGCCATTCGATATGGGGTTTTAGAAATGGGCTTTGTGCGGTTCAAGGTCGATAAAGAATTCAACATCACGTTACGGGGGGTAGGCCAGGAAGCTCTTGAAAATACATCGAGAATTCTTTAACCACGAAATATTATTCAAATCGACTTGTCTTTGTTCAAATCCATAACATGGGCTAAGAAAGCTTGGCATCCGTTTTTCAATAAGCGAATAGCTTTGTGGCTTGATATGACGATGGTGATTTTAGTGGTTTAGTGGTTTGAATTAAGTATGTGCGGGTTGGTTGGGAATATGAAAACTATGACACTTACGAAAACAATCAATTTTGGCATGATGGTGGTTAACGATCAATTCCTAAAATCACATCAAAAGCAAGTATCTTTAAAGAGATAAGATCAGCGGGTAATGTGATAGTGCCAACTTGGATCATGCAAGATTTATAAGCTAGATGTAACGAAGGTTTCACCCAATGGAGTTTCAGCGAGATAAATCAAAATCTAATTTCTCGGTCGAGTTTAAGCGTTGAGCCTGGCGGGAGAGATAAAAGAATGGGTAGAAACAGGTATCTAGTAAGGTATAAACTTACGAAAATTCAAGATTAAACTTACCGTGATCACCTCGTTCGGGTTCCTCACGTTTTGGCGATCGCGACAAAAAGCTCTTCCGAGGCCCGTGATTTAAACTTATCAGGATGACCCTTGGAATCACCAATCCGTTGAACTTGGTTTATTTATAATCTGATCTCGGCGATGTGGCCTTCCTTTCCACGGTTATAACATACCTTGGATTGTTGTGGACGGTTTGGTGATATGTCCCTCCTTCCGCATTTGTAACATCTAGCGGCGGTCGTTCTCCTCCCCTAGCATTTGTTGTTGGTCTTTGGTCTTTCTTTGTTGATATCTTCCGTCCATTGTTGAATCTTCTCTTCTGAAATTTCCACTTGAGTCACCTCTCTCTATTATCATATCCCACGATTACCACACAGTGGTTCTGCTTTGTCAAGTATTCTTTCTCTCTCATTGGTTATCATCGTTACGATGACTACCACGATTGTGGTCCCTCGATTGAGTATACTCACTATCTACGCTCTAATAAGCGAGCCACATTGACAACATCTGAATCTGAGAGAAAATTTATGAGAGATAAGGTATTGGCGAATCTACGGTTTTAGACCTCTCGAAACATCTCTGCGTCATTCGTTCCTCATTCTCCACGAATGAGGTCTGAGCACAGATAATTCTGCGAACCTTGCCTCGTCTTTGAGACAAATCGTGTTGTTACATTAAAGTCTAATAAACTCTACCTCCTTACGTATAGCGAATACTTTACGGAAAGTACTTGTCATTGAACGATTCTGAAATCTTTCCCAAGACATGTTAAGTGCATCTGGTGATGTGCAACTTCGATTCCCACGATGTCTAACTTCACCACGAAACATAAAAAGTGGCGAATGGAACCTTTTGTTCCTCCGTGCACCCCAAGACATCGAATATCTTGGTAATTTGCTTGACCCACGTTTACGCCTTGATCGGATCCGAACTTTCCATGGAAATCTGGTGGTCCCAACTCCTTGAAGCCTTGGTTGTGACGGATGCCATAGCGTTGCCATCATTTCCACCGTATTTTTTGTACAGTCTCCTGCGTGCGATTTTGCATGAGCTATGAAAAAGCTTACAAAACATCCGTCGTTCATCATTTTGCTCGATGGCGTTGTTCATGGAGGAACATTGCCCGACTGTTACCGCGTTCTCCTCGTTGGTGAAATCTGGGCGTCTCCACGGTCTCATAAACTCCATTGTTAACGTTCTCGTGACCATTCTTAAATCTTGCCATAAAACAAGGGTTAATTAAACAAATTAACATATCACGTAATATCTATATTATGATGAGCCAACAAATAAGCTTAGGTAGGACACCTTTAGCGAAGGATTTTTTTCGTCTCTCCCTCACAGTTACATTCCAGATCTCATGGAGATCGTATCCTAAAACTACGATACCAATTGTGGCGCCCCAAAAATAGGTATCTGACACCCGTTACGAGTCGCCAAAAATACATGGTATAGAAAGCAAATTACAACTTTGACAATCTGGATGTAGTGTAGAATCGACAATCTGTTGTGAGTTTGAATACAAATATTGTCTTACAGACAATATACACACCCAAATAAGTCCTCATTAATTATTAATACACTTTATTTTACGAAATAGTGAGGGCAATAAAACATCTTCTAGAACCATCACTCCATTTACCCAGAGCTAGATCTGCTTTATGTTACTCACTCACGAGAAGAAAAATGGAACAAAAAGAAAAGGGTGAGCTCAGTAGCCCGATAAAAATATATTATGACTAAGATAATATCTGACAAATTATCGTTAGTCTTGACGGGGGAAAATCTAATAGAATACAATAGGCAACGAGTTTTAGATCAACAAATCACGTGAAGCAATGATCCATTAGAAGAGTCACGTGAAAAAAATTCTCTTGTCTTACAGGTTTAAAAATCCATCATCGATAGTTTATCCTGTAATAACAATCGATATATACATCTTTAATCATCTTTTGCTTTTCTGGGCGAAGATATTCATTTATATCACCGATTGGTCGTATTAAATCTCAACACTGTTCATCTTTTGCTACTACTGGGCGAAAGATATTCATCGATTAATCGTTCATCTTTTTTCTTTCTGAGGCCAAAGATATTCATTTATATCACCATTTAGGGTGAGGATGATGAAAAACATTTTTAAAAGCGAATCCGGTGAAACAAAATGGCGAGGATTAAGGATTAAGGATTAAGTACTTTGTTTTACCCATGTCCAAAAATACTTGAAAATAATCATATTGGTGTAAAATTCAAGAATGATCAAAACATGGATCTGATCAAAGCTAGTATCGAGAATAGATATTTTGAATGAAAAAGAAAAATTTTTATTTTTAGGTGAATAGTCTTAGTGATAAGTGAATAATTGTATAGTATCGTGAATAGTCTTAGTATCGTGAATAGTAACCCCCAACAACAAGTTCCAAATTTGATAAAAAAGTTCACCAATACTTGACGTAATGATATTGAAGAAAAAATATCATTTAAGAAGAAAATAATAATACCCTTACCTCAAAATAGCAAATCTTACATTTGAATTTGGGTATAGTCTTGTGAAACTTCATATAGTAGTATAGCAACACTCAAAGTATACTCACAAGAATAAACTCGATAATATAGAGAGAAAAAAAAACTTAGTTTACGGTGTGATTTTCAATTCTAACAGCCCTCTATTTATAGGAAAATCTTTAGAAACATGAAAGGAGACTAAAATAATAAATTAATATTATTTATAAACCAATTTCTCGCATGCTTTCATTTTCAATGCTTTGAAAATTTCAGCGACCCATGTGCATTCAACACCCACCAAAAAGTGGGTCCCACCATAATTAATAAAAAAAAATTATTTTATTTTCCGTAACTTCAATAATTCATAGAAAATAGCTCGTTTATCGAGAAAAATTGAAACTCGCGACTTTCCATGGGAAATTCCATTCTCTACAACTTTGCGAGAAGAAAATTTTTCAAATTCAAACGAAAATTGGCCAAAATCCATAAGCAGACGATTTTCTGATCTATAATCAATTTTAAATTCGAAATTGTGTCCATAGAAACACACAAAACATATATTAAACATTTAATGCCACAAAATACTCTACCTCCTCATATACTCATATATCCCACAATCATTATAAAAATATCACCGTTAATATATTATTAAAATAATATATTTAAATGTATTATTTTATCGAGAAAAAGATAAAATATTAATTTTCAACAATTGTCACATTAAAATTTTCTCCATCTATATCCACATAAAATAAATATTTTCTTTATCATAATAATCAATAATTAATTATTCAAAAATAATATTACGAGAATCACAATCTTCTTGTGACCCGGTAGTTCCCGGAAGAGGGGCTTTCGATAAGGATTTCTCGCTTCTTTGGTGGCCTTGATTAGGTGACCAAACCTCTCCTTGAAGCCAGAACTTTCTAGACATTGCCAATAATGTTATCGATAATATTATTCAAATAATATGAATTATTGATTTGATAATGGAAAATCTTGTGTAATGACAATTATTGAAACAATAATAATATAAATATCAATATGACAATTATTGAATTAATAAAATATAATATTGAGCGATAACTACTGTAACAATTATTGAGTAGTGCCTTACTACGTGGGATCGATAATTCAACAATCTTTGTGCGATCTGGTGTCTTCTTGTGCGACCACGCGTATTCTTGTATTTTAACCACGGGTAACCCAACGATGTTAGCGGTAACAATTCTGTAGTTATTTATAAAACTCGATCTTTATCGTTTTCTTTCATCCAATAGTTTTTTCCGTTATGGGGCCCATGATTTAGCTACTTGCAAAATCGTCTGGAGATTCCGAAAAAAAAAGAATATTCCACGACGAAGCGAATATTCCCAAAACAATAATGAATATTTTATAACCAACTTTAACATTTTTTGTAAACTTTGCACATTTCACCCATAACGAAAAAATTATATCAAATTAACCCTTATTAATTTAGAATAATGAATAAAGAAAAATTCAATTTTATTTATAATAAGTTGGGGTCTTTATTGAGAATCGAGATAACTCAGCACTATTTGAGTTGACCCACCTACTCAGTACTATCCAAGCTGACTCATCAATTCTTAGATAGATGACAAATCAACTATCACTAAATTATATTATAAAACAAACTAATTTTTAAAATTCCAACCGAGATTACTCGGATATTTAAGAATTTTTAAAAAATATACTATTTGTGTTGGCTCACTATACACATTAATAGTCTTCCATTTATAAGGAGTATTTGAGTTGACCAACTTATTCTTAAATTATATTAAACAAACTAATTTCTAAAATTCTAACCGAGATGACTCAATTATTTGAGAGTTTTTTAGAATGACTAACCGAGATGACTCCTTCTATACGAATAGACAACCCTCCCTTTATATATAAAAATAGATACTACCATGATTGGGAATTCTTTGAAGCTTCTGCTTCCGCCAAGCTGAGGGCTCAAAGTGTTCCCACCAAGTTTCCGAGTGCCAAAGTTATGGAAGAAATTATTGGAGAAGAGTACGAGGAAAGTGTAAAAACTCCGTTGAAGCTGAGCGTAAACTTTGATTTGGAAGATCAACCATCAAATTTGAAAAAGTCTGCAGAAATGGGTAGTTGCTTAGCCTGTGGAAATTGTCTTTCTGGCTGTCCTTATAATGCCAAAAACTCTACAGACAAGAATTATATTTTCTTAGCAATTCAGGTACTTACCTGTCCCCCACCCCCCCAAAACAAAAAAAATACTTTAAAAAAAAAAGATTGAGACTGGTAGTATTTTGAAGTCTACATTTCACATCATATATTTCTTGTGATGCAGGATGCACTATAAAAACAGAATGCCAAGTTCAGTATGTGGTGAAAAACCCAGATGACCTTTGTAATGAAGAAAATACTGGTAGAAAAAGAAGGCGGCGGTGGCTTGTATTCTTCAATGAGATTGACCGTGTGGAGTGTGATTTTGTAATCCTCTCAGGTACGTCAAATTAGCAATGGATCAAAGGATTTTGTTAGAATATTACTGGATGTCAGAATGTTATCAAATTATAAAGTCATTTTGCCTCTTATTTTTCCTTGGGATTTTGTAGCTGGAGTTTTCGGCACAACAAATATACTATTCCAGTCTCAAATGAGAGGATTGAAACTTTCTGATAAGCTTGGATCAGGGCTAAGTTGTAACGGAAATAATGTTGCTTATCTTGCTAGAAGTTCAGCACCTTTGAGTGCCTCCGGTTTAGACAGAAAAGACTTCTCAAAAATACCGTTTCAAGAACGGCCTGGACCGGCCATTTCTTCATCATACACTTCTTCTCTGGGATTCACAATTCAGGTTTTTGGCTCTCTCTTTCTAGGTCATCTTTTTGCCTTAAATCTCTCATGAAATGTCTCTGTATTGTGCTATATCGGTACATTTCACTAAATTTATAATTTGAATCAGTTAAGCAAATTTAAGAAACCAACTTCACTATTTTAATTGAATATAATATCAAAGCATCTTTATCACTATAAATAAACTCTTTTATACATGAATATATACACAAAATATATCTTATTAGATTTTTTGAAGAAACAATAATGATAACATATGAGTTATAAAATGTTAGATTTATAAAATGGGCTCAAAGTTATAAAGACATTAAGCTCTCTAACTCAAAATCAATTGGCTAGAAAGGGGTTGCCCAAGTAATTATATACTATACATATTTTCTCAAGTATTCAATGTGGGACAAGATATATAATCTAAAAAAAACATATGAGTTTATGCTTTTTCAGTATGGATTTTCAACACTTAATATCTTTTTCCTTGGCAACAGAGCGCGGTACTTCCAAAGCCTTATGTTGACCTGTTATTTAAAGGGATAACAACTTATGGATGGCCACCCGGCTATGGGATTTTACATGGAATTTTAGACAAGCTAAAGTTCATTTTAGGAATGAAGGATGGCCAAACAATGATTCTTAATGTTATGGGATATGATGAAAGTGATGGAAAAATTACATTTGAAAAAGACACAAACCAAATCTGCTTTCAACCACCCCAAGATCCTTTACTACCACGAAAAATCGAAGCCTTTCAAAAACTTACTAAAAAGTTGGGCGGAATACTCTACATGTCGAAGTATAGAAGTACATCTGTTCATCTTTTAGGTGGTTGCAATGCATCAACTGATCCTTCACATGGTACTTGTAATACTACTGGTCAAGTTTTTGACACAAATTTTCCTTACACCGTGCATGCTGGTCTCTATGTTTGTGATGCCTCCTTAATCCCTTGCTCTGTAGGCATAAACCCGTGTCTCACTATTGCTACAGCCTCTGAGCATGTAAATAAGCACCTTGTGCAGGATGTGTTCAAGTACAAGAACAAAGATGCTGTAAGATTTATCAATACAACTTTAGATCAAAACCCTGGTTCAGTCAGTTCTGAGAAATCAGATTGTAGCCAAAGGTCCTATGTTGCATTTTCAGAAATCATGAGAGGGCATGTAGGGGTATGCCATGCACTGCTTATTTCAAAATGAAATTGAATTCTAAGAATTCTAAAGATTATGATAAAATGAGTATGATTATTGGAAAATCTCATCCACTTCTCAAAGGAAAAGTTGGAGGATATGTTGTATGTACAGCTATAGAGATAGATAAATTACATGTTATTGATGGAGAAGTAGACATGTGTGAAGTAGATGTCAGAAGTCCTTATACACAATATATGCACTATCGTCTCATCCTTGCAGCTTCTTCTGGTTCAAGGTTTGATGATATTTGATTGTTTTCATAAATATTAGTCCATTTTTTCTTAGTTCTTATCTTGTTAATAACAAAAGGTCCTTCTCTTGTAGATATATTCTTGAAGGGAAGAAAGTAATGAATCCTTTTCTATTTGGATTATATCTATGGAAAGAATCAACAGCGATGCATGTTACGTTCAAAAAAATTACTATAAACAGTATTAAGGATCAAGAAGCTGTGAATTTAAAAGGAGATCTTCATATTTCAATGATTGATCTCGTAAGGAGTTTGATCAACATGAAAGGGAATAGTAAAGGGAAGTTTATTCGTCTTTTAATACAATCTTTCTTCAGAACTTACATCTTACAAATACCGCGTGGAATTTACAAGGGGTTCACCACTTCAGAAGTGTACGAAAGACCATATCCAAGTTTAAGTTACATACTTTTGTAAAATTTATGAGATTTTAATGACTTTCAAAGACTTTAAAGACTATTTTAAAATGACTTTTATAGACTTCTATGAAATAAGTAATGAGACTTTTATAAACTTTTTATCGTAGACTATGATAGACTTTTGTATACTTAATATATCTTGCAACTTATATTAATTGTTAATTAAATTATGTATGTAGACAACATCTCTCTCGAACTAGAGTAAATCTCATTATATTATTGTGACATGAGATTTTATATATATTGAAAGCGTTCATATTATTCTACTCATTTCATAATACATTTGGATACTCGGATATCAATAAAATTTTAGAAACTACAGACGCAATACAAAAATTAAGTTCAATTTTCATTGAGCTATATAATACTTTATGCATATGCGTAGTAGGAATACCAAACTCTGTTTTTCACAAAATAATATGACAATGAAAATCTATATGATCAAAAGTTGCAAAACTTCATACATGTGAGTAAACCTCTAACAAGTAACATTAGCATACTAGTCCTCCATTAATTAGCATTCTCTCGTTACCGGCCATTGTTATTATTATGATCGACGTTTCTCCACATGTCAGAAGCTATACTAGTCCTCCATTTATTAGCATTCTCTCGTTGTTGCTCTTGAGTTTCAAAAACTTGTTCCAAATTATCTCCTTGATTGAGTGGTAACGTAGTGAAGACTCGTTATCTAGTTCAATAGGAAATTCATCTGAACGACATTCCTTACGAAGAAAATAATCATAATCATATATTTTCATATATTGTACATACATAATCATACTCGAAATTCAATTCACGGAATTGTACATACATAATCATATATTATACATACATAATCATATATTTTCATATATTAACTGTAACACAATCATAATTATACATAATCATAATCATACATAATCATATATTATACATACATAATCATAATCATATATTTTTCAAAAATTAACAGTAATTTTATATATTATACATACATAATCATATATTAACAGTAACACATACACATCATATATTTTCTATTTTCATATATTATACATACATAATCTGTACAATTGATATGAGAGTTTCATGATTTTATCTCACCTTTGTTGTCTCTTTTCTCTTTCTATTGGAAGCTTTCGAACGACTACTTTTTCCCTCACCAATTCAGATTAAGTTTATTTGTTTACTTATTAATATATCTTGTTTTAATTCTATTATTATAATAAATCTAATTATTTTTATGGCCCAAATTTTATCAAATTATTTATCCATCACATATTAATATTTATTAGCCCATATAAAATAAATAATTAGTTTGACCCAATAAAAGATAAAGTCCAATTAATAACTAGTTTTATCCACCTTTGTGTTTATTTGAAAGTCTTTAGACATCTTTAGAGATGAGGTCAGATTTTGGATATGAGTTTATAGTTATAATTCTTCTTCTAAAGTCTGTCAAACTCTACCATTTAATAGAAATATGAAAAGTCTATGATTTTTTGAATACCAAAATACTTTTATAAACTTTGTAAAAATTTTAATTCAATACCACCTAACTTTTAAAGACATTAAAAAAGTTGTAATTGAATATCACTAAACTTTTATAAAATCTTTAAATGTCTTGATTGAATACACCCAAACTTTTAAAATCTTTAAAAGTCCTTAAAAATCTTAATTGAAACCCCCCCCTTTAAAAGTCCTTAAAAATCTTAATTGAAACACCCCCCCCCCCTAGAGTTTTATATAACTCCTTGTTTTCAAAGAAAATGCAATTCTGCTTTAAGCACACATGGTCACAAACAAGTATATAAACCTTTCGGAAAGGTGACCAACCTCTAAAGGATCAGCCATAGAAGGGACAATTCTAGCTAAGCTATTCCACTTGGCTTTTAGTTTTTCCTAATTACAGTGTTGGTGTGTTCTGTAAATTTTGCAGAAGATGGTTTTATCATTAGCTGCAAACAATGGAAGTGCAGTCAGAGTCCATTGGGACTCGAAGGAGAGAGAAAATTGAATCCAATCCTCCTTATTAATGGGTATGCAACAGAGAGTTATTGGCTACCAACGGAACCAAACCAAATGATCTGATTCGAACTTTACTAGAAGAAGGGCATGAAACATGGCTACTTCAACCAAGATTACACAATTCAAATTCTTCGAATAGCTTCTCAGTTGAAGATATTGGCAGATATGATATACCTGCAGGTAAAATTTGGAACAAAAATGCAATTGAATTGAAATGCATAGTCAAGTAGCTAATTAGTATTTGAAGTGTTTAACGAATCTCCTGTTTCCCATTTCCTGCAGCGATCAATAAGATATTTGAGTTGAATGGTAAATCCATAAAGGTCCATGTGGTTGCACACTGCGTTGGAGGCCTAGCTATTCACATCGCTCTTATGGGAGGGCATGTCTTACCCTCCCAAATAGCCTCTCTCTCTTGCACCAACTCTTCAATGTTCTTCAAGCTCACAGCTTTTCCCACCTTTAAAATGTGGCTTCCCCTTTTGCCGGTAAACACTCTCTCTCTCTCTCTCTCTCTCTCTCTCTGCGTAGATAGAATCTGACACCTATGGCTAGCAAAATAATACTTTACGTCCCACAAAAATAGTCCAATTTGCATCCCCAAAATAATATTGGTCCACAAAAAAGTGTCCTCTTTTTATTGGTTGTAGTGTAGAATGACACAATGTTCTTAAGTTTCATCATAATTTTACTATCATGCTACCATTACTTAACTACTAACTTACATTTTTAGGGGTAAGCATGAAATAAAATTACATCATTAATATTTTGAAAATTTTGCAAATGAGTCTTTTCTGGAACATAGGGAGTAAACAAAAAGATTCAGAACCATATTCTGTCAACATAATTTAGATTTTGAGACTTAATTGGAAATCCACAGTTTCCTTCTCAGAATAGGCCAATCATATGGATACTGGTTTAAAGGTAACTTTCTATTTTGGTGTCCTACTTAAAATTTTAACTCCAATCAACCCGCAGATATCAATGGTAATACTGGGGAGAAACAAGACATTACCTATGTTCGGAACATTGAAGATCAGTTCTTCACAAAGATTCCTAAGATCCATCGCCCGTTTTATGCCACGTTATGAGAGATGCACCTGTGATGAATGTGAAATCCTTTCGGGCATTTTTGGGAATGCATTTTGGCACAACAACATAACCTCCAGCCTGCACTATTGGTTGAACAAAAAAAGCTTACCAGCACTTCCTATGGCAGCATTTCCTCACCTTAGGAAAATCTGCAACACTGGATTTATAGTTGACAGCAACGGAAATAACTCGTACTTAATCCATCCTGAGAGAATGGCATTAGCAACGCTGTATATATCAGGTGGAAAAACTCTTCTAGTGACTCCAGAGACTTCTTTTCTTGCTAACAAGTACATGAAGTTGCACCAGCCTAATTACAGACATGAGAGAGTAGTTGTGGAGGGTTTTGGACACTCAGATTTATTGATTGGAGAAGAGTCTTATAAGAAGGTTTTTCCTCACATTATCTCTCACATTGGATTGGCTGAAAAAGAAAGAATTTCATCAGCAGTTGATAGCAAGGAAAGGAAGTGTTACAGTAAAGAGGCCCTGGCTTGGGGTGATGATCCATATGAGGAAAGAAAGGGAGGATTTTGGACTTTGATTTCTCCTCTGATCTCTGTTTGGCTGATTCTGTTGCTGTTAGTTGTTTTAGTTTCATATTCTATGATCTCCTAAATAATTTGTAAGCATTTTCCTTGGTTTTATCAGGAATCAACTCAAACTGAAACTGTAAAATGATGTTATTCTTCCGATTTAAACCAAATAAGATGATTAAAGGTACGTCACATTGTTTTCTTATGATTTTCGAGTAATATAAAAATAATTTGATTAATCTATTTAATGTGGAGTCTATTGTGATAATTTTATGTCAGAACCTGCGATTGCAAACTACTTTAATGTGGAGTCTATTGTGATAAATTTATTTCGAACCTGTAATTGTCTGACATTGATAGGAATTATACCCTTTGTCTGACATTGATAGGAATTATAAAAGGGTACTATTTATTACATATCTTTTCACAAAAGTTACCACTAATACTTATGTACTTAATTGACATGCATAAAACATTACCAATATAATAGGATATATCATTATCTTTTACTTTGTATGGTCATGTTTTAGTTATTTCAGTGTTTTAAAAATCGGCTTAGGCGGAGACCTGACGCCGCGCCTAAGACAAAATTAGTGAAAAAAGCGCTCCAGCCAATTAGGCGGCGGGCTAGCGGGCTAGGGGGCTAGGCGGGACCTAGGCGGGAAAGGCAAGTCTAGGTAGAGATTTTTTTTTTAAAATTACTATCAAAACCATATCTTGATATATTTATTTTTCTAATAATTTACCATATTCTTAATGCAAGTTGTAGCATATCAAATCACAACAAGAAGTGAACAAGATCAAGTCAAAATGAATAATTTTATTATAGTTATAATTTTTTGAACTTTCTACCAACTTCAAACTATATAAATGATGATATATTTGTAATATTTAGTTTAATTCAATATAATTCTTAAATTTATGTTTAGTTTCTTAAGTTTTAATATTGAATTGAATTCTTAATATTTTAAATTTTATTATTTAGTACCAATTTTGTTTATGAATAAAACTAACACGTTAAAGATATATTAGTCATACTTAGTATATGGTATTTGTCATTTTCTTTAAGTCCTCAATTTTGAAAATTACACAAAAAATAATTTCATAAATAATAATATCAAATGTTTCATTCAATAAACTTCACACTAATTTTTAAAAATAATATTTATTTAAATTTTTGAGAGAGAGAAGAAATACGATATAATTATATATATAAGAAGATATCAAGATACTACTTACTAAAGTAACACTAATTCTATAATTTAATTATTTCAAACAATGAATATATATCTTACTACTTAAGTGCAATTACTACTAATTATATAATTTAATTATTATCTTTAGATTGTTTTGTTTTATATTATTGTTTTGTTAGAATAATGTAAGATAAAATATTAAATTGTCTTAAAATTAAAAAAAAATCCCGCCTAGGCCCCCCCTTCGCCGCCCGCCCACCCGTCTGTCTCCCCTTAGCGCCTTTTAGAACATTGGTCTATTCGTGATAAAAGTCATGTGCAACATAGTAAACTCCTTGGCTATATTTATTTACAAAAAATATAGTTGGGATTGAACTATTTGTCTTAATTTAATATTATTTTGGACTATTTAATGAGGGATTAATAGTCATATGATTTTTTTTTTCATTTTTAAGGCTATTAACGAGAAATTATATAATCTCATGATAGATGTAACATTAATAGTCTCTACATTTTAAGTTATCAAATGACTTTATAAGACTAATAGTTCCACATTAAAAAACTAATACTCCCTTGGCAAATGATTAAATAATCCGAAATAATATTAAGTTAAAACAAAAACTCCAATTACACCCAAAATACATGGCCCTAGTATACAAACTAAAGCTGTAAAATGAACAAATAGTTCGAGTTCGATTGATACTCGCTCGATTAAAGGTTCAATTCGAACTCGTCTCGAAATACAAATGATTTAAATATGAGCAAATTTTAAAGTTCTATGAATTACTCAAACATTGTCAAATTGTAATTTTCTATTGATACTCGTTCGAAAAATTCAAACTGTTCAGATTTGATTCGAGATCGTGCTTCTCAATCAAACCTTATTGTATACTCGATAAATTTTGTGAACTAGCAACTAAATTCATTTACACTTTTAATACAAACTAATGGTAAATGGAAAGGCTTTTCTAAAATCAAATATTTCTACCAACAAGATTGTACTACAGTTCTTATCCTATCATATATATATGGAATTGTTAAATTCGCATCATTTTCTGTTATTTTCACAACAAAAGTGTCACTGTAAATATATAACGACGGTAAAAACGGTAAATATATAATGCTGCTATAGGATCTATAGCGACATTTTTGTTGTAGAAATAATATTTTTTTATTGTGAATTTAACAATTTCTTATATATATATATATATATATATATATATATATATATATATATATATGTCATCTAAAGGAAGAGACAGATTGGCCGAGTGGTCTAAGATGCAACGGCAGACCTATGCTTGGGCAACATAGGCGTGCGTATGCTGAGAATTTTTTTTATAGGTATATGGTAGGGACAGATATATAATTTATTAAACTTAAAGGGGGCAGATTAATGGAAGAGTTATACTTAAAGAAGACAAAAAAATATTTTACTCTTAATTTTAAAATTTAAATGAATCTGTTTTGCAGCTTTCATTTGAGCTGCAAATATGTTAATCTACTTTTCAGTTCTTCTAATGAAAAATGAAATAAAAGTATTCATCATATATATTTATATTACATATAAGTTCAAAAAATAAAAAAGAAAATTGTTCTTTAAAATCAACGCTATAGCTTTATTCCAATAGGTAATATTATCACACTGGGGCGGGGCTCAAATCCAATATATATTTATGCTATATAAGTCAAAAATAAAAAGACTATAAACCAAACACCTCTCAAATCCAATATGGAACAATTTTCAATTTGGTATTTGTGTATAAATTATTTGCAAATTTTATATACACGTGTAAACACGCCTCCAACATTATCATTCATTTCAAGTTAAAGACAAATGCTTCTAAACTATAATAACCTAATGATAGAATTAAGTTGGAGAATATGTATAATGTAATAATATTCCTGTTTTTTCATTACCTGGCTAAAATGAAAACATTCTAGCAAGTATATTGAGAAATCACATGTTTGTATTTTCTAGCTAGTCACATGTTTGTATTCTCAAGTAATCCAAAGAAACAATATTTTGTGAACAACTCAAATATTAAGCAACATTAATGAGTTTAACTATATGATATGCTCATATATACAATCAAAGCATAATAGTTATTATTTCAGTATGAAACAAAAACTACAGCCTTGAAGGCAATTGACAATAGATAAAATTGATACTTTAAATACAAATACATAAATTGAAATACATAAAGAGGTACATACTCTTCTGAGGAAAAAGAGGATTGCACTGTTGAATATTAATTTTGGGAAAACTTCGATTAGTACCATCACATTCTTGCAATATTATCAAAGGACACCAAATAAAATTCTAAAAAATAAAGTAAAAAAATTGAGAATTTGATACATGTATACATAAATTAAAAGACATATGCTTAAGCCTTTACATCATCTATTCAAATTAGAAAACTCCATCATAAAATTTGAACAAAAAAACAGATAGGCTTCCATGGTTATGCAAATCTATATGAAATCATGTGAAGCAAAATGTGGAGCAAAGTGGACAACATTAATGCAAGTCTTTATTTATGAGTGTTTTCAGCATCAAATCTTTAACTATGAGTTTCTCTTTTTTAATCATCATCATTTCATGTTTTCCACATTAAAGTATAAAATTCACCACATTAATCAACTCTCTCTTCTCTCTGTTCAGATAAAAAATACAACGAAGAGCAAATTTTTTGTAGGAAAATTTTGACTTCAATATTATCAACAACAAAGATCAAAGATTTTGTATCTTAAATATCAAAGTGAACCTTTTAAATTAAACATATATAAAGAGAGTAGCAGTTCAAAAACTATTCACATTGCTTCCTTTAAAATCTTTTATAGAAACAAAAAATCATCGTGACTAATTTCTTGTAAAAAGCAACACGTCTTTATTTATGCAATAAAATCTTCTAACTATTTCAGATCATCATCATCAGAAGGAATATTGAAATAAAATAAAAAGACATAATAACATATCTACTTTAGTATGCTAACACATTAATCAAACAATTGTTGGTATTTTACATCTACATGTCATATAAAAGGATTAGCATTTGAATTTTCAAAGGTCAAAAGCATAATGCAAGTAGTACTGCTTCATCCGAATTTTACAATTGCAGCTTGAAAAAAAAATTATGAAGATCCCACTCAAAAAACCATCTACTATATTAGTCTAAATTATACATAGTATTATATATACAAAGAAATTACTTACTATGAAGATTTTGATTCAGAGATAAATAGTTTTCCAACGCTTGGATAGGGGAAAAAGCTTTCCAAGACATTATGCTATAACTGATGTTCAAATTGGTAGGTATTCTAAAGCTCTATTTTATTAGATGCACTAATTTAAAAAAAGGGACTTGACAAATGTAAAGAAGCCGAACAATCATAATCCTCAAAGAAGAGACAAATAACACATGCTATACAAATACAACTAATATTGTTATGATTTTCAAACACATAACGTTATTTTGTAGTTTGAAGAAAATAAAAATTTTCCCATTGTAAGGCTATTAAATCCACTCATTTTATTTGGTTGCATTGCATTATAGCCATCAAACTGGAATTGGGGTTGTCCTAGTTGAATTTAAAAGTCAATTTTCTCCAAAGACCAACCGCAAAAGTGAGGAATTATGGTTTCTTCCAAATGCTAGGCAAAAAAAAAGGTGAAATGCAAATAAAAAAGAAGTATAGATTAATTTTTTTAATTTTAAAAATATATATATATAAGGGAGGAAACTTGGAAAAGGGGTCTATTTCTCCTGCGGTACCATCCTCAACTTTAGCACCTCGAGTTCTCTTATTAGCTTGTTCGAATCGCCTTTTAGCATTCAAAGCCGAACAAAACAAAAAATAACGTTAATTAGGGTTTACTTAGAAATCATCAATGTAAAAAGTACAAAAAAAAAGAAGAGGATGAATCAATTAGTAGTATAATGAAACTTTAAACCTGGTCTTCAGAAACGAAATAGCATGAATTCACTAATAGTCTAACACTTCACAAAATATCAATGAACACCTGACAAAATATCAATGAACACTTGGACAGGCATGTAAATTTAATCTATTGTTCAACTAATAGTAGTAGTTATACTAAAGTTAATCTGTGTTAAACTAACATAAACTATACTAAAGTTGTCTCTAACGTAATTAAATTATGGCAAGAAGTATAAAATTGGGTTAAGAAGCAAATATTATATACTCCCAATTAAAATGTTGCATTTAAATACCTATTCTCCAGTGCACTCGATATTTCTCCTAATATCCCTTCTCCTCAAAACAATCATCTATACCCTACATTTGTTAATGTTTGAAAAAAAAAAAACATCAATTTCAATGACAAAAAAAAAAAAAAAACAATGATAATAAATAAAAAGTTTGTTGATACACATACCTCAAAATGCATTGTCATTCTCAAATCAACCTCTTGAACCAAACTAAAATTAGATAGAAATTTGCTCCACTTAAAAAGGAGAAATAATAGCCTCCATGTATGTCTAGTTGAATTTATACATACAGTGAAGTGTGTGTGCAAAATATGAGAGAAGCATTCCAAAATATTGAAAAGTTTGTAAATTTGGAGCGTCAATCACCACATCACCAGAACAACGACATACGATCTCAATAGTATATCTTTTCATTGGAGCATTTCACCAAACAGTTTATATGCACCATGCCAGATAACTCTAAATTAACAAAAAGTAGTGTGAAGTACCTTAGCAAATTATGTGCACAAAAATTAACCATTTTCAATATAAAAAACTCATTATAAAAGGAATGTGAATTAACAAAATCAAGAAAACTCACCGTACATCCATATCGATATGGGTAGATTTCTTGGGTTCCTTCATTCTCAACCAAGACCATATCGAACTTAGTCGATTCCTCATGTCCAACGACTATCCTTCTCAGAGGCTATCCATCGTCCATTGAAATATTCATCAAATGACTCATAAAAAATCTGCAAAAACAGTCAATCCATTAGATAAGAGGTGAGAAGCAAAGGAACCAATTAAAAGTAACAAAACATACTCAAAACAGATCCTCAATTTGTTTCTTTCATAGACGATATCTATTTGTCACTTCTCAAAGAGAATTTTCGTGAACAATTGGGAAGAGGAAGACGCGGTCGACAGGAAGAGCAATTGAATATAATTAAGAAGAAGGAGATGAAATTAGAAAAAATAATACTTGTTAGCCTGCTCAAGACAGAGAAAAAAAAATGGGTTAAGTGAGAAGACGGAGGAAGAAGAGGAAGAAGAGGAAGAGGAAGAAGAGGGAAATTTTTTTGTCGATTGAAGGATGGAGTCGATAGTTTTCTAATTGTGAGTTGATTGAGTTTTTCAATTGAAAGTTTTTCAATTAATTTTTTTTCAACAAATATCGCCACGCTTTGCTTGCTTTTATATATATATAAGGTATTGATTGACTGAGTTAATTCTTAATTAATTAAGAGTTAACTCAGTGAGTTTTCCAATTTCAAAGATCACCTTTGCTGTCTTTATATATAAGGTATTGATAAAGTATTGATTGTGAAGCCACCAAGTATAAATTTAGAATTTTTTTATTCTCTTTTTTCTATTTTTATTTTTTTTAATATGTGTACAAATTGTATTTTGTTCATTTTTTTCGTGGCTGAGGGAGTAGCTTATAACTTTGATATATTTAGTTTAGACATTTTTGGGACTTTTTTTCACTTTAATCATCTTTTTGAAGATTATTTGTGCTATTCATTAGTTATTTTTGTGATTGACCTTTTATTCAAAAAAATCTTTTTTTTATTAATTTGTTTAAAAGGATTAAGAAAAGAAAAAGATTGTGGTAGTGCATAAATTCCTTTAAATTGATTAGTTTTTCGGTAATTAACTTGGCTAGTTGACACCTTCGTGATAAATTGCGTGGATTAAAAGTTGTTGTCTATTACTCCCTCCATCCCAATTTATTTGACGTTTTAGAGTTTGTTTTTTTTTTTCCAAAATGTTTAACGTTCTACACTACCAAGAATATTTTGCCTATTAATTTTTCTTTTCTACCCTTCCTTCTCCACCACCATTAATGGTTATCTTTACTATTTCCTCCATCCTTTATATCTGACGGTTAGTTCTCCAGTGCTCCGGCGAGTCAGATTCACTATAGATCCGGCCGATGAAACTCATACCGTTGACGAAATCTCCATCAATGGCTGCTTCTAAGCTATCTTCCCTTGCCATTAATGGCTGCCGCAACTGAAACTCATACCGCCGACGCTCCTTTTCGATTCTCTCCCTTCTCTTCTCCCTCTCAGACGCCACCAAAGGACCGTTGACGAAATCTCCATCCATGGCTGCTTCTAAGCTATCTTTCCTTGCCATCAATGGCTGCCACAACTGAAACTCATACCGCCGACGCTCCTTTTCGATTCTCTCCCTTCTCTTCTCCCTCTCAGACGCCACCAAAGGAACCTTCAAATTCCTCTAAGTCCGACGTCGAAGAATCAAAAGACGGTTTCAATCCCGAATCATTAGAGAGAGGTGCTAAAGCACTCAGAGAAATTAACAGTTCTCCTTACTCCAAACAGGTTAATTCATTCTCCTGAAAATTATTTTCATTCATACTAATAGAACCTTAATTCTGGTTTTCTTTTTATATCAGGTGTTTATATCTGGTTTTCTGCCTATCATCTCCATGCCTTTCTCATCTTTAATTTTGGTTTATGGCCGATCCGGCCGATTCACTATTACAGGCAAGGTTTGTTTGGTTGCAAGATTTAGGAGAGAAAGTGTGAAACAAGTCCGGTGATAATGGAGAATTAAATGAGATCAAAGTATTAATTAAGGGTAAAATAGTAAAATTACAACTATTCTTAATCTTTGTGAAGCTCTCTGGAACGTCTATTATTTTGGGATGGAGGGAGTAGTAACCAACTGGAAATTAAGGACTGACTAAGTAGCCATAAATCGGTTAACAAATTCGTGTTGAAAATTTATGACAATAAAGTGATTTGAAATTAATATCATGCAAGTTGCATCTTTTAAGTTAATTAAACTATTTATGTATGTTTGTTATGATTAATTTTTAAACCTATTGAGTTCTCACTTTTATAGTGTACATATTACCTCCATTTATTTAATTAACTATTGGTTTTTATTTTATATTAGAATTTTGTGACTAAATAATTTACATTGCTATTTAAATTGATATGTTACCAAGTACATGCTGATGTAAATTAATTACAATGTTTGATTCTACATCAAAAGAAGTCACTAATTTTTTCAAAAAAAAAAGATAAAGACAAAAAAATATTTGTAGAATCATATTTGTACATAAACTAAGCGAAACTCAAAGTGATAATGAGGCGGCCAGTGATAAATCTATTAAGAGGAAAGAGTATACAGTGTCTATGTTGGAATTTTTATTTTTATTTTTATTTTATAGGTACAGGGAAAAGGGTAAAAATAAAACTTTGATAAACTTAAATATTTTTTTTAGAAAAAAAATCTGAAACTGCTACACTAAAAAAAAATTTAGGCTCCGGTCCTGCTATTTAGGCTCCGGTCCGAAAGCGCGTTCAAATCCCACAGCTGTCACAATTATTTTCTTCCATCATCTCTCTCGCAGTCGATCACACAAAGTTGGAAAACATCAGGCAGAAGAAAAAAGGGCTGCACATCAATGACGAGAACCATAGGAAACAAACCCGGTCTACACCTCCTGACCGGGTTGCTGAACCCGCTCATCCCGATTCTCTATCGGCCTATGAGGTTCCTCGAAACCATAGCTTTCGAAGAGGTTCGATCGTCCACATCTGAGAAACCTTACAGTTTCACAGCATTCGTTCTTCACGGCCTATTGGGTTCCGGAAGAAACTGGCGATCTTTCTCTCGCAGCCTTGCTTCCTCTCTCTCCACCTCCAATCCTCCTTCCGGTATTTATATTTCCTACATTTAATTTTGGTTATTCATTTCTAACGAGGAAATATGATTAACATATGAGGCTATATAATATAACTACAAGAATCTTACTTAGCAAATGTTCTCAACCACTAAAGGAGGGTGTCAATTTCCCGGGATTACTTGGTATTTATAAATGTCTTGATGTGTTTTTCTTAAATGAAAATTGGGTTCATCTGCCTATATCATTTTCTCTTGAGGTGCTCTTATAAATGAAATTTTGAGGACATTGGTCAATGGTCCTTTTGACATTTGTGGATTATGGGTACTGAATTTTAATGTTTGATGTGGCTTATATATATATATATATATATATATATATATATATATATATATTAAGTATTCAGGTGTAGGTGAGCGTATGCGTGATTTGATTATTCGAAACAATTTATGTATGTTTCTGAAGTCTAGTTTACATGTAGAATGGAAGATTGTTCTTGTGGATTTGAGGAATCATGGGAAATCAGCTGAATTAGAAGGTTTGCATCCACCTCATGACATTGCCAATGCTGCCAAAGATCTGGCAAATCTGGTAAAATCTCAAGCTTGGGCTTGGCCTGATGTCGTTATAGGGCATTCCATGGGTGGCAAGGTTGCCTTGCAATATGCGCAGAGTTGTGCTCGTGGTGACTATGGTGATTCAGTTCAGTTGCCCAAACAAGTATTCCCTTATTTTCCTTTTGATTCTTGTGATAAATGTCATTAACAACCAGACTAGTCATGAGTTCATGACTTTTACCTTGTGTTGAGTTTCTCAAGTGAGAAGCCAGTCTAATATGCAAGCACGTTTTCTTGAAATTTTGATGATATTTGAGGTTTTAGAATTTAGATGTTCTAAGACCTAAATTTCTGCGAAGAGTTTAGTAGTTCAATTGAACAACGAGTTATACTTTAAATGACAGCTTTTAGAAGATTTAGTCAGTAGCATTAGCTCAACTGCTTATGAAGGACAATATGTTTCATTGCATAACAATTCAATTCTTCTTAAATAATTATAAAATTTTCTGTGACTTTTGTGATGAATATACTGGGATATAGATTTGTATTAACATGTGGAGGACTCTATATTGTGACTTTGATTGTTTTGTTGAATCTGATTCTGAACTGGTTCATGTATGCTACAGCTTCTACAAGTAGGGTTGTAGTTTACCCCTACCAGGTTATATTTGTAGGGGTTATCATTTGAAGGTTATAAACACAATTCTTCGAATAAGTATGTGGATGTGGTTTCCATGTTTTGACTTGTTAAAAAGCTAGTGCTTTGACTTTTATCAAAAAATCAATTTTTTAATCTACTTGGCAAAGGAGCGGGTACGTTCCATGGGACCATTTCCCATACCAGCCTAGCCTAATAAATCCCCTCTCCCGCACCCGCCTGGTCCCAAATACTTAGAATCTTGCCCTGCCTCACCTCTGTAAAAAGAGATCTCATCTGCCTGTGCGGTTGTAGGAGAAGGTAGCGGAGAGAGAAAGAGAAATTATGTGTTTCGTTCATATCTTCTGTAATATTCCGAAATCTTTATAAGGCTTGTAAATGTAATGTTATATGATTAATAAAAGATGTTTTGGTGATTGAAATTATGTGTTATTTGTTTGAAAGTGTGTGGTTTCATTATAAGTGTAAGTATAGATTTTTTTTGTAAAACTTAACTAGGAAATCATTATTCATAAAAACATTAAATCACTATTCATAAAATGTGAAGCCAACTTTGGGAAAGTTAATAATTTTTGACTAACCGGATTAGTTAGGAAACCTAACTAGAAGACTAACTAAGTTGGATTAACCAAACTAGGTGGAATTTGGATAGGGTGTAGAGAAAGTGAGGACTTTTTGGTCATTATGAAAGTATGTAATACTTACAAACTTGCAAGTATTGTTTCTTGCTTTGAAGAGTTAGTTATAAATTTGACTTTTGCTTGCTTTAATATGTTGTCAAGCCTAGGATGGTGAGATGTGGCTTATTAATTTGCTTGTGGTGTTGGCTTGTTTTAAGAGGTGAGATGTCGCTTCATTTCTTGCTTGTGGTGTTGGCTACTTTGGTTGGTTGTGGTTAGATGACCTTTATGCTCTAGGTTTTGCTTGCCTATAAATAGAAGCCTTATGCCATGTTATTTTCCTTCACCAATTCACAAGAATTATAAGAGAGAACTATAGTAAGATCAATTGCTAATTGAAAGAAAGAGTTTAAGGACGAAATTTAGCTTAAACATATTATCCGTTTTCAGGCTAGTTTTTCGGATTATGTGCAAATTTCTAACTGGTTTTATGTGCAACAATGTGCTATAAAACTGTTTTGAATTTCAGTTGTTGTGTGAAGTTAGTTGTGATATATGAATTACTTGTATAACTTGAGTATTGTGAACTCTATAACTTGGGCAGTGTGAACCCTATAACTTGGGCAATGTTAACCCTATAACTTGAGTAGTGTGAACTCTATTATCTGTATAAACTTGAGAAATGTGAAATGTATTATCTGTTAGACTTGCTAAACATCTGTGCTCATTCTTGCGAATAAAATCTTATTTGCAGTTAAGGAAGAATTACCAACAGAATCTGGCAATAAAGAGAAAGTGAAGAAGAATAATTAGGTCAAGAGAGATTATTATTGTTGTCTTCTTTTTATGCAATAGAACTTAAAGTTGTAATAACTTTGGAGATATGATTAAAAGAGTTGAGAATTATTATAAGAATGTATTATTTGTGTATTGTACATTGAAGCTATTAGATGTAGGAGTCATAACTACATTAACATTATTGGAAATGTCTAAAAAGTTCTGTCGAGAAAAGGAGTTAAATTATCTAATTGCGCGCCGATAAGGAGAAATCCTTATTGGAAACCCCTTATTTCCTGGGAACTGACTCGTTGGTAATATTGAAAGTCTAGGATAGATAAATGGTGATGAAGGGTTTAGTGTTGGATTGAAGTTATGGAATACTCTAGAGAAAGTAAGGTTGGAGGAGTTGTATATTTAATGCATTATAATAAGTTGTAATTTTTTTGACTTTGAGATGTAATAGAAAATTGTAAAGTATACGATTCTGGAATAAGATTATGTAAAGTTTTAAATAAATGAGTTTTTACCAAGTATGTATTAATGAATATTAAGTAAAGATGTTGCGATCCAGGGATGGAGGTAAAGAATTGATGAAATGTTTGTAATTGATTAGTTAAACCAATAGAATTATTGATAGATTTAATAGATGAAGTTGTATCGTCAACACCAGATCAGATGTTGAAGGAGACCCGTATTTGGGGGAGTGACATTTTGTTGTCAGAGCTGTAGGTTATAGCTTTAGGGTAAGAGTACTTTAGGATATAGTCCGAGAAATTTTTTTATTATTGGAGATAGTAAAGAAGTAGACTCATAAAGAGTTGTAGGTTATAAAATATGGATTAAGAAAATTTATATTTAGTTCAAAGAAGATTAGAGATAATTATACTGTAATTTTTCGGGGACGAAATTCTTATAAGGAGGGGTGAATGTAATATTCTGAAATCTTTATAAGGCTTGTAAATGTAATCTTATATGATTAATAATATATGTTTTGGTGATTGAAATTATGTGTTATGTGTTTGAATGTGTGTGATTTCATTATAAGTATAAGTATATAAAGTTTTTGTAAAACTTAACTACGAAATCACTATTCATAAAAACGCTAAATCATTATTCATAAAACGTTAAGTCAACTTTGGAAAAGTCAACAATTTTTGACTAACCGGATTAGTTAGGAAACCTAACTAGAAATTAAACTAAGTTGTATTAACCAAACTAGGTGGAATTTGGTTTGGGTGTAGAGAAAGTGAGGGCTTTTTAGCCATTATGGAAGTATTTAATACTTAACAAACTTACAAGTATTGTTACTTGCTTTGAAGAGTTAGTCATCAATTTAACTTATGCTTGCTTTAATGTGTTGTCAAACCTAGGATGGTGAGATGTGACTTATTAATTCGCTGGTGCTGTTGGCTTGTTTAAGAGGTGAGATGTGGTCTCATTTCTTGCTTGTGGTGTTGACCACTTTGGTTGGGACCCTTGTGCCCTAGGTCTTACTTGCCTATAAATAGAAGCGTGATGACATGTTAATTTTCAAGAGGCTATACAAAGGACGAAATTTAGCGTAAACATATTATCCGTTTTTCAGGCAAGTTTTTCGGACTATGTGCAAGTTTCTAACTATTTTTATGTGCAACGATGTGTTATAAAACTGTTTTGAATTTTTGTTGTGTTGGGAGATTGCACATTTAAAATTTGATGTTGAAAGTTAATAGTCATAATTATATGTAAAGTCCTTTAAAGGAACACATGTACAAGGACTTAGTGATAGGTCAAATTTGTTAGGTTGATCTGGATTTTAATGTTTATCATTCTATAAATGAATGTATAGAAGAAAAGATCTAAGCTGTTAGGTTGATATATATCTTGATATGTAATAGATAGGCTTCAACTGAATCATAGTCTATTGAGATGATCAATAGATTGCAGAAGACAAGGCAGAATCGTAGAGTATTGAGGATCGTAGTGCATCTGCTTTGAAGGGCCTCTCCGAAGTCGTAGAGTAGTCCTAACGCTTGCCGAGCCAAATCAGAGGTCATAAAGTACTCTCGAAAGCGTAGAGTCTGCAAGTCAAGCAAGTAAAGATCGTAGTATACCAGTACTTAAGAGAAATCGTAGTGTTCTCATCTATCAGCATCAGATCAAGTACTAAGGTGGCAAGACACCACGATCGAATCAGAGAGCTTCATCCGTCTGTCATGAAGTATCGAGCCTCGTCCATTTGTTTAAAGATAAATCACAACAAATATAGAATGAGCTATAGACGTTGAAGACCTCGGGAGTCCCAATGACACAACAGTCGTCCTTAGTATATAACAAAGAAACGTATTGAAGAAGCTAAGGAAAGTACTTACTGGGTCGAGAAAACACCTTTTCGGTGTTAGGTGAGATAGCATCTGGCGTGTCGGTGGACCCGGTCTGCTAATCGGTTGTGCAAAAAGTCTCCATCAAAGCTCAGAAATGTCAAATGCATTTAATGCTTCAACGGATGTCTTCAACGGATACATTTCAATGACATCATATATACAAAGCTTCAGCAGATGAAAGAAATTAAGCAAGTACTGAACAAAACGCTGAAGAATACTCAACGCTCAACTCTACGATCTGAAAAGGAAAGCTTGCTTAACTATTCAGTTCTTTCGAACACAAGCTTAACGACAACTGAGTAGCACCATTCAAGAACTCAACTATTATCAAGTGAAAGAAGAAGTTCCAAGTCAGAAGAACTTGAAGAGTTCTAAGTGAACTGAGAAGTACCAAGTCTGCTGGACTTGAAGAGTTTAATAGTGGAATAAGAAAATCCAAGACTGCTGGTCTTGAAGGAATCTGTGAGATTCAGAAGTTGTAAAGATATCTTTAGTGGATTTCCTACTCGAGGAGTAGAAGAGTGGACTAGAAGCTTTGAATGCTCTGAACCATTTAAAATCATCGTGTTCTTATATTCTTGCCATAATCACTATAATCATCTATAACTGCTTTTACTCATATTAATTCATTATATCTTGAAGGGAAAACAAACAAATCTTAATTCCGCTGTACTTGAATCATTATTAAAACTAACAAGTATTTTGAAAAGAAAGAATTTAAAATATCTATTCAACCCCCCCTTCTAGATAACTATTGTGCCTCTGGGAACTAACATGTTGTTGTGTGAAGTTTGGTGTGATATGTAAATTACTTGTATAACTCGAGTATTGTGAACTCTATAACTTGAGGATTGTGAACTCTATAACTTGGACAGTGTGAACCCTATAACTTGGTTAGTGTGAACCCAATGACTTAAGTAGTGTGAACTCTATTATCTGTATAAACTTGAGAAGTGTGAAATGTGTTATTTGTTAGACTTGCTGAGTATTTGTACTCATTTTTGTGAATAAAATCTTATTTGCATTTAAGGAAGAATTACCAACAGAATCTGACAATAAAGAGAAAGTGAAAGAAGAATAGTTAGGTCAAGAGAGATTATTATTGTTGTTTTCTTTTCATGTAATAGAACTTAAAGTTGTAATAACTTTGGAGATATGATTAAAAGAGTTGTGAATTATTATAAGAATGTATTGTTTGTGTACTGTACATTTAAGCTAGTAGATGTAGGAGTCATTTAATTATGCTAGATTAACATTATTGACAATGTCTAGAAAGTTTTGTCGAGAAAAGTGGTTAGGTTATCTAATTGCGCGCCGATAAGGAGAAATCCTTATCGGAAAACCCGTCTTTCCTGGGAATTGACTGGTTGCTAATATTGAAAGTTTAGGATAGATAAATGGTTATGAAGTTGAAAAGAAAGGTTTAGTGTTGGATTGAAGTTATGGAATACTCAAGAGGAAGTAAGGTTGTAGGAGTTACATATTTAATGCATTAGAATAAGTTGTAATTTTTATGACTTTGAGATGTAATAGAAAATTGTAAAGTATAATTCTGGAATAAGATTATGTAAAGTTTTAAATAAAGGAGTTTTTACCAAGTATAATATTAGTGAATATTAAGGAAAGATGTTGCGATCTAGGTATGGAGGTAAAGAATTGATGTAATGTGATGTCTGTAATAGACTAGTTAAACCAATAGAATTATTGGTAGATTTAATAGATAAAGTTGTATCGTCAACACCAAATCAGGGGTTGAAGGAGACCCGGATTAGGGAGCGTGACATCTTCAATCTTCTTCCTCGCTTCGATCTATTTTGTGAGGCTGGTTTAAGTAATTGAAAATCCACGGAAGATTGGAAAGGGTTGTAGAAGAAAAGGGGTTGACTGCATGGAAATTGGAATTTGTAGATTGGGGTGTTGAAACTAGAGTCGAGAGTCAACTGTTGATATTACAGGGAGTGAGAGAGAGAGAGAGAGAGGAAAAAAAACAGTTGGATGCGGTTTTAAATTAATCGATATATGTTAACTGACATTGTAATATCTGACTCTATGTTCATATCTGTTGCTACTCATTCTCCTTGATGCCAACATTATGATGTATGATCTAGCAATTGTGGCTTTGCCTCGTCTACGTGTCAGTTTTCTTTTTCTTTTTCATGTCACTTTGTCTATACCATCTAATATGGTATATTTATGTGGTTCCATAGATTCTCCATATAACTGCAGTATTATTCTGGGCTATTAAACTTTCGTATAAAACAATCCAATTATAGATGCTTGAAATGTCTTATTCCTCAGCTGAAACATTTCAGTATTTATACAAGAAATCTTTAATTTGTACTTGTTAATTGATTTGACAATTTATAGCTCACTCACAGATGAGATACCTGATGCATAACAGCTGTGGATACTGGACTCTGTACCTGGAATAGTGAACCCTGAATCCAGTGATGGAGAAGTGGAGAAAGTTTTGAAGACTTGCAGGGTCTACCTTCAGCTGTCCCTTCAAGGAAGTAAAGCCTCTTTCAACTTTGGCTTGATTTCTGTAGTCATCAATTGTCTATATGAAGTATTGAACTACTTAACTGTGTTTAATATATGATTGCATGACCATATCCTTATAGAATCAGTGAATCACTGTCTTAGAAAATGGTAGCCATTAGGATTTAAGACAAATGATGGTGTAGATTTAAAATGGTGGTCTTAGATGGAAGTCATGCTTAGTTGTCATGGTGTCGCTGTGGCGTCGCCTAGATGACAACTAGGCGTCTTGGCGCTAGAGAAGGAAAATGCAATACCTTGGACGCCGAGCTGCCAAGGCTCTTGCCTTTGTAGCTGGCCCAAATTAATGATTAAATCATTTTGCATCATTAACTCTTCATAACCCATGGACTTGCTATGTGGTGTATTTTTATTACTTATTAGAATTGTAATTTGTGATGGTTGTTCCTCTCTTGATCTTGATAGCACGGGAAAGAAGAATTATAGAGTTAGAGTAAAGGGAAAGCTGAGGTCCTATCGAACCTTTCTATGGTCTCTTTTCTTTTTTGGTGCTGAGGACAAATAGTTCTACTAGTTTTCAATGTCAATTGTTTTATTTTTGAATCTTTGAAGTATTCATATAATTGTGTTTTTAATTGTATTTCTTAGTGTTAGTTACAGTGTTTTGAGTTTTAATGTATATAAAATTATATTGTTCAATACTTTTTAAATAAAATAAGCAAATGTATAAATTTCACATTGTTAACGACGACATGTAG
This sequence comes from Panax ginseng, assembly GCA_020205605.1. Taxonomy (NCBI): domain Eukaryota; kingdom Viridiplantae; phylum Streptophyta; class Magnoliopsida; order Apiales; family Araliaceae; genus Panax; species Panax ginseng. The sequence continues at coordinate 120,367,114 of CM035144.1, forward strand.
CCATACGGTCGCCATGGTTGGCGCCTTATTGCCTAGTCGTTCTGGCGGTCCACTACCACCGTGACAACTATGAAGTCATGAGCTAAACCCTCACCGCCGTTATGTTTGTGGATTCCTTGTTCCATGCACATCAAATTCTGTTTTAGCCAACTACATCAAAAGAACATTGGATGACAAAAATATTAGGTATTATCATCAAATTATCGTCAATGAGCTGGGTCTATGTATTTTAGGTTGCGTTGTTAACCTGAAGATAAAATAGGGAAATCTCTATTCTTGTTGTGTTTTGGTAACTACTTTAATAAAGCTCTTGGATTAGCATTAGGTTTGAAAATTTATGCTCTCTCTTGTTGGATGACTGGTAATCATTGGAATTTAGGCAGTTTAGGACCTGTGAAGCCATAACATGTCAAAGAAGGTGTAACCATATTTAAGCAAGTTATGGAAGTTCCATGAATAACTCTCTCTAGCTCCTTCTACAATTTGAATTTCATTTAACTAGCTGGAGAAAACTGAATCTAGTTCAGGAGGTTTTTGGAAGTTGACCAAACCACTTGGGCACCAATTGGTGCCATATTAGAGGCTAATATTACATTTGCTTACGCTAGCACCTTACTGATATATGACATTCTATGCTAGCTACATGATTTAGTTAGTACTGTGAAATTAAAAATGAATATGTACTCTGCTGGGAGTTTTTGCCCATGTCTAACTCTGCAATGTTTGCACTTAATGAGGATTCTGTCAAACCTTCCATGCCATATCTTTTGTATGGGAAAAGGCTGTGGTTTATTCATATGACTATATTAGTATGTCATTTCTTGCATGCATTAAATTTTGTTTGTGGCTGTAGATGGTTAGTCAATCACATGATGAATCTTGGATTTTCGAAGTCATTGTCTGATTGGATGGGCAGCAACCTTAAGAAATCAGAAGAAGGTGAGACCTGGGCTTTTAATCTTGAAGGTGCAGTTCAGATGTTTAATTCTTACAGGTAAACTTCAAATTCAACATACAGCTGGATTGACTCATAATATGTGCAGTTATGTAATGTTTTGTTTTGCATCAGTGTCTTCCTTGCAATAGTTTGAATAATGTGTACAATGTTCTTCATTCTTTTCTGATGTTGGTACCGGAAATCTTCCAGGGAGACAGATTGTTGGCCTATTATGGAGCAAACACCTAAAGGGATGGAGATAGCAATTGTGCGAGCAGAGAATAGTGACAGGTGGGACCCCGATACTGTTCAGCGGCTTGAAAGCCTTGCCAGCAGGAAAGTTGATGGTGCTGGGGGAAAGGTTTCAGTTCATGTTCTTCCCAAGTCTGGCCATTGGGTTCATGTGGACAATCCCAAGGGACTTATAGATACTGTCACGCCCCATGTTGCCACCCTGGTTTGAACATGATTCTATCATATCTATTATGCTCAGAGGAGGAGTTGGCTTCGGGGTTCTAATTGAAATACTAGGAATTCTGTTTTTCCATTTATTTTGCATGATGAATAATACAATTGCAACAGAAAAAAATTTATGGTGGAAGACTGGATATAAAACTTTGATTGTTAAAGCATTTGTTTCGATTTTCATTGTAATTGTAGTTTATAACATTATCTGCACTACTATCTCCAAATAAGTTGAAAAGAAAAAAAGAAACCCAGAATGGTTGTAAACCAACGTTTGATGAAAGAGAGGCATACCAAATTTGCCCTCAACAGTGGGGAAATTAAGGTTTACTAGTAGTATTTTACAAAACAAAATCTTCAAAATTAAGATTTGAGATTTACAACAGATATTTTAAATCTAATTGACAAATTTAGATATTTCAAGTGATTTTTTTTTAATTTTTACAGTAATCCAAATTTCTATTTCATCTACCTGCAAGTATATATTTTAGTTTTTAAAATTTAGATATTTCAAAAAATTAAATAAAAAAGAGAGTTAGTTATATATGGAGTATTATTTTAATTTTTAAAAATTGCAATGAGTTAACCACTTGACCTAATTAAAGACGGAGGAGGGTACATACGGTATTTCAATAGTGATTCACACTCAAAACCCTACCTATAAATTGGATGTTATATTGAACATATCACCGCATTCTCTCCTTACCCACCCACTCAGCCAGTACCGTCGTTCAAGCCTGAGAAGCGGAAGAAGAGTCATCTCATCTGTCATCATTTGCCGGTAAAAATGGTACTCATCTTTCTCTCTCTATAGATACATCTTTAAGAATACATATATTTTCATGTACAAAATGTGTATGCTGTGTGTTTGTCTGCGTGCTGTTTACAATGGGATACTTGGATCTTATTGTTTGCCATTCGTTATGCCGTCGATTCTTGAATGAGCCCTAAGCCTAATTTTGTATTTTTTGTTTTGTATTGTTTTTGTTTGTTTTAAATAAAAAAGGGTTAAGTTTAGATGACCACTTGGTGGCGGTTTTCCACTTAACCACCTGTAGTCAGTAAAGCTACATTTAAACACCCGATCTTTTGAGTTGAAGTGAAAAAGTGCTTTCTGTCATAACTCTGTTATTTAAGTTAGATAAAGACTTAATTACCCTCTATTCTGTTTCAATGACTACTCTGCTTTCTTCACCCAGCTACTCTGTTTCAATACATTTGGGCATTCAACATGACACAGACTAAAACTTAATTCAATTTACATTTCAAATAAGAACATGAAAAGTTTTACACATCAAATTTCAATGCAACCCATAATGAAAAGGAAAGGGTGGAGATACAGCACATTCATAAATAACAGCAGAGGATGGAACATTTAGTAGAGATATGATGATCTTTATATATCTCCCCTTCTCAGCCTTATTCGTTCTACATACTTTCCGAATCAACTCCAACACAACCATCTGAAGCAGGTCTCCCCATTCAGCTACTCTATCAACATGGGTCATAAGATAATTAATGGCACGATCCTGGGCACAATTAAAAAGCATAAGAAAAACATTCCTATTGGCTGATTGATCCTGCTCAGTTTCAAGCACCTTCTCAATCATCTCCGGAGCATCAACTAAGAGCTGCTCCCCCTGCGGAAGCTTGTAAATGGCCATGACTGCAAGAATAGCATTCCTCCTAATAAACTGATGGCGATGCTCCAAATTTGCTAAAACAGATGGAATCAAAGGCTCAATAATCTCCACCTCATTCAATCGACAAAGAAACCTCAAGGTCACACCCCGAATGTACTCATATGGGTGCTGCAGATTATTCCTCAAATTTTGGCAAATTAAAATCATCTCAGGTAAGACCCGTCCGCCACCGCAACTAAGCCTAAGAGAGCCAAAATGAATTTCAAGACTCACTGAGGCAAACTGTCGAGCACCTTGTGTGCGCTACCCAAACTGAACTACCTAGCCTCTGTTGCAGTTATCTCTAACCCAAAAAAATTTCAAGCTGATCAAATCAATCAATCAGAACAGCCCAATGCAATAAAAACCAAGGGAAAGCAATACCAAATCCGAAAGTTAAATAAAAGCATTTCAATGCATATCCTCAATAATTAGATGGAATCCCGGTAAAATTGAATACCTATAACAGGTTTGTTATATAATTCTATGCTAAATCACACCTTGTAAAAGTTACAATATCTCTAAACTTCGACTTATCATCACCATTATCATCTAGTACTACTGACTTGATTTGCCATCAATGGCATTCAAAACGATCGCATGATTTGTGAAGGTCAAGCCCATACACTTGCACCCAAATCGCATGCTAGTGAAAAAATCAATCGAAAAAATACCAAATCGCAAAAACTTAGGAATCAGCCGAAATTGAGCCCTTACCGAGATCAAGTGTGATTTGTGAAGATTTCGATTTTCAAGGGTCACGAACTAACGCCATCCAACTTAGGGGATCAAGAGTTACGAACTGAGGACTCTCCAAATCTGAAGAAAGAGTGGGCTCCAAATCTGTTTCTACTTCGATTTCTTATTTCGACTAAGGCCATTCGATTTCTGAAGAAATAGTGGGCTTCGATTTCTGTTTCTAATCTGAAGAACTGAGGACTCTTCAGATTTGGAGAAGTTTTGTGAAGATTCGAATGGGGAAGGAACTCGGCTCGTTAGATCGACTGAGAGCACTCAAAGTGAGGAGAGAGAATGTCTTGAAAGAAGAAGAAGGGGCTATTTCGGACATTTACTCGTCTTTTTTTGCCTGTTACATCCTTTTTCACGCGCTTTTGGCGTTTGACATACACGAACTGTTAAATTGGAAGGAAAAGGTAACATTTTCACTTCAACTCAAAAGGTCGGGTGTTTAAATGTAGTTTTACTGACTACAGGTGGTTAAGTGAAAAACCGCCCAAACCCCAGGTGGTCATATGAACTTAACCCAATAAAAAAATAAGGAAGCTAATTTCGTTGTGATTTATTTCTTCTTTTATATGCTATTGTTTCATTTAATTCGTCCATAACGAAAGGGTTATGCGTGTGTGATTGTTAGATATTTAGGTATAAATGAATGTTATGCCAATTTTATGAAATTGTAACTGTCTTGAAAATGTAAAATGAATATCTTCTAATTTGGTCTCCCATGAGTAGGGGTGATCATTCGGTTATAACCGAATCGAATAAGCTATTCGGTTATAACCGAAAACCGAACTAGTGCTAATTTTACTATCCGAACTGAAAACCGAAATTTGGAAAAAACGAATTAAATACTTAATTACCAATTGTAATTTTGGGTATTCTTGGTAAAAAAACGAATCGACATCCAACATAATTACATAAATGATAAATTAACTGCTAGTTCAGTGTTCACAATACGATGTCCAAGTCAATTTCAGTGTTCACAATACGATGTCCACACCACATTACTGACTGCAGAAAGGCTTAGCAAAAGCACAAAAGTATGACAACTACACAATATTCCTTACTTGTATGAAATCCTAAAATCCTTAAAATCTACAAAAGTTTCTTGGCTCAAAAAGAATATCAAGACAAATATCCAAAACATCCATGCATTTTAAAATTCATGTGTGTGCGTGTATTGTGTACCCTTTTGTGTCAGGTATTTGACATGAACTTGAACAAAATTTACAAGGAAATCATGATGGGGGCCAAAACAATCCATAAACAAAAGAAAAATAAATATACTCGTTAAGTAGAAGACACCCAGATAAACAGCCAATCTTAGAGGCTGAGGATTCACCGGAGAGAGTCGGGAGATCCGGAGATCGCCGGGAGATCCGGAGAGAGCCGGAGTCGCCGAACTGCAAAAGGTGTGAAGAGATTTGTGAAGAGATCCGGAGCAGAGAAGCAAGAAGAGGCTGAGGAATATCTCAGATCTGTGACTGACGGCCGACGGCGAAAGCTACTCGGCTAGGGCAAAAAATGAACTCAGATCTGAATAAGTGAAGTGAAGCGACTCGACGAGACGACGACTACAGAGTACAAACTAGTACTACAACCGAAGACTACAGACTAATATTTAGATAATAGATAGTTAGATATCACTCCATGGCAGCAACCGACAAGTATAAAATTATTATTTTTTAAGTATTAAATTTCGGTTATTCGGATACCTGAATAACCTGTTTTTGAGAACCGGAACCGAAATCGAATATTGAATAATAATTCGGATATAACCGAAATTCCAAAAAAAACCGAAAAACCGAAATAATTCGGTTAAAAAAATTCGGTTTGGTTCGGTAGTTCGGTTTTATCCGTTTTTTGCTCACTCCTACCCATGAGAGCAATGGGTTAAAAGTGATCTAATAAGAAAAATCTCAAATCTTATTTCTTACGTAAATGAGGTCCTTGAAGCTCCATTTGGCTTTATTGCACACATAATTTAAGTGTGGTGACAGTGCTGTTAGTTTATTTAGCGGCCTATTATTTCTTACAAAAAAATGATCTTGGAAGAATTCTTTTCTGACTTTGGAGTCTTAAGTGTTGTAGAATGATGCCACTCAATATTAAAGGAAGGGTACTCTTTGCCTCCTTTTAAGCCCATTGTCACGTTGAGGAGTTTGGGTGTTTTATGTCCAGTGACTTAGTTGCCATATACCACCTTGGAAACATTGTACCTCTGTTTTTAATTAATGCCCTAGCCGCTGTTATGCCAGTAGCTCTAGTGAGGAAGCTATTTAACACTGGTAATGTTAAAATATACTCCTGTCGTGCCAACATTAAAAATACTTTTCTATATTAGCCTATTAGGTGTATAAGTGACATGATATTTGTAATTCACTGTTACTTTTTGACTATCATTTCTAGCATCCCACCACCATTACTAAATTCTCAAGTAATATTAAGGATACTTTGGGAAACATAAAATTATTCTTAAAAGTAATTGTTTAAGAAATGTAGCTCAAGTTTTGGAATAGAGAGTAAAGAATATAACCTGCCAAAAATAATTTAGTAATACAAACATGCTTTTACAGTTTGATATATTGGGGTTCTTTTTCATCATGGTCCTATACTTCTGCTATGTTTAACAGTCGAAGAGGAAGACCAGAGAACCTAAGGAAGAGAATGTGACCCTTGGACCTGCTGTTCGCGATGGCGAGATTGTGTTTGGCGTGGCCCACATTTTTGCTTCATTTAACGACACTTTTATAGTGAGTACTTCCATATGCATATACATATATATTATATATATGTACATTATTTTAGTTGTCTTGTTGCTCAATAATGTTTATGCTGTGTATTTAAATTGCAGCATGTCACAGACTTGTCTGGAAGAGAAACCATGGTTCGCATAACTGGTATAATTGCCTCCTTCCAATAATTTTTTTGTTGGTTTACAAATTTGATGTGTTTTTTGTTCATGGGGCATGTTTATTACGGGTCTTGTGTATATTTAATTTTTTTTGTTATAAATAAGTGTATGAAGTCGAGTCTTTCTAAAATACAAGGAAGAGATGGAGTAATGGTATTTGAACTTGATTATGAAGTTTGTTTGTCGTAACTGTACTTTCATATGTTTAGTCCCTTATATTAACTTTTTAATTTAATATGCTGATACTTAAAAGTTACTCACCACAAAATGATCTAAAAGTAAGAATGATATTGGCTTAACACGTATGCACCTACACAATTACCTTGCCTGTTTCTGTAATATGATGTAATATTACATATGATTTTGTGACTAAACATAATTCATTATTAACCTTGTGGATTTTGTGTCCCCATATATTAGGATAAACAGATTTCAGACGTACATGGATGCTCGCACATACAAAAATGTAATGTACAGACTAGGTTTTATTAATTCAGCAAAATATGTATTGAATAAAAATAGTTTCTAGTTCATTTTTAAATAAAAGAACATATTTAAGATAATTGTCGGTTAATGAACTTGATTACTTGAATACCAAACAAGAGTTCAAGGCTTTGTCATGGAATATACATTTGAGTAATTGTACATTTTGTAAAACTTCTGATGTTTGCCACTTTGTAAGCCGTGTTTCAATTGGTTTTTTGGCAAGTTACTATTTGTTAACTATGACAATGGTATGTATATACTTGGTTTTCTCAGGTTGTTGGTCAGATTAAAAATTTATCTTTTAGTTTGAATTTTTTCCTACCTAACTCAGCGGGGTGCTATTTGGTGTATATGGTTTAGAAGGTTGCTAATTCAAAATATATCTTAAACCCACAACTTAATTTTCTAGTAATATTTATCAGGAAGCTCTTTGTTTTGTAGAGCAATTGCTGTTTAGTGATTAGAGAGTTGGGTTGTGATATTGCTCTTCTAGCTTTGTGTGTCTCTCTTTGGGAAGCTCTTTATTTTATAGAGAGCAATGATACCATAGTTCTTACTTGTTCACCAGTTAAGACTGTTAAAATTTCTGCTTCCCCAAGATGACTGCACCTGATTTTATGTTGCTAGTGGAAGCTGTTTTTTTAGCCGTGAATTATTTACCATCTGTTAGTCATTACATGTTTTTGTACTTCTTTGAGTACAGGTGGCATGAAGGTTAAGGCTGATAGGGATGAGTCTTCACCATATGCGGCCATGCTTGCTGCACAAGATGTTGCACAACGTTGCAAGGTTTGGGATCTTTTTCGCCTAACTTGTACATGAGTAGTTGATATTGTTTTAGATATTTGTCAACTAGGTTTTCAGGCCCATAATATTGTTTCCTCAACTTTTACTTCAGTAGGGCACTTTTGTTGCCAACTTAAATTGAATTTGTACCCCCTAATTCGTAGGAACTTGGCATTACTGCTCTTCACATCAAGCTGCGGGCCACAGGAGGGAACAAGACTAAGACCCCTGGTCCAGGTGCCCAATCTGCTCTCAGAGCCCTGGCTCGTACAGGCATGAAAATTGGTCGCATAGGTAAATTTTTCTTTCATTTGTAGAATATTATGTCCATTGCTGTTAATGGTTTAATATTATATGATTCTTCAAGTATTTTATTTTAATTTTTTTTTTCCATTTTCCCCATTTTTTGTTCATATAATATGTTAAAGCAAAAACTTAATCTGGAATGAGTTCCACAATAACTATTTGCTTTGTTGAATACAGCCAAGTTCAACTTTAGTTTTGGACATGTTTTTACTAACAATCCTATTAATTTGCAGAGGATGTAACTCCAATTCCCACCGACAGCACTCGCAGAAAAGGTGGTAGAAGGGGACGACGGCTGTGATATTCTTCTCATCGTGTTGTCAAACCTGTTTGCCCTTGCCATCAGATTATCTTAGTTTATGGTTGTTTGAACAATTCTCTTGTTTGGAATATGTTTTTGTGACTTGTGTTGATTTTGAGCTTTTATGTAATTTAATGATACAAGTTTTGTGATGGCTTCCAAATTTAATACATTATTACTGAATTACTGCAGTTATTTATTTGTTGAAATGATTCTTGCATGCTTTATTTTTATGCTATTTACCTGCCAATGCCTATTAGAACACGGTAAGATTGTCTGAAACTAGTAATCATTGGACGATGTGACCTTGATTCTGATTGCTATGAAGTACGATGGTGTATGATTGGAATTATTGTAGCTTGAGCGAATTTATCTATATACTAGTTTGTTTTCCCAAGTTGTGGATTGTTTTATTAAAATTTTCTGGTTCTTCAAATTCAAGTTTCCCATTCTCATTCTCTCCTTTATCTGTTCTATTTTCTATTATACGAAATGAATGGAATGGGAAATCAGGGCAGGAATTATTTGTAGTGTTATATTTTGGTTTCTAATTAGGTTCTACTTGTTGCCGGTCTGGTCGAAATCGGGGCAGGAACTTTTTGTAATTAGGTTCTACTTGTTGCCGGTTTGGTAGAGAGGTGAGATGAAACATTTAAATTTAAAAATTTTGAATTGTGTTTATTGTGACGTCCCAAAAAATAGGTATACATCACTCATCTTGGGTCGGTAAATACATGGTACTGAATACAAATACAAATTAATTATTCAACAGTCGTGTAAAATGCGACAATATATGTTGTGAGTTTTAATACAAATATTGTCATCTAAACAATATCCACACTCAATGGAGTTCTCATTACACTTATTATTACACTATTTCACGAATAGTGAGGACTACTAATGCACCATCTGGGACCATCACTCTGTTCTGACTAGTCCAAATTTCGTTCTCGTTTCATTGAAGAGAACAATGAAAGAAATGGTGACCTCAACTAGCCTAGTAAAAAATATTATGATTAAGATAATGCAGAATAAATTATCGTTAGCCTTCAACAGTGTTAAACTGATACAATATAACAAACATCAAGTTTAACTGCAGCGGAACAAGCAATCCATTAGAAGAGTCAAGTAGAGAATAAAATCAACCATCTTCTATGATTTAAAAAGTTTTTCATCACTTTTATCACTAAGATTCAGCTCAATAAATAATCCACATCATCAAATCATCCATGCACTACAGATCAAGGATATTTTTTTTAGTATCACGACCACAAATTATCCATGAACTACGAGCCAAAGATAATCGTGTTTTCATCAACGGTCCTGATCATGCCATAAAACAATTCATTTTTGCACCCTTGGCCGAAGAGAATCCATAGCCATAATCATACCAAAAACTGTCTATCAATGCACTACGGGCCAATGAGGACTTTTTCCACATCATTTGTAACATTACGGTCATGATTATACCGAATAATCCCTGATCATAATCATACAAATTCCATCTATGCACTACATGCCACATGTGACTTTCAACATAATATAAACATGAGGATGATGACAATGATATAAGAATTCAATAAAACAAGTTTAAGAATTAATTTATCCAGGAACCAATAACGTCCAAATTGTCAACATAATACTTCTTTGTAGAGTAAAATTTAAGAATGCTCAGAAGAATATTTCCATGAAAGATACTGGATGAAGTGCAAATATCAAGGATATTCCACTAATTTCATGGAGTATAGAAGTCAAACTTTAACCAATTTGAGTATAATAAAGAATGGAATAACAAAAGAAATCACCGTAAATGCGGTCTTGGCGTAGATAAGTTATTCAACGAGAACAATAAATAACGGAACGGTCGAGCGTGTACGACCGAAGGTGATATTCAACGAGAATAATAAAGAATGGAATAATAACAGAAATCACCTTGCATGCGGTACTTGACGCATAGACGAGTTATTAACGAGAATAATAAATAACGGAATCAGTCCGTAAGTAAACGAGCATAGACGAGGATATTCAACGTAATAATAAAGAGCGGAACCAAGTCCAGGACGTAAACGCATACTGAACATGATATTCCAATGAAATAATAAAGAATGTAATAACAACGAAATTTCACCATGTATGCGGATCTTGACAGATAGAGTTATTCCAAATAGAATAATAAATAATGGAATAATAGAAGAATTTTTCCAAGTATAGGGTAGCTGATGTATACAAGTTATTCCAACAGATTAATAAATCTTTGGAATAATGAAGTTCTCTTCATGAATATGAAAAAAAATAATAATACCCTTTACCTTATAAAAAGAGTATTTCATGCCGTAGAGGCGGGGATATACTTGAAGAAACTTACACTACGCTTCAAAGCTTTCTTAAGCGCTAAAGAAAGACGCCGAGATTACGAGAAGAAGAATTCTCTCTGAGTTTCTCTAGAGAGTTTAGTGAATTAAAGAAATAATGAAGGAATGAGCTTATTTATAGGAGAATGAATACGTAATAACTAATTCATGAAACAGTTCCAGTATTGATTTACTTTTAAACAGACGGTCCGGATTGATTTAATAAAATATTTTAATAAAATAAATTTTTTAAATAAAATATAATATATTCTATTTATAATCTAATAAAACGAATAAATTTATAAAAGTAATATGTTTTATATAAAAAAATTTTACAATGCAAAATACTATCATGTATTTATGCAACACCATGCATAATAAAATATAATATATTTTAATTATTGTCTAATAAAAATATAACTTTATAAAAGTATTACATTTTATATAAAAGATTTTACTATGTAAAACACTATGCGTAATAGAATATTATATATTACTATTTATAGTCTAATAAAGCGAATAACTTTATAAAAGTATTACATTTTATATAATTTTTTTTTTTATTACATTAATAATGCTAATAAAATAAAAGCGAGTGACTTCTCACGTAAGGCATTAATAATCAATAACGTGTGCTTACTACGTCTGACCAGCGTATTCTTTATCTTATCTTCTAGAGTAGTTCAACAATTTTAACGATAAAACTTCCGCCGTTATTCTCATAAAAATATTTTTTGTCGTTTTTTCAGTCCGACAATAATTCCGATGTGGGGTCCACCAATGATTGTACCGCCGTACGGATATTCTCCGATAAAAAGAATATTCTCCGACCAATCGAATATTATATAACAACTTGCATACATTACAAAATTTATAAATACTACCCACAACTATAACATTATATCAAATCCACACCATAATATTCAAAAAAATTATTTCAAAAAAATTAAATATTTATTCATAAAATCTGGGGTCTCACATTTATGATAAAGTTTTTAATGATAGAAAATTGATACTTTTACGAGTAAAAATGCAAGTTTGTCCGATTTTTATTGTGGTTATCAAATTTTTTTTTGTTACAATCGAATAATTGTACTCTCAAAAATTATAAAATGGTCATTATTTTTAATTTTCATTAGAAAAAACAGATGGAATGCTGACTATGCATATTGACCGTTATTTTTGCTGATGTGGCCCGTTATTTTTGCTGACGTGGAGGGCAGAAATATTTTGTAAATTTTTTTTAAAGAAAATGTTGCTCACAAGTGTCAAACTCCAGACTAGAAATCTTATATTCCATCAAAAGCCACTGGACCAACTATCTATCATGCTAGAATTTATGTAACACTAATATTTAAACCACCTAACATCGTTTCTATACATGTGAAGATGAGATAATAAACTTTTTGGTCACCGATAAAAACTGCCCTACCGATAAAAAAAAAGGGTGAAATGGATTCCTTTAAAAAAAATATATTTGGGGATTAAAAAATATTATATGCAATAATATTCAATAAATGTATAAAAACGTTGTAGTCCACGGTAAACTAAATATATTTTGACGAATATTATATTATTTTAATAATGATTTATTTTAATATATTATTGCAAATATAATTAAATAATTAATATTACACAAACTCTCAAAAATATTAATTCTTGAAGGAGACCAAATAAGACAGATGTGAAAAATAATTATGAGGCCATAAATGGGGCAAGATGTATAAGTCTCTCCTTTCTTTTCTTTTTTGGGTACATACTTTTAATTCATTAGAACGGAGGAGGGGAGATTTTTGCTATGCAAAGGCTAGATAATATCATCCAAACGGGAGTTTTTTCGCCTCGGTAACTCGAGAGTTTTTTTTATTATTATTCTATATAATTAGAATTTTAATTTTAATTTTAATTATTATTATTATTTTAATTATTTAAAATTTATTATTATTATTATTATTACAATAATAATTATTACAATTTATTATTATTACAATTCCTATTACAGTGATCAAAAAGTGTATTATCTCATCTTCACATTCATAAAAACGATTCTAGGTGGTTTAAATATTAGTGTTACATAAATTCTAGCATGATAGATAGTTGGTCTAGTGGCTTTTGATGGAATATAAGGTTTTTAGTTTGGAGATATCTGGAGTTTGACACTCATGAGCAATATTTTTTTTAAGAAATTTTTTACCAAGAATTTCTATCCTCCACGTCAGCAAAAATAACGGTCAATATGCACAGTCAGCATTCCGTCCGTTTTTTCTGACGAAAATTAAAAATAATGACCATTTTATAATTTTTGAGAGTACAGTTATTCGATTGTAACAAAAAAAAAATTCGATAACTAAAATGAAAATCGAACTCTAATACAATTACCAAAAGGTATATTATCACAAGTGGAGAGTCCAACACTACCCTCCTCGTGCAACGAAACTCGTTTGTTCATCAAACCCCGCATTCTTTTTGTTCTCCACTTTACATAAAATGGGGAAGAAGTACAGATTGAATCGAGTGATCTCCAACTATACTTGAAACACGAGGCCATTGGGCTTTTTTGTTAGGGGTAGGCGGGGTGGCCGGTGGGTGGGTTCTTACGACCGTAATATTTTATTCTTTTTTTCATTTTTTTTAAATAAAAAGAAGCTAATATAACTTTTTGAATAATAACCTAAAAACAAAGTAACACATTTAAATAATATAGGTGCAGAGATTATAATCAAAACAAAATACAGTTGATCCTTTTTAAAATAATATTATGTGTACTAATTATACACTAAAGTGTACATTAAAAATATATAAAATATTCTCTTATAGGTCTCCATATTTTCTCACTTTATTAATACTATGTGCATAATTTTTTGTGTATGTTTTTTTAATCTTGTTTTTAAATTGGATACCTAAGTAGCTAAACTGGTTAACCCTATAATATGCCAAGTAACCTAGCGGAATTTATTACCATAAAAAAGTATTTTGTCGGAGTTTTTGGGTTGACTTCAAGATCTGTCGGTGGACTAGGAGGACCATACGATTAAATAAATAAAAACTAACAATTACCCATGCATGCGTGCATACATAAATTCTTCAAATTAAATAATGACTTGAATATATAAATAAATATAAAAGTATACTAACAGTGAGTACATTTTCTTTTTTCCATTTGCATGGAGTCGATGTTTTTGGGACAAGTGAGTAAATTAAGTTGGATACCAGAAAATAACTTACTAATTTATTTCATAATAATACACACTCCAGCCTCCAGCCCACAGCCAAAGAAGGCGAGATAGAATTCTACAAATCTATACACGACTTTTCCAGCATTAAATTAAAAAAAAAAAAACACAGACACATCCGGGCGGCATGGCAATAATTCTATTTTTATAATTAATTAATTATTATTTTCCTCAAGATTTTAGATTTTAGTTCATCTCCAAAGGCTTCTTCATGCTCCAGGCTTCCAGACTATCTACAGTGATCGTCTCGGTGCCATTATTGAAGACATATAAGTGGGCATTCTCACCAATTCCTATAGTCGGATATACCCTTGATGTTATGCATGTTTTTCCTCCCGCCCCAAAACTTTCCACCACCGAATGATCAATCTGTAGCAAACAGTAAATAAATTAATTCACATATACGTACAGTTGAATTATATATTATATAGCAAATGTGACTCCTTTTTGCGGGGAAAGGGGAGAAGTAGTAATTATATATATAGATAGCCACTTAGCCAGTATGTACCAAACTTCGGAGAGAGATCGTCTTATTCGCAACTAAATCTACATCGACGAAACCTGCAAATGATGGTCGGTACAGTCCATGCAATTTTTTAGAGGACCTGTTTTTTTTTTTTTTTTTAAAAGAAGAGAAGTAAGATCAAAATCTTGACGAAGAGAAAAATAGGAATCCAATAATTTTGTATAAAGAATTAAGACAAGACATGCATGTTGTTACGTATATAATACTAATAATAATATATATAAGCTGAGCAGACCTTGACGCATCAGAGCACATAAGAACTTTATGCTGCTTGTCCTGTGTCTTAAAGACTCTGAAAAAGACAGGAGTATATTCTTCTAGGTTTTCTGAAGCCAATGTCAAAAGCCCAAATGGGCCCAATCCACCTTCAACAAATGAACCCTTTAGGCTGCAGATCTTTTGGGCATCATATTCAACCCACTTGCTATCAAATGTTTCTACTTTATCCAAGCTCCCGAACGAGAAGCTCACCTCAACATCAGCCTGCGCTGCTGTGATTCCCTTTACTTCAACACGATCTCCCTTGTTGAGCTGCTGCTTCAGTTGGACCTTTGTCCCTCTCAAACTTTCTAATTCTTCAATTGGCCACTGTATCAATTGTTTTCCACTTGGATCCAGCCAAACTACTCGTGGAATTAACTGAATTCCGGCCCATCCCTTTTTCATATCTTCATGAGCAGTGTCCGACTCATTAGCCCAACCCCACAAGATTCTCCGATTCTTGGACGGATCAAAGAACGTTTTTGATGCATAAAAGTTGCCGTAATCGTATCTCAACCCGGCCCAACCGTCAACGCATGTATTATCGGGTATATACCTATCATTTACGTCATCGTATGTCCCAACCGTGTAGTACTCGTATCTAGTCACATCCAAACTAACCTTTAGAACATGCTTAATATTTGTCCCCGTTATGGACGTGTCCAACCCCTGTAAACCTTTCAACGAAACCGGGTAAAAATCAGGGCATTCCCACATGCCCGTATCCGACTTGGAATGTATGGGGTGTTTGGCCTTGGTCCATTTCATGAAATCTCTACTTCTGTACAAATAAGCAATTCCTCTATGTTTTCTCCTACTACCCACCAACATTTTCCAATGCCCATCGCTGCCCTTCCATGCGGTGGTCGGGTCACGAAATGCGGTTTCGTTTTCGCCGTGGTTGGCTATGACTAACGGGTTGTTATCGGGTTTGATCCATTCCCGGAGATACGGGTCAGAGTAGTTAGCGGGAACAGCATAATTTTGAACTTGTGTGTTTTTGGGTGGGGGCTCAACAATCCCGGTGTAGAGTATGACGGGCTTGTCACCGGGGAGAATAGTTGCTGACCCGGACCAACACCCGTACTTATCAAACGGTTTTGATGGAAAGATAGCATGATCTAGGCGCTTCCAGTTGATCAAGTCCTTTGAGATTGAATGGGCCCACACTATGTTGCCCCACACAGCACCTTTGGGATTGTACTGATAGAAGAGATGATAGAGTCCCTTATAGTACATTGGTCCTGTTAAAATACGTTGTTTAGAGGAGGAGGAGGTTCTGTTATGTTAAAAGAGTATAACTATGTACAACTATATATATATATATATATATATATTCAGTCATCACTTTATCTTCTTTCACGTGTTACCCCCTTTAGGCGACGATTTCGGTCATACAACCGTCGTCTATACTTTTAGCGACGCTATAGGTTGTCCGTCGTTAAAAATATAGATGACGGTTGTATGATCTAACTCGTCGCTTAGCAAAAATGAGCCTAATTTCAAGTGAGAAAATCTGTGATCTCTGATCTCCTTTCTCTCTCTCTCTATATATATATATATATATATAAATCCAGGTATTTTAGATTGGCAAAAAATTACGAAATTAAATATCTTACCATTTGGATCTGAAGTTGTTGTGTTTATTCCCCAGCAGCATTGAACATGGGAGAAAAAAATGGAAATTTAATTAGCTGTCTCGGAAGAATTAATACAAATTGGAAGGGGAAAATAATATTTTCAAATTTCAATACCAAGCTTATCATTGTTAGTATATATATATATATATATATATATATATATATATATATATATATATATATATATAACTTTTATTATGAATTAAATTATGTATTGTTATTTCATTTGCCTAACTAATTAATAGTATAATAATAATAATAATAATAATAATAATAATAATCTTTGAGACAAATTAAGTAGTTATGGAGCAAAAGGGTTGAACTGACTTCATGCCAGCTTGCAACTAAATCACACGACACTAGATGCTGCCTGCCATAAATGGCCTTAAACAAAAGCCCCTCTGGGAGACATATTTATTTAATTTAGAAAACGAATTCAAAAGAAAATTAATCAAACGTCTCTTTCCAAGTATGGCCAGGAAGAACAAGTAGACATTTTGGACAAATAAATAAATGGACACCATCTCAGCTGGAGAAAGATGTATGTATATACTACTACTATCTTTTGGCTTGAAAATGAGAGAGAGAGAGAGAGGACTTGTGATCATAATAATAATAGTAAATGAGAATCAACTCCCAATCCCAATAGGCCACTAGTGACTTATTGTTTTGTACGGTGTATAGAATAAGTCATCTATAGTAGTAATATCAACCAAATTGCAATGAATATTCATTAAAATTACCATGCATGCAGCAGATAATTGACCGCCCAACCATATACTACTACTACTACTTACTCTGACTATATATGTATGCATATTTGTTTGTTTAATACCAGTAGATTTTACGCACGGATTCCCTCGGCCGTTTCTTCATTTTGTGACAATAGAACAAGTTTCCCATTAAGATATATATACATAGTATGCTAAAAAAATTTAAATTAATTTTTTTTAAAAATACTATTAAATGCTGTAAAAATAATAGTTTACATCCTCATAAAATTGATTCTCTTTTCCATATCATGTGAATACAATTTATATTTTCCAATTACGTATTTTATTCCGCAATTTCTTTCCAAAAATATTTCCATTATGTATGTCATGTCATTTTTTTCCCTGATCTGTTCCGTTCCGTTCCTTGAAAACAGTACCATCATTTATAGAAAAAATTTGCTTAGGCAATATCTTCAACTTTAAGATTTGATTTCATTTTTATAAAAAAATTTGTTTACACAAGAAGTTTAATAGTATTTCTGTTTCTCTATCAGGACGGACACTCTTATTAAGCTAAATAGTTATTATATTTAGAGAGAACATGAAGGAAACATATAAATTTTACAAATAGGACTATATATATTATTGTAAAACCAAAGGAGTAAATATGTAGAAAGAGAAAGTAAAAGACCGGAACGTAAAGAGCATCTTCCTCCATTAACGTAGGAGTATAAAGTCCAAAAAGGTATATTAGACAATTAATTACAACAGATTGTAATATTTTTGTAATTAGTTGTAATCCTATAATAATTACTAGTATCCTTATAATTAATTGTAATCTCAAAATTTTAACAATTACTAATATCCTTGTAATTAATTGTAAATAAAAGGTACTCCTCATATATGTTCAACCAAACCCTACAAACAGGCAAGATTTGAAACCAAAAAAATAAAAAAAATTAATATTGCTTTTCATAAAAATGGATTTGGAGGCAATTAATTTGTGGATCCCCCAATATATGGCAATAAACAATGGAAGAGCACAAGTTAACCTAATAAGTCAACGACTGCTAAAATACGCCAAAATAATGAAGAGTCGTGCTAGGCTATGCTAGGCTGTCTCTGAACGGATGGACTGAGTTTGACCGATTTGGATCGGAAGACTAATGCAACGTAGACTCATGAATACATACATTCATATGGAAACATTGAATACATTCATTCATATATACTCCACACACGTAGTTTGACGTTAACCGATAATCGGCAATCCAACAGTACCCACACAGCCTGTAATTTATTTTCAAAAACATCGTGGTACTAGTACAGATCAAATAATTGGCACGTCATATTCTAGATGCATGCCACCATAATTTTTTCTAGGAGAAACATTAACAGAGGATACGGTTGGGTTACAATAAATAATAAATAATAATAATAATAGTAGTACGTAATATAAATTAGTAAAAGTAAATAGGATGGTGGTACGTACCGTTGATCCAATGTTTTTGGGGCTGAAAATGGAAGCCGGTTCTATGGTTTGTACTGACATGAACAGCATGAACGGATTGAAGATGAAGATAAACATCGTGAGAGGATTCGACGCCATTAATGTAGAATGTTAACAAAAAGGAGGAGGCTAATAAAAATTGTAGGAGTAGAGCCGAGGAGGCATGCTTGTTATAGGGAACTTCCATTGGATAATTTTGGATTATGAATTAAGAAAATAAGAGGTCCAGAGGAGAGGAAAACAAAATTATTATGCGAAAACTGGGGAAGAGATATCTGGTATTTATAGAACAAGCCACAGGCCACATGCCAAATTCGAGTAAGAGAGGGAGAGGGAGAGGGAGAGGGAGAGAGAGAGATTTGAAAATAAAGAGTAGTTGGTTGGTGGATAAGAATAGGGGGAGGAGGATTAATATAATTAGAATTTGGATAACTTTTGTTTTGAGAATTTCGATAACTTTTTTTTTGGAGGGCTGTGGGGTGGGGCTGTTGTTTTGGACTAATTAACAGTCAGCGCTCCTTTACTATCAATTTTTTTCCTTTTTACTACATCCCTTAAAAATAAAATATATAATTTGATTTTTAAGATGATAAATTAAATTTTAAAATTTATATAATTTATAAAAGTTAAGAATGAAATAATTTTTGTGATAAATAGTTTTTATTATATATTATATAATTATAATATTTATGTCAATTAAAATTAAATAAATTTATATTAATTTAAATTTTAATATGTTGTGGTTTGATTTTGAAACGGATGGATGGAGTATTACTTAAGAATCATTTTTCTTTACTGGAGTCAGGATAGGGAAGACTCGGAGTTAGCGCTCAACTTTGAATCTTGGAGATGAATGTCAATTAATTACTTTAGGTGAATTCCACTCCTTTCTAAATTATAGGTGTTTCTCTTTTATCTCTTTTTTTTTTTCTTAAAAAAGGTTTTTTTTAATTTTTTTTTAAAAATAAATAAATAACGTATTTTCGGTAAATATTAACTCATAGAAAGCACTTTTAACTGGTTCAAAAACACTTTTATTTAAAAGTAGAAAATATGTATTTTTAGCCAAAGTACTTTTGTCAAAAGAACAAAATACAACTTTTTTTTTTTACATTGGTAGGAAAAAAAAAATTTAGGCAATTTCTTAAATTAATTTGTCATTAATAATTTTTTAGATACTTTTGTAACCAAATAATTCTAAATGTAGATATTAGGCTCGAAAGTAGTTTTGGCCAAAATGTAAAATTTGTGTTTTTAATTGAAGCACCTTTCCCATAAGGAAAAAATACAAAATTATATTTAAATAAATTTATCATTAATGTTTTTGAAGTATTTTTACAATAATGTAAGCATACACTTTTTAAATTCTTTCATAAAATATTTTTGTCAAAAACTCTATTTATCTCACAACATTTCAATACATTGATCTATTAAACAAGTAATTTAACTTTCTCATAAAAATATTTTTGTCAATAACTTAAATTTAATAATATTCATCTCACACCATCATATTGCATACTAATTAAATGTAAATCATTTTCAAAGAGATCGTTACCTTTTCAAAATATTGTATTCATAACTTATGCATCAAAATACATGATTTAGTAATTAATTAAGTCAAATTTGATAAAAACACAACTCAAGGGTTGAAATAGCATAACAACAACATCATTGCAGACAATTTGATATAGAATCTGTTATTACAATGCATATCATATCTTTAGATTTAATGTTGATATATGAAATTAATATATATTTGTAATTAATAGCTTTTGTATAATATATTTTTGTTAAAATTTGAACTTAAATTAATGTGGGTGTCATTGATTATTTTTAATGATTTCATATATTAATATGTTCTACTTCATGAGTAGATTAAATTAAGTATTTGGAATTCCAAATCCATGAAATAATGAATAAGATATTAACTCCCAAAAATCACACTTAGAAATGATAAAAGATAATAAATACATGTGAAAAAAAATCAAATCTTTCATAGGTTAAGAATTAAACTTTTAATGTGTTTATATACAAGAAAATTACTCTTCGGTTTGGGCCCCAAGGAGCACCCCACTTTTATGGAAGAGAGGACCTAACTAAGACTGATTCAAACCCACGCATATCGTCGCCGATCGGCCATCCTAAACCCACAAAACTATACAAAACTGTGTCATTTTGAAAAAAGATATTTATTATATTATCAAAACTATGTCGTTTTGAGAAGCGATATCTGCTGAAAGGGTATCACTCTGAACGGACGACCCAAAACTACGTCGTTTTGTCGCGCCTTTTCTACTAAGCCTAAAACTACGTAGTTTTGGTTCTGCTAATGCTTAAACTACGTCGTTTTATGGTTCCAAATAGATGCGCCCATTCTGCAAATAATCAAAACTACGTCGTTTTGACCAAAGGATGTCAACCATGCCTTTTCAGAATCATCTCATGCCTTTTCAAGTGTGAAGTGCCCATCCAAAGGGTCACCAAACCCTCCTATAAATAGATAGGAGGGGACAACCTTCATTTTCATTTATTTCTCAAACATTCAAGCATATTAGAGCTTTCAAGTCTATATTTCTTCATCAGTTTCCTTAGTTCATTTTGAGAAAGAGAGTCTGAGCATTTCTTAGTACGTAGAGTATACTTTTTGTAGTGCTGCTAAAGTATACGATGTCATTGTATCATGGGAGACAAATGCTATCAACTCTGAGCACCATACGGATGACATAATTGTCTTAATGGCATAGTACCAAGTACTAGCCTTGACAAATCTTTTTCTACAGTTCTGATTTATTTGAGATAATTAAGTTAATATATATACATACATATATATATATATATGGTTTCCTTTTAGATTCCTAACAATTTTTAAAATAAAATTGATGTAAAATAACTTAGTTTAGAAATCGAACTTGTTAGGTAAATTGTAGAGTGAATTTGATGTATAGATATTAAGTTTGAAGTCGATTGTAAAACAAGTAGTTGAAGATCACATAGCTCACTGATCATAGTTCTAAAGATCGTAGAGTTACAATTGCTAGTACTCTAAGGCAATTAATGTTTGTTTGTAAAGATTATACTTGCATATGATATGATTATTAATCTCTAGTGTCTTGTTAATTTATTTTCAAATTAAGACTTGAGACTATAGTATAGGGATTATCAAGTTAAACCTCATAGTTCGTAGAGTACAAGCAATGATCGAAGAATTAATGTGAGACCCCGAATTTTATAAAATAAAAGTATTCAATTTTCTTATAATTATTCTATTTAGTAAATGGTTAAATTTATAAAAGTTTAAAGTTAAGGGTAATATTTGAAAATTTTGCAAAGTAAACAAGTTGTTATAAAATATTCATTCTGTCGAGAAATATTCGTTTGGTTGTGGAATATTCTTTTTGTCAGAAAATATTCGTACGACGGCATAATCATTGGTGGACCCCACAACGGAAGTATTGTCGTAGTTAGAAAACGACAGAAATATCTTTTTATAAAAATAACGGCGAAAGTGTTACCGTTAAAAGCTGTTGAACTACTTGGTAATAAAAGTACAGTAATATTAAGTTTGAAGTCGATTGTAAAACAAGTAATTGAAGATCACATAGCTCACTGATTATAGTTTTGAAGATCGTAGAGTTACAACTGCCAGTACTCTAAGGCAATTAATGTTTGTTTGCAAAGATTATACTTGCATATGATATGATTATTAATCTCTAGTGTCTTGATAATTTATTTTCAAATTTAGACTTGAGACTATAGTATAGGGATTATCAAGTTAAACCTCATAGTTCGTAGAGTACAAGCAATGATCGAAGAATTAAAATAAAAAAAGAGATCATCAAGCTAATAAGACACGAAAAATTAGTATTTCAAAACTAAATATAAGCATCGTATAGTACACTGAAGTTAAGTGTAAAACGTAGAGTCTGTCTAGTTAGATACTTTACGATTAGGAAAATCATAGAGTGCATCAGCTCTGACATAAACTGACAATGACGATCTTCGTAGAGTGAAGACCCCAAGATAATTTGTTAAAACTCTGGAGGCTAAGGAGAAGGACATTTGAAAATGTGTCTAATATATTGGTGAAAGGATAACACCCACGTGCGTGTCTATGTAGTAGTCAGTACTATAAAAGGACATGTCATAGCCGAAAGCTGACGCACCTTTTCTTTAAAGTCGACAATTAGATATTTACAAGTATTGAAGTATTAATGGAGTAACGATAACTTCCAAACGAGAAGATTTCAAGGAATATCTATAAAAGATAAGTAAATTCAAACAAGCAGAAGGAGGATGAACAATCAAAAAGTCAAACTATTGTCATTTCAAAAATATTTCTTCTACTCTATTATTTTGAACATCTTATTTGGATGCTAAGTCGTTCAGTGTTGAACTTGAAGCAACTTAGCAGCACCTCAAACACATTATTCTTTTTGTGATAATGAGGTCGAACTTGATGACATTTTTTGTAACCAAGTCTAAAGTAACTTGAAAGGTTTCGTGTAAATCAGTCTTAGTGACTTGAAGTAATTATAGGACTGAGCAAAAAACGGATATAACCGAATAACCGAACCAAACCCAAATAATTTAACCAATTTTTTTTACTAATTCGGTTATATCCAATTTTTTTTTTCGTTTTACGGTTACGAGGTTCGGGTTTTAGCTTAGCATTTTTAGGTCTACCCGAATAACCGAAAAAGTTGTTAAAAAAATTAAGCCTTATCTTTTCAATCTTATTTAACCGAACTCTTGCTCCTTACTATCTCCATCTCTCGTCTTTATTTCTTACCGACTTACCGTCACCGAACTCTTGCTCCTTACTCTCTCCATCTCTTGTCTTTATCTCTTATCTAAGTCTCAGATCTAGATCTTTAATCTCATCGACTCGATCTCCATTCTCCCTCGTCTTCGTTTCATCATCTCCTTCAATCAAATGGAAATCAGCCCCTTTTCTCCCTCTATAACCATAAAATTACACCCCTTCCTGAACCCCAATCAACCTCGGTTATACACCAATCAAGTGAAGGAACCCTAATGAGCCCATCGTGCCATCATCTGTCCCAAAATAACAATCTCTGTTTGTTTCTTCAAGTCGAAGACCCGAACTCCGGCGGAGCTGGTCTCTTATCTTGGCGTCCTCCTCATCTACGTCGACCGAACCAGCAGCCAAACCAAGCGCCTCGAAAAGGTAGGGTTATGTATTGTTAATTTTAGTTATGTATTATTATCATTTTACGTAAAGCCTTCTGCTGTCTGCTAGCTGTTATGTGTGACTGTGTGTAATTGTGTTGACTCAGTAAATGACTCAGTTTGTAAAGAAATATTTTCTTAATTTCGGTTATTATTCGAACAACTGAATAGTAAATTTGGTACTTCGGTAATTCGGTAATTCGGTTAATGAGTAATTCAGTTACTTGTTCGGATACCAAAAGTACACAAATTTCGGTTTTCGATTATAACCGAATGCTCAGTCTTAGTAATTTATGTGATTCAGTCATTGTAACTATTCTTCGTGAACAGATCTAATTAGTGATCGATTAAATGTTTAATAGATTATATTTACTCATGAAGTAAAAGAGTAGACTAACTAGGAGATTTTTGTGGTCCGAACACTTAAAATATAGAAAAAGTCTAGGGGGCAGGTTTTGGCTGACGATTGGGTAATGATCGGTTTTTTTTTAAATGTCTCCCAAATAATTTATAAGATTTATTGGAATTAGAATTTTTAAAGAATAAAGTAATTTGGATGTCATTTGGATACATGTAAAAAATATGTCTGTACAGTCTGCACATGCATATTTTTTACATGTATCCAAATGACATCCAAATCACTTTATTCTTTAAAAATTCCAGTTCCAATAAATCTTATAAATTATTTGGAAGACATTTTAAAAATAAAAAAGCGGTCGCTACCCACTGTCGCCAAAACCTGTCGCCCCAGAAGAACTCTAAAATATATCATCTCATTTACTTTCAGCATTTATTTCTCCGCTATATTATTTTAAGTATTCTATGATTAAGTCTGTGACATAGTTCCATACTTAATTGCTAAATTTAGACATGTGATTTTTCTATAATTTTTGAAGGGGGTTTTCTAAACTATAATTTCATTATTATAAATCATCTAATTAACTTGTTTAATTATAAATTGATAATAAATTTTTAAAAATTAAAAAAATTAAAAACCTATTTAACTCCCCCGTAGATCTCTATAACTTTAGTAATAACAGAATATGGATTCTTGAGTTGAAGAACTCATATATTGAATCACAAGACAGTGATGAAAAAAGAAATGATAAAACCAAACAACATAACTTATTTAGTAGGATAAATTACATATATTAGTACCTTTTTGAAAATAATTACAAAAATCATACATTCATAAAATAATTACAAAAATACTACATTTCATCATTTTTATTTTCAATACTAATACAATTAAAAGTCCGTAAATTAAGGGATTAATATTAATGGGCTGACATAGCAAATTAGTTTCCATCTTTCTTCCGTCTCTCTCTCTCTTCTCCCTTACTATTTCTCTCTCTTCTCCCTTACTACTTCTCTCTCTCATCTCGAAGCCACTCGGCGACGTCCTCTTCCGCCGCCGCCACCGCAACACCATAGTCTCTCAAATCTGGCAGAAAATTGAATACGTGACACCATAGTCTCTCATCTCGAAGTCACTCATCGTCGTCCTCTTCCCGCCGCAACACCATAGTCTCTCAACTCGTCGTCGTCCTCTTCTTCATCTACTGATATTTCTTCATCTAATATTTCTTCATCTACTGATATTTCTTTTTCTTTTTGTACTGGTATTTCTTCTTTTTCTTCATCTTCATCATCATAGTTGTTAGACTAATTAACTAATTATTGGCTTAAATTGGTTAATGAATATTGATCTCCTTCAGGCTCTTGGGGGGTGCAACTGGTTTGCATAGTCTAAAAGTCCTTTATTTTTTTGCGTGTTAATTTAAATTTTGTTATTGTTACTATCATATAACTGTTTGGTTACTTCTGTATTATGTTTTGGTTATCATTAACTTGTGTGATTCTTGGATACCATTTTTGTTACCTTGATTTGGTATTTTGGTTACTTTTTTTATGTTGTTATGGTTACCATGTATTTGCTTAGTATACATGGTCGATTAAACCGATTTTGGTGTACATGTTGTTTATGTATTCGTTACCATTAATATATGTTTTGTTACTAACATATAACCGCTTTGGTTTTTTCATTAGTATATTTTTTGTTATCATTAGCTTATGATTTGATACCATTTTTTTCTCTCAATTGGGATTTTGGTTACTTTTATATGTTGTTTTGGTTACAATGTATTTGCTTAGTATACATTGGTCGACTAAATTGGGTTTGGTCTATATGTTGTTTATGTGTCGTTACCATTAAAACATGGTTCGTTACTAGCATATAACCGTGTTTGGTTACTTCTTTAGTATATTTTTTTTGGTATACATGTTTTGTTTACTACATAAAATGGTTTGTACTACATGTTGTTTATATTTTGGTTATCATTAGATTATATAATATAACTTTTTGGTTACTGCTTTATTATGGTATGGTTAATGTTATATTATGATATGATAACTATTATCAGGCAACCAATTTGGGATGTCATTTTGTTATAGTCTGCTTGCTATCATGTAATTGTTATATTATGTTTTGGTTAGTATGCTCTTATTTGTTAGTCACTATGTAAATGTTTATGATATAGATATTGTTTATATCTGGTTACTAATGACTGTGTAAATCTGATTTTGTTTATTTGCAGTTATGGGATCTTTACTATACGAGGAATGCAATTCATTGAAAAGTTATATATCGGTGATAATGGAAGTCCCCAAAGATTATTACCAAGAAATTGAACTCAAGTCACTGAGAAGTTTAAGGCATCATTAGTTTGTGGATGTATTATTTTTGTAAATAATAAACCCAAGTCATAATAAACCATGTATTTGCTTAGTATACATTGATGTATTATTTTTGTAAAGTCCTTCAAACATAACCATTTGTTATGGTTAAGTGAGTATGTAATGTTTATCGAGCTTATGTAAATGGAATTACATATTTGATTATATAATCAATTATTTGACATTGTTTGTTGGTTCGTATTAAGTCAGTGTCTCGATACATTATTTGAAAGGTGCAATTGGTAACCAAACATGCATGTATGGGTAACCATTTTATTTTTTTTGTAGTAACTGATAGTTACAAGCTTGTCTCGTGAAATATATCAAGTGTTAAATGTACATGTGAGAGTATACATGGGTCATTTAATCTAGGTTGATATACAAAGTTGTTTCGCTTTTGGTTACCATTAAAACATGTTCGTTACTTTTCATATAACTATTTGGTTACTTTTTTATTATGTTTTGGTTATCATTACCTTATGGTTTGGCTACTATTATTGTGCCCTCGATGTGGGATTTTGGTTACTGTTATTTTTATTCTGGTTAATATGTAATTGTTTAGTATACATGGATTGCCTAAACTGGGTTTCATTACATGATATTTATGTTTTGGTTACCATTAAAATCTGTTCTGGTTACTATCATATAATTATGTGGTTACTGTTTTATTATGTTACATTATGGTTATCAAGTATTAGTAACCGAGATAGTTACAAGCTTGTATTAGACAAACATCAATTGTTAAATGTATACGTGAGAGTTTTCATTTATATATATGGTTACTTATAGATCTCATATTAAAATAAAAATAGTTTGAGAGGTGCAATGGTATCCAAACATGCATATAAGGGTAACCATTTTAGTTTTTATTAGTAACCAAATAATTAAAAACTTATATCGTAATGCTTATCAAGTGCTTAATGTATACATGTGAGGGTTCCCATTTATCTAAATTGATGGATACTTTTAAATTACATAGTTATAAAAGTTATTTGAAATGGTCCAATTGGTAACTAAATATGAATATAGAGATAACCATTTTATTTTAGATGGGTAACCAAATTTACATAAAAATATTTTAAAAACAGCTTACTAATTGTTCAATGTATATGTTTACTTTATATTGACAACTCATGATGGAATCAAAATCAAAATATTAATCAATAACAATTTTAATTATCAGACACCATCAAAAATGTTACCAACCATGTGGTTAATGGTTACTAATAAGAAACAATTATATATTCCTCAGATTTACACTCTTTTTGTTATGTTCCGCTGAAGTAAAGCACAACCGAATCATCTCCATAGTCTAACAACCTAATAAACATTATAAAGTAACCAAATCAATATTGAGATAAGAACTAAACCGCATAATCTTAGTAACTGTAACATAAACAACATTTTTACATGCCATTTTGAAGGCCTAAATGATGGAATTCACCAAAAAACCATGTACATCACGAGCAAAGCTGGTGACTTTTGATCGTCAGTCTGCTTCCAATAAAATTAGGCTCCGAAAAACGCCAAAATCTGACACTCCAAACTTGATAGAAATTATCAAATTGCCACTAGATCAAATCTTTCCATAATCTATCAAATCTTTCCAAAATCTATCAAATCTTTCAAAAAATCAATCGATACGCTTTCTTCAACCGCATCAATTTGTTACCAACTAAAGACTAACAATTGTATGAAGTTAACCAATGTAGTCAATAATTAACCATCAATATAAAACAAACCAAAGATAAAACACACTAATATTATACAAAGAATCATAACAACATTATACAAGAACCAAATTTAGATTACGTCAACAAGATAAGTAACCAATGTATTTAATAAGTAACCATCAATGTATATGTACTTATAAGTAACATTATACAAGAACTAAATTTATATGTACTTAAAGATCCAATAACATATATGAAGGTAACCAATGTATTTAATAAGTAACCATCAATATAAAAACATCATTAGAATATACATTTAAAGTATACAAAGAACCAAATAAATATTATACAAAGAACTAAATCAATAATAAATAAAGAACTAATTTAGATGTATTTAGTAACTGTAATATAAAACATATTTTTACATTCATTTTGCAATCAAAATAGTCAAGATAATCGACTTTCATGACCAATCAAAGAGCTTAAAACTTAAGAAAGGTAACTAATATACGAAAGTATATAAGAACTACTTGTAAACCAAATAAATATTTAAAGTATACAAAGACCAAATAAACATTATACAAAGAACCAAATCAAGAATAAATAAAGAACTAATTTCTATGTACTTAGAACTGTAATATAAAACATATTTTAACATTCATTTTGCAATCAAAATAGTTAAGATAATTGACTTTGTGACCAATCAAAGAGCGAAAAAACTTAAGAAAGGTAACTAATATACTTAGTATATAAGAACTACTACGGTAACCAAATAAACATTTAAAGTATACAACAACCAAATAAATATTATACAAAGAACTAAATCAAGAATAAACAAAGAACCAATTTATATGTTCTTAGTAACTGTAATATAAAAACATATTTTTACATGCATTTTACAATCAAAATAAATAAAGATAATCGACTTTGTGACCAATTAAAAGAAATAAAAAACTTAAGAAAGGTAACCAATATACGAAGTATATAAGAACTACTGGGTAACCAAATAAACATTTAAAGTATACAACAACCAAATAACTATTATACAAGAACCAAGTCAATAATAAGCAGTAACCAATTTATATGTACTTAGTAACCAGAATATAAAACATATATTTACATGCATTTTGAAATCAAAACAGTCAGTATACTGACTTTGTTATCAATTAAAGATCGAAAAACTTAAGAAAAGTAACAAATATACGAGTATATAGTAACCACGGGGTAACTATATGCATATAAACTTTAAACTCAAATACCTCAGTATACAAATCTATAACGAATCAATCAACAATCAAAGTTGTTACAGAGGTCGGTTCTTGATCTTGCGATTCTTTGTTGATATTGCGAGATCTTGCATTCTTTCGTTGATATTGCGATTTTTGTTGATCTTCTTCGATATTGTCCGATCTCGATTTTGCATCGTAGTTGGAGAATTCTTCTTCTTCTCCGATCTGTTGTTGCTCTGTTTTTTCTGATCTCAAAGTTGTCTTTTTTCTTTAGTAACGTGAATTTAGTACCGGTTAGTTGAAAATATGAAAGTGGTAACTGGCGTGTAGGACTTAATGACGCTTGAGTTTAGGAATAGTAATATACTGTGTTGTTTTATTTCTGTAATTATGTTGTGTGTGTTTTATTTTTGTAATTACTTTCTAATTGTTGTATATTAGTGTTAAGGACCCTATTTAGTAGTATACTACAAATCATTATTATTAAACCCGAACTGGCCCACCGGTCCAACCGATAAAAGTTGGAATCGGTCGATTCTCTAGTCTGGTTTAACACGATTTTATTGATTTAGTCAAAAATTGATTAACCCGGTTGACCCTCGATTCAGTCGGTGGTTCAACCGATAAAATTGGTTAATTTATCCAATAAACCAATTTTTAACTTTTTTTTATTAAAAAAATTTTAATATTAAAATTAACTACTTTTAATAATATTGTAACTCAATTTTATACCATTAGAGTATTATAGTGTGAATCCAAGTTCAAGGAAATATGATTGATTATATATATTACACTCAACTCCCCATACATGCATGATAAAGTTTACAAAATTGCAAAGAGTTCATTGATATATTATTACATCCAATATTTACAAAAATTAACATTAAAAAAAGTCAGTGGGCTCAACTGACCGAATTAAGTTTGTGTTGTGTCAACCAAAATAAAGAAATTTGTATTTAAAACGAAAAAGATACAAAGAGATTATCAACACAACAGGTAGCAGTAGCACCTTGAAAATACTTTAGTTAATTAGAATATCCTCGAGCAATATTAAGGTTGCTAAATATGATTCCACTCATAATTAACATTATTATAATTAGAAATTTAGTTAAGTACAGCAAAGTGCAATTTCTTAACCTCTACTATCTTTTTTTATATATCCACTCGTTGTAATTAATAACAAGATTTATTTTCATCAGAATGGGTGATTTATAATATACGTACCTGATATATATATATAGCAAGGATCAAAGTCATCACCTCTTATCTTATTCACCCTTTTTAATGACGACCCGACGACGATTTTGATCATATAACACTGTCATCTATACTTTTAGCGACGGACAACATATAGTGTCGCTAAAAGTATAAACATTTACTTATATTTAACCAACCATCGTTAAAGGGATGATTTCGAGTGAAGCTTAGATAAAAGGGTGAAACTTTAAGATCCTGGACTTATATATATATATATATATATTCATTAAGTCGGATAATTAGGAATCTTAATTTAAATTAAGATCTACGTAGATATTATTAATTAATTGTTTCCAGAAACCACTGCGACCGTTGTTAAAATCAAAGGGTATATATTATCATCAATTTTTGATTCGTAAATATCAGCAACGTGATCATATTAATGAAGTATTTAATTTGAATAATATTATCTACATTTTAATAGCACATGATCCTAACATCACTCCTTCGTATATACATTGTCATTGTCTGTATATCAAATTTTAATTCTTTACAAAAAGTTGTACGTATTTTTCTTCTTAATCTGAGATTGGCTTGATCATTGATAATACTATACTACTAGTAGTGTGATTTGTATTTGATTATATATGAGATTATATTTAAACAAACCGAATAATAATCTTCTGATCCATAAATATTTATAGATTTAATTTTTTAAGTTTATTAAAAGTAAGTTTAGTAGTGATAAGCTGATAACAAGACTATGAAATCATGATATTAATTGAGAAGATTATGTCATTTTTTGTTATTTATAAAAGAATTGAGACTTTTTTCTTAGAACAAAAAAAAAAGAATAATCTAAACTCATTTTATTGAACGGAAGGAGGAAATATATATCAATACTAAAAAATATGTTGTCCAACATACAATATTTAAAGTACATAAGTTTAATATAAAATATGTTGAAATTAGTTTATTACACAAGTTTAATACTCATATACAATATGTTAAGGGTTAAATCTTTTCTGAAGTCCCACTTCTACTTATGGAATCGACGTCCACTCAACTTTTTTTCTTCTACAAATAACTCATTGAACTTTAGTTTACTAACATAGGTTACAAAAATCGTTAAGTCTCTACTTAGCAGGAAGATGATGATGGCGGTGACTTGTCTAAAAAAATAGTCTATGTAGCAGTTAGTATGCGACGTGGCAATGAAGATGTGGATTTGGAGGAAAATGTTTAAGAAAAAATGGAAAAAAATATTTTAAAGTATAATATAAATTATGAAAATTAGCCAAAAAAACAAGAAAATAAATAAATAAAATAAATATTTTAATAAAAATAAAAAAGCATGCAGTTTTTTTAATAAAAAATAAAAAAAAATGTAGTTTTTTTTAATAAAAAATGCAGTTTTTAAAAAACAGCGTTTTTAATAAAAGAAAAATTTTTTAATTATTTTTTTATAAAATGCAGTTTTTTTTAAATGTAGTTTTTTTCTTTTATTAAAATATATAATAAAATATATAAAATGCAGTTTTTAAAAAAACGTAATAAAAATGTAGTTTTTTTTTTTATAAAATGCAGTTTTAAAAAAAATGTAGTTTTTTTCTTTTATTAAAAACGTAATAAAATATAAAAATGCAGTTTTTTAAAAAAGCGTAATAAAATGTAGTTTTTTTTAATAAAATGCAGTTTTTAAAAATGTAGTTTTTTTCTTTTATTAAAAAACGTAATAAAAATATAAAAATGCAGTTTTTTTAAAAAACGTAATAAAATGTAGTTTTTAATAAAAATGCAGTTTTTTAAAAACGTAATAAAATGTAGTTTTTTAATAAAATGCAGTTTTTTTCTTTTTATTAAAAACGTAATAAAAATATATAAAATGCAGTTTTTTAAAAACGTAATAAAAATGTAGTTTTTAATAAAAAATGCAGTTTTTTAATAAAATGCTGTTTTTAAAAAAAATGTAGTTTTATAAAAAAAATGCAATTTTTTTTTAATAAAAACGCTTTTTTTTTATTTAAAAATGCTTTTTTTATTTAAAAATGTAGTTTTATAAAATGTAGTTTTTAATAAAAATGCTGTTTTTTTAAAAAAATGTAGTTTTATAAAAACGCTGTTTTATAAAAAATGCAGTTTTTAATAAAAACGCTGTTTTTCTTTTAAAAATGTAGTTTTATAAAATAATAAAAATTATAAAAAAAGTTTCTTTTATTAAAAAACATGTTTTTTAAAAAACTGCATTTTTTATTAAAATAATTATTTTTATTTATTTATTTCTTTTCATGTTTTTTGGCTAATTTTTTATAATTTATATTATACTTTAAAATATATTTTTTATTTTTTATAAAAATTTTCTTCCAAATCACATCTTTTATCTTAGCCGTCATATTAACTAACATACATACACTTTTTTAGACAAGTCATTCTTACTTATCATCACTTCAAGTCTAAGTCAACCTTGACTTAACGGTTTTTGTAACGGCGTGTTAGTAAACTAAAATTCAGTAAGTTAACCGTAAAAAAAAAAAAATCAATGATTTATTTATAAATTGACATATAGTAGAGTCACCTAAAAAACATTTAACCCAATATGTTAAAATTAGTTTGGTTGAATGTGTTGCCGTGTTGGGGTTACTGTTTTTGATATTACCCCCAATTTCAAAAGTCAAGGGTTAAGACTTAAAATATTACTTACTACTGCTTGCTAGCCTCACACGGACCCCAAAGTCTTGTAAACCGTAGCCGCCAGTAACTCCTTAATACCCTTGACATTCAGATTTCCCGGCGTTCATGTTGACCTCTAACTTGCCGTTTTGCTATTCTTAACCATCTCTTCTCAAATGAACACACTATATATATATTAGTGCTTCTAGGGCGACCGGTCGCCCTAGACTTTTTCTCTCTCTCTCTCTATATATATACACACATATGGTCCGTGTCTCTCCAACGAACCGTTATAGCGACGGTTTTATTTGTCGTAAAACCGTCGTTATAACATTGAAAAGAAAATCGATTTTCTATCCATAAGAACGTAATAAAAGCTATCATTATAGTTAGTTAGCTTTTTAATTCACTCTTTATAATTAGTTGGAGAAAAAATTCATTATCTCTCTCTCTTTGTCTATATATATATATATATATATATATATATATATATATATATATATATATATATATATATATATCATGGGATCAGTCATCATACCTTATCTTTATCACCGTCTTACCCCCTTTAGGCGGCGGTTTGATCATACAATAGTAAATGCCTATACTTTTAGCCACTTGACAAAAACATATAAGCGTCGCTTAAAAGTATGATCACGTTGTATGGCCACCGCCTAAAGGGGGATAAAGACGGTGAAGAAGATAGTATCTCAACTGATCTCGATCTCTCTCTTCTATATATATATATATATTCCGCTTCTTCACGAATGCGAACAAACAAACATGGATTATAAGAATTAGTGCGTATCGTTTGCCATACCATCGTCATGGACTATGACAACGATTTATACTGTCAAGTTATGTACTATGACAACGATTTATCTTAGTTATCATATTAATTTATATTAATTTGAATATATATATATATATATATATATATATATATATATATATATATATATATATATATATATATATATATATATATATATATATATATATATATATATATGTGTGTGTTTGTTAATACCTTGTGTGACAATAGGTGGACTGGGGAATTGCATGAAATAATGAAAGTATTAGCATTACCCTATCTTATTATATAAGAATGTTCATGTGGTTATAATTAACTCTTGATTAAGGCATTATTTTGTAGCCTTTTTGATTTCATTGGAGGGTATTTATCTTTATAGTTGTTATTGTCTTAATTAGAGATAAATTTCGACTTTTGATATTCATAGAACTTTTAATTTTAGTATAACAAATATAATCAATTAGGATAAGTAACTTATTTGTTATAAAAATTTCTAATATACAATTTGTTTAATTATTAATCGTAAAATTCTTCAATTTGACTGTGAAAAAGTAAATGCCCCAAAAGTAATCAGCACCAAGTTAAATTTATTTTGGAAATATGGTTGGGTTGCGGCATAGACGTCTTAATTAAACTTAAACTTTGACATAGGTTGAATAAAAATTGATTGAACAACATATATATATATATATATATATATATATATATATATATATATATATATATCCAGACTCAAGTATTTTCTTAAAATGCAGATTTTTTTTCTTTTTTTTAAAACAACTAAAAAATAAATAAATTATGGAACTTGAATTTTTACATAATACAGACATGTTTTGTTATATGTATCCAAATCACACCCAAAACACTGAATTATGTAAAAATTCAAGTTTCATAATTTTTTTTTAGTTGTTCTTCAAAAAAAAAATAAAATAAAAAATTGGGTCCAAGATTTTATTAGGTCCCACTCCTCCCATACTCGATCCATCTTGTATATATATATATATATATATATATATATATATATATATATATATATATATATATATATATATTATTACTTATCCAGAATCTTGGCTTTTTTGCTTATCTAACATACTTTGCATATCCTTTAAGCGTCTGCATCGACGACGATTAGGTCCGTCATTTAATCGTCGTTTTAATTTTTAACGACGGACAACATATAGCGACGGACCGAACTGTCGTCCGGTCCGTCGTTAAAATAAAATATGCAAAGTATGTTAGATAAAAAGTAAACTTAAATCCGGATCGATATATAAAGATATAAAGAACATAGCACCCCTTTTAGTGAATTGTCCCTACATTTTAAAAAGGGGGTTACCTACGTACAGCAGCCCTCTTTCTCTCCCACATGCAGGTGTCAACTAAAACCAAAGTTGCATACTTGTCTATATTATCTCAAATGAGCAACTGAACTAAGTAGTACGTGCTATTATTTATTTATTTGTAGTTCATCATTTCACATTGCATAATTAAAGAGTAATTAGGCAAAACGTATACGATGTGTCAGTTCCAAAAGTGGGCAGAGGTTTGATGTAAATTATGTAATCGAACCGCCAAGAAAACTGGACTAGTAAATTTTAAAGTTACCGAGAAAAACCTGCTAGCTATTTTAATATGGATAAGAGAATACTCAATTTATACTTATACCAAATAATTTACAAAATGTAATGGAGGGAGCAAATTCCAGTTATTTTAACCTCCTCGATCCAGCATGCCTGATCTATCTATTACAATATTAATAATATTAATATTAATATTAATATTAATATTAAATGAAGGTTGAGCTAGAACAAACTGGAAACACTTGGCACTTAGCTTAAAATGACTGATAGGCACCTCCCAAAATGACTGAATTAATGTATAGGCAACTCGCATATATAAATTCATGGAATTCACACTGATATTGGATTTCATGTTTTCTTCTAAGAATATATAAGAGGAGAAATGAATCCTTTATGTTCCTTTATTTATTTTTGTGTGTTATGATTTTCCAACTGTACGTACGGATCATATACAATCAAAAGAATTCGCACTAGTAGTTCAACCAACATACCATAATTTGTATACTTATTACAACTATTTACTTCTAATTCCCATTGCCCTTCCTTCCACAAGATGTACGTACGTGGGCCTATATATTATTCCTAGCTACCTCGTTGTATGTAAGCTTTCAATGGAAAAGATTAATTGCACATTACTTTTTTTGAACAAATCAAGAACAATTGTTGTTACTCTAAAATGGAAATTAAGTAGGAACACTATATGAACCATAATTTAGGATTAATGTAGACTTGTTCCTAACTCTAGCACCATATAGTTAGAATATATAATTTTATTACTTATATATATATATATATATATATATATATATATATATATATATATATATATATATATATATATATATATATATGATAATGATATTAATTCTCGCTTTATGCAAATCGACGTCTTCCAAAACTACGCTGCTTTTATCAAATCGGCGTCCCTCCAAAGCTACGTTTTGATAAAAAAAATCTTATTAAACAGTCTTATTAGAAATCTTCTGTCTCTCCGTATATATATATATATATATATAAAAGAATATACAAAGTCTCTTTTTCTTTTCTCTCGTCAAAAATCCTAGTCTCCATCTTAAATATGTTTAAGAGGATACCTTCTCCTAGATCTCTCTTAATTATTTTAATCTAATAAGTTATTATCCCTTCTTTTGGAGTTTGTTTTCCTTTTTGGTGGGAGTTATTTTGTCCATGTGAATTGAGATGACTGATTCCTTTCTCTTTTGTGAGGTGATTTTTTTATCATCTCTGATTTTACTTTCCCTGTTTGAGAGATTTTTTTTGATCGTGATCAGAATTTTTTTCGTGCATCAATTATTGAAAATAGATTATTTAGATTTGGGTGTGGCATTATAGTGGCTTATCTTTCCGTTGTCCCTATTGAAAAAAAGTCCGAATTTGCATATTTCATTAATTAAACTTTTGAAAATATAACTGTATTTCACGAGTTTATATGATGTTCACTAGAGTTGTTATTATAATTGGCATTTTTTTTTCTAATTATTAATTACTATTTCATTTTTTTTTGGTAATTCTTACATCTTTTATAACAGACTACTGTTTTAATATATTCAATCTTTTACACTATTTGACAAAAAAAAAAGATAATTTTTTTAACCAATACATTTCTTAAGGAGCCCCTTGTATAGGTAGTATAGTAGAACCTCTTTAAATTAATATTGTTGGGACTGAATTTTTTTATTAATCTAGATAGTTATTATTTAATCAATAAATTAATAATTTATTAATTTAAAGAGTGTTTTGCTATTCGGTGATCATAAATTTAATTACATTAAAATTATTGCATTTTATTGATGTTTATATAATACTTTTTTGATGCAATGTATCATTCTTATTAAATTAATATAATATTAGAATTCATTGTAAGTGATATTAATTATATTTAATATCACTCATAGCGTCAACAACTCTTCACAAGTTTTTATTAAAATTCGAGAGTGCAACACCTGAACTTTTAGACGCAATAAGAAAAATTAAGGATGAAATTTAATTAGATTTGAATTTCAAGACAAAACAAACGAGAATAGAATCATATTTTACAAGATTACCCTAGATATATTTGTAATTTAAAAAAAATATTAATTTATGATTTTGATGGGACCATATATTTATATAATGGTCTTTTTAAAAATAATTATTTTATTATTTTATCGAAATTATTAATTTATTCCATTAGCCTAAATCGTAATCTGAGATAAAATATTATTTTAAAGAGATTATTAATTTATTGAATATTAATTTATAGAGGTTCTACTGTACTTATTATGACGAATTAATGCTCTTTAATTTATGTTTTCTTAATACACTCTATTCCTTATTTCCATACCCCACAAGGCCTAAAATAAATTATACGATTTTATTTTAATCCCTTTTAATTTCATATTTTAATTTAGAGTGAAGTAATCACTACTTTTCTCCTTAAAGTTATGTAGTATCAATTAAACTCAATAATTTAATTCAAGGATATCTAATTTTGCAATATCTTCCGAGATGACATTAATATTAAATTCCTTTTTATTTTATTAACAACGGATATATATATATATAGAAATGATCAAGTAAGGGATCCCTTACTTTATTAAAATGAGGGATTTTTTTTTGTTTTTTTTTTTGCTTTTTTTTAAAAAACAACTAAAAAAAAGTTTAATATTTTATAGTAATGAAATTTTTCATAATACAATGTTTTAGGCGTGTTTTGAATACTTATACCAAAAAGTGGTGGTGCAGTCTGCAGATTCATATATACATGTTTTGTTATACGTCTTACAAATCACACCCAAAACATTAATTATGAAAATTTCAGCCCATAAAATAAACTTTTTTTAGTTGTTTTAAAAAAACAAAAAAAACAAAAAAAAAAGTTCCTCATTTTAAGAAAATAAGGATCCTTACTGATCCTCAATTCTATATATATATATATATAGAGATCAATCATCACTTTATCTTACTCACCAAGTGCTCATCCCCTTTTAGCGACCGGACCCGACGATGGTT
The DNA here is from genome assembly GCA_020205605.1 of Panax ginseng. Taxonomy (NCBI): domain Eukaryota; kingdom Viridiplantae; phylum Streptophyta; class Magnoliopsida; order Apiales; family Araliaceae; genus Panax; species Panax ginseng. The sequence continues at coordinate 120,406,070 of CM035144.1, forward strand.
TAGTTACCATACAACCGTCGTCTATACTTTTAGCGACGGTTGTATGACCAAAACCATCGTCGGTCCGTCATTAAAGGAGCGAAACGACGGGTGAGTAAGATAAGATATGATGACTGATTCGTTACATATATATATATATATATATATATATATATATATATTATCGTACTAGTAAAAGCGAAAAATAGCTAGCTAAAAAGTTGTGCCAAATTGAGATCGTAATCTCAACTTTTAAGTAGAGTTTTAGTTAGTTAATTATAAAGAAAGAGTTGGTTAACGACAGTTAATAATTAATCGTAGTATTAGGCTCAAATGTTGCCACCTGATAGCTCCCAGTTGGTTGGGAATACTTGTGAAAGTACAAAGCAAAACAATTAATTAGGCAACGAGGGGATTGTTCGTTCGTCTTTATAAGCAAGCGTGGAAACCCCATAACCACAAATTATATAATATACCTTGCAATAATTAAAATATGTCACACTTTTATTACTTTTGATTATATTAACAAATACTTAGTATATGAAGGACAACTAATTTAAATTATACGTCATGTTTTTAAAAGTAAATATAGGATAGGATAAATATGAAAGGAATAGGTTTTTGGTAAGTTAATTTTGTATTTGTAATTTTAAAAGTGGATTTTTCATTAAAAAATAAAAACTTTACTTAAAATGAGACTGACTTATTGTGGAACAAAAGGGTAAGGAATGTATTAACCATTCAAATGTATTGTGGAACAAAAGGGCCGGGTAAGGATAAAGGCAGATATGTAAGTTAATAAACTTAAGAGAAAGAGGGGAGGGGAGGGGAGGGGAGGGAGGAGGGTATTGTGGAACAAAAGAGCCGGGTAAGGATAAAGGCAGATATGTAAGTTAATAAACTTAGGAGGAGGGAGGAGGGAGGAGGGGGGAGGGGGGGAGCGCTCTTATAGAATTCTCTTTCAATCAACAGAACAGAGGAGAAGGGGTGGTGGGGCTCAGTTGGTGAGTCCTTTTTGGCAACAATGGAAGGATGAGGAGAATGTGTGATTTTTCACAGTTGTGTATTTCTCTTCTGGCCCCCCCTAAATTAATGAGTCCTTTATTTTGTTTCTCATAGTAGGTAGTAACTGTTTAATTTTGTGGGAAATTTTTGTTTGGTCATTTTGTGTGTGAATGAATGAACGAAAGAACGAACGAACGAACTGTTGTTTGGTCATCTTGTTACTTTCTTTTTCAATGAAACTATTCTTTCTTTTTGTTTTAAAATATGATATCATTATTTACACTTAAAAATTTAATTAGAGACATTCTCAAACTCAAAACTAATACAAATTCATTTGATCTTAATTAGTACAATAATACTTATCATAATTTATCTAAAATAAGGTTATATTACTATATTTATTAAATTTTTTAAAAAATCAAATTAACTTTAAAAAATTAATAATAACTTTATATTTTAAAATTAAGATATTACATTGTTTAGAATTGCGCTATAACTCATGACATATTTAGATTCGGCCTCAATGGGAAAATAAGCACGTGGCTGCGTGTTGTGTTTTCAATCCACACATGCAAGTATTATATGTTCCATTTCTTTTTGTTTTGGGATCATGATCGACATGCATATATATATATATATATATATATATATATATATATATATATATAGCTTTATGATAAGAAATTACCATTTTATTGGAAAGGTAGCCAGCGGTGCTTTTTGTGGTTGAAAAGAAACATCAACATCTTAGGGAAGCATTGTCAAATTGAAATTTCCAAACACTAGTATAGAATTGTGGACGAACTTTTAGCTGCAAATGAAAAAGAGAAAGATATATATATATATATATATATATATATATATATATATATATATATATATATATAATGATGATGATGAAATGTATATGCATTCCTACTAGGCTAGTGCACTTTCATGTTTCCACCACCACTACTACTACTACTAGTAGTGTTTAGTGGTGGATGAGAATTTGATGTATAATTCGAAAGAAAGTATGTATGTGGTAGCTAGTATATGTTGACAAGTAAGTCAGGTGCAGGGAAGAATCAAATACTACTAGTATGGAAAAGGAAAAAGGAAAAAGTAGTCCAATGTTTAGCACAACTAGTGCTTCAATTGCTTGCTTTGATATTGACCTTTATCAACCCAAATTTAAATTCATTCTCAAACCAAATTATTATTAGTGCTTATTATGATGTCAAATACTCACACACACACATAAAAAGAAGTTTAGGTCTAGGGCTAGGTAGGTAGGTAGGGGATGGAGCCCCATTACATCCTTTCCCAAAAGGGTGGATTCTAAGGACCATGACTCCATACTTAGGCCCCCACAAGCATGTCCATCATCACTTCAGGCCCTTTAAGCAGCTGTCTCGTCTTAAATACCAGCTTTAAATAAATATCAAGGAACCTGTGTTTTAAAGTAAAAACAAGAAACATGTATAGAAGAGTGATGCTAGGGCTTGTATCCCCAATTTTAGGTTTCAAATGCCGGTGTAGTCATGATTATGCGTCCTCAAATTTAGGAATTAGGATACAGTTTGAGGTGGCATGTTATTAAAGGTTCAAGGCCAAATTGTGAACTTTATCTCATCTTTTAATTGATTACCTATTGTTTAAATTGTTTTATCAAGAAATTAAATTTCTTAATCGAATCATGCACCGGAAATAATCTCACGGGCGAAAAAAATTCTACCAGCTGTAGAATGATAACAAAATTCTCTCGTAAAAGAGAAAGAAATCAGTCATATCACAAACTCCACAAGGATGGAGAAATTATTAGAGCTCCAAAATAAGGAGAGCCCTCCTCAAATCTAATTATAAGATGGAGGCTATAATTTTTGTCTAGAGAGAGAAGAGAATTTATTTGGTTACTGAACCATTTTAGTGCGTGTAATTAAACCTTTTTGATTTAATCACATTAATTGAAAATATATTTGCCTTTTAGTAAAACAAAAAAGAAATGAAGTTTAGGGCACTAAAGTGTCACCAAGTCAAAACTCAAATCATCTAAGTTTAATTTGATTGTAATAATATTTTGTGACACCCCCAAAATAGGTATACATCATCCATTTTGAGTTGTCAATACACGGTACAGAAACAACTACAACTTTATTATTACAACAGTAAAATTGTGAGTTTAAATACAGATATTGTCATCTAAACAATATCCACATACAAATAAATCCTCATCATAATTATTGATACATTATTTTACAAAAATGGCGAGGACTACTAAACAACTCTCTAAAATCATCATTCCATACCCATTTCTGCACTACTACATTCTCAGCCTCCTAAGAAGAAAAATGGAACAAAAAGGAAAAGGGAGAGCTCAACTAGCCAAAGAAAAGAATATTATGACTAAGATAATATACAACAAATTATCGCTTAGTCTTCAACGAGGAAAAAATTTAATAGAATCTGATAGACAACAAGTTTTAAATCAATACTGCATGACGGAAAATATTAATTCATGTAAGAGTTACGTGAGGGATGAAATCTACTAATATCTATGAATTTAACAATCCATCATCAATATTTTTATCCTTGTAACATCAATCAATATATATCCGGAATCATATATTCATCCTTGCACTACGTGCGAAGGACATTCACCATTGGTCATGTTCATCTAAACACTTGTTCATCTTTTACACTACTTGCCAAAGATATTCATCGAAATCATTCATCTTTGCACTACTGGGCCAAAGATATTCATCGAATCAATCATCTTTGCGCTGGGCCAAAGATATTCAATAATATCATCATTTAAGATCGAGGATGATGAAAAATATATATATTTTTTTAAAAAAACGAATCCAAAGAAACAAAATGACAAGGATTAAGATTCGTTACTTTGTTTTTTATCCACGTCCAAAAATACCTCAAAATAATCATAGTGGTGTAAAATTCAAGAATGATCAAAACATGGATACAATCAAAACTAGTATCCACAATAGATATTTTGGACGAAAAGAAAAATTTTCATTTTTGATGAATAGTCAGATTCGTGAATAAGATCAGATATCGTGAATAATTATCGATATCGAAATAAGAATCTGACACCAAAAGTTTTAAATTTGATAAAAACTTCGGATCAATATTTCAAAGATAATGATATTGAAGAAATAATATCATTACGAAAAAAAAAATATCCCTTACCTCGGAAAGACAAGATTTAACCTGAATCTTGGATATAAAATTTATAACTTGAACTTTCACCGTATAGCAATACTCAAAGTATACTCAAAATACTCACAAGAATACGCTTCGATAATATAGAGAGAGAAAACTTCATTTTCGGTGTGATTTTCAATTCTAACCTAAGACCTATTTATAGGAAATTGCTTTAGAACACCAAAGCGAAAATTTAATATAATAATATATTTATAAAAAATTTCACGCCATCCTTTGGGAATCTGAAATCAGCCACCTAGCATGTGATTAATGAGGCTCACAACATATAAAAAACGTTTTTGTTATTTTAAACAATTAAAACTTTCAAAAATCAATTATTTCGGAACTCCAGAACTTCAATAATTCACAATAAATAGTCCTTTTGTCAGAAAATTCGAATCTCGCGAGTTTTTATAGGAAATTCAATTCTCAACAACTTTGCAGAAGAAAATTTTTTCAAATTTCAAACATAAATTGACCGAAATCCATAAACGAGCAATTTTACAAGCTATAATCAAATTTCAGTCAATAAATGGGGTTCACCGACATGTTTAACATGTTTTAAACATTTATTGCAAATAAAAATACTCTTCCTCCTCAGATACTCATATATTCCACATTCGTTTGTAAAAATATCACCATTATTATATTATTAAAATATAATAATATATATATTTAAATGAATTATTTTATCGAGAAAAAGATAAAATTTCAATTTTTAACAATTGTCACATTAAAATTTTTCTCCATCTATATCCACATAAAATCAATATTTTCCTCATTATATGAATCAATAATTAATTATTCACAAATAATATTACGAAATCACAATATTGATGAACCAGGCGGGTCCTAGGAGAGAGGGGGCTTTCCAATAAGAATTTCTCCTTCTTGGCCAATTATTAGGTGACCAAACCTCTCCTTAGAGAGAACTTTCTAGACATTGCCAATAATACTATCTAATAATATTATTCAAATAATATAAATTATTGATCGATAATTAATGAAAAATCTTGTGTAGTACAATTATAAAATATCAACGAAGCAATTATTGAATCAAAAATAAAATATTGAACGAAGAATTACTTTGTAAATAATTATTGAGTAATTGCTTTCACGTAAGAATCAATAATTGGTGCAATACTAAGTGTCCTCTATCATGCAGAACAACGCCGTATTACTTTACTTTACCCACCGGGTATTCCAACAATATTGACGATATACAACTACTGCCAGTTATTTATAAACAACTTATTCTTGTCGTTTTTCCTCCAATCGCTTTTAGTTATATGGGGCCATGAAAGATCAAGTCGTCGCATTTAATATTCTCTGACGGTCACGCAATATTCCACTACCAAACGAATATTCTCCAATGACAATGAATATTTTATAACCACTTGCGTATTTTTGAAAAAAAATTTCATATATCACCCTTAACTTTAACTTTTTATTAATTTAACCATTTACTGAATTGTAATTATAAGAAAAATTGAATACTTTTATTTCATAAAATTCGGGGTCTTACATATTTGATAAGAAATAATTTCACAAAATTATTTTTACTAAAAAAAAAATCATTTTTTTAATATTTGACCCCCAACCCGACCCGACCCTACCCTACCCTACCCTACGCTACCCTACCCTACCCTACCAAAAGAGTGATGCTTTGAAGTTTGGCTTTATCACATTGATTAAAGATTCCCGTGGTTCACAAATTCAAGGACTCAAGAGTCAATGGGTATCTCTATCTTCCAATATGAGTATCTAAGCATGGACAAGATAAATCAAATCCAACCAATCTTGACTGCAAATATAATTTATTTATTTATTCTTTTTCCCCTCTTTATATTCGCTATCACCTCTCTTCGGGTATGAACGGGTTAGTGATGACCCGAATTAATTGTTTTTTTGGGGTAAGGATTTCAAACTAAATACTAATATATATGCATGGTGTAACTTGTAACCACACTTACACCACACTTCTTTTTCTTTTTTGGAGGAGTATATGATATCATCGTCTCAAAAAAATAATTGAGTTAATAAAATTATATTTTTATGAATATAACAACTCACTTTCATTAGAAAGTGAATCTTTCCTTGGACTGTCACATACGTTGACTAATTAATTAATTTGCATTTGCCTCTCTATTATTTAATTGTTTTTTTTTTGATCATTTAATGGAGACAAAATTACAGGAAAAATCTAAAGCTGTGGGAAACAATATCTGTTTATCTTTGGGCTCGCTTAATTAGCTATTATTTCATAATTTTAATCAATTAAGACCAAACAAATAAATATACTGACATCAAGATAAATATATTAATAAACTTTCGTATTATAATTACAGTAACTAGGTTCCATACTCATTTGAAATTAATTTAAAATATTTTTAAATTCTGTATTCTTTTAATTCTAGACACTATGGGCTTAAAACATGGACCAAATTATCGGTTCAATCAATAAAAATTAGAACCGACTAACACTCCGGTTCAGATATGACCAATAAACCGTTTTTGGTTAAAATTCGGTAAACTGGTTATGTTGACCCTATGAGCTAGTTTTAATATTATTTTTTTGTAGTAATTTTTAATAATAAAATTAAACACTTTTAATATTATTGTAACTTAACTTTATTCTGTTTTACTTCATAAAAAAACGAGATTTTTTAAAAATTTATTAATTACTAACTATATATATTAATATCGTCACTAGGTTCGATCACTAGTTGAACCAGTGATTTATCTATGGGTCATTTACATAAGTATACAACAAATAGAAAATAATTACACGAATAGTGCATCAATCAAATAATTACAAAAAGAGTGTAATTAGGACCCATATTACAAAAATAGTACAATTCACATTAATCAGGAAACCTAAAATCAAGAAAAATAACGGCCATAATTAATAATTTAAATTCAAATTCAAAGATTTGGGATCTAACAACAAAAAATAAATTCAAATTCAAAATAATAACAGTCACAACTATTTTTCAAAACCCAAAAACTACAACTATCTGTAACAACGGTGGACATCCATTATCATTTTCTCTCTCTTCCTCCTCTAGTATCTTCTCTGCTCCGACCTCATTAATTTCTCTACTACAACCATGTCCACGTTTATACCAAGGTAACCAATAAAAAATAGAACACTACATAGGGAAGAGAGAGATAAGAGACTGATGTAAAATGTAATATTGATAACCAAACATTTATACTAAGGTAACCAAACTTTTATACCAAGGTAACCAAATCTACCTTCACACATGCAGTATGAATTTGTTACCTTGGTCTAAGAGTTTGGCAACCAATTTCATGAAGGTAAATAAAAAATAGAACACTGCATAGGAAAGAGAGAGATAAGAGAGTGATGTGCAATGTAATATTGATAACCAACCCTTCGTACCAAGGTAACCAAACATTTATACCAATGTAACCAAACCTTTATACCAAGGTAACCTTTTTTTTTTGAATATTTGCTTACCCACAAAAACTAAAATGGTTACCTTTGTATGAAGGTTTGGCTACCAACTGTAACATATTCATAATAACCTTTTAAAAAATTGCAATAGAAAACATAACATGACAAGCCCTTACCTGGGCACAACTCTAATCAATGTTCTAAAAGAGGCGGCGTGAATTTGATGGAGGCATAGAATAAAAAATGTTAACTGCAAGAAGATGAATTCATCCTTTACTTTTTTAGGTTTAAAGCCTAACATTCTGCTCTCTCTCCAAAAAATACTCGAGAAGCGAGAGGGCTTCGCTCAGATATATATCGTCGGAGAAGACGCAGCGAAGAAATTCTGATATTTTGAATTGTTGTTAAGAATTAAGAGAGAGAGAGAAAATGTTTTTCCACATAGTATTGGAGAGAAACATGCAACTTCATCCCCGCCACTTTGGTCGGGACCTTCGTGAAAAGCTCGTCTCCAAACTCATGAAAAACGTCGATGTCAGTTGCAGGTTCTACTCTGTCCCAGTCAATTCGTGCTTCATATATACGCCATTTTAGTTTGTTTTAATATGTAGATATATTACTTACTTAATTTAATACTAATTCATTAAATTAAGGAATCCTAAATGAATACTATTTTTTTAAATTAAGAAATCCTAATTGCACTAGTATTGTAAATAAATATGGAAGTGTATTAGTTGTGTAAAGATTTTATGAGTGCACTATTGTTGTAATTATTTTTAAAAATATAATAAAATATATAATTATTCCTTTATCTATCTGATACCTTATATGGTTGGATGACTAGTCCGAATCTAAAACCTTGCTAGACACTACATTTATTAAAATTACAAACTGACTAAAAACTACTAATAGTTAAAAAGTTTATTATTTTGAAAAGAGAATTGGATCACTCTAATTATAAATATAAACATATTTATAATTGATTTTGAAAGTCAAATTTAATTTCTATTACTTATGTGACTTCATTTTGCCAACACATCTGGCGTTCGTTGCAGTTATGTTAAGCATTCGGCCCATTTGGAGATCCAACCGACATCGGGCCTCTCGCCAAGCCTCCCATACTCCATAAATATTTCAAAACAACTCAAATGATCACCAATCTTGCCGAACCCACAAACCATAACACTCCAATAAAATGAGTATTCATATATATAAAGAAATTTGTTAGTAAAATTAAAGTTTTTAAGCAATCCACCACCCGACTAGGTGTATTTATTTATTCTAAACCCTATTACAACCTTCACACTAGCAACAATCCCCTGGCATCTACTGCCACACCCTTGTATTTCTCAAATGGAATGAATATGTACACATGCATGAAACCACGCCACAGTTAGTTGATTTGGGCGAGAGGTGCCCGCAGAATAAGACATACCTTAATTTGATAAATTAACATCAAATCAAATGAATGGTTATCACTCCAAAGTTTAAGATAGGAGTAACAAGCATATATAAGATATACCACTTACATGCACCTTCCATTGTGTAAGTTTTACCTGTACCAGTTTGCCCATACGCAAAAATGGTACAGTTAAAACCCTCCAAAACTTCCTTGACAATGGGAATAACCGCTTGATCATATAGATCTCTTTGGCGAGCTAGCTGAAGGACCAAGAACCTGCATATAATTTAACAAATCTATGGTAGCTTACCCCCAACATATCACAAAATTAGGTTGGAACGAACATTAAAAATGAATATACATTATCTCTATCATACATTACAAGATCTAACGAGCGAGAATTAAGACAAAAAAACGTTGTTCGGTATTATTAACTAGCTAGGTCCCGTGGCTCCGGCACTGTATGAACGGTGGGATTTATCTCAAACTTTAAACGGCTCAGATGATTTATTGAGTGAACGAAAAATTCAAAATCATTTGTATTTTATTAAATAGATAATAGACAGAAAAAATACATAACTACCCCTAGTCAAAAATAGTCAATGTTAGGTCGGATTAAATCATAAAACACGTCTGCTATTAATTATAGCCCCAAATATCATAAAAGAGACTCCTTCAAAACACGAATTGGGAGAATTTTAATGCCCTAGCCAATTTCTCTCCCTCTGCGTCGACCCATCTCCTTTCCCTACTTTTGTGACCTATGGTGATGCATTGTCTGCATCTTCCATTAATAGCGATGATGAAAGTTCTTTGGGTGGTGGAGTTTTTTATTTTTCCTAATTACAATGTTGCTTTTGTTCCTGGTTCATGGCATGGACCTTCCATTAATGATCCACGTCCAAAGAGGGATGAGAGCCCATATCCATCCAATTATGATCCAACCGTTCATTTCAAGATCTAAAAACTGATTTTGATATCATTTGCACAATAGTTATTCGGATGTTCGCAAACTATTGTGCGAGGACGGTAGTCTTACAAGCTCTCAATTCGGATAATAATTATACAAATGCCCAAAAAACACAATACTCTCGTCTACACAATAGTTGTGTTAATGATTTTGGTCACCAGTATTATTAATTATTATGCGGATTAGATAAATTGAATTTAAATGGTAGAGTTAACGTCCGTTTTACTATGGTGCGGATTGCCTTATCGATCCGTGACTTTTATTGTTGACTAATTAGATGGTTCAATTGGATGAGCCGAAAGATTGTAGTTTTCATCTAACTTTGATGAATCATTCTCTCTTATATATATATATATATATTGGGTCATGATATTTTAGATATTGGGTCAAAGAGCTTGGACCGAGTCACTTGGTTAATCTACCGAGTCATTTCAGTTGGGTCTTCTTTGTTGGGTTGGATCGATGGGCTGACCCAGCAGATATTTAAATATCTACAACTTTGACCGATAATGATGACAAAGATAATGGTTGACTGATATCTTACATTGCAATAATGAAGATTGGACAGTCGACCAACAGTGGACAGAGGGGATGGGATTAACAGGAAAGCTACCTGCAGTAGTAGTGTCAGGAGGGTCGGTTGCACGCAAAACCGGGTCTTGTAGTATAACATAGCAAGGAGGTCATCAAGCAAAAGATACACACACACATAACTGATATTTTATCTCTCTCAAGGCATTAGATATTTTTATCCCCCATTGTTAACCTTGTGATCGCCTGTACTGACTCTTACGCCGGAGCTATCCCCTGACGATCGAAGCCGTCAAGCTTTTGATGTTGTCGTGTTTACTGTGCAGGATATAGACGCGTGTTACGTGATTGTGGCGTGTGAAAAGATCATGGCGTTAACATTGGCGCTAGAAGGAGGGCAGTGTTCTAGTGTCCTTGAGTTTTCAATCACAAAGTTTCATTTGTTCTACGTCGGAAAGAATGGTGAGAAGTAAAACTAGTACACCGGAAAGACAACCGATGGTTGTAAGTTCATCCTCGCCTCGTGTTTCGCTTAAGGATCGTGCGGGTCCTTTCAAAAGTGCTCTTGAAAAGACGGCTTCCAAGCATGATTCGAGGCTCGTTCGAGAGGCCATGGTGAAGCTTCCGAAGGAGGTTGGTCTTTCTTTAGCGATAAGGAGCGTGATCATGGCGAAGACAATTAGAAGGCACCCCACCTAGAACTCTAAGAGAAGTGGTCGGGGCGACAAAGTCGCCAAGTGGCGAAGATGGCGAGCAGAAGGCGAGATAAAGCTTTGGAGGTTCTCTTGAAGCGAAGCGAGGATATAAATGGCGAGATGCTTGGATTGAAGCCGAAGGCATCGAGGCATCCAATTATGTGCTGATCCTTGATGCGGCAAAGCCGGCAGATCCTTGACGGCAAAAGCTGCGCAGATCCTTCAGACGCAAAAAGTTGGACCCGAGATCCTTTGGGCGGCAAAAGTTGGAAGTGAGTCTTTTCGGATGGCGGGAAACGGGAAGCGATGCTTGGATGGCGAAGAAGGGCGAGACATTCAATTATGTCTAGTCTGAAAGACGTATTAAGCCTAAAGATGGACAACCACGAGTTGGAAAGCGATTCTATACACTTTGAAGACATGTCTCGAGTGATCCTCATGATCGAAGAAGACCCGAACGAACCATACTCTTGAGCATCCAGAAGAGGTACCTCACTCTATCGGTTCTCGGGATTATGGTCGCAGCAGACGAAGAAGTTGATCCAAAGAGTATACACCTGAGAATACAAAAAGAAGGCACTCCGTCTTGAGTATTCTCACCACAAAATGACAAAATTTCCACAAAAGTAGATCCGAAATCACACTCCAGAGAATCCACCGAGGCACACATACATGGGGTACTTGTCTTCGGAGAAATCCATCAAAAACTGCGCAAAAGACCCACCGATTCGTAAGAAGCTTTGAGGAGTTTTATGTTCCAATCGGCAGAAGCAGAGTTCATGGATGCTGTATGCAGATAGATATTCTACTTCGGACAATCAGTGCAGCAGGCTGTCAGGTTCAAATTTAGTATAAAAGACTCACTTTTTCACAATTAATCTTCTTCCTACAGGTCCTAAAATCACAGTGGTGTAAGGAGGATTCGGGGGACTCAATGACCATTCGATGGTAGCCTTTTTAGCAGGTGGTCCTTATGAATTTGTCGGGCCCCTTCGTGGTAGTAGACAAACTTCACTCCGGTGATAAGGAGGATCAGGGGTGGACTCGCTGACCATTCGATGGTAGCCTTATCGGCAGGAGTGTCCTTATGGGTTTGTTATACCCTACGTGGTAGACAAATTTTATGGTCCTTTTAATATTATTTTTACCGCGAGTGGTAAACCAATATGCACCGAAGTAAGGAGGTATGGTCGGACTCGCTGACCATTCGATGGTAGCCTTTTTGTCAAGAGTGTCCTTATGAATTTGTTTTACCGCGAGTGGTAAACAAATTTCATGGTCCTTTTAAAATTGTTCTACCGCGAGTGGTAAACAAATGTCCTTATATACTTGTTTTACCTCGAGTGGTAAACAAGATCTTGATGGTGCAAGAAGGATCAGCCGAATTCACCTTATGACATGATTTATCTCACACTTCGGTAACGATAAGTATGCATTACTTTATTTTGTTCAAGTGTTGAGTTCGGATTATATTATCATTGTTCTTAACTGTTATATAATTTGCTTGATTATTGACTAACAATTTAAGATAAGAGGCACTTGTACAGTTTCAAAGTTGATTGATGCTGAATTATTGACAAGAAATGTTCATATAGAAGTAATAAGGCATGAAGTTGATATTTCATTAATATAAACTGTTCACAAAAAATTAGAATTTTTACAGAAAGTTCTACAATTAGAGGTAAAGGGAAGGTCATCTTCAGGCTTATTCATCGTCATCATCACCATCTAAAGAGTCTAGAAGAGATGGATCTACCTTGGCTTGAGCTTTTTCTTGCCTTTACTTCGACAGATTTCATATCCTTTGGCATACATATGGACGATCTCATCATTCAGCTCGATCGGTGGATTTTCTATATGCTGCCTGGATTTTCTTACGAAGGTCTTCGGTCAGTGGCGGACCTATGTTCCTAAGGGCCCGAAGTTCTTTGAGCTCTTCTTCAAGCTCCTGACGATGTACCAATCGACATTTATGTCTGTGATGACCCGATGTGTGGCCTTGGTCGTCTCCATCTCTTTTTTGACCTTGTCGAGATCCTTCCGAAGGCACTCATTGTTGAAAAGAACAATGTCAAGATTGTTTCTTTCTTTTACCAACGCAGACTTCAGAATGGCGTCCTCCCTTCGGGCAACATCCTCTTCGGCATCCTCTTCGGCTTCTTTGTATTTGGGACAGAGGCACCTGAAGATAGCGTTTGCCTGCAAATGACTATTATTAGTCAGTCAGTTCGAATTGATGGGCAGCAATGTAAATGGATAAGTCAAACTATCAAATTCCTTTAGTCCGGTATTTCATTCCTTCATCCATCAGGTCTATGATGGAACTATTGCCGAACCGATGATCATCGGTATCACGAACGCATGCTATTGCCGAACCAGTATTTCATTCTGTGGCTTGAGCTTCGGTAGTTAAAAGCGCTTCAGTTGGTACTTCTGTAGAGGTCGACGAAGATAAACCCTTTATGTTGTTATTTGATGTTCATCAGATGGGCTTCGGTAAGCTCTATTTTGAGCCTTTATTGATCTTATTATAAATCCTTTTGCCCTGGACCGATGTCATTTATACTCTTTCATTAAACATCCTGTTTAATAAAAGAATGGGGGGCAATGTTGGGTCATGATATTTTAGATATTGGGCCAAAGAGCTTGGACCGAGTCACTTGGTTAATCTATTGGGTCATTTTAGTTGGGTCCTCTTTGTTGGGTCGGATCGATGGGCTGACCCATCAGATATTTAAATATCTACATCTTTGACCGATGATGATGACAAAGATAATGGTTGACTGATATCTTACATTGCATTAATGAGGATTGGACAGTCGACCAGCGGTGGACAAAGGGGATGTGATTAACAGGAAAGCTACCTGCAGTAGTTAGTGTCAGGAGGGTCGGTTGCACGCAAAACCGGGTCTTGTAGTATAACATAGCAAGGAGGTCTTCAAGCAAAAGGTACACACACATAACTGATATTTTATCTCTCTCAAGGCATTAGATATTTTTATCCTCCATTGTTAACCTTGTGATCGCTTCAGTCTTGACTCTCACACCGCAGGGATATCTTCCACCAATCGAAATGAAGAGTTTTTGGTGTTATCGTGTTTATTATGCAGGATATAGACGCGTGTTACGTGATTGAGGCGCGTGAAAAAATCTTGACGTTAACAATATATATATTCAATGATTTCTTGCAATTATAATATCAGTAAACTTGTATGTACACTCGATTTGACAATATTTCAAAAACAACTAGCATCAAAATAAACAAGAAAAGAAAGAAAAAAAAAACCTTACTACTTATATAAACTCACACAACAATAAAAAAAATAACCTTATATTAAAATTTTAATTTTAACTATCTAACCAAAAACTTATTGACATTTAAAGAATTTATAGTATGCCCATGTTACGATCGAGAACGTGGGACTGGTCGAGTGGATGTGAAATAGTTTGAACGATTATGAATGGCATTAAATATTTTGGATGAATACACCTGTTTTGTCAAGGAAGGATAAATAAAATGAAACAAAATTTCTGTTCCCGCGTTATAAATGTCAAATTGACACGATTTGATTACAGTTCCAAGAAGTTTGCTTCTTTTTTTCCTTTCTTTTTAAAAATGAGTTAATTAATGTTTTGATTACAATACTAGTAATCAATTTTTATTTTAATTATAAAATCTTTTTTTTATAAAAATATTATTATACTAAAAAAATATTATAAATTAGTTATTACTTAATATTTTGTCTACAAAATTGACAAAAGTATTAAATCGACTAACGTTTAACAATTTTCAACTGAGTACTTGAATATGTGACGGGTGGGATTATATTACGTGAAGTGTTAATTGATGTCTTTGTTATTGTACTATGAGTCAAGTTTCATTTTGGTTAGTGAATCTTTTTTTATTTACAAAGTCATTACTATATTCAAAAAATGTTACAAATTAATCATTATTTAACATTAGTCCAAAAATTTGACGAAAGTACTAAAACGTGCATATCACGCGTAAGCAAAAAAGTTGATGTGTCAGTTAGTTATTGATGATATGAAACATTTTTCCATGTATAACATTATGTGAAATGTGAATTGTCGCCAGCGAAGAATCAACAAGCCAGATATTTGTGGCCAAGATAAATCGCAATAAAATTGTGCCCTAATTGTTTTCTATATATTTTGATACTTTTTTTCTTTTTTTAATTTTTGAAGTAATATTATGTGCCACATAATCAATAATTAACTCACATGTCAATTAAGTACGGTTAAGTAATGACTAATTTATAACAATTTTTTTAGTATAATTATGTTTTTGTAACAAAAAAAATCAGCAATTAAAATGAAAATCGACTCCTAGTAAAGTAACTAAAACATTAATTTACCCTCCACAAGTACTCACCTGCTACATATTCAAAACATTAAATGTTACTCGATTCAGAACTTCCATCAAATTTTTGGACGAAATATTAAGTAATGACTAATTTATAACTTTTTTTGAGTATAATATAATATCTTTGTAACAAAAAAAAAAGATTCAATAATAAAAATAAAAATCAACCCTTAGTATACAAAAATAAAACATCAATTAACCATTTTAAAAACCTATGCTATCATAATTTCAAAATTATAGAAATACTCAAATAAATTTTGATGATAAATGCCTAAAGGGGAGCTTGGGGAAGTAACCATGCAAGATGTCAACCTAATTTTTTCATGTGTTGATTCCAATTTACTTGGGGGTAAACTCGAACTTATAACATTGAATAGTAAAAAAGCTATCTTATCACTAGACTATTACTTTTTATCTAATTATCATCCACGTTTTTTTCCTTTAGAAATTAGAACACGCTCGGAAAAAATAAAATTGTCCTCCCTTTGTCTTAATAAACATATAAATAATTATAAAAAAATATAACTTAAATAAAAACAACAGATTCGAACACTACTAAAACTTATCAAATATAAAAGGACAAATAAAATCACAAATGCTTCCCTATAAATATAAAATGTTCATATCTTACAAGAAAATATATTAGACCCAAAAAAAGCATCCTACTTTTTTTTAATAATAATACTAAAATTTTCATTATCTGATACTAACTAATTGAACTAATGAATGAGTGTAAGATGAATAATTATTTATTTATATTATTATCGAAAAATACGATGCCTTTTTTAGGGTTAATTTTCCTGGAAGACATGGACATATATATATATATATATATATATATATATATATATATATATATATATATATTCTCAAGTAGACAATTATGAGGTTACATTTTTCTTTATTTTTTAATAAACATTATGTATTTGTTTAGGCTATATATTTTATTTTATAGTTATCATGGGTAATAGGTTAAAGGTTAAAACTTGAATATAACAAATAAGTGAGTTAGACCTCATTTATTAAGGACAAATTAATCACTTATTTAGTATTTAGGCCTGCAACTAATAATTTAGGATGTGCATATCTCACTACATCTTATTTATTAGTGTCCACCGACAGGAATCTACTCTTATGTATATAAATAAATTAAATACTAGAAATTTAATGTATTGATTTATCATTCAATGAATAATTAAAAAAGGATCTACTTTATACAATTATATATTTAGTTAATTTTATAGGAAAAAGATGTTAAAAATCTGCTAAATATGATCAGATAAGACTCCATGTTCAAAATTACTGAAAAATATTTTTGTAAACAATTAATATAGTTTAAAAAGAGAAAATATTGTTTATATTCCTAGTAATTTGATTGGTTATTGATTTTGTAGTTATGTGATAATTTACTTGATTATGAGATTATTTTTGTACTTCCCTAAAATGGCCTTTCAAAAAAATTGTTTGAGAAAATTCAACTTGCTGACATAGTCAGACATAGTGTATAATTAACTTTATTTATTTAACTCATTTAGATGTCTAATTAAGCATTAATTTCTTTTATTCATTATTATATCAAATAATTAACTCTTCAATTGTGCTTTTTTGGCCGACGTAAAACTGCAGTTATAAATAAAGGGGATATAAATGGTCAAAATTAGGTGAACGATATAAAGACGTACGGTATTATACTAAATACTAAGGACGATAATGAATTGAGTGAGTTAAATATTGAGTTGTTTGGATGTAGTATATAAAATTTATAGAGTATAAGATAAAATTTAATTAAAGTTTGTTTAACTACATAGTCGAGTAATTTATTGAACTTTAATTTTTATTTATATTTAAATTATTTATATTTTAAATTAAACAAATACAAATCGAATTCAAACCGTATCGGGTACGATTTTGAGGTTGTTATGGCTGAATGACGCCCGGTCTGGTCTGAAAATTGTAACTTAATAGGTCAGAAGTTTCCTTAATGAATTTTTTACTGAAATATCCTCAACCATTAAAAACATTTTCATATATCATCTCTGTCATCATAACACACATACATCTGGGTTCACCACCATCATCGCCTTTAACCCTTAAAACCTATAATCAGAGCCAACACTTGATCCGTCATATATTAATAATTGAGAAGAGAACCATAAATTAATTAATTGAATAAATAGATGATATCAACACAGCAGTAGGGCAAGCTTCATTGACCAAGGGGGATGTTCGATAAAAGGAAAAGCAGACAGATATGATATCCAACCGCGAATCATCATATAGATATTGAATTGTTCCATACCAAATTAATTGCACAAAATCAATGAGTTTTATAACGTGGATAGACTTAAATTGCTTGATATTTGCCATTCATTAGTCACACCTATTTTCAAATATTAGAATAATATGTATGGATTTCTTTTTTTTTTTCTTTTTCTTTTTTTGCAAAGAAGTATTTAATAATGTTTTTGGATTTCCAAATGAAATACTTTTAAAAATATATATATATAGATATGCAAAAATTACAAGTATCTCAAACCCATTTAAATAAAAATATCAAGATTTCATTTAGAATTTAATTTGAATAATTTGAAGATTTTAATGATGATTACTTTTATATATATATATATATATATATATAAGAAATTAATCAAAATAAAAAAAAACATGTTTAGAAAAATTAGAGGATTAATATGGGAAATATGGCCTCGTTCAGTTATTTTGGATGGATATTTTATCAAAACAACTTAATTTGTTCAATTTTCATTCAGATTTTCTACTTTTGTTCTGCTCATTCACATTTTATTATCATTCAAAATTTTTCATTCAATTTTATCAAGCAATCCTTCAAATGATTCGATCTAATCCGAACTTTGACGAACTCGAACCGAACTCGAACACTATTAATTAGTCGAACTCGAACTCAAACATATTTATATAATATGATTGAAACAACACACATGTGCGAGCTCGGAATGTTAGATCTTCGCGAACAGTTCGCTAACATAGTCAAACATCATTATATTTGCAAAAATTTAAATGTTCACAAACACAAACTCGCTCGCGAACAACTCATGAACATATTTAAACTCAATCAAGTTCACGAACATTTGAATCAACTCATTACATGAATTAAAGCAAAAATTAGGCCAAATATTATAATCATCATTTATCCAAAACCAAAAATGAATACTTAATTAGAGGGAGTTAGAAGTTAAAAGTTAACGAACACTTAGAAATTCTTGATTTATAAATATCAAAAATCAAATATTAATATCTAAAAATTCTTTTAAATATTCAAAGTGCAACCACTTCAAAGTTCTAGAAGAAGACATGTTGCTCGCTGCACATGCATGGGTTATAACTTATTAAATTATTAATGATGTAAATTGTAATAATTTAATAATTATTGTTAAAAAATTTATGAAAATATGAAAATTATTTTAATTAAATTAGAGGTGAAGAAGTACACATTATTATTTAATAATATTTTTTTTACTTATAATCAATTATTAGAAAAAATTAAAATATGTTTAAGTAATAAAAAAAGAACTACAAAATTAACTATTATTGATATGACAAACTTTATAATTTAATATTAAATAATTTACCAACTACTTGTATTTATAATTTAAAAGCATTAAACATGTAAGAAATAGAATTTGGAGTCGAGCTACTCGCGAACCAATCAAACAGAATCGATCGAACCCAAACTGTTCGCAAACAAAGTCGAACCGAACCACATGGTTCGTTCGATCAATCGAACGTGATATCATATGCGAATTTGACTCAACAAATTAATCATCTCGAACCAAATTCGAACCA
Organism: Panax ginseng; assembly: GCA_020205605.1. NCBI lineage: Eukaryota > Viridiplantae > Streptophyta > Magnoliopsida > Apiales > Araliaceae > Panax > Panax ginseng. The sequence continues at coordinate 120,425,480 of CM035144.1, forward strand.
AACATATTTGCGAACAGTTCGGTTCGTTTGCGTGCAAAGTCATTAGGCAATGAAAAAAGATGTAGCTTTCAATTTCAAAATTATAATATATTTATTTTTCTTATAAAACTTAATTAAAAAAAATTATTTAGTAAATACTATAATTTTTTAATATATCATTACTTTTAATTTTAGTTAATTGATATTTATTTCATATCACAGCTATTAATGTTATGACATGTAACTTTTCTAATTTTGAAAGGGTTGAATTAGAAATTAAAAATGTTAGTTGTAAATCTGGTGAAATAATGGAAGATTGCAATTAATGTCATTTAAAATTTTACTAGTGGCATAGTAACATGAAATGAGAATGATCTCCTTGATAACAAGTTATTTCAATCATTTGCGGTTTTGCCTTATATATATATATATATATATATATATATATATATATATATATATATATATATATATATCTTCTCATCCCTTCTAGGGTTTCATCGTTCATTATATATACTTGATCATCCCTTTCATTTATATCCTCTCTCTTGGAGATCGAACAACAAACACCTCTTTCTCTCTCACACACAAACACACACAAATGTCCGATCATCAAGCTTACAACTTTGAAAAAAGGATAGAGGCCAAAAGCCGGCCAGTGGGCAGAACAGAGCTGAGTTGGTGCAAAGGTGTGTCATGTGGCACAGGCATAGTAGTCCTAGCCATTCAACTATCGAAAGAACCAGACACCTCACTTCTCCAAAATGCCCTCCACAAACTCCAAAATGCCCACCCTATCCTCCACTCCAAGCTACACAAATACCCTACTACAAACACATTCTCGTTCACCACACAGCCAAACTCTGATCACCTCCGCCTCAAATCATTCGATCTGTCGAACACCTCAAAACTCATCCAAACCCTCGAGAACCCATCAAACACCTCGCTCCCTCCGTTCCAAATGATCCTCGAACATGAGCTGAACAACAATGCATGGACCAATCCCAGCCGTTCATCTGATGACGTGATCTTTGCCAATGTTTACGCATTACCGGGTAACGAATGGGCTGTCATGCTCCGGTTACATGGGGCCGCGTGCGACAGGTCTACCGGGGTGTGGTTTTTGAGGGAGTTGATGGGGTTAGTAGAGGAAAAAGAGGGGGGAGGGACACCAGGGGGAATAGATCAGAACAAAGGAGAGGTTAATTTAGGAATGGAGGATCTTATTCCTAGTGGGAAGGCTAAGAAGGGTTTGTGGGCCCATGGAGTGGACACGCTGGGGTATTCCATGAACTCGTTTAGTTTAACAAATTTGAAGTTCAAGGATGTGAAGTGGCCTAGGAGTACTCAGGTGGTGCGGCTAAAGTTGAATAAAGAGAACACCAAAAGGTTATTATCTGTAAGTACAATTTTAAATGAAGCATTCATTTATTTTTGCTGTTTATTTTTTTCTACTAGAGTAATCATTTTTGGTTGTTAGTTCCTTTAATGCAATCTTCTGATATATCCATATAGTAATAATTAATGTTCTATCAACTAATTTCCTTTTATTTATGTTGAAGTCCTTCATATTTTCACAGAAAGTACCTGATGCATGACATCTTTTTTTTTAAAAAAAACTCATTAATTCAAGGTCCACTGCTCTCTATATATAGCTAGCCTCTCATAATTTTGGCAAGGGAATTAATTTCTTTAACCACTCCACAGTTTCAATATACTTGTGAAATTAAAATGAATATAACATTCTCTCTTTTTAGAGCAGTATATGAAGATACAAACTGTGCAAAAAAGTACAATTTTATTAGTTATGGACACCAAATGCATGGTCGGTCTTGTGCTACATGTGCTATGAGTGTTTGTGATATGAAATAATGTCCATTTCTCTGTGATTTGGGCAGGGACGAAACTAGCATAGGACGGGAGGGGGTTTGAAAAATTTATAAGGTTTACCCTAAGGTTTGAAAATGTATCATTATTAAATTTATTATAATTGTAAGTTTGTATAATTGGAGCATAATATTGTATATGTATTATTCCAATTGAATGATACATTTGTATCCAAGTAACCAACTTAAACCCTTATTTAATTTTTTTTATTCAATTTGTTTATTTTATGAAACTTGATATTTTAATTTTTAAAAGTTTAATGAGTGATCATAATATTGTATATGTTAATTCCAATTGCATATATATTCAATTTGTTTTTCGGTAACCAACTAAAACCTTACTTATTTGATTGCAAATTTATGAAAATTTTAATATTAAAAAGTTCAATAAATGATCCAATAATATTGATTAACTCATTCTTGCAGTGTAGTTAATTGAATTTTTTTTTGTTTTAGAATCATGGGAAAATCACATACTATTGATTCATTTTTCAAGAGAATTAAAGCAATCAAATTGTGTTGACACATCTCTGCTTACCCCTGAGCCTAATGTTCAAAAGAACAATGTTCTCTAAAATTACCAAGAATTGAAGGTAAAGAATGAGATATTAATTATTTGGAGCATAATCCTGAAAAACGTATCGAAATATGAAAATGTCGTGGTGTTATGAAGTTCGACGAGTTTACATCAATTACGATCCATATCTTTCCGAGTACACTTCTTTGAATCTATATTATTTTGTTAAAAAAAAATTTGGCACCCCTAAAAACAAATACTTATTTCGTCCCTGGTTTTGGGCACGCGACAAGTCAAAAAAATGAAGAATAATATCCTCCTTAACTTTTTGTTTTGATTATCTTAATTTGTAGGGCTGCAAGTTAAGAGGGATAAAGCTATGTGGAGCCTTAGCGGCAGCCGGACTGATTGCCGCCCACTCCTCCAAACGCCACCCCGATCAGAAGCCCAGGAAATACGGAGTTCTGACCCTAACCGATTGTCGTTCATTTCTTGAACCACCTCTATCCGGACATAATTTTGGTAAGTCATTCTATTCCGGATCCCCAGCTCAACCATCGCACATTAATGCACACTATCCATTAGTGGTTGTATTTATGGATATATAGTTCGGCTATAGGATTAGTTATTTTTGGACCACCAATGCAAGTTTACAAACATGCATCTCATCTTTGACTAGTCCAGTCCATGCATGTGGCACATGGATTGCATGGGTTAGAATTGAAAGGATTGTTACGTAACATTGAAACTTTATATGAATAATGTAATGCCCCGTTTGGACAGTTACGATGGTTAGTCTATTCTATTAAGATAAAGGCTAATAAATCTTTGTGCATAAAAAAAACAATATTATAATAAATTGAATGAATAATTATATTTATATGTTTAGGTACTCTCCTAATCTACTCTGAAAAAGATAAAAGGTAAAATAGTCATTCATTATATTTGGCTAAACTTACTTATTTAAAATTAATGATATATATATATAAGTTATTTTTTGAAAAGTAAAAAATGTTAATTCTCAAAACAACTTATAAATTAATTTCTAAGTTAAAAATTAAGTCACAGACAAACACCCAAATAGAAATTTATAAATTGATTAAACCAACTTATAATAAGTCACTCCCGAACAGCTCCTAATAGTATTGATACAAAAATTGAAATCCACTAAAAGACTAATAATTCAAAATAAAAATACAAAATTAACTCTATCCCATATACTCCTACTTCCTCTTTTGCAAACAGACGTATGTCTAACCAAACATATCTTTAGAGTTTTGGTTCTAGGGTCAGTAATTATTGTTCAATTAATACAAGTACATAACTTGTCAGTGAGTAGTTGTGATAAATTGAATTACACTTCGGTCGCACCGCTACTTGCGCCCCCTGCCAATTTACAAGTCATAGTTACTGTAACTAGTAAATTTTCAGTAAACATTTACTAGTAATTAACTCCTTGGGTAAACATTCACAAGCGGTGTTAATGTTATATATGTTAGTCCCAAAATTAGAGATATATTTTTAATTTTATTTATATTTTTATATATATGATGCAGGATATTACCACTCTACCATCCTTGACATTCATGTTGTAAAAGGAGAAATAAACCTGTGGGAATTGGCAAGGAAGAGTTACATGGCCTTTGTCAATTCTAAGAAGTGCAACAAACATTTCTCCGACCTTTCCAACCTCAACTTCCTTATGTGCAAGGCCATTGACAACCCTAGCTTGACCGCCTCGTCGTCACAAAGAACCTCTTTGATATCGGTGTTTGAGGACACTGTCATTGATGACGCTAACAAAATGCAACGCCAACTCGGGGTAGAAGATTGTTTCGGGTGTGCTTCGGTTCATGGCGTAGGTCCATCCATCGCTATATTTGACACGATACGCGATGGAGAGCTTAACTGCACCTGTGTTTATCCGTCGCCACTGCACTCGAGGGAGCAGATGCAAGAACTAGTTGATAATATGAAGAGGATTCTTGTGGATGCATGGTGCTAATTACTATGGGAATTAAGGAAGGCCATATATATATAGTAGTAACTAGTACGTACGTAGCTAAAAGTGCATGCTTATATATATATATATATATATATATATATATATATATATATATATATATATATGCATGGCCCGGAAGTTAATTTGTTGTTTTGTGCTCCCTAGCTATGGTTATTATTCGTATGAACCAGCTGCACGTCGTCTGTCTTTATATATTAATTGCATTATTATGTCATATGGTTCTTATAGGTAATCCTTGACAAAGGAAAAAAAGTACGTAGATACGACTCGACGGAGCAAGCTAGAATTAATGATATTCATGTTTAAACTTTATTGTGCAAGTTTAAAGTTGTGGTTTCTTTTAATGGAAAATGGTGAATTAATTACTAATATTTCTTAAAGTTGTGCTTAGTTAAATTCTAGACGTTTTTTTTTTTTGCTAAATAAATTCTACACGTATGCTTTATTCATATATATATAGAGTAATAGAGATATAATACTATATGACTTGTTAAAGGAAAATGATATTCATGTTTAAAAATATTTGGTGAAGTTGAATTACGATGAATGTGAAAATGTATGCGATAAAATAAAATAAATTAAAGTGAGACTCTTCTTAAATTTTTACATATCTCAATTATACATATACCTCACAATTATAATTCTGTTGAAAATTTTTACAATGTATAACAGAATTCTTTGTTAAATTTACATGCATGCATGCAATATTGAATAATCTTTGGCATATTAGGATTGAATTCGGCATAAAAGCACGGCTGAAAAAGCTTGTAAATGAAGAGGCCGGCTGCACATTTTTGGTAAATAAAATTAAATTGGCTCGGAAATTTAACCCCTCCAGCATCGCTTGGAGCCAAATGTACAAGTCAGAATTTTTAAAAAATTTAATCAACTTAAGGTTTTCTATATGAAATAAAGTGATTTACAAAATTTTAATGGTTGAATGGCATTTCTGATCTTTAAAGTTGTTACTTAGTTTCAAAGTCATCCTTAAAATTTATTTTTCATCAGTTAAGTTCTTAAAGTGACATTTTTTGACGTTTATGTACTTTTTACCCGATTTGATTGTAACCCGACACAACCCAACCGATTTATCTTTTAATCAATTCGATATTTTTTGCACTTCTGTCCTTCTAGGTTGCCCGATTTTATTTTATTTTTTTTCAAAATTTTCAAAAAGAAAAACTTGATTTTCAGAAGAAGAAAAAAATATTTTCAAAAAAAATGAGTAAAGTTTCAAAAAATAAAACTTTATTTTTTAAAAAAAATGACTAAAATTTCATAAAACATATATTCAAAATATTTTACTTTTAGAAAAAAAAAAAATTATTTTTTATTAAATGAGTAAATTTTCATGAAATATAGATTCAAAAATAAAACAAAAAAATAAATAAAAATTAGAGAAAAAAATAATAATTTATTAATTTTTAAAATTGAGTAAAGTTACATTAAATATAGATTCAGAAAAATAAAACTATATTTTCAAAAAATTTGTAATATTTATTTTTAAAAAATGATTAAAGTTTCATGAAATATAAATTCAAAAAATAAAACATTATTTTTCAAAAATACAAAAAAAATTATTTATTTTTTTTTAAAAAAGGTAAAGTTTCATAAAATATAGATTCAAAAAAAGTTTAAAATAAATTTAAAGTAAATAAAATAAATGAGTAAAATAGTAAATGAGTGAAGTTTCATAAAATAAATTTACACATCTTTTAAAAAATCTATTTACTTTTTTTTGAATCTATATTTTATGAAATTTAACTCATTTTAAAAAATATATAATTTTTTTTTTTTTTTTTGAAAAAGAAGTTTTACTTTTTTATACTTTTTTAAATCTTTATTTTATGAAAATTTAATCATTTTAAAAAAAAACTTTCCATTTTTTCTGAAAATAAAGTTTTATTTGTTTGTTTTACTTTTTCAAAATCTATATTTTATGAAAATTTACTCATTTTTAAAAATAATTTTTTCTTGCAAATAAAGTTTTATTTCTTTGAATCTATATTTTATTAAACTTTACTCATTTTTACAAAAATAAAAATTCTATTTTTTTTAAATAAAGTTTTTATATTTTTAATCTATATTTAATTAAAATTTACTAATTTTTAAAAAAATAAAAAATATCTATTTTTTGAAAATAAAGTTTTAATTTTTTTATTTTAAAATTATATTATTTGAAACTTTGCTCATTTTTAAAAAAAAAAAAATTTTATATTTTTCTCGAAAATATATTTTTATTTTTATTTCACTTTTTTGAATCTATATTTTATGAAACTTTACTCATTTTTTTAAAAAATAATTTTTTATTTTTTTTAAATAAAGTTTTATTTTCAAAATAAAAAAAAACCGGGTAACTTAGAGGGACAAAAGTGCAAAAGATATCGAATCGGGTAATAGATAAATGGGTCGGGTTAGATCGGGTTACAATCAAACCGAATAAGAGGGACAGAAACGCCAAAAAATATCACTTTAAGGACTTAACTGCCGAAAAAAAAATTTTAGGGACGATTTTAAAAGTGAATGGCAAACTTGGAGGGACAGAAGTATCATTTAGACAAATTTTAATCGTTAATATATTTTAATACTTGAATGTGTCTTGTGCAATTCTAAAAAACTGTTTTCATTGTAATTAAATTGGAGGCTATTCAAAATAAATAAATTAGAATTAAAGTCTTTAAAAGGTGTTTGAGTAGTAGTTAAATTATAAGTTTATATTAAAAATCAAAGACGAAGACCAAAGACCAAGTTCAAAACTTTAAATTTTGTCTTATTATATATTTATATAGATATAGATGCATATATATATATATATATATATATATATATATATATATAGACTTGTGTTTTGCCTTCTTTAAAAAAAATTAAAATATTAAGCACTTATAAAATACTATTATTATATTTTTTTATAAGTTAATCTTAATTTATTATTACGATTGTATATTTTAGTTTGTGATTATATTAGTATTGTTCCAACTTAATTAATATAACTTACTTATGTTTCAATATCTTAGTTAATTTGTGGATAATTATAATATAATAGTAGAATAATTTATATTCAGGGACGAAGCCACATGTATATTGGAGGGGTCACGCCCCCAAGGTTTGAAATTTTTATAAGACTCACCCCCAAAGTTTGAAAATTTTATAAACTCATTTGTACATTTGGTTTGGTTTGAAAATTTTGTAAGGCTACGGCTCTCTCAAGTTATGACGAAGCTTCGATTTGTTTTAAACGACTTTTTTTGCTATGTTTTGTGAGACCCCAAAGTTTATAAATAAATATTTAAATTTTTCGAAATATTTTTTTGAATATTATGGTGTGGATTTGATATAATGTTATAGTTGTGGGAAATATTTATAAATTTTGCAAAGTACGCAAGTTGTTATATAATATTCGATTGGTCGGGGAATATTCGTTTTAACAGGGAATATTCGTACGACGGCACAATCATTGGTGGATCCCACAACGAAATTATTGTTGGATTGAGAAAACGACAAAAATATTTATGAAAATAACGGCGAAAGTTTTATCGTTAACTGTTAAAACACCCGGTGTTAAAAGTACAGGAATACGCGTGGTTGCAAGTAGTACACGGTATTGATTATTGATGCTTACGTAAGAGGTCACTGAGTTTTGTTCAATTATTACTTCAGTAATTGTTGCATAGTATCTCACGTTAATTGATTCAATTATTGTCGATATTTTATATATTATTAAATCAATAATTGAAACGACGAAGTTATTAATATTATTATTTGCAATATTAACGATGTCTAGAAGTTCTGCCACGGAGAGGTTTGGTCACCTAATTGCGCGTCAATAGGGAAAAATCCTTATTGGAAAGCCCCCTCTTTCCTGGGAACGACCTGATCGATTAATAGTGTAAATTATGATATTGATGATGAAGTTTTGTTTTATTAGTATTATTAATGTAATAAAACAAAAAAGTTTTTTATATAAAATGTAATACTTTTATAAAGTTATTCGCTTTATTAAAGCTAATAAGTAAAATCTTTTTATATAAAAATGTAATACTTTTATAAAGTTATTCATTTTATTAAACAATAATTAGAATATATTATATTTTATTATGCATAGTGTTTTGCATAGATGTCTGCGTATAAGTATTTGCATAGTAAAATCTTTTTAAAAGTTATTCGCTTTATTAGATTATAAATAGAATATATTATATTTTCTTGTAAACCAACTGACCGGCCCATTTAAAGTAAATAGATCTCGGACCGCTCATGGATTGTTTCTTATTCATCCATTCTTCTATAAATAGAAGCTCATTCCTTCATTATTTCTTATGAATTCAATTTGAAACTCTGTAGAGAGAAACGTAAAGAGAATTATTCTTCTATCTTGGCGTATTTCTTTATCGCTTAAGAAAGCTTTGAACGTAGTGCAAGTTTCTTCAAGTATATCCCCACCTTCATTTGAGTACTCTTAACTTTATAAGGTAAGGGATATTATTTGTTGTGACTCGTAAGGGGTATTATTTTTTCATATTCATGAAGAGAACTTCATTATTCCGGTCTTTATTATTCTCATTGGAATAACTCAGATATACCTGCCACCCTATACTTGGTGAAATTCTTCCATTATTCCATTATTTATTATTCTGTTGAAATAACTCAGATACGCTGGCTACCCTCTACTAGGTGAAATTCTTCATTATTCCATTATTTATTATTACATTGGAATAACTCAGATACGCTGCCACCCTATACCTATACTTGGTGAAATTCTTCATTATTCCATTCTTTATTATTCATTGGAATATCCTGTGTAATATGCGTCTACGTCGGACCGGTTCCGTTATTTATTATTCCGTTGGAATAACTCCTGTCATCACGAAATACCGCATTTACGGTGATTTCGCTGTTATTTCATTCTTTATTATTCTCGCTGAAATATCATGTCAAGCGTATTACGCCGACCGGTTCCGTTATTTATTATTCGCTGGAATAACCTCGCTCATTCAATCTGCGCATGCACGGTGATTTCTTTTTTTATTCCATTCTTTATTATACTCGGTTGGTTAAAGTTTTGACTTTTATACTCCATGAAACCACTTAAGGCGAGAGGCGTGGATAAAGCGAGATCTGCAAGATATTTGATGTCTTGGGATGCTCAGGAGTAAAGGTTCCCTTTACCACCTTCATTCATGGGGTAGAGACAGACATCTTGGTGGGAATTTGTAAAGCGTACTCACCTCGCTTGACCGAAGATGTCTTGGGAGAAGTTCCAAGAATAGCCTTTCGATGACAAGTACTTTCCCGAAAGTATTCACAAATGAAATAGGTAGAGTTCATCGTTTGAGCAAAACAACATAACATAACGTCGCAAAGACGGGCCAAGTTTGCTGAAGTTATCCCTGGTTTTATCTCATTTGGTTGATAATGAGGAGAGAATGACGCGAATGTTTATAAGAGATTTGAAACCCGAGATACATCAATATCTTATCTTTCATAAACCGTGTTTGTATTCGGATGTTGTTAATAGGGCTCGCTTATTGGAGCTGCGATAATGAAATCAACTCAACCAAAAGAGGCAAAAGGTGCAGAAATGATAATACTAGTGATAACAGTCATCGAAGCGATGATAATAAGCGTGGAGGGAATCAATATGCCTGAAATAGTAACCACTTCGGTGGTAATCATGGCCAAAACAATAAGAATGGACATTTCAAGAAGAGGAGATTCAACAATGATGGAAAGACATCAGCGCCAACACCCGTTGTTAAGGAAGAAAAGCAACCATCTATCATATGTTTCAAATGTGGAGGGGAGGGACACATCAGTCCAAACTGCGCGATGTCATCTAAAACATGTTACAATTGTAGAAGAGAAGGCCACATGACCCGATAATAGTAAAATTTTACTTTTTAATGATGAATATATTTTATGTTGTTAAATTTTTTTTTGGTCCCCTTGAAGAACAAATCTTGACTCCGTCGCTGTTGTTATTATATGATTATGATTGTTAAATATATAAAATTTCATAAAACATATATTCAAAAAATATATGAGCAAAATTTATTGGCGTCACATGTTTTATGAGTAAAATTTCATAAAACATATATTCAAAAAAATTTACTTTTAGAAAAATAAATAGTTTTTTTATAAAATGAGTAAATTTTCATGAAATATAGATTCAAAAATAAAACAAAATTATAAAAAAAAAAATAATTTATTAATTTTTAAAAATTGAGTAAAGTTTCATTAAATATAGATTCGTAAAAAATAAAACTATATTTTCAAAAAAATTGTAATATTTATTTTTAAAAAATGATTAAAGTTTCATGAAATATAGATTCAAAAAATAAAACTTTATTTTTAAAAATAACAAAAAAATTTATTTATTTAGAAAAGGTAAAGTTTCATAAAATATAGATTCAAAAAAATTTAAAATAAAAAAGTAAAATAAATTTAAAGTAAATAAAATAAATGAGTAAAATAGTAAATGAGTGAAGTTTCATAAAATAAATTTACATCTTTTAAAAAAATCTATTTACTTTTTTTTTGAATCTATATTTTATGAAATTTTACTCATTTTTTAAAAATATATAATTTTCTATTTTTTTTTGAAAAAGAAGTTTTACTTTTTTATACTTTTTTAAATCTTTATTTTATGAAAATTTAATCATTTTTAAAAAAAAATAAAACTTTCTATTTTTTCTGAAAATAAAGTTTTATTTGTTTGTTTTACTTTTTCAAAATCTATATTTTATGAAAATTTACTCATTTTTAAAAATAATTTTTTTTTCCTTGCAAATAAAGTTTTATTTCTTTGAATCTATATTTTATTAGACTTTACTCATTTTTTTACAAAAATAAATTTTTTATTTTTTAAAATAAAGTTTTATATATTTTTAATCTATATTTAATTAAACTTTACTAATTTTTTAAAAAATAAAAAATTTCTAATTTTTTGAAAATAAAGTTTTACTTTTTTTATTTTAAACGATATTATTTGAAACTTTGCTCATTTTTTTAAAAAAATAAAATTTCTATTTTTTCTGAAAATATTTTTTTTTTTATTTCACTTTTTTTGAATCTATATTTTATGAAACTTTACTCATTTTTTAAAAAAATAATTTTTATTTTTTTTAAATAAAGTTTTTTTTTTCAAAATAAAAAAAATCGGGTAATAGATAAATGGGTCGGGTTGGGTCGGGTTACAATCAAACCGGATAAGAGGGACTGAAACGCCAAAAAAATGTCACTTTAAGGACTTAATTGACGAAAAATAAATTTTAGGGACGATTTTGAAAGTGAGTGGCAAACTTGGAGAGACAGAAGTATCATTTAGACAAATTTTAATCGTTAATATATTTTGGTACTTGAATGTGTCTTGTGCAATTCTAAAAAATTGTTTTCATTGTAATTAAATTGGAGGCTATTCAAAATAAATAAATTAGAATTAGAATCTTTAAAAAGTGTTTGAGTAGTAGTTAAATTATAAGTTTATATCAAAAATCAAAGACGAAGACCAAAGACCAAGTTCAAAACTTTAAGTTTTGTTTTATTATATATTTATATATATATATATATATATATATATATAGACTTGTGTTTTGCCTTCTTTAAAAAAAAAATTAAAATATTAAGCACTTATAAAATACTATTATTATATTTCTTTATAAGTTAATCCTAATTTATTATTACGATTGTATATTTTAGTTTGTGATTATATTAGTATTGTTCCAACTTAATTAATATAACTTACTTATGTTTCAATATCTTAGTTAATTTGTGGATAATTATGATATAATAGTAGAATAATTTGTTGTTAAGGGACGGAGCCATATGTATATTGGAGGGGGCCACACTCCCCCCCACCCAAGGTTTGAAATTTTTAAAAGACTCACCCCTAAAGTTTGAAAATTTTATAAAACTCACTTGTACATTTGGTTTGGTTTGGTTTGAAAATTTTATAAAACTCACTTGTATATTTTAGTTTGTAATTATGCTGTTAAATTTTTTTTTTGGCCCCCTTGAAGAACAAATCATGGCTCCGTCCATGTTGTTATTATATGATTATCATTGTTAAATATATAATTAGTACTCATAAGAATCAATATAAGTAAAGGAAAATAAAATTGTTATAAAATAATATGTTACTTTCAAAATTTTCAGAATTATCGATAGTGTTTTGATTCTAGTTAAATTATAGGTTTAAAAGTTCTTTAGTAGTAATTAATAAAATAAAATCAGGAAATTTTAAAAACTGTTTTATAAGTACGTAGCAGTTAAATTTTAGTTTCAGATCAATGACCAAAAAGTTTAGTACGAAGCACGGATTTATTTTTTAAATAAAATATTTTTAATTCCTTGTTTATTCTCTATATATAATGATTATAAAATATTTTCTGAATTCTAAGTTAACTTATTATAAAATGACTACAAACTTTACTCAAACAAACAATTATAACAAACTTGCAATTCAATTTTAGTAATATGTTTATTTTTTGTTGTTATTTTTAATTTAAAATTCAATTTATATAGTTTTTTAATTTAATATTAGTTTTTATTTTCAATCTTTTGTCATAAAATTGTTGTACATTAACAAGTTACCATCATTAATTTATCTTTTAATGGTAACTAAAATTTTAATACCTATACAAGTGATATTTTTTCTATAGCTTTTCTATACGGGCATAAATATTAGACATGCGTGTTTTATATTTTCATCTATTTGTATTTTTACATTAGGAGTTAAAAATAAAATAGGTAAAATTATAAAACATTCATGTCCAATTATCATGTATGCATAAAATTTTTTCTTTTTTTTCTAACGTCGATTAACCAAAAGATCTCCTATCTATAATAAAATTAATAATTAAAATTTAATCATTAATATATTTTGTAATATATATTATCCTTTCTAATATTAATTATTATTTTTCTCATAATATTTTCCTATATTTTTTAATATTTAGTTATTTAGAGTCTAAAGTTAAGTAAAATAAAATTCTAAATATGTTTTTAAAGTTTAAATTTATTGTATGACTAGGTAATTAAAGAACTATAAAATAAAATTAATGTAGAATAATAAGTTAACAATAAAGTTTGTAAGAAAATTTTTGGTTCTCTAACATTAACTATTAATTATTAATTTCAAAACTTAACTTACTAATTAATTGCATATAATTTTGTTTTATTTTACTATTTATTATTAAAATCTTATAATGTTACGACATGATCATATTCTTTTAGGATTGAAAAAGATAATTACAAAAATCAACCAAAATATTCATGAAACATATTTAAATCAATCATTTTAAGTTTTAGTTATTTAAATTATATATATTAAAATAAATTAGGGATACTTTAAAAAATATTTTAGTTATAGTTAAATTCTATCCATATAAAGACCAAAAATCAAATGCTAAACACGAGTTTATTTTTCAAATAGATTAATTTTTAATTTCTTATTCATTTTATATATAATAATTATTAAGTATTTTTAAAATTTGACAAATTAACTTACTATTACTATAATAATGTTTATAAACATTGATCAAAAATGTATGATTAATGAGGGCGCTAAAGGAATTTTATAAATAATATAATTATTTATAAAATAATATAATATTAATCATAGTTGACAATTGTATGTGATTTGTATTTATTTAATTTTTCTAAGCAAATATTGTAATTATTTTAATACCAATATTAAATTAATTTGTGGAATACAATTTTTTTTATAAACATCATATATAAATCATAAAAATAATGTTATTTATAAAATAAATATGTGTTTTGTCTTCTTTAAAAAAAAAAAATACTAAGAATTCATAAAGCACTATCATTATGTCTCTTTATAAATTAATCTATTTATAAGATATATTATAATAATTATGATATTTATGTTATAAATACTAATTTAAATTGCTCCAAAATAATAAAATAATAAGTTTTTTTTAAAGTTTTTCGGGATCATATATAGATAATGTTCTGGTTCTAGTTAAATTTTAGATTTAAAAAGTGTGTTGGTAATAGTTAATAAAATAAAATTAGTTAGAGAATAATTTGTTATATGATATATTATTGTTAAATACATAATCAGTACTATATATATTTAACAATGATCTGTAAGTGTTTTAATTTAGGCTCATGAAAATCAATATTAATAAATAACTTCTATAAAAAATAAAATTATTATAAATAATAAGTTACTCTAAAGTTTTTTTTAATCATAAATTGTATTTTGGTTCTAATTAAATTTTAAGTTTAAAAAGTGTTTTAGTAGTAGTTAATTAAATAAAATCAGGAAGCTTTAAAAATTATTTTAATAGTAGTTAAATTCTAGTCTCATACCAAATATCAAGGACTAAAAAGTTAGTTTTGTCTTATTATATATATATATAGATTAATAGAAAAATAAAATTATTTTTTGCACCATGGGAAATAAATAAGGGTATTGATATATGTACACACTAAAGTGATAGTTGCACACCCAAATATATTAAAGAGACTATATTACCCTTAATATATCTAAAATAAATTAACCATTTATTATTTATCCATTTTACCTTAATTAGAATGTGTATTCACTTAGTTATCAAAAACTTAATTTTCAACCATATATTGAATCGAACTACTTTATTAAACCTATTTTTTTTACGATTTTACTTAATAGCATTCCTTTTATTTGAGATATTTTATAATATATATTTTATTAAAATTTTAAATTAAATATTAAAACGCATAAAATATTAGAAAAAATTTATAAGGGTAAATATTCGTATTATTAAGATATCATATATGTAATTTAGCTTGCTATTGTATTAAAGTAAGTGGCATAATATAGTTTACGGGTGGTACATCTAATTCAAAAGATTTTACTTTGACTTGAAATAAATTAACAAAAATTTAAAATTCAAAGAAAATAGAAAATTATTTAGTGAATAATTAAACTTTCAGCAGTTGTAAACTTTTGTTTTCAATTTTTTTAATTAAAATAAACAAGTGATAAATATGCTAATTGACTTCTCATTAATTAAGGGTAATATAATCCCTTTAATATATAAGGGTGTGCAACAATCAATTTATGATATGCATATATCAGTACCCCTAAATAATTTTGGGAAAATTACATATATTAGTACATTTTTAAAAATAATTACAATAATGATACACTTAAAAAATAATTACAAAAATATTACACTTCATCATTTTTATTTACAATACTAATACAATTAAAAGTCCTTAATTTAAGGGATTAATATTAATGGGCTGACATAACAAATTAGTGTCTATATTATAATCAGGTTGGTTTTTTTTGAAACACTTAATAACCGCCCATATATTTTTTTATCCAGATATGAGATACTCTGTTTTTCTCTCCTCCGATCTTCCGCACCACCATTAATCGGAAGAACATAATAACTTTGATCCGCCCTAATCTGAGATGCTCTGTTAATCTTATGCTCAAGTAAAAATATGAGAGTATATTTTAAAAACCTTTCTGACTTCTTATCTTCCACCTATTTTTTTTCTCAATCATATGGGTGAGTTCTATCTATCTAACTTTAAGTGACATGATTGAACTTCAGGAAGACCAGAAGATGGCTGCTCGATTAGTTGCTACAATGTCCAATTCACTGAAGGGGCGACCTGTGCAGGTATTTTTACATTAACCGGTGCACTTTAACTTTTAAAAAACTAATTAATGTATGCTTTTGCAGGGCCGTATATTTCAAGGGAAAGAGCCGCCACAGTTCGTTGCCATCTTTCAGCCTATGGTGGTCCTTAAGGTACCCTAATTGAATATGTTATTATGTAATCACATTTCTTTGTAAATATGCTTATTTCCTTGTCATTTGGATCAGGACGTTTGTTCCTTTTTCTCAGTTCTCATTCTTTTGCAAAAAAGAGTAAAAAGCGAAACTACTTAAAAAGAAGAAGGAGCTTTTTAAGGTTATTTGAAGATTTTGAGTCATTTAATTCATTCATTTCCTTTTAAGGCGGATTAAGTTTTGTTAGTTTCTGATTTGAATTCTATTTTTGTTTCTTTGAGTTAGGATTTTGGTTACTATTTTTTGTTGTTCTGGATACCATTTATTTGCTTAATATATATAAATATATGTTGTTTATGTATTGGTTACCATTAATATATGTTTTGGTTACTAACATATAACTGTTTGGCTACTTCATTAGTATATTTTTTGTTACGGTTGACTTATGATTTGGATACCATTCTTTTTCCCTCAATGGTTGACTAAATGGGTTTGGTATACATGTTGTTTATGTGTTGGTTACCGTTAAAACATGGTTTGGTTACTATCATATAACTGTTTGGTTACTTTTTTAGTATATTTTTTGGTATACATATTTTTGTTTTGGTGACCTTTAAATTATGTTTTGGTTAATATTATATATAACTGTTTGTTTACTACATAAAATGGTCTCATATTACATGTTGTTTTATATTTTGTTACCATTAGATTATATAATATAACTTTTTGTTTATCGCTTTATTATGGTATGGTTAATGTTATATTATGATATGATAACTATTATTGTCTAGACCAATGTGGGATGTTGGTTATTTGTTATAGTCTATTTTTACTATCGTAATTGTTATATTATGTTTTGGTTAAGATGCTTCTTATTTGTTGGTCACTACGTAATCGCTTATGTTATAAATATTGTTTATATCTCGATTACTAATGACCGTAAATGATTTTGTTTATTTGCGCTTATGTGATTTTTACTATGAGGAATGCAATGTAAAATTTATTAGAAAAGTTATATATTGGTGTGACATGGAAGTCCTCAGCATTATTACCAAGAAATTGAACCCAAGTCAGTTGGTGAAGTTTAAGGCATCATTAGTTTGTGAATTTATTATTTTTGTAAATAATAAACCCAAGTCATAATAAACCATGTATTTGTGTAGTATACATTGATGTATTATTTTTATAAATTCCTTCAAATATATTCTACAAGGGTTATGCTCTTCTAGAAAATTCATTAGAAAAGTTATGGTTAAATGTACATGTGAGAGTATACATGGGTTGCCTAAACTTGGTTGGATATACAGGTTGTTTCTGTTTTGGTTACCATTAAAACATGTTCTAGTTACTTTCATATAACTACTTAGTTACTTCTTTATTATGTTTTGGTTACTGTTACTTTATGGTTTGACTACTATTATTGTGCCCTCGATGTGGGATTTTGGTCACTGTTATAAACCACAATAACATTATACAGTAACCAAATAAACACCTTACAGTATCAAAATACATATTAGGCAAAAGAACTACTATATATGTAATTAGTAAACAATATATATATGTAATTAGTAACCAAGATTATAAAAATATTTTTACATTTATTTTACAACCAAAACCATCAAGAATGACTTTGTTACAAATTAAAGACTAATGATGTATGAAGGTAACCAATGTAGTTAATCAGTAACCATCAATATAAAAAATCAGTATAAAACACAATAATATAATGCAGTAACCATGGTAATATTACACAGTAACCATAGTAATATTATTGTTAGCTTATGGTCTATAAAGTAACCAACTCAATGTCGACAAGAACTAAACTACTTAATGTTAAGAACTGTATATGAACTGGGGTTAATATTATGCAAAGAATTCATTGCAATTTTACACAAGAAACTAAGCCAAAGATTATATACTAACCAAATCCATATTAGACAAGAACTAACAAATAAGGCGGGAAGGTAACCAATGTATTTAATAAGTAATCATTAATATAAAAAATATTAGTAAAATAATCTTTAAAATTATAAAGCAAACATATAAACATTATACAACAACCAAATCAATAATAAACAGTAACCAAATCAATAATAAACAATAACCAATTTATATGTATTTAGTAACCAGAGTATAAAACATATTTTAAAATGCATTTTGCAATCAAAACATTCATTATTCTGACTTTGTGACCATTTAAAGAGAAAAAAATTTGAGAAAGGTAACCAATAAACGAATAAGTAGTAAACACGGGATAACACTATGCATATAAATTGGAAATTCAAATACCTCGATATACAAATTTGTAACGAATCAACAATCAGTGCAATACGATCAACAATCAGTGCAGTTGCAGTAAGTTTCTGGTTACAGATCTTGAAGTTGTTGTCGTTCTTTTATGTTCTTCTTCGATCTCAGAGTTGCATCGCGATAAGAGATTTCATCTTCTCTGGTAGATACGTCGTTGATCTGTTCTTCTCCGATCTCAGAGTTGCTGTCGATCTCAACGTGCCGTCGCGACAAAAATTTTCGTCTTCTCCGATCTTAGTGGTGTGTCACGCCAGAAGATTTGGATTTTTCTGATATCAAAGTTGCGTGTTCTGTTCAATTGCTTGAATGTAGGGAGTGTTACTCGTTCGCTCGCTCAAATATTGAATGTAGGAGCGTGTTCTGTTCAGTTGCTTGAATGTAGGACTGATTTTAGCAACTTTATATTGTGTTGTTTTATTTTTGTAATAATGTTGTTTGTGTTTTATTTTTGTAAATACTTTCTAATTGTTGTATATTAGTGTTAAGATTTTTGTATTGGGCCAGCCTTTTTGGGCTGAAGTAAAATAAATTAGATTCCAACCCACATATATAGGCCTAGTAGTTATCCAAAAAGACAGTTAAACTAAAGGGTCCTTTACATAAATATACAACAAATAGAAAGTAATTACAAGAAAAGTGCATCAACCAAATAATTACAAAAAGAATGTAATTATTACAAAAATAGTATAATTCACATTAATAAGGAAACCTAAAATCAAAGACAAATAATTGCCATAATTAATCATTCAAATTCAAATATTTGGATCTAACAACAAAAAAAAATTCAAATTCAAAATAATAATTCAAATTTAAATATTCAAATTCAAATCTTCATCTCCCTCACATACACTTTGAAATAATAGTCCGCCGCTACACCGCCGCAAATCTCCCTTACTTTTACTGTTCTAAAGAAGATTAGTAAAGCATATTACTTTTGTGGCGTTAGTGAAGAGACTATCTCTGGGATGTGGATAGTCTCCTGGCCTCCAGAGATGTCCTCACACACCAACCTTGTCAATCAAATATAAGTTAGACAACACGAACACCAACCGCTTCTAAAAGATGTGTGAATATTCCGTTAAAATGCAATTATTCTACCCAAGTAAATCGAAATTGACTTGGGAATTTTTCCATGAACAAATTGAACTCACAAGTATGTGAAGAAAAATTTAGAAAAAAACATAACATTACATTCCAGAATTTAGAACCACCACCAGCAAGGAAAACTTTGGAGGGTAAACATTTTTACATATGTTGAAATGTTGAATACAAAAGAAAACATTAAGGCCATTACAATAACGCCACAAAAGAAAGCAATTAAGAAGATTAGTAAAGCATATTACTTTTACTATTCTGAATTTTTTTTATAACTATTTTGTTACTCATAAATAATAAAATGGTTACCTTTGTATGAATGGTTGGCTACCAACTGCATCACATTCAAACAAAATTGGTAACTTAATAAAATTGAATTGGTTACCTTGGTCTGAAAGTTTGGCTACCAACTGCACTATGAAAAAACTGCAGGTGTGGATGTGAATTAGTTACCTTGATATGAAGGTTTTGTTACCTTGATACGAAGGTTTGCTTACCTTGATCTGAAGGTTTGGTAACCACTGTACTAAGAAAAAATTTAAAGTGTGGAGGTTGATTGATTACTATGACATGACAGTTTGGTTACCTTGGTATGAAGGTTTAGTTACCATCATCCAGTATTCATATCCACCGTCACCACCGCCTGAATCTTCATACCCACCTCCATTTTGACTATACAGTTAGTTGACTCATAAATATATACATATATCTTTTGTTGCCTTGTTATCAACACTTCTTCTTTCCACCTTGTTCTTTTCCTCGAGATGAGAACCAGACCACTCAAATGAAAATGGAAATCGTTTATTATGATGCCAACTATCCCAATAGGATTTTGTTGATTACTGGTTACTAACCTCTTGGAATATATAGATTCCTAGTTAATTTTTTTATGCGTACTTCTTTTATTAAAACAAGACAAGGAAAATAAATAAATAACGACGAACCTCATGTTGGAGTAAGGTTTCTTGACCATACTGCTGCTGATACACATGTATCTTTGCAATTGTGTTACAAGTTGCGGCAAGCTTTGGAATCCCACCGCCACCACCATCATCCAGTATTCATATTCATCGTCACCGCCATCATCCAGTATATATATATATATATATATTTATATAGAAATAATACGTTGAATGAAGAAGAATGGTGATGACTAACTGCAGTTGTTATAGATGAGGAGAGAGAGAAGAAACCATGTGTATAACTAATCCCTAAATTAAGGAATTCTAATTGAATACTAATTTCCTAAATTAAGGAATCTTAATTGCACAAATATTGTAAATAAATATAGAAGTGTATTAGTTGTGTAAAAATTTTATGAGTGGACTATTGTTATAATTATTTTTAAAAATATAATAGAATATGTAATTCGTCCTAAACTAAATCACTAAAAATATAAAAATCCGTCAATTCATACTTAAAACGGGTTAGATTTTGGGCTGGCATGCCAAGCTAGGCTGTTATAAAAAAAATTCCAAGATCCGGAAAAACATGAGAGCAGCTGAGCTGACCCAAGAATCAATATGTGCTAGAATTAAATTATTATTATTATTATTATTATTATTATCTGGTAAATAAATTATTTTTGGTACTAGTCTTAAAGTTGGAGTTTATTAATTGTGCACTATCATTTCTGATCCGGAGTTTCATTTTCTTCCCTCTCTTGTTACTTTGCACCATAAATATATGTGAGAAATTCGTTTCTTTTTCCTTTAAACTTATTGTTGAAATTGTGGGTTTAGCATAATTTATGGGATTTGTCAAAACCATATACGTATAAGTGGGATATGATTTTTAATTTTAGGAAAAGCGATTGCGCGATATTTGAGTTTTTTAACTGTTTGGAGTTGTTTTGATAACTTTATAAATAGACAAGGCTATTGGAAAAAAAATGGCACATGGCAAACCGCAAACAGTGTGCATAGTTTTAATTTAATTCCTTTGAATGCATGCTCTTTAATTCTTTTTCCATACACAGTTTATGAATAAAAGGGCAAAGTAAAATTATTTCTTTCTGTTCTACTTGTGGAGGAGAATGAGATGGTCATTGAATCTTGAGGTATATTATTATTGTGACCTACAAATTGATGCCTCCGCTCAAATTCTATCTAGATAAGTTCTTGCAATTTCATTATTAATTGTTAATTGATTTCTTAAATTATTTGCTATAGGTAATAGTATTACAACATAAATAAACCTGAATACATGATAATTGTCTGGCTGGCTGGTATACAGGCAGTCCGTATTAATCAGTAACTATTTTGTACTCCAAAGACTATTTTTCCTCTCAAACTTCATCCACAAATCAAGGCTTACATACTCTTTGCATCAAACCAAAACTAAAATCAGGCACTCTTCCTTTCTCTAAAGCACACATTCCCCCCTCCCCCTTCTCTATGTAT
Organism: Panax ginseng; assembly: GCA_020205605.1. Lineage (NCBI taxonomy): Eukaryota > Viridiplantae > Streptophyta > Magnoliopsida > Apiales > Araliaceae > Panax > Panax ginseng. The sequence goes on from CM035144.1 coordinate 120,447,451, forward strand.
GAGCAGAGCTCCAACTCGCAGCAACCAGCTGAACCCAAGTTCAGGCCGGTGGGCGGCACCGAATACAGTTGGTGCAAGGCGGTACCCGGCGGCACAGGCATCACCGTTTTGGCCCTCCACCTCTCAAAACCACCGGACTTTTCTCTTCTCCAAAATGCCCTCCACAAACTCCAAATTTCCCATTCCAGCCTCCGCTCCAGGCTCCATTTCAACGCCACCACCAACGAATTCTCCTTCGTCATCCCCACCACCGCCCACCTCCAAATCCAACCCTTCGATCTCCAATCAACGTCTCAGATCATCCACTCTCCCTCCGATCCCAGCGTTTCTCCTTTCCAACTCATCATCGAGCACGAACTGAACAAAAACACGTGGGTCAATCCCGACCATTCAGTAACCGCCGATGCCGATGTGTTCTGTGCCAGCGTGTACACCCTGAGCGGCGACGAATGGGCGGTGGTGCTCCGGCTTCACACGGCGGCGTGTGACCGGACGGGGGCGGTGTCGACGCTGAGGGAGTTGGTAGGGTTGATGACAGAAGAAGGAGGGGCGGAGAGGGAAATAAAAGAAGATTGGGAGGTTAGTTTGGGAATTGAGGAATGTATTCCTAGTGGAAAAGCCAATAAGCCTTTCTGGGCACGTGGGGTGGACATGCTTGGATATTCTTTGAATTCTTTGAGATTGACTAATTTGGATTTTAGGAACACCGAGCAGTCAAGATGTTCGCAATTCGTGGGGTTGAAGCTCAATTCAGATGAAACTAGTCGGATTCTTACGGTGAGTTTTGCTACTTTTTTTTATTGTTTTGATCTTAATTACAAATTTTGATTAAACTCATAGTATATACTACTACAAAATTAAGTTTGACTTTACAGTTAAGTTCCTGGAGAAACTTGTGATTTAATATTTTTAGTACTACTGCTACATGAGTATAGTCGAGAGCAGTTCTTTGTCCCCCTCGTGTTCTCCTACTTAAACTTTGACGTATGTTCTTTTATTTAATTTTAGAATTAATTAGTATTAAGTAAGAGAGACTAGGTGTCAAAATTGAAGTGGAGGGACACAAAAGAACAGAAAAATTTATTTCAGAGGATATGCTTTCAGTATAGCCAGCCAGGTATCTCTAATCACTAATCCTGTAGAAACAAACGTGTACTCTTCCTATATTGTTGTTGCACCGTTCACGCATTGCATTATATACTTCTCAAAATGAGAGAATTTGATTTATTTCAGATAATGTTACTTGTACCGGATATATATATATATAGAGAGAGTCCAGATCTTAAATTCAAATTCATCCAACTCATCCGAAGCCCATTTCTTTTGAAGTTTTTTTCCTTTATATACGACCGATTAGATACTTTTTAAGCGACGCTTATATTTGTCCGTCATTAAAAGTATAGACGACGGATTCTAAGGACCGAACTGTCATTTGAATCCGTCTTTTAAAGGGAAGCGAGAATATGGATGAGTTGAAATGCTATTTAAGATCCGGACTATATATATTAAGAGGAAATAAATACTACGAGTAGTGTTTAGGTTTGGTTAAAAGCATACAAATCACTCCTTGCCAAACCTTTTTTAATAAGATTAAAGGGGACCATTAGGGTCGGTCAGTATCACCATCAAACAACCAATTATTGTGTACCGTGTCAATTTTTTTGTTGGATAAGTAAAGGACCTACCTCTATGTTTTATTCTGAGGATATATATTTTGTAATGATTATATTATAATGAAATTGTGTTGGTACACTTGATCATTTTATACTAATTAAAAAAAAGTGATTCTTCTAATTAGAACAAAAAAAAATTGACAAATGGAAAATTGGAACTCCTTCCTTCAAGAATATTTACAATTTTCACCCATTCATTTTCTTCTTCTGAAAGTCAAATAGATTTTTCTCGACGCCCTCGTCCACTATGTGCCTCTCTACCCATCCGTTGCCACCGGCCACAAATAACATTAAGTATCAATACAATAGGGTGATACAATAAGTTTCTGTTATTAACTATTCATTTCCTATAGTTGGGGATTTTTATTAGGCCCTAAGCTGGTTTTCCTCTCCTTTCAGAACTCAATTTTGTAAATATAAATATGTTAGCTACTATTTGAGACCACAAACCAAAAAGTCCTACGGATGGATGGATACTTGGGCACTGAATTCCATTAAAATTTCAAACATAGAAATAAAATAAAATGAAATTTTCCTTCTTGATCTTCCTCCAATGTCAACACGGGACATCTTTTACCAACAATGTCCATTTAAAGAGCAGTGGTATTTGAAAATGTACAAGGAGGAAACATAAAAAGCTGTTCTATTTCCTGTAGTGGATCAAGAAATATCTTTTTACCGACTCCCCTGAGTTTGAAGTTGTGTTCTTGAATAATGAATGCAAGGAAGTTGTAGAAAAATACATTCTTAAGAACATAACTTGCAACTGTTTCAGGGTTGCAAATCCCGAGGGATCAAACTATTTGGGCTCTTGGAGGCTGCTGGACTAATAGCGGCTCGTTTCTCTAAAAACCTTCCTGAAGGACAATGGGAGAAGTATTCGGTTGCAACACTCACCGACTGCCGTTCCTTTCTTGATCCAGTTCTTTCTTCTCATCATGTTGGTGAGTCAATAGGTTAGGTATAATTTTATTTTTATTTTTTTTAAATGAGAATTGCCCCAAAATATGGAAATTCTAACTGGCAACCTTAAAGTTATTTTGCTCGAGGCTTCTGTCATTTCTACCCCATTAGGATATAGAGTTTGTATCATTGTGAGCACGTCCGGGTAAAATAATCATGTTGTGTCGTAATGGTTCTGTATGATATGCAGGTTTCTACCATTCTGCCATCATAAACTCCCACGACATAAAGGGAGGTGAAAATCTATGGGAGCTCGCAAAAAGAACATACACGTCCTTCGCTAATGCTAAGAACAGCAACAAGCATTTCTCGGACGTAGCTGACCTCAACTTTCTCATGTGCAAGGCCATTGATAACCCCAGTTTGACACCATCATCGGCACTGAGAACTTCACTCATCTCAGTGTTCGAGGATCCTGTGACCGAGCATTCTAACATTTTACACGAGGAAACTGGATTGGAGGACTGCATAGGATGTGCTTCAATTCATGGTGTAGGCCCATCCATTGCTATATTTGACACGATACGGAATGGCGAACTGCATTGTACTTGTGTTTATCCGTCGCCACTACATTCGAGGGAGCAGATGCAGGATTTGATTAATGATATGAAGAGGATTCTCGTGGATGGTTGTAATATGGGGGATGAGAGCTAGTTCTAAATTGATAAACTTCTTGTTGTTTGCATGTGTCCTATAACGGCTCAGACCCAATGATCTCAACCTAATTTAAATTTAAGTAAAGCTTGTGTGTGTAACACAAAGATGGGTGATGGCCTAACTTTTCTCGTAGTTATCAGATAATTATCAGCCGAAAGTATATTATTGGACTGGGCCAGTCCTAGCCTACCGTATATACAAATATGTTGGGAGAAGATTTTACCAGGTTATTCAATGTCTTTTTCGATTGATTAAATAATTCCATGCCATTAATTTCCCATCTTTTATTATAGTTATAATAATTTATACTCTTTTTTTCCTTCTTTATTTTTTGAATTGAGAGTCTTATTATTTCAAAATATTAGATCAACTTTTACTATTTAAAGATTAATTTGAAATATTTCTATATTTAAAATTGATATAAAGCAGTTAATATTTATCAATTCAATTATAAGTATTATAAATGATCTGAAAATATTACTAATTATGAGTTTTATTGTTTTCAAAACTCAAATAAGATTTGGCAATGTTAAATTTAAAAATTAACTTTCAAAAAATCTATATTTGAAATAAAAGAAGTAAATTTTTTTTGTTAGAGAATCAATGTTTTGAATATTAAGACAAATGTAGACAAAAAAATAAATAAATTAAATTATCATTTAAATGTCATAAAAATATCAATATTTAAAACAGTTCACAAAATAAATACTCTTGTTTATTTAAAGGACCGAAAGATTGCAAGACAAATACAAAGGTTTGTTTTTTTCCTGCCATAATGGCGGATCGATTTTCCCTCCAAAGACCCCAAGTTTGCACTTGCACCATCTTCTCTTGACGGAATTTTAGTACACTTATACTATATATATATATATATATATATATATATATATATATATATATATATATATATAAATTAAAACTTTAACTAAATAATTATATTATTGTAACAACTAAGTAGCCGTTAGATATATAAAATCCGACCCTAGCCTGTAATCAGTTATTTTTAGGTGTTGTTCAGAACAAAGCAACTAAACAGTTTTATTTTTGTTTCAATATTTGTTTTGTTGTTGATACAAGGCTATTCTTAAAAGGAAATTGATATTTTACCAAGCCCCTCATGGCTCAATCTTAAAAAAAAATTACTTATAAGATTGTGGTGCATAAGGCAAGAATTTTAAAATTTCAGTCAAATATAATAAAAAAAATAAAAAATTAATATTTTCACAATAATTTTTAATATTTTCACATAAAAACCGTCGCTTTTTTGTTGTGAATTTACGAGTTTCCTTCTTAGTAATATAGTCATACAGCAGCGGCCGAAAGACTGAGAGCAGGGTAAAATTAGGATTAAATAGACATTAGAAAACCATACTTTCTTATCTCCGTTTCTTTTAAATTTGGAAGAAAAAAAAAGTAAAAGAAGAGAAAATTACAGGAGAAGATTAAAAATAATACAAAGAGAGGCTATTTTTCAGAAAATATAGATCCAAATCTTGTTGACTTGGACATACGCAGACGGCAAGGCGAAGGGAAATAAAACCAGGAAAAATAAATAAACCATCCTTGAAACACAACAACTTGAACTTAATTACCTCCGATCAATGTCTATGAAACTGCTAAGCAACTTTAACTTTAATTTCTGAGTCCTCCTATGAGCACAGGATAATTTGACAGTACAATCAATTTATTCGCTAGAACAAATTTTTTTTATTCTTCTGGTTCAATAATCCTGTCTAATTTATCTGTCCGCAAAGAGATATTGTTAATTTCTTCTTCCTTTACTTGTTTCTTGTCAAAGTAGTATATTATATATACAATAAAAAGAATGAAAGAGATGATCACTTAAAATGTACTAACAGAAAAGGGTCTTCTTTTCCTTCTTTTAAAACTAACAATCTTGATTGTTTCATTCGAATCTAACAACAGAATTATGAGTAGAACAAGATTTTCACCATCTAGCTATTTGTGAAAACCAAAGCATGTTTTGTACATTCTATTTCTCTCCGCTACATGGATTCATAATCTTATACTAAGAGATTACAGATAGAAATACCTACCTAATTAAGCACTTGGTAGGAGTAATGGTACAATATCTAAAGGAACTCCTCAACCAAGTTACCAAAATCAAAATTCCCATTGCAGCATTCCACAGCACTTACCACCTCTTGAAATGCAGCCACAGTGCAAGGAACCACTAGTCCATTCATTTGCTTGAACCCAAACTCATTGTAGGCCTTCTCTAGCAACATCTTGAACAGAGGATGCGAGAGGTAGCCCGTGGGAACCACGAACCTTTGTCGATCCTCCCCTACGTACAGAGCAACAAATCCGGTAGGGGTAGCAGAGGTAGAGGACTCTAAATCTTCACCATCCCTAAGCAAACTATGGTATTGTGATGGCTCACAATCAACCTTCTTAATACTCTTCACCTTCTTGGCTAGTTTCTTTACAGAGTAAAATTTCTTCCCCAACATTTTCGATCTCAAACTTGTTGGAATGGAAGTTTCTTAGACTACTGCATTGAGAGAGAGAGAGAGAGTGGATTTGGAGAATACTTAATGGGAGGAAATGTCACAAAGACGGCAGGCAGTCTTTTTGACTTTTAAATAACTTTAGAACCTATGATCAATATATATATTGTTTTACTTTTTTGACAAGTTTGATGTCTCAAGGTGTATTGTCTTCATCTACTTTGACTTATTAACAGTTGAGAGCAATTAGAGATGGATCAAACTGTAATTTATAACCACTTAGATCACCTATAACATAAACATAAATATAGGATTGGACAAACCACTTGGCGCTTTTAAATTATTAATACAAGGAATTGGCCCTTGTACTCCAATCATGCAAGAGGTGCTATATAAGACTAATATTATTCATTATTGGATATATGGCCAATAAACAAACCTCTCTTTCTCTCTCTTCAATATATATGTATTAGCTTATCTATTTATGTAGTGCAGGCCAAAATTGGAAAAACTAGATTATGTGTAAAGAAGGATTCCACTGTACGTAGCTAGTTAAGGATTCCTTTATGTCTATAGATCAAACAAAACCAGATTAGTTGAGGACAAAATTAAAAAGAGATGGAAATCATATTCTAACCACCATGAATTACGTACAACACTACACTTATCATTAAGAGTAAGAATCATTTATCATATTTAACTTTTGAGAATGTAGTCATCCGATCCTTACTTATATAACCATTCCATAATTGAATCAACTACCATATTATTAAAGCTTTTAACTTTTCTCAAACAAGAGGGAATCCTCAATTTTGTTTAGAGAAGGAAAGAAGATCGAGTTTGGTGTAGGGCTAACAATGGTGGGCACCATGAAGAGTGTTGGTGGGTTATGAAATAATATACTAATTATCAAGTTGTCTATGGGTTTTATATATAAAAAAAAAATTAAATAGTCAAACTACCAACTTTAGATTTGAGAGGCATGCCCATACAAAACGTGCGTGGAGTAAAGAGTAGAAGTGGGCACAATAAGAAGATTGGAATGGGTAAGCAAGGGCGACACGTGTGGAAATTGGAGAGAGAGAGAGAGAGTAATATAAAGACTATTCATAAATTAAATATAGAGGGGGAATGAAAAGGAATAGTTGACATGCATGACAAAAGGACAAGGCTTTTCGAGTGAACGTGGCTTCCGTTTTGCTTGACCATTTCTTTAGTCATAAAATAAATAAATACCCTCGCATTTAAGGAATTTTCTAAAGGCATCGAATATTGTAACTAAAAGCTTTGGCAAGACGAGGAATGTCTCTGTGTTTCATCTTTATTTGGGTTTAAGTATGTTTCCTAGCTAATTTCAATCAAATTTTTATATTTACTAGTATTAAGTTATAGGATTACGGACCAAAGAATTCATCTTAATTAATTTCTCTATTACTACAAGTGCATAATTATATCACCTGCATTGCATGTGTAACCAAGAATTACGTACTTTGGGAATACTTATTAGATCTCAACTACCACAACACAAATAAGTTGACAAACCATAATTTCATTGATTTTCAACAGGGGGGGGTTCACATTTGTATGCACAAGAACAACCAGAATTGAGTAGGGCAAGGCATTCATGGTCAAAAAAGGGCTACAGAATTAATGCCACTGTCAAGTCACCAATTGGCATTCATAATCATACCAAATACTCCTCCTTCATATCCTACTCGTACGTTTTCAATTCCTATACTACTATTATCATAACACTCAGCAACACAATACAAGATTAACCAAATTTTGAACCCCTTACAGTTGATATTTTTTTTATATATAATAATAAAGGGTTAGCAGTGGCTAAATAAAATATTAATTTTACTGAATTAATAAATAAAAAATAGATTGGGCAAAAATGATTAACATGTAAAACGAAACGAGGAGAGAGAGAAGCAGGTGAAATGAAACGGATGAGAATTCTTTACAGTTCACCTTGATTCTCGATTTTTCCACTCTTTACATTTTCTCATCATCCATGCCATGACTAGTATGCCTTCAATTTTACTTAAGCTACTTAATTCTGTTAAGGTCATCTCAAATTATTTAAACTACGAAGTGAGTATTTGGACTAGTGGTATGATTTTCGCTTCGGGTGCGAGAGGTCGCGAGTTCGATTCTCGCAGCCCACCCCCTTTCTGATTTTGTTTTAATGAATTCCAAACAAAGCAAATATATATATAATAATAAAAGATGCTATTCCACCTGCTTTATATATTTGCCAAAAAAAATGAATAATAAATTAACTAGTTAGTTGATACAATCGAACATGTTAATTAAATTTTAATATTTTATAAATTAAATGAGATTTTTTTTTGTGAAATTAGCAAAAGATATATATTCTCTATTTCAGGAAAAAGTTGTATTTAATTTTATTTTTTTAGTTAATTTGTGAACATTTTAAGTTTAAAATCAACGTGATTTTATTTAATTTTAATAATACAATAGTTACCATTGTAATGAATTTAAAAAATATCATTAAGTATAATTTTGTTAAAAATTAATATTATTTGTAAATTGAGTATGAGAATGAAGGGAGTAGTGGTAACCTCACTTGTCATAAATCTTATTCGGTCGGGTAAGCACTAAAAGCAGGCCCAAGCCCGACGGAAAATTCTCTTGTTGGACCGAGATATATAACCAACCACCCGTTACAATTTTATATACTTGTCTTTAGGGTTTTGTTCAAAAAACCTCCGTCTGTGTTTCTCTCTGGGTCTTATCTTCTTCCATCTCCCTCTTTGCTCGTCTAGGCTTTCACGATGAGTCGCTCCGGCCAGCCTCCAGACCTCAAGAAGTAAGCTACTCTCTCCTAATATTATTTCGATTTGATTTATACACTTCGATTTGATAATATATATATATATATATATATACTGTTCTATGTTATGTTTCTAATTGTTTTCTCGTTATTGGTTGGCAGGTACATGGACAAGCAACTGCAGAGTAAGTTTTGCTTCCATAATCTATTGCGCTTTGAATAATTTTTTCTTAATCTTATAATTAATTACAGATTATTTCCTCAGTTTGATGTCATGGTTTGGGGGTTACATGTTACTACCTCCCTTACATTTAAAGAATTCCATTTGGATACATTTTTGTTCCTTAATTACCCCGTACTCCCATTTTCAAAAATAAATTTTGGGGACACACTTTGTACCCCTTAAATTTATGTATGAATTATGATAATGGTAGACATAGTTGCATTTTATGTTACCATAAGAAAATATGACTGTTCTTTTGTAACAAATATTTTTGATAAAGGGGACTTGTTTTGTGGATTGGATGGACAATTATTATGATGAATCAGTGTATTATAGTAATTGCTTTAAGGCCTAAATATATTTATTATGTAGCTATTTTATAAGATACATTTCTAATTTTCTGTTTTTTATTATTTATAATTTTATCCTTCAGGGTAGTGCTTTGAATAAGTCATCCTTAAATGTAAACTTTATTAGGATTACCATTGAATTTGTTTGAATTTTCCTTTTGTCATCTTTGGCTAAATTTATCAACAAGCTCATGATTGTGCCTAATTAATTGATGTGAAATGTAAAAGAGAGAGAGAAAGCAAGAGCTGAATTAGATATTTAATTGTTGATGTAAGAACATTAACATATTGATATAGGACAAATTTAGGAGATAAATAAATCTGCAAATTGTTGGGAAATAAACTAAAACTAAAGTGAAGCTCTGCAGTCCACTAGTCATTTACCACAATCAAATTTTAGGTCTAAAAATAATCTTCTATAATTGTGTAGCGTAATTATTGTGTAGACTCAAAACTCTAATATTATTTGAAAAACTATGAAAGTGTTGAATGACTAATATACCCTAACTAAGTTACAATATTTCTTAAGACGTATAAATACCCTAAATCCCCACTATTAAATAGTAAATTAATTACATCAATTCCTCCCAAGTTAAACATAATAAAACTTTTATAAAAGAAGTAAAATTTTATTTTTGACTTCTTGTTCTCATTACATATGCAATGCAATATTAGATTTCTGAAAATTTGATGGGTAAACCATGGTGAAAGTGTGAATCATAAAAATTGTGGCAATAATTTTTTTTTATCATAGTGGTCTTGAGATTTCTCCTCATATCCCAACTTGCTTACCATTTTCAAAAATATGATTTTGAATAAATAGGTGCAGGCTAAATTTTAGAGCTAATCTTATTATAATTGCAATTCAATGTATAAGCTTTCTTTAACTCTCTTGGTTAAAGAAAACCAACACAACATTGTCTGAAAGTTGGTCAGCTGATAACAATCGTCATCAATATCTAATAAAATAGTGATTACAATTTTCTTTATGATACCAGTTATGGAATCTGGTTTGGACATTGGACAGTGTAGGACACTTTTTGTTTAATGTTATTGTTCTTATTAGAGTTTGAGACGAGGTTACGAATATGATTGTAATAATTTCGTGATAAGGTGTCAAGAATACCTTCATGTATGAATATGAGCTTATTAGACAGAATCTAACACTAGATCACTTGGATTTTAGTGGATGTAGAGGAAGTTGCATCAGCAATTAGACACTTAAAATGGAAAGCTTCAACGGAGCTAAGTAAGAGAGAGAGAGAGAGTTTTGTGTGTGATAGAGAGAGTTTATAGTTTCTTTCCTTAGTTTTTTAACTTCACTCAGTAAGGCTTCTTGATAGACTTCATGAAACAATTGGACAAGACCCTATTGTTATCTAGCATGATACATATGCTAACAGCTTGGGACTTGGGGGCTGTTTGTTTACATCTGAATGAGTCTAAATTTGACTGAATAAGTCATTGAGACCATTTTTTAACAAATTCTAAACTTTGAATATGTCTAAACGATTCATCTAGAAAATTTTGGTTGAATGAGTAAGAAGTAGTGTTAAATGATATTTTTACGTACATACTCATAGACAACTAAAATTTACATTCAATATCTATCTTGTTTTACTAGTGTAAACAATTTTTGTTATGTACAAATTGTTTTTGATTTTTGTTTAACAAATTGGATAACCAATTTAATGAATGTTGTAGTCTTTTTGTTTTGATTTTATATACTATAGAATGTTATTAAATTTTTAGAGTTTTATTCCTAAAATTATATTTTTAATAGGCAAAAAACACATTTACCCCCTTGTGGTCGTCGACTTATAAGCAATTGGCCACTGTACTTTAAAAATATGCAATTGGATCACTGTGTTTTCTAAAAATGAAAATTCAGGCCATTCCGTCTAATTTCTTGGACGGACGTCTATTTATTACACACGTGGCAGTTCAAAAGTAAAATAAAAATAAAAGAAATGACATGTATATACTGAGTCGGGTCAACCCTCATTTTCTCTCCTCCACGCCTACAATTTCTCTCTCAAAACCTAAACTCTCTCTCTTCTCAAAATCCAAGAGCTTTCTAATTTCTTCTGGATTCTTCTCGAAATTCTTTACTTCTCGGCGGAGATTAGAGATCAAGGGCTGGGATTGGAGGTCGATTTGTTGTCAAATCTGCTCGGCATCAAATCCTTGAGTGAGGAGGGTACTGAAAGGTGATTTGGGAGTGAAGGGTCTGAGGAGGGAGAATAAGTATTGGGAGGCTGAACGAGCCCGTTGATTTCAGGCGGTGGAGGGCCTTTTCAATCCCTCTGTTGATTTCATAGTTCACACTTGTATTCTGAAATTGGGGTTTATTGACCAAGTCAACCTCAATATGAAAAGACACATTATTCCTGATGGAGCCTTTTCTTTGGGACTGCCTTTTACATTTAATCCCTTTTTCACCACATTCAAAGACATTTTGCAAGTCAATCGCTCTATTCTTGACCAAAAATCGGGGTGACTTTCTTATATTTTGCAAGTCCATCTGTCCATCATAGTCTTCTGCACTTCTGTTCTGAACTTAGGGCATGTTGGCCAAATCAATCTCAGTTGGAAAAGATGAATCGTTCATGTGCGGGCCTTTTATATGGGACTCAGTTCGACATTTAATCCCTTTTTCACTAAATTCAAAAACATTTTGCAAGTTCATCTCTCTATTCTTGCCTAATAACCTAGGCGACTTTCGTATATTTTGCAAGTCCGTCTCTCCATCATAGTATTCAATAGGGGAAGAAGAAACACGCGATTTTGATTTGCTTCTGTTTTTTATTTTGTTTTGTTTTTTGTTTTTTGTTTTTATGTTTAGTTATTAATAGATTTTAATATTTTTAATTGCAGTGTTTCTTTTATGTTTTAAGCCTAAATTTAATAATTTTATTGTATTAATATTAATTTTCAAAATAAAATAATAATTAAAAAAAAGAAAAAGAAAAAATTATTAAAAAAAAATATTTATTTTAATTTTATTATTATTTTAATCAGTTTTTGCCGCATAATCAATGATTTTATTTTTTATTTTTTTTGTATTGCCACATAAGAAAATAATGATTTTTTGATTTTTTTTTTTTTCAATGCCACATGTGTAATTATTTGACGTCTGTCCAAGAAATTGGATGGAATGACCTGAATTTTCATTTTTAGAAAGCACAGTGGTCTAATTGCATATTTTTAAAATTCAATGGCCAATTGCTTACAAGTCGACGACCACAAGAGGGTAAAGGTGTTTTTTGCCATTTTTAATAGTATACTTCATTAAAGACTGTTCAAAAATTTTTGTTTACTTTTTTCTTAGATAACATTGTTTATTTATAATTACATAATATATTAAATTATTTGTTCATAACAGTCCACAAGGTTAGAATAGGATAATACACGTATTCAGATGTTTTAGACATTCATTCTGTATTCAGATCTTCTACTCCATTAAGCTCATTTAGATTTTCTTATACATTTAGAATTCGGAACTTTTTATTTAGATTTATCAAACAACTCCTTAACACGAGTTTCTTAACTTCTAGAGCATCTGCTAATGATACACAATACTAATAGCCTTAGGAAAAAGGTGTAGTATGAGCATTGGCGAAGCCAGAAACTGTTGTCAGTGGTGGCGAAATTATTACCGAGTTACAAATAATTTGGCGGGGATTCGAGGGCAGCGCTCCCGAGCCAATTTTTTTAATATTTTATACTTTCGAGTATATATATATATATACTATATTACAATGAAAATATAATGAGTAATAATACATGGTATATATACACTATATTGACTCATAATAGACTATTTTAATCACAACTGTTCATAAGTGAGTAATTCATTATTTTTTAAAAAAAATAATATATTAATATTTAGTTTAAAATATTATAGAGAGATACATATATTGAGAGGATATGAGTCATATGTGGTTAAAATTTGATTGACAAAGTTATAAAATTTCAATTTGACCCCGTATAATAGAAAATTTATAAAACTTTAGTGGGGTCAATTTATATATAATACTTAAAAATTTTAAAATTTACCTTGCATTGTAAAGTAATTTTTTTTTTCAATGGGGGCGATTGACCCCATAGAACTCTATGTGGCTTTGCCACTGAGTATGAGTGTCTGACTGTAATTATTGTGTACAAGTTCAGTCATATTTTTAAGCCCTTGTAGTCTTTATACGAATCTAGTTGGAAATTTAGTGTTGCTAATATTTGTTCATTGTACATGATTATCTTAACTGATCTCTTGAGAAAAAGGAGGGGAAGGGTACCAAGTTCAAGAAAAAATCTAATTCATAGTGGATCATTGGATCTATAATTTAAATTTTTTTCCCCCAGTATTGGTTATTTTGAGGGTGCTGCTGTCTCAGCTAGCTTTCAGTCATTGATGATGAATTTTGTGCTGCAGCCAGATTTTGACATTTGAATTATTGGTTTTCTTATACTCTGCAGTTAAGATGAATGCCAATCGCATGGTGGTTGGGACACTTCGTGGTTTTGATCAGTTTATGAACCTAGTGATTGACAACACTGTGGAAGTGAACGGCAATGAGAGAACTGATATAGGCATGGTGGTAGGTTCCCTGCTTTTCAATCTTTATATACTTCTTTTGACTTTTGACGGATATGCTGTGTGTGTTCAGCCTTTTCAATTAAATGTTGTTTCTCGTTCCTCTCAGGTTATTAGAGGAAACAGTGTGGTCACTGTTGAAGCTCTTGAACCAGTCAGCAGGGCACAGTGATTGCAGATATGTATTAATATGATATAAATGTATGTACTGACAATCTTCCACCTTTAAACAAAGCCCGCCAAGAAAATTGTAAGACAAACCATTTTAAGTAGGTAAGTAGGTGGGACATCAACAGGCATCAATGGCTTGGATGAAATGACTTTTGTTATGTTCGTATATTATGCATGATAACATTTACAGATGGTCTGTAACTGTATCTGTATTGCATGTGAAGCATAATTGAAGTGTTTAATTAGTGAATGGTATGGAAGAAGTACCAGGTCCTTGAACTAAGTCTTGTTTGAGATTTTATTTGTGCTTGCTAGCTGGATTCTAAGGAACAGTTCACAGGGACTCAAAAAAGGGTGTCTAAGCAGTGTCTTGTGCTGCATATTAAACCCAAAACGATAAGTACGACTTATTCATTAGATCAAATGATCAATAATCTTTATGTTGGACCGGACCATCTCTACAAAGCCTGGAGTTTGAGCCACGCTTTTGGACCATCCATATTTACCCTATATTTTAGGCAAGTGCTTGATTATGAAAGATGAGGAGTCTTTCAAACGTCAAGAAGGATTAATTGGGTGCATCAATGTATTATTATGATATACTCTGCTGTTAGCCTCGAAAGAAAAAAATAGCAGCAGCAGCTAGTACAATATAGAAGTGGGTGTATTTACATTATGTTGCAATTAGTAATATGCATGTATGTAGCCAATTTAATTAAAAGGTGTGATTCTATTTAATTTAATTAAATGCTGTAGATAATTTAATTATTATAATTTATTAAGATATTCAATTTTTAGATATAGCCAATTAAAATTTTGAAAAATATCATTATTAAATTAATTAATTGAATATATAGTGTAGGTTTTCTTTCTCAAATATTACTATAATCAATTTAATTTAGTGCAAATATTTATTAGGAATTAGTATTCCAATTAAACTCAAATATCACTATTTAATTATTAGTGTTATTAGGCACTTACGGGGTAAAAATAATTATTAAATTATGTATTATTTTTTTTAACACGAATGTTTAACAAATTATTAAAACCATTATTCAAACTAATTCGTACATTGTACGGATTATCAACTACTAATATAAAGATAATTAGATAAACCAACTAAAGGTTCTTATTAATATAATAATATGGTAAAGCCGGCCGCCTTATTTAGCTTGAATTTGAAACCCTAAAATTCTTGTATTAGCTTTTAGCTATAACGGACAGATACCTCCCCTCCCATCCCGTTGTAAACGTATAATTTTGTCTAGTCTCTCCGGGTGCTGCTTTAACTTTTGCATTTTCTCCTTGTTTTGTTTATCACCTTTATAAACAAAAGTTATATATATATATATATATATATATATATATATATATATATATATATATATATATATATATATAGAATCAAATCATCACTTCTCTTACTTATCTTACCGTGCTCATCCCCTTTAACGACGTGACCAAATGACGGTTTTGCAGTAAATATATATAACGTAAATACATACTTTTAAGCGACGGACAAATATAAGCGTCATTCAAAAGTATAGGCGACGATTTATATGCTATGACCAAAACTCACGCCGAATCCGTCGTTAAAAAAGTAAGACGCAAGTAATAGATAAATAATATACACTTTTGATCCAAACAAATATATATATATATATATATATATATATATATATATATATATATATATATATATATATATATATATATATATATCCGTTCTCTTTGAACAAACATAAATTTTTCATGTTCATTTTTGGCCGTATGTCCACTAAATCACAAACAATAAATGCTTATGAAATTGACTAAATCACCATGTTATATTCTCACATGTATTGAGAGCACAATTATACAGATAGCTCAAAAGGTCAAGTGTCTGAAATGTTTTATGCCAAAGCAAAATTATAGAAAGATTCCAAAACTATTAATCTTAAAATTATAATTCCAAGATTATAATTATAATGTCAAGACTATTAAGTCATTTTATAATTTTGAGACTAATAATCTCAATTATAAATTTGAAAACAAACAAGACACTTATGATTAATAGTTCTATATCCCAAGTATAATCTTTGCAAATAAACATAACGTTATAGTCTACTCCTGACTTCCGCTAATGCTATTGTTGCAGGATTGCCTAACCTCTTTGTGTTCTTTCTTGGCATGTTTTTGTCGATGACATAATTCATTCATCACATTTTTCTCTTGTTGGTTAGTCAGACTAAACAATTGGTGTTCAAACCAGATATAGGATGATGATTAGATTAGAGCTAAGAAACATGTAATAATGATATTGTTACTCCCTCTCTCTCTTCCAAAATTAAATATACATTTTTACTTTTTACCTATTTCAAAATTAGAGAAAATAGACTATGAAATGGTGATATAACATTTCATTCTTGGTTGATTGAGTTCTATTATACCGTCATTATAACATTTTAGTTAATGTTAGGGATATGTTTAAAATTATTTTTTTTTCTTTTTAAAAGTCGTGATTTTTAGAGATATATCTCTCTTTTTGTAAAGGGGGAGTATACGAAAATTTATACACTAAATACTTATGCAGATGTATATAGTTATAGATTCAAAACTAGGATTTGGGAGATGAATATTGGGGGCACTTATTAGGTGACCTTTCATAGCATAGCATTCATATAATGATTCTAAATCATGCCCTTCTTATTAATGAGTATAATCCATATATAATATATATTTATTTTTTGCCCGTACTCTAAAGGCACGAAAAATGTATGTAAAAAATTAAATTAAAATTTAAAAAATATATATATTCATAATTCATCATACCACCATAATTCATTATACTATCATAATTTATCATACTACCACAATAATTAATACATACTCAATCATCAACACATGTTCAACTACCAAAACATCAAGCTAGTTGGTACTAATTTTCAAAAAAATCGATAAAATTTCATAAAATTGTCTGCAAAACTTACAATCATCAATACATATCTAACCACCAAAATAAAACCATAAAAAAAACTATCATTCCATACCTAAAAATCAGTTAACTTTACAAAAGACGTAATACAAAAATAATACACAATCATCATCATCAACACATATCTAACCACCAAAATATCAAGCTAATAGTCGCTACTAATTTTAAAAAAAATTTCGATGAAATTCCTTTAAAAATAGATATCCGCATAAATATAAACCATGTGTATAAAACTTACAATCATCCATACATATCCAAACCTCCAAAAAACAATCATTCCATACCCAAAATCATCATAAACATGTATAATTAGTTAACTTTACAAAATGCGAACAAAAAAAATACATACATACATAAGAAATCAATACATACTCAATCATCAACACATCCAACCACCAAAACATCAAGCTAATCGCTACTAATTTCAAGAAATTTCGGCAGAGTTTCCTTTAAAAATAGATATCCAAAAAATCTAAACTGTTTACAAAACTTACAATCATCCATACATATCCAAACCACCAAAAAAAAACCGCTATTCCATACCCAAAATCATCATAACCAAGTATAATTAGCTAACTTTACAAAAGGCAGAACACAAAAAATACATACATGCAGAAAATAGAGAAACAACATGTTGAGCATAAGACCCTCTACTTTACAGCTTACACCAAGTATATTCTTTACAACTTTCATCATGTATCCTTCAATATATACCTGAAAATATTTGAAATTTAAAAATTATCAAAATATGTTAGTTAAAATAAAACAATTATAAATCTGAAACATAAGACCCCTTACTTTACCCTGAATTATCTAAAAAACAAATGAGCACACATATTTGTATGTAGGGGGCATGATTTAGATTGATATAAGTAAGAATTTAGAGAGATTGTAAGAAATAGTCAATTTTTTAAGGAAAAGATATGGACTTACAATCAAATTAAGTTTTCTTAGTACTATCTCAAGGAATGGTTCATTTGCTTAATGATTTAAATCATAAATTTGTATTGGTGGCAGTATAATGGTGTGCGAGTTTGATTTCTGTGTGTGTTTGTGCATGAATTATGTGTGTTGTGTGTCTGCATGAGAAGTAGAGAAATATAGTCTTAGTAAGAGAGATTTTCACACCTAAACAATTGTTTGGTCATTGGTAGGTTAGTAATCGTCAAAGGTGGACATGTCAGTACTGGATTACATATCATTTAACTCTCTTAAATGTCTTTTTCATCCCTTTAAACCTTCTCTTCATCAATATCCTTAATGTCCTCGTATCAATACGAACACTTTTTGCCCAATGAGGAGAATGCACAACCACCTATATTAAATTAAAATTTGTTATTTACATAAACAATAAAACTAACACTATTTATATTATAGAATAAGTATAGTTATTTTGATGCGATGACATAAAAGTAGATTTACTCGATTACGTCGACCCCCATCCACAAAGGTCCATTGTATATATTTTATTGTTCTCGCTTGACAAATTCACTCCAATCCTACAAAGAATGAACGTCATTGTAAAATTAAAAGTTGAAATGTTGAAAAGATTACATAATTTAGTAGAAATAAACATGTTTAAACTATACCATTTAATTGTCGTAAGAATATATCATAATAAAACTTCTGGGTAAACAATATTTGTGGTGCAATTTGACCCATCTTCCGGAAGGAGGACAGTAATACGATCCGCAGATGTGCATCTAGATAGTGCCACATAAAGGTGTCCATGACTAAAAACAGGTGTTCGCAAATCAATCCCAACGAACTTGACAGATTGTCCTTGGGCTTTATTGATTGTCATAGCATAAGTTAATCGGATAGGAAACTGACGTCTTGTCATTCGAAAAGGTAAGTCCAAAGATGTTGGTGTCAATGATATTCTCGGAATGAAGACTAAATTGCCAATTTTATCTCCATTTAATATCCGAGCTTCGATTACCCTTGAGGCACATCTAACAACCATCAATCGCGTGCCATTACAAAGTCCATCTTTCGGTGCAATATTTCGTAACAACATTATTGGGCATCCAACTTTCAACTCCAATTTAAACGGTGGCAACCCTGAAGGATTCAAGGAGTTTAAGTACTCGTTAGGATATCGATTCCTAATGGTATGATCAAGCTCATCACCTTCAGATATTTTATCTGCAGCTAAAAAAGTAATTGTTTCTCCCGGAGTAATATTCAGTGCTGCAGCATTTATATCACTGACGTCGTCATTGCGAGCAGATAGAATTGTTCGTTCAGTGAGAAAGGTAGGAGTCACTATACCAATCACATCCAATTGTGGATAGATTTTAAATATCAATTCATTTAGATTATGACATCGATTTATCGTAGATGGAAGTTGCACAATTTCTTGTGGGTTGGTCCCAATCTAAAAAATGAAAGTATAATTATTCACAAAATGAGATTTAATTCAAAGTATCATGTTATAAAAATTCAATGTAAGGTTGAATGAAATATTACCTCCATCAAGAATTGAGCAAAATTAATATTTTGAACGTCTGTGCGAGTTAATCGCATGTTTGAACCCAGAGTCAAAACACTTATATCTTTCCATAGCAAAGACCGTCTCAATGATGCACCCACAATTTGCTCGCGAACGCCTTTAGGAATAACAGGCAATATTTGTCGAAAGTCTCCACCTAGGACAACAGTGATACCTCCAAAAGGTCTTTTATCGTCTCTGATATCTTGAAGGGTGCGATCGACTGCCTCAACACAGTATCGATGTTGCATAGGAACTTCATCCCATATTATTAGCTTTGTTTTTCTAAACAACTCAGCATGCATTGATTGTTTAGTGAACCCACATATTGAATTATCTAGGGTTTTCAAAGGAATACAAAATGTAGAATGTGCAGTGCGCCCCTACCAATAACAACGATGCAATACCAGATGAAGCCACAGTAACAACAACATGTCCATAGCTACGCAATTTGGTTGCAATGGTATTGTACAAAAACGTTTTTCCCGTCCCAGCACCTCCACTCAAAAAGAAAGTAGTTGCTATGTTTTCACATATTGACGTTGTGGATAATGAAGATAAGCGTGAAGTTGTTCATCATTAAGTCTGTCAACATTAATTTGTGCATCAGACTGTTGTGCTTCATTCTCAAGTTGTTGGTGCTCAGACAGTAATCTATTTCCAACTATTGCATTCCAATTTCCAGTTGGTTGTGGCATGGGTGGAAAGTCAACTAAACTCTTCCCCGAATCATGGAGCAATTGATTTATCAAATATAAGCCATAATCTTCAATATGATCATCAGTTGGATTCAAAATACCAAACATAATACGAATCCTGTGTGCTAAATCATCACATATATGTGCTGAGAATTGCTTCCACAATTCAAATGGATGCAATGGAAAGCATTCCGTTAGAATTATAACAAATAGTCTCCTTAATTGGTATCCCGTTCTCATAATTGCAGCCTCTTGGAGACATTGTATCCATTCTTCATCATCTTCAAGAAGTCCTCTTGCAACACATGCTGACTTGAATGTATCATGCATAACATTATTTACCGTATGTAGCCAAATAAATGAAGTAGGTCCTCTAACAACAGTTAGAAGCAAACGCAAATAAAACCGCTCACCTGAATTAGGGCTAGCAAAGTACATTCTACCAATTGCATAACCCCTTTGTCTTGGAATCCATTTATTGATAGACTTGTTCCAAACAAATTTTTCTGGAAATTCCTGATAAGTTAATACACGGGCAGATTCATTTGTAGCGCAACAATCAAAAAAGCCAGTTAGAGTTGTTTTTTGATGTGCACCTCTAGAAAGGATCATATCAAAAGATTCAGCAGGGTTAAAGACTACACGATGCATCCCAGGCAAATGAAGTGCCAATCTTACAACTGAAGGAATCTCTTCATGTAAAGGATTACCAAACAATCGCCACGCGGCTTCTGGAGGTCCAATATACCTAGCATCAAGATATTGTTGGATCTCATTAATTCCTCCAAGTACCATTGTTGCGCGATCATGTCCTTTATAAATATACTTGTGAATGTATTTTACACATCTAACTCCTGCACAAACTTCAACATTGATATGACAATTGAACATTCTTGATAAATACGGATTATGTGGCACAACGTCTCTATTATCAATTTCTTGCCCCCTCACGATGTACTTCCGACCCGATTATTGACGACGATGATGTATAATATCCATCGAGTCCATACTTGTTGATTCAGCAAATGATCGAGGGTACCGCTTGATACACACCCCATTTTCCATACATGCCGCTTGTGGATTTCGAGCACCACATGGTCCGTGTACCATGCAACCTATAATTGTTTCAAAAAGCAATGGGTCGGGTTTAGCGATCCGAAATTCAAAGCACACTACTACTCATTCCACTTGAGCACATGTTTGAATTTTATCAGAACCATGAAGGAACAAAAGTGCATGCATGTGCGGTAACCCCCTTTTTTGGAATTCAATTGTAAAAACATGCGCCACTTTTCTACCAAAGACGTTGTTTGTTTCTATCTCCTTCATCAAAAAATTCCGCTTCAACTCAAAAACACGGGCCACTAAATCGGGACGGTCAGTAGGGATCTGATTTGGCAATAGTGATTTAGTAATTTCAGGCCATTTGGGATTTGCAGTCATAGTTAGAAAGATATCTGGGTGTTGATTATACCGCGTGATAGCCATTGAATCTTGAAAAATTTCAAACATATGTCTTGCACTACCAGTGAATGAAGATGGCAAAATCATTCGTTGACCAACTTGTTCAGGACCAAGCTCATCTGCACAAACATCTGTAAGACCTTGGTAAAGTTCTGCACGAAGCTTCGATTGATTCAACTTGTAGTATGTCAACCGATTTTGTTCAGTAGCGGCCCAAGCATCTACTACAAATTCTTGAAATAGTTTACCGGCTCTTAAAATTGTTGAATACTCAGTGTCACGTTGGAACATACGATAACTATAATATTGCAATTGTGTCAGTCGAGTAGATGAAGGTCCACCTTGGGAAGCGTTCCACTGTTTCAAATCTGGATTCCATCCTAGCTCACCATAAGGGAACAATACCACATAATGCAATGGCAAATAGGCCGGATGACACTCATTAATTTGCATCAAACCATTATCCCCTCTCAAATGTAACATAATATCTCTCATTCCACTTGATTCAGCTCCATCTCCTGGCAATATTACCGCAATCTCATCGGTTGTTGGAAGATTATATCGACGCTTGGTCATTCTTGAATCAGAGTGGAGATAGGTAGAATTAAATTCACCCCGTCAATTCCAATTCACTTAAAATTGTGTGAGCTCATTTAAATTTTACAGAAATGGATTTACTTGCAATAAACAATCTTGTATGGTTTTCAAAACATCTCTTCTCAAGTTAGGATTTTTGTTGCTGCGAACATCTAAAGCTGAATTAGGATCATAAATGTACAGTTGAGAGTAAATTGGTTCACACCCTGGTTGTGGCATAAGCGATCCTGTTTGATGGCGTAATTCCCCATGGATGGTGAATGTTCTAGGCCCCCTCCCGGCAATTAATCTGTCATCCAATGTAGCACCAAGACTCGTAAACGCATTAGCTGCATTATACTCTCGTCGTGTGTCTTGTGAAAACAATTTTGATTGTTCATCATTGTTGCCATACAATGCTTTAAGCATTAAAGGAGGTGTAATAAAGTGGCGGTAGTCTAATTTTTTCCTTGTAAACAACATTTACCAAAGGTGGATTTGATATGAGATGATTTTGTTAGTTTTTCAAAGAAGCCGATGTAAGCGCGTAACAATGAGGACATGTTCGATTCATCGCCGAGGGAATGACGATCCGGAATTTCATGGTTTCGAGGATTAAATGCAACATCCATAGTAACACCTTTCTACTTGTGTAGGCACTACGATAAAATTATAGATGTCATACAATTTTTAAAAGGAGAACATGAATAAGACAGCAAGTGTGAGAATAGAAAATTAGAACTTATATCGATCACCTGGTGCCTTCATTCAGATTACGCATTCGTTGGAACATGTTTGTCATATACGATGCCCCTGGGGAACGTGGGGAGAATGGTTCCAAGTTTGTTGTTGTGCTTTTGAATAGGTTTTGAGGTGGCAAGTCTTGGAGCACAGGCAACAACCTTGAGATATTTGTTGATGGGCCTTCTTCAAGATTTTGAGGAGGATTTTCTTGATTCACATGCGACAACCACCGTGAAACAATTGTTGTAGTATCTTCATTAAGATTTTGAAGCAAGGTGGTTGACGATGACTCCAAAACATTTGTTGTCACTATACTGTCTATTACAGGATGTGAAATTTTGGTAGACAAAGTCATTGGTTGAAGGCGGGACCTTTTATTTGATTCTCGTTCAAGGTACGCTTTCGGCGACGACGGCGGCTTGGTGGTAAAGAAGGAAAAAATCTAGGTTTGGACGGGGCACAATGTTTTGATCGCTCTCTTTTTAAGAACGTCTGAGTTTATCCCAATTGACTTTTGGAGCACTCATTTTCTTTCCCAACATAACATATTTTTGGAGCAAGTTTTCCACATTGCGGCAATGTTGATTTTGATACAACATTATAGTTTGGTGCCTAAACCACAAACTCAAAAAAAAATTATTATTTTGTTGATTTAACGTATATCGTATCGTTTTGCACTTTGTATATATAACAACGTGATGTATCATGACAATAAAGTGTTACATTCACAGAACTATCTACCCAACCATTTATCAACATTATAATTATCATAAAGTTTTTGTTTGATGCAGAAATAAAACACCCATAGCCTCATCCAACACATTATTCTATAAGTAATACGCCGATCAATAGCATATTGAATTTAATGACTTGAAAAGTATTCTATAAATAAGATCAAAACTACTTGGAAAGGTTGAGGTTTCACTATTGATCGATGCTTCAAATTATGGAATGTTTAAACAAATTTAGAGTTTAAAAAATTGGACCCAACAAAAAGTTTCTTATTATATATCATAACAAAAGCTTAAAGGATACAAAGCAACAAAATAACACAAAACTTCAAATATTTTAAATTTAATAACATCCAAATCCATTGTAAAAATAAAGAAAAAATAATAGGATTAAAAGTGATACCAGGTTTGCAATTTGTATTTTTTGTTCCTTGGTAGAGAGGTTGATTTGTGTTTCCCTTAAATTTAGCATTCATTAAAGCATCAAACTTTTTTTTTTTTCCTTCGGGTAAGAACACGATAAAAAAAAAATAAGTAATATTAAATGAGACAAACCAAAAACATGTTGACAAATCAAACGATCTACATAAAATGAATATGAGAAAAGAATATGATTAAAAGTGATACCATTGGGCAATCTTTATTTTTTTCTTCCTTGGGTAGAAGAAGTTGCTTTTTGTTTCCCCTTAAATTCGGCATTCGCCAAAGCATCAGACCTTTTTTTCTCCTTACGTAAGAAAACACTAATTAAAAGCAAAAAAAAAAGAAAGAAAAAAAAATGAATGAGAAATAGGTGTGAGTATACACTACCTCACGTAAAAGCGGAGACAATTTAGTTCATACTCATTTTTGAATTATTACTCCAACATTATTATGATGAAGTATTCAACCTCGTAGACAAAAAGAACGTTGAATAAGAAATAAGTTGGTAAAAAGATAAGATAAAAAGTAAGAAAATGATGAGTAAGAAATTATTATCATACAATGTTTTTCTAGGTGGTCATCCATCCATCCATGACATTAATGAAAATAAATTAAAATAAATAAGTTATTAAAGAATCAATAAGATATATTTAGAGAGAGTTAATCAGATGATAAACTTACACTACCAAATATAACAACATCATCCATTGGTCGATGATTGTGCTGTTGAAACGGTTGTACCTACACAGTAAATTTCATAATACATATTGTGTTATGTATTTTAAAAAGTACATGCATTTGTTAAGTTTTTTGTTTACAAAAATTATATGTTATTTTTGCTTATTTTTGCTTACTACTTCAAGATTCAAGGTTTTTGGTTGAGATACATGCTCTTCTAATAAAAAAAGATCAAATCATATACTACAAATATATATAACTCTAATAAAATATCTTCCATCTTTACTATAGATTCTCATCAACCAAATGAAGATATATACCGAACAAATGTAATAAGCATTTAATTTGTTTGGGAGGTATGCTTTTGTATACATTCCATAAGAAGCAATGTGTATCTTTGTTGTTTTTTTTTAATGGAGGATCGAGATTTTTCATGATATGATGGAGGATCGGAGATTTTTCCTGTCATTCTCCATTCCTTCAAAGAAAAAATATATTCACTAAAAAAAACAAAATTCAACCAAAAAGCAAAGAAAAGGTGTCTCTCAACAAAAAGACCGCAGAAAGGAAGAGAGATTATGGGAGTGAGGTTAAAAAAGTGAACGTTTCACACTCTTTAATTTGTGTATATACTTATAAACAATTACAAACATTGGGATCGGAGATTTCACTCACCTATCTTACTAAACCCGGGATTTTGGTAAAACAACCATTATTACTCCCCCCATTCCTTTCAAATCAGTAATTATAAAGATTTTGGTAATCAGTAATTATTTTGATGGGTACGAAGAAACACTAAAATGCAGCTTAGAATTAGAGAAATAAATCTCACCTTTTCCCTTGAATCCATCGCCATTGCAAGAAAAAAATAACTTTGAAAGTGAGAGAGCTTCAAAGACCGAAGATTAAAGCCATTGATTTTTCTGTTTGAGACCTATAATTTTCACATTACCTAGGAGAAGATGAATAAACCATGAGTATCAAATAAAGAGATTAACAAATGGGCATACAAATCAATCACCCAAAAATAGAGAAAACCCACTGAATTTTCAAAACTAAGAGAGGAACAGCAGAGGATATCGAAACCTCCACGAACATTAAACTGTAGCACAGTCTCCCCCTCTATAAACATTAAACTCACATAAATGTTATAAACATTATAAACATTATAAATCTTTCAAACTCACATAAATTTTCCTGTTGCGACTGTTTTAATCGTAAATTCCATTCTAAATTCCAGAACAGCTAAAATGTTTCCTAACATGATAACATGGTGTCCCCGTGTTAACTATCTAGGTGTTTACTGATGGTTATTAGGAGTCTGGAGATCCCATAACAGCTAAAATGTGTCCAATTGCCTCCCCAAATTCCTAATATTACTGAATCAGTTGAGGATGAAAAATTTAATCATTGAATTAGTTGTGGAGGATAACGACGATGAGAGATGAAAAGAGTGAACACTTTCAAGCAAAAGAAAGCCGCTTCCATCCATCTAAAAAGCTACAACAGTTTTTTCTGGATTATGGATATTATCTTATATGTGAACTGAAAACTGCAGGTATTATTTGGCACATCGTCTCCTTAAACTGCTTTGCTTTCTACCAAATCGCTTGCTTTCACTATCATTCTGAACCCAAAACTTTTTCACTTAAAACATCATGTCGCCTCCTTTTTTCGCTCTTAGTTTTTTTAATTATTTTGACATTCCTCCGTCTCTTTTACATCATACATATCTACTATTAAATATTTTGAAGCACATATATAATAAGATGAAAAAGCAAAATGAAAATAGATGTTGAAGTATTTTTTGAATCTCAGCTCGTGTTTATGGAAAAGTATAGTACACTTTTTGTAGATTGAGTCTTGGATTTTTTTTTCCAATACATTTACTTTGGTCATATACCAATGCGTTCTTATTTGTTCCTTAAAGCTTTACATCACAATTAAAATACTTGCTTTGTTATTTGAGTCAATGCTCAGAAATTTGATGTGATGAATAATTTCAAAGTGAGCTCCATTTTGCCAAGTTTTCTTGTAAAACTATGGAGGCTTTTTGTGTCTGTGATAGGAATTTTAATTTGTAGTCAAATACCATGGAGAAAGTTACTTGGGTGCTTACCAAAAATAGCTTATCAACCTCCGTTTTGCCATCGCCGCTAAAACAGCAAAAAGATAAGAACAATCGAGAGCATGAGCAGAGAAGAGGACCGAATGCACTAAGGAGGATCGATCAAGTGAGGACCGATCGAAGTGAGGACCGTCGAGCATGAGAGAGGCCCGATATTGAAAGAGAACAGGGCAAGGAAAATTTTAGTTTGGGGGTTTTGAGCGGAAGGAGACATTAGAGTCACGAGGGTTTTTGATTTGGGGGTTTGAAGGAAGGAGACAATAGCTTACACGGAAGGAGGATAAATTGAATTTGGGCGGTTAATTTGTAACATTGTAATGAAATCTGACCTTTAGATTTAATAAGATGAAATCTGGGCCTTTGTTGTGGTTTGTCAAATGTTAAAGTAGGAATAGATTCAAAATTGGTTGGTTGTGTTTTATTATATATATATATATATATATATATATATATATATATATATATCATCTCCAAGCTCAATACCCATCTCAGATAATGATGGGTTACACCAACAAACCCATGAATCCTCCCTTATTAAAATTCCCGCTTCGTATTCTGTACCCGGATACGAGGAGCATACATTGGAAGAAGAAGAAGAAGAGAAGGGTTTTAGAGAGAGAAAAAGGAGGAGAGAGAGAGAAGAGGGAGATCAGCTGTCCCTGTTGGGTGTTTGGTTCACTGAGTTTAGGAAGTCCTTGATTGCTTGTAGGAATAGTGAGAGGGTAATTGATTCAATGGAGATTGGGGTGCCTACAAATGTCAGACATGTTGCTCATGTCACTTTTGATAGATTCAATGGCTTTCTTGGCCTACCTGTTGAGTTTGAACCTGAAGTTCCAAGGAGGCCACCCAGTGCAAGGTACTGTATTTCACTACTCTTATTGAAATTTAGATTATGGGTTTAGTCTTTCAATACGCATGTGAGGTGGGGCTGAGACCAAATTTATTTTCTGTTTTTTGTGCTTGGTCTGCTCTTTGTTCTGATAAACGGATAGTGTTTTGTGTCCTCTTTTTGGGATTCAATTGGTTGGATTTAAGTTGTGTTTAGTTTCTTTCTTTTTTTTATTTTCTTTGGACATTTGGATTTAGTTTCATGAAATTCTTGTTTGACAACCATTTATTTATTGATATATAACTAAATTTATTGGATAAACCGGGACTAAAACTGATTTGAAATACCATTTATTTATTGATATATAACTAAATTTATTGGATAAACCCGGGACTAAAACTGATTTGAAATACACTTGATTGGTTCTAAAATTGATTCAATTGAATTTTTTGTATTAGATTTTTCACTTGAGAAAGAAAGGGGAGCATTGTACCTGCTTTGTCTATGGATATGTATTTACCTTAGTCCAAGGTTGAGCTACACGTATACCATTTGGGAAAAATCACGAGTTATGTGCAATTTTTTTTTGCAGTATCAATAGAAAATACTAAGAGTTGATTATTATTGTAGCATTCATAATATGGCTAATTATAAAAGAAGACTGTGTTAAATGAGTCACCTGCAAGTACAATCACACAGCACACACATGCCCAATCAACTCCATGCATTACTGTGCAATTCATTTTACCATTATGCATTTTGTTTTATGAGGCTATGATCAACCCCTAATGTACATCAGATCATAAAGACATGTTTATTTCTTAAGTTTATGCTTTATACCTCAAGAGCCCAATACTTTTGTCCCATCCTTCATACGAACTCCCTTATATCAGGAATTTGGAAATATGTCTGACATAGCCATGATCAAGTTCATATAAATGACTTCAATGCTGTTTTTTCTATAGCACAAGCGTTTTCGGAGTTTCAACCGAGTCTATGCAGCTTTCATTCGACTCCAGAGGGAACAGTGTGCCTACAATACTTCTAATGATGCAAAGACGTTTGTATGTGCAAGGAGGCCTGCAGGTTTTTGGCCACAGTTTTATTCTCCTTTCTTTATGATCCTACCTCCGTATATTGCTACCAACATTTTCTTTCAAGAAGTTACTGCTAAGGAAAACTCTGTTGAATCTATCTGTGTATTACTGACTGGTCCAAATTTTGACTTCTAACTTGCCTGTGCAGGCAGAAGGAATATTCAGGATTAATGGTGAAAATGGTCAAGAAGAGCAAATAAGGGAACAACTAAACATAGGACTGATCCCAGACAACATTGATGTACACTGCTTAGCAGGTCTCATTAAGGTAGTAATATGCAACTTAGAACATAAGTTTTTACTATCTTACATTTTTCTTATACTCATTGAATGCTCGTTATAGAGCCTGGAAGTTTGTTTCTTAATGAAAGAATTTGGTCATTACTTTCAAATCCATCATTACTAGTTTCTGATGTTTCAAAAGTATTAAGCTATCTACTCTAGGAACTTTCCTATTTATCCCATTATTCAAAGCAAAGCACGCCAAGAAAACAGAAGGTCTAGCCAATTTGAAATGACTTGCATATCTTCTTCAAATATCTAATTAAATTCTATCAAATCTTACAAAGAAGAATATTTGTGCCAATACATTGTTTATAGTTGCTTCTCAAAGAGGGGATAAAGTATGTAGAATGATAACTGAGCTACATTAGGCTTTATGCTTCAGGCCATGATTAAGTACCACATCCATGAATGTGCAATAAACAGTAGCAACATTGGCAAAGTTTAACTTTGGTCGAGCTGTGTGCTCCCCCCGATTGCATTAGGCATGTTTAGTGCAGTTTCTCTGAAATTTAAATTAACTTGGAAATCTTGTTGTTTCTGTAGGCTTGGTTTAGAGAACTTCCGAATGGAGTATTGGACTCTCTCTCACCAGAGCGGGTAATGCAGGCACAGTCAGAACAGGAATGTGCTCAGCTCGTGAGGCACCTTCCATCAACAGAAGCCGCTTTACTGGATTGGGCAATTAACCTGATGGCTGATGTTGCTCAATTGGAAAATTTTAACAAAATGAATGCACGCAATGTAGCTATGGTATTTGCACCAAACATGACTCAGGTAAGCGGAAACTTGTTATTGTCAAAATAACCCTATTCACACTTACCTATTTTTACTTTCAAAGCAAGCATCCTCGCCCCGGCAGAGAAGCATATAAAGGAAATGCAGGGACAAACATAAAATAACAATAAAGCTCGAGAAAATTCTTCAAGTACTTGAGAAGAAACGGTAAATGTCAGTAGGCAGTTTGTTACTTGAAGTCGGTGGATGTATGGCCATCAGGCTGTTTGCTGATTTTCTCCTCTGTAGGAGTATCGTGTTGATGGTAGTCCAAATCAATTGCTTGACACTCTGCATTAACTTTCTTTCCTAGTATCAATTCCTGGCTCCTAATAACCACTGATTGGAGTGGTTCCACACTGCATGAACCTTTCCATTCCTTTCACATAAAGGCATCGTCTTACCTTAAATTTTTATGCTGTGTTTAGTGTTAGGTGCCATGACAGCGCTAACAATTAATGTTGGTTGCAGATGACAGATCCTATGACAGCGTTGATGTATGCGGTCCAAGTGATGAATTTTCTTAAGACTCTAATTGTAAAGACATTGAGAGACAGAGAAGACTCCAAAGTAGAAACAGGTCGTGCAACCCACTTCGAGCCATCTGATGAAAATGGGCGCAACAGCTCTTCACAAGCAATAAGTGAGGAAGTAAATGAGATGAATGAAGAGGAGCAAGTATTTGTAGCCAAAGTACCGCTCTCAGAATGCCATGCACACTCTTATCGGAGTGACTCAAAACCTGAAAAGGAAACTCATAATAATCTTATTGGGAATTTTGTTCCGGCTGGAAAGGGCCATTTGAATGATACTTGCCCTGATGAAGTTTCCACTCACGTTGGCATTATGGCGGATGGACAAGAAGAGGGTAATAGTAACAAGGCAACTGGAGGAGCTCAACTTACATGTGGAAGACCAGATATGGCCAGTCGAGTAGAAGTGTCGAGAAAATGTAATGAGCGTCCAATGGCTCGTGTAGCAGGGCAGAAGAGCAGGGGAACCACCATTGTTAGTCGTTTAAATTCAAGAACGGAGCGGGTTGAAGCTTGGCGGTGAATAATATATTAACTTGTTGTGAAGATTGTTTTAACTTTGATTGCCATGTCAAAGATTGAGGGCAGCTACTATTTACTACTTCTTAGGATTAGTTTTGACTTTTTAAAATCAATTTCAAATATTTATTAGTTGTTTATCAAGAGGTCTTCAAAATACATATAATAGTTTAATGGGTCACCTTTATTTTTGATTTTGATCATTATTGGGCAAGAGTAATTGTTTAATAAGGTTTTATAACTTAGTTTATTCAACCTACTTTCATGTTACACATTATTTAAACTCTACATGAATTTGCTATCGTTGTTAATTTGGTTGTGAACGATATTTCAAGAATTATATTAATATTTGAGTCACTTTAATGGCTAAAAATTTGTCTAACCCACAATCGCTCAAGGTAGGGCAAGTCACGTCCGGCGAAAAATTTTAGAGGTTATCCCATGCAGAAGTCACAAGGGCACTTATTAGAGGTTTACTTGGCAAAGATGCGGGCAAGTCTCTAAAACGTTCTCCAACATAATATAAAGTTTTACATGGTTGTAGAACAATCGAAAAGAATGGGGAAGTATTTTAGGAATAGTTGTGTATACTTGTAATGTGTAGAATAGAATGGTTCTATTATATAAACCTCTAGAGTATTTTGTACATTTCTTGTAGATACTCAATTGTAATCATACAATGTAGAACCTTTTCATTGAGAAGGTGGGATGACTATAAATAGGATGCAACCTCATTTGGTCAAATCATCCAATTCAATCTTTTGATCATCCTAACAAAAGTATTCTCTAAATTCTCTTGTATAAAGCACGGTGGGATTTAAAAATATGTAAGGCCCTAAGGGCATAACAAAGTTTCTTAGTAAGCTCGTAAAGTTGAGACAATTAAATATTAGAATATTTTTGTTATTTTATCGAATTATAATTATAATATATGTGCATATGAGATAAATAAAATTAATAACAAATTCATTTTAATTTATTAAATTTTATTGAATATCAATACATAAATCATTTTTCATATTGTAATATTGTTTGATCAAAGTGAATATTATTTGTCAAAAACGTACATAAATACATCTATATTCATCAAGATTCGTATCCATTTTCAAGAGTTGTTTTATATTAATTTCACTTATTATAATATGTATTGATATTAAAATGAGATTTTATCCCTTTTCATGCTTATTTATAATTAATTTCATGTTAGCATGTATTTTATTCTTTTTTTGGGGAAAAAATGAATTTCTCAATTAAATTTGATACCCAAATATAATAACAATACTGATATTAATCAATCATATTTCTCTATATTCTCGCCAGTGTGCGAGCCGGGAGGGTTCTATCAATCGGAGTTTCCAACCGCAGCGTGTAGCTTTCTTTTGTCAAGCACTGCCTCGCACCTGTAACATCTCCTCCTGGTACGACACACTCAATTTCTGGTCATTGTTTTTTAATTTTGTACTTTTTTATCCACCATTAACTTTTGTACTTCCATCTAAAAAGAAAAAAAATTCCCACCACTAACCAATTGACAGAAAGCTTAGTACCAGCGAAGGAAAAATAAAAAATTGGCGGGTTAAAACAAAATTTGTTGGTAAAATTATGTGTTTCGGTTTAATTTTGTAGCTAGTTCGGGAATGGGGAAAAGAAAAGATTACGCCAATATTAGGTTGAATTATGATTTTTTTTTTAAACCCTTAGGTTTCAGTTGGTGACTGGCAAAATATGGATTATATTGAATTACTACATTATTTATTGGGGGAGATGCTGACATATTTTTGTATATGCATGGATCACAGATTTCAGCATTGTTGTGAGAATGATTTAGAACAGCCCATAAGAACTCATGTTGTCATATTTGCATGGATTGAGCTTCAAAATGAGGATACAGTGTTTTGATTCAAAGTTCTTTTGTTCTTCACCCTCTCTGGTCCCTTTACAACTTCCTTCTCAAACGTATGATTTCCTGTTGTACTTCAGACCTTCAATTACTATGTAATGATATCATCTGTTCTTTATATAAAGTCCAATCTATTCTTGCATAGATCACTATCAAATTCCAATTTTGGATGTAGTTTCTTGTGTTTCTTCTGCATTATTTTCTTGTTCTCTAATATGATAGACGTCTGATGTGTAGGGAAACCCATCTCTGGTATGTTTTACCCAATGAAGTGAAGAGTGAACAACTTTTAAACCAATACTTAGAAATTATATCACCGTGTGAGAGAGAACATGTTTTTAGCATGCGCAGTGATGAATTGAGAAAAGGAGCTCTACTAGCCCGTGTGTTGGTTCGCACTACTATTGCAAGATGTATGACTATTCATCTACTTTTTCTTTCATCATTTGTGTATTTGTGTTACTTATTTACATCTGTCGGATGTACTGATGAAGTAAGTACTTATCCACCGTAATCGAGTGCAAAAGGAAGTAATTCTGGTTATAAGAAAAATCAAGTGAATCTGAGAAAAACAGACTTTTGCCATGGTGTAAAACTTTCCGTTTGGTTATGTTAATTGAACTAGAGAAAGATGACTGTGACACTCCCAAAATATACATATTAACATATATGCTGGTACAGTAAGCACACAGAGACTCCTAAATTTTTTTGAGATCTTGAAAACTCTATATGATTGAGTATAGTAACATTTGACGTAAAATTTTAATTATGTTAAGAAATCCAAGAATTTGCCAAAGAGCATCAATGTGATTATAAACATTTTAGGATTTTGTTCTTGTCTGAGCCTCTGAGGTCAGCATGTCTGGTAATTATACCTGCTGGAGATTGGAAGTCAGGCCCATTATAAATGGCAGGTTGCTATTAATGATGTTTGTACTTCATTGACAAGCGAACGGTCATAATTTGCTGAAGCATTCCAACATAAATATTTTATTTTGGCCTTTTTATTATTATTATTGGTCTGTCATTAATTTATGAAAAGATATTTGATAGATTAAAGCCTTTAACAATATTATTTATTACTAGATCAGATAAATCAAGTTAGTCCAAGGTCTTTGAAGTTCAGGAAGAACATCCATGGGAAACCTGAGGTTGGTTTGCTTTAAATTGTACCTTAGCTCTTTCCATTGCCATGTTTCTGAGTGGTATGCACTTTAAACTTTTTTTGAAATATGTTGATAGGTAGAGTGGCTACAGAGCGATGATTGGCACCCACCACAATTGCATTTCAACATTTCACACACTGCATCTTTGGTAGCATGTGGAGTGACAATGGATTATCCAGTTAGTGGCTTCATCATTCTTATTTGTACATCTAATATATGTATTTATAGCTAATCTCTTAAATAATTGACATTTATTGTTTTGGTGCTGCTATTTTTACTTAATTGAGTTTGAACTTATTATAGTTACCTTTCTGATTATAGATTGGCATTGATGTAGAAGAAAAGCAACGAAAATTAAAACACAATATCTCGTCGTTCGCTCAGAGATACTTTTCCCGACAAGAGGTGCAACTATTAAATTCTATTTTAGACCCAGAACTTCAGCGCCAGGAGTTTATAAAATTATGGACACTCAAGGTCAGCTGGATAGAGTAACTGACCATGTTTTGTTTGGCTATGTTATTCACCATCAAAGCATGGACTTATTATTTCAAAAAAAAAAAAAAAAAGAAAAAAGAATAGAAGTCTAGCATTTTTTGTTCAATTGTTGGTATCGTATGTTTTTGGCCCTTAGGGGCCTTTGATAAAATTTGAGCGTCTTGCAGGAGAGTTAACACTCACAAATCGGGAAATAATCCAAAATATTGAAGATCAACTTATTTTATATGTTAACTTAGATTAATTGAAGCTTGATCTGAAAAACACCCTCTGAGATTAAGGGCAATCAATTCCAATATTCAGCTGTTTTTTTCCTTATTTCAAGTAAAAGCACGTTCACTGCAAATATACGAGTAAGGAAGTGAAAGATATTTGAGAAAAGGAGTGTTTTCCAGATTTGTGAGATGAAAGGGATATTTTAGATATTATTTACTTTTATCATCCTGCATGGGAAAAATCTTATACTCTCATGCCCTTTTTTCCTTTTAAAATTATGTTTCATAATTCATTCCCACCATTTTAGAGTATGATTCTTATATGCTGGGGCACTATTTTGGATATATGTCTCTGTGTGTGTGAGAGAGAGATCAAAAGGCAGCTAGATATATTTATATATTAATGAATTAAAAAGTTATTAGGTCATGCTGTTATGCATAACTTTCATGGTTGATATATGCAAATCATACTTTATGCTTTTAGCTTTTCTTTAACCTTGAAAAGGAAAAACACTTCCAGGAGGCATACGTTAAAGCATTGGGAAGGGGCTTCTCTGGCGTTCCATTCAAAACCTTTACTATCCGGTCTATGAATGCTACTAAAGGAAGCTTTCAACCTTCTATGAACTCAAAATTTGAGGTATTTGATTAAACATGCCACTTAATTTGTTTCAGGAAGTATTACGCACCACTTTATTTGTTTCAGGAAGTATTAACTATTTCTATTAAAAAATTAATTGGGTTGAAGCTTGAAAGCACATGATTTTTAGAGGAAGAAAAAGTATAGATCATGGACACATGGAATATTCAGTCAATTTTCTTAAACAAATTCATATAATATATAAAAGCTGAAACATAAAAACTCCCACATTAGAGCCCTTTTTTTAAAAAAAAAATCTACTAAATACTTCCATATTAATTACAAAATTATAAAAAGCAGAAAAATAAAAAGGTCACATGTTAGAGCCCAGTTCTTTTGAAGTGTTAAATACTTCC
The DNA here is from genome assembly GCA_020205605.1 of Panax ginseng. Lineage (NCBI taxonomy): Eukaryota > Viridiplantae > Streptophyta > Magnoliopsida > Apiales > Araliaceae > Panax > Panax ginseng. The sequence goes on from CM035144.1 coordinate 120,483,078, forward strand.
AAATTAATTATTTCTTATGTAAGATCAAAGAATCCTGCCTCAACCCAATCAAAACAATTTACACTAATATAAAAGTTTAAATATTCCAAGACTCTTAACAGAGTCCAATACTTTTAAATATGTTATTTCGGTTATCTTCTATGTGACTTTATAATTGATAGCCTTGTTGATTGGGCATCTATGGCCATACTATACAGATGCTATAGTAAGATCCTAGATTAATATTAATTTCATGAGATTGAAAGCTTTAAAACCATTTGATTTTATAGGCTTCAAAATGTATAAAATTTACAAAACGTTCTTGTGAATTAGTTATGTCAAGCAAGATAATGCAAACAACTTCACTCAATATTCAGTCATTGTTTCAGCACTAATAGCTCGGGCATGCTGTCAGGGATTCTGAGATAATTGTTAAATAGTCCTTGGAGGCCTCCATCACCAACTGTGATGAGATGCTATAGTAAGATCCTAGATTAATATTAATTTCATGATTGAAAAACCATTTTTTTATAGGCTCCTGGAATTGGCTGGATTCTCATTATCATTGTTTCAGCAGCCATTTGCACAATAATTGGTCCTTGGAGGATCCCACCAACTGTGATGTTTGGAAATTTTCACTCCTGGAATTGGTGAGATTAAAATATTTTTATTGATATATTTTTATGATATATGGCATGTGAAAGCACATAAATGCTTTAAAAATGGACTTTTTAACTTGTAGGCAAAGGGAACATTCCAATGGATACGAAAGTGTGGAAGACTATTCCCCTTGTTAAAGATGAATATGTTTCTGGGACAGATTCAGTTGTAGCGATTGGTGGCTTGATGTAATGAGCAATTCTTTGGAATGGTATTTATTGGTGATGACCTAAATATTAACCAAATGTTTGTCACTCAAATGAAGAGGGAGTGTCTGTAATGCTGTTTCTTGCTTGGTCCATTCAATGTTTGACCAGTTCCACCTTGAGCAACTGAATCACAAGTGTGCAAACTTGGCATACAAATGGGTAGGCAGGCCAGTTAATCTTTGTAGTTTCATCAAAAGCAAGACCGCTGTTGTTGATATATTCTACAGTTTTTGAAATTGTCATTGTGAGTCTCTTGAGACAATTCTATGATATAAAATTTGTTGCACACCGTGATCGGGTTAAATAAACTTTTTACTGCACTCAGTCCACACCCTTCAACGCCTAATTTGTGCAAACCTGATGATTTTCATTTGCTTTGTATTCTGTATATTCTTCATTGTCTGTGAAGTCTTGCCATATGTGTAATGGTGGAATGGCCTTTTTGAGGTATACGTGGATGTCCTCGTCAACTGGTTTCTATTCCGTCATCGGACACTTTTAGCATATGAAAACACAGAATTCTCAAGCCTCTACCATAAATCCTCATCATATGGAAACACTGAATTCTCAAGCCTCTACCATAAATCCTCATCATATGAAAACACTGAATTCTAAAGCCTCTACCATAAATCCTCATATGGTCCTGCATCTGGTAAATTCTTTTCTTTCCAGCAGACCTTTATTGACGAGACTCACATCTCCTAAAGGAGGTGGTATCAACCAAGTTTTTCTCTTTATCCTTCTACTTGATGAAATTTTAACTCACATCTCATTTTGTTGTTCCAAGGTTATATTATATTTGTATATATGTTATATATTTGTAGTGTTATACTAAAAGCATGAATTTCATGAAATATAGATTGCATAAAATAGAGCTGAAAAGAATAAATTCAGCTTGATCAAGTACTTGAATAAATTCAGCTTGATCAAATGTACTTTTTCTTCCTATAGATTTGTTTCTTCCACTTTTCCCTAAAGGCATACCTAATCACTCTACACATTAAAATTGAAATTTTTATAGGATTAAATGGCAATATTTTACGCAGAATTGTAAACTACACAATGGTCAATAACAATTATTTTCTTCCTATATTTTCTCTATAGGAAAAGTTACAGACTTTAAATGCATTCTAATTTTCAACCAAAATTTCAGTCCCTAAAGGCATACATTGTTAATATTACAAGCATGTTCATGTCCCGCTCATGTCTTAAAAAATGTGAAATCAGGTAATATATAAAGATGCTGCAATTTAGAACACTGGTAAAACAAAAATTTAGGCTGTTAGGGAACTTTTGAAGAAGATGAACTGAACCATCCAATGAACACTGTTTTTATTAAAATTATATATTTTTAAAAAATCATGAATGACAAGAAACATAAAATTTATTCTTGATATTAACAGTTTTTATACAGACCTGCCATTACATGATTTCCTCTTGATAAACCTAAGGAATATGTAGAACTTGGCAAGAGTCGCTAGACAAATGCAAGTCTGTGATCTCATGCTAGACAAAGTCTTATTGATGTTATCTGTTTGGAAAAATCTATTAGTACATTTACCTCTAGTTTGACCCAGTGGTAATGGCATCAAGCTAGCTCAATCTTTCCTTCTAAACTACATGCGTAGTTTTGATGCAATTGACCACTCTTATTATTCCTTGGAGGAAATCTATTGTCTCGAAATTGAGTAGCACTCCTTGTTCTCCATTTAGTGGCAAACAAATCCTTCCTTGAAGTATCTTTGTCCAACAACCAACGATGCAACCAACAGAAACACTCATATCCTGCTAAACATCTTCAGCTTAATTTAGGATTTTCGTTGTTCTCTCTTAAAGGCCAACACAACCTTCACGGAGTTGGTGGCCAGAGTCCAACAAGCACGAGTGGATCAGCAGAAAATATCACAAATATTGATCTTGTAAACAGTTTCAACCATATTTGGTGATTGCATAGCCACCATCGTTGACCCTTTGCTCCCATGGAATTGGAAGAACTATTGAATTCTTGGACTATATTCGTTGGGCTCACTCATCATAAATTATAAAAATATTGGCAATTCATTACCAATAGTCATGGCAAGAACAGAATCCATTTCTGAAATGGTGGAAACGAGTTGCATCTCTAACAACAAACTGACGATCAACAATCTTGCTAACCAACTTTATAAACAAATGACAATCTCCACACACCCTTAGGTTCTTTGTCACGAGAATCTCTGTCCCCACACCAGAGTTCAAGAGTGCAAAAGCAATAGCCAACCTTTCACTGTGAACTCCCATGCTACTAGCAAGCTCTGAATTTCTTCTATCTTGATCATACTCATTAGGCTTGTCAGTTTCCCTAATTAAATCTTCCAACCTATCCAGCATTGCATATATCCCCTCTGTTTGAGGGTGGCTTCTATCTCCAACCAAAAAGAGGTGAGTCCTCCCTTCATACTCAACATAACTACACCCAGGGTCCTTTCTGAGCTTCCGTTCTCTCATCATCACCCGAACTCGTAATATTCCCTCCATGTTATCTGCCTCAAAGTATATATTACATAATAAGACATAGTAACCAATATTTGTTGGTTCAAGCTTGATGACCCGCTGAAAAGCTAACTCAGCTAGCTCCACATTTCTGTGGATTTTGCAAGCACCCAAAAGGGCACCCCATACAGCACCATCAGGTTCCTCTGACATTGATTCAATGAGAGAGCGTGCTTCCTTAAGTTGACCTGCTCGACCTAAAAGATCCACGACGCAAGAATAATGCTCTGAACCCGGCCGCAATCCATATATTCTCTCCATTGCATTAAAATACCCCAAGCCCCTATCAGTCAATCCTGCATGGCTACACGCAGACAAAACACTGACGAAAACCGTTCCATCTGGATGAATGCCCGCCCTTATCATCTCGTCAAAAAGCTGCACAGCAATCTCTCCTTGCCCATGTATTCCATATCCACCAATAATCGCTGTCCAGGATACTAAGTTCTTCTCTGGCATGTCATTAAAGATAGCATGTGCTCTCATCAAATTACCACATCTAGCATGCATATTAATCAGGGCATTTTGAAGGAACCGATTGAATCCAAAACCACTACGCTCTATTTTCTGTTCTACCTCACTACCAACCTTTGGGGCACCAAGATTAGCACAAGATGACAGAACCCCAACAAGTGTCACGGGGTCGGGACACATACCCAACAATTCCATCTCGTGATAAAGGTCCAAAACAAGAGTAGCATGACCATTTTGTGCATACCCAGATATCATGGCATTCCAAGTAATTAAACCCTTTTCAGGCATGTCATCAAACAACTTCCTAGCATGTTCAACCGATCCACACCGAACATACATTGTAAGTAAGCAATTCCCTACAGACAAATCAGTGTCCAGACCACACTTGAGACTAAAACAATGCAGTGAAACCCCAAATCCCAAATGCAATGGAGCAGTACAGCCCGGAATCAAACCCAACATTGTAACAGCGTTTATGGATACACCCGCCAACCTCATTTGAGAAAGTAACACAATAGCATTCAATAGTTGAGAATTCTGAGCGTACCCAGCAATCAAAGCATTGTAACAGATAGTGAGCGTCCTTGAATGAGGACTTTCATCGAACAGCTTACGTGCATTTTCAATCAAAAAAAATTTACAGTACATAGATATTAAAGCAGTCTGGACAAAACGTTCGTACAGGCATCCGGTTCTGATGACATGGGCGTGGAGCTGTGCGCCGGGGATGGGGAGAGATAGAATGGCACAAGATTTGAGGGTGAAAGGGAAGACGAAGGCATTTGGTGAAGCGCCGGAGCGGAGCAACTGGGGGTAGAGGTAGAGGGCTTGTTGGTATTTGCCTTGTTTGGCTAGCTCTCTTAGCTGCGTGTGCCATGAGCTACAGCTACTATAATGGTAATTTCTAGTGGTTTGAAAGTGTTGTGAGAAAAGTCTGGTTGTGCCGATGCTGTATAGAGTGATGGGTAGTCGTCATAGCATGATGCACCTTTGGGCTGCTGCTTGTATCCTCCGCACTGACCCTTTTTGGAATTAACTTAGCACGCTCAGTGAGTTGAATGCTAATAATCCAAAGACAAAAATAGTGAGCGACATGAGGAGGATTTATATAAATTATGTTTAGTAAAATATGAATTTTATAAAATTTAGAGAAATAAATAAAAAAATAATATATTTAAAATTGTAGGGACAAAAGAGTAAAAAAAATAATTAAAAAAGTGTGAAAAAATGAGTCCTAATTGCATCCGCATAACTAATAAATATGAAATAATTAAGACGTGTCTTAAGGATTTAAGTAAATATACGATTCGACTCAACATATATAACATAACTTATACCTAATACTATTATTTTATTGTTTTGGTGATGTCAAATATGATATTATCGATTATTGTTACTTAAATTCTTTTAATTTATAGATTTTGAAAAGAAAAAAAAATTATATAATTTTTTTGTCAAAATTGTCGAAAGCCTTAATTACGTTTAAAAAAAATAAAATCCCAAAGTTTAGTTGGGCACTTGAATTTATTATTTTTATGAGTAAAATGATATTTTTTAAAAATTGTCTATATATAAAAATAAAGTTATGTGTAAAAAAAATAATTCTTAGCTGCGGACATGTAGATCGTTAAATAACGGTACCTCTCTCTCTCTATATATATAAACAAAAATAACACTTTTTCTAAAATTATGGCCCAAAAATGAAAAGATAGCACGGTACTCCGCCATACATGAAATCCTGCAACCGGATAGGACTAGCAATATAGTGTAGACAAAACCAGACAAAAAATCTTGCTACTCAATTGTACAGAAGAAGAAGAAGAAGAAATAGAAACTCTTCTCCATCCTTCAAATGGAAGCCCTATCTTCTTTCTCAACCATTACTTCCCGCCATATCTCTACAATTTCACACACTACTAGTAAAAGTAAAACCCTCACCTTTCCCAAAAAATCAACACATTTTTCCTCTTCTTTCACTATTTCTACATACTCTCTCTCCTTCCGTTCAAAGAATCCATTCACTGTAAGCCAATTAGCCATCAGTACTACTCATTACCTAACTAATGTTTTTGTGCATTTCAAGCAACCAAATTTATTATAGATTGTCTATATATTTATTTATTTCACAGAGAGAACTATGGGGATTAGTCAATTCTGATACTGTAATCACTGTTAGGAGAGAAATGCGGGGGTGTAGTTAGAGCTGAAATGTTCGGGCAACTCACCAGTGGACTTGAATCAGCTTGGAATAAACTCAAAGGAGAAGGTTCATTCTTCTCTTTTCTCTCTCATGCTTTATAATTAGTTAGGTACAGTAATTGTTTGATGACTTGCTCTTGAGTTTTGTAGACCGAGGCTTCAAACTAGGCCAGTCATGTTGGTTAACTGACATTTTATAAATAATTGTTTGTGTGATTAAGAGACCTTGACGAAAGAGAATATTGTGGAACCTATGAAAGACATTAGGCGAGCACTTTAGAAGCAGATGTAAGTTGGCTTAAATTTGGTTTAATTTGTCAAAAGTTGTGTCCACAATTAAATAATAGTGAGTTAATTATGTTATCGCCAGGTTAGCCTTCCTGTTGCGAGAAGGTTCATTCAATCTGTAAGTGAACAAGCTGTGGGTGTTGGCTTGATTCGAGGAGTGAAACCTGATCAACAATTGGTTAAAGTAAGCATTTTCTTAACAATGAAACCGTCAGCTTTCCTATGCTTTTCATTTCGTGGTGATAATGTTCTTATACTGGTAAGGCTTCCACCTACTAATCCAAGGGACTGAGACCTTGTTGTCTAAAGATCTTCACGAGTCTTTGGGATGTTTGCAATCTTTCTGCATAATAGATTCTTTTGGATCATCATTGCAGGATATTATTGATTTTTATAGTCTACACAATTTTCCAGAGTTGCAAGCGTAATAAGTTTTCCCTGACCATCATGCATCACCTCGTATTTTGTCAATACGTACATTACCTTTAAAGTCTCTTCCTCTGCATGCTTCTCCCATTCAGTATTGCATTAAATTAAAATCCCAAAATTGTTCTGTGATATGTCCATTTAGTCCTGTTTTTGGGGTGCACCTAGCTAACTAATAACCATAATAACAATATGAAGAATAACGACAACATAATAATAATGATAATGGTACCACTAATAATATGGTAATGTTAGTATGTTTTATGAAACTTTGCTGGAGTGAACTTTCAATAGTGCTGGAACTTTGTTAATCTGATTGCTGGTTGGATGCAGATTGTAAATGAGGAGCTCGTTAACCTGATGGGTGGAGAGGCTTCTGAACTGGTCTTTGCCAAATCTGGCCCCACTGTAATTTTATTGGCAGGTCTACAAGGTGTTGGAAAGACGACTGTTAGTGCCAAGTTAGCTTTTTATCTTAAGAAGCAGGTGCATTTGTTAAATACCAAGACACATGCACACACACAACAGAGCAAACACACACACACACACACATGTACCCAATAATCATCTTTGTTCTTGTTTGCGTATTTGTTAGTCCTACTGTAATCTATGTGACCCTTGTTAACGTGTAAATTACATGGACAACAGGGGAAGAGTTGCATGCTGATTGCTGGAGATGTATTCCGACCCGCTGCAATTGACCAACTTGTTATTCTTGGTGAACAGGTTTCCACCTTTTTTGTCCTTCAAGTACCATTTGATTGCTATTAATGAAAAATTGAAGGAGAAGAGATAATTTTTATTTATTGTTATATATAAAAACAGATAACATACCACACTGTTTTGGTCTGTAGCTACTTTTTTCATAATTTGTAGTAATCTATACATGCAGACCGGGCAGTACTCAGAGGTGGAAGGCATTGTGCTTTAGGCATTGACAAATTTTCTCTTGCACTCATGGACCCCATTCTCATCTTTTGTTTTTAAAATAATTATCGTGTTTCTAAACTATGCAAATCTTGTGAACGTATTTTGCTTAAGTTGGTTGAGAGAGTTTTGTCATTCATCTGCACTGACCTAGTTAGTGAAATTGCTTTGCCCTTTGAATCATTCATGTCGTGTTCAAATTCCAGATAGCTTAATTCATTCTTGTATTCTATGTAAGCATGGAACAGGTGGGTGTGCCTATTTATACAATGGGTACTGAGGTCAAACCAGCAGAAATTGCTAGGCAAGGTCTTGTAGAGGCTAAAAAGAAGAATGTGGATGTGGTCATAATGGATACGGCCGGAAGACTTCAGGTTCTTAAAATTATGTTTCCAATATCTGCTGGCAATATATATCAAGTTCTAGAGTTTCTGAATTATATTCTTCTTTTTATCAGATAGACAAAGCGATGATGGATGAATTGAAAGAGGTGAAATGGGCACTAAATCCCACAGAAGTTTTGCTTGTTGTGGATGCCATGACTGGCCAAGAAGCCGCAGGTACTCGGAACACTTTCCTCATCTGATAGATGGTGAATTTTTTGACCTCTTTTTCCCCTGCCTTAGTAAAACGTTTTCCTTGGTACCATGCAGGATAATTTTACCTATAGTTGGTTAATTTAAATATGAATATGCAGACAACTAATATATTGCAGCCTTCTTTACCGATATATGGGTTCCTTTTAAGTTATTGTGATTGAATAACCTGTATTATTATCCTAACCAATCTTTCTTTTACACAAACATCTGAAAACTCCATGTTTGAGGCAAAAATAAAATTTTACTGGCCATATTATGCCATGAAGCTATGTGTTTAATTTCTTACATGTTCCTATCATCATTCTTTTCGGAATAAATTGAAGTTTATGTTTTTTATGCTTCTCTAAGAGATTGTTTCCTATAAGTGGAACTTTCGTGAACGTCTAAATTATCGGCTATGCCTGATGCCTTGGTTGGTCTAGTACAATGACCTTGTTTAAATATTGTAAATAAGAAATTTGTAAACTAATAAATCAAATGGGTGTTATATTTATTGTTAATTTTTCATTATAATGATTTTCAGGCTCAGCCTTAAGCTCTGTTTATAATATTGAAGCAAGTATTAATATAGTGATTTAATGATAGAAAAAGTAAGGAACCACATTGTGCTCCTGAGATCAGGTCTCCTTGATGACTCTGGGAGGAAGGTCCTTTTCCCAACTGGAAGAAATGTCGCCATAATGCCCTATTATAGTATTTTATGTCTCTAGATACTGCTGAGCTTCATAGATAGCACAAAATTAGCCTCGTTTATGTTTATTAATTGAGAAATAAGTAGGACATGCTTTTCTTTACTACAGTCCTGTTATCATAGGTAAATTTGGATTATACCTGAATGCATAGCAGAACAGTTCAGAGTAAGCCACTGAGTTCCTTCTCCCTTATTCATTTGCATAACTTGATCTGGTTTTTACATATCTTATTAACTATGGACACAGTTTTTAATGCAAATTTCAGACCTTTTTTTAAATGTGTACTTAATGACGCTGCAGGCTTGGTCTCGACATTCAATCTTGAAGTTGGAATTACTGGTGCCATTTTGACCAAACTAGATGGAGATTCAAGAGGTGGAGCAGCTTTGAGTGTTAAGGAGGTCAACCTTTTCATACCTCACTACTTAATATAGATTATAAATATAACTCCTCCTTAGTTAATGAAGTTACATGGACTATGTTCTTGAGCTTTGTACTTATAATAATGTTTGTGCAAGAAATTCAGCTTTCTATTAGATGTGTGTCCTCGTTTTGGGTGTAATTGATGACTTGAATTATTACTGTTGCATGTTGATGGAAAAAGATCATCAGTGATGTTACTATACGTTAGCCAACAGTGATGTGAGGGGTGGACCAGGTATAAACATAACCTCTGGCATCAATTGCACAGGGTGACTACCCTAAATTTAAAATTATTAATCTAGCTTTTACTATTGCAGATGGCTCATTTAATAGATTATTTGTGCCTGTGTGAATATAACATTGTAGTCTAAGGGTAACATTGCAGGATAAGTAGGTTCATTTTTAAACTTTGTAATTATGTGAAACAGTACATATCTAAACAGTTACAATATGTTTGATACATATAATACGAACAAAATCGGTTCTTATTCATTGATCATTATTTCTGCAATAGTTACAATGCCTTCACCCTTCAAGAGAGTAAATATAAGAAATCTAACTTTTCGAGGAGTTTTTTAACGATTGCAAGTTTGTAGCTGTTATTAATTTCCATAACATGGACAGCTTTAGGGCAGCACTTAGTGTCCAAGTTAATGAAATAAAAATGATAAGTTAACATTGCTGGAAATGTATTTTAGATTTTAGTGATCGCACCCATAATCTTCTCTTCAGAGGTAAAGCCTTCAGTTTTTCCTTTCAGCTTGTAATGTATACAATTGATGTCAAACCCTACCATGGTGAAGTGACATTGACATACCATGGATTTTTACTCAATTAAGAGAAAAACAGGAAACATTTGATTTCATTATTTACAGTTCATGTTAACCCATGGTAGCGTCAGTTTGTTAACAATCTGCATAATATAAAGGTGATGAGGTTTGTAGCCTACAACCGAAAAGAGACTAGGTTTAGCTACTCATTCGAAAATTGTAATTAGGTAAAATATGAAGAAATTAACAGGCTGGCCCATTTTGAGTTGCAATCATTATTTTTGACATTATTGAATTCTTTCATCATTAGATTTAAGAGACATCACTTCAAATTGGTTATGGCAGGTATCAGGAAAGCCAATCAAGCTAGTAGGACGCGGAGAACGCATGGAGGACCTTGAGCCTTTCTACCCAGATCGTATGGCAGGACGAATCTTGGGAATGGGAGATGTTCTATCATTTGTCGAGAAGGCGCAAGAAGTTGTGAGTGTCAATCATTACATATCACTTTCCCTAAAGCATCATGTTCTGACAACTTCTGATTTATTTTTGGTAGATGCGCCAAGAAGATGCTGAAGAACTACAGAAGAAGATCATGAACGCAAAGTTTGACTTTAATGACTTCCTAAAGCAAACTCGTGCAGTTGCACGGATGGGTTCCATGTCACGTGTTATTGGAATGATTCCTGGCATGGGCAAGGTATAGAACCAGAGTCCGTAATTAATATTTTTTGAAAAGTTGTCTACTATCCTTTTTGAAGTATTAGTTCACAAATAAATATACCTGCTTGCTATTTTGTATGCATACGCGAGACATTTTTTACTGCTTATGTGGAAAGAAACCATATGTTAACCCTTTATTCTCATTTAATATGCAGATAACTCCTGCTCAAGTTCGAGAGGCAGAGAAGAGTTTAAAGATAATGGAGGGGATGATTGAAGCAATGACTCCAGGTTTTTATTCCCTATGCTATTTGAGATATTAATTACACTTTGGTCCATCACGTGCTTCTTTACCTATCCTCTTGATTTTGTTCCTAGTCTCAACACATGCCTCAAAAGTGTGTAAGAGATGAAACATGTCTCAAATGTACAAGGACATACAGATGATGATAGAAGATAGAGCAATGACGTCATTTTGTAGACCTCATCATCTGCTTTGCCTTGTGCCTTTTACTCCTATTTTTTTTAGATGCTTTTATTATGAAATAAATGGAAGACATTTGGAGATTTCTTAGTTTTCTTTGGCTAATATAAAGGCTGTATTATATGATTGTTTTTCTAGAAGGCTCATGATAGGTGAAACTGCTGAAAATATATTGATATGAAATGCCAGGAAATTTTTTTATGATTATTTCATCAGTTGAATAGCGTGTCTTTAAACCCAAAAATCTTTCTGTCTATTTGCAGAGGAAAGGGAGAAACCTGAATTGTTGGCTGAGTCTCCTGCGCGGAGAAAACGAGTTGCTCAAGCTTCAGGGAAAACAGAGCAGCAGGTATACAGAAAGTGGCAGGCTCATGTAACTTAGCAGATTAGTCCAACTCATAACAGCCTTGTGTAGCTGTTTATGTTCAATTTAAGCTGTTAATTTTATATCAGACGTATTTTTCAGTAATAATTAGTTTGATTTTTTTAGGTGAATCAACTTGTTACTCAATTATTTCAAATGAGAGTACGTATGAGGAATTTAATGGGTGTAATGGAAGGTGGATCTATTCCTTCTCTGAGCAATCTTGAGGAGGCTCTTAAATCTGAACAGAAGGTACATTTTTCTGTTAGTTTCAGTTGCATCTACATGTGCGTGCATATCTACTAGAGGGCATGCGTAATGGCATACTTGTTCTTGGATAGTTGGGACTTGGGATTTTTGACTTTAACTATTTTTATGTGCACTCTTATATTGTTACATTCCTCAAATCTGCTAAATGTATAAGAACCAATATGTAAATGTTTGTTAGGTCAACAGTATTCAGTAATTATACTCTTCAGATTCTTGAAATTCAAAATAATTAGTTTGCATGTGTGCTAAACCAACTTTTAAGAGTTGAAAAGGTTAAGTTTTGGGATCAGGGCTTTACACCATGGCACAGGACTATATTTGTGCTACTGAACATGCTCGAGCTTTGGCTAGCTTTGAATTTGAGACTACAGAATATGAAAGGCTCTATCTCAACATACTAGTAAACGAGGTTTAAGTGCCCGAAAGAACCTTTCACAGTAAGTCCGAGCTAGAATGACTATCTATATGAAATATGAGATAGTGGCTTATAGCTTGTGCTGGAACATAAGACCCGGCTATGTTGGTTGATGTGGATTATACTAGTATACTACTTCTACCGTAATAAACAATCCTATTTTTTTTGTTGATACCTTTTAGGATATCAAGGTTTGCGTAGGAACACTTTTCACTTGAGACATAATTTTTTTCAATAATAAAGTTTAATATCGAGAAAATCTTTGGGAAAAAATTATGTCTTAGTGTGTCCTATTCACACATTGATATTTATCAAACTATCTATGCAAGTCAAGAAAAAACTAGGACTCTTTTATAGGTCGGAGGAGAATTTATATACAGTTGGTCACATTTTAGTGAAGCTCTAAAAACCAATTTGCTGTGACTTGTGCACGTTACCCACAGAAACTATTTTCACCTATATTGTATATGTTTACTATACTCTGTTTTAACTCGAAGTAAAAAGAAGAGAAATATAGTTGGCAACTTTGGGTTCTGCAGCAATACCCCAGGTATATTTATTTCCCTGTTAGTGAGAAGATTGGACGGTTGAATTATAAATATTCCATAATTTGTAAGTTTAGTCTTCAAAATATATGGATTTGGTTTATCTTTGTGGACTGTAGGACATACTTCTAACTTCATCCATGTAAAGAACTCTTGATTAAAAGAAAATTAGCTACATCACCATTTAATGACATGATAATATTTGTACGGAGTATCTTACTTTGTTGAAAATGCACAAGTTTTTGTATAGGGGAATTGATATTTCCACAAGTAAAATTTGATATTTTCACAAGGTCTCTCTCACACAAAAGTGTGGGACTCGCCTACTATTCATGTGAAAGGGACTTTGTGAAACTATCATTTTTGATTGTGGAAATATTAATTCCCGTATGTATATTGTGAATTTTATGTGGAACTACTCAGCATTCTGTATTAGTATTCCGAAGGTGTTGCTACCTGTATGCTTTTGTTAGTACGGCTCGAGCTGATGAGGTGAACTTTCCTTCTTCTTCCTTCTATGTTAGGCTCCTCCTGGCAGTGCCCGGAGGAAGAGAAAGTCACAATCAAGGAGGCAATTTGCAGACTCAACATCGGCAATGCCAAGTCCTCGCGGTTTTGGTGCCAGGAACTGAGAACCAAAATTTGGCTTGCAGTATGATGGGGGTTGGCTCCCTGTTTATATTTTTTGCTTGAGTTGTCATTTCTCCATCTATCAGAAAAAGGGTGCTTTTTAGGAGCATTCAGAGGAAAATTAAAGCTTCTTAGTTTTGATTTATTAGAAGCAACGCCACTTTAACAGCCAGAGTAATCAAAGGCCGCATATATCGACCTGATTTAAGTAGTTTACTACATTTTATTCAAATTTTCTTATGTACCACTAAAGCGTAAAGACGTGCATTCTTCAGTACAAGGAATTAAGTGTTATGCATGGAAAATTTAGTTTGACCGTTGAATTAAATCCAATGTATATTTATACTATTTAATTGTATGCTAATCCATGTAATTTTCTGTCACCTTAACATTGTTTCTGAGTTTTAAAATGGACAGGAAAAAAAAATGAACGGAAAATTTACGTTTTTTTTATTTTTATGTTTTGAGTTTTTTAATAAACGAAAAATAAAAGAAATGGATAGAAAATTTGCCATTTTTTAAATGGATAGAAAATTTAGTCATTTTTTTGCCAAATTTTTGGTTTAAAATTGGTCTAATTTGGACGAAAATAAAATTTGAATAAGTAATATTTTTATAATTTTTATATTATCCTCAATTTTTAATATAATAAATTTTAAATTATAACATATGTTCCTAATTTATTTTTATCTACTAAACCTAAACTAATAAGAGGGAGAAACTTTTTGGTGCGAACGTCTTTGCATGCATTTGCTTCTCAGTTTTGTTACAATTTCCTTGTGAATACTTTATAATGGAGTATTAAGTTATGATTGAAATAGTAGATTACAATTAAACATGTTATTACCAGTGACTTAAATGTTTTTTTGTAAATATATTATTTAAATGATTTATGGTGTACATATTTAAAAGGGGAATGATTCATAGCATCTATTTACTATGGATCAAAAAGTGGCATATAGCATCTGTACCGTCAATTTGTTATTTGGGAACACATCGTCCGCTAGTTTTCTAGCGGACGTGATTAATCAAAAATTAAGACGCTAATGCCCCCCATACTAGCGGACGGATATTGCCATTCTGCGAATTGGGTAATTGGCTAGACCCTAGAATACATCAAATCGGTTATGCGAATTCGGTAATTGGCTAGAACCCTAGAATACAGCAAATCGGCAAAGGTAATACGCTACAGTGCCATTCTGCGAATTTGGTAATTGGCTTCTGCGAATTGGGAGCAAATCGGCAACAAGTTATCAAAATTAATCGTTAAGTTTGTTATTTAACCTCCAAAATCTGAAGGTGATTCGATTTTTGGTTCGGCCTATAGGAGGTCGAGAGCTTACGAAACTAAATTGTAGGCAGAATTGGCATTGAAACTTCAACAAAACACTAATAAACAGGAAAGTCACAGCAAATCAGAGGTATGTTATATGTTTATTTGAGATTTTCGTAAAGTTGGTACAATACTAGAATTTTAGGGTTATAGTTGCACTATACTTGGATTGTTGATTGGGATATATATAGTGGGGGACTAGTTGTTGTTTTGTGGAGTAATAAGGGAGGAAAATACATGGCTTGAAACATTTATCTATGTTAATGAAATCTGTTTTTATTTAGAATGCACATAAGTTGTTTGTACGAAGGCCTACAAGAGTTTCCAAGTACTTTTATGGGGTCACATATGGCTATTTTGATCAGATCAGTTTCCAAGATCTAACTGAAAGGTTTTATTATCTCTCAAGTACTTTTTGATTAGTCCCTGAGTTGAGGCTCTAAAGCACCGAGGTTATTTTTAATTTGTGTGTGTTCATGAGTGTGTGTGTTCAGATAGCATATGAAGATTTTGTCACTGTACTATTGAAATTAGTAGCAACTTTTAGAATTCCATGATTTATTACTACTTTTGTGTTTTTCCCGGTTACTACAAGTTAAACACTTGGATGAAAACTCTTGCAGGAACTGACAAGTGACAACTTTAAAGTTGGGTTGAGCACCTTTTATTTGAGACGTGTAGTTTAATTTCTCAACGTATTTGTAATGCTCGTTTTTTGAACTAAAAGATTGAGCTCTTAATACTTTTGCTTTAGAATTGTAGTCCATCTAGTGCAAAGGCTATTTGTACTCGACACTTTAAATCATGATATCAAATATCAGCAGCTTTATACCTTGGCTTGAAGTTAGAACATTTTATTTTCTCAACCTTAATTGTGTACATGATCTCCACTCTCTCAACATAGCTTTGGCGTGGTCCAAATAATGCTATAGGATTTGTTCAATTTACTGCCATAATAAAACTGTTGTCTTTTAAACCTTTTAGATCTAGCATCCATGTATATAAGCTTTTGTAATGTATAGCTATAAATTTCCTTGCTCTGATCTGTAATGATTTTCAAAATTGCTACAATGATATTAGGAATTTTCTGTGTTTTCGCATTGAATGTGTGTAGCATTGTTTATTTGTTCATTAACCAAACACCTAAAACAAATTCTAGCACGCGAGCTTGGTTAAATATATAATATTATTCATTTTAAATCCTTTTATTTTTATTTTACTTATGGAGAAAATAATATTTAAATTTACAGCTAACAGAGATAGTCAATCAAGGGAAGTTGGTTTCAGATGAGATTATAATAAGCTTATTGTCAAAGAGACTTGAGGCTGGAGAATCTAAAGGTGAACAACTCAGAGCCGTAGAACAAAGTTAATATAGTAGTCATATGCGGAGAGCATATTTTTCAACCTTTTTAAGAGGATATATGGATGACTTTTAAGTAGTTGTCCATTTTGTATTTTTTTAATTGTGGGTTATCATCCAATATTAAGTAATTATTCTTCTCTTATGTGGAGCATGTACTACGCTTTTATGTTTCCATTTATATTTTCTACCATATTATAGTACATTGAAATTATTACTTAAACATGGGTGCATTTTTAACTTATTAGGCAAAGTTGTTAATCCAACTAAAGTATACACTCGAAATATAGCAAAAACAGAATGCTTCATCGATTACTATCTCATTCTTATATACGATTCCATTACGTTCTTTTGTCTTTGGGAATACTTTTGCCACTTTATTCATATCTTATTGGTATAGTTTCAATTTTGAAAATTTAGGTGTTTTGAACCATGCTTGTGAAAAATCCTAGATGTATTGAAATGTAGAGATTATATACTTTAGAATTAAATTCATGGATTAATTGAGGTAAAAAGAGCTTTAACTTCTTCTTTTCCAAATCAAATGGCTGAGGCTTTAACTCCGTGTTTGTCCTGTATATAACTTCGCCTTGCCAACAACCGATCATATGAGTAACGATGTTGCATACGATTGTTTTTCATAGAGCTTACAATTTGCGTGATAATTGATAATACTAAAGCTTAATTTGGCTATCAATGTTACTCCTTCCAAAGGTTATTTAACTTTGTATTTGTTTGTTTTATATATTTGGTAGGTGGGTATGGACAATCTCTTTGTGGTGGGAGGGTCATAAATGTCAGTGGGGGAATACACTAACGAATTGGTATTGATGGAACTAACGATTGCAATCAAAGAGGCAATTAAATCGACTTTTAGTTTACGAACTAGACGGGCATTACTGCGTGGAGGATGAAGATAATGTCATCAAGAGTCTTGACAAGGGTGTGATGTTGCTTAACTGTTGATGTATTAGGTGTGTAATCAATTCAAATGATTTGATTGATCAATTCAAATTGTGTAGGCAGAGGAATACAGGAATGGAAGAATTTGAACTTTTCATCCGCTAGTAAGACTAGCGGATGCTGCTTATGCTATTATTTTGAATTAGTCAGCTGGGCATAAATGGGGGCAAGTCTTAATTTTTGATTAACCACGTCCGCTAGAATAACTAGCGAACGGCGTGTTTCCAAATTAAATCACTACCATTCATTTGTTAAACCGACGGTATAGATGTTATATGTCACTTTTTGATCCATAGCAAATCAGAGGTATGTTATATGTTTATTTGAGATTTTCGTAAAGTTGGTACAATACTAGAATTTTAGGGTTATAGTTGCACTATACTTGGATTGTTGATTGGGATATATATAGTGGGGGACTAGTTGTTGTTTTGTGGAGTAATAAGGGAGGGAAATACATGGCTTGAAACATTTATCTATGTTAATGAAATCTGTTTTTATTTAGAATGCACATAAGTTGTTTGTCTGAAGGCTCTGAGTTTCCAAGTACTTTTATGGGGTCACATATGGCTATTTTGATCGAGATCGGTTTCAAGATCTAACGAAAGCTTTTATTATCTCTCAAGTACTTTTTGATTAGTCCCTGAGTTGAGGCTCTAAAGCACCGAGATTATTTTTAATTTGTGTGTGTTCATGAGTGTGTGTGTTGGATAGCATATGAAGATTTTGTCAACATCTTATTGAAATTAGTAGCAACTTTTAGAATTCCATGATTTATTACTACTTTTGTGTTTTTCAGGATTCTTACAAGTTAAACACTTGGATGAAAACTCTTGCAGGAACTGACAAGTGACAACTTTAAAGTTGGGTTGAGCACCTTTTATTTGAGACGTGTAGTTTAATTTCTCAACGTATTTGTAATGCTCGTTTTTTTTGAACTAAAAGATTGAGCTCTTAATACTGCTTGCTTTAGAATTGTAGTCCATCTAGTGCAAAGGCTATTTGTACTCGACACTTTAAATCATGATATCAAATATCAACAGTTTATACCTTGGCTTGAAGTTAGAACATTTTATTTTCTCAACCTTAATTGTGTACATGATCTCCACTCTCAACATAGCCTGGGCGTGGTCCAGCATAATGCTATAGGATTTGTTCAATTTACTGCCATAATAAAACTGTTGTCTTTTAAACCTTTTAGATCTAGCATCCATGTATATAAGCTTTTGTAATGTATAGCTATAAATTTCCTTGCTCTGATCTGTAATGATTTTCAAAATTGCTACAATGATATTAGGAATTTTCGTGTTTTCGCATTGAATGTGTATAGCATTGTTTATTTGTTCATTAACCAAACACCTAAAACAAATTCTAACCTTGAGAGCTTGGTTAAATATATAATATTATTCATTTTAAATCCTTTTATTTTATTTTACTTATGGAGAAAATAATATTTAAATTTACAGACTAATGAGATAGTCAATCAAGGAAGTTGGTTTCGGATGAGATTATAATAAGCTTATTGTCAAAGAGACTTGAGGCTGGAGAATCTAAAGGTGAACAACTCAGAGCCGTAGAACAAAGTTAATATAGTAGTCATATGCGGAGAGCATATTTTTCAACCTTTTTAAGAGGATATATGGATGACTTTTAAGTAGTTGTCCATTTTGTATTTTTTTTAATTGTGGGTTATCATCTGAATATTAAGTAATTATTCTTCTCTTATGTGGAGCATGTACTACGCTTTTATGTTTCCATTTATATTTTCTACCATATTATAGCTGCCAGAATTATTACTTAAACATGGGTGCATTTTTAACTTATTAGGCAAAGTTGTTAATCCAACTAAAGTATACACTGAAATATAGCAAGAACAGAATGCTTCATCGATTGCTGTCTGTTCTTATTTCGATTCCATTACGTTCTTTTGTCTTTGGGAATACTTTGCCACTTTATTCATATCTTATTGGTATAGTTTCAATTTTGAAAATTTAGGTGTTTTGCAACCATGCTTGTGAAAAATCCTAGATGTATTGAAATGTAGAGATTATATACTCGAGAATTAAATTCATGGATTAATTGAGGTAAAAAGAGCTTTTAACTTCTTTTTTCCGATCAAATGGCTGAGGCTTTAACTCCGTGTTTGTCCTGTATATAACTTCGCCTTGCCAACAACTCTGATCATATGAGTAACGATGTTGCATACTGATGTTTTCATAGAGCTTACAATTTCTTGCAGATAATTGATAATACTCGGCTTAATTTGGCTATCAATGTTACTCCTTCCAGTGTTATTTAACTTTGTATTTGTTTGTTTTATATGTTGGCAGGTGGGTATGGACAATCTCTGTGGTGGGAGGATCATAAATGTCAAGTGGGGGGAATACACTAACAGAATTGGTATTGATGGAACTGCGATTGCAATCAAAGAGGCAATTAAATCAGCTTTTGGTTTACGAACTAGACGGGCATTCTGGTTGGAGGATGAAGATAATGTCATCAAGAGTCTTGACAAGGGTGTGATGTTGCTTAACTGTTGATGTATTGGGGCTGTGATTCGTTATCAATTCAAATTGTGTAGGCAGAGGAATACAGGAATGGAAGAATTTGAACTTTCCATCCGCTAGTAAGACTAGCGGATCTTTCTTTATCTTATTATTTTGAATTAGTCAGCTGGGCATAAATGGGGGCAAGTCTTAATTTTTGATTAACCACGTCCGCTAGAATAACTAGCGGACGGCGTGTTTCCAAATTAAATCACTACCATTCATTTGTTAAACCGACGGTATAGATGTTATATGTCACTTTTTGATCCATAGCAAATAGATGTTATGGATCATTCCCCTATTTAAAATAGGGCATTTTATTGTAGTTATAATTGTTATGCCTATCAGACCATGTTTCAGACTAATTTATTACTATTAGATTGTCTCTATATAGATAGTCTATTTTATAGTTTTGTGAACAAAAATATGAATTTACTATTATTTTTTATATCTATTTATTGTGTATTTAACTATGAGACTCATTTAGTTTTATTGATTGAATAGTTAGACAATTAGGAGAGTAAATTTTGAGTTTTTATTGTTCGACGACATTTTTTAGTAACATTGATCTTGTTCCTCTTAGTTCAATATATCAAATGTTGTATGACTAGACCTTGTGGAAATAAACCTAGTAAAGAAATAACTGAAATGAAAAAAAAAGAAGCAAGAGATATTGAAAAAAAAGTGTGACACTATGCGTGTGGCTGAGTATGTTGTATTTAGTGTTTGTTTTGAATATTATGGCTTTATTGGTTGTAATGGAGGTAATAATATGGTTGAACTTTCTATTTCATACTATGTGTATATGTTTGTTCATTGTTACTTGCAAAAATACACTTGTTTTTATTTGATAAGATGCAAATTAAACTCAAACAACATAAAAAAAAATATACTTGAAAAGTACTAATCATTATTTTAGTTTTCTCTAATATGTCAAAATACTAAGAGTTATGGAAATTAGAATTTGCATCCCATATTAAACTGATAACATGGGATTTAAATTTGCATCTCACATACTCATGTATGGACAAGGATGACACGAAATTTTTATTTGTCTGCACTGAAATGTAGATTACCCCATATGCTCATACAACTTATCTAGAGGCGGAACTAGGGGGCAGGGGGCATCTAACCCTGGTAGGCTGTCTATGCATGCATGAACGAGAATATGTATGTGGTCCCTTCTTAACTACGCCCCGCCCTGCCTATTATTTGTTGCATCTATAGGTTTTTCTTTCAGGCAACATTAGGAGAGTCAGTCCAGCCCAAATATATATATAGCTCATAACTAATTGTCATTTATTAGCTCATGCTTTAGACTAGAAATATTTTTTTATTATGAAATATCTTAACATTATACTACTATTTAAATGGAAATAGGTCTAAAGTCCCAAGAGGCTTGGAAGAAAATATGAACACCCAAATCAACAAATAGTTGGTTGGTAGACACATGCAAACCCCACTTTTGCATTTTCACTTGCAATGGTGGTGTATTTTGATTTGTTTTCTCATTTCTATGGATGAGCATGGTCCGGTTTAAGGTTCAAATCGCACACAAAACAGTTTGAGTGCAGTTTAATAAATTTAAAACTGTATATGAAACCGCTTATGATTGGTGCGGTGCGGTTTGGTTTTGAACCGTGCGGTGTTATTTCATTTGATGTAGTTTTGGTTCCAAAATCAATTGAAACAACAAAATTTTATACAATTTAAATTAACAATTTAACATCACACAATATTAAATTTCGCTTTGATGACACACAACAATCACTAAATTCTAATTGATAAGGAAATAACGGGTGGCTGTTCAGTGCTTAACTTGGGTATTCTGTCTCTTATTTTGATTCTAATTTGACAATGTTTATCCTTTTTAATAGGCTTTTTGTGGAAAAGTTACTTTGCGGAGGTAATAATTAAGCACATAGGAATAATTAATTAATTATATATATATAGCCAGCCTACATAGGAATAATTAAGCACATGTTATATATATATATGAAGCAATAAAATTAGAAGAGATAGTTTAAGTAATTAGTGAACCACACACACAATCACTAAATTCTAATTGATAACAATATTTTATTTTTAATGGGTTTTATTTGGTGCAGTTTCGGTTTTATGCATGCGGTTTTGCCTAGTAACCAAAATCAAATCGTTAATTCGATTTCAACTTACCTAAAATCGCTACATACGTTTTCAAACTATGCAGACTCGCAGGATATAGTTGGCTCCTCTTAGTCATACAACCGAAAGAAGCTCTTCAAGCGTCAATAAATAAATTTTTTTTACTGATGTATTTTGACTCCCCTATAAACACGTTCTGGTTCCGCCACTGAACTTACCATGTTCGTACTAACAAGTGAATAGATTTGATAAGCACATAATTCTTTGTTTTCTTTAAAGTTTACATGTCTTTTCAGTAGGTATCCCATGTCTTTTCAAGGGCTAGGTACCCATCCGAAGGGTCATCAACCCCTCCTATACATAGATAGGAGGGGCAGCCTTTATATTCACTCATTCATAAGCAACTAAGCATTATTAGTCATTTTAGTATTCTGTTTTCCCATCAGTTTCATAGTTTTAAAAAGAGAGAGTAATTAGAGCATTTAATTTTTGGTTCGTATAGTATATTTTTTGTAGTGCTGCTAAAGTATTACGGTGTCATTGTATCTTGGGAGACAAGTGCTATCAACTCCAAGCACCATACGGAGGGCATAATTGTCTTAAGGACATAGTACCAAGTACTAACATTGACAAATTATTTTTTACAAGATAAGTTCACATAAATATATATAATTTCCTTTAAGATTCATAACAAAATGTAGATAGCCTCATATAACTTACCATGTTCGTACTAAAAAGTAATTAGATTTAATAAGCACACAATTTTTTATTTTCTTTAAAAAATTCTTTTAATTATACACTCATTCATGTTACATTCAACTATGAGCCATGAACATAGAGAAAATGAAAAATGGTAGCAATCAGCATAAATAATTTATATTAGGTAGCAACTTATTTGTAATTTTAATATTTTTATTAAATTTATTTTGCATATTTTTATTCATGGTTCAATGGTTATAAATAATAGAAGGTTAAATTTGTAAAAGTAATTTTTCTTTTCTTTTCATTGAAAGTAAAAAGCGTAAGAAAAAAAATTTAAATTTATTTTCTTTCATATTAAAAACTCAAAAATAACACAAAAGAAAGTTTTAAAATTTTTATTATTTTCTTTTCTGTTCTAATTTAAATTTTCTATTTTTTTTCGTCCAAAACTCAGAAATAGGGTGTAAAAGTTTCTGTCCTTTGTTTGTTCATTTTGCAATTTTCACATTTTTAACATGCTAAAAATTATATGAAATTTGATCTTATGTTTTGATAGGAATGAGTATGATTTCATGCACAATTACGGTTGAAGGTATAAAAGGATTAACTTGAAAACAAGGGTGGGATGTGGATGCAAAAAATTACGGGTACATATTTCAAAACTCCGACAGTTAAACCGGGCAGTTAATTGGAAGCAGAAATAGAAAGTTGGCGAAGAAGTCTTGTTTATTTGTCATCCGGTTCTCTGGGTCGTTGACACGTGTGAGGTGAATAATATGTATGGAAACCCATACATATTCTGTATCTTTCTCCATTGCACTTGCTTCCGATCTCATCCCATCCCATCCTTCAAAAAGCAGTGTAAGCGATGGCCGAGCAGGCGGGCAGTTGGGACCCGCCTTGTAGGGCTGGCGGCGGGGATCACCGCGACCCGGAGCGTGCCAGGGAGGGGCCAAGTAGCGAGCAGAGGCGAGACGCTCAGACGGGCGGACGCGGACGCGAAGTCGCAGCCAGACACCGAGACTACCGGATCTAAATCGCGTTTCTTCGCTTAATTTTTTTTTTAAACAATCATGAAACGACGTCGTTTTACTAATTTTTTTTTTTATGTTTGTATTAGGTCTGGCCGCTTTTAACTTTTAAGAGTCTTAAGTCTTAACCCAATAACCCTTACTGCCTTAGCCCTTGCACTGCCGCAGACCCTGAAACCCAAACGCCTCTCTAGTCTCTTCATCTCTTCTTAACCGGTTAACCCTCGCCTGAGTCGCCTCCACGGCCAACTGACGCGGTGACGTGGTCTACTGGCTACTACTGTCTGCTGAGGCCTGAGCTGATCGAGATTTGGACTTTGGTAAGTAAAAGAATAAAATTGATTTTATATTAATTTAGGAATACTTGATTTTAATTGTTTTTCTGTTAATTTAATTGATTTTATGTTAATTTAGGAATAATTAATTTTAATTGATTTTCTGTTAATTTAATTGATTGTCTGTTAATTTAGGATTTAGGAATAATTGATGTTAATTTAATTGATTGTCTGTTAATTTAGGATTTAGGAATAATTGATTTTAATTGATTTTCTGTTAATTTAATTAATTTTCTGTTAATATAGGAAAAATTAATTTTAAATTATTATGAAATGTTTAAATTAATGAAATTATTCATTAGCGATTGATGTTTTTATTTATACTATAATACTAGGTTATGGATAAATACTTGATTAAGCGACAAAGAACTGTTGATTCTTCTAATAATCAAATACCAAGTTCTGAAGCAAGTGGTGATTTTAATAATTCACGTGTGGAGTTCAATCCAATGATATTGTTAGTGATCCGGGGTTACGAAATCAATTGAAGGCTTTTTCTTATTGTAATTAGAGATCAAGTTCAAGAGTATTTGACTAGAGGTCCATGTCAACCAATTGCCCATAATTATCCCCAAAAACTATTCTAATGTAAAGAGAAGCTTTACCCGACTTGGTTTAAAAATTTTGAATGGTTGGAGTATAGCATTTCGAGGATCGCGCCTTTTGCTTTTCTTCTTATCTATTTGGCCATTCAAGCAGAGTAGATCTTTTACAAAAAAGATTTCAAAGAATAGGAAAAGGCAATTGAAAAATTTCAAGAACATGTGGGTGCTTGAATAGTGCTCATAATGACGCTAGAATGCAACTTCAAGGTTTTAAAAATCAAAGGCGAGAGTGTGTCACATATACTACTAAAGACAAGGGCGAGAGATGGAGGTTCTTTATCGCACACGTTTAATCGGCGACTTTGGATATTACACGCGCTTCTTTTGAAGCAAGGTTTGTCTTTTAAATGGACATGATGAGTCATCGGCTTCATCAAATAAGGGAAATTTTTTTGAGTTTTTTTCGAGTGGTACAACCCTGAAATGAAGAGGTAAGCAAGGTAGTTAATAAGAATGCTCCTAAAACAATCAAACGACTTCTCCAAAATTCAAAAAAACTAACAAAGTCTTGTCTTTGTGGAAACTACACTTGCCATCATCAATGATATTGGGGACAAAATATTTTCTATTATGGTTGATAAGTCTCCGAGATGTTTCAATAAAGGCGAATGGGAGTTGTTTTGAGATATGTAAACAACCATGGAGATGTGATTGAAAGGTTTCTTGGTGTGGTACGTGTGCTACGACCGCGTCTATTTCTTTGAAGAATCTTTATTGATGAATTATTTGCAAAGCATAAATTGTCATTATCGAGATTGAGAGGTCGAAGGATATGATGGGGCTTCAAATATGCGAGGCGAGTTCAATGGATTAAAGGCTCTTATTTTAAAAGAAAATCCAAATGCAAGGTATGTCCATTGTTTTTCTCACCAACTCCAATTAGTTGTTGTTGCTGTTGCCAAGAACAGCCGTATTGTGAGTGATATTTTTCAATATGTTACTATGATTGTGAATGTGGCTGGAGCATCATGTAAAAGGAAAGATAAACTTAGACAGCTTGAACATGATAGGATCGTGGAATGTTTGGAAAAGGGGGAGATAGTTAGTGGTAAGGGAAAAAATCAAGAAATCAGTTTAAGAAGGCCATGTGATACTCGTTGGGGGTCACATTACATAACAATAATCCGTCTTATGTCTATGTGGACTTCCGTATTACAAGTGCTTGAAAATGTGCATAATGATGGTGCTTCTGATGATAATAGCGGTTTAGCCATGAGTTTGATTGATAAGATGGAGAATTATGAATTTGTATTTGTGATGCATTTGATGAAATATATATCAGAATCACAAATGATTTGTCACTTTGCCTTTGTAACAAAAAGATCAAAACATTGTGCGTCTTGTGAGATTGATTGGGGTAATGAAAGCTTCATCTACAAGATTTTAGGGAGGCGGAATGGGAGAAATTTTTGAAGGAAGTCAATATATTTTGTGAGAAGAACACGATCCCAATAATTAATATGGAAGAAAACATGAGATCTCGCTGATCAGAAGCGAGATTTGATGGACAAATTATTACTAATTTTCATCATTATCGTGTTGAGATTTTTTGTCGTATAATCTCTATAAATCTTTTTCATTATTTCTATCTAAAAATGTATCTTTTTTTAATTTTCATTATTACAATGTAGGTTGTTGATTCAATTGTTCGAGAGATGAACAATCGCTTTTTTGTAAGCAAGCACGAGTTACTTTTATGCATATCATGCCTTGATCCAAGGGATTCGATTCTCTCAATTTGACAAAAATAAATTACTCCGTCTTTGCGAGCTTTATCCGGAAGACTTCTCGTTGATTGATCGCATGATATTTGGGGATCAACTTGAAAATTACATTTATGATATGCGATCGATAGTCAATTTTCGGGATCGAAAATTTGGGTTTGGGAAGTCTTCATGAAGTTCGATTGAAACAAGAAGACGTATACGACTTTTTACATTGGTATATCAATTGATCGAGTTGGCTTTGGTTTTACCAACAGAATCGCATCGTTGAAAGAGTATTCTCTGCGATAAAATTGTCAAGATCGACTTGCGTAACAAAATGGGAGGCGAGTGGATGAATGATGGTCTAGTAGTTTATATTGAGAAGGATATTTTTCAACAATTGAAAGCGAATAAATTTTGAGACGCTTTCAAACTATGCAGACTCATGAGGATACAGATTACTTCTCACTTTCATCTGACAACCGAAAGAAGTTCTTCAAGCGTCAATAAATAATTTTTTTATTGATGTATTTTCTTACTCCTTAAATTATGTTACGGTTGCCCGCCATCGGTGAAAGATGGAGAGCCCCAATGAGTCATTTCCGGCTGCTGATGTGGACAAAGAATTGAATCCTGGCCACAACAAAAGTGTAGAGGTCGATTCCATTTCGTCACAAGTAGCACAATCTCTGGAGGATAAGGTCCGTAACCGACCTACCTACATCAAAATTCTCATATATGGTGCTAATTTTTTTCAGCTGAAATTATACATACATACATAAATATATCAATTTGTATCTGCAGGAAAAAATTGAAGCAGATAAAAAGCGAAAGGAGAAGGAGAAGAATGATGCATTGCAAACATTTAAGTCTGCCATTATTGTTTCAGGAGTCCTCATTGCGGTGGCGGGTGCAGTCTTTGCCATAACCAAGAAACTAAGAGAGAATAAATAAAGCTTAATTTATTAGTTAGATGGTCATTAATTGGATACAAATTGATATTATACCCCCAACAAACACAAATTTTTGTTTTCTGTTCTTCTTAATTAATTTGTTGGTTGGTGTCAATCTATGTTTTATATACTGCAGTTGCTTGCCGACTGCTAATTTATGTAGATTTGATTGTTGAAGAGTAGCAGATCGGCGGAGCCCTAATTGTATTTGTAGGGTCCGGATTAAGACGACATCCTAACAACAAACAATGTAATGTTATTGTCTTTGTTAAACCATTCATCCAAATCTATACATGATTTTTAACCTTTTATTTTTGCTTATAGTTTTTGAAGTTAGAATCCTATTTTGCTATATATTATAGATAAGATATTTGAAGAACATCATATATATATATAGAGAGAGAGAGAGCCGGCCCTGGCAAGGCTATATCGGCTACTCTACCAGTAGTCCATGATTGAGAAATAAATTTTTTTATAAGTTTATATATTTATGTGTATAAAAAATAAAATAATAAAAAATTAGCGATATTATCATTGAAAATGATATGTTAGAAAATATTAAATAAAAATAGTATACATCACCTATTCTCGAGTCGCCAAATACATGGTACGTAATACAAATACAATCTTAAATATACAACAAGAAAGTCATGTGAGTTTTAATACAAATATTGTCTTCTCTATAATATCCACTCTCGTAATAAGTCCTCATTACATTTATTATCACACTATTTAATGTAATAAAGGAGGACTACTAATACTATCATCCGACCACCACCCGCTCCCGACTAGTCCCGCCACGCTCTCATTTCCTCAAGAGAACAATGAAAGTTAAAGGGTGAGCTCAACTAGCCCAAGAAGAAATATTACGACTAAGATAATGCGTAATAAATTATCATTAGTCTTCAACAATGTTAAACCGATAAAATACAATAGACATCAAGTTTAATCATAAATGAACATGCAATCCATTAAAAGAGTCAAGAGAGAATAAAATCTACTATCTTTTATGATTTAAAAGGTTTTTCATCACTTTTATCACCGGAGACTCAAATTTTAATAAATAATCCACATCATCCCCGCGCACTACTACCAAGGATATTCATTAAGATCACAACCACAAATTATCCACGACTACGCCAAGGATATTCGTATTTCATCAATGGTCATGATCATGCCAACAACCGGCCATCAATGCACTACGCCAACGAGGACTTTTACCACATCATTTGTAATATTACTACCATGATTACACCGAATAATCCCCGGTCATAATCATACCAAGTCCATCTACGCACTACAGCCATGTACAAATGACTTTCAACAAAATATAAATACGAGGATGATGACAATGATATAAGAATTCAATAAAACAAGTTCAAGAATTAATTTATTCAGAACTAATAACGCCCAAATTGTCAACACGATACTTTTTTTGTAGAGTAAAAATTCAAGAATGCTCGTAAGAATATTTCCATGAAAAGATATCGATGAAGCGCAAATATATCAAGGATATTCCACTAATTTCATGGAGTATAAAAGTCAAAACTTTAACCAACCGAGTATAATAAAGAATGGAATAACAAAAGAAATCACCACGCACGCAGATTGCAGATGTATGTAAAGTTTATTCCAATGTAATAATAAATAATCTAACCAGTCAAAGCGTAATACGACCGACAGTGATATTCCAATGTAATAATAAAGAATGGAATAACAACAGAAATCACCACGCACGCAGATTGCATGTATGTATAAAAGTATTCCAATGTAATAATAAATAATCTAATCAGTCCCACAGTCGCATGCATGTGATGTATATTCCAATGTAATAATAAAGACGGAACCAGTCCCAACAAAACGCATGCATGTGATATTCCAAATGTAATAATAAAGAATGAATAACAAAAACGCATAATTCCCACGATAAACGCATGCATGTGATGATATTCCAAATGTAATAATAAATAATGGAATAATAATAAGAATTTCACCAAGTATAGGGTAGATCACAGATACAAAAGTTATTCCAATGTAATAATAAAGAATGGAATAATGTAAGTTCTCTTCATGAATATGAAAAAAAAATACCCCTTACCTTACCTAAAAAGAAGAGAGATTCACCTAGAGTAGTGGATATACTTGAAGAAACTTGCACTACGCCAAAGCTTTCTTAAACGCTAAAGAAATACGCCAAGATAAAGAATAATTCTCTCTACGCTTTCTCTAGAGTTTCAAAGAATTCGTAAGAAATAATGAAGGAATGAGCTTCTATTTATGTAAGAATGGATCGAATAAGAACTAATCCATGAACTATCCCGCATCGATTTACTTTAAACTGACTATTCAGATTGGTTTACAATAAAATATAATATATATTATTTATAATCTAATAAAACTAATAACTTTTAAAAAAGATTTTACTACGCAAACACTACGCAGTACTATGCAAAACACTACGATAATAAAATATAATATATTCTAATTATTATTTAATAAAAAATGAATAACTTTATAAAAGTATTCTGCTTTATATAAAAAGATTTTACTATTAGCCTAATAAAACGAATAACTTTATAAAAGTATTCTGCTTTATATAAAAGCTTTTCTGCTTTTATTACATTAATAATACTAATAAAACAAAACTTCATCATCATTATTATTATTCACACTATTAATCGACTGTGTCGCTCCTGTGAAAGAGGGGGCTTTCCAATAAGGATTTCTCCCTATCATGCAAGCAATTAGTGACCAAACCTCTCCTCGCGTAACTTCTGTACATCGTTAATATTGCAAATAATAATATTAATAACTTCATCATCTCAATTATTGATTTAATAATATATAAAATATCGACAATAATAATCAAATAAAACGGAGATACTATGCAACAATTATCAAGCAATAATCGAACAAAACCGAGTGATCACGTATAATCAATAATCAATACCGCTGCTACTACGCAACCACGCCAGATTCTCGCATTTTTTTAACACCGGTGTTTCAACAAAGCTAATCTGTAAAACTTCCGCCGTTATTTTCATAAAAATATTTTTGTCATTTTCTCAATCCGACAATAATTCCGCTGGGGTCCACTAATGATCAGGTCATTGCATTTAATATTCCCCGTTAAAACGAATATTCCCCACCAATCGAATATTATATAACAACTTCATGATTTTGCAAAATTTATAAATATTACCCACAACTATAACATTATATCAAATTCATTCCATAATATTTAAAAATGATAATTATAGAAAATTCATCTTTATTCATAAAAGTCAGGGTCTTACAATCTCCCCTTCTTATGAAATTTCTCACCTCAAAATTAGGGTACGACTGGTATGTCAAGAGGTAAGGATACCTTGATTTCATTTCAGATTCTAACTCCTGTGTCATTTCCTCAACATCGTGGTTCCTCCATAAAACTTTCGACTTGAGGTATAACCTCGAGCGTAGAATATGTTCCTTCTTATCCAAGATTTGAACAGAACCTCTTCATACGCTAAATCTTCCGCTATTTCGTCCGGCTTCTAACTCAATAATGTGGGTCGGTCTTTCACATATTTACGTAATATGGATATATGAAAAACGTTATGAACACGAGACATACTTCAAGCAGAAAGTTGAGTCTCTATAGCTACAAATCCCTACTCGATCGAGGATTAAAATGGGCCAATGAATCGAGGATCGAGCTTTCTCTCTTTCCAAATCTCGTAAATCCTTTCCATGGAGCAACACGTAACAACACATGATCTCCAATATCGAATTCCACGCCCTTTCGGCGAAGATCAAGATAACTCTTTTTTGTTTGATCTTGTGGAGGTTTTTATACGTCATTTGATCGTTTGAATCTTTTCCGTAGTCATACGCATTAACTCCGGCCCCAACAACGCTGCTTCACCCACCTCATCCCAAAGATACCGAGAATCGACACTTTCTTCCATACAACGCTCGAATGGAGCCATGCCAATACTTGCTTGATAACCGTTGTCAGAGAAAAACTCCACCAATGGTAAGAACTTGTCCCAACTTCCTCAAGTCAAGGACACAGTAGTCTTAATAAATCTTCAAGAGTTTGAATAGTCCTCTCGATTGTCCGTCCGCTTCGAGGATGATATGCCAACTAAATCGTAAATCCGCGCTCATAGCTTTTTGCAAACTAACCCAAAATCGTGAAGTGAATCTTCGGTCTCGATCGTAAACTATGGATACCGCATACCATGCAATCTTACAACCTCGCTTATGTATATACGAGCAAGACGCTCAAGTGTATAAGTTTCTCGATAGGTAAGAAATGAGCAGACTTGGTCAATCTATCAACAATGACCCAAATCAGATCTATGCCTCGAGAAACCTTGGGAAGACCAAGAATCGAAATCCATGGTAATGTGCTCCCACTTCCATTCTGAATTTCAAGTGGTTGCAATGGACCTTTTGGTACTGATGTTCCGCTTGACTCGCCGACAAGTTAAACACCTCGAGATAAACAACGCTATCTCTCTCTTCATATCATTTCCCCACCAAAATGTATGTCAAGATCACGATACATTTTGGTACTCCTGTGATGGATCGCAAACTGTGTGTCAGGCGCCCATCATGATTTTATACTTTAAATCGTGGTCGTTAGAACACAAAGTCCGGAGTCGACTCAAGTATTCCTTCTTCATCGATTCTTGCTTCCTAAGATAAGACCTTCTTGTACTTTCTTCCTCATACGATCACCTCCAGTCCAGAAGCTCGAGCAACTTTTAACTTTATCGATTAAAGCCTGCTTCTACTCAGATATTTCGCCATCATCACGCGGGTCCCCGGAGTCTTTATCTCTATCTCCATCCTTTGCAAGTCATACAAAATGGGCCTTCATATTGACAATATCGCACTCAGACCAAGATATGATCTTCTACTCAATGCGCCACCTACCACGCTCATTTTTCCAGATGGTATCGATGGTACGATCATAATCTTTCAACAGCTTCAAGCCAACGTCATTGCCGTCGCATGTTGAGTTCCTTTTGAGTGAAGAAATATTTGAGGCTTTTATGATCCGTAAAGATCTCCACTTTCTCCCCATACAAGTAATGCCTCCAAATTTTAAGTGCGAAGATAACAACCGCTAACTCTAGATCATGAGTAGGATAATTCCTCTCATATTCTTTGAGTTGTCGAGAGGCATAGGCTATGACTTTCCCATGTCGCATGAGAACACATCCTAACCTTTTGCCTCAAGATCACCAGAGATGACAAATCCTCCGAGCCGATGGTATTGTCGTAACAGTGCCGAAATGAGTCTTCTCTCGAGTTCTTGAAAACTCTTCTCACATTCCTCGCTTCCAACCAATTTTGTATCTTTCCGAGTCACCGAAGTTAATGGAGTAGCGATTCGAGAAAACCCTCTCACGAATCTCCGATAATAACCAAATGTTCGCCGAGAAAGCTACGATTTCTATTACCGATTTAGGTTGTTCCCAAATTTTGAATAGCTTCAATTTTGCCGGTCAATGATATTCCATGACTTGATACCACGCGCCCAAGGAATGCTACTTCTCAAGCCGTAACTCGTGATTTCTTCAACTTGGCATAAAGCTTATATTCACGGCTTTTGGAGTATCAAATTTCAAGTGTTGCTTTCATGATCTTCACTATTTTGAATAAATAAGGATGTCATCAATAAAGACGACCACAAAGTGATCCAAATATTCCTCAATACTCTGGCTCATCATATCCATGAAGGCAAAGAGAGCATTAGTCAATCCAAAAGACATGACTAGAATTCATAATGCCCGCATCGAGTTCTCGAAGTCGCCTTTGAATGTCATCGCTCTAATCTTCAATCGGGTGATATCCGAACGAAGATCAATCTTTGAAAAAGAATTTGCACGCCTTGCAATCGGGTCAAACAGTCATCAATACGCGGCAATGGGTACCTATTTTTGATGGTGACATGATTCAACTCCCGATAATCAATACAAAGTCGCATACTCCCATCTTTCTTCTTCACGAATAGTAATGAGAGAGACCCAAGGAGAAGTACTAGATTTAAACAATTCCTCGTGATGACCTCATTCGGGTTCTTTTCTCGGAGGTCACGACAAACGCCTCCTCGCACCAGGGCTTTGACTTTTTGGGGTGTCCTTTGGTGCCTCCATCCTAGTTTCAACTTGTCTTCTGGTGAACGACAAAATCGCCAGTGTCCTTCTCTTCCACAATTATAACATGCTTTTTCCACGGCATCGGCTTTGACCGATGTGTCCCTCCCTCCACATTTGAAGCATACGATAGTGGTCGCTCTCCTTCCTTAACAACAAAAATGTCGATGCCGACGCCTTTCCATCATTGTTGAATCTCCTTTCTTGAAATGTCCATTCTTATTGTTTGGCCATGATTACCACCGGTGGTTACCATTTCTCGCATGTTGATTCCTCCACGCTTATTGTCACCGCTCAATGATCAAGTATCACTAGTATTATCATTTTTCGTACACGCTTCTTTTTGGTCATGGGTTGACTCATTATCGCGCTTCCAATAATCGAGCCCTATTAACAACATCCTAATACAAACACGCTTTATGAGAGATAAGATATCGACGATCTCTCGTTTCAAACCTCTTAAAATATTCGCGGCCATTCTCTCCTCATTATCAACCAAATGGGACGCAAACCGACAACTCTTCAAAAACTTGGCTTCAGATCGCGACACACCTGGCATGTTGTTTTGCTCCAGCTTTAATGAACTCTACCTCTTTCATGTGACGAATACTTTCTGAAAGTACTTGTCGTTGAACAGCTTCTTGAACTTTTCCCAAGACATCTTCAAGCAAGCAGTTGAGTACGCTTTTACGATTCCCACCAAGAATCATCCTCTCGCCGCAAATATGAAGGTGGCAAAGGGAACCTTTTGCTTCCTGAGCAACCCAAGACATCAAATATCTTGTTGATCTATTTTATCCACGCCTCCGCTTTTAAGTGGTTTTGCTCTCCAAAAAACTCCGTGGTCCCAACTCCTTGAACTGCTTAGCGGTGATCGTCCGAGAGTCGCCAAGTGTTTCCACCGCATTTTTTGGAGAGCCGCCTTCTCGCTCGATGTCGCATGAATTGCATGAAGCCTCTAACATTTCCATCGCTCATCATTTGATCAAGGTTGTTGTTTGCATGAGGATTATCGCCTTCCCGATGCACATTGTCCTCGATTATTGATCTATGGAGACTCAACGGCCTCCTCGTGCTCCATCGATGTTCTCAACATTCTCTGATGCCATTTTCAAACACCGCCACAAAACAAGGGTTAATTAATATATCACATATTATCCCTATACTCCGACCCACCAATTAAATACCAAATAAACTTAGGTAGTCATACTAGCGTAAGGAATTCCCCCCTCCCTCCTAGTTCTTGTCTCACATCTCACCAGTGGATCATATCCCTAAGCTTTGATACCAACCGTGACGCCCCAAAATAGGTATACATCACCTATTCGAAAGTCGCCAAATACATGGTACAAAATACAAATACAATCTTTAATATACAACAAGAAAAGTCATGAGTTTTAATACAAATATTATCTTCTGATAATATCCACTCTCGTAATAAGTCCTCATTACATTTATTATCACACTATTTAATGTAATAGTGAGGACTACTAAATACTATCATCCTGACCATCACCCGCTCCCCGACTAGTCCCTTGCCACGCTCATTTCCTCAAGAGAACAATGAAAGAAAGGGTGAGCTCAACTAGCCCAAGAAGAAATATTATGACTAAGATAATGCGTAATAAATTATCATTAGTCTTCAACAATGTTAAATCGATAAAAATACAATAGACATCAAGTTTAACTCAGAACATGCAATCCATTAAAAGAGTCAAAGAGAATAAAATCTACTATCTTTTATGATTTAAAAGGTTTTTCATCACTTTTATCGCTGGACTCAAATTTTAATAAATAATCCACATCATCCCCACGCACTACTACTACCAAGGATATTCATAAAGATCACAACCACAAATTATCCATGCACTACGGGCCAAGGATATTCGTATATTCATCAATGGTCATGATCATGCCAACAACTCGGCCCATCAATGCACTACTAAGCCAACGAGGACTTTTACCACATCATTTGTAACATTACGATCATGATTACACCAATAATCCTCGGTCATAATCATACCAAGTCCATCTATGCACTACAAAAGCCACAAATGACTTTCAACAAAATATAAATATGAGGATGATGACAATGATATAAGAATTCAATAAAACAAGTTCAAGAATTAATTTATTCAGAACTAATAACGCCCAAATTGTCAACATGATACTTTTTTAGAGAGTAAAATTTAAGAATGCTCGTAAGAATATTTCCATGAAAAATATCGGATGAAGCGTAAATATCAAGGATATTCCACCAATTTCATGGAGTATAAAAGTCAAAACTTTAACCAACCGAGTATAATAAAGAATGGAATAACAAAAGAAATCACCACGCATGCAGATTCAGATAGATGATGTGTTATTCCAATGTATAATAAATAACGGAACCAGTGTCAAAGTAATAATACATGCCATGTGAATATTCCAATGTAATAATAAAGAATGGAATAACAATGAAATCACCATGCATGCGATACTTGTGATGATGTTTATTCCAATGTAATAATAAATAATCTAAATCAGTCCCACAAAAAAATGCATGTATGTATATATTCCAATGTAATAATAAAGATTTTAATCCAGTCCCAAAGAAACGCATGCATGTGATATTCCAATGTAATAATAAAGATTTTAACCAGTCCCATGTAAAACGCATGATGTGATGTTCCAATGTAATAATAAAAAGAATGGAATAACAAAGAAAAACACCAAGTATAGGTAGATCATCACACAAAAGTTATTCCAATGTAATAATAAAGAATGGAATAACATAAGTTCTCTTCATGAATATGAAAAAAAATACCCTTACCTTATAAAAAAGAGTACTCACCAGAGTAGGCGGGATATACTGAAGAAACTTGCACTACGCTTCAAAGCTTTCTTAAACGCTAAAGAAATACGCCAAGATAAGAATAATTCTCTCTACGCTTCTCTAGAGTTTTCAAAGAATTCGTAAGAAATAATGAAGGAATGAGCTTCTATTTATGTAAGAATGGATCTAATAAGAACTAATCCATGAATGGTCCAGATCGATTTACTTTTAAACTGACTATCAGTATTGGTTTACAATAAAATATAATATATTCTATTTATAATCTAATAAAACGAATAACTTTTAAAAAAGATTTTACTATGCAAAACACTACGCAGTACTATGCAAACACTATGCGATAATAAAATATAATATATTCTAATTATTGTCTAATAAAAAAGAATAACTTTATAAAAGTATTATGTTTTATATAAAAGATTTTACTATTAGCCTAATAAAACGAATAACTTTATAAAAGTATTTTGTTTTATATAAAAAGCTTTTTCCGCTTTTATTACATTAATAATACTAATAAAACAAAACTTCATCATCATTATTATTATTCACACTATTAATCGACTGTGTCGTTCCCGTGAAAGAGGGGCTTTCCAATAAGAATTTCTCCCTATCATGCCGCCAATAAATTAGGTGACCAAACCTCTCGCGGCGTAACTTCTAAACATCGTTAATAATGCAAATAATAATATTAATAACCCTCATCATCTCAATTATTAATATAATAATATATAAAATATCGACAATAATTGAATAAAATCGAATGACTTCTCACGTAAGATCAATAATCAATACCTTGCTTTACTATGTAATCACGCCAGATTTCGCACTTTTAACACCGGTGTTTTTAACAACGGGTGTTAACAATAATCGTAAAACTTCCGTCGTTATTTTTATAAAAATATTTTTGTCATTTTCTCGATCCGATAATAATTCCATTAATGATTGTGCCGTCCACTAATGATTCCCTCGTTAAATTTAATATTCTCCACCAATCGAATATTATATAACAACTTGCATACTTTGCAAAATTTCTAAATATTACCCACAACTATAACATTATATCAAATTCATTCCATAATATTTAAAAATAATAATTATAGAAAATTCATCTTTATTCATAAAAGTTGGGGTCTTATGATTTAATTTTTCAAAAAAGAAATTAATAATTTTATAAATAAATATTATTTTCAAGAAAAAAAGTGGAAAATTCTTCATATTTTAAAAAATGAAAAGATTTTTTTTTAAAAATCAGTAAGGTTTCATAAAACTTTTCTTTTTAAAATATATATTTTATGAAACTTTACTCATTTTATGGAAAAAATTAAAGTTTTTAATATTTTTTATTAAAAATAATAATTATTTTTAAAAATATTTAAAATATTTATTTTTAATTAGTCTAATGAGGTAATCTGAAAAATTAAAAGTTCAATGGTATAATCAGTAAAATGTGTCAACTACAGTAGATAATTCATTAGTTTTGTAGATAAAAAATTAACATCCGTTTATTTTTTTTAGCGGAATAAACCAATTTCAAAATAATAATTAGTTTAGTAGGATAATTTAAAAAATTAAAAGTTCAATTGTGTAATCTGTAAAACTAGCCAACTACAGTGAGTATTTCATTAGTTTTACCGATTTCATTGATATTTTCATTTTGTAGTTACATGTGATGATTCTTTGCTTTGATGACATATTAAAGTGTTCTTTCTTATTTTTTGTAAATTCTTATAATTTTAATAAAATTAATTAGTTGATAATTTATTTATTTTTTATTTAATTTGTATAAAGGGGCACACTTGAAAAATTTTGTCCTGGACCTTAGAAAACCCGGAATCCATTTCGTATATATATATATATATATATATATATATATATATATATATATATAGGGATGATGATCTACACCCACGACTGGTTGCGGATTTTTTGTCAGCCAGTAGCTAGGGGTGTGGATTTTTTTCGATTTTATCGATAATAGAACCGGTTCGAGGGACAAAGCGACAAAAGTTTGGTTTCAATCAATATAGATGGGTATTTCGGTACAGGTTGAGGAACCTATTTTGAATGCACCAAACCGGTACGTATCGGTTGAAGTTATTGTCTCTTTATTATGTAGTAGTCCCAAAGCACTCAATTTCTCTCACTAATTGGATTGGAGTATGAAGTTGAGAATGGAATGATTTATTCTTATGGAATGAAAAAAATTGTTTTTTGTTGTGATTGTAATGAATTGAGTCATTCTTATTCCTCTCAAATTTATGAATTTTATTGTTTGGGAAAGGAGAGTATGAAATAACTCATTTCAACTAGAATAGAATGAATCATTCTATTTTCCATTTTGTTCCTTCAATCCAAACTTAGCATAAGTTTTCTTTTTCTTCTAAAGAATAAAGGAAATAGCGGCACGGATGGCTCCACCACAACCACCAGTAATAAAGGGCCATCTCAGTACGTCGGTGATTTGTAAGCAGAAGTCAAGTGAAAGAGATAGAACTCTCAAAATTATTTTCCAAAATGGGTTTTCTCCTTTTTAAGATATGTATTTTCTTTCTCATCTTCATTGTGACGCCCCCAAAATAGGTATACATCACCCATTTTGAGTCGTCAATAACATGGTACAAAAATAACTACAACTTTATTAATACAACATGAAAATTGTGAGTTTAAATACAAATATTACCGTCTAGACAATATACACACCCAAATAAGTCCTCATTACAATTATTAGTACATTATTTTACAAAAATGATGAGGACTACTAAAACAACTTTTTAGAACCATCATTCCACACCCCGACTAGAACTCGCTACATTCTTGCCTCCTGAGAAAAAAAATGAAACAAAAAGGAAAAGGGTGAGCTCAACTAGCCCAGTAAAGAATATTATGACTAAGATAATATAGAACAAATTATCGTTAGTCTTCAACAGGGAAAAATCTGATAAAATACAATAGACAACAAGTTTCAAATCAATATTCGCAACGAAAATAATAAATCATAGATGAGTTATGTAGAGAATGAAAACTACTATTATCTATGAATTTAAAAGTCCATCATCAATATTTTATCCCTGTAACATCAATCAATATACATCTAGAATCAAATATTCATCTTTGCACTATAGGCCAAAGATATTCATCAGTTGGTTATGTTCATCTCAACACATGTACATCTTTGCATTACAGCCAAAGATATTCATCATAAAATCACATTAATCTTTGCACTACAGGCCAAAGATATTCAATAATATCATCATTTAGGACTGTGGATGATGAAAAATATTTTAAAGAAAACGAATTCAGTGAAACAAAAGAATAAATATTAAGGATTCGTATATCGGTTTATCCATGTCCAAAAATACCTCATAAATAATCATAGTGGAGTAAAATTCAAGAATGATCAAAACATGGATACAATCAAAGCTAGTATCCATAATAGATATTTTGGACGAAAAGGAAAAAAAAATTCATTTTTCGATGAATAGTGCCGTATTCGTGAATAGTGACGTATACGTGAATAGTAATCCCGACACAAAAAGTTTTAAATTTGATTAAAAATTCAAACCAATATTTTGGCATAATGATATTGAAGAAAATAATATCATTTAAGAAGAAAATAACATCACTTACCTTGAAAAGATCGTAGTTAAATTTGAATATCTAGGATATAATCTTTCAAGGAAACTTGCACCGAGATATAGAACACTTAGAGTATCAAAATACTCACAAGAATACATTCGATAATATAGAGAGAAAGGGAGAAAACTTGAGTTTACGGTGTGATTTTCAATTCTAACCTAAGCACCCTATTTATAAGAAAATGCTTAGAACACCAAAGCAGAAAATTTAATAAAATATTAATATATTTATAAAATTTTCCTTAGCCTACCTTGACCATCTGTATTCAGCCACCAAATAATGACAAAAACAAAAAAACGCGTTTTGTTATTAAAAATAATTAAAATTTTAAAATCAATTATTTGAACTACTGAACTTCAATAATTCATAATAAATAGCCCTTTATCAAAAAATTCGAACCACATGTTCTTTCCATAGGAAATTCCATTCTCTACAACTTTGTAAGTTTAAGTTTTCCAAATTCCAAGCGAAGTTGGACCAAATCCACAAACGCAAGGCGATTTTACATTTATAACCAATTTCGGTCAAGAAATGGGGTCCACAGACATGTTTAACATGTTTTAAACAATTTTGCAACAAAAGTACTCTTCCTCCTCATATATTCAGATATCCCACATTCATTGTAAAAAATATCACCATTATTTTATTATTAAAATATAATAATATATTTAAATGAATTATTTATCGAAAAGATAAAATAACAATTTTTCAACAATTGTCACATTAAAAATTTTCTCCATCTATATCCACATAAAATGAATATTTTCCTTATCATATAAATCAATAATTAATTATTCACAAATAATATTACGAATCATAATATCTTGATGACCAGTAGCCTTGGAAAGAGGGGCTTTTCAATAAGGATTTCTCCTTACTGGCGTGCAATTAGGTGACCAAACCTCTCTTTAGATAGAACTTTCTAGACA
The DNA here is from genome assembly GCA_020205605.1 of Panax ginseng. Taxonomy (NCBI): domain Eukaryota; kingdom Viridiplantae; phylum Streptophyta; class Magnoliopsida; order Apiales; family Araliaceae; genus Panax; species Panax ginseng. The sequence goes on from CM035144.1 coordinate 120,523,835, forward strand.
TTGCCAATAATGTTATCTAATAATATTATTCAAATAATATGAATTATTGATCCGATAATGAAAAAAGCGTAGTAGTGACAATTATTGAAACAACAATAATATAAAATATCAACGTAGCAATTATTGAATCAATAAAATATTGAATAAAGAATTCACCATAATAATTATTGAGTAATGCCTTCCTACGTAAAATTAATAATTAGTGCAATACCGCCATGCTCTTTGTGTTTTAACCACCGGGTATTCCAACAAGATTAATCTGTAAATAACTACGCCGTTATTTATAAACAACGTATACTTGTCGCTTTCTTCATCCAATCGCTTTCAAGTTATGGGTCCCACACAAGGTTCTTGTTGTCGTATTCGAATATTCCCCCCGGTAAGAATATTCCAGGACCAAATGAATATTCTTCGATAAAAATGAATATTTTATAACCAGCATACTTGAAATATTTGCGCATTTAACCCATAACTAACCACATTAATTAAATCAACCTTTACTATTTTAAAATAATAAATAGAAGAAATGTAATTTTATTTATAATAAGTTAGGGTCTTACATTCATGGTTCCTACGTATATATTGCTCACGATTTGTAGATCTTGAAGAAAACTTAGATGGATTTTTGTTTTTGTTTTTTATATTTTACTGTACTTCAAATGGATTTACATATTGAAGATAATGGAGCCCTTTTTGTTTTCAACATGGTAATTTTACCTCTAAAGCTAGCAAAAAGGGGTTTCTTTCTGTTTTCTATGTCTGGATAGTTGAAATTGTGATATGTTAATATGTAATCTCTCTGTGTGAGTATATTAGTAAATTAGTTATACATACGTGTTGTTTTTTTTGATACTGTAATGTGTTTTTGTTTCAATTTCTGTTGAAACTTGACTCTGTTTTTCTTTCTTTTTTGGTAATTTGAAGGATAGAGAATTAGAGATACTGAATCAGTGATGCTTAATCTGTACAAGAATGGGTACAAATCGGTATCCATTTTGTATCGAACTGACTAATCGATTCGGAACACCTATCTAATCGGTACCGCTACCGGTACATAAATTAAGATATTTTTAATAATAATCCGTACAATATAATTTGGGTCAATCCGTACAATTATTTACCGATACACAGTCTTGCAACCAACTAATCTCCTACCATTTATTTTCAATAGGAAGCACCTAGATCAAATCTTTCATTCTCGCGTATGTTAATTAGTATTCACAATTAATTCATAATAATTGTTTACATTAAAAAATCTCAAGTGTCGGAACACTCCCTCTTTCATTTGGTAACTGTTTATACTTTCATGTTTTTTTTTTTTTTTTGTGTTTCATATGCTTTTACTTTACTTATTTTTACTTGTGAAAACAAAAATTAAAAAGAAAATGTTTGTTACTTTTATTTCAATGTTAGTTTTATTAATTTTTATAAAGATAGAGTTTAAAATTTTGTTGTTCACAAGGTTCAATTCTTGGATCTCATTAAAGTTGGAATGACTGCTTGTGGTGTCAAAATTAAAGAAATATTTTTTTTTAATTTTATTTTACTTCTACTTTTTTCAAAGCAAAAACAATTACCAAACGTTATTTTTTACTTTTTTTAATTTCAAAAAAATAGAAATATAAACAAAAAAAATAGAAGCAAAAACAGTTATCAAAGGGACCCTAATTTTCCGTACTTTTATCTGTAAACTATTCCCAGTCATATTGAATCCGACTCAAACTGAAAGTTTAATTTAATCATTAACTTTATTGTAGGAATATATATAACTTTTAGAAAATGACAAGTTCTAATTATGGGAGATTACTGAAGTATTCTTGACAATAGAAAGAATTATATAAGAAATCAAATGTGATTTTAAGGGAATTTGAATTAAATTCACTTTACTAGTATTTATTCTGTAAATATAGAGAGCATAAACTAGTAAAGTTGGGACTAGGATCATCTTTACAAAAATTAAAAATTAAAAAATTAAAAAAAATGATAACAAACACTTATTTGTAATATATACAAGGAAGGGGTGTTTGTTATATGTCATGATAAATACTCTTCTAAATACAAATATCTGATTACCAATAACAGAAAATTGTCACATTGTGTCATTTATATTTAATAGAAAATATGTGATTACCGTTAAATGTTTTTGTGAGTGTTTGATACGAATTCAAGATTGCTGGATATTTTTTTTATACTGATCTTTTACTAAAATACCATTGTACTAATTTTAGTTGAATGACTCACTCATATGATTATTGTCAAATATAATTAACAATCTTTAAAGTACTATGAACTAATTAATTGTGTAATGTGTATTAGTTAATAAATCATATTAATTTTTTTAATATTATATAAAATAACAATTTATGGTTTATTTTATTATTATGTACAAAATTTTCAAATACGTCGTTAACAATAAATTAAACTTATAATAATAAATAACAAACAACACCGCATACTTTATATGAAGAATGAGTTATTTTAGTTAAACTAAACATGTCTATAAACAAAAAAATTTAAAATAAATATAAATTATGCAACTAATAAAGATATTTATATCCCAAGTGTTAAATATAAATGATATTTTTGTTTAAATAAAATTTCAAGATGACCAATATGTGGTGATATCAGATAACCACATATTTTTTGGTCATTTAATTATTAAAAATCTTGACAATTTACTAAATTATCAGGAATTTAAGATTATTAATGTAACAAATACAATTTATAAAAATGACTCACATTACCAAGATGTGATACTCTTTAGAGTTTAGATGATCGGAAACAAACGAACTTAAGTAGCAACCGTAAAAAGTAAAAAGATTTTATCCATTAAGCCCAAATAAAAAGGGGGGTAAACTCGAAGTTAGTCATGGCTAAATGCAAATAAAGGCGGGAATTCTTACCGCCATTTTCACCCCCAAAGGCCTTTAGTCGCTTTACAGACCTTATTAGTTTTCGAGTTATCAGTTCGGTCGATCAGTCTAAGGTAACATCAAACCGATCTATTTTCCGGTGATATTTTCTGAGAATTAGGTAACTTCTCGATGCCCTGATTCCTCTTTTTGAAATCCTTGGTATTATGTTCTATTTTTTGCAGGATAAAAACTTTGCTCTTCATTATTTGTATATGAATGTGATATTGTTTATCTAATTTGAGGTTTTTTGCAGTAGACTCCTTATATTTTTCGATTAGAGATTTAATTGCTTCCAGTTTACATGGTATTGAATGATGCCCTAGAAGTTGACCACTTCCCATTTCAATTGGTGAGCAATGAGATATGCGAACATAGATCTTATAGTGATAATGTGGAAAAAACTAGGTTTAATTGCTTCATGATAGACCTCATGATTTTTTTGTGTATATATATATATATATATATAGGGAACACATCCATCGTAAGATTATCCTTACAACACATCGTGATCGTCCATCAATAAATCAAACGGTTAAATAGAGCTTCGTTTGCAATTTAGTTTTCAGTATTCTGCTGTTTAACATTGCGGATAGGTCAGATGAGCAAAATACCACTCCTAGTATAAGTTCCCGGTCCGCAGTATTAAACTACGGACGCTAGGTAAAAAAAATAATAATTCGGCATTCGCAGTAGACCTCGTGATTTGTGTGTGCATGTATATATATAGGGGACATATCTATAGCTAACGTTGTCAACTTAAGGTTATCCTTATAACACATCGTGATCGTCCATCAATAAAATCAAACGGTTAAATAGAGCCTCGTCCGCAATTTAGTTTTCAGTATTCTGCCGTTTAATATTGTAGACGGGCTAGATGACCAAAAAACCACTCCTAGTATAAGCTCCCTGTCCGCAATATTAAACTGCGGACGCTAGGTAAAAATAATAATCCGGCATTCGCAGTATTATCCTTCGGAGCCTAAAAACTATTATTTTTTTTTTAATTTTCCATTCCAATGTATTTAACACGAAAAGCTTCATCCTCTGTATCACTTTCCCTTCAAAGTTGTAATCTTCCACTGAAAAATCTGTTAGCAAAGGAACTTTGCATTCCTCCATTTTTGCAACCAGAGATAAACATGTCACTGATAGTAATCTAATGGCCCAATATTCCTCATTCTTCGAAAAAAATAAATTGATATGATAATTCTAAACTCTTATTAATCACAAATGAATTAATAATCAAATTGATAACTTACAATTCATATTCCTTACAGTGTCATCTTCTTGAAATTTATTTAAACAAACAGAGCACTTTGTTCCTTCCACAAAACCTTCACCCCTTTTATACTTCCAAATTGTGATGGCACTGATGACTGATGGTTGAAGCCCAATAGTTCTGATGTACCAAATCGGATGATCCAATACAGCCCCATGATCTTCTTCATGGTTTTTTTCTTCTGATTCTGTCTGTGGACTTGATCTTTGCCTTGATCTGCATCTATACCAAGCTATAAAACACTTGTAATTAGAGGGGCTGAGATTTTGTTGTATTGATGTGGAGGATCCATCGGAGGTGTGATTAATATAGGTGGCGGCAACGGTGGGCGATGGGATTTGGGATAAAATTTTATGGAGGATCCATCGGAATCATCTTTTGGCAAAGAGGGGTAACTGCCCTTAGAAACTTCCCATCTCTCTTCTCTGAGCCTCATTCAATTATTGAGCTTATGGCTTTTACCCCTTTTCCCATTCTTTGTGTCATAACTCATTATTATTAATTAATTTTAGGCTCCGCAATTTAAAATTGCAGATTATATTTTTAAAAAAAAAAATTTAGGCTCTGTAGTTTAATACTGCGGACAGAAAATTTATACTAGGAGGGGTATTTTAGTCATCTATCCCGTCTGCAGTATTAAACTGCGGAATACTGAAAACTAAACTGCGAGTGCGACTCTATTTAACCGTTCGATCTATTAATGGACGATCACGATGTGTTGTAAGGCTAGACTTTTTTTACAACGTTTGCTATGGATCGGTCCCTATATATATATATATATATATATATATATATATATATATATATATTTGACAGGTAATTTTTACCGCAAGAGGTTATTCCTCAAGGGCAAAAGTTTGTTTGAGCAATTTTCTCAGCAGAGACCGATAATGTTTTATTTTTATATTTTTGGGTGCTAAATTGATAATGCTTGAAGGACATGGATACATCAAACCCTGCAGTTTTTGTCAATGCTGAGCTGCTGAGGGCATATATGGGACGGAGGGTGCGGACAGTGATTCAAGTTATACGTTCTGATGGTGGTGTTGTAATTGGAAAATCTTGCGATGATCAGCAAATTGTTGTTAAAGGGCAGTTGCCGGCTCCTCTTACTTCTTTTGTGGAGGTCATCGGTATTGCTGACAGTCATCAGTCCATCCGTTCTGAAATAGGAACCATCTTCGGCGATGCATTTGGTATGATTCATGCTTCTTTATTAAAATGTCCTTGATATTCCTATTTCGTGGACTGCTTGGGTGATGGCCAGCATTTCTTGCTCCTTTTTCTTTTCTCCCAAGTCCCATTTAGTTCTTTTCTTTTGAAACTTACATTGGATTAGTTATTTGATAGTGCATGACTTTTAATCTGAAGTGCTTCTGTTTTTTCTTCCTTTGTACAATTGGCAGATATGCAGAACTATAACCAGCTTTGCAAACTCGCGAATGGGGAGTATAAAAACTTGTTCATATAAGGAGGCACAATGACTGTGCTTTATACAATGCTGTAAAGCAAGCAGTACCTTTACATTGAACATTTTGACAATGTATACTGGTATTATATGATGGTGCTGTGCTGTCATAGTATAATTCTTTCTCCTATGGGTAAATGTTAATTGACATCTTAAATTTATTTTTGCAATTGAACAATTGGCCCCATTCTAGTGCTTCACAGGTCACAATACCAGGTTATCTTTATGGGGAGCCTCTTTGGTTCTTGTAGTTCATAAAAGGTGCAGTATATATGTCCTATGCTCCTTTCAGACATGCCAATATACTGAATATTAGAAGCCATGCTCCTTTTAGACATGCCAAGGAAAATTTCATTATTGGTGCTTGGGTTAATGAGTTGATTTACAGTTTGTTGCATCTAAAATAATTACTGTTGTTTGACATTTGTGATTGGGTGACATGTGGAATTGTGTAGTATATTATTGTGTTTTTGTGTTCTTTATTTTATGTTGAATCTGTTTATGAAATGTCATTATTTAAGAGATGATTCTGGGCTTTCAAATGGCGTGGGAAATAACAAGTTGGGTAAAATACATTGGAGATCATTAGACATGTGCTGATTCAATGGATATCAGTCCTTACGTTTGTTAAATGAAGACCCATTTCTGAAGGCATGAGTGGAGCCGTGGAGGTAATATTAAACTGTGTACATGTAAATGTAAAGTCTTTACAAAGAATGGATAAACGTAAACTTACCATAGTGATGCAATACGAGGCCTTCAAATTAATAGTAATGGTGATTACGACTTGTCTTGCTTATAAATTAATCAGATCAAAAGAATTTGTTCATACACTTTCGTAACCGGTAACTTAACTGAGCTGAAATGAAAGTTTGGCTTAGGCGCTGTTTGATAAAATAAATGAAAAGTTATGAATGTATAAGAGAATTTAAATGAGTTGAATGAAGTAGAAATTTTGAATATAAAATGAAATGATCTGTTTGATAACTGTCTGTTTTAAAATATTTAAATACGTGTATTTTTCTGTTTTAACCTTTTGGATTATTATGAACAAATTTATTATGTAATTATAAATAAATAATGATATTTAAGAAAAAATAAATATAAACTTGTGAACAATCTTTGGAGTATACTATTAGTAATATAATTTTAGGAATAAACACTAATTTTTTTTATAACATTCTCTATTAGTCCATAAAACAAAAACAAAAGACTGCAACAATATTCATTAAATTGATTATTGACCAATTTGTTAAAGGAAAAATATTTTGTAAACAACAAAATTTGTTTGCGATAGTAAAAAAAAGATGGATATTAAATGAACTTTTTAATTGTCCATGAGGGTAGTTAGGTAAAAATATTATTCAACACTATTTTTTACTAATTCAACCATAAATTTTGAATGAATCGTTCAGACACATTCAGAGTTTATAAAACAATTAGTCTGAATGATTAAGGGGGTGCTTGTTTGATAAAAACTGAATAAATCTGAATCTGAATGAGCTGAATTTGAATGAAAAAAGTTGTTTGATAATTGACATGTCTGAAACATCTGAATAATATATTTTTATTATTTTACCATTCTAAAAAAAATTAAAATTATTGTAAATTTATTTAATAATAGTTAATATTGTAAAAAAAAATCATTCAACCAAAAAAATGGAACTTAGCCATTCAGCCCAAATCATCTGAATGGCTGACCGATTCAGATAATTTTTTTTCGGAAACAAACGCACTGAATGGCTGAATCGATCAGTCATTCAGTGCTAATCAAACAACTCCTTAATCGGTCAAAGATACTCCTTCAGATCTAAACAAACAATCTCTTAGTTTTTCTTAATTGTTTCAAATATTTGTATATGATATATTTAAATAGTAATAATAACTTTTTTAATAAAAATCTTAACATTGATAAATTTATTATTGAAAAAATTCTATGATGAAATAAGTAGGTTGCAACTTTTTTTTTGTAGACAAAAAGGAAGGTGAGTCACGTTGGTGTGAGAGCTACCATACAAAACGCCAAAACGGCATTGTTTTGTGTAATTGAATATTTTTTTTTATGTTATTTATATAAAAATTAATTTTTATAATTTTTAAAAATAGTATTATTACAAGGGATGTCTCACGGGTGAGGTGTCCTTCACCTCTTGTACTCTTTTTTTTTTTTGTATAATATAAAAATTAGTGAAGGAGAAATAACAGCAAACGCCATACATGGTCAGCAATGTGCACAAAAACTAAATAAATGGTTTTGGCAGTAGATATCTATTAATATAATAAGATAGAATCCATTTTGAATTTAGATGGGAAAATATAAATACTGTTCAGATTCTTTCTAATTGATTGGGAAAATATAAAAAAAGGTTTAGATTCATTTTAATTGATTTGAGCGAGAAAAAATGATGAGAGAGAAAGGAGGAGAGAGAGAAAATAAAAGTGGAATTATTAAAACGGGCAAAGAGAGAGGATTTTGTTATGCCGAACCTTTAGGCACGGACAATTACTAGTCAGTAATATATATTAATTTTTTTTTTACGATTTGCAAGAGGCTGGATACCAATTGAACCAAGTTCAGTTGGTGATTATAAGATGTTAATTGTATAATTTAAAATTTTAATACATATAAATAATGATAATTATTACAAATTAATTAAATAAAAGATTCATAAATTAATTTTTAAAAGTCAAAATATACACCTAATTGAGAAGTGGAACTGTAAGGATAAAAGGTATTAACTTACTAATTTGGTGGTGTTTGATTGTATCTTAATACTCTTTTCGTCCCATGATAAAAGTCTTTATTATTATTTTGGGTAGTCCCATATTAAATGTCTACTTTCCTTTAATAACCAAATTTTTACACATTTTTTCCTATTATGCCCGTAGCATTTAAAATAATTAATGACATATTATTATGGTTAATTTTGTCATTTCATTCCTCTTCTTAATATGCGTGAAAAATCTACTAAAATTTTTATATCTTAACAATTCATTTCTTAATATATTTTAATAATCTATATTTTTATATTGAGAAGACCTCCTAATACAAATACTTAGCTAATTAGTTACAGTAATATCCTGTAACTGCGAACCGCGATAAAGTTGGGGTAAGATCGTAATAAATAGACTTGCCAAATTGAAAACCTAATAAGCCAGCGGTCAAATTTAGGGTTTCTATTATACGCACGAAACTAAACTAAGAGAAGGGGAGAATCATTTGCGCCACTGGGAAGACTCATACTGGTAAGCTCTTCACTTATTTATTCTCTGCATATATGTAGATATATAAATTTGTATATATTTTGTGTTATGTGTATCGCTTCGCGTTCTTACAATATATTAGGATCTCTCCTTCATATCTGAGGCTGTTAGATGGGGCGTTAATCATGGTTATTTATTATTAGGGTTGCAATCTAGTTTGTTGGACAATTGGCTTGCAATTGACACAACTTCTGCATATATTTTGAATTTCGTTTTGGGGTTTGCTTTTTAAAGGATAATAACTTTATCTAAATGTATGACAAATTTTACTCTTTGAGATATGAAGTTGCTTTGATATGATTTTGAAAGCTCAAAAGCAGCATTACTATTTAGTTTCAGATGTTGTGGTCATAATAGTGAAGTACTATGTAGCAACTAATTGCTAGGTCTAGGAAGAGTTTGATAATTTTCCAAAATTTTATGTGAAAAATGTGATCATTTATTGTTGGTAAATTTGGAATATCAGTATCATGTTTTTCGATTGGCAGATATAATTTGTTCAAATATTCATAGATTTTGTTTCAAGAATTCCATGAGACAATGGGTGCCTTTGAAAAAGTTAAGTTTTGATTTCTGGTCTCCTCGCATACCGCTTCCAACTACTGAGCTTCTCTCCAACCTTACTTGCTTTTGGGAGATGAAGATTTCCCACTTTTATAAATATCCAGATTGATGAATAAGTTGAATAAGATTCAAATATCTATTACCAATCTGACTAATATTACCTACCCATTGGCCTTATCAATTGGTGTTGCATCGAGCAAAGGTATCAATCATTTTGTACTCAGTGTTTGGATCGATTTGGAGTTTCAAGTGCTGTATACTATATAGGCTAAAATGCATTGCGCTAGTGGGTAACTTTATTATGGATGCATACAATTTATAATTCTCTTAGATTTTTTAATGCAATAAAGTTAATTTCATAAAAAGAGGTTATTAAATTCATAGACAAGTTGATTGTTTTAAAAATAGTTTAGTATAAATGTGATGTTTGAGCATCCAATGATAATATATAATATTGATATTTTTGCTATTAGAGGTAAATATCTGGGTACCCTAATTTTGGAGTGTATTTAACCCTTAAATTCGAACACCAGAGTAGCATGCAAGTACAATACATGGTACATGGTTTCAGGTCAGGAAATGTTTGATAACTTTCTTTGTAGTATACTGTAAAGTAAGCAGTTAATTATGGATGGTTTTGTTATTCTTTGGAGACTTGTATTGGGGTTTAGGTGGAAAGAGTCGTTACTATGAAGGGTTTGTATTTAAATCGAATAAATGAACTTTTTGAAGAAACCAACTTTGCAGAAGAGAAAAACCTGAAACTTGGATCAATTTCTTTCTTCAATTAATTTGTCTAATTTAGTCTTTTATCAGGGTGCGATTATGTTTATAGTACTCTTTTAGTCTTTTCCTGACATCTAATGCAAACTTGCTTATGTATATTAATATGAAGTATTGATATTCTCATTGATGGATAGGAGAGAGAAAAAAAGTGAAATTAGAGTGTAAAGTTTATATACTTTCTACAATGAACTTAATACCCATACATAAATTGTAAATTTTAAGCTCGTCTTTTGGTGATACTTTTTTCACCTAGAGTTTCATACTAGAGTGGTTCTTCTGTTGTCTTCGTTTTTCTGCTTTTCTTAGTATTAATACTTATTTAGGATCATTGTGCCCTTCTAAGATTCTATATTATACCCCTATGAAGTTACCTCTAGGGATTAAGTCACATTTGAAGTGTGAATTAATCTGCTTGTTTGATACATGGTTGTTTGTTTGGAAATTGAAACTAATATGGTGCTTATCTGATCTGAATCTTCTGATATAAGCAAATGGTCATGTGAAGTGCATTTAGATTGCATATTGCTCAACAATCGAACAGTCTCATCTAGTGCATTGATTTGCTGCAAAAAGAATGTGCACTGTATCATAGATAATTAGATATAGAATTGGATTTTTTTACTGTTCTACTATCATCCAGGGTGTTTTAACTTTCTGTAGCTGTTTTAAGATACGTATGCTCAAGTCTTATAATTGTTGTTGCTTGGACTATTGAAAATATTATACTTGCAATTTTCACTTCTTGTAATACAATTTCTCATTCCTTATTATTTGCTCTTCCTTTTCTTTTTGTTCCTTCTCTTTGTTGTGAATGCATTGTTCCTGAAGATAGTTAACCTAAAATTTGGCCGTTATTTTTTGGGCATCTGTCGGTATCTAAATTTCGAGAAAATCATAGCTTCATTTTTAAACCTGTTGAGCATCATCATCCTCTTGATTATCATTCAGAATTCTCTCTTATCTGTCTCTGTTAGTATTGATACTATGCTTTTATCATCCCTTTATTGAAAAATTAATCACATTGAAACTCCTTGGAGCCATATCTCATGGCAAAAATTCAATCAAGATTCTTACTCTTGAACTCCTTGTGGCCTTTCATTTTGTTTCCACCTGTCCATATTTGCATCCTTCCTTCTGCAAATGCTTCTGGCATCTTTGCTTTTACCACAGTTGCTGTGAAAGATCATATTTCTAGATATATAAGATGCCGAGGACGAGGTCAAGTGCTGCAGCGATTAAGTCAACTGAACCTGAGAAACCTGTTGAGCCAGAAGAGCAAGTGGATTTTGATGGAGAGAATGATGTTGAGGAGATAGTTGAGGAAGAGGTTGAATATGAAGAGGTAGAAGAAGAAGAGGAAGTGGAAGAGGTGGAGGAAGAGGAAGAAGAAGAGGAAGAGGTGGAAGAGGAGGTGGAGGAAGAGGAGGAGGCTGATGTTTCCGACGCAGCTGATCCAGATAATGGCCAAGATGGTGATGAGGAGATGACTGCCGGTGATGATGTGGAGGATGTAGAGAAAAAGCATGCCGAGCTTCTTGCACTTCCTCCTCATGGTTCAGAAGTATACTTGGGTGGTATTCCTCAAGATGCGTCTGAAGATGATCTGAAGGGCTTTTGTGAATCCATAGGGCAAGTCACAGAGGTAACTTGTGATCCTGTCTACTGAATTAAATGCTATACCATATGTACTGCTTAACATATGTTATATATATCATTTTTTGTGTGACAACAGGTCCGAATAATGAAAGGAAAAGACTCAAGTGAAAATAAAGGTTATGCTTTTGTCACCTTCAGAAGTAAGGAGTTGGCTTCTAAGGCCATTAAGGACCTTAATAATGCAGAGTTAAAGGTAATTTAATTGATGTTCATTATAAGTCTTTTGCTGAATATCCCAATATATAACAGGATGAATCTGCCACTGATGTGTATTATGTGTGCTAGTCTTTATCTTTTTTTTTTTTCAGTTTTATCTTGTTGCAGTAGCTTTTATTTGTTATTTAATAATTTTCCAAAGTATTATTTATTTACTTATTTATCTTTTTGGTGGTGTATGTACAGTTCAAAATGGCACATTAATGACTATTGAACCTTTTAATTTCTCAGGGTAGAAAGTTAAGGTGTTCAACATCTCAAGCGAAAAATAAGTTATTCATAGGTAATATTCCCAAAAACTGGGGTGAGGAAGATATAAAGAAGATTGTGACTGAGATAGGGCCAGGTGTCAATGCTGTGGAGCTGCTGAAGGTTAGTACCATGATCAGCTCTATATATGTATCATTCCACTTTTTTCTCACTATTAATCTTCTTATATGCTTCTAGTGGTCCTGAATTTCCATCTTGCCATAGTTATATTATTGATTTTCAATCATCTTATTCGTTTATCTTCTCTACTGTTCCAGGACCCACTAAATTCCAGCCGGAACCGTGGTTTTGTGTTCATTGAGTATTATAACCATGCATGTGCAGAGTATTCCAGGCAAAAGATGTTGAGTCCAAAATTTAAGCTTGGTGATAATGCTCCAACTGTGAGCTGGGCTGATCCAAAAAATGCAGAATCCTCAGCTGCTTCTCAGGTGATCTATTCTGCATTTAAGCTCTATCTAGTACTCCGTCGCTCCATATTGTCTGTGGCACTTTCTTAGTGTGTGGTACAATACAAATTTGAAGACCTGTATAAAGAATATTTAAATATTATATTTGTAAAATATATTTAATGAATTCAAATGTTATATTTTTAACTCTATTATAAATAACATAGAAATATAACATATAGATACTTACAACACGTCATAATATGCTTGCCACACAAAAAAGTGTTGCAAACAATGTGGAATGAAGGAATGGAGGGAGTATTATTTAAGGAAATGCATGCATGATATCAAAAATTCCTGAATTCAGAATATAAGAATCATAATATACATAAAGAAATGTAAAGCACAATAATTACATATCTAAACATATAGAGAACTCGGTTTAATGGAAAATAAAGCACAATGGCTTAAGTGTAATGATAAAGTCGTCAAAGAAACCTAGAAACAAACTTCAAATATTCAAATATAGTTTGGAGACTCTAAACTAGAGGCTTAATTAAATAATATGCATTATTTGTACAGGAACTAGAGGAATAACAATAACTTACCATTACCTATCTATATATAAGTATAAAACCCAATGTGAAATTTTTTCTGTAAAGAGCAAACAGCCACTCCAAATCTGTGTTTTTGTCTCCATATAAGAAAGAGAGGTTAAAAAAGGAAGTGGAGACAAAGTCTTTAGGAGAAGATGAGAAATCCTATACAAGCATTTTAAGGCATGAACAACCACTTTTACCAGAAAATAGGTTTTTATGTGTTGTTTTAACTCTTGCGAGATACTGTAGCTTAAAAAGTAATGTTACCTTATCGTAAATCTATCTTGTAAGATGCATCCGATACATGTGACTTTCAGATACTGACAACTATGAATACACTGTTTTAGGAGTCCATTGGACTTGCCAAATGCAGATCTCAAAACTAATGTTCTTTTGCCTTGTCAAACACTCAAAACCCCTCCAGGATGTAGCACAGATGCTATTGCCTGTGATATGTTTATAGCAATATCTTTAGTCTGTCCCACTTTAATGATCTCCATTTCGATGCCACAAAATAAGTGATTTGAGTTTAGGTATTAATGTGCATTTGACTATTTAATCTTTGCCATTTAAATCTCAATACTGGAAGTTCTAAGTTTTTATTTTTAATTTTGTTTGCTTTAAAGGGCTGATGTGAATTATAGTTTCATCTTGGTAAAATACTCTTCTCCCTGAAAGAACGTGTTCATCAATCTTAATCAGTTTTTGGAATGGAGTATATTTTACTTATTCTTTAAGGAATCTTTGACCGTAAGGCATCTAGGATCAATGTTAGACAGGGCATTACAACTTCATTTTTGCTTTTGTTTCTGCTTAGATGCTGACAGCTGTTGAATGTTGGAGAACCAGTTTGCATGTCATTCATTACCCATTGGTTTGAGAACTAATATATGGGTGTTCATCTTTTAACAACCGGTTCTTAGTGGAAAGAAGGAAAATCATGCTTGCTTATAGTTTGATAGGTAGTATTAGCTTGAACTTTAGTATGTCAGATGACGCCATAATTTAATTGCGAGAGTAGTAGAGCCAATTTTTAGTTTCATGGTTTAACATAGTGGCTTCTGAAGAAAAAATTCTAGAAAGCTGTTTGGAATAACCTCTGTGTCTCTTCTGCAGGTTAGAGCAGTGTATGTGAAGAATTTGCCCAAAAACATTACACAGGATCAGTTAAAAAATCTGTTTGAGCACCACGGGAAGATCACAAAAGTGGTTCTCCCACCTGCAAAAGCGGGACAGGAAAAGAGCAGATTCGGTTTTGTCCACTTTGCAGAAAGGTCAAGTGCCATGAAGGCTCTAAAGAACACTGAGAAATATGAGATAGATGGTAATACCTGTGTCTTTTTGTATTTACATGGGGATTTTAATTCTTGACAAGAAGTAAGCCATGTTGATTTATTAGTTTCATTTTGATAGGTCAAGTATTGGAGTGCTCTCTTGCCAAGCCTCAAGCAGATCAGAGGTCTTCTGGAGTATCAAATTCTCAAAAGGCTGCCCTGCTTCCAAGTTACCCACCTCGAGTTGGTTATGGTTTGGTTGGGGGTGCCTATGGTGCTATTGGTGCAGGATATGGTGGCGCAGGCTTTGGGCAAGTAAGATACTTCTCATTATTTACTTTATGTACTGTCTAGCCTCTAATTTTACTTTTCAGACTGCTTAATACTGTATGTCTGATTTTGTTGTGTATCTTAAGGGACTGGTCACTTGATGTTATATAGATGGTGATTGGTGAAAATGTTAAATGTGTACTGCTTATAGCGCGTTACATTTGGGAGATAGATTTATGCCTATTGCAGCTTAGCAATTATTTTTACATATTTAGGAGATGGAAAGCCATTGAAAATTCTATGAATCGAATAACTAGGATTGAGAGTGAAGTGCCCTTTATGTGGTGTGGGAGCAAAAGTGCAAGAGCACAAATTCTAAAATTTTAATATAAAGGAGCGCCTCAAGTGTCGATGAAATGTAAGTATGTGGGCAGTATGTATTATATATTGTGTTATCTGGACTTGATATTTTTGATTGGTTGCTCAATTAATAAGTCACATTTAGCAAATAGAGTTCAGCTGTCATGATGGCTAGTGGTTCCATTGTCTATGAGGGTGAAGTCCTCCTCTGCTCGGCATTTATGGAGAATTTTGTTGTCGGCTGACAGTAACAAGCTTCCTCAGGTCATACACAAAAATGACTGATAGCATAAGGTAAAACCGTCAAAATCAACAAATTGCGACCGTGACTTTAATGCACGATCATAGTTGTTACTGACTATCCACGAGTCATGGCGTAGTAAACAGACGCTTAGGCATAAAGCGACCGCCATGGCGTCCGACAAGTCGTTTACAATGTGCAATTTATATATTATTTATTTTACTTAACAAGTATATTGGCAATAAAATTTCATATACATTAAAACTCAAAACATAACACTATGGAATAACATTAAAGACATAACTATGTAAATACTTAGCAATAACAATCCAAAAACAAAACACTTGATATTAAAAATTAGTAAAAGAAATGAAGAATGCAACGAACACCGCATAGAAAATAAAGTTGCAACCAACCATCACAAGTATGTAGTCTAATAACTAATAAAACACCACCATAGCAAGCCAAAATGATGTTTGGACTCTACACTAGTCTAGAGACATCGTTCAAGCAAAATCATCATAGAAAAAGTCATCTCCATCTCTTCCACGAGAACTACTCTCATTCAAACGCGTGGGTGGTTTTTTTCTAAAATCATCCTCCACATCTTCATCATCATTTGGAATTCTCTCTTCTTCGTCAACTTCATTAACGGAGTCGGAATCCATCAACCTTGATTCCCTTGAAGTTGAACCACCACCACGTCGAGAGTACGTTATGAGATTATCACGAGCCTTTCTTGAAAGATTGCGACCCTCAAGCATGTTGGATGCACTGATTGCTCGATTCACATCATTCCATGTAAGATCCTCCCCGATATGGATAACATTGGCCTCATTATTGATCCATTCATTACCTCATTCAAAGTCATCAATGTCTAATGGATCAAAATTATTTCCAAGTTCACGCCTCTTTTGGAAACGTGAGTCGATCTTTTGATTGTATTGGGCATACACCAAGTTACTCAATCGTTTCTGTTCTAAACTATTCCTCTTCGTATGAATCTAAAATAAATAGAATAAAAATAATAATATTAATGATAAAAAACTTATTATATAAAAAATAATTAGTATTAGTAGTGGATGACTTGTTACTTTTGAAATTTGAACTAACAATAAAAAGTAATTACAAACTCAAATGTACTCAAATTGAGCTCACAACCGGAAGAAGAACAATAGAGGCCTAGAATTCTTTTTGCAAACGAGGATAGCTCAACAGCCCTCGCTCGAAAAGCATTCCACCAATCAACTAGCAAACATTTAAAAGAAATATAAATATTTTTAGAGGGAGGAAAAGAAGAATGTATATAAATTATAATTATAATTTAGCTTTTATATCTTTATATATATTTTAATATACTTATGAGGATTCTTTATTTTCCGTTACCTAATCACCATTTCTCTTGCAAAAGATAGTTGTCAGCTAGATTGCATATCTTGTTTAGTAAATCTAGCTCGGGCACAATCTTTGCAAAAACGTCATTGAAGTCATCTCGTAAACCATTAGCAAACAACCGACGTTCCTCTTTGATATTGAGAAACAACGTAGCCCCATATAATTTTTGCTCCATTCGACTTTTCCATCGCCGCTCAACAATTTCAATCGCCTTCTTATACAGTCTTTGTTTGTTGTCAAATGCATCTTTGATTTTTTTCTTCGCGCATTCCATCGCAACAATAACTTCTGGCATATCAGGCTTCTTATCACTATCAACAATCCTCAAGATTATAAGTAGCTGTGACGCCCTAATGCAATCCTCAACATTATGTCAACTTCAACTTCAGTTCATACAATAAACATAAAGGGAAAGAAATCGACCAAAGCAGCTGAGCATTAAACAAAAAAGTGGAAAAAAAGCGAAGAAGACGTACCTGCTGGCTGCTACCTGTCGATCTCGCTCTCGTCGTCGAAGTCTCTCGCTCGGTCGCAACCTCCCTCTTGCCCTTGTCGTCGACTTCGTCTTCTCTCTCTTTGTCGGTTCTCTCGAGTCTCTACTTCGATGGATTTGAGTTCTACTTCTCTATGAATCGACTCCATAAGGACTTCGTTATATCATAGCGCGACGTTGTATTTTTATCCAGTTCAGATTTGGGTCGACCCATGAGACCAAGTCGCTCGACCAGATCCAAGGCGATGTCTTTTTTTATAGGCGTTCGCCTTGCAGCCATTGACAAAGTCGGAAGCTCGCCTAGCAAATCTCTGGCCGATTAGCGATGCTTTAACAACTATGTGCACGATCAATTCACACACTTTTATAATTGGCAAATAAGGGAGTGCTCTTGTCAGGATTAGCTTGATCCTAGACTTGATTTCGAACCCAAATAGTAAGCTCAACTAATAATAGAAGTCAATTGATATTTTCTGGGATTCAGCAGTTTAAATGGAGGACGAATGAGAGAGAGAACTATTAAAATGAGCATGAATGCTAAAATGAACCATGATAATGTGCTTCAACATCTAAAATACACTTAACTAATAAGTCCCTACACTTTATTTATTGCTACTATAACCCTAGGCCTTATGAGATTACTAATCTGGCAATAAGAGCACAATGTGGTCCTTGCCACAACTGTGTGTTACGGCCTTTGCGACCTTGGACAACAATCTCCCCTGAGAGTTGCTAAGAAAGCTTTTACACTAAGTAAATACTAAGAGAAGATTAAGAAAACTTAGTAAGGAATAAAAGAATAAGAGAATAGAAAGAATGTTTTTATTACACACAAGAAAGCTTATACAAGGATGTTTGGAGAATGCATAAGTTTAGGATGACATGACCAAATGAGGGACCACCTCCTATTTATGCCCATCTCACCTCTTCAATGGATGGTTCTTGATCCTACGATTATAAAAGCGAATATCTAGAAAGATCTTTGCAACATTCTAGAGGTTCCTAGACCAATTCTAAAACCATTCTGGAATATTCTTGAGTACTCTAGAACATTCCTAAAATACTCCACATGCTTCTCCTTTCTTTTAGATTATTCCACAATTTTGTGGAACTAGGTAGAGCTTTCTACCATATTGGAGAATGTTCTAAAAACTTGACCTCATCTTTGTCCAAGCCTCCAATAAGCACATGTGTGGCTTTTGCGTAGGATAACCTCTAGAGCCTTCCGCGGGACGTGACAAAGGGCCCTTCGATATGTCAACATGGAGGTTGGGAGCTAGGTTGTGCAAGCGTTGGTGGACTTAGGGGGCCACACATAACTTTCTAACTCCTGACATGTGCGGGGCGTTGGGGCCAAAACCATTTAAGGACGAAGAATGGGTGAAATCCGTCAATTCTAAAGAACAGCAAACCCATAGTATAATAAAATGGGTTGAACTATGCTTGGGAACATGGATGGGAAAGACCGACTTCATTGTCATCAACATAGATGGTCACCAAGCTATCCTTGGAATGGACTTCTTGTAGAGGCATAATTCATCACTAGTACCATATCGGGGACTATTAGTGATCCACGGGAGTGATGGACATGCCTTAATGCGAAATACCTTTGGTGCAACAAGGGGAAAACACAAGCAAGTTGGTTGGTGCCATCGAGTTCATAAAAGGGACGAAGTTAACACATAGCGAGAGACTTGTTGGACCGCGGGCGTATATTGTAGTCATTAAGAAATGTCGAACACAGTAGGAGGCTCGACATTGAAGCTCGTGATGAGGGCGTCACAAAATCTGGTGGGGGAGAATGTCACGTCCTGCGGAAGGTTATAAAGGTTTTCCCACGCGGAAGTCACACATGCGCTTATTGAACGCTTACTTGGGCAAAGATGTGGGCTAGTCTGTAGAACATTCTTCAATATGGTTGAAAACTCTACTTAGTTTCACATAATTGTGGGATAATCTAGAAGAAAGGAGAAATATGTGGAGTGTTTTAGAAATGGACTAGAATCCTCAAGATACTTGTAATAAATGAAATATTCTAGAATGGTTCTAGAATAGGTCTATGAACCTCTAGAATGTTGTAATGATCTTTCTAGATATTCTTTTGTAATCGTATGATCTAGAACCATCCATTGAAGAGGTGGGATGGGTATAAATAGGAGGTTGCCCTCATTTGGCCATATCATCCTAGACTTGTGCATTCTCCAAGCATCCTTGCATAAGCTTTCTTGTGTAATAAAAACATTATTTCTTTAAAGAGTTCTCTTGTTCCTTGCTAAGTTTCTTTAGTTGTTCTCTTGGCCTTTACTTGCGTAAAGGCTTACTTAGCAACTCTCAATCTACGGTGGGGCTTTAAGATTTCTAAAGTCGTGACACCTTCCTTCGTTCATCTTTAGCATCTGCAACAATCCCTTAGGTTGCTTACCCACGACGTTCGACAATACCATGCCAAGCAAAGCCTTCCGCTATGAGCAATCCCTGATGAAGTGGAAACCTTGTCAATAATATCCACAAAAGGATTTGACACAATAATTCCTTGGTGATTTTAGCCCTTCCTGGCCATGAAAGTCTCCCATCGGTCTCCTATCACCCGCTTGGTGAGGAGTGGGAATGACCTACAATGAGTTGAGGAGTTGAAGAGCTCCCTCCCATTGTATCTTCCTCATGTTCCTCCTTTTGGATCAACGGTCTTGGCGCTTAAGACACTCTTTTACCCAATAAGGTCCATTACATGAAGCAATTTTCTGGCAACTTCTTGTTGTTTTTCTCAAAACTTCTCCCCACTTTGTCTTGATTGTGGACAGCTCTACCCCCATTCCCCTTGGGGTTAGTAGGTGTCATCCCATTTTCTTCAACCTTATTCCCATTAGTAGGGTTGCCATTTGGTATGTACAAATGATCAAATGTCACGTCCCGCGGAAGTTTTTGGAGGTTATCCTATGCTGAAGCTAACATAAGCGCTTATTAGAGGCTTACTTGGGCGAGTCTTTAGAACATTTTTCAATATGGTAGAAAGCTCTACCTAGTTCTACATAATTGTAGAATAATCTAGAAGAAGAAAGAAGCATGTGGAGTATTTTAGAAATGTTCTAGATATTCAATATACTTGTAATAAATAAAATATTGTAGAATGGTTCTAGAATAGGTGTACGAACCTTTAAGATGTTGCCAGGATAGATATTCTTTTGTAATCCATTGAGAAGGTGGGGTGAGTATAAATAGGGGGTGACCCCACCCTCATTTGGCCATACTATCCTAGATTTATGCATTCTCTAAGCATCTTTGTATAAGCTTTCTTGTGTGTATTAAAAGCATTCTTTCTTTAAAGAGTTCTCTTGTCCTTGCCAAGTTTCCTTAGTTGTTCTTTTGGCCTTTACATGGCGTAAATGCTTACTTAGCAACTCTCAGGGGAGATCATTGTATGATGCTGCACGATGGGACTTAGACACTTAGTTAGAGATTTCTAAGGCCGTGAGGCACGTGACATGTTGCCATACGGGATTCAGTAGTTCGGAAAGCTTATAAATGGGGATTTGGGATTTGTTGAATATTAAATAAATATATTCATATAAAGATGTATGTACACACGTACATTTAAAATTTTCCAGTTAATAATAATTCATTATAAGATGTAAAAATATTCAATACAAAAAGTATTCATAAACTAATTCTATCTTGGAATTTAAGAAATAGTATTAGTATATAAGTCACTAAATTAATAGAATATATAGTATTACTAATATATTCAATTCTTGTCATTTAACAAAAACTACAAAAGCATTCCCAAAAGAATCTTTGCTGAATCTAGGAATCCCTGAATTTAAATTTGGCGATTCTTCAACCTACAAAAGAATCAAAAAATCCTTGCTTCTTAGGCACGAAAATAGAGGAAACAATTGTTTAGATTGTGCGCCAAAGCAAATGAATTATTATTTACAGAGCGTATGACCATGATATATGGTTGCATCTCCAATAGTTTTCTTCGTGTCATGCTAAATTGTGTATGTCAAGTAAAATAGAAGAATTTCTTTTCTTCTTCCTTGGAGAAAAAGCAGCTGCAAATATTTGAAACTAATGGTTCTATAATTATGTTTTTCTTTGTATTGTTTTTGAATTGCCAATATCTTTATTCAGTTGCTGATAGAATGTCACTGCCTTGCAGCCGCTGATCTATGGAAGGGGACCTACACCTTCTGGCATGGCAATGATGCCCATGCTTCTTCCTGATGGAAGGATTGGATATGTCCTGTAAGTATGGTACTTTAAAGTTGTTTCTTAGTTGTGTAACATTTGACCTATTTACAATGAGCCATCCTCAATATAGAAAGTAAATTAAACAACTAACTTGCTCCAACAACATTGCAGAGCTGTTTGGTACAAGTACACAACTTTTATATTTTCTTGTGTACACTGTACACTGCCAAAAACCTAGTAAAAACAATAGTTTCAACATTTTAGGTGTTTTTTGAGGTGCTTATTATTGGGAAATAAATATTTCCTAGTCCTTGTGATGGTGAGATTGGACCTGCAAGTTATAAGTAAATTAAGCTTACAGTTCTTAAAATGTGCTTGAGCCATTGCTTAGTTCAATGCTAGAGAGTTCGGACAGATAAACCTGAAAATGGTCGTAGAACCAAATATGCAATATATGCTGAATGCTATAGCTTTTGTATTGTCAAACTTTCATAGAGCACCCTTATTAAGAGGGATGCACACTGGGTAATTGCTGTCCAGTTATTAACTTGGTTCTGCTTCTTGTTTACTTTTATATTTCTGTTTTCATTCCTATTTCCCATTGGACGTGACCAACACATAAACTCAATTCAAGTTGTTTACTTACCGTAGGCAGCAACCAGGAGCACAACCACATTCTCCGCCACCACAGCACAGAGGTGGCCGGAGTGGTGGGGGAGGAAGTTCAAGTGGCGGAAGACGTGACAGTGGACGTGGACGTGGACGAAGCCGTTACAACCCATACTAACTTTTTGGGGTTGCCTCTGAGCAAATTTATTGACCAAAATTATGCTAGAGAGCAATGGTCCTCTGAGTTACATTTAAGATTTCTATGCCATGTGATGATAACTAAACAGTAACTTCAATTCCAGCAGCATGTTCATTGTAAAGTTTTATAAAAAAAATTCTGTTTGTGCTACTTTTCAGCGTTTGCTTGTAGCAGTTTGAGTTAACTGAAGCAACCAAGCTGACCCTGTTCCTTTCTATTTCCATCTCTCCCGCACGCACCCACACTGACACCCACGTACAAGAATTGTTATGCACGCTATTGAGATTCAGTAAAAGAAAAATAAAAACAAAAATTGGTACAAGAGCCGGAAAAGTAATATGGGGACTGGAGATTATTACAAATTGCTTCATAGATGCTTCATTATTTATTAGAGAAGTAAAGATATAAATTTCTGTTTTTGATTGGCTCATATTTATTTGATCGACAAATTTAGCTGTAATTGCCCAATTATTAGTTTGACAATTTAAGTAAGGAAAGGCTTTAGGAAATCACCTGTAGTTACAGGAGTACAACTATTTTCTTCAACTCCATTTGTTTTGTGTGGTGGACAGCTGTTCATGTTCCTTCTTCTAAGCATAATTATTTTGACATACAAACATCTTCTTTTTTTTAATAAAAAAAACTTACTTTTATAAATAACTTGATTGCTGGTAAGTTATGGTAATAATAATTATAATAATCTATCGACTAATCTAGGAAAAAAAGTGCTCAAGTGTGGAACTTGTTCTTCCCTTCATGGTTTCATGACGAATCCCAAGTAGTATTTTTGTTCTGTTTGTGGAAAACTTAAGACTAATCCTACCTCAATCTTACAACGGGTGTCTGAAATACAAGAGAAAGTAGGACTCTTCTTTCCAGACACAAGATTTTATAACTTGCAGAGTTAGCATCGCAAGTTACTATTAGAGGAATTAAGTTTGTATCCTGCTATTATCTCATTTTGGTGTTGTAAATAATTTGAATTGACAGCAAATTTCATAGATTAGGTAATTAGCTAGATTTATAATATTTGATTAATCATTAATCAACAATGGGAAAACAACCCACTCATTTGTATATATACACCTCACCTTTATTCAATGAAAATAAGCCATTGTTTTGTAATCTTTTTATGGTATCTGAGCTTCTAAGTTCATGACACAATGGCTTCCGAAGACACTTCTACATATTTCACTGCTAATACAATCATTCAAAATATCTAAGACCCAAATAATCCTCTTGTTACCAACAACACTTCAAACATCACAAAACTGACCACCACCAATTACATCACGTGAAATCTCTAAATCCGAAACTTATTAGAAGGATATGATCTCTATGGCTTTCTTAACGAGTCTCATTCCAGTCACACACCAACCGTCACTGCTAATGGTAAGCCTGCTCTAAATTTGACATTATTTTTACCGATCCTTTCGAATACAGATCAGTTGTTGGAAGTCTCCAATATTTATGCCTCACTCGCCTTGATATTGCATATGCGGTTAATAAGTTGTCTTAATTCATGCATTGACCTACTACTAATCATTGGAATGTTGTCAAGCTAGCTATCTTTCTGATACTGATCATGGTCTCTTTTTTTTTTGTAAAAGACTAAAGAAATTTATTTTTGAAAAATACCTCTACCTAAAAGGCTCAGATAAGAGTCATAAGATGTACAATGAGGATATGAATACATATTGATACTTTAATACTAATGTATACGTTTAGATTTTAGTATCCATCTCACTGATCTTCACAAATTCCTTCAAAACAAATTCTTTCACTAATTTTCCTGTAAATCTGCAAGATACCACTTTCCATATTGAATGTCCCACATCTCTCTCTTCATCTCTATCTCTTTATGCATTCTCAGATACTGACTGTATCAGCAATAAGGACGACTACACCTCCACTAGTGCTTATATTATTTATCTCTATCATTAATCAAGATTGTGATCAATCAAATATTCTAAATCTAGTTAATTACCTAATATATGGAATTTGTTGTCAATTCAAATTGTTTACAACACCTAAATGAGATAATAGCATGATACAAACTTAATTCCTAATATTTCTAACTAACCACAACCGTATATATTATTTTATATATATATATATATATATATATATATATATATATATATATTGTAACAATTTTTTAGTCACTATAATATTATTGTTAATTTTTTAACCCAATAAGACCAAAATGACAACAGAAACCTGAACTGCTTTATAATATGAGAATAAAATAATTTTTCATAATATGGAAGTAGTATTATTATAGCAAGCATATATTTGGCGCTTAAAATTATCAATGGTTCACTTCTTTTTTGAGTACATAATTACATGTTTAATTTTATCTCCCAACACATTTAAAATCACTATCAGCTTAGTAGTTTGGTGGGTGGTCCTCCACTCCTCCTATAGTAATACTCTTTTGCCATTTTTATGTGCATAAACAGAGTCCAAAGTGGCGGCCTCAAGGATATTCAATGTGATACACTCTATACCACAAATTATATATTTTGTTGGTTATATTTTGTGTATATATAACTATTATTTTTTTATAATTATGTATGTATGAATATTATATTGCCCATTTTTTAGATAAAAAGTTCGTTAGGATTGACATTTAATAATTTAATTTTAAAGTTACTTCAAATACGAAATAATTTTGATATTCATTTTAAAATTTGATTGTAGCGTATAAAAGTATGAATATTTTTATATAATTGAGTGATATATTGATGATTTTATAATTATAATAAATAATGTAATATGAGTCGTTGTAAATAATATTTATTTTACACCATGGTAATGATGTTCCATAACTTTAAATTAAATAAAAATTTATCTACTACTATAATATTTTTGCATGTTTTTACAACAGATTGAATTGTGTCAAAACAAGTTGATCTTACCTAATTTATCTAAGGTCAACCTTAAAATCCTTTATATTAAGTTGTTATTTCTTTCGTCTCTTAATATAAGTCGTTTAAAAAAAATATTTTTATCTCTTAATATATGTCATTTTAAAATTTTAAGTAAATATTAATTATTTAGTTTTAAATTTTACCCCAAGTATAAAATATAACTTTAGTTCTTTCGTCATTTTTTGCCCAATAAATATCACTTTTTTTCCAATACAAGGAAGGCAATTGATATTATATTTGATGTTATATAATCATTTTCTTAATATTTATGCACAACTCTAAAACAACTTATATTAAGGGGTGTTTGATAAAAACTGAATGAATCTGAATGAGCTGAATCTGAATTAAAAATTTTGTTTGATAATTAACATGTCTGAAACATCTGAATGACAAAATTTTATTATTTTACCCCTCTGAAAAAAATTCAAAGTTGTTAAATTTATTTAATATTACTTAATATAATAGTTAATATTCTTTTTTATAATTTTTAAAAATTTAAATTTATTTAGCTGTTCATTCAACTATTCAGCTAAAAAAATTTGACTTAGCCATTGAGCCTAATCATCTGACCGATTCAACTATTCAAACGATTTTTTTTCATAACAAACGCACTTAACGGCTGGCCGCTTCAGCCATTTAGTCATTCAAATATATTAAATCCTAAACAAACAATCCCTAAAAAATAATAGAGTATATTCCATTTTTTCTCATGTTTTAACTTTAAAACCATTTCTAAGGATCCTCATAAAATTTACTTACAACCATACTTTCACCATAATATTCTCATTTGAAAAATTTATAAATGTAAGGCAATATTTTTATTTTATATTTATCTCATATAATTTTTATTCAATTTAATAATTATAATATACATGATAATAAAATTTGGATGTCATCATTAAACATGTTTAATATATTTCTATGGTTTTAATAACATTTTTATCCCTCCAAGTTATCATCCAATTTTACAATCGTCCTTAAAGTTTATTTTTTGTCAATGAGTTCCCTAAAATGACATTTTATGTTACTTTCGTTCTTTTTTCCCAATTTTACTATAATCCGCCCAAATTTTGACCTCACATTAGATTATTTTTTTTCATTTTTTGAAAAATGAGTAAAGTTTCATAAAAGAGAAATTAAAATACAAAAAAAATTAAAAGATAAAAATAAAAAGACTAATTCAATTTTTTTATTAAAAAACTATGTTTTTAAATTAATTATTTTTCAAATTCAAATTAGTTTTTTCAAATAATAATAATTAATTTAAAAAATCATTTTATTATTTTAAAAAATTGAATCAATTTTTAAATCTTTAATTGTTTTTTTTGTATTTTAATTTCTATTTTGTGAAACATTACAAATTTTTAAGAAATAAAAATTTCTAATTTTTTTCTTTGAAAATAATAATAAATTTTAAGACTTTTACTTTTTAAAAATTTTGAATTATTTTTTATATATTTAAAGAAATTTTACTCATTTTGTAAAAAAAAATTACTTTTTTTTCTGATGATAATAATTATTTTAGAACTTTTTTGTTTTTTAAAAAATGTAATTTTTTTTTATCTTTTACTTTTTTTGTATTTTAAATTTAATTTTGAAAATTTATTTATTTTTTTTAAAAAAAATCCTGAAAACAAGGATTAATTTTAAAACTTTTAGTTTTTTTTATATATAAAATTTGATTTTTTAAGATCTTTTGCTACTTTTTTATATATTTTAATTTCTATTATATAAAACTTTACTAATTTTTTTTTTTTTTTAAATAATAGTCTGGGTTTAGTGAATTTGAATAAAAGGAATGGAAATGACATAAAATGTCATTTTAAGGAATCAATTGATGCAAAATAAATTTGAAGGACGATTGTGGAACTCGGTGACATCTTGGAGAGACAAAAATGTCATTCAACCATATATTTTTTTTTGAAAAGGTGATATTTCATTAACATAAATTAGAAGCCAACACATCAATAAGAAAAGAAAGAGAAAATTGATCCCAAACCTCCTGATCAAACTTAGAACCAGTTATTCGTGCAAGAGCATGCGCTATCTAATTCGCTGATTTTCTCATAAACATAAATTGACAACTATCAATGTTCCTGACCAAAAATTTATAATTTTCCACTATTAAGTCAAAATAAGATAAATTTTCTTTAGTACATGTAATCGCTTGGATCACCAATTGTGCATTCTACTCCGTCTTTCTTAAGGGTAAATATATATAATCAAGGAAAAAATATAATTAAAAAAATAAAAGACGAGAGAAATATTTAGGAAACTTAGATCACTCGTCATTGGCTGAAGTTTGCGGGCCGTTCACGGCGGCGGCGTTGCTAGGTGGAAATTTTGCTCCACAGTCCACACACTGTGTCTGACCCTGGCGATTAAGACTTGGACTCGTCTTCCCACTTGCTCATTCTCACTTTGTTTCTATTTAACTTGTTTATTAATTAATTATTATTCCATAAGCTATAACAATTGTTTCTTAATTTATCAGATTTATAATATTGACAAGGTTAAAAGAGTTTTAAAAAAGTGAGTAATTGTTTACGCTAAAATTATCATATTTTTTGCGCCTTTTGACCAAGAAAGAGCATAAACACACTATTAATTACTCAGTGAAAAATGAACTCTTTTTAGTGAAACTAAAATAGTTTGTAATTTTCAAAAAAATTGGAGAATAAAAGGGTTTCAACATATATAGTTATATATATATATATATATATATATAGAACTATATATGTTGAAACCTTTTATTCCTCCAATTTTTTGTATTTACCTGAATGATTTATTAGATTGAAATGGAAAATTCAAAATCATTTGTATTTTATTATATATATATATATATATATATATATATATATATATAGACAGGGTTTCAACATATATATATGTTTTGCCCTACCCTGTCCTACCATACTCTACCCTACCTTTTCTCCATTATTCCATTATTAATATTCTACCCTACCTTACGCTACCCTACATTTCGTAGGTGGGTACAAAATCAAAGAAACAAAACCCACAACTAGGCACTAGTCAACAGTCGAGAGTTGAAACAAGAAATTTTTTAAAAACAATTCTCCTTATTTCTAATCGTCTTTTTCACTCTGTTGTGAATTAATTTTAAAATACTGAAAAATAAAGATACATTAATGAATATCTAACTTATATAATTTTTAGTGTTAGAAACTTAATTTTTTTTTTTTTTGAGATGTATAGATAGAAATTATATGAGGTATATTATATATAGAGAAAAATTTTAGATACTTAATAGACTATCGTACTTGCTTGCTTTTAAATTTCTCGTTCCTAACATCCACCTTCTCCATTCTCTCTCTCTCTCTCAAAATTCTGTCTCTCCCTAGTCTCTGGTATGCCACAAGTTGATCTAGAAGGTTTAGTATCAGTCTACGGAGGCAGCAGCGATCCCAAGATCGACTGTGATCCAGTAGCCGACGAGGCGCAGGATAACCCCGACGTTCATGAAGCCGCCGACGTACCCCCTGATGATTTCCCGCCAGAATCGTTCTGGCTATCTGGAGACGCCGAATTCGACTGGTTTGATCGGAACGCATTCCTCGAGCGCAAAGAATCAACCAAAGGAAGCGCCAACTCTACTAACTTGAATCGCTCAAATTCAAACTCCCAGAGATTTTCAGTAAGCTTAAAATCCAAGGCTGCGATTATCGGCTTGCCCAAGACTCAGAAGAATAATTATTGTGATAAGCGTAGGAACACTAAACCGACGAATATTCGGTTATTTCCACCGAAACGGTCCGAGTCAACTGGAAAATCGACGGCTCCGATGACTGAACCGTCGTCGCCAAAGGTCTCGTGTATTGGAAGGGTGAGATCAAAGAGAGGACGGCGGCGGAAACCATCGAAACCAGAGAAGCCTACTGTAAAACCGGCGGAGAAAACTAGATCCGCAAGTGGAGAGAAGAAAAAAGGATTCCGCTCCGCTCTAATGTCGTTATTTCACTCCGATCGTAATAAACCGGCTGTTAAATTTGATGAACCGTCGGTAAAATCGTCTTCTAGAAAGAGCAGGTCATGCAAAAACCGTACGATTCCGTCGAGTGGTGAAGTTGCGGTCGAGCCGCCTGGTTTGGGAGGTATGACGCGGTTTGTGTCCGGTCGTAGGTCGGAGTCTTGGGGTGCTGAAGACGATTCGATTGAATTGCATCTCAATAGCGCGACAACAAGAGGTGGTGGGTCCAGCCGGCGAAGCTGATTTTTGACGTAACAGTGGGACCATATCGTGTGTTGTTGAGCTGACGTGGCAAGTTGATTAACGACCCTTCCCTCGTTATTTCCATTAGGTAAAATCTCGGCAGGTTTTACATATAAATTATAGTTTTGGGCTTTCATTTCCACGTTAGGTAGTTTAGATAAAATGTAAAGGAGATTGATATGTTGACAAATAAAATTAATAGTTTTATAATATTATTTTTACATGAATAGTAAATAAATTTTATATTTATGTAAATTAAAATTTATAAAAATATCAAATTTTATTTATAAAAATATCAATTCCCAATATAAATAATTGAAATTTTCTCCATTCCTAAAAAGATTTTTAAATTTTTAGTAAGTAATTTTAACGCGTCTATTATGAAGATTATCGCTTTTTTTATTTATCAATAATACCTTTATTTAACTTTATTTTTCCCTATTTTACCTTTGTTTAAAAAAAATAACACTATTTTCTTCTATTTAAAGTTTTTTTTCCTTCCCAATGATTCCTATTCAATTTAATGCTATAATTCAAGTAATAATTGGTTGAATAAGAAGTAATTTCATTTAATTGAATAAATTAAAACATTGGGATGAGAATAATTTGTTTAAGTTTTCTTTTATCATTGGTTCACGAATCTTTAAATAATTGAAATAAAAAAATTAATTTTTTATAATTTTTTCTTGCATTTTTGAGTTCTAATGAAAAGAAAAGAAAAATATCACTTTTATAAATTTACCTTTATATTAATTATAACCATTGAACCATGAATAAAAAATATGCAAGATAAATTTAATTAAAGAAAAAAATTCCATAATCAAATATAAATATCCAAATAAATGTTAAACAAAATATTACTTATTTTGAAAACATTACAGGATACTTTATATTGAACTAGTTACTAAAAAGTCATCAAACATAATCAGACGGACGGGACTAACATAGATTATTCACCAAATTCTTCAAGAAATTCAATCTCCTCTCTAATGGAGATGAATTTGTTCAATTACACTATTAAGAATTTAATTGGGCCAATTCATTTGTTTATTCATCCAATAAGAGAGAGAAATTTGTTCATATACCCTAAATTATTCGCGCCTATACTTTTCTCTTTATCATATTAGGTTTAGTAGATAAAAACAAATTGAGGACATGAATTGTAATTAAAATTTATTATATTAAAAGTTGATAATAATATAAAAATTAATTTATAAAATAATATAATAAAGTATAATTCACCATAGATATGTGGGTCTAGTGATAAAATTAATTACAATTAGACACATCAATTGTATTCATCTTTTGTAACAATTTCTTTGTCACCCAGTATTGTTGTGATTTATAAGTTTAAAAAGTTTTTAGCAATCAAAAAAGTGAGAAAAAGAGTAATTTAGAAATCAACTATATAATTACAAGTACTAATTTGATTTCACCAATTTTTTATTTAACATTATGTTTTCCTACTCAATCAAATTAGTATAAGACTGTAAGTACTATTCAAAATTGTAAGTTATTCAAAAAGAAAAAGGAAACTTCTAAAATAATTTTTATTTTTCCTTCTGCCAATTTTATTACAATTTTTTTGTCTCAAATTTATGGATGATAAATATCTTTACAAATTTTATGTAGGATAATTTTATTAGTACAGTTTTATTTAGATATTAAAATATCAAAAAATCTCTCAATATATCACACAATTTAATTACATTGATATCAGTCCTGATTTTTATTATTAAATTATTATCCTAATTAAATTAAATTTAGTAAAACTTAAAATTTACCAAAATCACATAATTAATCGTATTAATAATATATACGATTTTTCTTAAAATATAATAACGGTAAAATTAGTTGAAATTTTTATAGTAAATTTATTACTAAATAATTGACATGGTTAAATTTAAACTTATTAAAGCTCGAGTCTATTAGCTCCATTCGGAATAGAAGTTGAAGCAAATTTTATCAATATAAACACTAATATATAATTCATTACAAACTCAATTAGATTAAATAATTTTTTTAATATAATCATAATTAAATAAATTTGTACTCCATTCAAAGATTTAGCTTAATAATTGATCAAACTAACTTATAATATAATTCAATAATTTATTATTTAAATAAAATTTTAATAACTAAAATTATCTCCTAAAAATTATAATTAAATATTTATCCTACATTTAATATTATAAGAAATCGTATCCATGTTACCCGTGTGCTTTGTTATCATAAAAGAGCGAAATCAGAGCTCGGAAACAAAGTTATTATTTAATCACTTACCATTAGCCTCGTAGCTCTCTGAACGTGCGGCGGCGTCACTCGTAACCAAATCAGAGCAGCCTTTTTTTTCCTAAGATGCTATCTTTGGTCAATTGACTAATACAATACTAATACACAAATAAAAAAATTACTTTTCAATCTGTATATCGACACTGTATTACCAAAATTAACTTCATAGTAATCAGCTCCCTATTTTACTACTGCCTAAAAAATGATGCTATTTATTATGTTTTTTTTAATAATAATAATAATAATAAAAAAAAAAAGTACTAAAGTTAGTTGATGAATGTATCTACTTCTTCTTGTTCTCATCATAGAGCTCAACTTTTCGTCCATTAAGCGCCTGTGCAGGCCTTGAATTGTTCTTATATGCTGAAGCCAAGGGTGCCTTCAACGCCTCCACTTGTTGTTTTGATATAGACCTCACCTACAATTATGTAAATATATGGAGTATACTCCATATGTTAGGCAATTTATTTGTATGTGTTAATTAACGTTGAGATGAATTAGTACGTACGTACGTACGTACCTTGCCGAGAATGTGCCAAAGAACATTCTCGGTGCATGGAGGAAGGGTGTAAGAACCAGTGTATCTGTAATACTTGCGGGTACTTTTCCTGAGTTGCTTGGGGTCTATGGTCCCCAGACCAATATGAGATTCTTCACTGATTTTACATTTTTCTTTACCCAACTCTCCTAATTTACTCTGTATCTGTAATCATCAAAACTTCACAAATTATATATATATATAATGTTACTTAATAATTTTCCACAACACTTGCTAATATATAGTATCGTGCGTTGATAAAAACTACCTTAGCGAGTAGTGAATCAGCACTGCCGAATTCGTAGAGAATTGCCACAACAACGATCATGCTCCCATCTTTTTTAGCCTTGTGAACCAGATGAAGCTCTGCGTCGTATCTGTAATTAATTAGATCGACGATCCAGATCATGAGCTATATATATATATATATATATATATATATATATATATTAACTAGAAATTAACAACTGGATCTGATCGCTACTACATTAAGAATGGAATATATAGTCCTATATATAAACAACATGCAGTAGTGGATATATTTAGGAGTATTTGTTACTTATTTTTCAAGTGCCAATTAGTATACAGTGTTCGAATTAGTTGTACAAGTATGAGAGGGAGAGGGAGAGGGAGAAACATACAATTTTCCATCAAGTCGGTGCTCAGAAGGAGTATGCCAGTGCATTTGTAACAGGGAGTAGTTCTTGCCATCTACACCAAACCATCCAGCATTTCCTTCAAAATGTATCTGCAGTTAACAAAAATCTATAATTAAAGCTTGCTTATTTGGTTACCCGTAAGCAAAGTTTATGTTGTTGTTGTATCAGTTTCTAAGGGTATGTTTAAAATCAAGGTACGTAAAAGAAATAAAATATATAACCATCTATTATTACATTATATTTTAACATGCATGGTTCTTGATAATACATTTTTTAAAAATATAATTGTATTTATATTCTTAAGATATTTTTGTACATTTAATATTATTTTTTAGGAAAAATATATTAGGAGAACGAATTAAGTTGATTTGAAATTAAAATGATAAATATTTAGCGTTGATAAAATTAGAAGAAGGGAAGAATATTTGAATATTTAAGAGAAACCCACGCCAACGTTGAAACCATTGTTAACCAAGGTAGCATTTGCAGGGTAATAGTCTCTGTCTAAGGGCTTCAACTTGTCATTAGGCGTTGCTTTGTCCTGCACAATGTCTATTGGAGACTCCGATTTTCCATTGGAGCATGCGGAGAACTTTGGGCTTATGCTTCCCCATTTGTCAGGTCCATTTGCACCAGAATAACCGAATTGAACAACCTCATTATCCTCTGATTGTTAAAAAAAAATTCAGCAAGAAATTAATATATATCATGAGTAAAACTATATATATATATATATGGATATAAAAACGAACGGAGGGAGGGAGGGAGGGAGAGAAGTAAAATATACTTTCTGGGTCAGAAGCGGCAAATGTGTTGACGATAACAAGTGAAAATATGAGCAAGAAAGAGAGACAATAAACCGCCATTAATGGTCGCAGCAAAACAAAAAGAGACGTCTATATATATATATACGTTTGGCTTGTTTTATTTATAAAGAGATCATATATATATATATATACAAGCTAGTATTGTTGATGGGCTGATGAATGTGTGGCATTTAGTTGTTGATGGATCATAATATAATGAAAATGCAATGCCAAACAGTCGCCAGTGCCTGGATTTGTTTTGCTAATTATAGAGTAGAGGAGAGGAGAGGAGAGGGGATGACTGGATTTGTTTTGTTTGGCTCTCTGCAAAAGCCAAACAGTCGCCAGTGCCTCCTCGAAACTTTTGGACCACCTTAGCTTTATGCGAGCGCGTGCGTGCGTGTCTCGGTCTGTTCATAAACATTTTGTACCGTCCCTTGATGCAAAAGGAAAACAGAAAACTGTTAAACAGTTTTCGTTTTCGTTTTCGTTTTCTTCCTTTCTTTATTTAATTTAACAAAATTACATTACTTCCATGCAATACCACATTTTTCCTTCTTTCTTTCTTTTTTTTAACGAGATTTTGCATCTCAACATGTATGTATGCCCAACAAACAATTGTAAGGAAGTAATCATTTTATAGATTTTTTTTAAAATTATAAATTATCCCACTAAAAGACTCCTTTTTTTTTAATTTATTGACATCAGTATTTTTAAATTTATCATGATAATCATGCATTTCATAGTTATGTAATCATATATATATAATTTGTCCAAAATTCAGCTACGGCAATTGACATTGCTGGCCACAAGGTAGACCCACCACAGTGGTCCACTGAGAATATATATCATAGTACAAATCACAAATGTCATTTCTCAACTTTATAAAAGAAAAGGATATAAATGCAAGTAATACACGATATCTTTCTTTATGATGCAAAATAATTAAATTCAACTTTTTAATTAATTTCAATATGACGTTGAAGAAATCGACAAGTACATAATTTAGGTGCAAGTATTAATTCCTCAATTTATAATTATTATTTTTTAACAAACACATTTTAGAAATAAATCCGGTGATTTAACCAGAAAGGGTAGCGGCTCATAAATTCTTTCAGAAGAATATAATTTGATCATTTGAAAACAAAACTCTTATTAAATAAATGATACCAAATACAAACTTCTCTTCCAACTTAGATATCTCCTTTATTCTTTACTTGGATTTCTATTTGATTCACTAAAGTTATCCCTTCCCTTTATTCTTTACTCCCTAGTTAGCCACAAGGTAGTACTTTAGTTGCTTGAACATGGTGGATCACATAGCTAGTACTCATTTCCATCAGGCTTTTATAAGAATGTTTCACATAAGGATATAATAATAACTCATGAAATGTGCATTACATTGTGTCTGTCAAGTAATTATATTACAGTATCAGTGTTTTTTCAACTGTACCTACCAAGGCAAGTGTAGAATGAAGTTATATTTTAATTCTCCGTCCTGTCCTGTCCTGTCCTGCCCTGCCCTGCCCTGCCCTGCATTATTATATTTATAGGACAGTGAGAGACGATTCTATCATATTTAGTAGACAGAAAAATACAATCTTACAAGATTATAGAAAAGACTAATAAATCAGGAAAGAGTTTCTTCCTGTACAACACCCAGGTAAACTATGAAATCTATCAGACAGGGTACCTTAACTACAGTTGATGCATCCGTTTAACTGTTTATGCTTTGACAATAAAGTGAATGAAGTTGATATGATACAATAGCAAAACCTCAATATGCATCAGATAGCCTCAATTCTCAAAGAGCATAAGTTGCTTTGATATACTCCACAATTTCTGCACTCTCAAACATTTGCACCCCAGTATTTGGATCTTCTAAATAAGGTGCCTGCCAACAATAACAAATACAAGAGGCATTATATAATGTGTGGCAGAAAGAGTGTGTGTTCTATTATATTACACATATTAATGTTTATGAAAGAAAGAAAAGGGAGTACCTGAAAACGCCCAGTTTTTTGATAAAGTATCTGCCGCTTTGGGCTGCCACGAGCACAACTGCAACATAAAAATTTATAAACATATATGCCAAAAGGTACCAAATATAAGTCACTAAAGCTACACAGAAATGAAATCAGTCGATTTGATTCAACCAAACTAAAGAAACCTTTGGCTTATCTTGTTGCACTGGTGTCAAGTTTCTTCTTTCCACTCCTATATACCCCATACTTCCTATTTAAGTTGAGTATCGGAATTCATTTTAACTCTGGTTACTAACTACAACCTTTCTCCTCACTTCTCAAAGAGTATCCATCCACTCAAATCAAGCATTGACATAAATAAAAGTGCTCTTTTATGTACTATTTTGGTTCAAAAGTGACCGACTCTTTTGGATTTTCATCAGTTACCAATATCCACAACACATGTTATAAAGTTTAAGGAAAAACAAAATACCGGAAGCAATTTTTATAGTGCTAGTGTTTCAAAGCAAAGACACAGAACTATGACACTAGCACAAATTTAAGTACAAAAAACATTTTTTTACTTCTTTCTGTCATAAAATCTGACATATATGACTGCGGTCAGATTTTAAAAGACAAAATCGTCCACAAGTGTAATAAATATGTAACACCAGATAATTTAACAAGAAGCAAGATTGAGATATATGTACTTTACCTACGGAGAATGTGTGGTAGCTCAAACTCTACAAGCACCTCACGCACAACTTTGCAAAATGGGGAAGCCTGAAAGAGAAAATAAATTTATCATCTATCAGAATATATAATTTTCATCTTTCTTTTTGTTTTGTTTGCTGTATTCTCTCTTTCCCCTCATGTTTTTTTTCATTTTCCCTTTTTCTACTATGCACATTTATACATACATATATATATATATATATATATATATATATATATATATATATATAATCCAATATGTATGTTGGGCCATGATATATCAGTCCGGTTTGTATGAAAAATGCAGTCTTTTTGAGGTTGTTTAAACCCACGTAGGATTCTGCTTTTGGTAGTTGGAGTATTTTAAAGAATCAATGATTCCTAATTATATTTGGTTTCTAAATCTAGAAGGAGATGTTGGATTTGAACCAACTTCCTTATTTTTAGGAGATCTTATGCAATCCCATTAAGGAATTATAGCTAATGAGGAACCCTAATCCAATACTTGGAGAAGGACTCGAGAAGGTGGTGAGATCACTATAAATACAAGGCTTTGCATATGATTCTAAGGTACACACAACTCATTATTATTTTTTAGCACTTGAGCTTTTTGCCTCTATTGTTAAACTTTATTCACTGTAAAATCACACCGAAAATCTAGTTGCCGTCAAGCTTTTGGTGTGCTTACTGCAAAAAAAGTTGAATCCGCGCTTTTTGGTAATTGAGGCGTGAGGAACTAATCTTGACGTATAGATCACACATACATATATATATATATATATATATATATATATATATATATATATCTATAATCATGTATGTGGGATTAATTTTCAATATCCCAACTATTTTATAAAAGGTATCCCGAGTCGAATCGATGAAGATATTTACCATGATTCTACTCAAAACTTTTTTAAGTTACTCAAATTTGTACTCGAATTTGAATAAAATTTTGACTCCAATTCGAATTCGACTAGTTTTATTGTACTAGTTTACTCAACCCATCGAACTGCTTGCAAACATTTGAGGCATACATGAATTAGAACTAGATCATTTATATTATGATAATGTATATACAATTAACTCAATCAAGTAGTTGAAATAATTAAAATCTGAAACTTCAAATTAGATCTCTAGCCTTGTAAAAAAATTATGACATGATATTATCACTCTTGAAATAATTAATGAACTACTTCCAATTCTAAAAGTATTTGAAGAATTTAATTGTTAAATAATATATATTAAATAAATCGAGTATACTCGATCTATATACTGATAAGGATCAAACTCGCTTAAAGTATGTATCGCTGAGGTAAGGAAAATTCGATACTCTAAATGAGTAAACAATGGATAGCTCATATTCAACTAAGTGCCTGACTATCAAAATTGATTCACAAATTTGAGTCTAGCTTGAAAAGAGTTTTTCGAAAATCCCAAACCGGTTTTGAACCACTCGGGTTCATTTTCAGCCCTACATATAACGTCGTTATTATTGAATTCTCTCTGTAGACCACTTGTAATGGAACACAAAATCAAGCATGCTTCAGTAATCCGCAATCTAACCTCGTATGCCCATAGTTCAAGAGGTCTTGGAGGCAGTTTTGATGGTGTATACGAACCTCCCTGCAGAAACCACAGTAGAGACTTTTCAGTGCTACAAAACAAGTGTATAATACCCACATGGATACAACTAACAGAGAAATTATGTGTAATTTACTAACTAATGCTGGACAATTTAATTGTCACTTATGTTAGTCATATGACTGGTACATCAACTTCATAGTTTGGAATACTTTTAGGAAGATAATATAGATGTCATATACATAAGTTACACCCAGTAGTAGGAATCTATTTAAACAAGTTGTGAAAAGTTCAACACCAATTATACTTTTCCCATGCGACCAATCATAGCGAAACCTTCAGTCAGAGTCTGCAACAGAACAAGCAATAAGCACTTAATACATCTATTCAACCTTTTGCTATACTTGGATAATAAATATGGTGAAAACGCATTATGCTAACCGTTAGTAGACCAAGCGACAATAACAAAGGGACTTTTCCGTCACCTGCACAGAAGGAAACAGCAGAGGACATGCATAAGATCGTTAGTAATCACTGCAAGAAATCGGAAAGATGGGCAGAAAAGAAAAACCTTTCAAAAAAAGAGAAAAAACAACAACTAAAGTTTGTTAAACTCGCAAAAAATTCCCATTCTAAACACTACTATTGTTAAATACAAGTAAAAAATTATTGAAATGCTTGTCCACAAGATGGACCTAAAGTTAACAGAATCCAGACCAGGAATTGAAGATTTGGAATCAGAGTTTTCAAGACTATTCAGATTCCATAGTCCTACAGTGTTTTTATTAGATTAAAATGAGAAAATGCCAAAATTGAGAATGAAAGTAGCTAAAGATAACAATAGATATTATGATATGTAAGCTCTTAGATGGGTAATTGATTCATAATTATAGCTGTGAACAATCAAGATAATTTAAATACTCACTACACACCATATTTCCCGACTAGATACTTGATTATGTCATCTGATTCATACATTGCAACTCCTGTGTTTGGATCCACCTGCAGAAGAAGATAATAAGCTTAGCACCCATTCCAACAAACCCTGTTCAATATAAGATGAATCGAAGACATAAATGTAAAAGGCATCAACTACAACTAATGTTTGAGAAAACAGCACATGGAGTTTCAGAATTCCTTACGAATCAAGAAGTGGACAGACTGGATAACTAAGTTATAAACTTCTTCCATTTTTTTTGAGAAATTATGAAGTAAAACTTCTTCCCAACTGAATCCAGAAGATTGGGGACATCATAATCCCTGTGAATTGGCACAATCAATTATTAAACTTAAGTATCTACAATTTTTTTCTCTACTCAGTCAATGTGTCCCCCCTTATTCATTCCAAAATTATATTAGAATTCAATCAGAAAGGTACTCACCGCAAGCCGAGCAGAATCCCTATAGGTGAATGTTGTAATCATTGGGAGAGATATATATGAAGGGGGTAAGCATCCCCACCTTGATTTTTGACGAGAATAATTCCTAGTATTTAACATAATTAATTTCAAAGACGATGAAGTTTAATGATATAAAAAATTTCCCGTTTATTTTTGGAAAAAAGTGAACTAAAAGTCTAAAATTAACAAGATTTGCCATAGCATAGCTACTGGTTAAGTTTTATAATTTAGAATCCTTCTAAGCCACTAGAATCTAATGTACAAAGTTACAACTGAGCATGTTGCAGATAATTGATTTCGACTCACTGCAAGTAGATGCTATTTGGGTCTAGATAGGAGTTGGGAATCATACATTAAGACCCTCTTATTGCTCTATCAATCAATCAGGAGATTTTTGTGTTTCAAATGATTTAGATTCCTACATTTTTGCATTTTATAATACAGCCTGAGCTTCATAAATAATTAGCCCTTCCAAGATTAATATTGACTAGAACAAAAGGAATGCAAGAGCCGAGGCCCGAGAGGCAATGAAAAGAAAAAGATTAGCAGTATATGCATGATATTTAAAGACTGTGCAGTCAGAAAATCTCTTCTTGGTCTCTCAAGAAAGTTCTCTCGAAGCATGCAATTGTCGACATTAATTTATATATATTTAGGACATTAATTTATATATATATTTAATATTTCCTAGTTAAATCTCTTCTCTTTCTTACAGGTCTCTCTTTATTACAAGAAAGGGACAAAATATAAGGAATATCCTCAAACCATGTAAGGGAATTGCTTTTTTCCACCCAACTGAACAGCCTTTTGACGGAAATTTGGACCATTTTTTGGGCATGGATAATACAAGACATCAAGATCCAACACAGCAACGATTTCCCTAACCTGTAATTCAACAACAGAAAGAATGTATAGCATGTGAAACCCAGTGAGGTGCCACCAAAACTTCAATTTTATTTGCCTGAAATATATTTAAATTGGGCATTAGGTCTGTGAAAAAAATGTGCACTCTTACAATTGAATTTCTTCCAAAAGCAAGTATATATTTCATAAAAGAAACTTGTCCCTCAAGAAGCCAAAAATATGAAGCCTAGGTTGATGTTAATTGTTACCTTCCGACAAAATGGGCAGCTAAAGTTTCCACGCGTTCCATGAAAATCCACAGACAGAGAAAGCAACAGATGCATTCAGTCTTAATTAATCACCATGAACAGAAAAGTTACAGGGGAAACCAGAGAAGAGATAAAGGGTATAGAAGTGTAAAACTGATAGCAAGCATTTACATACATAGTGCCTGTGGCATTCAAAAATTAATAGAAAAGAAACGAGTATTGAGGGTTTAAGTACCTTTCAAACTCATATATCTCAATAGGCATCTCAGGGCGTGGACCCAATTTTGAAGTCTCTTTCACCTTGAAACCTGTTTAACCACAACCAAAAAGTTAATTATAGTATATTTGACTTTAAACTGCATGTATTATATAGTATCTTATTAAAAGATTATAATTTTTCCTTTGAGTTGATTCAAATAGAACTTCCTCAGAAATTTCATGCAGCATTTTTGTTGCATATACCATTTAAATTTTTTTCTGAAAAGTAGTTGAAAATCCTAGTCAAAATACAAACAGTTATGCATGTAACAGAACAAACAACAGGTTACTAATTCAGAAGAACCTGTCATACTAATTCAGAAGCAGGATATGGTATATCAATTAAAACTGATAAGTCAAGCTTGCTGAACATGGTTCAAGTTTCAGCCACTATGATTAGTATACATAGTACAGTTACTGAATCAGTAATATGTCAATTTGGCCGTTTTATTTAATCTTTAGATCTTAAAAAAATTATTTTTTCCTCCTTTTGATCTTGTTCTTTTTTATTTTCATTTTTTGGTTTTCTTCCATTACTTCACAAATTCTCATGCTCCTCAACCCAAAGTTCACAGGATAATATTCGGTTAGATAAAACATAATTAAGGAAGAGATTTGTCAACAACAACCAGCAATTTCCAGTGCATACTGGTCAGATGAAATCTCATCCTTGGAAACGAATGATGGAGAATACCTGCAACATTAACACCCAATAAATAGAAATTCAGTAACCCTAAAAGGCTAAAAGCATTTGAAATAACATTTGAAAGTTAGGGAAAATAAAAACTTCCCATCCCACTTCAATAAAGCATAATAGTGTAATAGGATGCATATATGTGTTTCTTAAACTGTCAAGCCAGCAAAACTTCACAGTAAATTTTTTCTCAAGTTCTTATCTAACATTATTTATTTCTTAACTTTGCAAGCTACATTGTAAATGATCAAACCCCTAAGATCACTTTCCCCTTTTGACTTTCTTATAGAATGTAAAAGTTGTTAAAAATATTGCATCTCATTCCTCTAATAGCATAAAATATTCACACAGTTTATTAATTAATTCATTGCTCATAATGGATTGTATCTGTAGTATCTTAATAAGTAAATTCTACCCAATTCACCAAACTCATGTTTAGTCTCACTTATATTAGAAATAAGTTAGTTAATTCCAAGCAAGTGGAGTTTTAAATTTTTTAAATAAAATATAAAATTATTTATGCGCAACAGTCATTCTCATTTCAAGTTGAAGTTAACGAAAATCAGAAAAAGAAAAGAAAAGGCAAACAAAACAAGTTAAATCATAGGAAATTTCATACCCTGAAACAACAACACCGGTGCCCAGACGAAAAATCAAGGCCAAAGAAGCTCCCAAAATGTCGAAAAGCTTATCGGGTCTGATGAAAAACCGCTTCGGCTGGGGAGGCTTGAAATTGGGCGGAGGAGAGAAAGAGGGAGTGGTGGGAGACGAAACGCCTAATCGTGGTGGTTCTTCTTTGGAAGTGACAGCTGGCGTTTCTGCTGATGACCTGACATAACAAACTCTACTATTTGGCTCTCTTCTGAATCTAGAAAGCGGACGGGAGATGACGGATGGCGTGAAGTTAAGAACTCCGGCCATGCTACTCCGGCGAAAAAGAGTTGAAGAAGAGCAGCGCTAGCTGGTAAGTGTGTTTGTAATACTGTACTACTACTACCTTATGTTACATGTGTAATGTGTGGTCAGCAGAGGTACAGGTTAACGCGGTTAGAAGGGGGTTTAAAGTTGTCCAAGGAATTAAGTAATTACACACTCATCGTTTAAAGTTGTCCAAGGAATTAAGTAATTAATGTAATTTATTCTTACTTAAAATTCTCAAATTATTTATATTAAAAAAAAATTATTTTTATAAACCGACATACAATATATTAAAGAAAAAGAAAAATATTAAAATAAATTTAAAATATTTTTAAACTTAAAATTGATAAAATACAATAATACACCAGTATATGTGTATACATTTTTATCGTAACAAATATTGCATATATAAGATATAAACTTTTTATTACAATAATTAATACAATATTTGTTATAATCAATCACCATAACTGAATCCACTATATCTCTGATTACTATATCCGGAGTTATTCACATTCATTATTCAAATTAAATTCTTTTATCAGTATTAGTCAACACCCACCATGCCAATTGCCATGCATCATTATTGCCTCTTTCTAGTAGAAATAGGCCTGTATGTATCATATTCAGGGCCAACATTTTTTCCATTTCTACAAAACTAGAAGTAGGCATAGTTTTGATAGTGAAAGATAAAATAAGTAACAAAAGCAAAAGTGTTTTTGTTTTATATTATTATGTCATTATTTTGTTAACAAAAACGATGTAAACAAGAACAATATTCATCACGTTTTATCAAACAAAATTATCTTTGGAAAACAACAATAATCACGTTTATACTCTAATCAAACAGCTAAATGCACATTGGAATTAAATCTCTTAGCCTCTCTCTTTCCTATATTAATATATGAATAAAATACTCATCAAAATAAACTTGTCGGCCATCAGTAAGTAACTATCTACTTATCTAAGCCTACTTTATCACTAATCAGTTTGACTCAATATTCTGAAGAGCTCCAAGCAGGTCAGGCCAAGGTCAAAAGTGGCTTGAGGCCCAATTGTAATATCATAATACTACAAGGGCAATCTCCTAATAATCTTCTTATAAGTACAACAGAGAGTTGTCTTGTTCCCCTTGACAAACACACACTAGTCTGACTAAAAAACTCTTCTTGAGCAAAGCACCTTAACAGAAGCATGGGAAATTGTTTAGCTCAGCAAGAAAAGCTCGTCAAAACAGATGGGGAAATCCCTGAATACAAAGCACCCCTGAAAGTGCATCAACTGTTACCAAAATATGCTGGTCATGCAATATCTGAGACAGTTCCGGTGACCCGGCATCTCCGGCGAGACGATGACATGCCACTTCCGGTTCCTTCGCCGGAATTTGACAAGAAGATGCTCCGGCATTCAAACGAGAAAAATGCAGTTGTGAGGATTAAGCTGGTAATTAGTAAGCAAGAACTGGAGATGATGTCAAGTAAAGGAGTTGTTTCGGTTGAAGATATGATTTCTCAGCTTCAAAACAAA
The DNA here is from genome assembly GCA_020205605.1 of Panax ginseng. Lineage (NCBI taxonomy): Eukaryota > Viridiplantae > Streptophyta > Magnoliopsida > Apiales > Araliaceae > Panax > Panax ginseng. The sequence continues at coordinate 120,567,900 of CM035144.1, forward strand.
CAAAGTGCGAATTCGGTAGACAAATTGGATAGTCAAGGCAATAGAAACCGTAAAGGATGGAAGCCCGTATTACAAAGTATACCTGAAGTGAACTAGTTATTGTTCCTATATATATATATATATATATATATATACTTATTTTTTAGCTTAACAAATTAAAGAAAAATCTCAATGTTTCAAGTCACAGACAGTAGTTTGGGGGTCAAGCTTACCTATTCCCAAAAAATAAAAATGGAAAAGATAAAGAAAACACATGCAACTAATGCAGTATAATTTTTTACATTGTAAAAATTCATAGCTAGAAACATAATTAATGGTCAAATTCAGTTATGCCAGCAGATAACAAAGAACATCTTTCTACCACACACACACACACACACACACACACACACACACACACATATATATATATATATATATATATATATATATATATAGGAGCATAATAGTCTTGACTAACTCAAAAGTTCCGTTCTCTTCAACATGTTGAGCAATCCAAGAAACTAAAAAAAAGCTTGTTGACCAAATGTTACAAATTATTGAAAGAACCGATGAACGGTTTGGCCATAATATATAGCTACATCACTGTTGGCAACTAGAAGAAAGCAAGAAGACAGCATTATTGAATGTTCCAAATCTTTTCTGTTAACAATCAAAAGTGCAGTTTCCAACTTAATATATTAACGTCGTCAAAGTTTAAACAAGCTGTTCCTTATGCTAGCTGTATAAGCTGATTCTATCAACGCCAAATAGCTCGACTGGATTCAACAAAGACTTAGTAAACTAAGGGGATTTCATCAAAGTTGTTTCTTATTAGCTATATTCAGAACAACATCTTCTGTTCAATCCATGAGAATCAAATATTCTCACTACCATTGATACACTTTACTATGTCCTCATAATAATGCACTTTTCAGTATCCAATACAAATGAGGAAAGTTGATTACAGATAACAAATCAATATCAGAAAACAAGTATAACTTAACTTTAAGAAAGCTTTATAGTACATATCTAAAGTCATATAACAACTTTAAGGCACCATAAAAGCGGAAGGAAGAAACTTAGTAGAGTTTTAGCTGGAAGATCATTGTTCCAAATATCTGTGGTAAAATTCTTCGAATTTGGTTAAGCATTGAACTGCTACACACACAAACACATATATTAAACATAAAGCATAATTTCTTCAAGGATTTTTTTATTAATAAGTAATTTTGCAAATAAAAATAGTAATATAACAAATATTATTAAGCAAAATTCCAGAGCATCTCTTTCCAGATTGATTTTGGCTGGACAATGATCCGTCTCTTGAGATTTGTCTAAACATTTAAAGCTGCATTTATATGGTTGCAGATGATACATTATCACAATACACAAGTCAATTTTTATATATATACAATCAATATCAACACTGAAAGTAATTACATAATTGTTTTTATCCGAATTGGCCATTTACTATTTTTTACTTCTAACATTCAAGTTGCTGATCATTGTAGAATGACCAGCTATTCCTGTTTCCTTTCCACTTCTAGAGAAATCTCATTACGACGTGTAAATGGAAGTGTAAATGGTGGATTGTACTGCATCAATGGAAAAAGTACATCACTACCCAAAACAGTACAGTAACTGATAAGGTCTATCTCTTAATGACAATCTTTTATATATTACCTCGCCCTGGAAATGAGTCATATATATATATATATATATATATATATAGATAGATAGATAGATAGACACGCTTAAGGTTTGCATTTGACACACTTGGACATAATTTTTTGAACTAATAAAGTTCACTCTTTGAAGTTTAATACTGAAAACAAATTCTAAAATATTATGTCCAAGTGCGTCCAATACAAATTATAATATTTGGGGGTTAAAAGTTAACAAAAGAAATAAATGAATGAAGTGCTACTTTATTTATATTTATGCAAATCACCTGTGCAACTTCCACTGACGCTCCTGCTTTAACTTGAAATTCATTGTCATTCTTTAATGCGTTTCGAAGTACTGATTCACGCTGCTTAACTTCTTCATCAGTAATAAAACCTGACTCAATATAGAAATAAGTAAGAATGGTCCAGTAATTCATGAGTCTCAACTAATGTCAAAGGTAATCTCCTGTTTTCAAATTCTTGTTAGCAAATGTAAAAACTTCTTTACCAACTAAGGGCAAATACACAAACTAATTAGTCAGCGTCACATATGCATGACACACACACACATATTAGAAAATAACAGCTTCATGCAAAAGCAAAGACAAAATTTGTACAGTATAATGCACATACCACAAACTGAGCACTATTGGCCTTTCAAAAAGTGGATTTGATATTTTCACTTTTCAGACGAAGATAATCAAGAAAACTTGTTAAGTGCAAGCGGTTGACATATAATAGTGGTGGAGTGAGATGGACAAACCTGAAAAGGCGACAACTGCCACAATTTTTTGTGGAACCTCTTTGATAGTCACCGATGGATCTTTGGGCAATGGCAAGTTGGATCCATACTTTGAGGGCATGACAAATGACATTTTCCACTTATTTTGATCTTCCAGCTGAAAAATTAATTATCTGATTAGTTCAAGATAAATGTCAACAAAAAACAGACCATTTTCAATAAAAGAAAATGGATATTGCTACACGAGCATAGTCCATTCAGTAGGCCAAGAAGAAATTCACTCCACGAGTTCATCTTATTGACAATTTGAAAGCAATTAAGTTGAATCTAGCTCAACCATCATAATCCCATTCTGACAGTTCACAAAAGGCCATGCAGCAACAAATGTTAATAAAAGTTTTGTGGTTAAATGTTTGACATTATTAAATTCCTCCATTTTTTGTTATCTGGTTGGGCTGATAATCCTAAAAGTAGGAGGAAAATATTGTGTTCAAACAGGATTTGATAATGGAACCAAAGAAGGGGCTAGGATTTCACTTCAATGGGGGAAAATATTTGAAAACCTGAGAAGTCAAAGGGGAAAAAATCGGAAGGAAGGGGAGCAGATTTCTATAGTAAGCACTCGTCAGGCACCAGTAATAATAGAAGTAGCATATATACTACTCCTACATTCCAAAATTAGAGAAAAATTTGTTAAGCTGCAACTTTTAAGGAAAACTTTAGCTTTCCACACTTAGCCCAACCCTGATTAGAAATGTGGTAATGGTGGCATGATAATACTCAATCAACTTAGTAATAAAAGTAATCTAAATATATAATATATATAAATCTGTTAGAACGTAGTCAAAATGAAAATGCAAATCTCTAATTTTGGAATTGAGTGATATTGGAAATTCTTTTTTTCCCCAAATAGGTCAAGAGGGGAAACATTAAAATAATATAAGAAAAACATTAAAATAAAAAAATTAAAATAAAAATGAAGAAAATCTCAGCAAGTATGACGGAGTTCATTATACATGTCAGCACATACACAGGTGAATTACCTAATTAACATTTCTTTTGATACATAATTTTATATAAGAATTAACAACATGAGGTGTTATAGACCCTACAGAGAAATGAGCCTTGTAAATAAAACTTACCCTCCTAGTTATTACAGGAGTTGTCATCTCCAATTTCTCCCCTTCAGATTGAGTTCTACGAGTTAAAACAGGTGTAGTCATCTCCATTTTCTCCTTTGTTGTATTCTGGGAAAAAAGTAAGAAATGAGTGCAGAAAAGAGAGTTGTTTATATTAAAATGATAAGTATTTAATCCATTTTGATAGTATCTAATAGAAACATAACCAGTACCTTACCAAACAGGTATTTAGCCAATACATTGAATGATTGAGATGCTCCATTGAAATCAAATCCATACTTCCCAGGCATCGTTGTCTCAGCAATAAAGTAAGGCTGATTCACAGTCACAACCTTATTCTTGATACACATTATCTTAAGGAGAAGGATACAATTAAAATGTAAATAATAACAATTACCATGAAAAAGAGAAGATACAATTTTGCATTAAGTTAACAGGAACATCATCAAAAAATAGTGTTCATCATAAAGCTATAATTTTTAGATGACCATATGATTATATCAAAAGTGTTAGCAAACTAAACCAAATTAATAAAGTCTAGATTGTTCATGCATTGTCACTAAGAAATTGTTGGTTTTTTGTACTGTCTCTTTGTTTTCTTGTGCGACTCTTAGAGAATTATAAAAGTATTTATTGAAAGTGTAGGGGGCATTAATAGAATTATGTATGTTCATGTTCCTTTGATCTATAAATAACTCTCATGTAATCGGTTGGCAACAAATGAGTTGAATTAAGTATTTTAAGGTTTAAACAATCTTCCTCACTTTTCTATTTTTATCCTCCATTGCCAATAAATTGGTATCAGAGCTCGAGTCCAGCAACTTCAGTAACAGGAATAAAAGGAAATTTTCTTGAGGCTTTTGCTTAATTGGCTCCACCAGTTTCTTATGGTTAAAGTTTCAGCGCCCATTACGAGGAAAGTAAACTTCCACACTTTCAACATTGGTGCAGATAGAACACAGCCTTCAACCTGAGTGAAGCTATTACTATTTGAAGCACCACAAGTACGCAACATAGGCTCTGCAGAATAATTGTTGATTTTCAAAGCAACGTCGTGATGGCAAATTCAAACAATCTAGTTTCTCTAATTTCTCGCTTCAATGGAGAAGACTATGATTATTGGAACCACAATATGAAGGTATTATTAAAGTCCTTAAAGCTGTGGAGCATTGTTGAAGATGGCTATGAAGAACCATAAGCTGAAGAGGGTTTTGTCACAAACCCAAAAAAACTGACACAGTCCAAGTTGGAGACCAAGTAGGAAAAGGAAGGAAATCCAAGTTTAAGAAGTGTTGATATTGTTTCGGACATAACTTTTGATTCATTTTGAGTTACGGGGCCATAATATATCAAAACGAAACTAGCGACGAGCCTTACAAATCGCACGGCCTTCGGCCATGGTGAAATATGTTTGAAGCCCAAAAAAGGTTTGGAAAGAGGCGTTTTGGTCTTCCGAAGTTTTTTTAATTTTTTGAATTTAGTTGGATATTTTCGTAATTTCATTAGTCCTTTCATAATTAGGTTTTCCAACTTATTTTTTAGTATTTATATGATGTTTTCATGTGTTTTAGGGACAACTCATTATTATTATTATGAAAATTGTGGTTGTTTAGTCAATTTATCCCAAACTTTGAAATTCAATTCAAAGTCGTTGATTCAATTCTCTTGTTTCGATTCTCTTTATCGTCTTTCACTGTGTCAAAAACATCCTAAATGATAAAAGGGAGAAGGATAGCAAGGCGTTCTTCCAAATTTATCAAGCAATTGAAAGGCCAATATTTGAGAGAATTTCGAGGACAGAAAATTCAAAAGAAGCTTGGGATATTTTGCAATCAATATATAAAGGTGAAGAAAAGGTAAAAAAAGTACAACTCCAATCTCTGCGATTAGAATTTGAGAAGTTGCAAATGCAAGAAAATGAGACTATTGTTGATTATTTTTTAAGTGTCACTTCAATTGTTAACCAAATGGCAACCAATGGGGAAGTTTTACAAGACCAAAAAGTAGTTGAGAAAATTCTTCGAAGTTTACTTCAAAAGTTTGATTTTATTGTGGTAGCTATCTAAAGAGTCCAATGATGTGTCAAAACTTTCTTTGGAATATTTGCAGACTTCTTTAAAGGCACATGAGTTCCGTGTTAATCAAATAAATCCACATTCTAATGATCAAACTCTCAAGTCTGAAATTAGGGGAGGCCGAGGTGCTCCCCGTGATCGAGGTCGTGGACATGAAAGAGGTGGCTTCCATGGAAACAGAGGTAAAGGCTCTAACTTTCATGGCAATGGAAGAGGCTCACCAGGTAACAATAATTATTTTAAGGAGTCATCAAATGAGTATTCAAATAATTATCAAAGAGAAAGAGGTCGTGATATTAATTAAAGAGGGAGAAAAAGTTGTATTGAATGTTTTCATCGTCATAGGTTTGGTCATAAAATTAGTGAATGTTGGTTTGCACCATCTAACAAAAAAGAATCTGAATTGGTGCATAAAAATGAATCAGTTGAGAAAGATTGTTTAGAGTCATTATTGTTTGTCAAGAAAATGATAATCATGTGAATAGTGGTGCCAACAAATATATGACAGGGAATAAGGATTTTTTTAACCTGATGGACTCAAATGTTGGGCAAATAAAAATTGGAGATGCTAGAGCCTATACATTTAAAGGAGTTGGAAAAGTCAATTTCAAAACAAAAATGGAAATTTTGAAAAAATGACAAATGTTTACTTCGTTCTAGGCATAAAAAATAATTTGCTAAGTACTGGACAACTTTTGCAAAAAGGATTTGATATACTTTTTCATAATAAATTATGTACCCTATCAAAAAATAATCAGGTTGTGGCAAAGATTGGCTTGGCAGAGAATAATTTATTTCCACTTCGACTCCAAGTGGAAAATTTTCATTGTTTTGTTGTTTGTGATAAAGAAGTTTCCAAGTTATGGCACGATAGGTACGACCACTTGAATTTCAACAACCCAAAATTGTTAGCGGTAAAAGGAATGGTGGAAAGTTTACCTCAGATTAATAAAATGGAGGAAACTTGTGAAGCATGCCATTTGGGAAAGTTGCATTGTAACCCATTCCCCTCAAAATCTTTTTGGGGTGCAATGCAAGGCAGCCACTTGAACTTGTTCATTTGGACTTGTGTGGGCCTATGACAGTGTCATCTTTTGGAGATAACAAATACTTCATCTCCTTTATTGATGATTACACAAGAAAAATGTGGATTTATTTTCTTTATGAAAAATTTGAAAGTTTTCAATCTTTAAAATTTTTTAAAGCAGAAGTTGAAAAGTATTTTGGTTGTCATTTAAAGACTATAAGAACAGATCGAGGGTTAGAATATCTTTCAAACTATTTTTAACATTTTTGTAAAGTTAATGACATAAGGCATGAATTGGTAGTTTGCTATACACGACAACAAAATGGTGTTTGCGAAAGAAAAAATACATGGTTTGGTGCATGCTGAAAAAGAAAAATGTTGACAAGCCAATTTTGGGCAAAAGTTGTTTCTTGTGCATTTTATTTGATCAACAGATCACCAACAAAAAAATTAAAAAACTGCATTCCTCGTGAAGCTTGGTACGGAAGAAAACCAAATGTCCAACACTTGACGATTTTTGGAAGTGTAGCTTTTGCTAATGTGACCGATGCAATGAGAACAAAACTTGATGATAAGGCAGAAAATGTATTTTTGTTGGATACAGTGAAAGGTCAAAAGCCTACAAGCTGTATAATCTAAAAAATTGTTATTAAGATCCACATTCCTTAACGAAGAGTCTTACGTAGCAATTTCGAAGGAATCAAGACAAGGACTTTGCGAGATTTATGATACTACAAAGCCTTTGTCCAGCATGATGTTTTTTTTGGTAGATAGATGCGGGGAGCTATTTTCTTTGCTTTCTTTGCAAGAGCACATCCAATCTCCAATGAAGATGTAACAAAAGAAGAAAAATGGAAACAATCCATGAAGGAAGAAAATATGGCTACTGAAAGGAATGACACTTGGAAGCTCGCAAGTTTACCACCAAACAAAAGACCCATTGGAGTTAAATGGGTTTCTAAGACAAAGTTAAATTCAGATGGCTCCGTCAATAAGTACAAAGCGAAGCTCGTTGCAAAGGGACATAGACAGAAGGAAGGAGAAGATTTTAATGAGGTATTTGCATTTGTTTCAAGACTTGATATTGTTCGTTTAATTATATCACTTACAACTCAAAACAATTGGAAGCTGTTCCAAATGGATGTCAAATCGGCATCATTTCTAAATGGATTTCTTAAGGAAGGTATCTATATCAACCAACCACCTGGCTTCGTGAAGAAAGGTGAAAAAGATACAGTTTACAAGTTAAAGAAGGCTTTATATGGTTTGAGGCAGTTACCAAGGGCTTGTCGTACTTTGAGCATAATCACTTTCAAAAGTGTCCTCGGGAGCATATTTTATACACCAAAATTGATTCTTTAAAAGGAAGATTTATGGTGGTAAGTCTCTATGTTGATGATCTCATTTTTACAGGCAATGATATGGTGATGCTTAATGATTTCAAAGCTTCCACGAAACAAGAGTTTGACATGACTGATTTGGGAGAGTTGCGTCATTTTTTAGGCATTGAAGTTAGTCAATCCAGTAAGAGAATTTTTATTTCCCAAGGGAGATATGCAAGGGAATTTTAAAAAAAAATCAAGATGGAGAATGCTAATCCTGTTTCAACTCCATGTGTAATTGGGCTTAAGTTAAGCAAGAAAGGTGAAGAAAAGCTTGTGGATCCAACTATTTACAGAAGTTTTGTTGGAAATTTGATGTATTTAACTGCCACAAGACAAGATTTAATGTTTGTTGTTAGTATGATTAGCAGGTTCCTCACTCAGAATATTGAGAAGCAGCAAAAAGAATTTTTCAATATGTGAAAGGCACAGTTGATTATGGAATTTTCTGTGAAGCTGGAGTTTCAGTTAATTTTGTTGGATTCACAAACAATGATTTTGGAGGAAGCGTTGATGATAGCAAAAGTACTTTATGTTATGTTTTCAATATTGGAAGCAGAGTTATTTGTTGGAGTTCAAAGAAACAACCAATTGCTAGAGTTTCAACAACTGAAGCTGAATATATAGTTATTGCACATGATGAATGTCATCTAGTTTGGTTAGAAGGAATTTTGAAGTATCTCAACCAAAAACAAGAAGCTGATCCAACTTTGTTTTTTGATATCACTTCAATAATTTTAGTTACCAAAAATCCAATTCTTCAAGAAAAGAAAGCATATTTGCATTCGATATCATTTCTTAAGGGAACTTGAGAATGATGGACTTATTAATAACAAATATCGTAAAACTGAAGAGCAACTAGCTGACATTTTTACAAAGCCTGATACTGGAGAAGTATTCAAGAGGCACATAACTAAGCTCAGAGTGAAGAATAAATTTGGTTTACAGGAGGCCTTGTTAGCAAACTAAACCAAATTAATAAAGTCTTCTACATTGTTTATGAATTGTCTCTAAGAAATTGGTGGTTCTTTGTATTGTCTCTTTGATTTATTGTGCGACTCTTTAATAATTGAAAAAGTCTTTATTGAAAGTGTAGGAGGCATTAATAGAATTATTTATGTTCATGTTCCTTTGATCTATAAATACCTCTCATATAATCAGTTGGCAGCAAGTCAGTTGAATAAAATATTTTAAGGTATAAACACTCTTCCTTACTTCTCTATTTTTCCCTCAATTGCCAATAAAAAGATTATTCACTACATATCCCAGTTTACCAGCCTGAATAGGTCTCAATAGCCAGTTGCAACCCAAATTGGAATATGATATAGACATTAGCCATAAAGATAGAAACATAAATTAGTTTCATACGAATAACTTATGACTTGTTTGCCAGGAGACATCCTCCCTCACCATTTGCAACTTTATCTATCTTATAAACAATCAAGAAACATTACACAGAGAAGAATCATACCTCAACTTGTCTTATCTCATACTTGTCTTTGCGGCTCAAAACCTTGAATTTCACAGTTTCAAGATCCGGAACTGTAAATACAATCAAAATTGACAATAAACCCACACGAAACCAAAAGTCCATTCAAGTGTCAAAAATACAATCAGAAACAACCAATTTAAACAAACACCAAACAGAAAGATACCTGACCTGACATAAGAGCTTCCTCCAAATTCTGAACCTCAAACCTCCGTGGAAACACGTATTTCGCAGTCTCGGTTGCCAAATCCATTAAAACTAGAACAAAGGAAAACCCAAAATGAGAGCCAGTTATCCAAACAGGTAACTAAACTGAAAGGAATTAGGAATAGAAATAAGAAACAGTGGAATTTTTTTTCGTGTTATGAACATTTACGTCGCTGAGAGATAGAAGAAGTTTGGGAGGCCAGAGCGAGTATGAGAGAGACTCGAGCTTCAAGCGGTGACATGTTTCTGGCTCTCTGTGGAGTAGTAATTCTAGTAGTGCTGATTGAAGTTTTATCAGTTGCCATGGATATGATCACCCTGGTGGATGATGATGGTCTATTACTGTTACTATTACTATTAGTATTAGGATATGTTGATACAGAGACTGAGTGATCACTGAAGGACCACCGTGCAGAAGCATCTCGGTTCTTCTGTTTCTCTTCGTATTTCTCCTGTTGTATGAAATTCGTGGTTAGAGTTGTTCGTAAAGTACTAAAGTTGCTATTTAAAGGACCTATTGCCGTATTTTTCAATTTAGCCCTTGCACTATGTCCATATTCGTTGGTGTTTCGTTGTGATTTTTCAAAAGTTGGGATGCAAAATGAAACATTTTAAATTATGGGATGCAATATATAAAATATAATAAACATGGGAGAATTAAAATGCAATTGGCTCTAAATATATTATCTGATTAAATTATTCAATTTAGGAATAGAATAAAAAATTAAAAAGAAAGAAGTTATAATAACAATAAATTTTTATAAGTAAAAGAGAAAAGTGATTTGTGATATGACCTATTATTTTGTCCTCTATTCTTTAATAGTATAGATGTAGATATGGATTTCTAGTTATTTTGTGAAATTATATTATTTTTTTTAATTATTGTAAATTTATTAATGACTAATATAGTAATTAATATTATAGATTATTTGAAAAATATTATTGAATACAAAATTATTTTTTTATTAAACTAGCATAAATTTAAATCATAGTTTTATTTTTGAAATTTGATAAATTATCATAATTAAAATAAAAACATATTTAATAGTAATTATAAGAGTCAAATCTACCTTTTTTTTTACTTATTTTGATAATTGATATTAATATAAAGAAATATTTTAAATTCATTTATCTAAAATTATTGAAAGAAGATGAAAAATAATTTTTTTCAGAAAACTGATATTTCAAAATCTCTTTTATAACATTATAATATTTATTTTTCATTCAGTGAAAGTAATTTTACGAAACTATTGTATGGACTATGGAGTACTTCCGCTTTAGAAAGTTGAATTAATTGGTTAATTCTAAAAAGTTGTAAGAATAACGCCTCTATTGCTTTTTCAAAATTTGCCAAATTTTTAAATTAAATAAGCTAATTCTAAGTCAAAAAAAGGACGAGGATAAAATCGTAACTTCGGAACCTAATCCTCCTCTTTCCCAATCACTGAACTGAGGTCCAGGCCAAAGAAGTGTTTACTCGCTTGTAAAAATCTCTCTCTCTCGACCATAAATTTTCATGGCGGAAGCCCTAAAAATTTTGGTCTGAAACTCTAAGTAAAACCATATAAATGGCTTCCATATCCACATGTTCCACCATAACAGCCAAGTTCCAATTCCACTCTTTTAGGAGTCAAACTTCACTTTTTCTTCAGAAGAAATCATGTATTCGATACAGTAGAGGCTCTAGTATACCAGTAATTAGGGCGAGTGTCGATGTCGCCCCGTTGTCAATTAAACCAGGCGGCATCATCGAGACTGATAAGCTTCCGTCGGATGTTCGAAAACGGACGATGGATGCCGTTGATGCTTGTGGAGGGAGAGTAACAATTGGTGACGTGTCTAGCAAGGCCGGGATTAAGTTAAATGAAGCTCAGAAGGCCTTACAGGCTCTTGCTACTGATACTAATGGCTTCTTGGAGGTATAACTTATTTATTACTTCCCCATCCCACTAAAAAAGCTAATTTCAAATTGTGATGTGAATTTATAGAAGGCCTTACAGTCTCTTGCTGCTGATACTAATGGCTTCTTGGAGCTATAACTTATTTATTACTTCCCCGTCCCACAAAAAAAGCCAATTTCAAATTGTGATGTGAATTTATTTTAATTTTAAAATATCAAAATTTGTACTAGTTTACGATTGACTATTGCATTAATCAAAATCAAATAAATTTACATCAATTTTGAATTTTTGGATGGGACCTTTTTTGAGGAACAGAGTATTTCATTTGTTTAGTATATTTTTTTCATTGTTTGTATAATTAAAATGAAATTGGATTGAATTTTTAATAGTCAGAAAAGCCTTAGATGTTGCAATTAAGGATTTTGAGTCTTTTGACCGTACAAATGACAAAATAGGGTTCAGAACTCTACACAACGTGAATCTTTTAATCGAAGTAATGAACTTTTTTAAGTATTGTGCTACAAAGTCTTTAAATTTCAATTGACGGAATTGATAAGTTAGTAACTAACTGTTAATAACTTGATATCATGTAGTGTGCTTTGAGGGTACCCTTTGCACAGCCGGCCCCAAGTTAGTAGTAGGAGAGTTACAAACTTACAAATCCCATAGGCCCCCTTAAGAATTTGAATATCGCGTGAAATGGAATGTTAATAGCCTTCTTAATTAGTTGTCAATAGTTGAGTGATGTATTGAGCATAATTACTTTTTTAATTTTTTTGGAAATAATTGTGTAAAACTTGTAATATTACAAGCCCTGCATGAAAACCAGATATGAAATCTGCAGATTAAATACCCTTACTAATTTTACTTAACGATTTTCAAATGTTACATGCAAATGTTACACGCAGCTCAAATTAACTGTGTATGCAAAATTTTGGAATCTTAAAATTGAAGCTGACTTCCAGTTTGTTAGTCTAATGTGTCAGGCATAATGAACATGTAATATGTATCTATAATTTTCTCTAGGAATTGTTTTTTGATTTCCTGAGGGCAACTGTTTTGAAGATGGTATCAACAGGTTTCAGATGAAGGTGATGTGCTATATGTTTTCCCAAAGGATTATCGTACGAAGCTTGCAGCCAAGTCACTTAGGATAAAATTTGAACCTCTACTTGAAAAGGCTAAGGTACTGCCTTTGTAACTTCTTCATGTTTATCCTTGTAAGAATCAATATTAAGGGATAGAATTCTATCTTTGACCAAATTATGTTTTTCTTCAACAGTATGGAGCTGAGTATATAGTAAGAGTTTCATTTGGAACAGCATTAATTGCTTCAATCGTTATTGTTTACACCGCTATTATTGCTATCCTTTCAAGTAGAAGGTATCATGGATCTCACTTAGTCAAATCTATAGATATTCTTGTTCTATTTGTGTTATTTCTCACTTATTTGATCGACAGTTTATTGTTGATTTATTGTTATCATCCAATTTACGTAATGGTAAGGTAATGACTGCAAATATCTCTGATATTTTTGTGTGGCAGTGACGAAGACAATCGTGGCAGGCGTGGTAAATCTTATGATTCTGGATTAAACTTTTATCTTAGTCCAACGGATTTGTTTTGGTAATATTTCTAATTGACATAATCTTTATCAATGTTTCTAAATATTTTTATAGGTTTTTTATGAGACTAAAAAAGTTGCAGGACAAGAAAAATTTACGAATAATATAGTTGTAATAACCTTATAAAATCATTAAGTAAATTAAATTGGTTGGGTTTAGAAATGCTTTAGTTATTAGTTTAAGTTAAGTAATTTATATACAATTGGGTTTTGCCATTACATCAGGTATGCAGATCAACGATTTGTGTTGGTTGACAGGTTGCGTTCTAATGTCTAAGGTGGTCATGATTATAGTTCGGTACATGTATCAGTATGTAATGATTTGAAGAGGACCAAAATAATTAATAATACATGTATCGATATGCACTTTGTGAGCACCTCCATGACAATAGAACTGCAAACCTAACTTTTTGGTGGATAAGTGTCTGTGGTTTGTTGCTGATTCTGTGTCAATATAAGCTTTCCTATTGTCATGATATTATTCTATATGATCCATATGACTTGATAAAAAGAACGCATCCACGTGACTTGTTAATTGAAAAGCTGTGCCTAGTTATTCATGTGATGTACTTCCTTATTCTTATGTTATTAATAGGTAGAAGTTCGGAAGAAACTCTGTGTGATTGCGCTTATTTATATTTTTTTAGGTACTGGGATCCATATTACTATAGGAGGAGACGAGTGCGAGCAGATAATGATGGGATGAATTTTATTGAATCTGTAATCAAAAACTTTTTATATATTTATAGAGCTTATGTTTTATTGGTATGTATGTTCCGACTTTGGTGATGAACTAACTCCTTGAGTGGCTGTTTTTTGTAGGTCTTCTCATTTGTATTTGGTGATGGTGATCCTAATCAGGGTATCGAAGAAGAGAGGTGGAAGTTGGTAATAATTGAGCTCTGAATTCAGTGGTCCGTTACTTTCAAAGTTTCATTTTGACTATATCGCCGGCATGTGTTGACTTCTCAATTCTTTACACTATAATTGCCATTATTTAAATTTATGAGCAAGATTTTCACTACTTCCTTCCTAGTTAAGATTGAACCAAAACAATAGAGACTGCAAATCTCAGTGCTTCATGCATACACATTCTAGGACTTCCGTGGTTATGGAGAACTTACATTTTCACACATTGTTTGTCCAAGAGGTCTAACTCTTGATTCAGCAATTAATATATCAATGATATCTTCTTTTTCAGCGTTTGCATTCATTTTGGTTCATCTAATGGAAGTACATCCCTTTTTGTTAGCAGAGACAGAGGATGTCTCCCTTGATCTTCCTCCCTGTGCAAACATTGAGCATTGAGCTGTTGTGCTTGTGCTACTGTGTAAACATTTATAGTTAGGATGAGTCTTCAGGAAGGAGTAGGTAGCCAGTGCTAGGAGGTCCTTCAAAGCATCAAGCCATCAACCAACCAAAATACTGTGAAGTAGTAAATTACATTGCATGAACAAAATTTTATACTGTTTGTGTCAAAAATGAATGAATGAAAGATGCTTATTACTTTCCTCATAACCGCCCAGTGCTTCAGTGCACCTTCTTGCTCGAAGCTGCTTAAATTTTGCATGCAGTTTCTAGGTCAAAGTTATACTTTTAGGTGCTTTTCTGTATCAAAGTTGTCTATTAATTTGGTTATTGGCTGAATCTGATAATGTTGTAATGTAGATTTGAGAATGCTATTCTCATATTTAACCATCTTGTCGGACGACCTCATTTATGTTTATCCTTTCTAAAATGGCCACCTAGGATTGAGTGCAAATATTTGAGATTTTTGTATTTTATCAAGGAATTGAAGTGGAAAAAGACTGCATGGTGCAATATTCTAATTAGGGTTGCAACTGAAAATAATGGAGAGGAAATGATAGATTGAGATAGAAATAGATAGAAAACAGAGGAATGATAGGTTTATGGAATCTCAAAAAGAATGAAGCTTAATCTAACCATCTATCCAGTACAGTAAGTATCATCGGTTTTGAAATGTGATTACTTAGTCATATGCTCCTAGTTTCAGGTTTCTTGTATTGAACTCTAGCACACTTATAATTCTATATTCCATTTTTTTTATAGTGTACTCGTTGAAATGAAACTATTTTTTCCTAGTATCACAGAGTGAGTGCTAAGTGCTAACAGTAAATGAACAAACTCTTCTTCTTTAGATCTCACTTCTCAGTGTACGTATTTGTTAACTGCAGATATTGTTGAGTCATTCATTTAAAATATTCTACTTTGGACGTTAGAAATAGACTAGTGATGCCCTATGTAGCTATGTCCTATTTATCCTGGTTCTTCTCCTTAAAAGATATCATCTTCGATTTGATTCTTTTTCTTTTGAGTTTGTAATTTTTTCTTTATAGTCCTGATTAAAGTTAATAATTGGCTAGTTATGATCTCTAATGGTCTGTATGGCCACTATTTTCACTTTTCAGATTGGTCAATATATAACATCGAATGGCGGCGTAGTAACGGCTGAAGAGCTTGCTCCTTATCTTGATGTGGAGACTACAGTGGAAATGGTATATGCAAACTTTACAGAACTGATTATGTAATTAAACCTAGATGATACTGTGTCACAAAATCCAGTTTATCATGTTTTGCATTTAGAATGTACTTTTTTTAAATTTATATATATATGAATTCTTCGATTTTAATGATGTTTAATTGGCTTGATAAGGAAATAGGTTATATCTTATTACGTGTTTGAACATCATAATGTTTTTGTTTGTGGACTAATCTGTTTTTGTTCCTCATTAAATGTGTTCTTCTCCTGTTACCTGCTAGGCTGCTATCTAACATATATCTGTATTATCTTATAAGTACTTGTTTCAAACACCGACTTTTCCATGAATAGTTGTTTTTTCAAGATGAATGGTATTTGGACATTAATAAACTGCTTTACTTAGAAAAGAAAATGTTTCTTACCCTGAATATTTGCATCTCCTGCATTTTTGTTTGTTACAGAATGATGACTCATATATCTTGCCTGTTCTTTTACGATTTGAAGGCCAACCAGAAGTAGATGAAGAGGTGAGTTCAGATTGTGTATATGTAGAAACATTTCAATCTCCAATACAGAACATAATAGCCTCTCACCGATGCTAGTTTCTTAGTAGATTTGCTTTTTTATACATTAATAACATGTCAAAATTTTGTCTTATGTTAATGCATAAAGTGGCATGCCCATTTATATATTTTGAGCTAATATATACAAAGATTAATTAGTTATTACTTGAAAAAGTTTTATTTGCTCGAAAAGTATCTTATGCTTGGTGAAAACTTGTGGTTCAACTTGCTTTCTAAATTCTAATTAATATAAGGGTGATTGATATCTTATCCCAAAGTCTCAGTTGAAAACTTTGGAAACATTATGTCATGTTTTGAACCTCCTTTTCTTTATCTACTAACATAACATTCCTTCTCTTATACTAATTTTTTCAAATATTTTTGTTTTTCTTTGTTTTTTGATGATTGGGTGACTTCTTTTCGCACAATAAAGAAGAAATTTTATTAGAAACAATAGAGAACAATAGGGTAGGACACAAAATCCTTCAGAAAGAAACAGAAAGTGGAAGAAAAGTAAAAAGTTGTTAAAAAAGAATAGTCTAGTAATCTTTATGCCCTTTCCAAACTGATATCCCTCTAAATGCCCCCATGGCCAAGGCCATGAACTCATTTCATGCAGGGAAATATTCTGTATCGGTTTCCATCACTTCAACGAACAGCTTCTTTACAGAATAGTGGAAGGAAAGAATATGTTGGGAGAAAATGGGCTGACTGGGTTGGTGGAGTTGAGAAATTTTTCAGGGAGAAGCAATGGCAATTCAGGTTTCCTATATCTGTCCTATTATATTAATTGGTTGATTTTCATGTTCTTTTTAACTTCCTAAAATGGTTATATTTTCACTATGCAGTAAAACCAGTAGTTCAGAAAAGGCAATGGTCATTGGTTTGGGTGGGCTCAATTTCTTTGGTGTTATTATTCTGGGTACCATGTTGAAGTATGGTCCTTCCCTCCTGCTACTTACTTCTCAATCCATAGTTTCCTCATTACCTGTCTAATACATTACATCTCTGGTTGAATTGTTTCATGAAGAAATATGACAGTTACACCAAGCGGATTTATCACCTTTGTCTCTGACATATTTCCTCTACTTCAGGTGTGACTCGATCACTTACTAGATACCATGCTAAGTGTACTTCTTTTACAGTAATTTTGTATATGTGCTGCATCTGCATTTATAATTATATGTACCTTCATAGTGAAATCAGATCAAAATGGTTTTAATGTAAGAAGATAAGAATGCCAAATCTGTTTAGGGCAAAAGAACGATCCCTGACTGTTTCACTTTATCTGATTGCATATATGCATTTGGTTTCAAATTTTAATGTAAATTGACTGCTGATCATGATTTTTAGAATTTACTCGCCAATTAGTTGCTAATATTGGGTACATAATTAATAATTTCGTATTCAATGCACGATGCTTGTTCAGAGTGATGTTGTCCTTTAAGGCTTTAACAAACTGAATTTGATAAAAATAACAGACTGAATCAAAATTG
This sequence comes from Panax ginseng, assembly GCA_020205605.1. Lineage (NCBI taxonomy): Eukaryota > Viridiplantae > Streptophyta > Magnoliopsida > Apiales > Araliaceae > Panax > Panax ginseng. The sequence continues at coordinate 120,585,694 of CM035144.1, forward strand.
TAGACAAAAGAATGGGCAGAAAAAGGAGAGAAAACTTGGGGAAGAAGAGAGCTTTCAACTTATTTTTGATATTGCCACAGGATCCCTCTCACATGAATAGTGAGTAGGTCCCGCCGAAATATCATTTTTACATGTGGAAATATCAATTTCCTTTATAATATTCTCGTTACTTCTAATAAAATGACCCCATTATAATATAAAGAAGATATGCTCTACTCTCTTGCTATCCTATACCACAAGGTTATCATACACCTTATCCTAACCAACTCACATGTGTTGAGTTTATTCTAGATACTCTTTAATAACTACCCTTCCTTAAATAGCCTCAGGCGTGGTGATAACTCACATTATTATTATTATTATGTATATTTTTTCCTTATATTATTAAATATTAATTATTAATAATAAAAAAATTAACTACTTCTCTGAAAAATCGGTCATAGAAAGGCATAAACTTTGTTTCTACTTCTTCTCAAAATAGATACCATGTATTTATTCAAAATGCTTTAGATATAACTCAGTTCGTTGAATCTCGATTTTTTTTCTGTCTCTAGAAACGGATACCCCATTTCTTTACTGTGACAGACTGATGATACATTCATTTCATTATTTGTGGTCCTTAATACCATTATTTTAATATCTCCTTAGGATCCTCCCTTGTGCTTGAAAACAAACGTTTGCATTGCTATGGGCAAAAGTTTTGCCTTAGTTTACATGCAAGTGATGAAGAGTAAAAGCATATTATGTGAAGCTTAAGAACAAACCAACTACGTCTCTTTGTTTGTTTAGGTTGAACATTTTTATCCTCCACATAGCTAAATTTTAACCTTAGATTCTCTAGTCATAACTCTTTGTTTTTAATTTTTAAATTAATTTTGCAGATCTATGCCGGCTCTTTTTTCACAATTCCTTTGGTCCGATGGTTCTTTGTCTGCAAGACGAATGCTGAAATAGAAAAGAGGAACCGTGCAAGGGAACAACGTGCCCAGGCACTTCAACAACCAGATCTCTCTCTAAGGCGAAAGGTACAATATAATCACTTGGATTGCTGCTTCCTATTGCACATACAATCCTTCAATGGGAAGCTTGAGAATCACCCTTCTTAATGGGTTCATATAAACTGGTTTAAGTACAAAAAAGATTGATGTTTCTTATTGCACTTATGATCTTTCACTGGGTAGCTTGAGAATTGTCCTTAATGGGTTTCATTCCTATTTATCCAAATAAACTGGTTAAAGTGTAAAAGGTGGTAATGTTTTTTTATCAGTTCATGTCCTGTTTAAAACGAGAACAAGTTGGAATGCTTTATCCTTTTCTTTTCCTTAAGAAGAGTATATCTTTATTTTTTATTTTTTAGGAGGAGCCAACACCCTGACCCATTAGAGGTTTCTTCCTCACCAAATTTTCTAAATAAAAATCCCCTTAGTTCACATATAAAGTGGGGATCTATTACCTCTTTTTTTTTTTTGCTAAATAACTATGGATAGGGATCTATTACCTTTTAACTCTTTTTAGTTTTTCAAATACCCTCTTGAAGGCAATATATGGTTTTCAGTAGTTGCAACATCTTCAAATGCGATCACCTGAAATGATGATTCTTCTGGCAAAATAAATAACACAAGTTCTGATACTCACTTGAGGACCAACTCCAATGTACATGCCAAAGTAAAGAACTCGTGAATTTGTTCTAACTAATCTCCCATTTAGCCTTCTTGTAATCGTTGGTTTTTTTATAGCAAGAAATACATGTAATCTCCCATGTATCTTGTGCGCTTTTGGTTTCATTAGTATGGTTTTTCCTTAAGTTTTGTACTTGAGGTTTTGGTTCCACAGGGAAGCAATGGATGGTAAGTTGTTTGTCAGCAACCTTTTACATTTAACATGTGGGCTTTATTCTTTTCACATATACATAGGGATAAATAACGTTTTGGTCACTGTACTAGGGTCCGGTTTTCATTGTGGTTACCGAAACTTTTTTTGTTACAATCGAATAACTGTACTCTCAAAAAATTACAAAATGGTCATTCCGTTCGATTTTCGTCCAAAAATTTAACGAAAATGCCGACTGTACATATTAACCCGTTATTTTTGCTGACGTGACCCGTTATTTACTGACGTGGAGGGCATAAGGCTTGCCTTAAAATTTTTATTGAAGAAAATGTTGCTAACAAGTGTTGAACTCCAGACCTCCCCAAACTATAAAACCTTATATTCCAACAAAAATCACTAGACCAACTACCTATTATGCTAGAATTTATGTACTAGGAATTGTAATAATAATAATTGTAATAATTATTATTGTAGTAATAATAATAACTTTTATAATACAGTATATTATTACAATAATAATAATAATAATTAAAATAATAATAATAATAATAATAACAATTAAAATTTTAAATAATAATAATAATTATTATTGTAAATCTCTCTCAGATCTGTGAGTCTCTCGCTTTCTGCCAATTTATTGATTTTGCTTCAAAAAAACGTTGCGTGAAAAAATGGCATTTGTAATTAGTTGCTTGCTTCGGTGATCAAGTTAGCGAGAGAGCTGAGAAATCAGCCGGGTTGTCGCCGGAAATTGAGATATTAGCTGTGTTGTCACCGGAAATTGAGAAATCAGGCGAAAGTAGGCGGGTCGTCGCCGGTAACTGAGAAACAAGGTGGCTTGTCGACGGGAACTGAGGTGGATTATTGTCGGGAACGGAAAAATCAGGTCGGGAATCCGTTGCTTGAAGTTCCATTGTGATTTTTCAGTATGAAAGTTGGGATTTTGTTTATGAGGATTGAGGCTAGCATGGATTTATTAGGGTTTTGACTATCTCAGAATCAAACTAGGTCACTAGCCTAAATTGTTATTGTAATAATAATAATAATAATAATAATAATAATAATAATAATAATAATTCAATTCAGTTGGATTAATTTTAGTTTTAGAATGAATTAATTTTAATTATTATTATTTTAATAATTTAAAAGTTATTATTATTACTACAATAATAATTATTACAATTATTATTATTACAATTCCTAGTACATAAATTCTAGCATAATAGGTAGTTGGTCTAGTGATTTTTGTTGGAATATACGGTTTATAGTTTGGGGAGGTTTGGAGTTCAACACTTGTTAGCAACATTTTCTTTAATAAAAATTTTAAGGCAAGCCGTATGCCCTTCATGTCAGCAAATAACGGGTCACGTCAGCAAAAATAACGGGTTAATATGCACTGTCAGCATTTCTGTTAAATTTTTGGATTTTGAGAGTACAATTATTCGATTGTAACAAAAAAAGTTTCGGTAACCACAATGAAAACTGGACCCTAGTACAGTGACCAAAACGTTATTTATCCCCATATATATATATAGTTACGAAAGTAAAAACAATCTTGTGAGCTTATCTTTGTTATGATACTTCCTTTTCTCTGAAATTTTATTTGCTAGGATCTGTTTTTATCTTTGTTATGCTTGGAGTCACGTGGAAATCTTTACAATTCATTTACATGGCCGTAGGTTGTATTTCATATTTGTGGTTGTTTAGTGAATGCTTACTCCCAAGTTCTAGAAGGATTCTGTCTCTAATCAGTGTCTGACATGCTATTTGGATTCCCACACTTCATACGCCATGCAACACAGTGAATTTCTTGATTATGAAAAGTGAAAAATGATGTGTAGGAAACCACAGAGAGTTTGGATATGACTGCTGATTTATTTTACTTTTGGAGAACAGCTTTGTTGAGTTAGTATCACTTTTAACGTACTATCAGTGTCATTTGATGTTTATTCATATTGCTTGTGAAATTAGTTGCGAACTAGTGAAGTATTGCAAGTCACCTCAATAGTTATGCATTTAGCTACACAACCAGTACTCTCTGATATAGTTATTACCTTCTGGGCTTACATCATACATGTTAATAGTATTGAATTTGCTTTACATTTGTACCTTTTTTGTTCTTTATGACATTATTAACATGTTGCTGTATATTCTAATTCAGCTTCTGAGCACTAGAGACATGGCCAACAGAACATTCATTGGCAAGGATAGGATTGTCTATAGTACTGAAAGGGACTTGTTTGAGCAAGACTACGAGGCCAAAGAATGGGATCAGAAATTCCGAGAGATTGAGAAATCAGAGTAAGAGTTTATTTGATTATTTGTGCCTCGCCTTAAATCAAGTACTGTAGAAAATGAGCGCAGAGAAGGGGGGGCGAGAGATGCAGCATGTATATTTTGAACATCTTACGAATTAACCTGACCACAAGAAGATGGTCCACAATGTCATACTTGGTTACCTTATCTTGTTTTCTGATAACATCAATTGTAATCATGTATATTTCCATTTAAATAACATTTACAATCTTTAAGGGAGAACTCAGGAGACTATGGAACCTGTAATTCATGAATCCAGCAAGGTATTTTTATTTATTTATGCTGGGCATGATGCCATGTCCATTCTGTTTTGTTTTTTTAAGTTTCTAATACCGCTTATTATATTGAAATAGAATAAGACATTTTCGGATGTGCAATTAATTGGAATGAATAGTGCAATTATTTATTTCTACTGTTTCATTCTTAGAATTGAGAGGGTCCATAAGTCCTTATATTCACATAATGTAATGTGATCTAATTCACATTTGTTAGTTGAATCTACGCACTGTTATCTCTTTGAAGACCTTGCAATTGAAATTGCTAATCATTCTTGTACAAAGCAGTATTCATATCCCAATTCTTCACTCTCATTCCTTCGTATCCTTCTCTCCAAAGGCCTGACTAGTCTCTCTCCCCTAATTAAACCATAAATCAGCACCTTAAATTTTCAATGTATCATTTGGTTTCATCAATTTATTTATTCTAGTTTTTTTGGCTGGTTCCTTCAGATTTATCGGTACTGAATTAACATGAGATGCTTTTTGAGCTAGCTAAGCTTACTTATTGAGTTAATGGTTAACCATAATGTCAGTATGATTCTTTGGCACCAGCAATGTCAACTATAAATCTCTTTGTTTTTGAAAGCAAGTATGAATAGACTCAAACAAGACATAACAGGATAATCTCTAGTAAGGTTATTCAGTTATCATTTATCATACCTTCTATAAACTTATGCACCATTCCAGTGCCCTTGTAAGCAGTATACAGATTTTCTTTCATTTCCAGGAGCACGAAATGCTATCAAATAAATATGAAAAATTTTAGCTTTTCAAAACAATGAAATCCTTAACCATTTTACTCTTTCAATAGCTGTTTCACTTTCCTCAAAGGAGCTTCAACACTAGACCTGGGGGCCCACAACCTAAGCTCCAATATGTTTCTGTCAACCTAATTGGCACGCTATATTAAGGTTTTTTTTAATAAAAAAATTAATTAAATTAAATTCTTCTTTTATTTGTTATAATTGACAGAATTTGTTTGATACGTGCGTATCAACTGTCTTAACTACTATCAACAGAAGGTAAATACTTGAACAAACTTCAATGAAGGAGCTTTAGTATTGGACAATGCACTATGCTGCAATTATACCCGACTCCAAATATAGTTGATGTCAAACCAGAAGTATATGCCAAACTAAACATGGTCACAAGTCAAAACCAAGAAAGAGACATCATAATTTGGAGAAAAAAGACTGACGCTCCCAGACTTACGCAAACCTATATCCCCTTCAATAAGAATGCAGAGAGCTTGGAAAGTGTAGATAGACTGCTCAAATGACTTTGTATGCCATGATACCTGCATGGAATAAAAATTTAATTGAAAATTTAGGAATACTTCCAGATATAGAGGAGAAAATGCAAGCACTTGCTGCCCATTATCATCAGATCTATGAACACACCTGTGCTTGTAAAATTCACTTCAGAAAGGTGCTTTCAGTTAACCAAGAACAAAAATACAGAGAATATTGTCAATGGCTAAATGATTACAAGTAGATGACAATTGAGCAACAAACAAGTACGTACCTGGTAAGTGAAAGGTGAAAACCTTAAACAAGAGGTTACAATGTAAATTAACCAAAATGAAGAAGATTAGTGTTTTTTTCCTTTTGCAGATAAGTTTAGTTTATTATGTTGTGATCTTGTAGTACAATATGATTTGCAATATAAATTCTTTTTGAAGTTCCAACACTCGCATCTAATTGCATAAGTTGAAATTATTCCGTGAATCTGTTTCATGTTAACTATTATTGCTAGTGTGAAGTGGCTTGTAAACCGACATAGTAATGGTGGGTAACTACAACAAGATGCTGCCATCAGTATCACTTACATAAAGACAAAAATAGAGGATAGTTATATTTGTCCTACGCTAAAAGTGGATATTTACTGAGTAACAAGTTAGACAGTTATAAAATGGCAATACAAATTCAACTCCAATAATCTGTGTACCTAAGACTACAGAGTCAATAGCATGGAATGAATACTGACTTTTATATTGTACGAAGACCTTGATATCTCCTCAAGCAATCCCTGAGCCACCTACAAAAGTAAAGTACTCTTGCAAGCAACTCTGGCCATAATCGTAGAGAACTGCTCCATCCAGTTGCTAATCCCATTCGTGTGGATCGACACTGTCAAACAAATCATAGCAAGAGTAACTACAAGATATGAAGCAAGAAGAAGTCATCTATATCAATCTTCTGTAGCATCAACCAAAGTGTTTGTGTATTACATTTTGAAAATCCTGCTAATTTGCACATGCATCAAGTCAAAGAATCACTTCTTAAAGCATATCCATAAGAATTATACATTTTATAGTTTGTTTTGATTTGCTTCAAGTCCTTCCACGTATACATTAAAATTCTTCAAGCAATATACTTTGATGGAATGTATAACTTTAGGATCTAATGAGCTTGTATCTAGAACAAATTTGGAGCTAGTGTTTGACACAAACTATTTCCTGGAGTCAGCAACTTCAAGGGGAACTAGATTGAACGAGACATAGTAAATGGAATAGGAGATTAACACATAATTATGAGGTCTTACAACTTTCAACTTTAATGAAATTCTCATAAGATTATCAACAGACAACTTTGTATTCCAACTATTACTAGACAAAGGAACAAATTGACAATTTGAACACAAAAAAATTAATATCACATAACCACACATCATAGGTTCATATCTAGTATTACTTTGTAATAATATTCACATAAATAATAATCCCTCCTCCATTCCTGTGCACTCAGGTTGGTAAAGTTCAGGAAAGAAAAATTTCTGCGATTTAAAAATATGCTTTCTGCTAAATCAGTGATGCCCCATATTTCCTCCAATGTAAACAGGTAACTGCATCCTAGTATATACCGAGTATTCTGATTCTTTTGAGGATTTATTCAACGATATGAGGCTCACGGTAGTATGCTCGCTATTACATCTTAATTTATTTTGTACTTTGCATATTCCGTGTTGAGTTTACCTCTCTTGGATCCTGTAATATTCGATTGAACTACTATAAATAAAATATGTTCATGCATTTCTTCAAAATAGAAGTTCAACACATGTAATTCTCGAGGCAATAATTGACGTATCGCATTATAAGTTCATTTAAAGCATTTCTATTTAATGGTAACTTCTTACACGTAAGCTCTGAACAATATTCGTGCTTCAGTGTATTTGTTCATATCAACAAGACAAGGTACTATAAATGTCAGATCTAGGATTTGTGCTTAGGATGGCAAAGTATATTTACAATTGATGCACTTGTTGATATAGAAAAATTATGTGGGGCCAGATTTAAAAAGTCAAAAAAATCATTACCAAATACTCCCTCCGTTCCTAAAAGATTATCGTTTTAGAAAAAAAAAAATTGTTCCAAAATGTTTGTTGTTTACAACTTTGGAGAAGAATAAATTATTTACTTTCCTATATTACCCCTACCTTCTCTCATTGTCCCAAGAAATTCTCCATTGTATTAATAATTTTCAATTTCCCATAAAGGGGTAGTGATGGAATTTCAAACAAATTAATTCAATTTCTCATAGTATTAAATGATTTTCTTAATTCATGTGCAAAAACTTTAAACGACAATCTTTTAGAAACGGAGGTAGTACATCACAAGACTATTATTAGACTTTTCAAAAACTTATGGGGGGCCCTAAATCTGCCGTAGGGTAACATGCCGGTTGTTATTAGTTCTTTATTCTTATCTCTATATGATTTAATAAGTGTCAATCGTTACCTAGCATAAAGTAAATTGTTAAAAAGCTGATATCCCATTCAGACAATGTTTATGGCTACTTCAGTGCATCTGTGGGATATGAAAAACAAATGATTGCTATTTTCTGTTCTTGCTTCGTCTTTAAATGAGCTTAAACACTAAATTAGGGGAAAATATAACAGTCCGCACCTTGTACATGACCCAGATGCATAAGGTGTTTTAGTTTAACTGTCTAAGTGACACAAGACTGGATAGTTGACTGGAACTGAGTATTCTATATAGTTATTAATTTTCCTTTAAGAACTTCTTTTCTTAGTCAAAACAAGCTTTAAAACTGCTAACATCATAAAAGACCTAAAGAATTTTGACTATGGCGTAGATATTGACAATTATACAAAAGGAGTTCGTATAAAAATAAAACTTTAGCACAATAAACCATTTATTAAGACAAGCATTATAATTAATATAGCACTATCAAGCAAATTACCTGTGCAGCATGAGAAATATCAGTAGGTAAAGAATGCTCTTGTTCCTCCTCATCTTTCCACTTCTTCGTGAAGTTCCTGCAGCCCCTACTCCCGTATGCAGATATTAAGTTCCTGAAGGACCCAAAGAGACTCATTTTGCTGTAGAGCCCTCCCAACTTGTTCCTGAGAAAGAAGCTCTTACCGCTGGTCTCATTAGCTTCCAGATCCCAACTCTCCTTTTCATCATGTCTATCACAAGGTGCCTCTAGCATAGAAGACGGAACTTCAGAACCCATTTGTGCAGAATAATGAGAACCTGCATTCCTTAGTTTTTCATCCTTCAAATCAAAGTCATTATTTAAATGCGCAAACCCATTCATGTTCAAGCTTACAGTCTCCCTAGTTTTTGCACTTGATCTCATTATTGAAACTAGATGATGAAGATGGATCAAGAAACCTTATCATCATGCTGTGATCTTCTAAATCATGGTGTTTTACATGTTCAACAGACTTCCCCCCTGAAAGAAACAATGCCAGCCCGTCTCTGTCTTGTTCATTTAAATTTACCCACTCACTTCTCACTGAATCTCCTACCGATGAATCCTCCAAACTTTTCTTCACATGAGCTATTTGTTCCCTAATGGCTATGATAAACTGTTTGTGTCTGGAGATTGCAATTTGCCTTGTTTGAGAATTGTCTGTTGAAGCTGACAGAGTCACCTCTCTTTCAAAATCTTCCAGCTTTAAGGGAAAGTAACAAAGATAAGCAAACAATAGAATGAAACAAAACAGAAGCTTGAAATCAGCAAATACCTGCCAATTTGCTGTTTCCAGATTAGTTGCAAGATCACGCCTATGGTATTCTATAGATGCAAGTAGCTTATGGTCTGGACGGGGTCCTTGAAGAAGACCTTGTTCATGCGATAGAAGATTTGATCGAAAAATTATAAATTTTCAATTTGATTGATTCCATCCTAAACAGTAGATAAGCTATGAATAACAAGAAACAACTATTCATTGCATACACAAACACTTCCTACTTCATTAATGACACATAGTTGACGTTAAGGCAAAACTACAAAGTATTAAAACAAGAGAAGAAAAAAAATTAAGACAATTACATTGGTAGGGAATTTCAGAAAGACTTCCCATGGAAACAATCCTCTTTTACTTAAAACTTAATTAAGAAAAAATAAAACGACTCTAAGTAGCAATTTAACAATCAGATTCCCAATATTTCTAAAATATTCAAAAATTCAGTAATGTGAACTGAAACCCCCAGTTCCAACTTCCAACTAACAAGACTAGACATGACAAATATAACAAAAAGTAAACAACTATGTATTTCTTGATCTTGATTATATATAAATAAATAAAAAATAAGCATAACTCGAATGCAACGAAACTAAAATAAAAGGAATTGAAGAGGATTAGAGCAACCTGTCGGCGGAGTCTTGTACAACTTCGGCTGCTGAAAAAAGCGGGTCGGATTCCCATTGGTGGAAACCCGATGATGCCATTTATGCCACCACAAATTTTCTCTTTGCACTTCACAGTTTTTTGTTAAACAAAATATATTACCAGTTAATGTGCTAAGACTCAAAATATTACTGATATAAACAAATGTAGTATGAGCTTAGAATCATACAAAAACCATCGGAAAAAAACATATAATTGAATTACAGAGAAATTACAATTCATAAAAATTTGGGAAAAAAAGTTATGGGTTTAGGGTTAAGGGAGGACGATGATTTCGTAAAGAGGAACGGTAGGAACAGATAGCAAGGAAAAGCTGATGTAACTTTGTGTCGCCGTTTGGATGTCGGGGGGAAGATGGAGAATCATGCCCCGTTCGTCAATGACTTATTTTAAAATAAAATGACTTATGAGTTGAAATTAAAATAATTTATAAATTATTTTAAAAATTATAATTTATAAACAAAATTTTTTAATTATTATTTTAAAAATTAAAATATGTATAAGTTAAAATTAAAATAAAATAAAAAATTATGAAAAAATGTTTGTCTAAAAATAATTTATAAGTTTAAATAAATTATAAAAATACTCAAAATAATGGTAAAACAAATTTTATATTTTGTCAAATTTATTTATTTTAAAAATAAAGTTATTTTAAATATTTGAACTCCACCTTGTAGGCTGTAGTATTTAATTACACATTAAATGTAGTAATTTTTACTTAATAAAATTTAAATTAAAGCAAAAAATAAAAGTAGTTAATTACTAAATTATAGCCACAAGACCAAAATTTAACTTCATTAAAAAAAAAAATTATATGACAAAAGATTTTCAAAAAACAAATTTGCCACCGTGTCTCAACAATTGTCAGTTTCAAAATTTTAAATTGATATAAATTTGTGTAATAGTAGATAAAATTATGTTAACTATCTCAAAATTATTATTGCTACAATATTAAATTTTTTTATAAAAAAAATAAATAGATCACATTAATTTTGAATTTAAAAATGTATTATATTCACTTCAAGGCAATACAAAACCAAATGTAATATGCAATCCTCGAACAAAATACTTTGCCATCTGAAGTTCTTTTTGCTTAAAACCACATTTCTCATAGAATGCTATGTTATTAGCACTGCAGTCAAGGATGACCTTGTAACATCCGATTGAACGAGCATGGTCGGTGAGGAACCCAACAATTTTCTTTCCCAGCTGCATCCCTCGATCTCCCGAGTCGACCACATCATCTTCTATGTGACCAACTTTGCCGCAATTCCTTATAAATTTCTTTTCAATAAACACACTTCCGGTTGCTATAATCTTCCCAGAGCGATCATCTTCAATTACACTAATAAGGTGGCCATCACCATATGAACTAAGCTCTTGAAATCGATCTTCAAACTCTTGGTCAGATATTGAATCACATACAGTTAGTTGTTGCAGTAATTCAACAAAACCCTTGTTTTGGTCAGAGATCTCAAGTTTTCGAGCTTGAAACTTTTCTTCTTTGTTGGAGTTGATGCTCTCCATCTTTATCTACTGACAGTAAAGAAAAGAACCTCAGTGCACACCCAAAAAATACAATGTAGAAAACTCAGCCTTCTATCTCTCAAAAATTCCAGAAGCACCAAAGTTCAAATATTAATCCAGCATAGTTGTTATTATCTACTATGATATACCATTAACAAACTAAGTTCTTGATAGTGGTAAACTGCAAAATGCAATTATAAATTTTAATTACTGTCACTATCATCACTTATTACAGGTTTTCTAGTGCCTACAGTCAGCAAGAATTTTTTTTAAAAAAAAATAAGAGGGAGAAGATTTTATTGAAGAAGAGAGAAGAAATCAAGTAAAAAAACATCTACGAGTTAGTTAAGTACAGCCAGCCAATCCGTAGGAAGGTTTGACATGAACCCAAAAAGAACTATAAAACAAGAAAAAGAAAAAAAATGCTCTATCCCAAAGTATCGATATCATCGTCTCACAACAAAAAAATATTTGCATTCTCCCCAATCAAACTCCCCACTAAACAAGCAATCTCCAAAGAATTCTTCTATTATGTTCACTACCAAACACCCCTAAATTTACATAGAAGAAGATCTCTACCATAGAGAGAAAAATCTAACATTCACCCAATCACACCCAAAAAACTCTACAACCATTGTGCTATTGGACAAAGAACAAATATAAGAGAAGTCTCACTTTCCAACATACAAGTAACACCCATCCAGAGATAAAGAATTGCAATGACTACGCTTTGGACACATGCCATTAGTGTTATGTTAACCACGGACGATCAAAGACCAGACAATAACCTTAATTTAAAGGGAATCTTTTCCCTTCCAAATATAAATTTTTAAAAAGAAAAATATTGTACTAGACAATAATCCATTAAGTAAATAAAAAAAATAACAACATGAGTACTCCCGAAATACCAAACACACTTATTCAATGATTGAGAAAAAAAGATTGAATTATGAAGCTGAATAAATAAAGAAAATTCATCTGCCTCCCTATCATGTAAATTGCAGTAAAAAAAAAAGAAGCTTAAATTTCAAGAAAAAAAAATATCGCGCCCTCCCAAATATAGAAGTTAGAAATGGGATAACTATTTTCAAAAGAGAGATAATAAAGACAAGGAAAAACTAATGAAAATCTAGCATCCTTGACCCATACATCCTACCAAAAATGAATATGCATGTCACAACGTACTTGAAGTCGAGCAATAAAATAAAAGGAATTGTACCTGCGGTAAATTAACTTCCACGGACTGGAATAAGTATGTAATATCTCAGTCCCGCATAGAAAGATATGGAAAAATTTATCTGTATATAAAGAATTAAGTTACTAACAATAATACCTCTAGTCATGACCTTTTGGGTAAGCCTGTAGTGGGCTAAGATTTATCCCACAATGAAGAGAGTTCCGGAAGTGGGGACACAAGTTAAGCCGGTACTATCCCACAATAGCTAGAGAGACAAAGATCTGTAGGTCATGTGTGTAATAGGTTCTGACGGGAACACTAAGTGGGAGTTTTTAACACCCTAGTCCTGCATCAAAAGATATAAGAAAAATTTGTTTGTATATAAAGAATTAGGTTACTAACAAAAATTTATTTGTATATAAAGAATTAAACCTAACAAAAATTTGTTTGTATATAAAGAATTTGTTTGAGTGAGTCTGTGGTGGGCTATGACCCAAGAAGATACTATTGAACTAGTGGTTTAAAGTCTTATTTGGATGAATTTGATTTAATTCGGACTTGGGATTGAACCCAAGATTTGTTCCAGACTTGGAATTTAACTCGAGTTGTTTCAAAGTAACTAATGAAGAATATAAATTTGCAGCCCAATTGTTTTACCGAAGTTCATACTTGCTTTTGATCACTCAAAAGCAAAAGAGAGGCCACCAGAAAAAGGTTCTTTGATACCACCTTCCCTATGCCTGACCCCTTCCTCTTTAGGACAACACACAACCTCAATCAACCAAATTATCCTTCTTATCCTCAATATCCCCAAGACAGCAAAACATATACTGATATACATAATGCACTCAAGCGAATGAGTTACAAAAGAGATCTTAAACAAGAAAGATAATAAAGAGTGATACCCTAGTTAAACAGGCTTGCATAAGTGTTATCCTCCCACTCCTTTTCCAGCAAAAGTCTCCTACCACAATTTCTACAGGATTCCAAAAGACTAGGATATTAGGTTTCCCTAAAGGAACACCTAAGCTAGTCATGGGTAAAGCCTCAACCTCAAACCCAACTAAGAAAGTTCAAGAAGCAGGAACATCCTACTCGATATTGGCACTAGCAACGCTACACTTTAAGAGATCAACTTTCATTCCTCGCTTAAAATTCAAAATTTAAGACTTCTGCATGTTAAGTAAAAGAATAATATCATCCCCAAACTAGAAAGAGATTTCTAACTTATTCGTTCCCAAATGCACAGTCATCAACAACTCTCCAACACACTCTTCCTAAGTCCTACTCAAGACACCAACTACATGAGTAAAAGGAAATGATGATAATCGATCCACCGCCCTACACTCCAAAACACCTTAAACCAAATCTTAATCTCCTCATTGATAAATCACATAAGATGAGATGAAGAAAAGCACCCTTAGTTCACAATCTCCATCCTCGTCCAAAGCCTTCCTCAGTCAATATCTTATCTAAAAAATCCCAACAAACATTATCATGCCTTTCCAAAATCTAGTTTAAAAATCAAGGCCCAATGCCCTCTCCCTTTCACACATCCAACACCAAATTAGATACTAAATTCTTATTGAAAATGAAATTAAGGTATTGTAATCCCCACAAAAGGAGGTCACTGGCTTAGATATTGTCACGTTCCTAATAGCAAACTCTAATCCCTTCAGAAAAGGAAAACAACCTTCAGCTTCCTTCCAGGACATAGGTTCAACTCTATCCATCTTTTTCATCTAACAAATAACAATACAAGTAAACTAATAACATAAGACTAAAATTTGGCATTTCAACATATAATTGAAATAGTAATTAGGCATAGTTAATGATAAATAACGCATTCTTCCCTGCCTAAAATCAATTTAATATCACTGGTCTTATGCAACCTATAAGCCAACACTTGATAACCATGGGCGGATCTACTTGAGGGCAGAGGGGGCAATTGACCCCACTGAATTTTCACGGGTCAATTTGTCCTCCTTCCCGGAAAATAAATGTTCTAATTTATCAATTTTTAGGTCGGATCACAATCATTTACTCATAAACACTATAAACACTATCAGATAAGTGAATTTTATCCCCAACCCAACTCGCTTTGAAGCATGGTGGTTGCTAGCTTCGAAAGTTGTGGAGATTATGAAGATTAATTGGGATAGAAGTATAGTAGGCACGCACTTTGAGAAGAAATCAAATGATGGTAAAAGACCCCCCCGCTCTCGCCCCCTATATAATTTACCTAAAAGAATAATGAATGTCTCAAATTTGTACTCACTCTGCTATTTATTTTTTTTTTAATTTCACAAATTTAGTAATTGTTTGTGAATTTTACAATTTTTTAAAATGAGACTATCACTGATATTTTTACAACGTCGACCCTTAAAAAATCAAAGATGAATGAATGATTTTTTAGAACTTACATTATTGAACATGAAATTTTTGTAGTTATTGAAAATGAGGTTATCATGCAACAATTTCAAGTTATGGAGTCTCAAAAAATATTATTGTAAACAATATATGAGTATTATTTAATTTTGTGATTTATTGTATTATATTTTCTTCAAATTTGACCCCACTGAACCAAAGGGCGGAAAGAGCCGAATAATGCCAGTTCATGGCTCTATAACAAAATCGGAAAAAATATTCTAAATAAGTCGTTGGACCCTCCCTTTTCTTTTTGTATTTTTCACAAATGTTGATTCTCATTCAATAAGAGGATACAAAAAAGTGCGAGTAAGGTGCAAAATCTTACCGGGATAGGAGAAGACCACCGGTTGTTTCATGTTTGACTTAGTATATAACAGGGGAGATCGGGAGATCGGGTTGCCAGAGGTCCGATGGGGGAAATGGAATACAAAGAAAAATTCGATCGGGCATGTTTTGGATGGATGAGAGAGAGACGAGTATCCGAATGTGAATGTTATCCAACTTTAACCACAATGTTTAATTACTTCTATTACAAAATTAGCGTTAAAAGTTATTTTTGTTATAATATTATATGATTTCCTAAATATCTCAAGTCAACCGAAGCTAGCCATTTTAATTCAGTTCACGATTCCAAAAACTTCTATGTTGATCTTTTTATTTCTTTAGTTTTATACACTAAGGATGTGTGTTTGTTTAGTTCTGAATGGCTTAGCCTCGATTCTAAGGTTACTTGTTCGTCTCTTAATTATTTCAAATTGTCTTCTTAACCATGTTTCTCGATTAATCTACAATATACAAAATTCAAATTTAATCATCTAAAACCATCCAAAACATTAGAATCATCTCTCTTAGAATCGCTTACGATACAAATCCAAAATAAATTCTCGAAAAAAGAAAATATCTAATTCCACCATAAACCAAATCAACAATTCCACCATGGGTAAATTTAAAAAAATCATCTAAAATCGACTAACTAATAGTACTCAAAAGAAAAGATCTAGAAAAAATGGCAAGATCTCAAAAAGATTGCAACCCCATGGTAAGGGGTGTTAAGATCTAAATGTGGTTTGTCCAAGTCTTTAGGTATTTTGTTTAAGTGATGAGAAAGTGTAGACGTGATCCTATTTTATAGGAGTCAGGTTAAAGCTTTAGATGTAAAGGTTCGTCAAGATTAATTTCAATTTTCCCTTCTATCATACGCCTTCTTTTTATGTTTCACCATACGCCTTCTTTTTATGTTTAATAACTTTGTATCGGTGGTATCTGAGAGAGAAAAGTGTGAAAGTCCCCGCAATGTGAGTGAAAGTCCCTGAATCACCCCACACAATAAAGATAACAAAGGAAGTGATGGCTATTTGATGGTCACTACGACCATTGGAGTATGCTAAGAACAAAATATCAAGGTTCACAGAGTTGGCGCTGCATAACTTTTGTATTCCAAATTCTATCAATCATGAACTGCGCAGAGCTCATCATTGGTCCACGAATGTAAATGAACCGGGTTCAACTTCGTAGGAGCGAAGCTTTGAAAGGCTTCTACCTTTACTCATTTCTCAAATACTGAGGAAGAGGTGAGAGGTAGGAAGGGAGCTTCGAGGCAACAGAGAGATGGCAGCAGATTTCAAAGTCAATGATGATCAATTTCCAGCAAAGAATTTTGACAAATCCAAGGTAGAGAGTGCATCAATGTTATACTTAAGTCGCTGAATTTTGTCGAAGAAGAAGTAAGAAACTTTGTCGATGGTTGTTCGCTAAAACCCGAGTCTAATCTTTGGTACGTGGATACGGGGTCGCAGAACTCACATGTGCGGAAGTCTTTTTCTCTTTTTAAATGAAGACTTTCATTCTACGTGAAGTTTTTGAGATTGTTCCACTATAAATGTGATGGGAAAGGGTGATATCGAATCTTGCAGAAAACAATCTCTAATGTTCTTTATGTTCCTCGATTTGAAAAGCAATTTGTTAAGTGTCAATCAATCGCAAGAAAAGGGTTATGTAATTACTTATTCAAAAGTATGTTGTGTGAGATTTATGATCCCATTGTAGGAACTATCGCAGTTGTGCAAATGAGTTCAAATAGTCGCTTCCATCAAGATTGAAAGTATGCAATCCGTTTGGTAGCTAAAGTAAAAGATCCTTCTCTGGGTGTGGCATTTTGTTTTGGCCACTGAGTTTTCAGTGGATTAAAGACCTCCAATGTAAAAAAATATGGTGACGGCCTTCCTCAGATTAGTACTCCTTCCCAAGTTTGGTGAAGAATGTGTTTATCGCAAACAACATCGCTCTCAATTTTCCCAAGGGAAGCTGCCAAGTAGCAAAAGAAGTTTTGTTTACCATTTTTCAAATGGAGGTAAAAAATACTTAATTACCTTCATCGATGATTATACTCGAAAAACTTGGGCTTACTCACAACAAAATGGTGTATCGACATTCCTCAATAGGTAATTGGCAAGAGGCGTAATTCCAAAACCTTTTGGCCCGGCGCAAGAAATCGAGTATTCATATAAATCAAACAAAATATCCGAGGCTTGGAGTGGATGAGACCAAAAGAAAAAATATCTATGAATTCCACCATGATCTTGATGATAAAGGGAACTTTCTTTGTGTTAAGAAGCATCCAAAGCATACAAATTGATCTCTTTCTGTATTCATGAAAAACACTTGGGATCGGCCCACATGGATGGAAGACTAACTCAAAGAGGTATACTGAAATAGAAGATCCAATCACTCACTTTGCTTTATTTTCTTTCATTCGATTGAAGATCCAATCACTCACTTTGCTTTATCCCACAACCTTTGAAAGTGCTGTCAAAGAAGCAAAATGACGAAGGCAATGAATGATGAAATTAATGCCATTGAAAGAAATGATACTTGGGAACTGACTGATCTTCCGAAAGGGTAGAAAACCATTGGTGTAAAGTGGGTCTTCAAAACAAAACTGAAGGAAAATGGTGAAGTTGATAAGTATAAGGCGCGTTTGGTAGCTAAAGGATATAAGCAGGAGTATGGGATCGATTATACAGAAGTTTTTGCTCCCGTTGCAAGACATGATACAATCAGATTGGTGATCGCATTGGCGGCGCAGAACTCGTGGCCTATTTTCCAACTAGATGTCAAATCAACATTCTTGCATGGAAACTTGGAGGAACAGGTATTTGTAAAACAACCCCTTGGTCATATTAAGATCGAAAATGAGCATAAAGTAAATAGATTAAAGAAAGCTCTTTATAGACTAAAACAGGCTCCACGAGCTTGGTATAGTCACACACTTTTTTGTTAAAATTGGAGATAAGGGGAAGCTGCTCATTGTTTGCTTATATGTAGACGATCTTATATTTACTGGAAATGGTGTCATGTTTAAAGAATTCAAGAAATCTATGATGGTTGAATTTGAGATGTCTGATCTTGGTATGATGCATTATTTCCTTGGCATAGAAGTAGTACAATCAACCAATGGGATCTTTATTTCTCAAAAGAAGTATGTGCAAGATATTTTGGACAGGTTTCGGATGAAGGATTGCAATCCTGTAAGCACTCCAACTCAATTTGGCTTGAAACTAAACAAAGATCGTGAAGGGAAGAAGGTGGACAGCACACTTTACAAGCAAATGGTTGGCAGTTTGATGTATTTAACTGCAACAAGACCAGACATAATGTATTTTATGAGCTTAATAAGCAGATATATGGAGAATCCAACATAAATGCATTTGTTAGCTGCCAAGAGAATCCTTCGTTACTTGCAAGGAACTAGAGATTTTGGGTTGTTCTACAAGGATGAAAAGTTAGAGTTGTTTGGGATTACTGACAGTGATTATGCAGGAGATCAAGATGAAAAAAAGAGCACTTTGAGCTATGTTATTATGTTGGGCACAGGGGCTGTTTCGTAGTCCTCTAAAAAGCAACAAATTGTCACCTTGTCAACTATAGTGGTTGAATTTATTGTCAAGAATAAACAGGTGCTTGTTAAGCCATCTAGTTGAGAAGAATTCTCGAAGAGCTACAGTTCAAGCAAGTGGAAGCTACTACAGTTTTTTGTGATAACAACTCAGCAATCAAATAATTTTGTGCTACACGGAAGAAGCAAACATATGGATGTGAAATATTATTTTTTAAGAGATCTCAACAATGATGGAACAATCAAACTGGTTTATTGTAGAAGTGAAGACCAAGTTGCAGATATACAAACCAAGCCTCTCAAGTTGGCTACATTTGTGAAGTTGCGTGGTCTACTTGGAGTTTGTTCACGTGCTGCTGTAAAGAAAGACTTTGTAGAGGGTTGATTTTTCTTTTAAACCGATTTCCTGCAGCTTTCAGGTCTAAGGAGGTGTTAAGATCTAAATGTGGTTTGTCCAAGTCTTTAGGTATTTTGTTTAGTGGCTGAGAAAGTATAGTATGTGATCCTATTTTATAGGAGTTGTGGTTAGTGCTAGGATGTAGTGCTCTGTCAGTTTCTGATGTAAAGCCTATTTATAGGCTTTTCTCTCTATCAATATCAATTGCAGTGTTTTTCCCTCCACCATACGCCTCTTTTATGTTTAATAACTTTGTATCAAAGGGAATAGGCAAGTGCGGCAAACCATTACAATACAAGGGATCGATCTTCGATATTCGATCTTCTTGAGAAGGGAATTCGCGGACTAGAATTTCATCAAGAAGCATACCAACCGGATAAAAATTGGAGACAAAAAGTTGGGTTATGGAGGAGACAAGAAAATTAAGAAAAAAATTGGAACTTTTGGATCAGAACTTTTGGTTATAGAGGAGACAAGAATTTGGGTGGTTCAAGAGAGGAGAGAAAAAAAATTGGAACTTCTAGATCGGAACTTTTGGTTATGAGGAGACGAGAAGTTGGGTGGTTGAAGAGAAAAGGACAGAATGAAAGGAGAGGAGAGGAGACGTTAAAATACTAAAGTAATATTATTCAGATATTTTGAAAAAATTAATTATCAACAACATTTTCATCCAAATATAAATTTAGATAATTTTTTTATATTATTCATATGTCAATTTTCTTAATATTTTATATTAATTTTATCAAACACAACCAAAAAGCACCCCTGTGCCTTTATCGATGAAAAATTACAAGCTGTAATATTTATTAAAACAATAAAATCAATATCGAATCAAAAATCAAAATAGGTACCTCATGTTGAAGGATTATCTTTAATCAACAGCTATCAAATATTCCACTGTTTACACAAATAATATAAATGAAAAAAAAAACAGAATTATTGAATCGAATGTGTATACGATGATAGATAACGCATGCAAGTAATGTGGATTGTGGGCCTTGATGTAGTAAAATAATAATTCTTATTTTTGAAGAACTCAATTCAACTCAATCACGAGTTAGATATGACATCGAGACGGTAGAGGGGGGGGACATTAAAAAATATAATCTAAAATAAAATAATAAAAAATATATGTATTAAAATACACAAAATTAGAACCAAAAAAAAAACAAAGGAAAGAAGGAGAGATTAAAGAAAAGACCACCCTTTTTCCTTTCTCAACAGACTAGAAAAATCGAGCGCGCTTAAAAAGTAATTGGATCGAGCTAATTGCCTAAGACTACTAGAAGGTCGATATTAGGGTTTTTATAGTCCGGCCAAGATTTTACGTCTCTCCTTCCTCTTCGGCATTTTGCAGAAAATCCATTTAGGTGCGTTATCTTTCTCCCTCCACAATCCACATTACTTGCATGCGTTAGTTTTATCTTCTATCATCATATACACATCCGATTCAATAATTCTGCTTTTTTCATTTATATTATTTGTGTAAACAGTGGAATATTTGATAGAGATGTTGATTAAAGATAATCCTTTAACATGAGGTACTTATTTTGATTTTTGATTCGATATTGATTTTATTTTTTTAATACGTATTACTGCTTGTAATTTTTCATCGATAATGGCACAGGAGTGCTTTTTGGTTGTGTTAGATAAAATTAATATAAAATATTAAGATTCGAACAATTTAGACACATGAATAATATAAAGAATGTCTAAATTTGTATCTGAGCTGAATAATAGTACTTTATTATTTTAACATCTCCTTCTCTAGTTCTTTCATTTTCCTCCTTCTCTTCAAACCACCCAACTTCTCGCCTCCTCCATAACCAAAAGTTCGATCCGTGGTTCCAATTTTTTTTCTCTCCTCTCTTGAACCACCCAACTTCTTGTGTCCTCCATAACCAAAAGTTCCGATCCAAAAGTTCTAATTTTTTCTTAATTTTCTTGTCTCCTCCGTAACACAACTTTTTGTCTCTAATACAAGGGATCATGCTCCAATTATCTTTAATCAAAAACTATCAAATATTCCAATTATCGATGAAAAATTACAAGCAGTAATACGTATTAAAAAAATAAAATCAATATCGAATCAAAAATCAAAATAAGTACCTCATGTTGAAGGATTATCTTTAATCAACAACTATCAAATATTCCACTGTTTACACAAATGATATAAATGAAAAAAAAGCAGAATTATCGAATCGGATGTGTATATGATGATAGAAGATAAAACTAACGCATACAAGTAATGTGGATTGTGGAGGGAGAAAGATAACGCACCTAAATGGATTTTTTGCAAAATGCCGAAGAGGAAGGAGAGACATAAAGTCTTGGCAAAATGCCGAAGAGGAAGGAGAGACGTAAAATATTGGCCGGACTGACCCTGCTAGTGCTAGGGCAATTCGCTCCAGTCTAATTACTTTTAAAACGCTCGATTTTCCTAGTGCGCCGAGAAAGGAAAAAGGCTTTAATCTTTCCCTTCTTTCCTTTGTTTTTTTTTTGGGTTCTAATTTTGTGTATTTTAATACATATATTTTTTATGATTATATTTTAGATTATATTTTTTTAATGTTCCCCACCTACCGTCTCAATGTCATATACAACTCGTGATTGAGTTGAATTGAGTTCTCCAAAAATAAGAATTATTATTTTACTACATCAAGCTAGGCCTGGCAAAATATGGTTATGGGTTGGTTTTGATTTTCAAAATATGGTTATGATTTCATTTAAGAACTAAAACCATATTAACCATTTTTAATATGGGTTGTGTGGGTTAGAACTATATGGTTATGGTTCAAAACCATAATAACCATATTAACCATTTTAAGATGTTTTGACTTTTAAACAGAACTTTTGAAAAATGAAATTGTGGCCGTCACAATTAAATTAATTGTGACGCCCCCAAATTCGGGTACTTGAAACCCATCATTCAGTGCTCACGATATCAAACATACAATAAGTAATAAACTTAAACTTAGTAAAGTTATTACATCAAAGTTCTACTAATCCCAGATACGTAGACCTTTAAATGTTCATTACATGATAGTTTAATATTTACAAACATGTAAACTATTTATTACATCAACTTCCAGCTATTCTGTTATTTTTCCTTTCCAGACCCTTCTGCCCGAGTCTGCTCAGCTGAAAACATTTATGATAAAACAAGTATGTGCATTTAATTGCTCAGCAAGTAATAGCATTCTTTTAAGGCTCAACAAGAAATAAATGTTTTCTTTGAAGCATGCTTTGACAGTGAATCAAAACTGTAAAGCAATAAATCTTGAATCATTTACATTTTTGGAATATCATAAAGATATTGAATAACTGAGAGGTTTTAAGACCATGAAAATATTTTTCTTTTCTTAAAAAGGTTCAATCAAAATTTAATCATGCGAACTGCCTTATCTTACGAAAGACGTAGGGTGATCGACCCTTTATGCCTGTATTAATCAATACTATCTTATCCGAACAATTTTCATGTTCTAGGTCACCACTCCAGTCTGATAAAATATCCCATTTAAGGGTATGTTCATTCTCGCTTTTAGATTCCAAGCTACAACAATATAGTTTGATGACTTAAATCATGGCACAATAATATTTGAAGACTTAATATAAAGAAATTGAAATATTTTACATCCGTATGTGCCGCCGAAAGAAATGACTCGAGACTTCTTTCGCAACCTCGCCACGCATATTGAATTTTATTTGATATACATGATAATACATTACCCAATTCTTTTGAAGCTAATTGGAATAAAAAGGTTATTCAACCTTATAATATTCATAAATAATGAAAGACAGTTCAGAAATTAGAGAACCTGTCAACATATGAATAATCTCAGAATATTTGCTCAATAAAGAGTAAGATTTAGATATCATTGCTTGTTTGTAGACTATTTGTACAATTTCAGAACAACTTGTATTCTCACGGATCCTACACAATTATTTGCATTTACAAGCATATTAGCCAAATAGACAAGTCATATAGCTTGTATGTTCACGTATCACATAGTCACAGTGATCATGTTTTTAATTTATATTCTCATACTTGAGATATTTCTTTACATTTTTCAAATATCTCATTCATGTTCTTACAATAGCCTTTTCTTTCTTTTATGGGGTCTGACATATTTTCTGTTCATGAACTTTTCATGATATTAGTTCATACTCATTTTACTTCTTTTGTTTCCATAAGTATACATTGCAATCTCATGTTTCACAAGGTAACTTTATAGCACATCTTATATATCAAAGGTAATTTCCACTTGTATAGTTATTCTTTGGCATTTTCATGATTTATAGACTCATTCTGGTATGCCATTTCGTTACAAATTCTTGTTTTACTTTGAAATGCTAAAACAACCTTTTGAGGTTTAATAGTACTGAACTCAGTTTAGTACTTCCAATATTGGCCAGTTATTCATGATAGTTCCTATTATTGAGTTTATTAACTTATAAAATTCTTGAGTATATTCTAGATTTATTTATATACACTAATGATTTAAAGTTAACATGTTTTACCATTTCATTAAAACAACTTCTTCAAGCCTTTTTCTTTGAAATCTAACCTTTTCATTATCGATCTAATAACATTAGATCATGGGTTTGGTACGAGTCCCCCCCCTACTTGCTCAGTTGGGGAAAATTATAAACCCTTTCTTATAGCTATATCATTAGCTAAGCCTTGATATGGTTTTGGTTGGCCCCTTAGGCCCCAAATCAGACCCAAAGCTGCTATTGCAGCTGTTAACTTGCCAACTGCTGCTGCAAATGAGCAGCATCCCTGCCATTCTTCTTTAACTCCTATACTTGCAAACCCCAAAGGAAAGTCTATACACTTGTTTATAAAACTAACTTAAACCATGCTTGATAGCTAGCTGTATAAAATTATATTAATTCGTCAAAACAGGCTGCCCAAGCTGCTATAGTAGCAGCTCGCAGCTACCTGCTGCAGTTTGTTTCTATTACCAGTGGGCAGCAGTCCCTTCTCCATTTGCTCTTTGCTTCAAGCCACTTCACATCCTACCTCACTAGTTTAGTTACTACGAGTTTTTAGTGTGCTATAGATAAGGCAACAACACAAACCACTGCCTGAAAGCCAATTAGAAACTCTCAGCCATTGCACATCCGGTCTACTGCTGCTACCTAGGCAGCAGCCTTGCTCATTGCACAATATCAGGAATTTTATTTCAAGTCTTGTATACATACTAGTGGTACACTCATTTGTTATCTAAGCCCAACAGCTGGGCAATCTTGATAGTCTAGCCATGCCCAACAAGAGTGCAAGAAAGTAAACATTAACCTTCACTCATTCATGCCCACTGCTGCTGTCGTGGACAGCAGCTCTGCCGCCTAGTCCATGCCATTTTGGCTTCTTGTTTGACAAGTTATACACAATCTCATTTGTGCCCAAATTATATAGATAGTGCAGATAATATTTCAACCCATTTTATTAAAGGATTAGATTTATATTTTGGTTTTTATAGGCTGCTCTTCACAGCACTCAATGTTACCTTAACATGTTAAAATCTCAACTATTAGCTTTAGCCTAGAAAGTGCACTGTGATTAAGTTTAACATGCTAAAACACTTTAACTAACATCACATGTGTTAACTAAATCAGGCCCAAGCTTTAATTCTATCAAATTTTTGGTTTTAGATAAAAACAGTTCATTGGAGCATTCTAACAAGCACCTTATGTGCACAATTTTAAAACATTCTTTTCATAGCTATTGATTTGCTTTAAAATCCCAGTTTAACTCCCTTATTACTCCACAGCCCACTTATCTCCTTGTGCCTAAATTAAATCCATAGCAGTCAATTACACAATCACATGCATGTATAATCAAGTAATTGACGGTTTAATTAGCTTGTTTTCTCCCTAACATGCAATTCTTTTGATAAACACATATCTATACCAAATAGAAAAACCCCACTGTTAAGCATGCTATCCTCAAGTGATTACACTGCATCATATAATCGGTAGTACACAATTCTACACAAACCCATATCACTAACTGTTTTGTTATAGACCTAATTCCTCCATTTATAAAGAAAACATAGCAAAGAGGAGATGCATACCTTTACTTGCTTCTAACGTTCACCTTTATTGTGCTAACACCCCTTTGAAACTAGCTGGAATAACAAAGATCAGAACCACAAGTAAAGCTCGGTTGTGATTAGGCAGGGAAGAGTTCTTAGTAATAGGCTTAGCGAGATGAGGAGTCAGTTAAGAAAAAGGAAGATTAGAGAAACTTAGTTGTAGTTCTAAATTTCCTAGCTTCCTAAGTATAGCCCATCTGAGTTACTAGCGTATATCATCAATAGAAAGACAGCTCCTACTTCATACTTACACGGATTATTACCTATCACAGCTCATGCTGTTATTTTCCATTACTGATAATTTTGACTTAAGGCTGTGTTTGGATTATCGCATAAATATAACTCATTTATTCCCTCTCCGTACTTATCGCATCACATATAACGTATTTATAAAATACCCAAGGCATTCCAAAAATACTCGGAACAAAATATTCATAAACCATTTCTGTTAATACAGAAACTATATATCAAATAAAAATATTTTATTTGATAAATTAATTTTATTACAGTAAAATTCCTATTTAAGAATACTCTATATAAGAATAACCTCTACAATATTATAAAAAAAAATTGGTCCCAATTTGGGCCAATTATAAATAGGAATAACTTTTAAATTATAATATGTTATATACTTTTTAAGTTCCGTATTAAGAAACTATATCTCTATATAGTAATAATTTCATATATATATATATATATATATATATATATATAAGACAATATTAATTTTAAAAGACTATATTTTCTATAAAAGACTACATTTCCTATAAATAACTACATTCTCCTATTTAAGACTACATTTCCTATAAAGGACTACATTTTCCTATAAAAGACTATATTTTCTATAAAAGACCATATTTTCCTATAAAAGACTACATTTCATATAAAAGACTACATTTTCCTAATTTAAAAATCTAAATAATTTATGTTTTCTTTAATTTTTGTTATAAAATCTACATTTTTGTTAAAGAGGATATTTTTTGGTGTTCGGAATTTTGTATCAATATCTCTATTTAGTAATAACCTCTCAATTAGAATACAAATAGTTTGGTTACAAGTCTATTCCTAAATAGAGGTTTTACTATATGTTAAAATAGTTTATTTACTATAAATTACTCTAATATCTACAAAAATACTTCAATTGTATTTTTTGTTTAAATTAACTTTCCCACATATTCATGATATTCACGTAACAAATATAATTAGATATATTTATCACGTCTTGTCCCCATACTTTGTTTACCGCAAACAATTTTATATAACTGATACAATAGATCAAATATTTTAATAATTTGATTTCTTTTTTCATCATAAATTGCTTCTCACAATTTATTAAATATGGTAAATATCAATTATTATACAAATCATATCACCATATCACATATATCACATATTATACTGCACATGATAATATATGCAATATGTGACGCCCCCAAAACATGTATACATCACTCATCTTGAGTGGCCAGATACATGGTACAAAATTCAAATATAACTTAATTATACAACAATGGTAAAAAAATACAACAAAACATAATCTAAGAGTTTTAATAAGAATATTGTCATCTGACAATATCCACACTCAATGGAATTCTCATTACATTTATTGTCACACTTATTTAATGTAATAGTGAGGACTACTAATGTTATCATCCGGACCATCACTCGTTCCCGACTAGTCCATTTACGTTCTCATTTCACAGAGAACGAAGAAAGAAAGAGTGAGCTCAACTAGCCCAAGAAGAAATATTATGACTAAGATAATGCGAATAAATTATCATTAGCCATCAACAATGTTAAACCGATAGAATATAATAGATAACAAGTTTAATCGCAATCGAACAAGGAATCCATTAGAAGAAGTCGAGTAGAACATAAAATCTACTATCTTCTATGATTTAAAAGTTTTTCATCAATTTTATCATTTGAGACTCAAACAATAAATAAAATCGAATCATCCTCGCATCACGGCCAAGGATATTCATGTAATCATCAATGGTCATGACTATACCGAATAATTCTTGGTCATAATCACACCAACAACTGTCCATCAATGAAATACAGGCCAATGAGGAATTTTACCACATCATTCGTCACATTACGGTCATGATTATACCGAATAATCCCTGGTCATAATCATACTAAGTCCATCTATGCACGTAAGCCAAAGATGACTTTCATCACAATATAAGCATGAGGATGATGACAATGACATAATAATTCAATAAAACAAGTTCAAGGATAAATTTTAAAGATTTAAAATTTTAGTTTATTCAGAAATCAATAACGTCCAAATTGTCAACATGATACTTCTTTGTGGAGTAAAATTCAAGAATGCTCAGAAGAATATTTTCATGAAAAGATACTGGATGAAACGCAAATATCAAGGATATTCCACTAATTTCATGGAGTATAGAAGCCAAAACTTTAACCAACTGAGTATAATAGAATATATAAAACCGCAAATAGATTTTTGCCCGCCATGCGATAATCCACGTAGATGCATCATTTTCACAATTTAATAAGGAATGAATACGAATGATCATTCACCATGCATGCGGAATCCACATAGAAAGGTTATTCCAACGTAAGAATAAAGAATGGAATAATGTAAGAATTCACCAGCGTCGTAATCATCCGCATGCATGAGTTATTCCAACGTAATAATAAAGAATGGAACCGAATTAAATGCGTAACCCAGCATGCATGCATGGATATTCCAACATAATAATAAAGAATGGAACCAAGTCATGCGTAATCCGCACGCATGTGATATTCCAATGAATAATAATGAATGGAATAACAACGAAATTCACTAGGCATGCGATATAAGCCTTACAGAAAGTTATTCCAATGAATAATTAATAAAGAATGGAATAATGTAAGAATTTCACCATGTATGCAGATTGTACTTAGCATGAGGCAGTTATTCCAACATAATAATAAAGAATGGAATAACAACCCTTCCGAGTATTGAAAGAAAATAACTCTCTTCATGAATACGAAAGAATAATACCCTTACCTTAAGAAGAAATTGATCTTTGGAATAAAGAGGTAGCGGACTTCTCTTCTTCTTTCTCTCTATAATTTCTCTATAATAATTGCTTCTATAGCTTTAGTGAATTGGTGAGGAATGAAGGAAGAATGAGCTTCTATTTAATTATAGGAAAATATAGTTTCGATAATTGCACGTTTTGGGGCTCAAAATATTACAGTATAATACATTCCTCTTTTTTTACATTTTTAATTTAGTCCTGCAAATATTATCAAACTTGCACCACCTCCCCTAATAGTAAATAATGTGAATCAATAGTTCAATCATGTGAATCAATAGTTATAATCATGTGAATCAATAGTTATAATCATGTGAAAATACTGAATTCATCGTATAAGACCTCCATCTATACCTCTATTTTTAACTTAGTCATGCAAGTATTATCAATCTTGCACCAACTCCCCTAATAGTACAAGAATGTGAATCAATAGTACACACATGTGAACAAATAGTTATAATCATGTGAATTAATAGCAATTAATTGCTCATTTATCCGATTAATTACCCGACTGGTCAGTAAAACTTCCAGACATCAATTAATATAAAAATAAATGTCGATTTTCACTAACACTAATAATTCCAACACAATGGAACTATCAATTTTATTTTTAATCAACATGAACTTATTCATCATTAATATTATAACTCAGAATATTTAACAACCAGGTCGTTCCCAAGAAAGAGGGGGCTTTTCGATAAGAATTTCTCCTTATTGGCGCGCAATTAGATGACCAAACCTCTCCTTGACAGAACTTCTAGACATTATAAATATTGTAATTTAATAATATGAATAACTTTATCGTCTCAATTATTGATTTAATAATATAACATATTATGCAGATAATACTGTGACAATAATTGAATCAATAATATGAGAGATATGATGCAACAATTATTGTAGCAATAATTGAGTATAATTGAATGACTTCTCACGTAAAGCATCAATAATCAATACCGGTGTCTTTCTACTATGCAACCACACATATTCATTACTTTTCTACTAGGGTAGTTCAATGCTTTTAATCGGTAACACTTTCGCCGTTATTTTTATAAAATAATAATTACATGCGTTTCTAACTACACAATACTTGGTTGTGGGGTCCACTAATGATTGTCTTGTCAATGCATTTAATATTCTCTGTTAAAACGAATATTCTCCGACCAATCGAATATTATATAACCACGTCTTGCTTACTTTGCAAAATTTATAAATATTACCCACAACTATAATATTATATCAAATCTACACCATAATATTCAAAAATATATTTCGAGAAAATTATTCTTTATTCATAAAAGTTGGGGTCTTACACAATATAATAACACATTCTTCATATTATATATCACATATTTTTAAGTCTTTACCATTATTATATTATTATATGTATTCTTAATATTATAATTTTAAAAATAAAAACTAAAAATAGAAATTAAAATACAAAAAAGCAAAAAAAAGATAAATAAAGAAAAACTGATTCAATTTTGTAAGAAAAAAAGAAATTAAAAAGTTTTAAAAATAAATAATAATTTCAAGACAAAAATTAGAATTTTTTCATTTTTCAAAAAAATGAGTAAAGTTGTATAAAATATAGATTCAAAAAAATAATATAAAAAACTTTATTTTTAGAAAAAATCAAAAATTTATTTTTAAAAAAATGAGTAAAGTTCATAAAATATAGATTAAAAAAAGTAAATAAAAAAACTTTACTTTCATAAAATTAATTAAAAATTTAAACTTTATTTTTTGAATCTATCTTTTTAAAAAGTAATATTTATTTTAAAATATTATAAACAATTATTATTTTAAAATTAGTATTTTATTTTAAAATATTAAAAATAATTATTATTTTAAAATTAGTTCAAAACTTTTTAGGTTTTCTTATAAAAACATTAATTGGTAAAATTGGGATCGGGTCAAATTAGGTTGTGTTGGGTCAAAATTTGGTCAAATCGGGTAAAAGGAACCAAAACATCACAAAATATCATTTTAAAGACTTAAATGTCAAAAAATGAACTTTAAGGACGACTTTAAAAGTGGTCTAGGATGGACAAAAGTGTCATTCGTTCATCCATTTATTTTTTTATGTCTCAATTATTAAATATGAATGATCTTATTGGCTAAATAAAATTTTCAATATGACTACTATGTGGTAATCTCATATTACTACTTATTTTTTGGTCATTTGATTATCGAAAATTTTGACATTTTACCAAGTATGTGATTACCAAAAATGTAAGATTACGTACCAGCGTAACAAACCGATCTATGCACCCAAAAAAAATATGATCTATAAAAATGATGAGCCACATTTTGGGATATTTAAAATGAACACTTCAGATTACCTGTAACAAAAGGCCATAAACGACCATAAATGAATTAAATGAGAAGAAGTTGGTGAATATCAAATTCATTCTCTTACTTGCGAGTTTTTGGAGAGGGACAAAAAAATAGAAGAAGAAAATAAATCCAATTTTCTTTATAAATTTTTCTTTGAAAATTTATTTTTATCCTTGTGTTTTTATGCTTACCATTTGATTGCGTTGGATATTTTGAATAAGGAAAATAAAATTTAGTTCTTTACAATAATATACAATAAATAAAAAATAATTACAAGAATAGTGTGTCAATAAAATAATTATAATAATAGTGCAATAATATAAAATAATTAAAAAAAGAGTGCAAAAAGGGCACCTTTCTCACATTCATTTATGGAGCACGACATAAAAAATCTATCAACATAGGGTTCCCTCCCTTCTCTTTTAAGGAAAACACTTTATATATACACTCTCTGCCTCCCTTGATTTTTCTCTCTCATCGCTCTATAATTTTTAAACCAACTCTCTGCACCAGTGTTCTTCTCTTCCTACTCCTCACTATCTTCTTCATGGGCCTTGATTAAAGCAGAGGTAGTGGGATTATATTTACTTCCTGTGATTTCTTCATATGGCAGAGAATTTGGACGACGGAGAGTTTTGGCTTCCCCCTAAATTTCTTTCTGAAGACAACTTACTCATGGAATTTAGTAAAATCACAGAGAAGAAGAACAACAATGAAAATCTTTTTGGGGGAAACAGTGACGCCTACGATTTTTCATATGGGTTTGGGTCGTACTGGCATAACTTGGATCTGAGTTCTCCCGTTGAGTCTGTAGTGTGGTGCTCCATGGAGACTGAGAGTGATGAGGAAGAATACTTCTATGGGTCTAGTGCATCAGAGTGCAAACAATGTGTTTCAGATTTATTTTACTAATTAGATATATTTTGGTTACTATATAATGTTGATTTGGTCACCATTCACAATATTGTATTATTTTTAATGCTTCAATTGTCACAATAAACAATGGATGTTTACTGTGAGTAACCAATAAACAAACATATGTTAACCTTTTTATTGATGTAAGGTAACCGAGATTGTGTTACACAATATTGAATAATATTTTTTATTTTTTTCTTCTTACATTAAGTAAGAGAAAAATCACACGACTACTCTCTAATTCCATCATAGTTTAACAAGATAAAATAATAAATACATGTAACACTTGGTAACTGTTATGAAATTATTTTATGACTATTCGGTTACCCACAAAAATTAAAATAGTTACCTTTGTATGAAGGTTTGACTACCAACTGCACCTTTTTATTGATGTAAGGTAACCGAGATTGTGTTACACAATATTGAATAATATTTTGTATTTTTTTCTTCTTACATTAATTAAGAGGAAAATCACACGACGACTTTCTGATTCCATCATGGTTTAACAAGATAAAGAAAATAAATATATATAACACTTGGTAATTGTTCTGATTTTTTTTTATGATTATTTGGTTACCCATAGAAACTAAAATAGTTACTGTTGTATGAATGTTTGGTTATCAATCGCAAAGATAAACAAATACATGTAAATTACCTATGCACAATTCTGAGGTAAACCAATAAACTGTTCATGTTTGCACATGTTGAAGAACAGACTCAACATACTGTTCATGTTTGCACATACGTATAGAATATTCCGTTGGAATTAAGCTTTTTTCTTGTAGTGAGACTAACATACTGTTCATGTTTTCATTGCTTACTTGCTGTGGTAAAAAAGTAGTAATTCCTATTATATTTATTTGTTGAGTGAGGTACGTACTAATATGAGAAGTTGGTGTTTGTTTTGTTTGCAGAGCTTGGGAAATGTGAATTCCCCACTGGCA
The DNA here is from genome assembly GCA_020205605.1 of Panax ginseng. NCBI lineage: Eukaryota > Viridiplantae > Streptophyta > Magnoliopsida > Apiales > Araliaceae > Panax > Panax ginseng. The sequence continues at coordinate 120,618,558 of CM035144.1, forward strand.
CTGGATACTAAAGTGAAAATGAAAGAGTTGGGGGAAAAGTAACAACACGTATCTGGTGTTTTGGTTGTTAAATTTTTTGGAGGTTGGAACCGGTTGTTGTTTTGTCATGGTTGGAACCGGTTGTTGTTTTGTCATGCAACCGGTTTAAATGTATTAATTGTGTAAATATTTTATAAGTGCACTATTATTGTAATAATTTTTAAAAATGTATTAGAAAATATAATTGTTCCTAAAATAAAATTTAACATGAATTATCAGTTTAATATTTCATGGGTACTGGCCCAGTACCAAGGGTTTCATTCTTTTATTGGTTGCACATTAAGTGGAAGGTGGGTTTACCACCTTGATTTTTAGAGGAACATTTTAGTAGTATTAATAGCATTAGTTTTCTTAGCAAATTGAGGGAAAAAGTTTTAATATATATATATATATATATATATATATATATATATATATATATATATTCAACATGCGTTGCTAATTGGTTCTTGAAACAACCTAAAGAGGCCAGGTTTCGTCCTCATGGTGTTTCCAATTTAAAACTTAAAAGGAAAACAGCTATATGACTATATTCATATTTTTCTTAACAATGAGATGATGTTATTTTCTAACCTTTTTACTGTTTTATTTTTTCTAAAAAGTAATATTGCATTTGGATTGGAGTAATAAATGTGAGAATGGAATGATCACTCATTCATATGGAATGAAAAAAATTGTGTTTGGTTACGATTAGAATGAAAAAAATTGTGTTCGGTTCCTTGGGAGAGGGAGAACATATGGAATAACTCATTCTAATTAGAATGAAATGAATCATTTCACTATTCATTCCATTCCTTCGATCCAAACGTAGCATAAAAACTCAAAACTTTTGATTGAGTGTGTCGGAACGTGAATTATTTCATTCTAATTGGAGGCGAAGGAAGTGATATTTCTTAATGTAAAAAACGTAATATTAATTATTCATTGAAAAATAAAAAGAATAAAAAGATTGGGACAGAGACTACCACATATATAGTATAGTCATATTAGCTAGTATATATACGTTCAATTTTGTCAAGAAATATATTAGCTCCCCGCCCTGGTGTGGTGCTATATATGGCGAGAAGCGAAAGTTTATTGCTTAAAATCACTACTGGAAAAAAGGAAATTAATTCCCAGAGAAAAATATGTTTGTTTATTTTATTTTTCTTAAAAAATAAAAAATATTGAGGCCCCTTACTAACCATTGATTAAGTGCCGTAATGCCAGTTTCTGTATTATTTTTTGGTCACAAAAACATGCCACAGACTTTGTTGATCTGAGTTTTGAGTTCTTCATTCCTCCTACGTACGTACTTCATCATGTCTTCTAACTTTCATCGCTAGATTAAAAACATCAAGAGTACGTAATCAGTTTCTATATATATATATATATATATATATATATATATATATATGCCTGCATAACAATTTGCAAATTATTCTGATGAATGCATTTCAGTAATATATATATCAACATATATACGTAGACATAACTACGTACGTGGTAGTAGTAAATTATCAATATATCGATCGAACAATAAAAACAAGAACTAAATAATAAATAAAATCCATATATCTCTTGAACATGCATTAATTAATATATAACTAACACCTGTTCTCTATTCTTAGTACACTGGAACTCGCAGCAGTTCCTTCTTGCATCAAAGCTGCCCTAGCTGACATTATACTATTGTTAACTAATGAAGCATCAAAGGGATTGCAGTCTATCCAATCCTTGAGCAAATCCTCTTGGCCCCATAAATCAGGAATCCAAACTCGCCCCGCCATCTCCAACCGATGTCTCTTCAGCCTCTCCCTTCCACTCTCCTCCTCCACCGGCGCCACGGCCGCCGTCGTCGTTGAATCCTCATCATTTTGATGAGTTGGAGATGTCGCTTTCAATGCATCAACGTCCGGCAAAGTCTTAGCCTGTTTACTTTGATAATCACTATCAACAACAAACTCATCCTTCTTTAAAGATAATTGCCTTTCTGATTCTTCTATCTGATCTTCATCATTAAGGGTTTTCTTGATTATTTCTGATGGACCGGTAGTAGGATTATTCTGGGTATTCATCATGATTGTGGTCTGAAACGTCATGAATGATTGAAAAAAAAGGGTTTGTTCTTAATTGGATTCTGCGCGCAAGTTGTAATTGGTAGCTTTTTCTTGGAGAATAATAACATGTAGGGATAAATTGGAAAAAAAGAAGGGATACAAATGAGTGGGATGGTTGGTAACACGTCAACGTAGTTTGCCTTTTGTATGGCAAGTGACAAGAGTACGTGTCTTATTTGAGGTCAAGTGGAATCAGGAATTGTGTGGTGTGATTCAAGCTAGTTTTAACAATGCATGGGTGTGGATTAATGGAAGGAATCCTTTGAAGATTTGTGAGGTTGATGTTGATTTTCAAGTGTTAGCCAATGAGGAAATGGTATTTGATAGTAGGGTACTATTCCTTCCATTCTTAAGTACAAGTTGTTTTGGACTTTTTTTTTCTTATTTCTAATTATTTGAAGTTTATAGTTATATAGGAGAATTAATGACAGTTGTTCCTAAATTTCCCCTTTTATAATTAAGATGTTTTATGGGAAGAGAGAAAGGGAAAGAAAATAAGAATAAATGAGATCATTGAATTTTTTTAGGAGTAAATCATGGAAAATATTGAAAGGAGAGTATGAGATAAGTGAGATAAAGGGTATTACAGACAATTGATGTTATAATTAATATTTTTCAATCATTTAATTAATTTTGTGTACAAGTTTAAAACGGTTTATATTAAAGAACAGAAAAAGTATTAATTTATTATATATTATTATGAGAATGATGATATAGTGAATGAGATGAAGATGACTTGTCTGTACGGTTTGGGTTCCTAGGAGATATATTTTTGAGAGAGATGTTCAACTGTCTGGTTCTTTTATATATATATATATATATATATATATATATATATATATATGTGTGTGTATTTGACGTACGTATTATAAAAATATCACCTTCATTCCATTCCATCACTAATTTGATCCTAGAAAGACTAATTTAAACCTAATAAACTTGGAAAGGAACCGTGGCGGATTTTTTTTTAAATGTTTCTTTTTATTGTCCCAATATTTGAGTTTTTCGAGGTAAGACACGTAAAATATATAGGCATTAATTGGTAAATAAACTTTAAATTTTAGTTAATAAACCCTACATCCTGGTTAATAATTTTAAATATTTATTGATAAAATTAAATTCATTCTGATAAACATATGCTATTATAAGTATGGACGCTATCTATTTTACTAATTTTTCAATTTCTAATCCTGCCTGTTATTTCTTATTTTTAATGGTATAAATTGTATATGTGCTATAAGTATTCATAGCAAATATCATGAATCATTCTCATATATATACAGTAAAACCCCTATTTAAGAATACTTTATATAAGAATAACCTCTACAATATTATAAAAAAATTTGGTCCCAATTTGGGCCAGTTATAAATAGGAATAACCTCTAAATTATAATATGTTATATACTCTTTAAGTCTCGTATTAAGAAACTATAACACTATATAGTAATAATTTCATATATATATATATATATATATATATATATATATATATATGAGAGAGACAATATTAATTTTAAAAGATTACATTTTCTATAAAAGACTAAATTTCCTATAAAGAACTAATTTTTTTTTTAAAAGACTACATTTCCTATAAAGGACTACATTTTCCTATAAAAGATCATAGTTTCCTATAAAAGACTATATTTCCTATAAAAGACTACATTTTTCTTGTTTGAAAATTTGAATAATTTATGTTTTCTTTAATTTTTGTTATAAAATCTATATTTTTGTTAAAATGGATATTTTTGGGTGTTCAAAAAATATTTTGTATCAATACCTCTATTTAGTAATAAGCTCTCAATTAGAATACAAATAGTTTGGTCCCAAGTCTATTCCTAAGTAGAGGTTTCTTTCAGATATATATATTTCGCTTTCTCCAGGTGAATTTGAGAGGAGGGAAGCGAACTAAAATCTAACCCATTTATAGCAAATTCGGTTTTTCGTCGCTCTAGCATAAAAAATCGGCTTTTTATCCTATAAATGACGGTTTTTTTTCGTCATATAATAAGTTGCCTTCTCTTAATTCACTCCCTCTCAGGTTCTCTGAAGAAAGCTATATATATATATATATATATATATATATATATATATATATATATATATATCTGAAACCGTCGGAGGTGTGATGCCCCCAAAATAGGTATACATCACCTATTCTGAGTCGTCAAATACATGGTACAAAATTCAGATATAAACTTAAATATACAACAAGAGCTGTGAGTTTAAATACAATCATTGTCTTCTAGACAGTACACAAATTCAAAATAAGTCCTCAATACATTTATTATCACACTATTTCATAGAATAGTGAGGACTACTAATACTATCATCCGGATCGTCACTCCGCTCCCCGACTCGTTCTAGCTATATTCTCATTTCAAGAGAAGAAAAGGAAAGAAAGGGTGAGCTCAATCTAGCCCAAGAAGACATATTATGACTAAAGATAATGCAGGATAAATTATCATTAGCCTTCAACAATGTTAAACCGATAAAATACAATAGCCATCAAGTTTAATCTGCAGCTGAACAAGCAATCCATTAAAAGAGTCAAGTAAAGAATAAAATCTACTATCTTTTATGATTTAAAAGGTTTTTCATCACTTTTTATCATTGAGACTCGACTTTTAATAAATAATCCACATCATCCCCAAGACTACTACCAATGATATTCATTAGTGGTCACGATCACAAATTATCCACGCACCATGCGGGCAAGGATATTCGTGTATTCATCAATGGTCATGATTATGCCAACAACCGGCCCATCAATGTACTACGGCCAATAAGGACTTTTACCATATCATTTGTAACATTACGGTCCATGATTACAATCGAATAATCCTCGGTCATAATCATACCAAGTCCATCTATGCATTATAGGCCACATATGACTTTCAACATAATATAAACATGAGGATGATGACAATGATATAAGAATTCAATAAAACAAGTTCAAGAATTAATTTAACCAAGAACTAATAACGCTCAAATTGTCAACACGATACTTCTTTTGTAGAGTAAAATTCAAGAATGCTCGTAAGAATATTTCCATGAAAAGATATTAGATGAAGCATAAATATCAAGGATATTCCACTAATTTTATGGAGTATAGAAGTCAAAATTTTAACCAACCGAGTATAATAAAGAATGGAATAACAAAAGAAATCACCATGCATGCGATAGATCTTCAGACAGCAAAGTTATTCCAATGTAATAATAAATAACGGAACCAGTGTCGTGTGTACGCGCATGCATGTGATATTCCAACAGAATAATAAAGACGGAACCAGTCCCGCCAGAAACGCATGCATGTGATATTCCAACAAAATAATAAAGATTTTAACCAGTCCACGCGTAAAAGCATGATGCATGGTGATATTCCAAATGTAATAATAAAGAATGGAATAATGTAAGAATTTCACCAAGTATAGGTAGCTCACAGATATAGGTTATTCCAATGTAATAATAAAGAATGGAATAAAAGAAGTTCTCTTCATGAATACAAAAGAAATAATACCCTTTACCTCGTAAGAAATCGGATAATTTGGAATAAATGAGAAAAGCGAGCTTCTTCTTCTATAGATTTTCTCTCTATAGTTTCTCTCTATAATAATTGCTCTATAGCTTTAGTGAATTGGTGAGAAATGAAGGAAGAATGAGCTTTTATTTATAGAAAAATATAGTTTTGATAATTGCACGTTTTGGGGCTCGAAAAATTACAGTACAATACCTCCAATTTTTCTTTTATTTTTAATTTAGTCCTGCAAGTATTATCAAACTTGCACCACCTCCCCTAATAGTAAATAAAATGAATCAATAGTTCAATCATATGAATCAATAGTTATAAACATGTGAAAATATGAATTATGGTATAGTACATCCATCTATACCTCCATCTTTAATTTAATCATGTAAGTATTATCAATCTTGCACCAACTCCCCTAATAGTATAAGAATGTGATTCAATAGTATACACATGTGAACAAATAGTTATATAAGTATGTGAATTAGTAGCAATTAATTGTTCATTTATCCGATAAATTCCCCGATTTATCAATATAACCCTCAGACATCAATTATCATCGGAATAGATGTCGATTTCCACTAACACTAATAATCTCAACACAATGGAACTATCAAATTCATCTTTAATCAACACGAACTTATTCATCATTAATATTATAACTCATAATATTTAACAACCAGATCGTTCCCAGGAAAGAGGGGGCTTTCCAATAAGGATTTTTCCCTATTGGCGCGCAATTAGGTGACCAAACCTCTCCTTGGCAGAACTTTTAGACATTGTAAATATTACAATTTAATAATATGAATAACTTTATCGTCTCAATTATTGATTTAATAATATATCATATAATGCAGATGATACTGTGATAATAATCGAATCAATAATATAAGAGATATGATGCAACAATTACTATAGCAATAATTAAGTATAACTGAGTGACTTCTCACGTAAGCATCAATAATCAATATCGTGTGCTACTACGCAACTACGCCAGACATCGTAGTTTTACTACCAAGTAGTTCAACAAAGATTAATTCAGAAAACTTCCACCGTTATTTTCATAAAAAATATTTTTATCATTTTCTCAATCCGATAATAATTACATTGTGGGTCCACCAATGATTATACCGCTGTATTTAATATTCCCCGCTAAAACGAATATTCCCCACCAATCGAATATAATATAACAACTCGTACTTTGCGTAATTTATAAATACTACCCACAACTATAACATTATAACAAATTTATTCCATAATATTCAAAAATGATAATTATAGAAAAATCATCTTTATTCATAAAAGTTGGGGTCTTACATGATGGCTCCCTTACTTTGTTAAAATGCGGATTTTTTTTTGTTTTGCTTTTTTTTTTTAAACAACTATTTTTTTTTTAATATTTTATGGGCTCGAATTTTTTCATAATATAATATTTTGGGCGTGATTTGAATATCTATACAAAAAAATATATATACGATCATGCATCGCATGCACTGCTTTGTTATACTTATCCAAATCACATCCAAAAACACCGTATTAAAAAATTTGGTTCCATAATATAAACTTTAAACTTTTTTTAGTCAGTTTTAAAAAATCCAAAAAAACACAAAAAAATGCATTTTAACAAAATAAGGGCTCCCTTACAAGAACCGGACCCTATATATATATATATATATATATATATATTGTATAGTGAAATTTTTATTAATTAAAGCAAAGTCCTGAAATTATGGTCCAATCCGTATAGTATACTGTTGTCTATTTGTTGGTTTGAATAAGGCATATCCCTAAAAATCCAAATAAATAAGGGTTCTTTACATAAGTATACAACTAATAGAAAGAAATTACAACAATAGTACAACAACCAATTAATTGTATTAACAGTGAAACACTGTATAATAATATCAATAAAAGTACAATACACGTCAGAATATCCAAACCAACAAAAAATGAAAACCCTTAATTCAAGAAGAAAACTACTCCACTAATACTAGCAGTTACAAACTATCCCAAATACTCAATACTCACGACGCCAATTTACGAGACCGACGAAGAACAACAAGGAGACTTCATAGATCATTGTAATCTGTAACAAATGAGCAATCGAGAAGAAGCAATAAATTAGCGTTAGGAGAATATACCGAAAGCGAAAGCAATAAAGAAGCAAAAAATGAGAGCATCCAACACAACATTCAAATAAGCGATCAATAGATTTTCTAACGTAATAAAAAAGTAGATTTTGCGACATCAAACCGAATCTGCAACGAAACTACAAAGGTACGAAGAATTATTCTATATACTGAAGCAACGATAATTTTCATATATAACACACTTTAGTTACGTTTTTAAAACAAAATTAAAGTTTGGGGACATTCATATAAAGGATTGGTCACCATGATTTAAGTGTACAATATTTAGCAATTCTTCTTTACAAAAGCAAAACTTTTAAAAATTTAATAAAAGGACTGAAAACAATTTTTCCCAAAAATATTGATACTTATAATAAATATTTTGGAAACTATATATGTTCGATTTGGCAACCAATAAAGGAGTAATATTATTTTCAGTTATGATAGGGAATTGGAGAGCACAATCATGGCTTGAAAAATTCATATTATATTTTGGATACATTCATATATAGGTTTGGTTACTTTAAATAAATGCATAATTCAATACAGTTTAGATTCGAATTTAAATGTTCATTCTTTACAAAATTATAGTTTGGAGACATTCATATAAAGGTTTGGATACCTAGATTTAAGTGTACAATATTTACCAAGTCACCTTTACAAAATCATAACTTTTAAAAATTTAATAAAAGGACTAAAAACAATTTTTTCCAAAAACATTGATACTAAAAATAACTATTTTGGTAACTATATAATGTTGATTTGGAAACCAATAAAGTATTAGTATACAACTAATATAAATTATTGATTTGGCAACCAAAAAAGGAGTAGTATTAATTTCAATTACGAAAGGGAATTTTAGTGCACATTCATATATTGAAAAAATCGTATAATATATTGGAAACATGCATATATAGGTTTGGTTACTTTAAATGAATGCATAATTCAATATAATATAATTTCGAATTTAAATGTTCAATCATTACTATTTATACTGCACAAAAACTAATTTGTGTTTTGTTTAGATATTGAATGAAAACAAACTGTTACATATGCATAGATACTCAGAATGTCTATTTATGCTTACTGAAAATTGTTGATTCGGTCACCTGCAAAATAATAATAAATTTTTTTAATTTAAACATTCATCATCTGGCAACATTAAAAAAATAGTTTGGTTACATTCGACTATCTATTCATTCTTAAATTTGACAATATAGACAATGTCTTATAAATTTATTATTAGTAAAAAAGTGACAATTGAGTACTATATGATGTTCATATTCTGACTATTTACATAATTGTAATAATTTTACTGTTTCAGTTGCCATAACATGGATATGATTCCAGTTGTAATTTACTTCAACCAGACGCGGAGTGATGTGAATTAATATCAAAATTTCGGTTACCGGCCTTACTAGTCCTTCCACTTGTTCATTCTCGTAATGCACAACTTGATATGCAATGCATTAAGCTTCTAGAATGATACAAAAATGTAGTTGTCAATCAAATTTCATATTAGCAGCAACATCCCTCCAATCAAGGTGACAAATGAATCAACATTCAAATTCTATATGGAAATCAGAAGAAACTCAGGTGATCATGGAAAGTTTTCACTGATTATAGATTCTGAATACCACATTGGAGGAACTACAATCTTACAAAACGTGATAATTGAAGAAGAAAATATAATGCAAGATGAAACGTCGAAGAGATTGACACAAAGGAATTCTGATGTTGAAATGTTGGCAACACAAGAAGACCAAATTGAATCACATTTTGTTGAGCATCTGGCCGTTGAAGCTATTGAGAAAGAACAAGACAGACAAGACAAGGTAGAAAGAACAAGTGATGAGGTCATAGGAGATCCGAATAAGTTTGAAGTCAAAATTCATCAAACTTACAAAGACAAAGGAATCTTAACACAAGCGATAAGGCTACATTTAATAAGGCAAAACAGACAACACAAGGTATCAAGAACAAGTGGACGAGACTTTGTTCTGGTATGCATCGACAATGAAAATTGCAAATGAAAACTAAGAGCATCAAAATTTCGACAAACAAATATGTTCAAGGTGAGAGAATTCAATGACGTACACATTTGTTCATCCAACATACTGCTTGGAGATCATAGACAAGCAAACAGTCAAATGGTTAGTGAATGCATAATGCATAGAGTAACTAACTTCAAGAAAATTTACACACCAATCGATATTATGGAAGATATGATGACGGAGTATAATGTGTCCATCTCCTACCAAAAAGCATGGAGAGCGAAAGAAAAGACAATGGAAAAAGTAAGAGGGAATCCACACGACTACACCTTGATTCCTTCATGGTTGCACATGCTGGAAAAAAAAATCCAAGTATGAATTATAAAATGATCATTTATATTTTAAATATTTCAGTTACCCATATTAAATTATTTGGTTACCTAATAATTAAAGTTTGGCTACTAACTATAATAATGATATAAAAAAAATCATTTTTGCAAGCGGCTACTATATAATTGAAATATAACTAATTAAAAGGCATTTTAGACACCATCTGAACACTATGAAAAATATTAAATACTCATTAATTGGATACAAGTAGTACTACACTTAGTGCAATCTTAAATACAAATATGGACACGAATTTATTACATATAATTACATTAACCAAAATGAAAATTTATTTTAGGATCCATCACATCCTTGCAGTTGGAGAATAATGGTCGATTCAAATATCTCTTCTTTGCAATAGGAGCATCCATTGAAGCACGACACTATTGTTTCCCCATCATTGTAATTGACGGCACCTTCAAACAATCAACCTACGGGGGTACACTTCTCATAGCAAGCACACAAGATGTAAGACCCCAACTTTTATGAATAAAGATGATTTTTCTATAATTATCATTTTTGAATATTATGGAATGAATTTGTTATAATGTTATATTTGTGGGTAGTATTTATAAATTTTATAAAGTATGCAAGTTGTTATATTATATTCGATTGGTCGGAGAATATTCATTTTAGCAGGGAATATTCGCATAACCAAGTGATCATTGGTGGACCCCACAATGTAATTATTGTGGGATTGAGAAAATGACAAAAATATATTTATGAAAAAATAACGACGGAAGTTTTACGTTAATCTTTGTTGAACTACTTTCGTTAGTAAAAAGTCTGATGTCTGGCGCTGGTTGCGTAGTAGAAGACATTGTATTGATTATTGATCTTTACGTGAGAAGTCACCTGCTTATACTCAATTATTACTTCAAATAATAGTTGATCATATCTCTCATATTATTGATTTGATTATTGTCACAAGATCATCTGCATAATATGTTATTTTATTAAATCAATAATTGAGACGGCAAAGTTATTCATATTATTAAATCAGCAATATTTACAATGTCTAAAATTACATCGAGGAGAGGGTTTGGTCACCTAATCAAGCTGGCATGATAGAGAGAAATCCTTATTGAAAGCCCCCTTTCCAGAACGACTGGTTGATAAATATTGTGAGTTATAATATTAATGATGAATGTTATTAAAATTGAAGTTGTCTTCGGAGTTGAATTTGGAGACGCGGACGTGAAAATCAACAGTTGACTTTTTCGGGAAAAGTCAAACTTCGAAATTTCAAAATTTATATTTTTGATAAAAATAGTTTCATTGTGTTGGAATTATTTGTGTTAGTGAAAATCGACATTTATTTGGATAATAATTGATGTCTGGAGGTTATATTGACCAATTCCTGTATTTAACCTGGATAAATGATCAATTGATTGCTATTATTTCACATGATTATAACTATTTGTTCACATGTGTATACTATTGTTTCACATTCTTGTTACTATTAGGGGAGTTAGTGCGAGATTGATAATACTTGCGTGACTAAGTTAAAATGGAGGTATAGATGGAGTACTATATCTTGTAATTCAGATTTTCACATGTCTAGAACTATTGATTTACATGATTTACTATTGAATCACATTATTTACTATTAGGGGAGGTGGTGCAAGTTTGATAATACTTGCATGACTAAATTAAAAATAAAGGAAAAGTTGGAGGTATTGTCATCAGAATTTTCGAGCCCCAAAACGTCGCAATTATTGAAACTATATTTTCTATAAATAGAAGCTCATTCTTCCTTCATTTCTCACCAATTCACTAAAGCTATAGAGCAATTATTATAGAGAGAAATTGTAGAGAGAAAATCAGAAGAAGAAAGCTCTCACTACCTCACTTTCTCCTATATCCAGTTTCTTTCAAAGGTAAGTGGGTATTATTTCTTTCTTTCGTCTTTTGAAGAGAACTTCATTATTCCATTCTTTATTATTATGTTGGAATAACTTTGGTTATGTGAAATACCGCATACGTGGTGAAATTCTTCATTATTCCATTTTTTATTATTCTCGCTTGGAACATCCTGTCGCAGCCGCTTTTACGCAGGACTGATTAAAATCGCCTTTATTATTACATTGGAATATCCTCATGCATGCATGCGTTTTTCACGCCGGACTGGTTTCGCTCTTTATTATTACATTGGAATATCCTCATGCATGCGTTTTTTGTTTGGACCAGTTCCGCTCTTTATTATTCATTGGAATAACTCATTCGCAAGTGCTTCTCTGCGTCTTGGTGATTTCTTTTGTTATTCCATTCCTTATTATACTCAAATTGGTTAAAGTTTTGACTTTTATACTCCATGAAATTAGTAGAATATCCTTGATATTTGCGCTTCATCTAAAGATCTTTTTATGGAAATATTCTTCCGAGCATTCCTGAATTTTACTCTCTGAAAAGAAGTATCATGTTGACAATTTGGACGTTATTAGTTCCTGGATAAATTAATTCGTGAACTTGTTTTATTGAATTCTTATATCATTGTCATCATCATCATGTTTATATTTTTTTAAAAAGTCATCTGTGGCCTGTAGTACATAGATGGAATTGGTATGATTATGACCGAGGATTATTATTAAGATAATCATGACCGTAATGTTATAAATGATGTGATAAAAGTCCTCATTGGCTCGTAGTGCATTGATGGACAGTTGTTGGCATGATTATGACCATTGATGAATACACGAATGTCCTTGGCCCGTAGTGCATTGATAATTGTGGTCGTGATGCAAAAGAATATCCTTGGCCGTAGTGCAGGGGTGATTCGATGATGTAGATTATTTATTGTTTAGTCCCAAATGATAAAAATTATGAAAACCTTTAAATTATAAAAGATAGTAGATTTTATTCTCTCTTGACTCTTTTAATGGATTGCTTGTTCACCGCAGCTTAAACTTGATGTCTATTGTATTTTATCCTGCTTAATATTGTTAAAGACTAATGATAATTTATTCTCGCATTATCTTAGTCATAATATTTTTATCGGGCTACTTGAGCTCACCCTTTTGCTTTCATTGTTCTCTTCTGAAAATGAGAAACGGAGTGATTTTTCCGCAGGATAGCATTAGTAGTCCTCACTATTCTCGTTAAATAGTGTGACAATAAATGTAATGAGGACTTATTCTGAGAGTGGATATTATCTAGAAGATAATATTTGTATTAAAACTCACAGATCTTTTGTTGTATATTAAAGATTGTATTTGTATTATGTACCATGTATTTGGCGACTCAGGATATGTGATGTATACCTATTTTGGGGGCGTCACACAAGATGCAAACAGAAACATTATACCGATTGCTTTTGGAGTGGTAGACAGTGAAAATGAATTATCCTGGACATGGTTTTTTATTAATTTGAGAAATGCTTATGGAGTTAGAGAAGGGATGAAGCAATTATTAAGGGACTTAACTGTGTTTTCCCTGATGTCATGCACGGTTCATGCACATACCATATTTTAAAAAATATAAAAAACAGATTCATGAAGAAAGAAGAAGAAATCAAAAAAGAATACAATGCGGCTTGCAGAGCTTACACCATTGAAGAATTCAACTTACACATGTCTCAACTTAATGCAATTGATGCACGAATAAGAAAATATTTGGAAGAATAAGTTCATCTTGAAAAGTGCACGAGGCTCCATGGAACTGTAAGCAGATACTCAACAATGACTTCAAACACCGCCGAATCTATTAACAATGCAATAAAGGAAATCAGAAATCTTCCAATTGCGTCGATGATTGAATGCCTGCGTTGTATGGTTCAAAGATGGTATTTCACAAACAAACAAGCAGCAATGTCATCTTTCACTACACATTCCACAATAGCTGAGAGAAGATTGCAATCTAATATCATTGACTCAAAGAAACTTAAGGTTAGTCATACAACTTTTAAATTGTTAGCTGCATACCTACAACAAAATGCATCTGAAATTAAAGGAAACTGGGTTATGCATTTTTGTTTACTCAGATAAACCGATAAAGATACCATCATTAAATTTGATTTGCTATTATTCCAAATTACATATAGAAAAAAAAATATTATACATACTAATTACATACGCTTAAATGCTATTTTAGGTTGAGACATCAAACCTAGTGATTTTTACTGTTTACGATATCGCCAAACAATTTATCGTGGACATGGAACAAAAAACATGCACATGCCGTAAATTTCAATACCATGAGATGCCTTGCTCACACGCTGCTGCTGTTATTGGCAAAAGAAATTTGAGCTGTTATGATTTTTGCTCAAAATATTATTCAAGTAAAACTTTGGTAGATACGTATTCAACTTCCATCATGCCGTTAGATGACAAAGAGAATTGGGATGTTCCATAAGAGATTAAAAGCATATGTGTCAAGCCACCAAATACAAGAAGACCAGCTGGAAGACCAAATAAAGGTAGATACAAGCATGTATCCGAAAATACATTTCAAAATAAGTGTAGCAGATGCCAAGAAAAAGGACACAACAGGAAAACATGGAATAATCCACCAATTTTGAGACCGCGGAAGATTTGATATAATACAACATCAAAACAAATGTATTAAACTCCTTGAAGTTTACTATGGTTACTCAATAGCGATATATATTGGAATCATTTTACTTGTGTAAAAGAACAATTTTCAATTGCACAGTATTGAAATGTGATTATTTACATTAATTTACTTTTAACATATAGAAATTTTATCTTCAAATAACAATATAAATAAATACAAACATATAATTATTGGTTTACTAATTTGTGATTCTACTTTCTGACATTCTGGTTACACACTAACATTAAATTTGTTACCTAATTATTCATATTTGGCAATCAACTGTGCAGTATTAAAAAAAAAAATTAAGCATCGTAATTGTTTTTGAATTTTTTTTTAATTATTACTTTTAAATCATATAATATAAAATGTATACATTTCTTTGAATGATTGGTACACTATAAACCTTTACATAGGAAAAAGAATTTGTTTATCTGTCTTTTAAATTAAAATGAACAATTTGGTTTCCAACAAATACTATTGATTGTAACAGTAACCAACATTATTTGGAAACCTTTATATGACTAATTGCAACCCATCTGAAGCAAAAAGACAAAAACTTGAAAGAAATTATTATTAAGTGTCAATAAATTTACTGTTTCCCTGTTATTTACCAACATCAACTCAAATAGTTACCTTTGATTCAAAAATTGGCAACGAACTGTAACATACAAAGAACATATGTTTTTAAACTTGATAATTGTTTAATATTTAAATTTTATTACTAATTTTTAACCATAAAAATATTAAATTTAAACATAAATATAAGTATATGCTCCCCAACAGATGCTGATGATCATAATTATGACGCCCCCAAAATAGGTATACATCACCTATCCTGAGTCGCCAAATAAATGGTACAGAATACAAATACAATCTTTAATATACAACAAAAGAGCTGTGAGTTTTAATACAAGTATTGTCTTCTAGACAATATCCACTCTCAGAATAAATCCTCATTATATTTATTGTCACACTATTTAACAGAATAGTGAAGACTACTAATTCTATCCTCCGACCATCACTCCGCTCCCCGACTAGTCCCTCGCCACGCTCTCATTTCACTAAGAGTAACAATGAAAGCAAAAGGGTGAGCCTCAACTAGCCCAAAGAAAAAATATTATGACTAAGATAATGCGTAATAAATTATCATTATTCTTCAACAATGTTAAACCGATAAAATACAATAGACATCAAGTTTAATTGCGCAATGAACAAACAATCCATTAAAAGAGTCAAGTAGAGAATAAAATCTACTATCTTTTATGATTTAAAAGGTTTTCATCACTTTTATCATTGGACTCAAATTTAATAAATAATCCACATCATCGAATCACCCCTACTACTACTGCCAAGGATATTCTTTTTAAAGATCACGACCACAATTATCCATGCACTACGGGCCAAGGACATTCGTGTATTCATCAATGGTCATGATTGTGGCGACCCCAAATCCGGATACTTGAAACCCGAACTCCTGCTTCTCCACGATACCATTTCTTTTGTTTGAATAATACTAAATAATAATATAATTCGAACTTAATTTACATACATCAAAGTTTACTTCCCTGTGCACGTGACCTTCAAATACATTCCTTATAATACCGACAATAGATTCCATTGTCTTTACTAACTATAACCATTAACTCATACTAAATCTCATTCAAATAGCTTTTCTTTTCCCTTTGTTCGTGTTCTCGAGCCTTGTGTCGATCGACGAATCGAAAAACATTTAGTTTAAGCAAGGATGAGCATTTGAGTGCCCAACAAGTAATAGCAATTATATATATAAGTCGAAAGAATATAAGTATTCTTTTACATAACACTTCTACAACGAATCAAAAGTTGTGAAGTAATCTGTACTGATAAAAGATTCACATAACCACTCTCTTTCAATTTCTTGAAATTAGGCTCCACCCATGAATAGGGTTTAAAAAACATACTATGAACATTGTTTTTCATTTTCGAAAAGGTTTAGCAGAAATTCATCCGCAAACCGTCATAACTTACTTGCACGGAGGGTGATCACTTTCAGATTGTACCTTCAGATTGATCAATACTACATAACTTGAACGAAATTCATCATTACCCTTTGTCCATTTGAAGTCGCATAAAAATTTTCCCATTATCGGGATGTTCATACATGCCTCGCTTCCAAACCCGGTTTTAATCTTGCTTTCAACAATAATATGTAATTCAACATATATATGTATACGGGTAATTGACAAAGGTATATCAACATGTGAATAAATGCCATGATTATCCAAGTGGGGACACTTGTATAACCATTTAGAAATCAACTTAACGTAATATATATCCGAGCTAACATGTTGATAATCAAAGCGTACAAAATACATGTAGAATAGAATAATTCAAACTTCTTACTCATGTCCATTGCATAAAGAAAATGCAAAGGTAGGATACTTTTGATTCATTGATTACAAATCTCAACTTAGGTTTTATCTCTTTATCACAACCTATCAATAATCGGATCATTCGTTCGATTGAAACAATATATCATAACACATAGTATCTGCCTATTACTACGGTCATCACATAGTCTAATCTCACGTCATCACATAATCGCAAAGGATCATACTTTTAGTTCATAATCTATACTTTTATACATTTTCAAATATCTCATCCATGCTTCACAAAGAGCCTTTTTTTCTATTATAGGTCCCGACGGGTTGTCGCGTTCCGGCTGCTTTTATCGGTAAATAATGAGTCTAATACTCTTATTCTATACCTTAACATCTCAAATATCGGACATTATAATCATTTTCAAATTTTCCGTAAATTAAAAATTTTAAAATAATTCAAATCATCACTCAAGGGCTTATAGTGATATAACTGCATTACTATGGGTGCTCTTCATCAAATCCTGGACTTCATAACTTAGGTTCTCTACAATCACTAGTTTGGCCATTTATAACTTTCAAACATCTAATCATAATTAAATGACTTCAACATTAAATGAATTCCATTATCATTAATAATTAATTTATATTAAACTATTAATGAAACCATTGCCAAAATATAAAAGTTATTTATAATAACTCAAACTATTTTTTAAAACATTTATATTACCCTTAAATGATTTTTAAAACAATTAAAATCATTTTAAATAATCACCATTAATATATAAATATTAATGTACTATTCATCCAAATATTAAAAGTCATTAATTATAACTTAAAATATTTTTAAATCCTTAATATCCTCTTTAAATGATTTTTAAATAAGTAAAACCATTTTTAAACTATTTATTTAATATAAATATTAAATAAACTTAATATCACAAATCATTAACTAAATATCATTAATATATAATTATTAATGAAATTATCTTCTAAATATTAAAAGTTATATTTTATAACTCAAAATATCTTTAAATACTTTATTTTCATTTAAAATAATTTTTAAAATATTAAAATCATTTTTAAAATAATTATTTAATATAATCAATAAATAACTTTAATATCATTAATATATAATTAATTAATGAAATTCATCACAAAATATTAAAAGTCATGAGAAATAACTTAAAATATTTTCTTATACCATAATATAATTTTTATGATTTTCATGAATTAAAACTATTTTAAATAATTTATTTAATATTATAATTAAATAAATAAATACCTTTTATATTCCAAAAATACTAAATATTTGTGAAATATACTCAAAATAATTAAAACTATTTTTCTTACTTTAAAATAATTTTTCATAATTTATTTGGTATTTTTAATAATTAAAACTAATTTTTCTAATTTTTAAATTAATTTCCTGGAAAATCGAAATTAAAATAATTAAAATCGTCATTAAAAGGCCCCTATAGTGACAAAAACAAAATCATATAGGTGTTCTTGAGCCTACCTGATCTTCATAAGCGCGTAACCGGAGTGGGCTACTTACTTTGTGGTGAATAACTCTCTCATCTTAACGAATTTGGACAATCTATAAATTGGGTCTTGTAGAGGAAATACAAGACTACAAGATCCAACAATCATAACCTCTAAAAACATCGAGATCTGGGATAAATCAGCCATCAAAGTAAGCTACCAAAGTCGTTTTTTCACGAAGAACAGGTTCGAGGTGCCTACTTTGGACCTCTATAACTTGATGATCGTGTAACTTTTATGTGATCTATCAATTCCAATGTGTAGAAAACATGTAGGACTACAACTCCAACACTTAACATCATCATAATAACAATAAATCAAGCATCTAAAGTATGGTCAAACCTTGTAAGAAAAATCAACACTTAGAAAATTCGGGATGCCCAGCATTTTTCGGTCAATCTTAAGTCAACCCACTTTGACCTTAAATAACTCTTAATCCGTAATATATATGGACCTGATTCTTTTGGAGGTTAAATACCACATAACAAGATACACATATCAACCTTTAGAACACAAAACACATTAAAGATGACCGAGATATAAGGCCCGACATTTTCCAAAATAATATTTTCCGACACTTTGAATATTTTACGGTTTGAAAAATAAATGTTCGTCTTACGCCGTGCAACCCACTTTGACCGCTTATAAATCCCATCTACAATAGATATAGACCTGATTCCTTTTGGAGTTTAAAGACCACATAACAAGATACACCTAAAAACTTTTAAACAACAAAAAAGTAAATAATCACGAGAGATATAAGTCTTGACATTTGCCCAAAAATCACGAATCTGGTTTTCCAACTTGCTCAAATCTTCAAATTCGCACACTTTGATGTTATGGGTTCATGATTTTACAACCCGAACATTAATAGACTCCTATTACACTACTTTAAACAATCAATTGCATCAATTAACATCGAATCGAAGGATTTCAAAATTAGGGAATTTCATACCTTTTCTAGCTTCGATTTTTGATTTTTTTTGGCTTTGATGCTTCTGATTTGTTGTTTGTGATGGCTGGGCTTTGATTAGAAGCTTATGGGAAAGATAATTTCGTTGGTAAGAGGTTGGGAGAGTATAGGATGAGACTTTGGAAAATTTTAGTGTGCATTTTGCATTAACTCTCTTTGATCTCTATTTATAGGCCAATTCTAATGCTTTGGATGCTCAACTTGGTTGTATAATTGAGGTGTAATGGTATAGTAGCATGAGGGAATTCTAGAAGGTGGTGGTTGGCTAGCTTTTGCAAAAGATTCTAGCAACAATGCTACTAATAATACACTAAAATGGACAAAAAAGGGTATTTTGGTAATTTCGCATAAAATTTCAAGGGCATTTTGTACATAGCAATTAAATGTAGTATTTAATCACTAGATGGTAATTTTATCATTTACCAATTATTTTCTATCCTTTGGTAAATTAAAACATTTATACAATAACATCGTAATTAAACCCAATAATTTTAAATTAGGGTTTTGATTGAAAAATTAGGGTTTTCTAATTAGGGTTTTCTAACGCCATCAATTAGGGTTTCTAATTGACCATTAGATTCTCTAATTATCTGTGTATGTTCTAACACGCTCATTACAATCTCTAACTTCAACCGATTAGGGTTGTAATAATTACTATTTGTCTAATTATCGACATACAACAATGAATTAGGGTTTTCTTCTAATTACTGAGCATCTTATACATAAAAACCTTCATATACACATACCACTACTGTCCATATCTTGTAATCGAGTTTAATAATTAGGGTTTCACAACAGGTAATATCTTGTATGACTCTAATTGGTTGTCATTCTTCAATATTATCTGTCTCATATACATATACATGTACATAATTATTGTACTGTAAAATCATTATAACAATAATATAATATTATTATTCTCATCTCTTGATCACAATCCCAATTCAGGGTTTGGATCTCATATCTGACTTCTCTTTCGCATATCAAGTTAAAATACTTGATTTAAATATTCTGAACAATTCATATAATAAAATATATATTATATAAATTCTAATTATCACTTCATATATTATTTCCAATCATGTTTTCATGGAAAATAATTAATAAAAACATTTCTGCTTACAGAAATTAATTACCATAAAAATATAATTTGTAGTAATTAATAATTCCAAAATTATTTCTAATTTTTCAAGTAATAAATATATTCGCATTTATCGTTCACATTACTGAACACTTATTTCGTCATTAAATAAATAAAAAATTATAATGCAAATTTTCTTATTTATTTTATTTAGAAATCTCGGGTTATTACATTCACCTCTCCTTATAAAGGATTCCGTCCCTAAATCACCGCTTTAAAAACTCATATCTGCGAAAGGTACATAGCATATAATCATTGTCACGTAGATCTCGATCATACTCGATCGAATCGATCTTTAACTATTCTCCATAACGCTTGTCTTTCTGATAAACAGAATTTTGATTAAGAGAGCCAAAATTCCTCCTTCAAAATTTCTTTAATAAAGTAATCTACTATATGTATATATATACAGGAAAATCATATAAAATATTTAAGTTATTCGAATAGAACCTGGAGTTCCATTTCCAGATGCCACAAAGATCCTCAATCGCTAATGATATCTTGAACGACCATAATAAAGACACTTATGGTTTATTTCATTTGTCGCTATATATCTTCTTGTCATTTCTCGTATTCACATTCCTTATCTCACTTCTTCTTCTTTCACCTTATACTCTTTCATCTTATACTCCATTGATTCATAAATAAAACATTCGCTATACATTCTTGAATTGGGATAATTGGAAGAGATATGTCTCTTCTTCGCCCACAAACTTTCTCTTTATCTCATTTTCCTTTTATCGATAGGTGACAAAAGTTATCCTTTGCCCTTTCCAATTATCCTAACTATCATAAATGCTTCTATGAGTCACTTAATCCTCTATACCCCAGCAATAAGATTGCCTTAAAGTCTTTAGCGTTCGACATTCGATTATCCGGTTGGTCTTCCGCTACCGGGTTTTCTTTTTTCGTCTCGTTGACATAATCAGTAAATTATTCTTCATTTCCTTAGATTCTAAGACTCATCGTATATGTTCGGATATATAACACAAAAATTTCTACTCGAATAATCATGTATTCCAAAATATTAAATTTTGAAACTTGGTTTACTATATTAACCAATATTGAGATAAATATCTGCTACCTTTATAACAACTTACTTCATTAATCCAACTTGTGACACTCATGGTACTTCCAACCATAAAGACTTTCACATTAATAGAACTTAACATACCATAACACGTATTGCTTTAAACATCACCATCCTTTTGCAGACTACGAAAGTCGGGATTTAAAATCTTGACCAACATAAAAGTTGAAAATAGTTCAATACTTATCACATATATTACATAACATAACCCATACTACCTATTTACTAAGCCTTCTTTCCGGACATTCATTCGCCGATGTCCTTCCATTCCACAATTAAAACATCCATCTTTTTTTATAGTTGGGGCAACGAGGAGAGTATGTCCCTCATGTACCGCAAATATAACATATCTTCTTCCTTTCTTCTTATCGTGTTTTCATAAGTCGGGATCTTCTATCTTTCTTTTCCCTTACCTCTCGAGTGCATTACGATGTGTTGCTTGAGGCTCCCATCCGGTCAATTTGGATTTTGAGCTTATCTTGCTCTTCCATTGTTTCTTTTAATGCTTTTCGCAGTTGAATATTAAGCAACTTTTCTATCTCCCACAACCTTTCTAGTGAAGAAACCTTGTTCTCCAGATCCTGCACTTTCGTTGATGCTTGAGCGAGCTTCAACTTTAGTGTCCGAATCACTATCCTGTCAAATTCACCATTTCGGATCGATACTACGCTTTCCACTATAGCCACCTCGTCCGATTTGGGTTCTTGGTAAGCTTCTTTTCAAATTGTTGGCCTCGATATTAGCTTGGGGGTATGGATCTGATCCTTCTTATTCCACATATCTTTTCCACCGACATCTACATACATAAGTTACCCCGAGCATATAGTATATATACAAAGAATCAAGAGTTCTATATCGTTGTCTCTTATTTTGTTTTTGACAATAAATTTATTCAATTCTCATCAACGCTTTCTCTCTCGCCGAAAGCGCCTCCATCCACTCTGCATCGAATCGCATGAAGGTGATGACTAAAGCTTCTTTCGAGGGATATATCCCGGTGTCTTTGGCTTCTATCTCAACCTTCAATTGTCTATCTATATCTCTCTGCTCCAACCTCCTTCAGAATTCCTAAATTCTATTCAGTTCTAAGTGAGCGTCGTCCTTTATCTTCTCAAATCTGGAGAGTACAATTACGGCCCGCTTTACTCAACTCTAACCTTTAAGTCATCTTTCCTAACTAACAAATCTCTTATCATCTCAATTGCTCGTGTACTCCTTGCCAGAGTCCATCGCCTCTTGGGTCAAGGAATTACTATTTTGACTTTTGTCATCCATTTTATGACCACAATAAGCGAGACAACATCATTATCAAAATAAAATATATTCATCATTAAAATGAAGTAATATTTTATTTAGTACCACTAAAACTCGATGAATCTCTTCAACTCATCATATCCTATAACTTCTCACTAGAGTACTTTCGTCTCGGTTCATCGAATATTTATCTTAACTTTCGTCCTCCATTCTACTAAGGTTATAACTCTTCACCAGAGTTCTTCGTCCATTGAATATCTATCTTAACTTTCGTTCTCCATTCTACTAAGGTTATAACCTAGGTTTCGCATTCCTAACGTTTATAACCTCATGACTTTGATACTAACCTTTGTGGCGACCCCAAATTGGGATACTTGAAACCCGAACTCGGTTCTATTTATACCATTTCTTTAAGCTGAATAATACTAAATAATAATATAATTCGAACTTAATTTACATACATCCAAGTTTACGTGACCTTCAAATACATTCCTTACAATACCTGACAATAGATTCCATTGTCTTACTAACTATAACCATTAACTCATACTAAATCTCATTCGAATAGCTTTTCTTTTCCCTTGTTCGCGTACTCGAGCCTTCAGGTCGATCGTCGTCTTCGAAAATATTTAGTTTAAGCAAGGATGAGCATTTGAGTGCCCAAAGAAGTAATAGCAATTATATATATAAATTTGAAAGAATATAAGTATTCTCTTTACATAACACTTCTACAACGAATCAAAAGTTGTGAAGAATCAGATCTTGATAAAGATTCACATAACCACTCTCTTTCAATTTCTTGAAATTAGGCTCCACCCATGAATAGGGTTTAAGAAACATACTATGAACATTGTTTTTCATTTTCAAAAGGTTTAGCGAGAATTCATCCGCAAAACCATCATAACTTACGAACACGGAGGGTGATCACTTCCCATTGTACCTGTGATTGATCAATACTACATAACTTGAACGAAATTCATCGCTCACCTTTGTCCGCCAAAGCGCATAAAAATTTTCCCATTATCGGGATGTTCATACATGCCCGCTCACATTGCAGACATGGGATGTTCCAAATGAATAATAAAGAATAGAATAACGGAAGAATTTCACCATGTATGCGGTATCAAAGACAACCAAAGTTATTCAAACATAATAATAAAGAATGGAATAATGAAGTTCTCTTCATAAAGACGAAAGAAAGAAATAATACCCTTTTACCTTTGAAAAAGAAACTGGATATAGGAGTAGTGAGGTAAAGATGCTTCTTTCTTCTACATTTTTTCTCTACAATTTCTCTCTATAATAATTGCTCTATAGCTTTAGTGAATTGGTGAGAAATGAAGGAAGAATGAGCTTCTATTTATAGAAAAATATAGTTTCAATAATTGCACATTTTGAGGCTCGAAAAATTACAGTACAATACCTCCAACTTTTCCTTTATTTTTAATTTAGTCATGCAAGTATTATCAAACTTGCACCACCTCCCCTAATAGTAAATAATGTGATTCAATAGTAAATCATGTGAATCAATAGTTCTAGATATGTGAAAATACGAATTACGATATAGTACCTCCATCTATACCTCCATTTTAACTTAGTCACGCAAGTATTATCAATCTTGCACCAACTCCCCTAATAGTAACAAGAATGTGAAACAATAGTATACACACGTGAATAAATAGTTATAATCATGTGAAATAATAGCAATCAATTGCTCATTTATCCGGTTAAATACCCGATTGGTCAATATAACCTCCAGACATCAATTATTATCGAAATAAATGTCGATTTTCACTAACACAAATAATTCCAACACAATGATGCAAAGAATTCATCGTGAGCGAATAATTGAGTATAACTGGTGACTTCTCACGTAAGCATCAATAATCAATACAAGATGCTACTATGTAACCACGCCAGACATCGTATTTTTACTACCGAAGGTAGTTCAACAAAGATTAACTGTGAAAACTTCCGCCGTTATTTTCATAAATATATTTTTGTCATTTTCTCAATCCGAAAATAATTATGTTGTGGGGTCCACCAATGGTTTAAGCCAGATTGTACAAATATTCCTAACTTAAAAGAATATTCTCCAATTAATCGAATATAATATAACAACTTGCATACTTTGCGTAATTTATAAATACTACCCACAACTATAACATTATAAAAATTTATTCCATAATATTTAAAAATGATAATTATAGAAAATCATCTTTATTCATAAAAGTTGGGGTCTTACAACCTCCCTTCTTATGAAATTTCGCCTCGAAATTAGGGTACGACTGGTATGTCGAATAGGTGAGGATATCTTGACTTCATCTCGATTCTAACTCCCAAGTCATTTCTTCCACGTCGTGGTTTCTCCACAAAACTTTGACTTGAGGTATAACCTTGGAGCGTAGAATATGATCCTTCTTCCAAGATTTTAACAAGTAACTCTTCATACGTTAAATCTTCCTCTATCACATCCGGTTCTAATTCAATAATGTGGTTCGGGTCTTCCACATATTTACATAACATGGATATGTGAAAAACGTTATGAACACGAGACATACTTGGCGGTAAAGCGAGTTTATACGCCATACGCCTCTACTCGATCGAGGATTAAAATGGGCCAATGAATCGAGGATTGAGCTTTTCTCTTTTCTAAATCTCGTAACTCCTTTCCATGGAGCAACACGTAACACATACGATCTCCAATATCGAATTTCACGTCCTTTCGATGAAGATTAGCATAACTCTTTTTGTCGATCTTGTGAGGTTTTTATACGTTGTCGGATTGTTTGAATCTTTTCCGTAGTCATACGTATTTCAAATCCGGTCCCAACAACGTTGCTTTCACCCACCTCATCCCAACATACCGAGAATCGACACTTTCTTCCATACAACGCCTCGAATGGAGCCATGCCAATACTTGCTTGATAACTGTTGTTGTAGGAAAACTCCACCAATGGTAAGAACTTGTCCCAACTTCCCTTGAAGTCAAGGACAAAGAGTCTTAATAAATCTTCAAGAGTTTGAATAGTCCTCTCCGATTTTCCGTCCGTCTGAGGATGATATGCCGAACTAAATCGTAAATCTGTGCCCATAGCTTTTTACAAACTAAACCAAAATCTTGAAGTGAATCTTGGTTCTCGATCAGAAACTATGGATACTGGCATACCATGCAATCTTACAATCTCGTTTATATACATACTAGCAAGACGTTCAAGTGTATAAGTTTCTCGTATCGGTAAGAAATGAGCAGACTTGGTCAATCTATCAAAAATGACCCAAATCGCATCTATGCCTTGAGAAATCTTGGGAAGACCAGTAACGAAATCCATGGTAATGTGCTCCCACTTCCATTCAGGAACTTCAAGTGGTTGCAATGGACCTTTTGGCACTTGATGCTCCGCCTTGACTCATTGACAAGTTAGACACCTTGAGATAAACCCCGATATCTCTCTCTTCATATTGCTCCACCAAAATGTATGTCGAAGATCACGATACATTTTGGTACTCCCAGGATGGATTGCAAACGGTGTGTTGTGCGCTTCCATCATGATTTTATACTTTAACTCGTGGTCGTTAGAACACAAAGTCCGGAGTTGACTCAAGTATTCGCTCATCATCGATTCTTGCTTCGGCGATAGCACCTTCTTGCACTTTCTTTCTCATACGCATCGTGTCCGTGTCTTCACTTGGCAAGCCTTTTTTAACTTATCGATTAAAGTCGCTTATACTCAGATATTCTCCATCATCACGTGGGTCTCCAGAGTCTTTATCTCTATCTTCATCCTTTAAAGTCATACAAAATGGGCCTTTCGTTGACAATATCGCAAGACTCGTACCGCCTATGATCTTCTACTTAATGATCGCCTACCACGTTCGCTTTTCCAGATGATATTGGATGGTATGATCATAATCTTTCAATGATTCAGGCCAACGTCGCTATCGCATGTTGAGTTCCTTTTGAGTAAAGAAATATTTGAGGCTTTTATGATCCGTAAAGATCTCTACATTCTCCCCATACAAATAATGCCTCCAAATCTTTGGTAAGCAACGATCGCTTAAACTCTCTAGATCATGAGTAGGATAATTCCTCTCATATTCTTTGAGTTATCGTGAGGCATAGGCTATGACTTTCCCATGTTGCATGAGAACACAACCTAACCCTTTGCTCAAGACATTCACGTAGATGACAAATCCTCCGATCCAGGATGGTATTGTCGAACAAAATTTAAATGAGTCTCTCTCGAGTTCTTGAAAACTCTTCTTCACATTCCTCGCCTCCAACCGAATTTTGTATCTTTTCGAAAGAATTGATTTAAGGAGTATGAGTCAAAAATCCTTCTACTTAATCTCCGATAATAACCAAATTTAAGTTCGAGAAAGCTACGATTTCTATTATCGATTTAGGTTGCTCCCAAATTTTGAATAGCTTCAATCTTTCTTTGGGTCAACAGATATTCCATGACTTGACACCACGTGCCCAAGGAATGCTACTTCCTCGCCCGAACTCGCATTTCTTCAACTTGGCATAAAGCTTATATTCACAAAGCTTTTGGAGTATCACTTCAAGTTGCTTCGTGATCTTCACGGCTTTTGGAATAAATAAGGATGTCATCAATGAAGACGACCACAAAGTGATCCAAATATTCCTTGAATACTTTGGTTCATCATATCCATGAAGGCAATAGGAGCATTAGTCAATCTAAAAGATATGACTAGAATTCATAATGCCCGCATCTGAGTTCCGAAAGCCGCTTTGGAATGTCATCTGCTCTAATCTTTAATTGGTGATAACCTAACGAAGATCAATCTTTGAAAAGAATTTGGCTCCTTGTAACTAGTCAAACAGTCATCAATACGTGGCAATGGGTACTTATTTTTTGATGGTGACATGGTTCAACTCCCGATAATCAATACAAAGTCGATACTCCCATCTTTCTTTTTCACGAATAATAGCAGAGCACCCTGCAAGGAGACGTCTTAGGACTAATGAAACCGATGTCTAACAATTCCTACAGCTTGGGTCTTTAACTCCTAAAATTCAATAGAGCCATTCGATATGGGCTTTGGAAATAGGTTTTGTAACGGGTTCAAGTCGATACAAAATTCAATTTCACGCCTGGGGGGTAGGCGTGAAGTTCTTTAGGGAATACATCGTGAAATTCATTAACAATAGAAATATCATTCAAACCGGCGTATTTTTATTTAGATCCGTGACATGAGCTAAGAAAGCTTGACATCCGTTTTTCAATAAACGAATAGTTTTATGGCTTGAGATGAACTAAACAAGACTTATAAACAGTGGATGTAATGAAGGTTTTTCCCAATGGAGTTTCAACAGATAAGTCAAAGTCCAATTTCTCCGGAGTCAAATTTAAACGTTGAGCGCAAGTAGGAGAAATAAAAGAATGGGTAGAACCGGTATTAAATAAGGTATAGACTTTGCTAGAGTTTATGATAAGCTTACCCGTGATGACCTCGTTCGGGTTCCTTGCTTTCTGGGAGGTCACAACAAACGCTCTCCCTTGCACTACCAGCTTTGACTTTTCTG
The DNA here is from genome assembly GCA_020205605.1 of Panax ginseng. NCBI lineage: Eukaryota > Viridiplantae > Streptophyta > Magnoliopsida > Apiales > Araliaceae > Panax > Panax ginseng. The sequence goes on from CM035144.1 coordinate 120,647,197, forward strand.
GGATGGCCTTTGGTGCCTCTATCCTAGCTGAACTTGTCTTCGATGAATGACAAAATCGAGCTAGGTAACCTTCTCTTCCACAATTATAACATGCTTTGCACGACATCGCGCAGTTTGGAATAATATGTCCTCCCTCCACATTTGAAGCATATAATAGGTGGTCGGTTCTCCTTCCTTCACAACGGTCTTTGGTCTAAAATCGACGCCTTTCCATCATTGTTGAATCTCCTTCTTGAAATATCCATTCTTATTGTTTTGGTTCGATTACCAAGTGGTTACCATTTCTGGCACGTTGATTCCTCCACGCTTGTTGTCACCACTTCGATGATCGCTTCTCACTAGTATTATCATTTTGTCGGCTGCTCTCTTTTGGTTGGGTTGACTCGTTATCGCGTTCCAATAACTGAGCCCTATTAACAACATTTGATTACAAATACAGTTTATGAGAGATAAGATATTGACGTATCTCGGGTTTCAAACCTCTTAGAAACATTCGCGTCATTCTCTCCTCATTATCAACCAAATGGGACACAAACCTGGACAGCTCGGCAAACTTGGCTTCAGATCGACACACGGTCATGTTGTTTTGCTCCGCTTTAATGAACTCTACCTCTTCATATGACGAATACTTTCGGAAAGCACTTGTCGTTGAATGCTTTTCTGAAACTTCTCCCAAAACATCTTCAAGCAAGGTTGTCATACGCTTTCTGATTCCCACCCAAGAATCGCCTCTGCCGCAATAACATGAAGATGGCGAAGGAACCTTTTGATCCTCGGAGAAACCCAAGACATCAAATATCTTGTTGATCTATTTTATCCACGCTCACTTTAAGAGGTTTTGGCTCTCCAAAACTCCGTGGTCCCACCTTGAATCTGCTTCATGTGGCCGTCCGAGAGTTGCCAGTTGTTTCCACCTGTATTTTGGATGGGAGCCACTCACCGATGTTGCATGAATTGCATGAAGCCTCTAACATTTCATCGCTCATCATTTGGTCAAGGTTGTTGTTTTCGTATGAGGATTGTCGCCTTCTCGATGCACATTGTCCCGGTTATTGATCCGTGGAGACTCAACGGTCTCTCGTGCTCCATTGATGTTCTCAAAATTCTGGATGCCATTTTCAAATCGCCCACAAAACAAGGGTTAATTAACATATCACATATTATCCCTATACTCTAACCGACCAATTAAATACCAAATAAACTTAGGTAGGTCATACTAGCGAAGGAATTCCTCGTCTCTCCCCTCCTATTTCTTGTCTCACATCTTAGCCAGGGATCATATCCCTAAGCTTTGATACCAATTGTGACTCCCCCAAAATAGGTATACATTACCTATTCTGAGTCACCAAATACATGGTACAGAATACAAATACAATCTTTAATATACAACAAAAGAGTTGTGAGTTTTAATACAAATATTGTCTTCTAGACAATATCCACTCTCAGAATAAGTCCTTATTACATTTATTGTCACACTATTTAACAGAATAGTGAGGACTACTAATGTTATCCTCTCGGATCATTATCTGCTCTCGACTAGTCCCCGCTTACGCTCTCATTTCCTGAATGTAACAATGAAAGCAAAAGGGTGAGCTCAACTAGCCCAGTAAGAAATATTATGACTAAGATAATGTAGAATAAATTATCATTAGTCTTCAACAATGTTAAACTGATAAAATACAATAGACATCAAGTTTAACTGCAATTTTAACAAGCAATCCATTAAAAGAGTCAAATAGAGAATAAAATCTACTATCTTTTATGATTTAAAAGGTTTTTCATCACTTTTATCGCTGGACCTTAGCTTAATAAATAATCCACATCATCGAATCACCCCTGCACTATGGCCAAGGATATTCTTTAGCATCACGACCACAATTATCCATGCACTACGGGCCAAGGATATTCGTGTATTCATCAATGTTCATGATTATGCCAACAACTATCCATCAATGCACTACGGGCCAATGGGGACTTTTATCACATCATTTATAACATTACGGTCATGATTATACCGAATAATCCTCGGTCATAATCATACCAAGTCCATCTATGCACCACGTGAGCCATGATGACTTTCAAAAAAATATAAACATGAAGATGATGACAATGATATAAGAATTCAATAAAACAAGTTCACGAATTAATTTATCTAGGAACTTGATGATTGGGTAATATACCCATGAATCGGATATACTTGGGCTTAGATTTGTGTATTCTCGAGTCTTTTAGTAGCATTTTTACTGTGTTTATGTTTTGATTTGCAGGTTTGGGAGCGGTGAGAACACTTGGGAGAATTGGAGCTAAAACAGGGCATGATTGACACTTCCTCGCCTCCCTAAAGGTCGGACGTTTCTATCTTTATTAATCCCAAATACGGGCACTGGCCTGAACTCTAGTTAATTTGAAAGGCAAAAGGCTTGATCGTTGATTTGTTTTAAAGGGCATTTAAGTGGTGATTATTGAGAAGGTTGGTTAGGAATTGGATTGTGGAACAAGATGGGAAGTATATAAGGTTTATTTACATTGAATTAGGGGACTATTCTACACGATTTGAAGATTGATCAATGAGCAAGAGGAGATTTTGAAGATTTTGGCTTGGAGTTCTTTTTCTTCTTTATTCTTTTAATTTGTGTAATTCATTAAGATGATCTTTCAAATATTGTTGGTTTTAATTTTCGTCATGAACTAATTTCTTTCATTAAGATTCCAATTGAACCTTTTATGATTATGAATTAATTATTTGATTTATTCCAATTATTTATGTTGAAGTGAATTGTTCATCTTGCATTGTAGTTTGAATGATTAATTATCCGCCAATAATTACCTTGTTACTTCTGTAAGGAATCGAAAGAGAAATTCTAAGGTTAGAATCGGGCATGATGACATGTGACTTAGTTATTTGCACAAAGGAATAATTAAGTTTGTGTATAGAATAGAAATATCTGTTTCACGTATGTAAATACATAAGGAATCGGGATCAGAACGAAGCTTAATTCAATTATTTTGCATATGAATATAGCAAAATTAATCAAGTTAAATAGAAGGCAATTGCTCACTTGGAAAAGGACTTTTGGCATTTGTGAATTCCTCATTAACAATTCAAAGAGACATAATAATTGGGATAATTGGATAATTGATTTATAGTTCATAATTGGGGATATTGGAGTCTTAATCCTTATTTATCTCGAGTTCAATCAAAGTTTAGTTTTGTTTATTTGCTTTATTTTAGAATAATCTCTTTAATTATTTTAATTTAGTTTTCTTAATTATAAAAATCATATTTTATGGATGTTTAAATAAAATTGGACTGATATAGTGCTAGTAGTTGGGATTTATTAATTAGTATTTTCTGTGGGATCGACACTCTATCTTATCACTTTATTACTTGTTGACCGTAGTATATTTCAAGACGCTTGCTTTGATTGAGAAATCAACCAACAAGTTTTTGGCGCCGTTGCCGGGGAATTCTTTATTAGTATTAATCCCATATTAGTTAAAATCAATTCGGTCTTAATTTAAACGTTACTTATTTTTTTCTTGATTTGCAGAATTCTTTCATGCGTAGTGTATGACACTAGATCAAGGGCGAAAAAGGAACTTTTTCCTTATAGGGACGATATTGAAAGGAAGTTCTGAAAATTACAGTTGACTAATGCAGTGTCACATGTGGAAGAAAATCTAGCAGAACAAGAATTTCTAGCGAACATGGCAGGGAACGACCAGAAATCACTTAGGGATTATGCCATGCCGAATGTCACTGATATACAGTCGAGTATTAGGAGGCCAACGATCAATGCAAACAGTTTTGAGATTAAACCGGGAACAATTCAGATGCTTCAGAACACATGTCAGTTTGCGGGTAGTTCGATAGATGATCCGAATGAACATATCTTAAGTTTCTTGTAAGTTTGCGACACCTTCAAATTCAACAATGTATCGGAGGATGCTACAAGATTGAGGATGTTCCCGTTTACCTTGAAAGACAAAGCGCGAAGTTGGCTACATTCACCTCCTGCTCAATCACCACTTGGGATGACTTAGCTCAAAAAATTTCTAGCTAAGTTTTTCCCACCAAATAAGTCAAGAAACTACGTAACGATATTCACACTTTCGCACAATTTGATTCGTAATCGTTATACGAGAGGCGTGGGAAAGGTTTAAGGATATGCTCCGTAAGTGCCCACACCACGGAATTCCACAGTGGATGCAGTTAGGGATATTTTGTGATGGTTTGCACGCGTCCACGAGGGCTAGTATTGATGCAGCAGCAGGGGGAGCAATCATGTCTAAGAGTTTTGATGATGCATATCAGTTATTAGAGACAATGGCCACCAACAACTATCAGTGGCCCATGACTAGGTCTAATCCTCCGAAAACAGCGGGAAAGTATAACGTAGATGCGATGATGAAGATTAACAAAGACAAGTGGCCGCAATGGCTAAGTTAGATGGAAATATGGGCGCCCACAATCCACACAAAGCAGTAACGATGGTTCATGAGTTATGTGTGGGTCATGCTACTGGATCAATGTGCCATAAATCTCAATCAACACAACAGAGGGAGCTATAGTCCACTCTACCCAAATTTATCCGAATCAAAACGATATACTGGGTTAGAGAAATCATCCGGTTTTTCATGGAGTAACAACCAAGCTCAAGCTCAAGCCACGAGACAACAAAACATATCCGGGTTTCAAAATCGACTCAACAACAATCGAGAGAGAAAATCAAGTTTGAAGAAACCATGGAGAGATTTATTAAAGCTTCTAAAAGAAACACGATGAACATGAAAAGAAATTTAATCAAACAGAGTGAATATGCAAAGCCTAAGTAAGTCGATCAAGAACTCGAAAATCAAGTGGGGCGAAGGATAAATAGACGACTTAATAACCGACCAATTGGAACACTTCGAAAGTGATGTAAAAATCAAGCGTAGATGAGCATTGTAAGGTCAGAATGCTTCGGAAGGGAAAGAATTTACAAGAGACAAATACTGGATAGGGAAAAGAGGACAACACAACAAGTGAAATAGAGGAAGTGGTGGACACCGAAAAACGCCAAGATGAGACATTACAAAGTAGAAAGATTCTTAACCAACAATCACAATGCCTCCCATACCAGATCCGCAGAGGTTTCGTAAATCCAAGTTAGATAAGGCCACGATTCTTGGATATTTTCAAAAAATCGATATCAACATCCCTTTGCAAGCCTTGGAACAAATGCCGAAGTTACGCCGAGTTTATGAAGGAGGTTTTGTCGAGGAAGAAAAATTGGGTGAGTTTGAGATAAGAATATCGATCAAGAATGCAAATGCATCATTCGTAATAAGTTACCACCGAAGCTTAAGGATCCAGTAGCTTTAATATACCATGTGAAATTGGAAATCGGCTTTCGGTGAGAGTATCAGGTGATTTGGGGGCCGTGATAAATTTTATGCCATTATCCGCTCACATACCATTGGACTTCGTGCTCCACGACCGATAAATATCAGTTTTGCATAAATATGGATAGATCGGTTATATATCCACGGGTATTGTTGAGGATGTTTTAGTTAAAGTGGATAAATTCATCTTCCTCATGGACTTTTTATTTTGGATTGTGAAGTGATAAAGAAATTCCAATAATTCTTGGCACCATTCTTAGAAACTAGTAACTTTGATTTATGTGCAAAAAGGTGAATTGACAATGCGGGTGGAAGATCAACAAGTCACCTTTAACATTTTCAAGTCAATGTCCTATCCGAAAGAAAAAGGTGAGTGTATGCGGGTGGATATCATGGAGGAATTGGTTAATCACAAGTTCAGTGGAAATTATTCGGAGGACCCGCTTGAATCCATTTTGCTCGGGATAGACAACTGCAGTATTGAAGAGGATATTGAGTATGCCAAATGGTTAGATACAGCATCTGTCTTCCAGAAAAGCAATCAATCATTCGACACCCTTGAGAGGCCCAAAACGGAAGGTAAAAAGTTCAAACCCTCGATAGAAGAGCCACTGGTACTGGAATTAAAGCCACTACCATCTCATCAGCAGTATGCTTATTTGGGAAAAGATGCTACCCTACCAGTTATTGTTTCAACGGAGTTAACTGACACACATAAGGAGAAACTGTTACGGGTTCTGCGTTAGTTCAAAATAGCAATTGGGTGGACCATAGCGGATATTCGGGAATTAGCCCATCTTATCAGATGCACAAGATTTTAATGGAAGAGGGGGCAAAATCAACCATTGAAATGCAAAGAAGGCTAAACCCCATTATGAAGGATGTGGTGAAAAGGAGATTATAAAGTGGTTGGATGTTTGACATTATTTACCCAATCTCAAATAGTTCATGGGTGAGTCCTGTATAATGTGTACCAAAGAAAGGGGTATGATAAAGGTGAAGAATGAAGCTAATGAGCTCATCCCTACTCGAATAAAGCTTATAGATTCGGAGAGTATGCATGGACTACCGTAGTTCGAAAAAGCCACACGCAAGGACCACTTCCTTTGCCGCTCATCGATCGATGTTGGATAAAGCTAATGGACATCGCCTCTACTTGCCTTCTCGATGGATATTCGGGTACAATCAAATTGCCATAAAGACCGAGAGATCAAGAGAAGACTACATTCACATGCCCATACGATACGTTTGCATTTCAACGTATGTCATTTGGTTTATGTAATGCGCTAGCAACATTTCAATGGTGCATATTGGCGATCTTCTCCGATATGGTCGAGAAAAATTTGGAGGTATTTATGGACGATTTTTCTGTGTTCGGTGATAACTTTGATCTATGTTTGAAAAATCTAATTTTAGTGTTGAAACGATGCGTGGAGACTAATCTGGTTCTTAACTGGGAAAAATGTCACTTTATATTGAAAGAAGGGATTATTCTAGGGCATAAGGTTTCTACATCAGGGTTAGAGATAGACAAAGCGAAGATTGAGACAATTGAGAAATTACCCCCTCCATCATCTGTGAAGGGAATCCGGAGCTTTTTGAGACATGCGGGTTTCTACAGACGCTTCATTAAATATTTTTCCAAGATTTCAAAACCCTTATGTTCCCTATTGGAGAAAGACGTGCCTTTCAAGATTGATCACTCATGTATCGAGGCATTCGAGGCATTAAAGAAGAAGTTGGTCTCGCGCCCAATTATTGTGGCGCCCGATTGGTCTTTACCGTTCGAATTGATGTGCGACGCCAGCGACTACACAGTTGGAACAGTATTGGGACAACGACACGACAAGATTTTTCACACAATCTACTACTCCAGCAAGACGTTGACAGATGCTCAGTTGAACTACACAACCACCGAAAAAGAATTACTTGCAGTTGTGTTTGCCTTTGATAAATTCAGAGCATATCTGATTGGGACCAAGGTAATTGTCTACACGGATCATTCTGCCATCAAATATCTGATTGAGAAGAAAGACGTTAAACCGCAGTTAATACGATGGGTACTGTTGCTGCAAGAGTTTGATTTGGAGATTCGGGATAGAAAAGGTACAGAAAATCAAGTGGCCGGTCATCTTTCTCGGTTGAAAAATGCAGAAGTCTAGCAAAAAGCCAATGTCACAATCAATGAGAATTTTCCGGATGAAAAGCTTCTTCGAGTGACCCCAATATTGCCTTGGTATGCTGATTATGTGAATTACGTGGTTGCTAAAGTGTTACCACCGGATTTGAACTCACAACAACGAAAGAAGTTCCTCCACGATGTTAAGCAATACTATTGGGATGAACCATTTCTGTTTAAGGCATGCACAGATCAAATGATTAGACGTTGTGTGCCACATGAAGAGATGGACAACATATTGGGTCATTGCCACTCATCAGATTATGGAGGCCATTATTCCGGTGATCGAACAACGGCCAAGGTGTTACAATCAAGATTTTACTGGCCTTCTTTATTCAAGGATGCTTACCTCTTTGGCCTTCTTTATTCAAGGATGTTTACCTCTTTGTGCTGAAATGTGATCGATGCCAACGCGTAGGTAATATCTCCAAGCGCAATGAAATGCCACTCAACTCAATTTTGGAGGTAGAACTGTTCGACGTATGGGGAATCGATTTTATGGGACCGTTCCCATCATCTTTTAATAATCAGTACATTCTATTGGCGATTGATTATGTTTCCAAATGGGTAGAAGTCGCAGCTTTACCCACAAATGATGCCAACGTTGTTCTCCGATTTTTAAAGAAAAACATCTTCACATCGATTTGGGACGCCGAGGGCGATAATAAGTGATGAGGAACTCATTTCTCAATAAGCGATTCACAAAATTGTCGTAAAGTATGGGGTTCATCATAAAATTGCAAACACCAGATCATCCCCAAACCAATGGTCAAGCGTAAGTCTCGAATAGGAGGTTAAGTGAATTCGAAAAGGTGGTCAATCCATCACGCAAAGATCGGTCATCATAGGCTCGACGATGCTCTACGGGCATATCGAACAACATATAAAAAACCGACGGCATGTCACCTTATCGAATGGTCTACTGGAAAGGCGGTCATCTCCTATTTCGAATTAGAACACAAAGCACATTGGGCCATTCAGAAACTAACTTCGATTTACAAGCAAGCGGTGAGAAAAGGTTACTAATCAATGAATGAGATGGACGAATTCCGCTCAATGCCTATGAGAACGCAAAACTCTACAAGGAGAAAGTCAAAGCTTGGCATGATAAGAAAATTCTTGATCGAACATTTAAACCGGGTCAACAAGTCTTGCTTTTCAACTCTCGATCGCGTTTATTTCGGGAAATCAAATCACGCTGGTTCGGGACCTTTCAAAGTTGTATCATTGCACTACACGGTAATATCGAAGTCGAGGAACCGAATTCAAAATGCAAATTTAAGGTCAACGGTCAACGATTAAAACAATACTGGAGTGGACCTATTAAACGTCAATCAACGGTCATGTACCTCTCTGACCTAGTGGACAAATGAGCACAACAGTAAAGTCGGGTTGCTGACTATAAACCAAGCGTTATTGGGAGGCAACCCAACAAAGTTTTAGTTTATTATTTTAAAATTTTTATTAGTTGAATTTACCTCATTAATTTTGATTGTCAATAGTAGTACTCAAGCATAACACTTTACATTGATCTCTTGTTTTCGTGTAAGCTCGCTCAGAGCATGTTGCTAATGAAGTGTGGGACACACACCAAGGCTCAACTACAACATGAACTCAAATACCCGGAGCTAGAAACACGTAATGTCCAAATTTAGGTATAGCTCCCCGGAGCCCACAAAAGCACTACACACAGCGCCCCGACACTCTTAGTCAGGGATTGTTGAAGGACACCAAAGGTTCCTAAGACCGAAAGCATAAGGTCTTTTACTGTCACCGACGCCGAATGCCAAAACACGAGCCTCTAGGACTAAGTACTTCCACAACAGGTTTGAAATTAGAATCCTAGAGGGCGAATCGCTGAATTTATTACACTCCTACTCTCTTTACACTTCTCCTCTCTCCACCTCTCCTCTCATTATACACGTCTCTATTTATCTCGCTTGGCAACTGAAAAGTGTAAGTGATATCTGCATAACTCGAGGCACAATTTCACATCTCGTGTTCCTTTGATCACTGTGTTCCATAATTTTCATCTCTCTCGTTCATCTTCAACAGGTATGTCATGCATTGTATTTGACTTATTGTGGCACATAGCTATGAAATTGTGCGGTTGGTATAGTCCATATTCCTCTTGATTTACATCTTTCTATATCTATAGCAAAGGATTTCATTTGTCTGATTTTGACTATCCAATATTGCACATAGGTGACTCATTTTTGATTGAGATAGAATGCTTCTATAAGTGATTGAATGATAGGGACTTACATGGTTAGAAAATTGGGAATGTTGCAAAGCAAAGTATCAAATGCCCACAAGGTGTTTGATGTTTTGCCTGACTCAATGTCGTGCCCACATCTATATCTAAAATTGCCTATACTCGCATTATAATCATCCCAAGACATCTGTAGGAGGGGGAAATAAGTTGTATTGATGCTTAGGTAGAGTCAAAGTTCTGTGGGCCTAAGATTTTGCTGAATTTGCTTGTACATGATAGGAATTCCTCAAAGTTTTAGCCTAGATAGTTGCATGTACCGAATGTTGCAGTTATTTGATATAATATGCTTGTACCTAGTGTGATTCATTGCAAATTGCACCATGAGAATAATAACTGCAATCGATCAATTCAATGTGTTGTGACACACCCCAAATCATGTACTTCACGGGCACATAACTTGAAGTTTGGGGGTTGTGTTCAACGTCTATGTTTACATATTCGAGATTTGCCCAATCCTAATTCTGGTATATGCGTTTCCTTGCAGATTATTTCTACATGGCTTCAAAGCGTCAATGAGGCGAAGGGTCAGGGACCGCCTCGACTCCGCATCCAAAATTTGATAATGCGGTGATTTTGTCTCCAGAGGCACAAGTGAGCGCTATACACAAGATGGCTACCGATCTCTCTCATCCCCTAAACAAGGTTTACGGCCGTCAATCAATCCAAAGACGGGGACATAGCAAATATGATAGCCGAGAGGAACTGGTTCACACTCACCGAAAGCAAATTTTCGATCCAAATGCAGAATTGCAAAGTAAAAGAGTTCTACGCCAACGTGCCCGAGCACTACCATTATGGGGTATTTGTGAGGGGAAAAACTGTTGAAATTGGTGAATAAGACAATAACGGATGCTATCAACTGCCATTAGAGGGCCTGAATGATGAGTATGCTAAACTCGTGAGTGATGGGTCAGACTATGAAAAGATAATTCGTGAGTCGTTAACGGCACCACATCGACCGTAAATGCGTGGCGTGGCGCGACGACTTTTCCGCCGTCTCACCTCAGTCTATATGGAAAGGCATGGTACGCCTTTGTTTGTTCTAAACTAATGACGTGCACGCATGTTAGCCACGTCACCAGAGAAAGGGCTGTAGTACTATATTCAATTATACAAGGCCTAAAGATTGATGTTGGCCACCTTATTCAGCAGTCCATTCTCCGAGCATCACGATAAGGGACCATAGGAGGGTTACCACATCCGTCTCTCATCTGCGTTTTGTGTGCTAAGTTTGGAGTAAAATGGAAATCTGATGAGATGATTCAAATGCCAATGCCCGTTTTGGACCACAAGTTAATCAGCAGGTATAAAGTGTGGACAGGTGGGGAGAACCACCCTAGGGGATTGGGTTTCATAATTCCCCAAGTTGAAGCTTCTTAAGCTCCGCCACCTTAGGCTCCACCTACTTATGGCCCTTCTCCGCAAAATCGTGGGTGTGGTTCCCGGCAAGCGATCCGAGAAATTGACGGTTGGTTTTATAACCTGGAGTCCCAAAATGTCCGCCTATCTGAACGTCAAGATGTGATCTACAAATATTTGGTTGACCAGTTTGCAGCTCAAAATGCTATGAACGCCCAGCTGTTTTCGGGTGTTAGTCTTAATCAATTCCCCAACGCCCCAATTTTGCTCAGATTTCCTTCCGGATCAAGAGATGAAATGAGGACGAGGATGCTCCACCCGAGAAATAAGCTCGTGAAGTCCTCTGCTTTATATTGTGTTCTCTTTCGCATTTATGACATTGCTTCTTTGTTAAGTTTGGGGGTAGTTAATTGTTATTTTGCATTATTAGATTGTTAATGGTTTTAATTTGGATCTTTATTATTGTGATTAAGTGTTGCATTTTAGGATTGCATGTTAATTCCAGCTTCTGATAGTACGTATGTTTGGGGCCCGTGATAAAATTAAAATTGTATGAACAAGTGTAGCACGGAGTGTCAAGTTAGTAATATGATTTTCTTGACATGATTTAAATCTTTATCTGTTTGACATTGATATTATAAGGATATCACGTTTTGAAAAATGACCTTGTTGGCTATGATAGTTTAAATGGATAGATAATAGAGTTCTAAAGGATAAATGCTAGTGAAATAAAGGAACAATTTAAATAGCTAGTGAAGACTGAATTTAGATATAAACTCAAGTTTGGGGGAAAAATATTTGGAGTATATAAGCTTTGAAAAAAAAAGAAGAATAAACACCGTGGCATGCTTGTCTAGTTGTGTGGCCTTTGTTACTTGAGTAAGTAAGCCCAAGGGGATTGTCTCTACACCTAGCGCCCTAAGGTCTTAATGGCTTGGGAGTCGTTGGTCGAAAGCTCGTTAAGGTAGCATTGAAAAGCCTAAGGGAATAAAACAATGCATAGTCATGAAAGAAAAAATATAATAAAGCGGGAAAAGTGCAAAATGCCCCCGTATAGCAAAAACAAGCATAAGTATTCCATTTTGACCCCTGGACTTTGGTGATTGTTTAATTTCTGTTGAATCTAGTTTATTTGATGAGTTCTCGAGTTGAAACTGTATGATGCCTATTAAGAACTTTGTTACCTTTCATATTTTGCTGTTCATTGGTTAGCATGGTTGTTGAACACATACTCACAATATCAGTAATAACAGATTTAGATTCATTGATTGTTGGGATATTATTGAACTGTCGTAACATGATGTATTAGCATGTTTTTGTGATTTTTCTGAGGCTTATGAATATATGTGGGCTATTGGATTGCTGGAATTAAGAACATATAAATTGTTTGCATTTGCATGGTGTTTACTTTTTCGTGTTGTTTATGTTTTGTTGCTTGAGGACACGCAACGATTTAAGTTTGGGGGTATTTGATGATTGGGTAATATACCCATGAATCGGATATACTTGGGCTTAGATTTGTGTATTCTCGAGTCTTTTAGTAGCATTTTTACTGTGTTTATGTTTTGATTTGCAGGTTTGGGAGCGGTGAGAACACTTGGGAGAATTGGAGCTAAAACAGGGCATGATTGGCACTTCCTGCTCCCTAGCACCGAGGCACTCTATCCTTTGTTAATCCCAACGCCGGGCTACTGGCTCTGGAACTCTAGTTAATGAAAGGCGGCCAGCGGCTTGACCGGCGTTGATTTGTTTTAAAGGGCATTTAAGTGGTGATTATTAAGAAGGTTGATTGGGAATTGATCATGGAACAAGATGGGAAGTATATAAGGTTTATTTACATTGAATTAGAGGACTATTCTACACGATTTGAAGATTGATCAAGGAGCAAGAGGAGATTTTGAAGATTTTGGCTTGAGTTCTTTTTCTTCTTTATTCTTTTAATTTGTGTAATTCATTAAGATGATCTTTCAAATATTGTTGGTTTTAATTTTCGTCATGAACTAATTTCTTTCATTAAGATTCCAATTGAACCTTTTATGATTATGAATTAATTATTTGATTTATTCCAATTATTTATGTTGAAGTGAATTGTTCATCTTCACGTGTCTTTGAATGATTAATTATCCGCCAACAATTACCTTGTTACTCTAGAAGGAATTGAAAGAGGAATTCTAAGGTTAGAACTGGGCATGATGACATGTGACTTAGTTATTTGCACAGTGAATAATTAGGTTTGTGTATAGAATAGAAATATCTGTTTGCCGCATGTAACACATAAGGAATTGGGATTGTAACGAGTTTAATTCAATTGTTTTGCATAAGAATATAGCAAAATTAATTTGGGTTAAATAAAAGGCAATTGCTCACTTGGAAAAGGACTTTTGGCATTTGTGAATTCCTGTTAACAATTCAGTAGACATAATAATTGGGATAATTGGATAATTGATTTATAGTTCATAATTGGGGATATTGGAGTCTTAATCCTTATTTATCTGAGTTCAATTAAAGTTTAGTTTTGTTTATTTGCTTTATTTTAGAATAATCTCTTTTAATTATTTTAATTTAGTTTTCTTAATTATAAAAATCATATTTTATGGATGTTTAAATAAAATTGGACTGATATAGTGCTAGTAGTTGGGATTTATTAATTAGTATTTTCTGTGGGATCGACACTCTATCTTATCACTTTATTACTTGTTGACCGTGTATACTTGCACGTTTGCTTTGATTGAGAAATCAACCAACAGAACTATTAACGTCTAAATTGTCAACATGAATACTTTTTGTAGAGTAAAATTCAAGAATGCTCGTAAGAATATTTCCATGAAAAGATACTTAGATGAAGCGCAAATAAGTAGGATATTCTACTAATTTCATGGAGTATGGAAGTCAAAACTTTAACCAACCGAGTATAATAAGGAATGGAATAACAAAAGAAATCACTAAGCATGCGCAGAAGATCGCACAGCAAAAGTTATTCCAATGAATAATAAAGATTTTAACCAGTCCAACAGAAACGCATTGCAGAACGTGATATTCCAACAAAATAATAAAAATCGGAACCAGTCCCCCAGAAAACGCATGCAGACGATATTCTAATAGAATAATAAAGATTTTACCAGTCCCCACAGAAAGCACGATGCGAGATGTTCCAACAGAATAATAAAGACTTTTAACCAGTCCTGTAAAAGCATGCATGTGATGTTCCAACGTAATAATAAAGAATGGAATAATGTAAGAATTTCACCACCATGTATACAGATTGCAGATAACCAGTTATTCCAACATAATAATAAAGAATGGAATAATGTGTTCTCTTCATGAAGACGAAAAAGAAAGAAATAATACCCTTACCTCGTAAGAAATCGGATAATTTGAAATAGTGAGGTAGTGAAACTTCTCTTCTATATAGATTTTCTCTACAATTTCTCTCTATAATAATTGCTCTATAGATTTAGTGAATTGGTGAGAAATGAAGGAAGAATGAGCTTCTATTTATAGAAAATATAATTTCAATAATTGCACGTTTGGGGCTCGAAAAATTACAAATGACAATACCTCCAACTTTTCCTTTATTTTTAATTTAGTCATGCAAGTATTATCAAACTTGCACCACCTCCTCTAATAGTAAATAATGTGATTCAATAGTAAATCATGTGAATCAATAGTTCTAGACATATGTGAAAATACGAATTACAAAGATACTACCTCCATCTATACCTCCATTTTAACTTAGTCACGCAAGTATTATCAATCTTCGCACTAACTCTCCTAATAGTAACAAGAATGTGAAATAATAGTATACACATGTGAACAAATAGTTATAATCATGTGAAATAATAGCAATCAATTGCTCATTTATTCGGTTAAATACCCGATTGGTCAATATAACCTTCAGACATCAATTATTATCGAAATAAATGTCGATTTTTACTAACATAAATAATTCCAACACAATGAAACTATTTTTATCAAAAATATAAATTTTGAAATTTCAAAGTTTGACTTTTCTCGAAAAAGTCAACTGTTGACTTTTTGACCAAATAGTAAAACCAGGAAAATTTTGTGTTTATAGTCTATTTTTACTAATTTCATCGTTCCGGACTCAAATATCACGTCCGCAAACTCCGAGCACAACTTTAATTTTAATAACATTCATCATTAATATTAACTCACAATATTTATCAACCAGGTTGTTCTCAGGAAAGTGGGGGCTTTCCAATAAGGATTTCTCCCTATTGGCGCGTAATTAAGTGACCAAACCTCTCCTTGACAGAACTTCTAGACATTGTAAATATTGCAATTTAATAATATGAATAACTTTGCCGTCTCAATTGTTGATTTAATAAAATAACATATTATGCAGATGATATTGTGACAATAATCGAATCAATAATATGAGAGATATGATGCAGCAATTACTGTAGCAATAATTGAGTATAACTGAGTGACTTCTCACGTAAGCATCAATAATCAATACCGTGTGCTACTATGCAACCACGCCAGACATCGTATTTTTACTACCGAGTAGTTCAACAAGATAATTAAAACTTCCGCCGTTATTTTCATAAATATATTTTTGTCGCTTTCTCAATCCGACAATAATTACGCTAGGGGTCCACTAATAATTGCTACTAGTTGTATTAATATTCCTCGCTAAAACGAATATTCTCCTACCAATCGAATATAATATAACAACTTGCATACTTTGCAGAACTTATAAATACTACCCACAACTATAACATTATAACAAATTCATTCCATAATATTCAAAAATGATAATTATAGAAAAATCATCTTTATTCATAAAAGTTGGGGTCTTACAATAACAGTAACCAACATTATTTTGGTAGCTTTTGTATAACTGATACCAACCAACATAAACATAAAATACAAATACATGATTCAAATTGTTACTTGTTGCTATAATTTACTGTTAGGACTAATTGGTTTCCAACAACAATAAACAAATGTTACATTTATATACAAATTTAGCAACCAACTAAAAAAATAACAAACAAATACATGATACAAATTGTTAACTGCTTTTACCATTGATTGTTAGTATTGATTGGTTACCAAATAAAATTAAAAGTGTTACCTTTACATATAAATTTGGCAACCTACTGAACCATAACAAAAAATAATTTACAATGTTATTTACAAAATAAAAATAACAAGACAAAAAAACAACAATTTGAACCAACAAAACAATTTCATACGTGTAATAGTAAAAACTACTACATCATTCCATCATCAGAATATTTACAAAAACATTTCAAAGTGAATAACCATATCAAATGGTATCAAATGTCCAAACAGAAAAGTAACATGATGAAAAACCAAACTATTCTTCACTAACAAATCTGCCTGGATTTTTTGAATCAGACTCATAACCGCCTACTTGCTTGTTCCTCGCATGAATGAACAAATTGACGCATAATTTCTTGCGGTATTGAATGATTGGAAATGGGTTTGGCATTGCGTAAATCTGTTGTGGAGAATATGTTCCATAAAAAGAAATAGTAAACATACCACAATCACTGGAAAAAAAACAAGATATAAAGCAAATCAATACAAACATCATAATATATTGAAAACTTAAAAAAATAGAAACAATGTAAACATACCATTCAATTTGCTCTGGTAAACCCTCAGCAAATTCAAGATCAATAATATCATGTTCTCCTTTGGTGCGATATGGTACACTATTGAAATCAATATCAGATCTATTCTTCCAAAAACCGCAAGCAGATAATATTATCAGAAAAATGAAAATGTACGGCTCACACACATCCATGATATTTGTTCGCATGATGTTCCTGTTCTGCTGTAAAGAATTATAAACTACTAACACTCTACGATGCACATCAAAAACTAGTAAAAACCAATGCCCAGGAACTGTCATATGGATGGGAAACATGACAAAATCAACATCAATCCACGGTGTATTGACATCCATAAAAAAATCATGAATATACTCAGCCACATCATAGTTGCCCAACAACAAAGCCTTATCACAATTTTTATTACAATATTCCCCATATAAGTTAGTCAACTTCACATGAAATCAACAATCTGCTATCGTAACCCTTATAGTGATATTGTTCGAGTATCTAGCTAGTTTACGCATGTAATACAAACAGATGTTGATGTGCTGAACAAAAAATAAAACCATAATAATAATCAGATATTAACAATTTAACAAAAATAAAACTTTAACCAAATACTATCCAATTCAGACACATATAGTAACCAAAATTATAAGATAACGTAACCGAAACTACCAAACATAATTTAAAACATAATAAAAAAAACTCACATCATCATCAAGCCATTGACCAGTGGTCTTCAGCTTGTAAAACCACATTTTTGATGATATAGAAATAGACCCAAATCTAAATGAAGGCTCTATTTTGTCATTTATTCCGGCAAATTTTTCGATCCTTCAAAACAAAAATCGATTGAAAAGAAAAAATAAATAATTTTAACTCCTATAAAAAACATAATATAAATAAATTAAACTCCAGTAAACATACCTTTTTCTGTTATTTAACCCAATTTTAAACCACTGTTCAAACAAAACATCTTCTGACTTCAAAGGCATAGCCATACAAACATCTGGGAATGCAGGGCAGGTCCATCGCTGTAATTTTCTATCATCACTAACAATGAATTTAAGTCAATCACCGATCCGAACTTCGACGTATACGGACTTTTCAACACCGCACTTTTCGCATGCGTTCGAACAGGCCTACCAAGAGGGTTAGTTGCAGATTTTTTAACTTCAACACAATCGATTAAATCCTGTGTTGTCAAAACCATGTCATCAAGCATAGACTTGTCTTGGGCTTCACTTTTAATACCCTATAATGAATTTTAAGACATGACAAAAAAAATAATTGCAATATCAAATTAAAAAACCGAAATAGATTCAATAGTAACATAAACAACATATCTAAGTAACTAATACAACATGTAAAAGTAATTACTGTTAGAAATATTACTAACCTCAATCGGGGTAAAAACAACAATTTCTTAGCCACTGGACTGACTTAAAATATCAAATCTTGGAAAGTCATTATTCTTTTCAACCTGGTAAACAAAAAACATACATTCAATCAATATAAGACATAAAAATATAACATAAAAAAATAAAAAAAAAATCTTAACCTTTTCACTCTCAACATTGATGAGGACCCGTCTAGGAGTAAAAACAACAATCTCTTTACCATCAGAATTTAAATTGTCAATCTTGTTCTCAATCTGTTAAAAAAAAGGAAAAAAATCAACATATACTTAATAAACATAAAATAAAAATAAAAATCTAACATATTTACAAACCTTTGCATCGAATTCTTCAAAGTGAATCACACCAACCCCATCAACATCATCAGTATTACTTCCGTGAAACTGTTTTGAAATGTCACCAACTTCAATTACAACATTATCCTCAACCTCCATAACATCATCAACTACAACATTAAGATTGTCACCATCAACATTCTCATCCATCTCAACATCATCAACATCATCATTCTCATCCATCTCAGCATCATCACCACCATAACCACCACCACCACCATCATCATCATCAGCATCATCATCATCATCATCAATAACAGTTACATTTCTCCACTTAGAATAACTAGAATTTTCATATAAATGCTTTCTAACCATCTTTTTTATGTCCCTACAAATTTGAATATGTAACACTTGCAAATGATCTTTAAACCCAACACTCAAATTCTGAATTTCTTTCTTCACTTCCATCACCTTCCCTTCCAAAGGTTTCACCCGTTCATCAATAATTTTTTCAACATCAGAAAGAGAAAACATAAGGCCGTTACCCTTCCTTGATGATTCAACTTTAATATCAGACCTTTTGGCTCCACCGTCACTTCCACTGAAAAAATAAAAACCTCCTAAATCCAACCGCAACTTCTCATCCTCCATAGGAACAATATTTTGAATAATCAACTGAAACAAATTAAAAGCAACAAATAAACCATATCAGAAACATTCAACATAAAAAAGAAATAAGACAGTTTACAAAAAAAAAAATGTTCAGTAACCAATAACATATATAAAGGTAACCGAATATAATATAAATGGAAACCAACATACCTGCCCAGAACCAAAAATAAGGTCGTTCAACTTCTCATTCTTGGGAGCCTTTCCTAACTCCCTCCATCTGAATAGTCTGAATTCTGAATCATTATCATCAATACAAAAACCCCTGACTTTCAATGTAGGAATTGTTTCGAACAAAAAAACTTGAAACACATAAGGTAAACCACTAAGCTTGTAAGATTTACAATAATTATCACTATAAAAATTGTATATCACCCCACCGAACTTATCCCTTTTTACATGACCCTTTACAGCCAAGGATAGAGAGTTCTTTGTTTGTTCAAAAGCAACTTTTCCCCATGTATAACTTGCAACATCACCATATGACAAAAAGTTAAACAAAGCTTCATCAACATAATTGTCAGAAACAGTAGCAACGATGAAATTAAAAACCAAGAAAATGATAGACATCCTAACTGCCTCATCATCGTCATCAAAACAAGCACTCTTATAAATCCTCCTATACTAGAATTCAAGTTAAAACCTCATTTCAAAAAATTTCTCCACCAAAAATTTTTCAATCCCTCAAACTACCAATGTCTTCGCTCTCCATGCCAATTTAAACCGAAAATTAAACAAAATTGGGCAATCCAAACCTTACCCTTCTCTCACCAAATATAAACCACATTTCCCCGTTATCCCTCTGATAAACTTCCCTAATCAAAGCATGATGTATTATTTGGGAAAACATCTGGGACTTCCCAAAATTTAAAAATTTACCAAAACAAGTTAACTTAAACTTTTCCAACTGTACTACAGATAATTTGTTCTTAATAATATTTGGAACTTCCATTTCACACCAATAAATAACTTTTGCAGAAAAATTTCGATCATTCTCCTCATAGAATAGCTCCCAAATCTGAAAATGCAAAAAATTCTATTACAAACACATTAATCAAATCAAGATATAACACCTGTAAAAATTTAAAACCCAACCAATTAAATCAACAATACTCAAAAAACACTAATACTAATAACCAAATAATATTAGTAGGTTAACAACACTCAAACATAACATACATTGGTAATAAAAAATACTAACAACACATCCACTCGAAAACAACATAACCATTTTACAACATACATTAAAAACATGCATCAATCTCCAACTCTATTATAATAAAAATAAATTTTAATAACTTTGAAAACAAAAGCCTCCAAACATATAAATATTGGTAACCAAAACAACATAACCATTTTACAACATACATTAAAAACATGCATCAATCTCCAACTCTATTATAATAAAAATACATTTTAATAACTTTGAAAACAACAGTTTCAAACATATAAATATTGGTAACCAAAACTCAATTAGCAAATTCACCAACAAAACATTATCAACATGCATAATCACAATAATGTAATCTACTTACTGTAACATAATATACTATTAATTGACACTCAAATAGGAATGAAAACGTAAAGTTAATAAATACAAGTTGAACAATCCTTAAAACAACTACAACTCTAATGTAATATAATACATTTTAATAACTATGAAATCATCGGTTTAAACATATAACCTGCTGGTAACCAACACTCGCCAGCAAGTTACCAACAAAATAAAATCAACATGCATAATCACAAACATGTAATCTTGATACTACTCTCTGAAAATACACAAGGACTAAAAACAAAAATTATATAGTTACAAAACCTCAACAAATAATGACACTACTCAAAAACAAAATAAACAACACTTTGAAGGTTGAATCATCACCAAACACAAAAACAAAAACACAAAAACCAAAAACAACCAAAAAATATATATTTTAAAAAAAATAAAAAAAATAACAAACCTTCAATTATTTTTGTTGGGGAACAATTTTTCGCATGTGAGCCTCAACTACATCTTCTTTCCCCTCTTTTTTTGCAGAACCTTCAAAATCCGAATCGATACACACCAATGATTTAGCCTTCTTATTCGAATGCTTTCCAAGTTTCTTATCTTCAGCCTCTGATTTTAACATTAACAACTTCCCTTTTTTGAAGACTTTATCATATTATCCTTCACCTCTACAGATGAATTCAAAGCCTTTCTATAAACATCATCCCTAACTTGTTTACCCTTCCCATCACTATTCTTATGCCCCACTCCCTCCAATATCTTCCTCATAGACACCATCACAGACAAAAACCAAATAACTCGAAAAATGAAGAACCACTAAATGAGAACACACCAACCAACTTACAAATAATCACGAGAAGAAAAATAATACAAAAACAACGATTCAGGTAATCAAAACACCAACAACGAATCTCTGCTGGAAATAACGATCGCCGACTACTTAGAAAAGAAGGGTTTTGCTTACAAAGTTCCCAATACACGAAATAAGGGTTTCCAAATAGAAAAAGAGGCAAACAAAGATAATAACAAAAATTAAATTGAAACACGAGCCCACTATCCCACAAAAAGCGTGAACAATTTTTTTTTAAAAAAAAAATTGCTGAATTGCCATCACCACACATCACCAAACACTATTAATGACATAAAAAACACATTAAGATTGTAAATAACACACCATAATTTAAGGAATAATTTTTAACACTATTAATGAAAATAAAAAATTTAAACACATTAAGATTGTAAATATTTAATGAGTATACTATTGTTACTGTAAATACTTTTATAAAATGTCATATAAAATATAATTGTTCCTAAACAAGTATTTGTAACTTATAAGTCATTTTAAAATAAGTTAGTTTGACAAAATATAATGTCTATTTTGCCCCTCTTTTTATTAATGTCTTTTTTAGTAATCTTTATATTTGATTTTAACTTATAAGTCATTATGAGCTGAACACCTTCATAACTTGTTTGAACTTAATTTCTGACTTATAAGTCAAATTGATGTCAACATTTTTACTTATAAATCTCAACTTATAAGTCAACTTATATTTGAACTTTAAATCATTTTAAAATAAGTTGTTGCCGAAGCCCGAATGGACTTTACAACTACAAGGGGCTTTGATGCCCTTTTTATAGCTTAGGTAGTTGGATAGCAACACAAAGGAAAAGTCTAATGTTGACATAGAATAGATACCTCAATTTACTATTTGTACATGTTATTTTTAGGATAAATTATATATTCTATTACATTTTTAAAAATTATTACAACAATAGTGCACTCATAAAATATTTATATAATTAATACACCTTCCATATTTATTTACAATATTAGTGCAATTATGATTCCTTAATTTAGGGAATTAGTATGAAATTAGGATTCATTAATTTAGGGATTCATAATAATCTTAAAACCAAAATATTTGTAATGTATATCACACTTAATTTGGCTACTTATTTTTATTATTAATTAAAGTAGTGTTGGTTGGGAATATCAAAAAAATAAAACTTCGTTCTTTACATTACAATCTCCCTTTCTCTCTCCAACCCCAATTATCTTTGCGAAAACCAGAATCTTCCCACCTTAAGCCATCTGTTATCTTTCTCATCGTCTTCTCTTCCCTTTGATCAATTTGATTCGTCGTCGTCAGCCTTTAATTCAACCTAACGGTACGCTTATCCGACACAAAAAATTATACATATTTCTCCTCGTTCCTCTCACTTCCCACTTTCTCTCTGCCCTCCTCCAACTTCCGCTATCATGCCAAAATAATACAAAGATTATGGGTCGGCCCTCCTCCTCCTCCACCCTCCTCATCCACTCCCCGTCTCCCTCCGATGGTCGACCGGAAACCTCAATTGCTTCTCCGACGTCCTCTTCAGTTGTTTTATAGTGCAGTGGGTATTCAAACCTTCGTACCAAGGTAACTAATTCAGTTTTATTAAGTTACCAATTATTTTGAATGTCATGCAGTTGGTAGCCAAACCTTCATGCAGTTGGTTGCCAAACCTTCATACCAAGGTAACCAATTCTGTTTTATTAAGTTACCAATTTATTTTGAATGTAATGCAGTTGGTAACCAAACATGCAGTTGGTAACCAAACCTTCATGCAGTTGGTTGCCAAACTTTCAGATCAAGATAACCAATTCATATTGCAGGTGTGGAGGTAGATTGGTTACCTTGGTAGAAAGGTTTGGTTACCTTGGTATAAAAGTTTGGTTACCTTGGTATGAAGGTTTGGTTATCAACATTACATTCACTCTCTTATCTCTCTCTTTCCTATGCAGTGTTCTTATTTTCCTTTGGATATGAAATTGGAATTGAAATTTTCGGACATGAAGAAATTGTAAAAAATCAAATATCCACGATTAAGGTTTTAATTTCCAGTCCGGTTGTTGTGCGGAAGAGAGGGAAAAGGGCAGTGAAAGAGATGGAAAAGAATGATAAGGAATTACGGCTTGTTGCAAATTTAAATGATAATGTTGCTGATGTAAGAACTGAAGTGATTGCTGGGAAATTATTGAGGAACAAAAAGATTGACAATGTTGTGGTTT
This sequence comes from Panax ginseng, assembly GCA_020205605.1. NCBI lineage: Eukaryota > Viridiplantae > Streptophyta > Magnoliopsida > Apiales > Araliaceae > Panax > Panax ginseng. The sequence continues at coordinate 120,670,934 of CM035144.1, forward strand.
CAAAGAAGAATGTGAGGAAGAGGATTACAAAGAAGAGAAGCGAATTTGAATATTTGAATTTAAATTTGTTTTTGTTGTTAGATCCAATATATTTGAATTTGAATTATTAATTCTGGCAGTTATTTCTCCTTGATTTAAGGTTTCCTTATTATTGTGAATTGAATCTTATACTAATTCCATAAATTAAAGAATCCTAATTGCACTAATATTGTAAATAAATATGACAAAGTGTATTATTTTATAATTATTTTGTTGATGCACTAATAGTGTAATTACTTACTAAATGTTGTATATTATTGTAAAGGACCCTTTTTTTTATTTGTAAAATTAGAGTTCTTAAAGCAACGACTTTTAAGAGAAAAAAATTATTTTTTTAAATATATTACAAAATTTGTAAAAATTAAGAATATATTTTTATTCCATGAGTATCCTTGTAAAAAATAAATTATTAAAACTACGTTGACAAAGTATATTGTGCAATTTTATACTACCATCACTAAACTTTTTTGTAAAACAAAAAGAAAAAAAATAAAGACTATTTGTGGAACAGTTAAATCTATTTTGTGAAGGATAATACAGGGCTGATGTTCATTGTTCACCTTGTTCTTCCCTGAGCATACAGTAGAAGAAGCATATACTTTTTACATCTCAGCATTTATTCAATGAACAAAAAGTGAAATATTTTAATTTTTTATATCTTGCATTTCTGCAGTAGTAATTTTGCCTGCTGGATTCAATATAGTTTGGAATCTTGAGTCCAATCAATATGTTATGTTCATTTAGATTGTTTTGTTGTGGTATAATGATACATAATAGGGTTTACAAAGAAGGGAAACACCATTATCCATCAGCAATTGCAACAGAAAACAAGCAAACAACTTCACCTAGATTATTATTGCACAACTGTTCTGTACAAAACCAGTAGCAATAGCCAGATATGCTTTTATATATCAAAGCACAACACAAATTTACATGACTACAATATTTTATTAGGATTGGTAATGATGCACTGTGTTTACTCAACTAAGAACTACATCTGATTTATGACAGAAAAATCCTGAACCTAAAGAGGCAGTTCCCTAAAAAAGGTGGAGCTTATGTTACAAGCTAAAGTAACGAGTAACCTCAAGCTCTAGGATAGCGTGAACGTCCTTTCTTCCTCAGGAACTCAGGGATCTCCACTACGCCACCTTCACTGAAGGATGAAGGTCGGCGGTTGATTCCAGGGTGACATCTCCCCTGTGCTAGTTGACCTGCTCTGCATTCCGACAAGAAGCAGTCAATTTAAAAAGAGATTGTGCTTCTTTTTGTGTGTCTTCTCACTTGTGGTGTCCCTGTACAAGTGTGTGCTCTCGGGCAAGTGTACTATGGGTCGAAATCAGGAGGGAATCTAATACCTGGAGTGGCCTTCCATCACTTTCTTCTTGGCGTTTGAATCCAGTGGCGATTAGAGTTATACTTACCTGAATGAGATAAGATCAGTACAACTTCAGTTAAATCTAAAAGTGCATTCACGTAAAGAAAATGGGAGCCTAAGAATTGTTTTCAGTTTAGCAGCTAAGGTTGGCAAATTATTTGGAAAAAAGACATACATAAAAGCAACAGAAATGCCAAGGAGTTAAATACGTGTTTAGAAGGGCAATTTATTTCCGAGTTTTGGTAAAATCATCAAGTAAAAGACAATGCAGGCTTACATCTGTGATAATAGTCGACGCAAACCAGTAAATACTCCCTCCATTCCAAAATAGAAGAGCAACTTAAATGTAAAAATTAAGGAGATAGCTTATCCTCTCGAAAATTAGGCACACTTGTATACTAATACTTTCAAAAATCATTTGCTTTTATATTTTGGAATGGATGAGGTATGAAAAAGCCTATGGAATGCCAAATACAAACTTTTTTTCTCTCTTTTTATAAATTTCCATGTTCAAATCATAAGGTCTCTTAGAAATCAAAGCATTTTTTAACGGGCAAGCACCATTGACCTCTTTCTAGGTCTGCCTGTAGTGAATAAGAGTTCTGATGCATAAATTGTTATGTCAAAAGTTGTCCTTTTACAGACAATCAAGGGGCAAAAAAAACAAGATATGGCTTAAATAAAGAAAAAGTTGATTTTTTTTTTTTTTTGCGACAAATCAAAAGATCTGGAAATAGTAAAGGAAAAATAATAAGACGAACAAAGGATGGTTCCAAGTTGTCACCAACCAACCTTATGAATTTTCATTTAAGAGCCAAACTTCGTTCAACAGTCTAATGATTAGGATATCTCTCACAATCACGAATTTATGATAATTTAAACTCTACTGTACCAGAGCAATAAATTGGATGGCCAGAAGCTTTAATGTGATTTGCAGGACTATGTTAGGATAGAATGTAATCATGGTATACGTGAAATTTTTTCCAAAAAAGAAGTCGTATGAATGATCACATCTTATCCTTCTCATGCTTTGGTAAATTCTAACTTACTTGACCACTTAGAGATGGATCTATGACTGCTCCAAAGATTAAGTTGGCACTAGGATCCACAAGATCATATATAACCTCTGCTGCAGCATTTACCTGCCAATATCCGATATAAGAATAGTAGAGCATGATAAGGAATACTTGACCACTATAAGAAAAGAAAGGGAGGGAGGGAGGGAGGAGGGAGGGGGGAAATATAACTAGAAGTCAGAATTAAATGTTTTATAAGCTTCAAAATCTACTATTGTACGTCCTTGGGTACAAAAACAACTTATGTACCACACCTTATTCAGCATGATTTATGAAGATATAAAGAATGTGCATTTGAGCACAAAGCTGATATTGCCATTAATATGTAGATTGCATGACTTCCAGAGTCGTTAAAAATATATAAAAGCATATGATATCATCATTTTCTCGTTGGTCATGTAAAACAGGGCAACAGAAAGCATTAATTAGTGGGATATACGGGTAGAGGATTCCAGACATAGGTTATCTTCTCTCAAGAAATGGTAGCCATCTAATTGTCGTAAAGCAATTCGGGTGCAGCGTCTCTCCCCACATGATAGAATTAGCCATCAGTCTTCTTGGATTTCCAGATACATTCAAATATCTTCAGAAAAATACTAATGAAGAATGCGAGAAATAGATAGGACCATGAACATAACAAAAGTTGTTAGAGAGGGAGGGGGGAGAGAGAGACTGATACCTCAAACAAAGTTAAATCGCTACCACCAGTTATGTTCCAAACAATTCCAGTAGCCCTCTCTATACCTATATCTAATAGAGGTGACTGAATGGCATTTAATGCAGCATCTCTTGCCCTGGCTTTTCCTGTACAAGACCAAGACCAGAATACAACTTATATTAGAAAAAAAATGTCCGGGGTGTAAATTCTGAGACTAGCAGCTTTATAAACTCGTTTGCAACATGAAATTTTGGTTAGGGTAACATCATGGCTCTATGGGACATCTCAATACATATGTATGTTAGTATTATTGACCTATGCAAATGCGAGTGCCCGGTAACAAGAGGAAAAACAACACATGATGTGGAATTACAAATATGATATTGCTTATGGAATTGGGCCTAATAAATGAAGTGACAGTGATGATATGTCGAGAGGGGAAGAGGAGAGATTGAAGATTTTCTATTGCATCACAAGGTAGCTGGAGAGCTGATAAATTTTCCTCTTATTTGGTGTAATGTCCGTGATGCCCAGCCCAGGTATCTGTTCTTGTGTTGGTAGGTGGATAGAATATACTCCCTCCATTCCAAATTATAAGACCAATATTGACTTTCTAAAAATATTTGCAAATTCAAAATTGACATGATTCATTCAAGTTTTGAAAATAATAAATCGTATAACTAGTAATATTTTTTAGGTAATTTATGATATTCATAATTGTATTGACATAAACTAAATAAATTCATGTCAATTTTGAATTTGAAAATGTTTAAAATTAACTTTTAAAAAGTCAATATGGATCTTATAATTTGGAACTAAGGGAGTATATTAAAGCATGGTTTATCCTTATTATTCTTTATTTTTATATCTTAATTGTTGGGGAAGTTTCCTCTTTTGATTTTCTAATGGAGCTCTTCTAGTAGATCAGGTTCGATGGTTCTGCCCTCCATGTGTGTATTTCTTCCCTCTCACTTTTCCCTCTTTTATTCTAAATCAATATGTAGTTGGTACATGTCCTCTGTTCTAAACCTTTTTAATAATAAACTAAGTTGTATAAAAAAGTATAAACTTCAAATAACAGGGAACATAAACTAAGAATTACCGAAATCAATTTGTATAATGGGTAAATGGGAATTTCATTTGAGAAAACGACCCCAAAAGCATTGTGGAAGTTTCAACAATGGTACCACAAAAATAAATATCAACTTCTAGCTTCTAGAAGTTACCAGTTGCAGTTCCTATCCCCATTAATGAAGAACCGGCACTTGCCACAATAGCTCGCACATCAGCAAAATCAACATTAACCAGGCCTGGAACCTGAAATTCATAGTTACTCGTTACAAATTAAGCAAGAGAATAACATAAAGTCAAAAGTTGCAACTTCTATAGAACAGGAGAATCCAACCTTATGTATCAATATACTAAAAGAAATGACAGACCCCCTTAGCCCACCCCATGCGACTTTGTGGTTAAACCCAAGAAACTTCTTTTAGGGGGTATTAGTGGAAGTGTGGCCACAAATTTAACTAGCAATAAATTAAGTCTCTACCTAAGCTACCCTATAGGATCGACATCGGGTAAGGGAACTTGAATGCTAGAAATATGGATGCCTTAACCACCTTAGACATTAGGTGTCTTAAGACAATTAAGCTAGCAACTTTTCATACAGAATTCAATATAAATTTCTAAGAAATATTGATATGATTATCATAACATGCAAAGTAAAGGATGCTAACTAGGGTGTTTATCGGTACATAACCGTACTGAACCGGTACATACCGAACCGTTTCTTGAATTTTTGAAAAAATAGATACCGATACTGATACCGAAAATACAACCTCGTACCGTATGCGTCGGTTCGATATAGAAACGATATCGGTACAAGCCGAATATGTACCGATCTTCCCCTTTGTTTCAATAGATTTCTTTGTAAAACCACAGAAAAGAGGAGAAAAAATCCAAACTGAATCCTCAAAATTATTTATCGAAAATTATTGCATATAAATGGAATTGATTGCAAATAAGTTTAAGAACCAAGAAGATAATATAGAAATCTTATAATCTGCAGTAAGATGCAAGCAGAGAAACCAAATCAAGTTTGTTCATATCTCCACCCAACATGCAATTGCTAATAGACCAATATCTCACATCTTCACAAAATATTTACAACTAAAATCCAAAATCGTAGACAAAGGCTGCTCCAATTAATCATCTAACATAGATCTAAAAACAAAAATGAAACTCAACAACCCAACTCCAATAGGCAAGAGAAAGAAACTTGAGAATCGCTTCATATTTTGGCTTCTTCTTGAGTCGTTATGGCGATTATGTGTGGGGGAAAGAGGGAGAGGGAGTAGCTAAGAGAAAAAGGGGAAACTTATAAGTATTTTATAAATGAGCATACAAGTATTTATACGTACAACAATTATGTATAGGGTATAACCGATTCACCGGTACGGTACACTAATTATTGTATATTCAAAACTAAGTCCCGTGCACTGGTACCGAGTAACCGGTATTTACCATTTTTTTACCGGTACTGCATCGCTATAAACTACCAAACTGGCTATACCGAACCGCCTGGTTTCGTAATTTACCAATTGTACCAAAAAAGTTGTACAACCGTAATGCTAGCCAAACATACTAAGGAAACTTGAAGAATGAAGGAGGAGTCAGTTACCAACATTAGTGGATAATAAAGGAAAAGAAACATTAAAGCAAATTACAATTGATGCTTATGCACCTAAAACCTAACCAGAAAAAAAAAGCGCCCAGGACTTCTTCCCAATTTAAGTTTCTTCAAGTTTTTATTAGCATAATCACATATTCAGAGCTAGAAATTGCACTTTATTTGACAATTTGTTAAGGTGGTCATACCGTAATTATGTCAGAGATACCACGGACACCTTGTCTAAGTATATCATCAGCTAGGTTGAATGCTTCTGTAACCGGGGTAGATGGTGACACAGCAGTCAATAACTTGTCGTTTGGAATGACAATCAGTGTATCGACATTGTCTCTTAAGGCTGCAATGCCTTCTTGGGCTTGAACTGCTCTCCTTCGTCCCTCAAAAGAGAAGGGGGTTGTGACAATACCAACAGTCAAAACACCCATTGACTTTGCAACCCCTGCAATCACAGGGGCACCACCAGTGCCTGTTCCTCCACCCATTCCAGCCTGCACATAATAATTTAAAGGCCCAGATAAGTGAAAGCATTTCATTATTCCAGAAGAAAGTCCCACATGGAGTTCTGCAGCAACAGACCAGAACCAGACCAACTATTACAGGATTTCGCTAGGTAGTCCATGCCTCCATGGCTTGCTCATAATCATTTCACTACTATGGATCACATAAGTTGATAATCACAATTAATAATTTATGAAAGACAAAGGAATGTTATTTAACAATAGAAGGAATTTCTCTCAATAAGACTTGAAGTTTCAGCTTATCTTTATAAGCACCTAATATTTTTCTGTTCAAATATAAACAAAATTTTGATGACTGTTCCATCACTTCTCAGCATTGATTGTCATTTAAAATCAGAGCCTGCCAGCTAGGGTGAATGTTCAATGGCATAATTACAATCAAGGTTTTCAATTGAACCTATGCCCATCCTTTGCAAAAAATAAATGAAGAACTAAAGAATTTTTTGAAGAGATGAAGCATGTAACTTGCTGCTATTGGAATCAAAGAAGGGCTAGACTCTAAATTTTAAAAGTAAAATTGATTAACCCAAGTTATGTACTTATGTTATTATACTGTGGATATACAGCTAAAAAAATACAAAAAGATCCAACAGATAGGACATTGACTAATTTCAAGATCAGCAGAACCAATAGGAAGGCTTGAATAAAATAACTTGGGAGTCCAGAATCTGCAAGTGATAGTAAAACGAAGAAAGATACGGAAAAGAAACTACTAAAGATTGAAGAACCATTCACATGTAGACCAAAGTCACCAAACAGGAAGGTTAAAACATGGTTTTGGAAATCCAAAGAGCTAGTTCCATGTGAAGTCAAACTAAGATGCATAATTTATATAGCTGAACTAGTATAAGGTCATAGACCTTTCCTAAAAGAAATTCTGAATAACAAAAGACATCCTCTAGGTAATAGAAGTTGTTAGATTTATAAAATGGGCCCAAAGATATCAAGCTCTCCAACTCAAAACCAATTGGCAATGAAAAGAGTTAGCCTAAGTCTTTATATACTAGACATACTAGTTCAAGGTATGCGATGTGGGACAATATATATTCTAACCCTCCCCTTTCACGTGTAACCTCCACACGATAAGCAAGCTCAGAAAAAACCTAGTAAACCACAAGCAACTAGTAGCCCAATTGATAAGTGGTACTACTTAAGAAATGGTTAAACTTTGGCCCTTGAGAAATAGACTGGTAAGAATGAAGGCTAAAGAAAAGGATTAAGAATGAAGACAAAGAAGAATGTTTAATTAGGCCCAAGAATAGCCCGCGCTGATACCATGTTAAATTTATAAAATGGGCACAAGTCGAGCATACAAAGATGTCAAACTCTCCAACTCAAAACCAATTGCCAATGAGAAAAATTGGCCCGAGTCATTATATATTAGACATACTAGTTCAAGGTATTCGATTTGGAACAATATATATTCTAACAGAAGCATCTCGCTCATGGCATGATAATACGTTTTGCTGCTATTTTGGCATAAAACAAAGGATGTCCTACGTTCATATTGATTATGTCCTCATTGTGAAAGTAATCAGAAAAATAATAAGAATGCCAAAGTATAACATATAGACGAAAGTTTTGAAACATACATCTCAGGAAAAGTTGTAAACTCCTATTCGGTCATCATAAAATCCTCTAAGGGCAACACAAAACAGTTTATGCTGGATAAATTAAGCTGGTTATACAGGAGCTGAACTTACAGTCACAAAGACCATGTCTGCACCGTAAACTGCATCTTCTATGGCTTCTCTGCTTTCGTTGGCAGCATTCATGCCAATATCTGGGTTTCCACCAGCACCAAGTCCTCTGGTGAGCTCTTGTCCAATCTGCAGTCGTTGCTCAGGGAACACAGGTGACATCTTCATGGCTTGAATATCCGTATTAACTATCCAGAACTCCACACCCTTCATGGAGCTCTCAATCATACAATTAACTGCATTTGAGCCGCCACCTCCAACACCAATAACTTTGATCTTGGCCTCATTGTTATTACTCGAGCTCGATGAATCTCTTAAGCTCTTGGTGTCGCTTCCACTCGAACTGTCCTGTCTAAGGTTAGTCACGGTGTTGTTCCCCTCACCTCTAAGCATTGAAATTTCTGGATGTAGACTTAGAAATGGATCTTTACTATGATATTGATTGACACCCTGAGAGTTTGCTGAACATTTAATCTGATACCAATTTAGAGCAGGCCTTTGACCAGCGCCCCAAATGCCAATCCTTTCGTCACACATTTTCATGGAGCCAACCCTGCCCAAGTGATTCTCTACTGAAACTCTCCCTCCAAGAACAGTCAGTACCCCAACTGGGTTTCGAGTATCTGAAGGTGAGATATAGGGAGATATAAGCATCGCCATTACAGAATTCCCAAATCTCAAGTTTATATATTGTAGAAACCCAATTCACTTTATGTCAAAATGCAGATAATTTACTCTTCCAGCACCTGAAGTCAAAAGCCAGAGCAACAAATAGTCAAAAATAATTAGCATAAATCCATTAAAGAAAATTACGAACAAACGGTCACAGTGATTGAATTTACAAAACCCAGGAAGTAAAGATAGAAGTTAAATTCACATTCTCTTGATTGACAAAAAAAGGTAAGAGAAGAAACCCAATACTAATAAGGAAACAAATACTATAAGCGGATAGTTAAGCGATCAAATTCAGTAGAATAAGTGGTTAACAACAGTTCAGAGCAAAATTTAAGACCAATATCAACCCTAAACACAAAGAAATGTAGTAAAAAAATACAAGAGAGATTAAGTGTCATCTGGGTATGAGAGATATACCTGGGAGGGTCGCATAATTTTGTTAGAAATAAAGAAACACCAATGACCGAAGCATTAGGTAAAAAGAGAAGGAAAGGGGGTTTAAAAGTTGTTTCTTTCGGACTCTTTTCGCTAATAAGTAGTGGTGTTACTGTTAATTTGTTGGTTTGGCAGTCTGGATTGTTGTTGATGTTGAGTGTTTACCATAAAAAAAGAAAAAGAAAAATCTCCATAGACCATAGTCTCGCACTCTCTCTCTCTCTCTATCTATCTATCTATCTATCTCTAATATTGGTCTTTTTCAAGGAAAAGACGTGTGTGGGCTCAAACTAGCTCTCTTATCGCCCTCGGTTTTAGTTGATTGGATCTTTAAATCACAATGAAATGTGGCCTGGCCTCTAGCTATATTTCTTGAATTGGACACCATTCAGCCTCCGCCTCAACCCTTTAATTTGAATTATACTCTTTCTAATTTAAAATTAAACACATGATTTAATTATTAAACCACCACATTTTAAGGATAATATTTTTAAACGTACTCGTAATATTGTCTAAAAATATAATAGTGATGACAAAAAATAATAATGACATGTTAAAAAATTTATATCATTTTATAATAATTTTAATTTTGAAACAAACATCAAATACAAAAATATCTCTAGTTTTAGACTAAATGGAGAACATGCTCTATTCACTAATTGTTAATTTTATCATAATGTCTACATAAAGTCAGTATACAGTGTGTGTATATATATAGGAACCTATTTCATATTAAACTTTAACTATGGATATTATTCCACCAAACTGATTTGTGATTGTTCTTGTATGATCTAACGAGTGAAATTAAATTATTAGTAGGCCCCGTAACTAGTGCAATTTTTATTGTCAATCACATTAATGATGTAATCATTTTTACTATTCAAACTGGCCGCTACAACTAAATAAACATTTATCCGTTAAAATACAAAGTTTACTAGTTATGAACATATCATACAAATCGACCTACTAGTTAATCATAATTACAAGAATAGTGAAGTAGTGATAAATTTGTTATGAAATTTATGATTCCACCTATCATTCTTATCCCGTGGAATTTTGTAATGAACTGTTCACCATTACTATATCTTCAAAAAGAAACATCATACAATGAAATTCAATAAATAGAATTGTTCATCAAAATTTATCCACTATAATAGAGGACTTATGTACAAATATCTCACGAGACAAATTTTGAAATAATCAGCCAAAATGTTGACGATGGAATAGAAGAGTAATATATTAAGTATGTACTTGAGCTGTATTATGGTTGTAGGTTTTTTTTTTTTTTTACAGTACGTCATATTAGTCGTGGGAGTTACACTGGCCGCATGTCCTACTAGTGATCATGCCCAAACCTTATTTAATCTCGCATTTTAAATCATAGCTAACGTTTGTTATGAAATAAGTCCAATATATATATTGTACTTAATTTCACACACATTTTATATATATATATATATATATATATATATATATATATTTGTAAATATAAGTTGAATTCAAAGAAATTGTGTTTAATTTTAAAGTAAAAGAAAGTTATATTATTTTTATTGATTTTAATTAAATATAAATATATATTATGTTTGTAATATTGAATACTCCATCTGTTATAAATTATAAGATCAATATTGACTTTTTGAAATCACTTTAAGACAATTTTAAACTCAAAATTAACACAATTTATTTTTAAAAATAACTATTTAAAATATACCACTCATTGTTGGATTTGCTATTTAATAATTTTTAATAAATTATCTCAATTTAAAGTTTAAAAATATCTTAAATTAACTTCAAAAAATTAATAACAATCTTATAATTTAGAAATTGGAATGGAAGAAGTACAATATAAAATGTCATATTGACAAAACAGAATAAAAGAGGAAGCTTCCTAAACTTATTTATTTTTTGAGTAATGTTAGGGGTCTCGAATTTTTTTATCTCAAATAAGATAACATTGAATATTTTAATTATAATGTAAGACCCCGAATTTTATGAAATGAAAGTATTCAATTTTCTTATAATTATTATTTCATTTAGTAATGGTTAAATTGATAAAAGGATTAAAGTTAAGGGTGATATGTGAAAATTTTACAAAGTAAAGCAAGTTGTTATAAAATATTCGTTTGGTCGGAGAATATTTTTTTTGTCCGGAATTATTCTTACGATGAAACAATCATTGGTGGACCCCACAACAGAATTATTGTCGGAGTTAGAAAACGACAAAATTATCTTTTTATGAAATAACGGCTAAGTTTTACCGTTAATCGTTAGAATACCGATGGGTTAAAATATAAGTATACGCATTGTTACACAAAGATCACACTCACAGACATTGCACAATATTTTTGAATTATTGATTCTTACGTAAGAAGACACTACTCAATAATTGTTACATTAATTACTGTTCAATATTTTATTTTATTGATTCAATAATTGTTGCGTTGATATTTTATATTATTGTTGTTTCAATAATTGTCACTGCACAGTGTAAGACCCATCTTTCATGAATAAAGATGAATTTTCTATAAATATCATTTTTAAATATTAAGCTGTGAATTTGAAATAATGTTATAGTTGTGGGTAATATTTATAAATTTTACAAAGTACGCAAGTTGTTATATTATATCGATTGGTCGGGGAATATTCGTTTTAACAGGAAATATTCGTACGACGGCACAATCATTGGTGAACCCCACAACGGAATTATTGTTGGATTGAGAAAACGATAAAAATATCTTTTTATGAAAATAACGGCGGAAGTTTTACCGTAAACTGTTGAAACACCCGGTGTTAAAAGTGCGATATCTGCCACGGTTGCATAAGTAGCACACGGTATTGATTATTGATGCTTACGTGAGAAGTCACTCAATTTTGTTCAATTATTGCTACAGTAATTGTTGCATAGTATCTCACGTTGTTTGATTCAATTATTGTCGATATTTTATATATTAGTAAATCGATAATTGAGACAATAAAGTTATTAATATTATTGTTTGCAATATTGACGATGTCTATAAGTTCTCTCAAGGAGAGGTTTGGTCACCTAATTGTGCGCCAATAAGGAGAAATTCTTATTGGAAAGCCCCCTCTTTTCTGGGAACGACCTGGTCGTTAAATATTATGAATTATAATAATGATGATATATGTTGTTAAAAAATATTGAGGAGTTTTTTTTATCAAGTATTTGTTGTAAGTTTGGCGTGTTATTTTAAACCCCCACTTACCCATTTTTCAAAATTGTCGGTGGAAAGTTATCTCAATTTTGTTTATTATATATATATAGACGGGTGTTAGTCAAAATGGGTGTGGGTGTGGGTGTGGGTGTGGGTGTGGGTGTGGGTGGGGGGAGAATTTGGTATTCACGGGAGTGGTGTACTAATTAGTTATTATATATATATATATATATATATATATATATATATATATATATATATATATAAAATAGGTAACATTTGTCAAGGAAAGAAAAAGGAATCACGTAGTGTGTATCCCATGAACTAAAGCATGTGTGATATATATATATATATATATATATATATATATATATATAATATTTTCATTTAAAAGTTTTGTTTTATTATATAATTATAAATAGAATATATTATATTTTATTGCATAGTAAAAGATAGTATCCTTTCCATTCTCCTATAAATGAAGCTCATTCCTTCATTATTTCTTACGAATTCAATTTAAACTCTGAGAGAAAAATTATAGAGAGAAAGAAGAGAAGTCTACTACCTCTTTTCCCTATATCCAGCTTTCTTCTAAGGTAAGGGTATTATTTCTTTTGTATTCATGAAGAGAACTTCATTATTCCATTCTTTATTATTACATTGGAATAACTTTTTTGTATACGCTGACTACCCTATACTTGGTGAAATTCTTACATTATTCCATTCTTTATTATTATGTTGGAATAACTCATCATACATCCGAAGTACCGCATACATGGTGAAATTCTTCATTATTCCATTCTTTATTATTTTGTTGAAACATCCCATCTGTGCGTTTACATGACCTAGTTCCGTTATTTATTATCTTGTCCGTCGTGCGTTACGCGTGACTGCGGTTCTATTATTTATTATTACATTGGAATATCCTCATGCGTATGTTTACGCATGACCTGGTTTCGTTATTTATTATTCTGTTGGAATAACCTGTCTGTGCGGTTTATCGCATGCCTGGTGATTTCGTTTGTTATTCCATTCTTTATTATACTCAGTTGGTTAAAGTTTTGACTTTTATACTCCATGAAATTAGTAGAATATCCTTGATATTTGCACTTCATCCAGTATCTTTTCATGAAAATATTCTTATGAGCATTCTTAAATTTTACCCCACAAAACAGTATCTTGTTGACAATTTGGACGTTATTTGTAAAATCCTAAATTTTATGAATAAAGATTTAATTTTCTTGAAATATTTTTTTGAATATTATGGTGTGGATTTAAGATAATGTTATAGTTGTGGGTAGTATTTATAAATTTTGCAAAGTATGCAAGTTGTTATATAATATTCGATTGGTCGGAAAATATTCTTTTTGTCGGGGAATATCTGTACGACGGTACAATCATTGGTGGACCCCACAACGAAATTATTGTCAGATTGAGAAAACAACAAAAAATATTTTTATAAAAATAACGGTGGAAGTTTTACCGTTAAAACTGTTGAACTACTCGGTAGTAAAGTAATGCAGAATGTCTGCGTGGTTTTGCAAGAGTACACCTGCGGTATTAATTATTGATGCTTACGTGAAGTCACCCGCTTTTTTCAATTATTCTTACAAAGAATTCTTTGCGATAAGATCTCACGTTATTTGATTCAATTATTGTCGATATTTTATATATTATTAAATCAATAATTGAGATGACGAAGTTATTAATATTATTATTTGCAATATTAACGATGTCTAGAAGTTACATCAAGGAGAGGTTTGGTCACCTAATCGCGGCTACCAATAGAGAGAAATCCTTATTGAAAGCCCTCTTTTTTGGGAACGACACAGTCGATTAATATTGTGAATTATAATAATGATGATAAATGTTGTTAAATATATTGAGGTGTCTTTTTATGAAGTCACTAAGTTTATATATATATATATATATATATATGAATTTTATTTTATTAGTATTATTAATGTAATAAAACGAGAAAAGCTTTTTATATAAAAATGTAATACTTTTATAAAGTTATTTTTTTATTAGACAATAATTAGAATATAATATATTTTATTATGCATAGTGTTTTTTCATAGTAAAAATCTTTTTATATAAAATAGAATACTTTTATAAAGTTATTTGTTTTATTAGATAATAAATAGAATATAATATATTTTATTATGCATAGTGTTTGCATAATGCTCTCGTAGTGTTTTCAGATAGTAAAATCTTTTTTATATAAAATAGAATACTTTTATAAAGTTATTTGTTTTATTAGATTTTAAATAATATATATATATATATATTTTATAAATAGAATATATTATATTTTATTGCATAGTATCCTTTCTATTTTTCCTATAAATAGGATGCTTAGTTAGAATTGAAAATCACACCAGAAGTTCAGAGAATTCTTCTTCTATAATCTTGAACGTATTTCTTTAGAGTTTAAGAAAGATTTGAGCGTAATGCAAGTTTTCTTCGAGTATATCATCGCCCTACCAGTCGGAATACTCTTCTTTTTAAGGTAAGGGGTATTATTTCTTTTGTATTCATGAAGAGAGCTATTATTATTCCATTCCTTATTATTTTGTTGGAATAACCTGTATACGTGGACTACCGTATACATGGTAAAATTCTTCAGTTATTCCATTCTTTATTATTATATTGGAATAACTTTACATCAAGACATCTGCATCATGGTGAAATTCTTCTATTATTCCATTCTTTATTATTCTATCGAATAACTCCGCCTACATCTGCACTGCATACATGGTAAAATTCTTCCGTTATTCCATTCTTTATTATTCTCGTTGGAATATCCCGCTTCTTGGATTCGCGTGACCTCGATTACATTCTTTATTATTACATTGAATATCCCTGTTTGTGCGGTTTACGTACGACCGGTTCCATTATTTATTATTCGCTTGAATAACCTATCTCATCTTGCTCTCATCGCATGCGTGGTGATTTCTGTTGTTATTCCATTCTTTATTATTCTGTTGAAATATCCCGTCGGTGTGAATTTTGGTGCACGACACGGTTCCGTTCTTTATTATTCTCGTTTAATATCCTCGCTACATCGTTCGCACGTGACTGTTCAATTCTTTATTATTTTGTTGGAATAACCTATCTATGCATTCCGTCGCATCGCACGGTGAATCCTTCATTATTCCATTCTTTATTATTCTATTGGAATAATGCATGCATCGTGTGGATTACCATATGCACGGTGAATGATCCTTTGTATTCATTTCTTATTAAATTATGGAAATGATCTGGCTACGTGGATTACCGCATGGTGGGCAAAAATCCATTTGTAGTTTCATATATTCTATTATACACAGTTGGTTAAAGCTTTGACTTCTATATTCCTTGAAATTAGTGGAATATCCTGGATATTTGCGCTTCATCCAGTATCTTTTCGTGGAAATATTCTTCTGAGCATTCTTGAATTTTTCTCCACAAAGCAGTATCATGTTGGCAATTTGGACATTATTGGGTTCAGGATAAATTAACTTATAAATCTTTAAAATTTATTCTTGAACTTGTTTTATTGAATTATTATGTCATTGTCATGATGAGTTATGTTTGTTATTATGTGAAAATATGAAAGTTTCTTAGAAATCACAAAGGATTGAAAATCAGATTTTGGTGAAAATAGAATATGAAATTCAATTGACCATATCTCCTATTATATTTTGAATTTTTGAGTGTGGTCAAGTTCTAGAGTTAGATCTATGAGTTTTCTAACTTATCCAAGTGGAATCACTGGAAAATGTGTTGTAGATTTTCGTATGGACTGAATTTAGCAAAGGAGTCAAAAACTGCAAAGTACAAAAAAGCTACTGCCCAGAAATTTAAAAGGGCATTTTTGGCCACTTAATTTGTGAGAAAAATTCCGGCCTTTTGGGACATAGAAATATATGGTATAAAGTACCTCCTGTCCAAAAATGAGCTCATTCCGACTTAAAATGAGCAAGTTATGACCATTTCAATATTTAGGTTTTTCCGACGAAAAATGCTATAACCGGAGTTCTATAACTCCGATGACCATGAAATTTAAACTGGAAGCTCACGTTAACATGTGTAAGATCCTGCCAAGATTTGGGAATTTTTGGAGTTAAACTTGAGGTAGCTAATTTCTTAAGGAATTAATTAGAAATTGATTTATGAAAAATACTTAAGGGAGTTGAAAAATTATAAAAAAAATACTTGTTTTGTATGAAATATATGTATATATGTTTGGGCAAAGGATAGAAAAATAACAAGTTGATTTGGTAATTTTTCATGAAAATGGTTTAGTTACGAACATATGAGTTAAATATGTTATGTGAAGTTGAAAAATTAGTAAATAGGATTTTATGGCTTGGGAATCTTATATAGGGTATATGCAGATTTTTAATAAGGAATTTGATCATTGGTGATGAAATCTTATGAGTATGACATTTTTGAATGATTAAATGTATTATTTGGTAAAGTATAAATAATTGAAATAAATTGTTTATAAGTTTAAGAAGTGATTAAAATATTATTATAATATTAATAATATTAGATTATGAGTTTATTAAGTGATTGATAATATTTGGATAAATTTAAAGTCTTTAATATTTATCCTTGTTTTCGTTTGATTAATGCCTATATCATTGTCATCATTCTCATGTTTATATTGTGATAAAAGTCATCTTTGGCTTACGTGCAGAGATGGACTTAGTATGATTATGACCAGGGATTATTCGGTATAATCATGACCTATAATGTTATAAATGATGTGGTAAAAGTCCTCAAAGGGCACGTAGTGCATTGATGGACAATTTTGGTATGATTATGACCGAGGATTATTCGGTATAGTCATGACCATTGATGATTTAATGAATATTCTTGGCCAGAGTCTGCGGGGATGACTCGATGATGTGGTTTATTTATTAAAAGTCGAGTCTCAAATGATAAAAATTGATGAGAACATTTTAAATCATAGAAGATGTGAAGCCCCTAAAATATAGGTATACATCACCCATCTTGAGTCGCCAAATACATGGTACAAAATACAAATACAACTTAATTATACAAACGTCGTGTAAAAAAATATAACAAAACATAGCAGAGAGTTTTAATAAGAATATTGTCATCTAGACAATATTCACACTCAAAGGAGTCCTCATTACATTTATTGTCACACTATTTAATGTAATGTAGTGAGGACTACAAATGCTTATCATTTGGACCGTCACTCCGCTTCCCGACTCGTCTCCAAATGATATTCTCATTTTCCTCAAGAGAATAAAGAAAGAAAGGGTGAGCTCAACTAGCCCAAGAAAAAAAAATATTATGACTAAGATAAAGCAGAATAAATTATCATTAGTCTTTAACAATTTTAACCGATAAAATACAATAGACATCAAGTTTAAACTGCAGCGGGAATAAGCAATCCATTAGAAGAGTCAAGTAGAGAATAAAATCTACTATCTTCTATGGTTTAAAATGTTTTCATCAATTTTTATCACTGAGACTCAGCTTAATAAATAAACCACATCATCTAATCATCCCTGTACCAAGGGCTAAGGATATTCATTATTATTACGACCACGAATTATCCATGCACTACGGGCCAAGGATATTCGTGTTTTCAATTACGGTCATGATTATACCGACTAATCCCTGGTCATAATAATACCAAGTCCATCTATGCACTACGGGCCAAAGATTACTTTTACCACATCATTTGTAACATTACGGTCATGATTATACCGAATAATCCCTAGTCATAATCATACCAAGTCCATCTATGCACTATAGGCCACAAATGACTTTCAACATAATATAAACATGAGAATGATGATAATGATATAAGAATTCAATAAAACAAGTTCAATAATTAATTTATCCAGGAACCAATAACATCCAAATTGTCAACATGATACTGGTGTTGCATCTTTTCTTAGTTCTAACAAAAGAGCTCTAACTCATGCAAGCATACATGTGTCAACAAATAATACAGAGTAAGTAGAGTATTGTCCCACAGAGAAAGTTGTTTAATTAAAACCATTATACACCAACTAAATCACTATTTTTATATGCTTAAACTAAATATTATAATTATGAATTACTCTCTAAATGAAAATAATAACTAAAATAAGAATAATAACGAAAGATATCAAATCTGGAAATAATGGGATCCTAACTTCATTTAATACTTCATCTAATTACCACCATCATGCAAGAAAGTTCACATATCACAAGAAAGTAGCCAAGAGCACTAAAATAGATATAGCCATTTTTCAATGTACTATGACCTACTTACATAGCATCCACATGTGATAGACACCATGTAATCATCAATATAACCAAAATCACTATATGTCTATGTGAAATTGCAACCATATTGAATTTAAGCACAAACCCTTATTTTAACTCATACGGTGAAACAAAGATATGTCTATCCGGTTCACGAAATACACAAGCCATGCAAAATGACCCCATATACATGTATCTTATCATGATTACAATCCATACTGCATGTTCATTTTAATTCCATACAACACTTAAAACGAATGGTGATCGATGAAATTCGTACATGCAAAATAACCATGATAGAAATTCCTTATGATATGTAAAACAGTCCAGCAATCAAGCATGCAACTAAACTACATATTAAAATCCGTTAGAATCCCATAATGGAGTTTAGTTCATGACTGAACCAAAAGCCATTATGGGATCAAAGTTAAACATGGCTAATAAGCAAACAATTGAAAGATGAAGGGATAGAAACGATCAAACCCAATTGTTGATTATAATCCAATATTAACGTTCAAATCCTCATATAAATCCAGCAAAATAACAAGAGTTATCCACAATGATTGAAAATCCCACGAAGAATTAGAAAAGATGAAATTTAGGCTTCGTTTTACGTTGGAATCTCTCCCAGAGTGTAAACCCTAGTTCCAATATAAAAATACGTAAAAAGTAATGAATGATACATCTGACACCAGTCAGAAATCGTTTTTAATTGATTACAACCCTTAAAATTAAAAGTTAAAATAAATGACAAGAACGACAAATATCGCCGGCGGCGCGGGACCTTCCTTCAGAATCCTCACGCGGCTATGTGATGTCAGGCTTCGCTGCAGCCTCGTAGTCTTGATTCGGTTCTGCTATCACGCTATCGAAGTTGTTCTCATTGCTCACTCTTTTGTCCATCCATGCTTAGTCTCCTGCTCCACTTGATCCTCATGCCATGCATCCAACAGCCTCATGCCATTTACATCACCAAATTATGTCATATCCTGCACTTTTACACCAAAGGAGTTTTAAGTAAATGCAATGCAAAATAACATAAAATGCAACTAAAAACACACTAAAATGTACTTAAGATGGGCATAGTTCGCGTGAATTAGTATTTAATAAGTAGGTGTAAAACTCACTTATCAAATACCCCCAAACTTGAACTATTGTTTGCCCTCAAGCAATGCATGCTAAATAACAATGAACATGCAAAAGCACTGCTATGCAACTAAATTAATATGCAACTTATCTCACATTGTTCCAACTCTAATAGAATTTCAGTTCAAAATGCCTCAGCAAATTATCCAGATTCAAGAATACAAATTCAAACCGAACCATAGGCATAATATCATACACTCCGGATAATTCACACACACATGCTAGATATCTTTGTGTGTGTGTTATGGTTCACTAAAACTTGATTTAAGCAAAGAATACACATGCTAAATTGCTCAAAATAGAAAATTATAGTTTAAATCAAGACTCATGCATACATGTGAAACAAAGACTGTTCCAACATATCAAAACAAACTGAGGTTCAACGATGGAAACTAATTACTTTATTCTTTCTCTCACGAGGCGATTTTCAGACTTTTTCACCATGTGTTTTTTTTTTGCTATATTTTTTTTTCTTTTCATTTTTTTTCTTCATATAACTGTGCAATGTTTTATTCCATTAGGCAACACTGCTACGATTCCGTTCGTAGGAACAAAGAGAAGCAGATTTATTCTATACTCGATAAGTACCAATACGCAATGGGGAGGTTGATACTGCTTTTCTATTGGCCGAATCGTCCCATACTTCTTCATCATTGAAGGGCCTATTCATAAGAATTTTCCCTTATTTATTCTGTATTTCTAATCTATGTATAAAATATGATAAAGGACAATATTATAAAGACAATAAACCCATTGTTACGTAAAATAAACAAAAAACAAACAGGTATGGAAGCTATAATTGTAAACCACGATCGAATTTATGGAAGCATTGGTTTATACATTCCTCTTAGTCTCGACTCTAGGTATAATTTTTTTCGCTATCTTTTTTAGAGAACCGCCTAAAGTTCCAACTAAAAAGTAAAGTTCCGCTAGGTGTAGAAACAATCCCCTCGGGTGTACTTACTCAAGTAGTCAGGGCCCCGAAATAAGACTAGCCACGTTATTGCTATTTGATTTTTTTTATATATATACACAGCATACCCATGTTTTCCCAAAGTTTGAATGTCAATGTTTTGCAAGTCTACATCCATGTTCCATATATTTCTCTTTTTGACACTACAATTTCTATCGAGCAATGCAACACATACTTCTTATACCTACAAGTGATTGTGAACACATCCGTGCAAACCGAGCATTTAAACAACAACATGAATTCATTGTGTACAGCATTATAACTCCGTTCATGTTATCCAAAATACTCAAAAATCCTTCACAATTCACTATCATCATTGGCTAGGTAAAAATTTCCATAGAGCTGACTTTGTGAGACATGCAAACTAAAAAAAATAAATTCTAACACATAAACAAATAAACTAACATGCAAAATTTAAACTAAACATGCAAATACTACATGCAACTATGCTACTACCCCAATACCCCCAAACTTAAAGTATTCAGTGTCCTAGTGAATGAAGGTAAAGGGTAAAGAAAACTCCCTAATGATCGGTGGTACCACCTCCTGTGGTGAATCCGATGGTGGATATAAGCACTTCTTTGTCCGAATCGAGGCCACTCTAAAGATCATTCCTTCTTTGTACAAAAGCCTCGTCCAAGGCCCTCAGCAGAGACCCGTAGCAAACGCTCCAAAGTTATCGTACATGGCATCGACTTTTCGCTCCAACCTTCGGAGCTGGCGATCACCATGGGGAGCAGGTGCTTGCGTGGACGAGCCCGCCTCATCTGTCTGAGAGGGCTGCTGTGATGGCTCTGGGAATGTGGGCTGGAGGATAAATCCTCTTCCTCGTGGATGCGGTTCACCACCCGTCCAATCCTTGAACTTTGCAATAGTAGCATGAGTGATGTCTTGGCTCGGGTTCTGCAGCTGCTCGTTATTCCACGGGACTCCTTGTTGGGTACAAAGCATGGCTGCCACAGACGCATGTGGAATACTCCCACTAGTGCTCCCCCGCAAATAGCGCAACATGTTTTGATGAATTAAGTAGCCTACGTCAATGTACTTGCCCTTGATGATGCCCCATAAAATGATAAGCGCCACTCGTTGGTTATTTCGTGTTGGTGGTCGACGTAACTAATTTGGCATAGATAAACAAATTCCACGCTTTGGCATAACGATTCAAGGCGGACGCTGGAAAAGATTTTGGCTCAGTTGTCCCTGCCTTATAATTACATTTGGTGCCCAGAATGCACAATTTAGCAATCACTACTGCCAGATCCGTTTCTAAATGCGCACCTTCTACCCAATTAGCAGACCCGGTCGGTGGTGTGTCATTTATTCTGAAAACTACTTTGATCGCTAGAGGTCAAAAATCCACTTGCACTCCTCAAACTAGCGTTATCCCTCATTTCATTTCCTTAGCATTCGCGTAGAACTCTCGAACAACCCCCATGGGCATAGGCATAGGAGTTGCAGTCAAGCCAACCCAGCCTCTTTCTCGTATCATATACCATAGTTGGTCATCTTGCTTCTCAGGTTTAAATCCCCGTTCCTTCATAAAAGATTTGGCCACGATTCGATAATATTCCTGCTGAGCTTCCAAACTGATAAACTTCATGTGGTCCACGACATCCTCTGCTTGGTTACTGGAGGAAGATCCTAATGAGGAAGAGATGGAGATGGAGTGTGCTCTCTTTGGACCCATTTGCAGATGATAGAGAGAGGGTAGATGATTTGCCTGCTAGTGAATAAGAGTTGCTGATGAGATTACCTCCACACTCGTTGCTACACAACCCAAGCAGAAACCCTAGAGATATATTGTCGTAGGAAACATGGATATAATGTGGGGTGAAGTATGCAGCGACAATCACTTAATATAGATGATAGCTAGGGCTTCAAGTTGTAACTGCAAAGAAGGGAGAGGACGTGGGTGTTGAGGAGAATAACAGAATACGTTTCGGTGTGCTTTCAAATAATAACCCAAAGACTCCCCACACGGTTTTAATACTTTAAAATTTTTTCCATGATTAGCGTCGCGCGCGGCCGCGCGATCGTTGAATGAGCATATGGCGCGGTCGCGCAAGTGTTGGTTTGAGCTACAGACATTGGGGCGCGGGCGCGCGATTCCTTAAGCCTGATATCGCGCGGCCGCGCGGTGCAGATTCCTGGACTGCAAGTTATTTAACTCCCAATCTACAAACAGTAATGCCTTCTGTTCCATTCACCTACATCACACCAATTACCCATATTAACGTGTAAATTCTGGAATAAGCATAAATGGACAAGTAAATTCTATACATTACTACACCCCAGTCCAATGCAGATTCAATTATACTCTCACTTATGCTCCACATAGCAATCTTGTTAAAAATGAAATAAAGATAAACTAGCTAAATACCCTACCGAATAAATAAAAAGAAAATAGAGATAGAAATAATGGGTTGCCTCCCATCAAGTGCTAAGTTATAGTCAATTAGCTTGACTGTCTCTGACTCTCATGTCAAAGAAAGAATTGAGGCGACTTTATGTCTGTCTACCTCACCACCAAAGTAATGCTTCAAGCACTGTCCATTCACTTTAAAAGGCTTGTCCGACAACTTATCAAATACTTCAATTGCACTATACGGAAAAATAGTCTTCACTGTAAATGGCCCTGACCACCACGATTTCAGCTTCCCGGGAAAAAGTTTAAGTCTGGAGTTATAAAGCAAAACCCTTTGTCCCGGTTCAAAGGCTCTTTCAATGATCTTTCGGTCATGCCATTTCTTCATCTTCTCCTTGTATAGCTTCAAATTCTCATATGGTTATAATTTGAATTCATCCAACTCATTTAGTTGGAGTATGCATTTCTCCCCCGCAGCTTTCAAATCAAAATTGAGCTTTCGAATTGCCCAATATGCCTTATGCTCTAGCTTCATAGGAAGGTGACAGGCTTTTCCATACATGAGCTGAAACAGTGACATACCCAACGGAGTCTTATATGTCGTCCTATAAGCCCATACTGCATCATCCAACTTTAACGACCAGTCCTTCCGCGTGGGATTCACAACTTTTTCAAGGATTCTCTTTACTTCTTGATTCGACACTTCAGCTTGGCCATTTATTTGTGGATGATAAGTTGTAGCAATACGATGGTTCACCCCATACTTAGCCAACAACGCTGTAAACTGCCTATTACAGAAATGACTACCTTCGTCACTGATGATGGCCCTTGGAGTCCCAAATCTCGTGAAGATACTTCTGTGTAAAAACCTTAGGACAACCTTGGCATCATTTGTCGAGAGAGCTGCCACTTCTACCCATTTTGAGACATAATCCACTGCGAGCAAGATGTAGAAATTTTCGCAGGAAGAAACAAAAGGTCCCATGAAATCAATCCCCCACACATCAAAAATTTCTACTTCGAGGATCGTATTCAGGGGCATTTCATTTATTTTTGAGATGTTCCCCACTCGCTGACATCTATCACATCGCTGGACAAAACTGTGTGCATCCTTGAAAACTGTTGGCCAATAAAATCCTTCTTGTAGTACTCTAGCCGTTGTTCTTTCTCCCCCATAGTGACCTCCATACACCGAAGCATAACAATCCTGCAAAATCCCATCGGTCTCACTATATGGAATACACCTCCTTATCATTTGATCAGAACACTGTTTAAACAAGTAAGGCTCATCCCATATATACCATTTAACATCATGCAGAAATTTCTTCTTTTGATAACCCACTAAGTCAGAAGGTACTAGCTTACTCACCAAATAATTCGCGTAATCTACAAACCATGGCACTTCCCCTTTCACCACAAATAACTGCTCATCTGGAAAGGTCTCGTTTATCATAACATTATCGTCTGCCTTCTTTTTCGGATTCTCTAGTCACGATAAGTGGTCCTCCACTTGGTTTTCGGTGCCCTTTCTGTCCTTGATCTCCAAATCAAATTCCTGTAGTAGCAAAATCCATCCGATTAACCGGGGTTTTGCATCCTTCTTTGCCATTAAATGTCAAATTGTCGTGTGATCCGTATACACTATCACCTTTGTGCCAATCAGATATGCTCGAAATTTATCAAAGGCGCATACCCACCGCTTGAACTCTTTCTCTATGGTGGTGTAGTTCAACTGTGCATCTGTAAGGGTCTTGCTGGCATAATAGATCACATGAAAAATCTTCTCTTTCCTCTACCCCAAAACAGCCCCTACAGCGTAATCGCTGGCATCACACATCAATTCAAATGGTAACTCCCAATCTGGTGCAGTAATCACTGGTGCTGAAGTTAGTTTCCTCTTTAAGTGCTCAAATGCCAACACGCAAGCGTCATCAAAATTAAACTGTATATCCTTCTCCAATAGACTGCATAATGGTTTGGTTATCTTGGAGAAATCCTTGATAAATCTGCAGTAGAAACCTGCATGTCCCACAAAACTGCAAACACCTTTTACTGAAGTAGGTGGTGGCAAGTTCTCAATCGTATCCAGTTTCGCTCTATCCACCTCTAGTCCCTTCTTCGAAACCTTGTGTCCCAGTATGATTCCTTCTTGTACCATGAAATGACACTTTTCCCAGTTCAACACTAAGTTCGTCTCAACACATCTCTTCAAAACCATAACCAGATTCGCAAGGCATAAATCAAATGAGTCCCCGAAGACTGAGAAGTCATCCATAAATACCTCTACATTCTGCTCCACCATATACGAAAAATATAGCCATCATGCATCTCACGAAAGGTGGTTTGAGTATTGCACAATCCGAAAGACATCCTTCTAAAAGCAAAAGTGTCGTATGGACATGTGAAGGTAGTCTTTTCCTGGTCTTCTGGAGCTATCATAATCTGATTGTAGCCTGAATACCCATCTAGAAGGCAATAATACTCATGACCCGCTAATCTGTCCAACATCTGATCGATGAATGGGAGTGGAAAATGATCTTTCCTTGTAGCTTTGTTAAGCCTGCGGTAGTCAATGCAGACTCTCCACCCCATCATTGTTCTTGTTGGAATCAACTCATTATTCTCATTAGTCACAACTGTCATACCACCCTTCTTCGGTACACATTGCACTAGGCTCACCCATGAGCTGTCTGAGATCGGATAAATTATGCCTGCATCCAGCCATTTTTGTACCTCTTTCTTGACCACTTCTTTTATTATCGGGTTAAGTCTTCTTTGCTGTTCAACAGACGGCTTACTAGCATCTTCTAGAAAGATCTTATGCATACAAAATGAAGGGTTGATCCCTTTTATATCTGTTATGGTCCATCAAATAGCTGATTTGAACTTTTTAAGCACTCGTAGCAATTTTTCTTCCTGAAAAGATGTTAGTGCAGAAGAAATAATCACAGGTAGCTTTGAATCTTTACTTAAAAATGCGTACCTGAGGTGTTCTGTAAGTGGTTTTAATTCAAGCTCTGGAGGTGACTCAAGAGATGACTTTAATTTTACCGATGATTCTCCCGCTTTTGTCAATGGCTTGACAGGTGTCCTGAATTTTCTGAATTGTGGAGTAGTGTTCAGATATTTCACAAGTTCGCCGAATTCCTCATCCTCCCAGTCTGAATTTTCAGCAATTACATTCTTCCACGGGTCATAATTCACCAAATTATGCACCTCCTCATGTAAGACCCGATCCACCAAATCAACCCGGAAACATTCTTCGTCATCTGTTGGGAACTTCATTGCCTTGAAAACATTAAAGATAACCTCCTGATCATGTACACGCATCGTGAGTTCCCCTTTCTGCACATTTATCAAAGTCCTGCCTGTGGCTAAGAATGGTCTCTCCAGTATGATTGATATGCTTTAATCTTCCTCGTAATCTAAGATGATGAAGTCAGCCAGAAAGATAAACTTTTCTACCTTCACCAAGACATCTTCAACAATTCCCCGTGAATATGTGATGGATCTGTCAGCTAACTACAACAAAATGTTTGTCGGACTTAGAGCCGACAATCCCAACTGATTGAATACGGACAAGGGCATCAAATTTATACTTGCCCCGAGATCACATAAACACTTACTGAAACTCATCTTCCTGATTGTGCACGGAATTGTGAAGCTGCCCAGATCCTTCAACTTTGGAGGTAATTTCTGCTGAAGCACTGCACTGTATTCCTCTGTCAAGGCTACCGTCTCAAACTCGTATAATCTCCTCTTCCTTGACAATATACCCTTCATGAACTTTGCATAACTTGGCATTTATTCCAATGCCTCGGCGAAAAGGTATGTTGATTTTCACTTTTTAAATACCTCCGAAACTTCTTTGAATTGCTTATCTTCCTAACTTATTTAATCTCTGCGGATACAAAACCTGAGGGTGAACTAGTTGTATTGCACTCTTAAGCTTTTCCTCTGAACTTGCTTTATCTTTCTCTCTTATCAACCTCGAATTTTCCGGTTTTCTTTCTTATTAGTCAATCTCTTTCTTTTTCATGTATTGTGTGCAATGAACTTAGAACAAACTGTAAGACCCCAATTTTTTTTAATAAAGATAATTTTTCTATAAATATCATTTTTGAATATTATGGAATGAATTTGATATAATGTTATAGTTGTGGGTAATATTTATAAATTTTGCTAAGTATGCAAGTTGTTATAAAATATTCGATTGGTGGGGAATATTCTTTTTGTCGAAAATATTCGGTACAACGGCACAATCATTGGTGGACCCCATAATGGAATTATTGTCGGATTGAGAAAACGACAAAAATATTTTATAAATAACGGCGGAGGTGTTATTGTTAAAACTATTGAACTACCCGGTAGTAAAAAATACGCGTGGTTGCATAGTAGCACACGGTATTGATTATTGATCTTTACGTGAAAGTCACTCATTTATACTCAATTATTACTTCTGATAATTCTTTGCATCATATCTCTCGTATTATTGATTCGATTATTGTCACGGTATCATACGCATTATATGTTATATTATTAAATCAATAATTGAGGCGACAAAGTTATTCATATTATTAAATTGCAATATTTACAATATCTAGAAGTTACATCGAGGAGAGTTTGGTCACTAATTGCGGCGCATGATAGGAGAAATCCTTATTGGAAATCCTCTTTCACAGGAACAACTTTGTTTGCTAAATATTGTGAGTTATAATATTAATGATGAATAAGTTAAGTGTTGATTAAAGATGAATTTGATAGTTTCATTGTGTTGGGATTATTTGTTAGTAGTAGAAATCGACATCTATTAGATGATAATTGATGTCTGGATGTTATATTGTTCAATCGGGTATTAGGGGAACTTTTTAGTGTTTAATACTATTCACGAGTTCTTATTCACGATTTTATTCATGAGTTCTTATTCATGAGTTACTATTCACGAGTTCTTATTCACGATTCTTATTACTTCTTATTCACTCTAGTATTATGCATTCGGTATTTGGGTACAATATTATTCCATGAGGAGATGTGCTAATTTTTAGGATCGTTGGTTGAAGTTATATTAGTGAATCAATATGGACATTTGGTGGAAAGTTATAATAGTGAATCAATATGGATCATTTGGTTTAAAGTTTTAATAGTAAATCGGTATGGATGAATTGCTTTAAGTTTTAATAGTAAATCAATCTGAACAGATTGGTTTAAAAGTAAATCAATCACTGATAGTTCGAGAATTGAATTCTTATTCAATCCATTCTTCTATAAATAGAAGATCATTCCTTCATTATTTCTTCACGAATTCACTTTGAAACTCTAGAGAGAAAAATTATAGAGAAAGAGAGAAGAGTATTACCTTTACTTCACTACTTGATATCCGATGTCTTTTACGGTAAGGGTGTTATTCTTTCTTATTCATGAAGAGAACTTACATTATTCCATTCTTTATTATTACATTGGAATAACTTTTGTATCTGTGGACTCCTATATACTTGGTGAAATCCTTATGTTATTCCATTCTTTATTATTACATTTGGAATATCACATGCATGCGTTTTTACTGTGGGACTGATTTAAAATCTTTATTATTACATTGGAATAACTTTTGTATCTGTGGACTCCCCTATCTTGGTGAAATCCTTATGTTATTCCATTTTTATTATTACATTGGAATATCATATGCATGCGTTTTCTGGCGGGACACAGATTCCGTATTTATTATTACATTGGAATATCACATGCATGCGTTCTGTGGGACACAGTTTCATATTTATTATTACATTGGAATAACTTTTATCTCTTATCTATCACATGCACGGTGATTTCTTTTATTATTCCATTCCTTATTTTACTCGGTTGGTTAAAGTTTTGACTTATATACTCCATGAAATTAGTGGAATATCATTGATATTTGCGCTTCATCCGATATCTTTTCATGAAAATATTCTTTTGAGCATTCTTGAATTTTACTCTGAAAAAGTATCATGTTGACAATTTAGGCGTTATTAGTTCTGGATAAACTAATTCTTGAACTTTTTTATTGAATTCTTATATCATTGTCATCATCATCCTCATGTTTATATTTTTAAAGTCATACGTGGCTGTAGTGCATAGATGGACTTGGTATGATTATGACCGAGGATTATTCGGTATAATCATGGCCAGTAATGTTACAAATGATGTGGTAAAAAGTCCTCGTTGGCCGTAGTGCATTGATGGATGATTGTTGGCATGATCATGACCATTGATGAATACCACGAATATCCTTGGCGCGTAGGTCATGGATAATTTATGGTCGTGACCACTAATGAATATCCTTGGCCGTAGTAGTGCGGGGATGATGTGGATTATTTATTAAAATTGAGTCTCGTGATAAAAGTGATGAAAAACTTTTAAATCATAAAAGATAGTAGATTTTATTCTCTCTTGACTCTTTTAATGGATTGCTTATTCATTGCAGTTAAACTTGTTGTCTATTGTATTTTATCGGTTTAACATTGTTGAAGGCTAATGATAATTTATCTACATTATCTTAGTCATAATATTTCTTCTTTGGGCTAGTTGAGCTCACCCTTTCTTTCCTTTGTTCTCTTGAGAAATGAGAGCGTGGCGAGGGGACTAGTCGGGGAGCGGGTGATGGTCCGATGATAGTATTAGTCCTCACTATTACATTAAATAGTGTGACAATAAATGTAATGAATACTTATTACGAGAGTGGATATTATCTAGAAGACAATATTTGTATTAAAACTCACGACTTTCTTGTTGTATATTAAAGATTGTATTTGTATTCTGCACCATGTATCTGGCAACCCAAGATGGGTGATGTATACCTATTTTTGGGCGTCACGGTTGGTATCAAAGCTTGGGATATGATCCTGGCTAAGTAGTGAGATAAGAACTAGGAGGAGAGAGAGGCGAGAATTCCTTCACTTAGTATGACCTACCTAAGTTTATTTGTTATTTAATTGGTCGATTGAGTATAGGGTTAATATGTGATATGTTAATTAACCCTTGTTTTGTGGCGATGTTGAAAATGGCATCCGAGAATGTTGAGAACATCAATGGAGCCACAGAGAGGCGTTGAGTCTCCATAGATCAATAACCGGGACAATGTGCATCGAGAAGGCGACAATCCTCATACAAACAATAACACCGACCAAATGATGAGCGATGGAATATTTGAGGCTTCATGCATTTCATGCAACATCGGTGAGGCTGCTCCGCATCCAAAATGCGGTGGAAACAACGCGACAACTCTCGTGACGGTCACCGCCAAACAATTCAAGGAGCTGGGACCACCGGAGTTTTTTGGAGAGCCAAAACCACTTAAGGCGGAGACGTGGATAAAACAGATCAACAAGATATTTGATGTCTTGGGTTGCTCCGAGGAGCAAAAGGTTCCCTTTTCCATCTTCATGTTGCGGACAGAGGCATATTACTGGTGGGAATATGTAAAGCGTACTCAACCTGCCGCACTGAAGATGTCTTGGGAGAAGTTTCAAGAACTGTTCAACGATAAGTACTTTCCCGAAAGTATTCGTCACATGAAAGAGGTAGAGTTCATCAAGCTAGAGCAAAACAACATGATCGTGTCACGATCTGAAGCCAAGTTTGCCGAGTTGTCGGTTTAAATCCCTATTTGGTTGATAATGAGGAGAGAATGACGCGAATGTTTCTAAGAGGTTTGAAACACGAGATACGTAAATACCTTATCTCTCATAAACCGTGTTTGTATTCGGATGTTGTTAATAGGGCTCGATTATTGGAGCGCGATAATGAGTCAACCCAACCAAAAGAAGCGGTAAACAAAATGATAATACCGAAGGATAATAGTCATCGAGCGGTGACAATAAGCATGGAGGAAATCAACATGCCAGAAATGGTAACCACTTCGGTGGTAATCATGGCCAAAACAATAAGAATGGACATTTCAAGAAGAGGAGATTCAACAATGATGGAAAGATGTCAGCACCATCACCCGTTGTTAAGGAAGGAGAACGACCACCTATTATATGCTTCAAATGCGGAGAGGAGGGACATATCAGTCCAAACTGCGCGATGCCATCCAAAGCATGTTACAATTGTGGAAGAGAAGGATACCAAAGTCTGCTCATTTTTTACCGATACGAGAGACTTATACGCTTGAACGTCTTGCTAGTATGTATATAAACGAGATTGTAAGATTGCATGGTATGCCAGTATCCATAGTGTGAGACCCCAGATTTTATAAATAAAGATTTAAACTTCTCAAAATATTTTTTTGAATATTAAGGTGTGGATTTGAGATAATGTTATAGTTGTGGGTAATATTTACAAATTTTACAAAGTATGCAAGTTGTCATATTATATTCGATTCGTCGGAGAATTTTCGGTTTAGCAGAGAATATTCGTACAACGGCTCAATCATTGGTGGACCCCATAACAGAATTATTGTCGGATTGAGAAAACGACAAAAATATTTTATTGAAAATAACGACGGAAGTTTTACCATTATCTTGTTGAACTACTCGGTAGTAAAAAATAAAGATGTCTGGCGTGGTTGCGTAATAGCACTACGGTATTGATTATTAATGTTTACGTGAGAAGTCACTCGGTTTTGTTCAATTATTGCTATATAGTAATTGTTGCATAGTATCTCACGTTATTTGATTCAATTATTGTCGATATTTTATATATTATTAAATCAATAATTGAAATGACGGAGTTATTAATATTGTAAATTGCAATATTAACGATGTCTAGAAGTTCTGCCAAGAAGAGGTTTGGTCACCTAATTGCGCGCCAATAGGGAGAAATCCTTATCGGAAAGCCCTCTCTTTCCTGGGAACGACCTGGTCGATTAATATTGTGAATTATAATAATGATGATAAATGTTGTTAAAAATATTGAGGGAATTTTTTTTGAAGTAATTGATTTTGCTTATTTTATGGACCCCCACTTATTTTTTATTTTTTTTTCAAATTAATCGGTAGAAAGTTATTTAGTGCATATATATATATATATAAATTTCGTAATATGCGTGGCAATGGTTAGCATTTTGGTTCACGTGGAGATGTAATCTAGTTAATTATTAAAAGTTAACAAGTATTTATATTTAGAAGCTTCATGGAATGGTTATATATTATATATAAGTTATAATATTAGTAATCAAGCTCCTGCACCATGCATGATTCACATTCACGGATTTATATATATTAAAAGCTCACTTGTAGAAGAAAATTTGAATTGGGGGGTGGTTATTGCTTTACTAGGAGGGATTGTATATTTTATAATTTAAGTGTGTGCATATGATGTGCCGTGTATGTGTGGTATGAGATTTTGGTGGGGAAAGGAATTATATGTTTTAAAATGTAAGAGATTTTGGTGGGTGGTGGATTGTATTATATATATTTACATGATTTGATAATGGTGGGGAAATGATCTGAACACGGGAGGGTGGAAAATTAAAATGGGGTATATATATAAAGTAGTGGCCAACATGTTGTATATATATATATATATATATATATATATATATATATATATAAGTTGTCGTTAATTTGAGGGAATTCACATGTGGATGATTAAGTTAAATACGAAACAATTTTCCTTTCTCCCGACTCGACAATTATTTAAATGCGAATTCTTCTTTATCTGCAGTCCCAATAGTATCCTTGAATTCTCCTATAAATAAAGCTCATTCCTTCATTATTTCTTATAAATTCACTAAAACTCTATAGAGAAAAATTATAGAGAGAAAAGAAGAAAAGATTTACAACTTCTTAACTACTCTTATATTCGGTTCTTTTTTACGATAAAGGGATATTATGTGTTGTTGTACATTGTAAGGGATATATTCTTTTGTATTCATGAAGAGAACTTACATTTATTCCATTCCTTATTATTACATTGGAATAATCTATATACTGTGATCTACCTATATACTTGGTGATATTCTTCATTTATCTTGTCTTTATTATTACATTTGGAATATCTTTATGCATCTTTATAAATTAATTCCTAGTTCCATTTAATTATTCGGTTATTACATTTGGAATATCACATGCATACTTTTTGTGGGACTGGTTCCGCCTTTATTATTATTCTATTTGGAACATCCTTGTTTGTGTTTTACACCGACTGGTTCCGTCTTTATTATTATTATGTTGGAATAACCTGTCTATGCGAAGTACCACATGCATGGTGATTTCTGTTGTTATTCCATTACTTATTATTCTGTTAGAACATCCTGTCGGTGTGAATTTCACCTGACTTGGTTCCGTTATAATTATTCTGATGGAATAATCTGTCTATACGAAGTACCGCATGCATGGTGATTTCTTTTGTTATTCCATTCGTTATTATACTCAGTTGGTTAAAATTTTGACTTCTATACTCCATGAAATTAGTGGAATATCCTTGATATTTGTATTTCATTCAGTATTTTTCATGGAAATATTCTTCTGAGCATTCTTGAATTTTACTTTACAAAGAAGTATCATGTTGACAATTTGGACGTTATTAGTTCCTGAATAACTTAATTCTTGAACTTATTTTATTGAATTCTTATATCATTGTCATCATCCTCATATTTATATTTTTTGAAAGTCATCTGTGGCCTGTAGAGCATGGATGGACTTGGTATGATTATGACCAGGGATTATTCGGTGTAATCATGACCGTAATATTATAAATGATGTGGTAAAAGTCTTCATTGGCCCGTAGTGTATTGATGGATAATTGTTGGCATGATCATGACCATTGATGAATACACAAATATCCTTGGCCCGTAGTGCATGGAATTTATGGTCGTGACCCTTATGAATATCCTTGGCCGTAGTGCAAGGATGATGTGGATTATTTATTAAGCTGAGTCTCAGCGATAAAAGTGATGAAAAACTTTTTAAATCATAAAAGATAGTAGATTTTATTCTCTATTTAACTCTTTTAATGGATTGCTTGATCCGCTGCAGTTAAACTTGATGTATATTGTATTTTATCAGTTTAACATTGTTGAAGGCTAATGATAATTTATTTTGCATTATCTTAGTCATAATATTTCTTCTTTGGGCTAGTTGAGCTCACCCTTTCTTTCACTACTATTCTCTTGAGGAAATTAACGTAATTTGGGACGAGTCGGGGAATGGAGTGATGGTCCGGATGATAGTATTAGCTAGTAGTCCTCACTATTACATTAAATAGTGTGACAATAAATGTAATGAGGACTTATTCTCGAGAGTGGATATTATCTGTAAGACAATATTTGTATTTAAACTCACAACATATGTTTTGTCGTATTTTACACGATTGTTGTATTATTAGTTTTTGTATTTGAATTTTGTACCATGTATTTGGCAACTCAAGATGGGTGATGTATACCTATTTTGGGGGGCGTCCACACATAGTTTCGATCGAGACCCAAGATTCACTTCAAGATTTTGGGTTAGTTTGCAAAAAATCTATGGGCGCGGATTACGATTTAGTTCTAAGCGTATCATCCTCGTACGGACGAACAATCGAGAGGACTATTCAAACTCTTGAAGATTTATTAAGACTCTGTGTCCTTGACTTCAAGGGAAGTTGGGACAAGTTCTTACCGTTGGTGGAGTTTTCATACAACAACAGTTATCAAGCAAGTATTGGCATGGCACCATTCGAAGCGTTGTATGGAAGAAAGTGTCGTTCTCTAGTATATTGGGATGAGGTGGGTGAAGCAACGTTGTTGGGACTGGAGTTGGTACGTATGAAAACGAAAAAGATTCAAACGATCCAACAACGTATAAAAACCTCACAAGATCGAAAAAAGAGTTATGTTGATCTTCATCGAAAGGACGTGGAATTCGATATTGGAGATCATGTGTTGTTATGTGTTGCTCTATGAAAAGGAGTTACGAGATTCGGAAAGAGGGGAAAGCTCAATCCTCGATTCATTGGCCCATTTTTAATCCTCGAACGAGTAGAAACTGTGACCTCTAGACTCACTTTACCGCCAAGTATGTCTCGTGTTCATAATGTTTTTTACATATCTATGTTACGTAAATATGTGAAAGACCCGAACCACATTATCGAGTTAGAACCGAACGAAATAGCGGAAGATTTAACATATGAGGAGGTTCCTGTTAAAATCTTGAATAAAAAGGAGCATATTCTACGCTCCAAGATTATACCTCAAGTCAAAGTTTTGTGGAGGAACCACGATGTTGAGGAAATGACCTGGGAGTTAGAGAATCTGAAATAAAGTCAAGGTATCCTTACCTCTTCGACATACCAGGTACGTACCCTAATTTCGAGGGCGAAATTTCATAAGAAGAGGAGGTTGTAAGACCCCGATTTTTTTTTTAATAGAGATTATTTTTCTATAAATATCATTTTTGAATATTATGGAATGAATTTGATATAATGTTATAGTTGTGGGTAATATTTATAAATTTTACTAAGTATGCAAGTTGTTATAAAATATTCGATTAGTCGGGGAATATCCTTTTTGTCAGAAATATTCGTACAACGGCACAATCTTTGGTGGACCCCACAATGGAATTATTGTCGGATTGAGAAAACGACAAAAATATTTTATAAATAACGGCGGAGGTGTTATTGTTAAAACTATTGAACAACCCTTTAGTAGTAAAGAAATGCGATGTCTGGCGTGGTTGCATAGTAGCACTACAGTATTGATTATTGATCTTTACGTGAGAAGTCACTCATTTATACTCAATTATTGAGTACGATGGTTGATGTATCATATCTCTCATATTATTGATTCGATTATTGTCACAATATCATCCGCATTATATGTTATATTATTAAATCAATAATTGAGATGACAAAGTTATTCATATTATTAAATTGCAATATTTACAATGTCTAGAAGTTACATCGAGGAGGTTTGGTCACCTAATTGCGGCGCGATAGGGAGAAATCCTTATTGGAAAGCCCTCTTTTCTTGGGAACAACTTCAGTTCTAAATATTGTGAGTTATAATATTAATGATGAATAAGTTCGTGTTGATTAAAGATGAATTTGATAGTTTCATTGTGTTGGGATTATTTTTGTTAGTAGAAATGGAACATCTATTAGATGATAATTGATATATGGAGGTTATATTGTTCAATCGGTATTCGGAGAAACTTTTTCGTGTGTGAGTACTATTCACGATTCTTATTCATGAGTTACTATTCATGAGTTACTATTCACGATTACTATTCATGAGTTACTTATTCACTCTATTCTTTATTCACTTTCTAGTATTGTACATTCGGGTATTTGGGTAAAATATTATTCCATGAGGAGATGTGCTAATTTTTCAGACCGTTGGTTGAAGTTATATTAGTGAATCAATATGGACCGCTAGTGGAAAGTTATAATAGTGAATCAATATGGATCGCTGGTTTAAAGTTTTAATAGTAAATCAGTATGGACCGTTGCTTTAAGTTTTAATTGTAAATCAATCTGAATCGTCCGTTTAAAAGTAAATCAATCTGGACCGTTCAGGAATTAGTTATTATTCAATCCATTCTTCTATAAATAGAAGATCATTCCTTCATTATTTCTTACGAATTCACTGAAACTCTAGAGAGAAATTATAGAGAGAAAGAAGAAGTATTCTGCTACTTCACTTCTTTGATATCCAAATGTCTTTTTACGGTGAGGGGTGTTATTCTTTTCTTATTCATGAAGAGAATTTACATTATTCCATTCTTTATTATTACGTTAGAATAACTTTTGTATCTGTGACATACCCTATACTTGGTGAAATCCTTATGTTATTCCATTCTTTATTATTACATTTGGAATATCATGTATGCATGCGTTTTCTGTGGGACTGGTTCCGTCTTTATTATTACATTGGAATAACATGTATCTGTGGACTCCTATACTTGGTGAAATACTTATGTTATTCCATTCTTTATTATTACATTGGAATATCACATACATATGCATTTCACCTGACTGGTTCCGTCTTTATTATTTCTATTGGAATAACTTTTATCGTGGACTCCCCTATACTTGGTGAAATCCTTATGTTATTCCATTCTTTATTATTACATTTGGAATATCACATCACATGCGTTTTTCAGCACGGACTGATTTCAGATTTATTATTATTATTTTAATATATCACATGCATGCGTTCTGCCGGGACTGAGTTCCATATTTATTATTCTGTTGGAATAACTGCGTGTGTTATCTATCACATTCTGGTGATTTCTTTTGTTATTCCATTCCTTATTATACTCAAATAAGGTTAAAGTTTTGACTTATACTCCATGAAATTAGTGGAATATCATTGATATTTGCGCTTCATCCAAAGATATCTTTTCATGAAAATATTCTTTTGAGCATTCTTGAATTTTACTCTCTGAAAAAGTATCATGTTGACAATTTAGACGTTATTAGTTCTGGATAAACTAATTCTTGAACTTGTTTTTATTGAATTCTTATATCATTGTCATCATCCTCATGTTTATATTTTTTAAAAGTCATCTGTGGGCACATGTAGTGCATAGATGGACTTGGTATGATTATGACGAGGAATATTCGGTATAATCATGGCCCGTAATGTTACAAATGATGTGGTAAAAGTCCTCATTGGCGTAGTGCATTGATGGACAGTTGTTGGCATGATCATGACCATTAATGAATACAATAATATCCTTGGCTCGTAGTGCATGGATAATTTGTGGTCGTGACCCTAATGAATATTCCTTGGCCGTAGTGCAGGGATGATGTGGATTATTTATTAAAATTTGAGTCTCGTGATAAAAGTGATGAAAAACTTTTAAATCATAAAATATAGTAGATTTTATTCTCTACTGACTCTTTTAATGGATTGCTTATTCCATTGCAGTTAAACTTGTTGTCTATTGTATTTTATCAGTTTAACATTGTTGAAGGCTAATGATAATTTATCCTGCATTATCTTAGTCATAATATTTCTTACTGGGCTAGTTGAGCTCACCCTTTCTTTCACTGTTCTATTCAAGAAATGAGAACGTAGCAGGGACTAATCGGGGAATGAAGTGATGGTCCAGATGATAGTATTAGTAGTCCTCACTATTCTGTTAAATAGTGTGACAATAAATGTAATGAGGACTTATTCTGAGATTGGATATTGTCTAGAAGATAATATTTGTATCAAAACTCACAGCTTTCTTGTTGTATATTAAAGATTGTATTTGTATTCTGCACCATGTATCTGGCGACCCAAGATGGGTGATGTATACCTATTTTAGGGCGTCCACAAAGATCTGAAACTCAATTGATAAACACATCGATCATCGATTATGACCTCGCACAAATCTCACATACGAAGGCAACTGTTTTCACTTTGCTCTCTGCCAGTGTATCTATTTTCTTTGCCATCACTGCCATCTGTGCCGACAACTGAGTAATAACATCTACCTCCAACACACCTGCAACCTTGGGCTGTGGCATCCGAGATGTAGGATTCTGAAAGTCTTTCGCTGCTATAGTCTCGATAAGGGTATAGGCCTCGTCATAGCTCTTCGCCCATAATGCCCCTCCTGCAACTGCATCTACAATAGGTCTCGATTGCCAACCCAATCCATTGTAAAATGTGTTTATCACCATCCGATCCAGCATACCGTGATGATGTGGACACTTCATGAAAGATCTCTTTATATCTCTCCCATGCTTCATATAAGGATTCGCCCTATTGTTGCTCAAACTGAGAGATAACCATCCTCATCTTTGCAGTCTTAGCCATTGGGAAAAACTTGGCTAAGAATTTCTGTGCTAAGTCTTTCCATGTAGTGATTGACCCTGACGGCAAAGAATGTATCTAACTTTTCGCCTTATCCCTTAATGAGAATGGGAATAGTCTAAGTCTGATAGCATCCTCCATCACACCGTTGTATCTAAATGTATCACAAATCTCGATAAAACTCAACAGGTGTTCATTCGGATCATCCGTAGTAGCACCCCCAAACTTTATCAAATTCTGCACCATTTGAATAGTGCCCGGTTTAATCTCGAAAGTATTTGCCGTTATCGCCGGTCTGACTATGCTAGACTGAAGTCTATTAATATTCGGCATGGAGTAGTCTCTTAGAGCCCGGTGCTCTTCTCTTTCTCAATCCTCTATTTTTTTGCCATACTAGTTGTAGTACTTTCTAACTGAGCTTGCAAATTTCTCCGCACACTTGCTTTCCAACCTCTTCCGTTAATGTTATCCTGCGCTGGTGTTAATTCTGAGTTGGATGATCGCGTGTGCATAAAAATCTACAAGTACCTGAAACCAAAACAAAAACAAAAAAGAGAAATGAGATAAGATTAGATTTGTCTAAGTCATACAATATGACATAAAATTGATGATAATTATTTAAATTTAAACGCCTCTCCCTGACAACGGCGCCAAAAACTTGTTGCCTCTTTTCTTAGTTCTAACAAAAGAGCTCTAACTCATGCAAGCATACATGTGTCAACAAGTAATACAGAGTAAGTAGAGTATCGTCCCACAAAGAAAGTTATTTAATTTAAAACCACTATACACCAACTAAATCACTATTTTTATATGCTTAAACTAAATATTATAATTATGAATTACTCTCTAAATGCAAATAATAACTAAAATAAGAATAATAACGAAAGATATCAAATCTGGAAATAATGGGATCCTAACTTCATTTAATACTTCATCTAATTACCACCATCATGCAAGAAAATTCACATATCACAGGAAAGTAGCCAAGAGCACTAAAATAGACATAGCCATTTTTCAATGTACTATGACCTACTTACATAGCATCCACATGTGATAGACACCATATAA
This sequence comes from Panax ginseng, assembly GCA_020205605.1. Classification (NCBI taxonomy): domain Eukaryota; kingdom Viridiplantae; phylum Streptophyta; class Magnoliopsida; order Apiales; family Araliaceae; genus Panax; species Panax ginseng. Next base: position 120,710,812 of record CM035144.1, read on the forward strand.
TCATCAATATAACCAAAATCACTATATGTCTATGTGAAACTGCAACCATATTGAATTTAAGCACAAGCCCTTATTTAACTCATACGGTGAAACAATATATGTTTATCTGGTTCACGAAATACACAAGCCATGCAAAACAGCCCCATATACGTATACTATCATGATTACAATCCATACTCGTATGTTCATTTTCAATTCCATACAAGCACCTAAAACGAATGGTGATCAGTCATTCAGGCATGCAAAACAACCATGATAGAAATTCCTTATGATATGTAAAATAGTCCAGCAATCAAGCATGCAACTAAACTACATATTAAAATCTGTTAGAATCCATAATGGAGTTTAGTTCATGACTGAACCAAAAACCATTATGGGATCAAAGCTAAATATAGCTAATAAGCAAACAAATGAAAGATGAAGGGATAGAAACGATCAAACCCAATTGCTGATTATAATCCAATATTAACGTTTAAATCCACATATAAATCTAGCAAAATAACAAGAGTTATCCACAATGATTGGAAATCCCATGAAGAATTAGAAAAGATGAAATTTAGGCTTTGTTCTACGTTGGAATCTCTCCCAGAGTGTAAACCCTAGTTCCAATATGAAAATACATAAAAAGTAATGAATGATACATCTGACACCAGTCAGAAATCGTTTTTAATTGATTACAACCCTTAAAATTAAAAGTTAAAATAAACATTTCGGTGGCGCAATATCATCACACAAGCACGCGACCTTCCTTCGTAATCCTGCATGCGGCGTAATGCCAGTTCACATGTAGCTTTCGGGTGGTGTGGCACATGCCGTGTCTTCTGACTGTATATATGCATCTTTTTGCGATCTTGATTACGTTCTGCTTCATCACTGCATCGACATGTTCTCATTGCTCACTCTTTTTGTCCATCCATGCTTAGTCTCCTGCTCCACTTGAGCCTCATGCCATGCATCCAACAGCCTCATACCATTTACATCACCAAATTATGTCATATCCTGCACTTTTACACCAAAGGAGTTTTAAGTAAATGCAATGCAAAATAACATGAAATGCAACTAAAAACACACTAAAATGTACTTGAGATAGACATAGTTCGCGTGAATTAGTATTTAATAAGTAGGTGTAAAACCCACTTATCAACTGCTTTGTGGAGTAAAATTCAAGAATGCTCAAAAGAATATTTTCATGAAAAGATCTTTGGATGAAGCGCAAAATATCAAAGATATTCCACTAATTTCATGGAGTATAAAAGCCAAAAACTTTAACCAACCTGAGTATAATAAAGAAATGAAATAACAAAAAAATCACCGGACATGCGATGAGGCCGCATGCAGAAAGTTATTCCAACATAATAATAAATAACGAAACCCGTGTCATGCGTAACGCACGTATGTGGATATTCCAACATAATAATAAATAACGGAACGGTCATGCGTAACGCATGCATAAAGATATTCCAAAAGAATAATAAATAACGGAACGGTCATGCGTAAACGCATGCATGGGATGTTCTAACAGAATAATAAAGAATGGAATAACGTAAGAATTTCACCATATGCAGCGCCAGATGCTTGCATAAGCAGTTATTCCAACATAATAATAAAGAATGGAATAAAATAAGAATATCACCAAGTATAGGGTAGTCCGCGTATATAGGTTATTCCAACAGATTAATAAAGAATGGAATAACAGAAGAATTTCACCATGTATACGGTACTTCGCATAGATAAGTTATTCCAACATAATAATAAAGAATGGAATAGTAGAAGAATTTCACCAAATATAGGGTAGTCCGCGTATACAGGTTATTCCAACATAATAATAAAAAATGGAATAACAGAAGAATTTCACCATGTATGTGGCACTTCGCATAGACAGGTTATTCCAACATAATAATAAAGAATGGAATAACAGAAGAATTTCACCACGTATAGGGTAGCAGCATGTATCTGAGTTATTCCAATGAAATAATAAATAATGGAATAATGAAGTTCTCTTCATGAATCTGAAAGAAATAATACCCTTACGAGTACAACAAATAATATCCCTTACCTTAGAAGAAACTGGATATAGGAGTAGTGAAGTAGCGAATATACTTTTCTTCTTTCTCTCTATAGTTTCTCTCTAGAGAGTTTCAAAGAATTAAGTAAAAAATAATGAAGGAATGAGCTTCTATTTATAGGAGAATGGACTGAATAGTAACTAATTCATGAACGGTCCAGATTGATTTTGTGACGCCCCCAAAATAGGTATACATCACCCATTCTGAGTTGTCAATACATGGTACATAAACAACTACAACTTTATTATTACAACGATAAAAGCTGTGAGTTTGAATACAAATATTATCTTCTGAACAATATCTATACTCAAATAAATCCTCATTATATTTATTGATACATTATTTTACAAAATGGTGAGGACTACTAAACAACTCTCTCTAGAACCTTCATTCCATACCTCAGGCTCGTACTTTCATTATATTCTCGCCTCCTAAGAAAAAAATGGAACAAAAAAGGAAAAGGGTGAGCTCAACTAGCCCAAGAAAAGAATGTTATGACTAAGATAATATACAATAAATTATCATTAGTCTTCAACGAGGAAAAAATCTAATAGAATACAATAGACAACAAGTTTTAAATCAATATTACATGAATGAAATAATAATTCATTAGAAGAGTTAAGTAGAGAATGCAAACTACTATCTTACATATATGAATTTAAAAGTTCATCGTCTATCTTTTATCCTCAGAACATCAATCAATATATATCTGGAATCAAATATTCATCTTTGCACTACAGAGCCAAAGATATTCATCGATTAGTCATGTTCATCTAAAAACACCTGCTCATCTTTTGCACTACGGGCCAAAGATATTCATCGAAATCATTCATCTTTGTACTACTACGCCAAAGATATTCAATAATATCAACATTTAAGGCCGAGGATGATGAAAAATATTTTTAAAAACGAATCCAAAGAAACAAAATGATGAAGGATTAAGGATTAGGGATTACGTACTTTGTTTTATCCATGTCCAAAATACCTCAAAAATAATTATAGTGGTGTAAAATTCAAGAATGATCAAAACATGGATACAATCAAAGCTAGTATCCACAATAGATATTTTAGACTTAAAAGGGAAAATTTTCATTTTTAGATGAATAGTCTTAGTATTAAGTGAATAATTGTCGTATCGTGAATAAAGTGTCGTATCATGAATAAGTAACTCAGACACCAAAAGTTCCAAATTTGTTAAAAACTTTAGATCAATATTTCAACATAATGATATTGAAGAAATAATATCATTACTGAAAAAAAATATCTCTTACCTCACAAAGACAAGATTACTAGTTGAAACAGGATATAAAGCATGACTTGAACTTGCACCGTATAGCAATACTCAAAATACTCACAAGAATAAACTCGATAATATAGAGAGAAAACTTGATTTACGTGTGATTTTCAATTCTAACCTAAGCACCCTATTTATAGGAAAATGCTTAGAACACCAAAGTAGAAAATTTAATATAATATAAATATATATAAAAATTTTCCTGCGCACACTCTTATAAACTGAAATCAGCTCATTTCAACAACCAACCAAGCCCACCAAACATACCAAAAACGTTTTTCTAATTTAAATTATTTTAAACTTCCAAAAATCAATTATTTCGGAGCTTGGGAACTTCAATAATTCATAATAAATAGCCCTTTTATCAGAAAATTCGAATCTCGCGAGTTTTTATAGGAAATCCAATTCTATACAACTTTACAGAAGAAAGTTTTTCCAAATTCCAAACAGAAATTGACCGAAATCCATAAACGGGCGATTTTACAAGCTATAATAAAATTTTAGTCAAGAAATAGGGTCCACCGACACATAAAACATGCTTTAAATATTTTTGGTAACAAAAATACTCCTCCTCCACATATACTCATATATCCCATATTTATCGTAAAAATAACATTATTATTATATTATTAAAATATAATAATATATTTAAATGAATTATTTTATCGGAAAAAGATAAAATTTTAATTTTTAACAATTGTCACATTAAAAATTTTCTCCATCTATATCCACATAAAATCAATATTGTCCTCATATATGAATCAATAATTAATTATTCACAAATAATATTACGTAATCACAATATTGACAACCAGTGCGCGGTTCTTGGGAAGAGGGGCTTTCCAATAAGAATTTCTCCTTCTTGGCCCAAGCAATTAGGTAACCAAACCTCTCCTTGAGATGTAACTTTCTAGACATTGCCAATAATGTTATCTAATAATATTATTCGGATAATATGAATTATTGCTTCGATAATGAAAAATACTGTAATGACAATTATTGAAACAACAAAGAATATAAAATATCAACGCAAAGAATTACTAAATCAATAAAATCTTTGAGCGATAATTCTGTAACCATTATTGAGTAAGGCCTTCTTTACGTAGAGAATCAATAATTGGTGCAATCTGGGTAATCTTGTGTTTTAACCACCGAGTATTTTAACGGTGATTAATTGGTAATAACTACGCCAGTTATTTTTAAATAACTTATATTTGTCGTTTTTCTTCATCCAATCGCTTTTTCGTTATGGGGCCCACATTATGCATTTGTCGATAAATGCGAATATTCCCGAACAATACGAATATTCCACGACCAAACGAATATTTCCGACAACAATGAATATTTTATAACCACTTGCTTTATTTGAAATATTTGCGTATTTTACCCATAACTATCCACATTAATCAAATCAACCCTTACTATTTCAAAATAATAAATAGAGAAAATAAAATTTCATTAATAATAAGTTGGGGTCTTACAACCTCCCCTCCTTATGAAATTTTGTCCTCGAAATTGACGTACGTACCTGGTGTTTCGAAAAAGGTGAGGATACTTCGCTTTCTTTTTCGTTTTCAATTCCCAGGTCATTTCCTCTATAGCATGGTTCCTCCACAAAACTTTAACTTGTGGTATGACCTTTGTGCGTAGAACATGCTCCTTCCTATCCAAAATCTTGACATGTACCTCTTAGTACGTTAAGTCTTGGCTATCTCGTCTGGGTTCAACTCTATAACGTGGTTCGGTCTTTCACATATTTGAAATACAGAGATATGTGAAACACATTATGAACACGAGACATACTCGAGAGGTAACGCGAGTCTATAGGCTACATTTCCTACTAGGTCAAGAATTTGAAATGGACCAATAAATCGTGGATTGAGTTTTCCTCTTTCCCAAATCTTGTAACTCCCTTCCATGGAGCAACTTCATGACAATACATGATCCCCATACTAAATTCCACGTCTTTTCGATGAAGATCCGCATAACTCTTTTGTCGATCTTGTCTTGCCGTTTGTATCGTTGTCGAATAATTTGGATCTTTTTCGGTAGTCATATCGTACTTAACTCGGGTCCCAACAATGTTGTTTCACCCACCTCATCCCAACATATTGGAGAGTGACACTTTCATCCATATAATGCTTCAAATGGAGCCACACCTATACTTGCCTTATATAAACCGTTGTTGTAGGAGAATTCCACCAATGGTAAATACTTATCCTAATCGCCCTTGAAGTCTAGGACACGAGTCTTAATAGATCTTCAAGAGTTTGAATAATCCTCTCTGATTGTCCGTCTGCTTTTTCGGGATGGTATGCGAAGGCAATCGAATCGTAAATCCGTGCCCATATAGCTTTTTGCAAGCAAACCCAAAATCTTGAAGTGAATCTTGAGTCACGATCCAAAACTATGGATCTTGGCATGCCATGCAAGCTTACAATCTCATTTACATATATACTAGCAAGGCGTTCGAGGAATAAATCTCCGTGTCGGCAAGAAATGAGCAGAACTTGGTTAATCTATCATGAATAACCCAAATAGCATTGATGCCTTGAAAACCGTAGGAAGACCCGTGAATGAAATCCATGGTAATGTGTTCCCACTTCCATTTTGGAATCTCAAGTGGTTGCAACGGACCCTTAGGTACTAGATGCTCCGCTTTACACGTTGACAAGTTAAACACATCGAGATAAACTTTGCAATCTCTCTCTTCATATTGTTCCACCAAAATGTATGTCAAGATCACGATACATTTTGGTACTTCCAAGATGGATTGCAAATGGTGTATTGTGTGCCTCCATCATAATCTTGTACTTCAAATCGAGTCGTTAGGGACACAAAAGTGCGGAGTGGACTCAAAGTATTCCTTCTTCATCAATGCTCACTTAGGAATAGTACCTTCTTGTACTTTCTTCTTCATACGTCATCGACTCCGGTCGATGGCTTGAGCAACCTTAACTTTTTCTATTAAAGTTGGCTCTGTCGTATACTTGACATCATCGCACTCATTCCTGCGTATGATCTTCTACTCAACGCATCAATTTACCACGTTAAACTTTTCAGGATGGTATTGAATAGTGTGATCGTAGTCTTTCAATAGCTCGAGCCAACGTCATTTTGCCAGCGTGTTGAGTTCTTTTGAGTGAAGAAATATTTAAGGCTTTTATGGTGCGAATATATCTCCACTTTCTCCCCATATAGATAGTGCCTCCATATCTTTAACAGCGAAAACAGTTGCGCTAACTCTGCATCATGAGTAGGATAATTCCTCTCATATTCTTTAAGTTGTTGCGAGGCATAGGCTATGACTTTCCCACGTTGCATGAGAACACATCCTAACCCTTTGCACTCGAAGCATCATTTGTAGATAACAAATCCATCCAAACCGGATGGTATTGTTAGAGCACAGTGCGAAATGAGTCTCTCTTGAGCTCTTGGAAACTCGTCTCGCGTTCCTCGCTCCATACTCGAATTTTATATCTTTCCGAAGTCACCGAGTTAATGGAGTAGCGATTCGAGAAAATCCTTCCACGAATCTCCGATAATAACCATTAAGACGAAAAAGCTAAGTATTTGGTCCACCGAAACAGTTGCTCCCACTTTGTATTGTTTCAATCTTGGCGGTTTCACGGATACTCCATGTTTCGACACCACGTGCCCAAGGAATGCTACTTCTTCAAGCCGAACTCGCATTTCTTCAATTTGGCATATAGTTTGTTTTCACGAAGCCTTTGGAGTACCGAACTTCAAATGGTGCTCATGATCTTCACGACCTTTGGAATATATGATGATGTCATCAATAAAGACAACAAAGAACTGATCCAAATATTCCTTGAATACTCGGTTCATCATATCCATGAAAGCCGCAGGGAGCATTAGTCAATCCAAAAAGACATGACTAAGAATTCATAATGCCCATCTGCGAAGTTACAAGGCGTCTTTGGAATATCCTCAGTTCTAATCTTCAGGTGATGATATCCAGAACGAAGATCGATCTTTGAAAAGAATTGTGCTTCTTGCAACTTGTCAAACAAGTCATCAATACGAGGTAGATGATACCTATTCTTGATGGTGACATGGTTCAATTCTCGATAGTCAATACAAAGTCGCATCTTACCATCTTTCTTCTTTACGAATAAAACAGGGCACCCCAGGAGATGTACTAGGGATCTATGAAACCGGAGTGTCCAACAACTCCTGCAGTTGGACCTTTAACTCCCTCGAAGTTCAATAGAGCCATTCGATATGGGGTTTTAGAAATGGGCTTTATGCGGGTTTAAGATCAATAAAGAATTCAACTTCACGTTACGGGGTAGAGCCAGGGAAGTTCTTGAGAAATCGTCGGAAAGTCAATAACAACGGGAATATTATTCAAATTTGGCGTGTCTTTATTCAAATCCATAACATGGGCTAATAAAGCTTGACATCCGTTTTTCAATAAGCGAATAGCTTTATGATTAGATATAGCGGTGATTGATTTTAATGGTTTAGTTGCTTGAATTAAATAACAACGAGTTGTTTAGGAATATGAAAGCTAACAACCTTACGAAAACAATCAATTTTGGCATGATGAGTAGTTAACCAATCAATCCCTAAAATCACATCAAAAGCAAGTATCTTTAAAGAGATAAGGTCAACAGGTAAGGTGATTGAATCAAACAAGATTTATAAAAAGTTGATGTGATGAAAGTTTCTCCTAACGGAGTTTCCACAGATAGTTCAAAGTCTAATTTCTCCGGAGTTAAGTTTAAACGTTGAGCACAAGTAGGAGAGATAAATGAATGGGTAGCACCGGTATCAAGTAAGGTATAAACTTCATGAAGAATTTATAAATAGCTTACCCGTGATCACCTCATTTGGGTTCTCGCATTTTAACCAATCCACAACAAACGCTCTTCCGAGAACCGTTGACTTTGACTTTTTGGGACGATCTTTTGAGTCACCGTCCTCATTTGAACTAGGTTTATTCACTGCATAATCTCGAGCTATATGTCCTTCCTTTCCACAATTATAGCATACCTTGAATGTTGTGGGCGATTGGGACCGATATGTCCCTCTTTCCGCATTTATAGCATATAATGGGTGGTCGCGTTCTCCTCCCTTAGAACCTGTTCTTCTTGCAAGTGACTGTCGTCTTCACATGGTGGTTGTTAAATCTCCTCTTTTTAAAATCTCCTCTGACTCGCTTCTTCTATTTTCATGGCCATGATTACCACCAGAGTGGTTACCATTTTTGTCTGTCTTTTCTTTCTCCATTTGTTATCGTTGTTTTGTTGGCTTCTTATCTCCTAGATGATCCTGATTGTGGTCCCTCGGTTGGCCGTATTTCGTTATCTCGCTCTAATAATTGAGCCTGTTTACAACATCCTGAATAGAGAAAAATTTATGAGAAATGAGATATTATCGTATCTTTGGGTTTCAAACCTCTCGAAACATCCGCGTCATCGTTCCTCATTCTCCACCAAATGAGGTGCGAACCTCGATAACTCTGCAAACTTTGCCTCGTCTTTGAGACATCGTCCATGTTGTTTTGTTCTAATCGATAAACTCCACTTCCTTCATATATACGTAACACTTTCGGAAAAGTATTTGTCATTAAATAGTTTCAAACGTCTCCCAAGACATCTTAAGTCTGCGGTGGATGGAGTGCGCTTCACGACTCCCACCAAAGAATCCTTTCGCCATGGAACATAAAGGTGGCGAATGGAACCTTCTGTTCCTCCGTGCATCCCAAGACATCGAATATCTTGGTAATTTTCTTGACCCATGTTTCCGCCGTGATCGGATCTGGCTTTCCCTTAAATTCGGTGGTCCCAACTCTTTGAAGCTGCTTATGAATGTGACAACCCGTGAATTGATATCATTTCCTCCTGTATTTTGAACACGAGTCTCCTCGTGCGATTTTGCATGAGCTCAAAAGCTTCTAAACATCCCTCGTTCATCATTTGCTTTCAAATTGGTGTTGTTCACGGGAGAACATTCTTCTAGCTTGTTGCACGTTCTCCTCGTTGAGTAGTCACAGGCGTCTCCACGGTCTCATTTCCACCATTAATATTCTCGATTCGACATTCTCAATCATGTAATGCGTAAGCGCGCAGACGAGGGATATTCCAAAAGAATAATAAATAACGGAACCGGTCGTGCGTAAGCGCTACGAGACATGATGTTTCAACAGAATAATAAAGAATGGAATAACAGAAGAATTTCACCATGTATGCGGTACTTCGCATAAATAGGTTATTCCAACATAATAATAAAGAATGGAATAAAATAAGAATATCACCAAGTATAGGGTAGTCCGTGTATATAGGTTATTCCAACAGAATAATAAAGAATGAAATAACAGAAGAATTTCACCATGTATACGGTACTTGCATGCATGGTGTTATTCCAACATAATAATAAAGAATGGAATAATAGAAGAATTTCACCAAATATAGGGTGATACTAGCATTATCTGAAGTTATTCCAACATAATAATAAGAATCGAATAACAGAAGACTTTCACCATGTATGCGGCACTTCGCATAGACAGGTTATTCCAACATAATAATAAAGAATGGAATAACAAAAGAATTTCACCACGTATAGGGTAGCTAGCGTATCTGAGTTATTCAATGAAATAATAAATAATGGAATAATGAAGTTCTCTTCATGAATCTGAAAGAAATAATACCCTTACGAGTACAACAAATAATATCCCTTACCTTAGAAAAACCGGATATAGGAGTAGTGAAGTAGCGAATACTTTTCTTCTTTCTCTCTATAGTTTCTCTCTAGAGAGTTCGATGAATTAAGTAAAAAATAATGAAGGAATGAGCTTTTATTTAAAGGAGAATGGACCGAATAACTTAACTAATTCATGAACGGTCCAGATTGATTTTGTGGCCCCCCAAAATAGGTATACATCACCCATTACGAGTTGTCGATACATGGTACGAAACAACTACAACTTTATTATTACAACGATAAAGCGTGAGTTTGAATACAAATATTATCTTCTAGACAATATCTATACTCAAATAAATCCTCATCATATTTATTGATACATTATTTTACAAAAATGGTGAGGACTACTAAACAACTCTCTCTAGAACCTTCATTCCATACCCCAGGCTACGTCTTTCTTTATATTCTAGCCTCACGAGAAGAAAAATGGAACAAAAGGAAAAGGGTGAGCTCAACTAGCCCGATAAAAGAATATTATGACTAAGATAATATACAATAAATTATCATTAGTCTTCAACGAGGAAAAAAATCTAATAGAATACAATAGACCACAAGTTTTAAATCAATATTACATGCTGAAATAATAATTCATTAGAAGAGTTAAGTAGAGAATGCAAACTACTATCTTACATATATGAATTTAAAAGTTCATCGTCTATCTTTTATCCCTGTAACATCAATCAATATATATCCGGAATCAAATATTCATCTTTTGCACTACTGGGCCAAAGATATTCATCGATTAGTCATGTTCATCTAAAACACTGTTCATCTTTTGCTACTGGGCCAAAGATATTCATCGAAATCATTCATCTTTGCACTACGGGCAAAGATATTCAATAATATCATCATTTAAGGTAGAGAATGATGAAAAATATTTTTAAAGAAATGAATCCGATGAAACAAAATGACAAGGATTAAGGATTAGGGATTAGTACTTTGTTTTATCCATGTCCAAAATACCTCAAAAATAATTATAGTGGTGTAAAATTCAAGAATGATCAAAACATGGATACAATCAAAGCTAGTATCCACAATAGATATTTTAGACGAAAAGGGAAAATTTTCATTTTTTCGATGAATAGTGTAAATGATTCGTGAATAATGTCAGATATCGTGAATAGTCTTGCATATCGTGAATAATAACTCGACACCAAAAGTTCTAAATTTGTTAAAACTTGGATCAATATTTGAAAGATAATGATATTGAAGAAATAATATCATTACGAAAAAAAATATCTCTTACCTCACAAAAAGGCGATTTCTTAGTTGAAACAGGATATAAAGGCTATGACTTGAACTTGCATTAGTATAGCAATACTCAAAATATACTCAAAATACTCACAAGAATAAACTCGATAATATAGAGAGAAAACTTGATTTACCGGTGTGATTTTCAATTCTAACCTAAGCACCTATTTATAGGAAAATCTTTAGAACACGAAATAGAAAATTTAATATAATATAAATATATATAAAATTTTTCTACCTTTTACACTCTTATAAAGCTGAAATCAGCTCATTTCAACAACCAACCAAGCCCACCAAACATACCAAAAACGTTTTCTAATTTAAATTATTTTAAACTTCCAAAATCAATTATTTGAACTTGGGAACTTCATAATTCATAATAAATAGCCCTTTTTTATCGGAAAATTGAATCTCGAGAGTTTTATAGAAATCCAATTCTCTACAACTTTGCTGAGAAAGTTTTTCCAAATTCCAAGCGAAAAATTGACCAAAATCCATAAGCAGGCGATTTTACAAGCTATAATCAAATTTCGATCGAGAAATAGGGTCCAATTGAATTACATAAAACATGCTTTAAATATTTTTGGTAACAAAAATACTCCTCCTCCACATATACTCATATATCCCATATTTATCATAAAAATATCATTATTATTATATTATTAAAATATAATAATATATTTAAATGAATTATTTTATCGGAAAAAGATAAAATTTTAATTTTTAACAATTGTCACATTAAAATTTTCTCCATCTATATCCACATAAAATTAATATTTTCCTCATCATATGAATCAATAATTAATTATTCACAAATAATATTACGAATCACAATATTGACAACCAGGCGGTTCAGGAAGGGGGCTTTCAATAAAATTTCTCCTTCTTGGCAGCTTGATTAAGTGACCAAACCTCTCCTTGAGCGTAACTTTCTAGACATTGCCAATAATGTTATCTAATAATATTATTAGGATAATATGAATTATTAGCTTCGATAATGAAAAATATTGTGTAATGAAAATTATTGAAACAACAATGAATATAAAATATCAACGCAAAGAATTACTAAATCAATAAAATACTCGAGCGATAATTCATGTAACCATTATTGAGTAGTGCCTTCTTTACGTAAGAATCAATAATTGGTGCAATCTGGTGTCTTCTTGTTTTTAACCATAGAGTATTTTAACAAGTATTAATTCAGTAATAACTACGTCGTTATTTTTAAACAACTTATATTTGTCGTTTTCTTCATTCAATCGCTTTTCGTTATGGGGCCCACACATGGTCATGCGCAGTAAATATTTAATATTCTAGAAGCGGATCACGAATATTCCACGACCAAACGAATATTCTTTGACAATAATGAATATTTTATAACCACTTGTTTATTTGAAATATTTGCGTATTTTACCCATAACTATCCACATTAATCAAATCAACCCTTACTATTTCAAAATAATAAATAGAAAAATAAAATTTCATTAATAATAAGTTGGGGTCTTACTGATTTACTTTTAAACGGACGGTCCATATTGATTTACTATGCATTATTAATAAAATATTCTAATAAAACAAAATCTTTTAAATAAAATATAATATATTCTATTTATAGTCTAATAAAATAAATAACTTTATAAAAGTATTACATTTATATAAAAAAGATTTTACTATGCAAAACACTATCGCAGTCTTATATGAAAACACTATGCATAATAAAATATAATATATTCTAATTATTGTCTAATAAAACAAATAACTTTATAAAAGTATTTTATTTTATATAAAAAGATTTTACTATACAAAACACTATGTCAGTACTATACAAACACTATGCATAATAAAATATAATATATTCTAATTATTGTCTAATAAAATAAATAATTTTATAAAAGTATACTGCTTTTATATAAAAAGATTTTACTATGCAAAAACACTTATGCATAATAGAATATAATATATTCTATTTATAGTCCAATAAAATAAATAACTTTATAAAAGTATTCTGTTTTATATAAAAAGTTTTTCTGTTTTATTAAATTAATAATACTAATAAAACAAAATTTATATATATAAACTTCCGTGACTTCATAAAAAGACACCTCAATATATTTAACAACATTTATCATCATTATTATAATTCATAATATTAATCGACCAGGTCGTTCCTAGGAAAGAGGGGGCTTTCCAATAAGAATTTTTCCCTATTGGCGCGCAATTAAGTGACCAAACCTCTCCATGGCAGAACTTCTAGACATCGTTAATATTGCAAATAATAATATTAATAACTCTGCCATCTCAATTATTGATTTAATAATATATAAAATATCGACAATAATTGAATCAAATAACGTGAGATCTTATGCAACAATTCTTTGAAGCAATAATTGAACAAAAACTGGTGACTTCTCACGTAAGCATCAATAATCAATCTTGTGTCTTTCTTATCGCGACCACGCGTATTCATCAGACTTTTAACAATCGGTGTTTTAACAGTTAATGGTAAAACATCCGCCGTTATTTTCATAAAATTTTTTTTGTCGTTTTCTCAATCCGACAATAATTCCGTTGTGGGGTCACCAATGATTGTGTCGTCGTACGGATTTTCCCGATAAAAAGAATATTCCCCAACCAAACGAATATTTTATAACAACTTGCATACTTTGCAAAAATTTTAAATATCACCCATAACTTATAACATTATATCAAATCCACACCATAATATTCAAAAAAATATTTTGAGAAATTTAAATGTTTATTCATAAAATCTGGGGTCTCACAGAAGATAGTAGATATCATGCTTTACTTGACTCTTTTAATGAATTGCTTGTTCCGCTGCAGTTAAACTTGATGTCTTTTATATTTTATCAGTTTAACATTTTTGAAGGCTAATGATAATTTATTACGCATTATCTTAGTCATAATATTTCTTCTTGGGCTAGTTGAGCTCACCTTTTCTTTCACTTTATTCTCTTCGTGAAATGAGAATATAAATTTGAGACGAGTCTCAGGAGCGGAGTGACCAGTCCGGATGATAAGATTAGTAGTCCTCACTATTACATTAAATAGTGTGACAATAAATATAATGAGGACTCCTTTAAGTGTGGATATTGTCTAGATGACAATATTCTTATTAAAACTCTCGGTATGTTTTGTCGTATTTTTTTTACGACGTTTGTATAATTAAGTTGTATTTGTATTTTGTACCATGTGTCCGACGACTCAAGATGGGTGATGTGTACCTATTTTTGGGGCGTCACGGTTGGTATCAAAGCTTGGGATATGATCCCCGGTTTGAGATGTGAGATAAGAACTAGGAAGGAGAGGCGGAAATTCCTTCGCATTAGTATGACTTCTACCTAAGTTTATTTGGTATTTAATTAAATACCGTAATTGAGTATAAGGATAATATGTGATATGTTAATTAACTCTTATTTTGTGACAAAGAACAGAATGGCATCCGAAAATCTTTGAGATAAGCAATGAAGCACATGGGAGCGTTGATTCAATTTCAAGCAAAAGGTAACGACCAACAACACGATAATAATCATCTACCGGCTTGGCAACGACCATCGGAACAATGATAACCATCGTGGGGGAAATTATCATGCCAAGAATGGTAACTACTTCGGTGGTAATCATGGCCAAGATAATAGAAGTGAAAATTTCAAGAAGAGAAGGTCATTTAGCTCAATTTTGTCGTGCACCAAAGTCAAGTCCAGCTGGGATGGTGGCACCAAAGGCGGATACGGACAAAAAAAAGTCGGTGGTTTCAGGAAGAGCATTTTTTGTGACTTCTCAAAAAGAGTAACCCGAACGAAGTTAGCACGGGTTAGTTAATTATAAATTTTTGCAAAGTATATACCTTATTAGATACCGGTTCTACCCATTCTTTTATCTCTTTTGCTTGCGTTCAACGTTTAAATTTGACCCTAGAGAAGTTAGACTTTGACTTATCGGTTGAAGCTCCGTTAGGAGAAACATTCATTACATGTGTTATCCAAGTCTTGGATGAGAGTCACAGTTTTGAATGATATTTCTATTGTTAATAATTTCCTGATGTATTCTTGAAGACTTCTTAGCCTACTTAGAGCGTGAAATCGAATTTTGTATTGACCCCAGTACAAAACCCATTTCTAAAGTCCTCAAATATTTTTCTTCACCCACAACGAACGTAACGTGCGCCAAAGACGTTGGCTCGAGCTATTGAAGATTACGATCATACCATTCAATATCATCGTGAAAGAGAGAACGTGGTAGTTGACGCGTTGAGTAGAAGATCGTATGCGTTTACGAGTGCGATGTTGTTAACACAAAAACCCATTTCGTATAACTTACAAATGATGAAGATAGAGTTAAAGACTCTAAGGACCAATGTGATGATATCAAATATACGAGTAGAATCGACTTTAATCGATAAAGTTAAAGCCGCTTAAACTACACACCTGGAGCTGATGAATGTGAAGAAGAAGGTTCAAGAAGGCGTTATCTCAACCCTCGATTTTATTGGCCCATTTGAAATCCTTGATCGAGTAGTAAACAATAACCTATAGACTCGTTTTACCGCCAAATATGTTGCGTGTTCATAACATTTATCACGTACCGATGTTATGTAAATATGTGGACAACCCGAACCACATTATTGATTTAGAACCGAATGAGATAGCGGAAGATTTAACGTATGAGGAAATACGTGTTAAAATCTTAAAAAAGAAGGATCGTAATCAACACTCAAAGGTTATACCTCAAGAGTTAGAATTTGAAAAGAAGTCGAGGTATCCTCACCTCTTCGGCATACCAGGTACGTACGTAAATTTTGAGGGTGAAATTTCATAAGGAGGGGAGATTGTAAAACTCCAAATTTTACGAATAAAGATTTAATTTTCTCGAAATATTTTTTTTAATATTATGGTGTGGATTTGAGATAATGTTATAGTTGTGGGTAGTATTTATAAATTTTGCAAATTATGAAAGTTGTTATATAATATTCGATTGGTTGGGGAATATTCTTTTTGTCAGAGAATATCCGTACGACGGTACAATCATTGGTGGACCCCATAACGGAATTATTGTCGGATTGAGAAAACAACAAAAAATATTTTTATGAAAATAACGGCAGAAGTTTTACTGTTAAAACTATTGAACTACTCCTTTAGTAAAAGAAAATGCGATGTCGTGTGGTTGCATAAGTAGTACACGGTATTGATTATTGATGCTTACGTGAGAAGTCACCGGTTTTGTTCAATTATTGCTACAAATAATTGTTTGCATAGTATCTCACGTTATTTGATTCAATTATTGTCGATATTTTATATATTATTAAATAATTAATTGAGACGACGAAGTTATTAATATTATTATTTGCAATATTAACGATGTCTAAAAGTTCTGCCAAAGAGAGGTTTAGTCACCTAATTATTGGCGCTTAATAGAGAGAAATCCTTATTAAAAGCCCCTCTTTTCCGGGAACGACATTGGTCGATTAATATTGTAAATTATAATAATGATGATAAATGTTGTTAAATATATTCAGTGTCTTTTTTATGAAGTCGCTGAAGTTTATATATATATATTATATATAAATTTTGTTTTATTAGTATTGTTAATGTAATAAAATGAAAAAACTTTTTATATAAAATAGAATACTTTTATAAAGTTATTTATTTTATTAGATAATAATTATAATATAATATATTTTATTATGTAGTGTTTTGCATAGTAAAATCTTTTTATATAAAATAGAATACTTTTATAAAGTTATTTGTTTTATTAGACAATAATTAGAATATAATATATTTTATTATGCAAAGTGTTTGCATAGTGTCTGCATAGTGTTTGCATAGTAAAATCTTTTTATATAAAATAGAATACTTTTATAAAGTTATTTATTTTATTAAATTTTAAATAATATATATATATATATATATATTATAAATAGAATATATTATATTTTATTGCATAATATCTTTTCTATTTTTCCTATAAATAGGATGCTTAGTTAGAATTGAAAATCACACCAGAAGTTTAGAGAATTCTCTTTCTATAATCTTGAGCGTATTTCTTTAAAGTTTAAGAAAGCTTTGAGCGTAGTGCAAGCTTTCTTCGAGTATATCCTCGCTTTACTAGTCGGAATACTCTTTTTTCTAAGGTAAGGGGTATTATTTCTTTTGTATTCATGAAGAGAGCTATTGTTATTCCATTTCTTATTATTACATTGGAATAACTTTTATATCGTGGACTCTTGTATACATGGTGAAATTCTTCTGTTATTTCATTCTTTATTATTATGTTGGAATAACTTTTATCTACATGAAAGTACCGCATACATGGTAAAAATTCTTCTATTATTCCATTCTTTATTATTCTATTGGAATAACTTTTTCACATCACAATCTGGTATACATGGTTAAATTCTTACATTATTCCATTCTTTATTATTACATTTGAATATCACATGCATGCATTTTATTACGCGTGACTTTGGTTCCATTCTTTATTATTTTGTTGGAATATCCTCGTGCGCATGCGGTTTACGGCATGACACAGTTCTATTATTTATTATTTTGTTTGAATAACATGTATATGCGGTCTATCGCATGCATGATGATTTCATTGTTATTCCATTCTTTATTATTACATTGGAATATTACGTCGGTCTGAAATTTACTTTGACACAGTTCCGGTTCTTTATTATTCTATCGGAATATCACATGCGTGAGTTTCGCATGACTGGTTCCATTCTTTATTATTACATTTGGGAATAACACATGCATGCGATTTATCACACGCGTAGTGAATTCTTACGTTATTCTATTCTTTATTATTCTGCTGGAATAACTTTATGCGTGTGGATTACCACATGTATGGTGAATGATCCTTTGTATTCATTTCTTATTAAATTATGGAAATGATGCGGCTACGTGGATTACTGCGTGGCGGCGAAAATCCATTTGCGAGTTTCATATATTCTATTATACACGGTTGGTTAAAGCTTTGGCTTCTATATTCCTTGAAATTAGTGGAATATCCGGGGATATTTGCGCTTTCATCTAGTATCTTTTCGTGGAAATATTCTTACGAGCATTCTTGAATTTTTCTCCACAGCGATATCATGTTGACAATTTGGACATTATTGAGTTCGGGATAAATTAACTTATAAATCTTTAAAATTTATTCTTGAACTTGTTTTATTGAATTATTATGTCATTGTCATGATGAGTTAAGTTGGTTATTATGTGAAAACATGAATGTTTATTAGAAATCACAAAGGGTTGAAAATTAGATTTTGGTAAAAATGGAATATGAAATTCAATTGACCATATCTCCTATTATATTTTGAATTTTTGAGTGTGGTCAAATTTTAGATCTATGAGTTTTCTAACTTATCCAAGTGGAATCAACTTGGAAAAGGTGTTGTAGATTTTAAGTATGGGTGATTTTAAGAAAGGAGTCAAAAAGCGCAAAAGTAAAAAAAGCTCTTTGCCGAGAAATTTAAATGGGCATTTTCGGTTACTTAATTTGTGAGAAAAAATTAAGCCCTTTTGGGACATGGAAATATATGGTATAAAGTACCTCCTGTCCAAAAATGAGCTCATTCCGACTTAAAATAAGCAAGTTATGACCATTTCAATATTTAGATTTTTTCGATTAAAAACACTATAACCGGAGTTCTATAACTCCGATGACCATGAAATTTAAACTGGAAGCTCACGTTAACATGTGTAAGATCCTACCAAGATTTGAGAATTTCTAGAGTTAAACTTGAGGTAGCTAATTTCTTAAGGAATTAATTAGAAATTGATTTTTGAAAAATACTTAAGGGAGTTGAAAAATTATAAAAAAAATACTTGTTGTGTATGAAATATATGTATATATGTTTGGGCAAAGGATAGAAAAATAACAAGTTAATTTGGTAATTTTTCATGAAAATGGTTTAGTTAAGAACATATGAGTTAAATATGTTGTGTGAAGTTAAAAAATTAGTAAATAGGATTTTATGGCTTGTGAATCCTATATAAGGTATATGCAGATTTTTGATAAGGGATTTGATCATTGGTGATAAAATCTTATGAGTATGGCATTTTGAATGATTAAATGTAATTATTGGTAAAGTATAAACAATTGAAATAAATTGGTTATAAGTTTAAGAAGGTGATTAAAATATTGTTATAATATTAATAATATTAGATTATGAGTTTATTAAGTGATTGATAATATTTGGATAAATTTAAAGTCTTTAATATTTATCCTTATTTTCGTTTGATTAATGTTTATATCATTGTCATTATTCTCATGTTTATATTGTGATAAAAGTCATCTTTCTGTACGTATGCAGAGATGGACTTGGTATGATTATGACCAGGGATTATTCGGTATAATCATGATCTATAATGTTATAAATGATGTGGTAAAAGTCCTCAATGGCCTGTAGTGCATTGATGGACAGTTTTTGGTATGATTATGACTAGGGATTATTCGGTATAGTCATGACCATTGATGATCTAATGAATATCCTTGGCCCGTAGTGCAGGGATGACTCGATGATGTGATTTATTTATTAAGCTGAGTCTTAGCGATAAAAATTGATGAGAACATTTTAAATCATAGAAGATAGTAGATATCATGCTTTACTTGACTCTTTTAATGGATTGCTTGTTCTGCTGCAGTTAAATTTGATGTCTTTTGTATTTTATCAGTTTAACATTGTTGAAGGCTAATGATAATTTATTCTGCATTATCTTAGTCATAATATTTCTTACTGGGCTAGTTGAGCTCACCCTTTCTTTCACTTTATTCTCTTGAAATGAGAATATAAATTTGAGACAGTCGGGGA
This sequence comes from Panax ginseng, assembly GCA_020205605.1. Classification (NCBI taxonomy): domain Eukaryota; kingdom Viridiplantae; phylum Streptophyta; class Magnoliopsida; order Apiales; family Araliaceae; genus Panax; species Panax ginseng. The sequence continues at coordinate 120,730,985 of CM035144.1, forward strand.
ACGGAGTGATGGTCCAGATGATAGCATTAGTAGTCCTTATTATTATGTTAAATAGTGTGACAATAAATGTAATGAGGACTCCTTTGAGTGTGGATATTGTCTAGATGACAATATTTTTATTAAAACTCTCAGCTATGTTTTGTCATATTTTTTACACGACGTTTGTATAATTAAGTTGTATTTGTATTTTGTACCATGTATCTGGCGACTCAAGATGGGTGATGTATACCTATTTTTGGGGGCGTCACATTATTGGTTCCTAGATAAATTAATTCTTGAACTTGTTTTATTGAATTATTATGTCATTGTCATCATCTTCATGTTTATATTATGTTAAAAGTCATCTGTGGCCTGTAGTGCATAGATGAACTTGGTATGATTATGACCACGGATTTTTTGGTATAATCATGACTGTAATGTTACAAATAATGTGGTAAAAGTCCTCATTGGCCCGTAGAAGCGATGATGGACGATTGTTGCATGATCATAACCATTGATGAATACCACGAATATCCTTGGCCGTGGTCATGGAAAATTTGTGGTTGTAATACTAATGAATATCATTGGCCATAGTGCAGGGATGATGTGGATTATTTATTAAGCTGAGTCCCAGCGATAAAAGTGATGAAAAACCTTTTAAATCATAGAAGATAGTAGATTTTATTCTCTACTTGACTCTTTTAATGGATTGCTTGTTCCGCTGCAATTAAACTTGATGTTTGTTATATTGTATCAATTTAACACTATTGAAGGCTAACGATAATTTATTCTGCATTATCTTAGTCATAATATTTCTTACTAGGCTAGTTGAGCTCATCCTTTTGCTTTCATTGTTCTCTTTAGGAAATGAGAACGTAACAGGGACTAGTCGGGGAACGGAGTGACAGTTCAGATGATAGCATTAGTAGTCCTCACTATTCTATGATATAGTGTGATAATAAATGTATTGAGAACTTATTTTGAGTTTAAATACTTTATCTGAAGATAATATTTGTATTAAAACTCATAGCTCATGTTGTATATTTAAGATTGTATTTGTATTCTGTACCATGTATTTGGCGACTCAGAATATGTGATGTATACCTATTTTGGGGGCGTCACACACAGTATTTCCCATTATCAAATCAATAATTCATATTATTTAAATAATATTATTAGATAACATTATTGGTAATGTCTAGAAAGTTACATGAAAGAGAGGTTTGGTCACCTAATTTGTATGATAAGGAGAAATCCTTATTGAAAGCCCACTTTTTCACAGGAGCTACCGGTTGTCATTATTGTGATTCTATAATATTATTTGTGAATAATTAATTATTGATTTATATGATAAGAAAATATTTATTGTATGTGTACATAAATGATGGATAGAAAAATATTTATTTTATGTGGTTATAAATGAAGGAATTAATGTTGAGGTGTTTTATCAGTATTTTATCGGATTGGAGGTACTTTAAAAATTAAATCGGTGTTCTTAAAATCTATTAAATGAGTTATAATTTTAATCCGATAGTTGGATCGTTGTGATTTTTGGATATATTATGCATATATAAGTTGAGTATATTTCCACAAATTTTGAGCCGTTAAAAATTAACGTATGATTTGTTATGAATTTTATGAGGTATTGAAAATCGTCCATTTGTGGATTTCAGATATTTTCTGTCTGGAATTTGGAAAAACTTAAAGCTACGAAGTTGTAGAGAATTTGATTTCATGTGGAATGGACATAAACTTCATATTTTTCTGATAAAAGGGCTATTTTATATGAATTACTGAATTTTTGGAAAATAAAATGATTTTTATTAAAATTGGGTGGGACCCACTTTTGTTTTTAACATGTGAGCTGCCAAAAATGTTCAGAAATGGCTGCCCAACAATTCAACAAAGCATGCGTAGAAATTTTGTATAAATAATAATATTATTTTAGTCTCATAAGGCGTTCTAGCATTTTTCTATAAATAGGCGCTTAAGTTAGAATTGAAAATCACACGAGAATCAGAGAATTCTTCTTCTATAATCTTGAGCGTATTTCTTTCGAGTTTTAGAAAACTTTGAGCGTAGAAAATAGTGAAAATTTTCTTCAAGAATATCCCCGCCATACCAGTTGGAATACTCTTGCTTTTTGAGTAAGGGATCTATATTTTGTTCAATATTCGTTTGAAATAATATTTTCTTCCATACTTTGTAGTATGTAAGTAAAATTATTTCGTTTCAGATTTCGAATTCTATACTCGTTTTGTTAAAATTTTGGCTTCTATACTCCATGAAATTAGTAGAATATCCTTGATATTTCAAGGCTTCATCCAAAGATCTTTTTATGGAAATATTATTACGAGCATTCTTGATAAGTTTTAACTTTTCATGCGTTAGAGTCTTATTCGCGGGTTACTATTCTGAAATCTTATTCACGGGATACTATTCACTCGAGTACTATTCACCCGGGGTTCTATTCATGATAAAAATTGATTCGTTTTTGGTCCAAATTTATTTTTGGTACAATATTATTCTTGAATTTTACTCCACAAAACAATATCATGTTGACAATTTGAACGTTATTGATTTCTGGATAAATTAAATTATAAATCTTTAAAAATTTATCCTTTAACTTATTTTATTGAATTCTTATATCATTGTCATCATTCTCATGTTTATATTATGTTGAAAGTCATTTGTGGCCTGTAGTGCATAGATGGACTTGGTATGATTATGACGAGGATTATTCGGTATAATCATTAATAGTAATGTTACAAATGATGTGGTAAAAGTCCTCATTGGCCGTAGTGCATTGATGGGCAGATTGTTGTCATGATCATGACCATTGATGAATACTACGAATATCATTAGCTTGTAGTCGTGGATAATTTGTGGTCGTGATCTTAAAGAATATCCTTGGCCGTAGTAGTGCGTGATTCGATGATGTGGATTATTTATTAAAATTTGAGTCTCGTGATAAAAGTGATGAAAACCTTTTAAATCATAGAAGATAGTAGATTTTATGCTCTCTTGACTCTTCTAATGGGTTCTTTGTTAAGTTTGATTAAACTTGATATTTGTTATATTTTATCGGTTTAACATTTGTTGAAAACTAACGATAAATTATTCGCATTATCTTAGTCATAATATTTCTTCTTTGGGCTAGTTGAGCTCACCCTTTTGCTTTCATCGTCCTCTTGAGAAATGAGAACGTAGTTGAGACTAGTCGAGGAGCGGAGTGACGGTCCAGGATATAGCATTAGTAGTTCTCACTATTTCTAAGAAAATAGTGTGATAATAAATGCATTGAGGACTCCATTTGAGTTGAATACAGTCTAGAAGATAATATTCGTTTTAAAACTCTCAGTTTATGTTTTGTCGTATTTTACACGACAGTTGTATTTGAATTTTGTACCATGTATTTGGCGACTCAAGATGGGTGATGTATACCTATTTTTGGGGTGTCACAATTACAGTGTATTTTTTTAATTGAATGTTATCTCTAATTTATATTCACATAACCTGATGTGTAGTTTGCGGGAGTGGAGAACCAAAAAGCCATCTCAAGGTTGCAAGGAAGTGGTGATTAAGGGTCGGAAGAAGACAATAAATAAGTAGTTTATTATGTTTTTGGTGTTCGTTAAGGAATACTTTAAATATTAACTAATCTTTTTGGGTATTAATTGGCAATGTTTTTCGCCATGAAATTATTGTTGGAATCAATAGTTTTGAGATATGTAGACTTTGTGTGGATTGATGGACTCTCCTCTCTACGTGTGGATTAATGAACTCTGTACAAAAAGGGAAAAAAAATTCATGACTTAATATTTACAATGGAGCTATATTTGAATGTCTTTATTGCATTGATTGACATGACTGAATTTTTTTGAATATTCCAATTTTTTCAATTTGGGATCACGTTGTGGTCTCTGTTTTCTATATGTCATAGAATTATAGGTATAAGTTTACGTTTACATGATGTGGTTTAGCCACAGAAGGTTGAAGGATAAGGAGGGGGCCGGGAAGAAGCCGCTAACAACTTCGGTGGAAAGGAAGGGGTCCATTATATGTTTATTGTTTTCATTGTTGAGAAAGTTAGATGCTTTATATACATATTTACTGGAATATACAATAAAACAAAGAATTCCATATTCCGTGCAATTTATTTTGTCTAGTTACCCAATCTTCCCAATATTTTATTTGTTCATTGCATGTGTAGGTTTCTTTCAATGGATTAGATAATGCACTACTATTTTAAGCTATTTGAAGAGCTTATTGTCGACGTCATGTATATCAAATACCAAGTAGTGCTTTCGGGACATCGATTATTACACATGTATTTTGATTCTTTTGAATTCTTTGCATCGTGGTGGGGTGTCTTTGCATTCTACAACTGTTAGTTTTGACTTACGGACGTGAGCGAAATCACTTTAATTTTGTGGACTGACTTCATTCAAGATGGCACCCTTTAGTAATTTGTAGAATCATTTAATTTTCAAAGAATTGATAGTATTAGTAAATGTATTCTAAAATGAGTGTAGATGAAAAAAATGATAGTTTGCCACACCGTCGATAAGATTGAAGAAACTGATGAATAGTTTATAAATGTAAATAGTTAACTAAGTTATTGAAAGCAGTATAAACTAAGTTATTGAAAGCAATATACTGGAAACTTGCACATTCATTTATTTTGGAAGAGAAATGGCAGTTATAGTAATTATCTAATTGACAGTGAAGATTTGTTTCGGAGGGAATAAGTTGTACAATTCTGTTTTTTCTCTCATTTTTTTTCTTTCTTGTCATGCCCATTATGCCCCTAGATCAGTTAATGTGTGTTAATGCATCTACGAGGAACAGTTGTACTAAAAAAAAAATTTAAGGAACAGTTTAGCAAAAACATAATAAATAGAAAGGTCAAATTCGCAATTTAACTATGTCAATACTTATTGGTCAATTGACTACATCTCTCCCCAGTCTTATATATTAATATTATATTGATGAATTGATTAACTTATAATCCAGTTAAATTTATGATATCGGGGTCTATGATTCATATTTGGTTTTTAAGTTTTTACTGGGTAATTGTCGTGGGTGGGTGCAGCTCACTTCTCACGTGCAAAGGACCTGCGTGTGAAGCAGAGAGAGAGAGAGAGGAGATAGAAAAAGGGATTGTTCTGTTCCTCTTTGGTCTACGCCGAATTGAATCGGATTTGATCATCCCCTGCCTATCTTTCCCAAACTGTCATCAGTTTCATGAATTCGTCTCCCATCGTTATCTCGTACCGACGCTGCTTTACTTTGTCTCTTTATTCACAGCTATTGACATAAACTAACCATTAAGGTTTTTTGGATTTAGATCGCGGTTATCTAATTTTCCCGGTAAGCCGACCCATATCTCGAATCTTTGTTGCAGTTTATTGTTTGGGTATAATGTGATATTTTGAATTTGATCCAGTCTGATTAATGTGTTAACTCCTGCTGCTACCCGATACACTTAACTTTTGTTTTTTGACTGGGTGGGTAAGTTAACTTTTCTCATTAATATTAACTGAGTATGTTGAATTTTAAAGCGCAATAACCTTACTTTTTTTCACTACCCAGTACCCAGGCCAGATGTCCGGTTACTGAGTATCTCAATTTTTTTGAATTGTCATTAGTATCCGGAGAACATTGTTGTGTATTGGTTTATGGTTTCCTAGTCTTTCTGTGAGAATGCTATTGAATAATTAATGATTTTTGCTATTTTGATCCGGTTTCTTTATTTTTCTTTTCTTCCCCCCCACCCTCCCTCCCCCCCTCCTCTTATTTTCTTCTTGTTTCAGCATTTTCGTTTAATTTGGTGGTAGTAGGTATACGCAACTTTAGTTTGCTGGTTGGGGATGGAGTATCTTCCTGTTGAAGTTATTGGAAATATCCTATCTCGGCTTGGGGCAGCACGAGATGTTGTGATTGCATCAGCTACATGCCGTAAGTGGCGACAGGCTTGGCGTGATCACCTCCACACCCTTTCATTCAATTCCAATGATTGGCCAGTTTATCACGATATTACAACAAGTAGACTTGAAATTCTTATTACTCAAACAATTTTCCAAACCACTGGACTGCAGTGCCTTTCGATAATTATGGATGATGTTGACGAGTTCTCCGCTGCTCCTGTGATTGCTTGGCTCATGTATACCAGGGAAACCTTGCGCCAGTTGTGTTATAATGTAAGGACGACTCCGAACATTAATATTCTTGAGAAATGTGGTCGGCAGAAGCTGGAGGTGTTGGCCTTGGCTCATAATACCATCACAGGTGTTGAACCCAGTTATCAAAGATTTCCTTGCTTGAAATGTCTTTCTCTGAGTTATGTCAGTGTCTCAGCATTGGATTTGAGTCTTCTGCTCACGGCATGCCCAAAAATTGAGGTCTTGACCCTTGTTAGTTTAGATATTGCCATGTCAGATGCACAGACAACAATGGAATTGAGTAGTCCCTCATTGAAAGATGCCTGTGTTGAAGCTATCAGTTTGGACAAATTTATATTGGAGGCTGATAACCTTGAGAAGTTGCAGTTAAAAGATTGCACACTCGAGGTTTTTGAACTTGTGGGCAAAGGGACATTGAGGCTCCTCAAGATTGATGATGTTAGTGTAATCCATCTTGATATTGGTGAGAATACTGAAAATCTTGAGGTTGTGGATGTTAGCAACTTCACAATCATGTGGGCAAAGTTTCATAATATGATTTCAAGGTCATCAAAATTGAGAAGACTCGGCTTTGGGGTGTTGTTTTTGATGACGAGGATGAGGTGGTGGACATGGAAACAATTTCAGTGTGCTTCCCTTTGTTAAGCCATTTATCCTTAAACTACGATCTAAGAGAGGGATCACTACAATATGGGTTGCAAGGTTCATTTCAATTGGAGAATGTGGTTGTCTTGGAGCTTGGGTGGACAATAATTAGTGATCTCTTCTCACACTGGGTTGCAGGGCTTCTACAAAGATGCCCTAATCTCATCAAGTTAGTAATTTTTGGGGTAGTGTCAGAGACCAAAAACCATGAAGAATGCAATATGTTGGCCAACTTTACCTCAACTGTAGTTAGGCTTATGAGAAAGTATCTGCATGTAGATGTTCAGTTTGAATATGAATAGTTTTTCCAAGATGCCTGTACTGGAATTCAAAGTTTGGTTATGGGTTACACAACCGTGCATTTAACACTTGACGTAGATTCTGATTATTCATCCGTCTCTGGTACACCTTTTTTCCCCATTCTGTTAAACTGTGTATTATGACCAATTGTTAGTTTATCTTATTCTGTGTAGAATTGCATCTTGTTTTTCTCGGTCTTCTTATCTTTTGGTGCTTGTACTGTGCATTGAGAATTATGTCATATATTCTGGTCATATGACTGGTTCCCATATTAAACAAATCTCATTTTGGTCATCTGATCAGCTCATTATATTCCTGTAGGACTTACTGTTGAAGTGTGGCTAATTAAGACGGTGCAAAAAGTTAGAAGATCTAATTAAGAGATCATTAATATCTCCTTTCAAAATTGCTTTAACTACCTAGTTTAACTTGAAAGAAATGACCTCTTTTCATTTCCAAATTGTTTTCCTTTACCTCCCTCTCAGTAGTGGGAAACTCACCCCTAGTATAGTTTAAGATCAACCTAAAAGCATGATTCTCTTCAAGAAGCTATATTTTTTTGGGTAAGAATTTATTCGGTTGTTATCATGGGGCATGAATTTATTGTTATGATATCACGGGCGTAGTAAGACAAATATCATTTAGAATACTTGCTCAACATGCACACTGAAAATGTGTGCCAGTTCTTCACTGTGTGAGTGATATATATATATATATATATATATATATATATATATATATATATATATAGAGAGAGAGAGAGAGAGATCGGTTGTTCGTAGTCACAAATCCATCAATTTGGAGTTAAAAAGATGTCCATCACTTTGGAGTTAAAAAGATGAGACATTGGAGAGGAGGTATATTTAGAACTGATATGGCTTGAAAATGGAAAATTTTGATGGATTTCTGATATTTGGTCATTCTTCTGTTTGTTTTGATACTTGCGATTATGTTTAAAACTTACACTTTTTTCCTGGTGGCAATACTTTCTTAGCAAATTTAAAACCTTAAACAGTGGATAATGCTCTCTTGGTTAACAGCCAGGGAAAAGGACGCATTAACACTTGATATCACAAACAGTTGTGCTTTATAACTTTAGCATAGACCCTGCGTGAGATAACTCCACAGGAAAATTATAAAGGCTGGGAATATTGTGCCTCAAGAATTAAGTCATTCTTCATGTTTGTGTATATGCCTGGAGAGCACATTTTTTCTTTTATCATAGTATAATTAATAGCAAATTGCCGTATTATTGCAATCCTTTAACTGGGAAATTGGTGCCACCTTGACTAGAATGTTTTGGTGTAGCTGCAGATATAATGAACATGATTCTTTGCCTTTCTCAGTATTATGTTATGTTTCCTATTGAAACAATAAATATCAAAATAAAATTTATAGAACTGAAGTCGGAAAACATCTGGAAAAGAACTGCCATTTAAGACCAAAACTACTTACGCATCTTATGTTTGTTAAGAGCCATAAAAAACAAAAGAAGATAGTATAAACTTAAACTAAGAGGAGATATGTATAAATTTAAACTAAGGTGTTCTACTCTTACCAACTATTGTAGCAAAAATGTCATCTCACACAGTGAACAGCCGTCAGTCTTGCTTTAATATGGGCAACTCATATTCCTTCTCATCAGTATCATTCTGTCTTTTGTTTTTTGAGCTTTTGTCTGTGCTTTCATTTTTGCTTCCTCAAAGTACTGCATGAGGTTCACAAAACATGAATTTGATGTATAAAAAAGGTGGACTAAAGAATTTTCCCTTGTTTTTATAATCTGATTCAAACAGCAATAATTACCAACATGAAAATTGCCCATTTTGAATGCCACATCCGTGAAAATAATACCATGAGGTTGCACCATGTTTGCAAAGCAAATAGTATCATATGGGCATCAGTTCAATGAAGTGGCCGTGCACTCTTTTCTTGAGTGAGAGAATGTTTTAAAGCTACTCTATGTGGAGAGTGGTTGCAAGAGCGCCTTAATCAGAATAATTATGCAGATAACCATGCTTAAATAGTTGCTAAGAATTAATACCTGTTGCTTCATTTTCCTCTCTAGCTCTGCCTGTTCAAAGTATTAGAAAATGAAGAGAGTTGATCATAAACATTTGAATACTAAGTTAGTGAAAACATACTCCATTATATTGCAAAACAGTGTTTACCAGTGCCTGTTTTAGATGTGCATTCTCTTCTTTTAACTGGTTCAATTCTGCTTCCAGTTCAACAGTGTAAGCCTAGCACCAAAAATTGACAAAGTAGAATAGACATTATAATGAACTAGCTTTAGCCTCTAAGCACCATGAACTAAGCACCATGAATTTTGATGTTATACAATTGAAAAAGTTGTGAATATTTACCAATGCATAAATATACAATCAATTGTGTGCGTGTGTATACATTTTGCATCCAGTTCAGTCAAGCATTAAGCATCAATTTAGTGGCTTAGTATTGTGTCTGTGCTTTCTAACAACTTCATTTAAAAGAGGTTGTACCTGTTTCCTTGCTCTAGACCTTGCTGCTGACTCTCTATTCTTGATCATCCTCCGTTGCCTCCTCTCCACCACCTTTTCCACTGGACCATCTATAATCCGCTTCCATCCTCCCCGCATCCCACCCATATCTAACCCGTGCATATCTAACCCGTACTGATTCACGCTATCCACTTGATTTGTACCCATCCCATCCGATGAAACTGGACTCAATGGCGATCCCAGCCCCGGCCCTTGCACCTGTCCATAACCACCTCCACTACCACCATTTGGTATCCTCCCGCCATAACAAATCGCTGGAGGCTGGTATCCAGCAGCACTTCTTTTTCTTCCTGGGACGAAACCTGCTACTGCATCTCCCACACCACTTTGCGGAACCGCTGGGTATGCTGGGACACTAACTCCGCCGCTGCCGCCACCCCCTCCTATGACCATAATAGACCTAGCCATATAGCTAGGTCCAACTGCTGTATTATTGCTGTTTTGGTATAACCCATAAGGTGGCTGCGGAAGTGGCGGTTGCGGATGACCTTGTTCCCGAACTACCCCTGCCTTAACCAGAAAATCCTCTAGCGTCATCTCTCCGAAGGTCAGCTGTCGCTGGCTAGAGCCAGTATTCTGATCGTTACTTGTACTACTATGTTGTTGTTCTTGTTGAGTTTTATGTATCACGGACCACATTTCTTCTACTGTTTTCCGGCACAAAGGCGCTGGAAGAGTCAAAGAACCTTGTCTTGGCAAGCTCGGTTGTTTAGCAATGCCCTTCTCTGTTGGGGTACTGATCTCACCTTGAGGAAACGGTGCATTAATGTTAGTTGTGGCAGTGGGGATGACGATACTGGAGTTGGTGATTTGGGCATGTGCATGAGCTTGATTTTCTTCTGCTGTCCAAATGCTATTAAGGAACTCATCCATGTTCATCGATCCAAAATTTTTGCCACCATCAGATAGGGTGTGTTGAAACTCATCTAGGGTGAGGGAATATATTGATGATTGACGGCCCAGTGATGGGAATGCATTATGGTTCTTGGACTGCTGTTGGGCTGCTGATTGTAATGGTGATTCGACCTCACCTTGGGATAGAATATCTGACTGATCTGTTACCACCATTTTGAGATTGGAGTCTCTTCCTGAAAAGTGATTCGGCTTTTGGCTAAAGTTGGTGACAGATAGATAGTACTCGCAACAAACCTGTATGAGCAACTTGAATCAGAGAGGAAGAAAAGAAAATTTTAGTTATACAGGAGGCAGTTGAGGATGTTCTTTCAGCCGTTATCGACTAATATGGCATGATGACATTAGCCAATTAGATTGAAAGCATAGAAGACGGAACTGTACTGTATACTGCTGCTACGTTACTAGATAGAAACATACAGCTGATTGTATCTTGATGAGATCTATCTATCTATCTCAGTGCTAATATATTATTTTGAAGAGCAATTGGAGGCATTATGCAGTCACGAAATGGGCCATTACTCAATATTGAGGGTCATTTTCAAAAGCTAATCACTTTTAGTGCTGGACTCAGAATAATAGGTAGGTGGTATGCGTTGTGAATGAAAAATAAAGTTTCCTCCACCACTTCTGACATGAAGAAGGAAGCAACTAGTAAGGATGGATGGATGGATGGCGATGCTACCACAAAATGTCAAAAACAAACTAATTAGCCAACAATACATTCGACTGCTAAACCGTCCGTCCCTAGTCTTAATACTATTTTGGGAAAATAGCCAAATTAATTAAGAAATGATGACGTATTAGTAGTGGATATATAAAGAAACGTGTATTGAGAACCAAATTAAATTACTAGTGTCTGCCAAATAAAAATAAAAGAGAGGACTTTAAAATGTAGGTAGGTAGGTAGGTATCATGGGATTGAGAAGTCTTCATTAATAATTTTTCTTGTAGGACATATGTATACGTACTGAATGGAGATATATATTAACATAGATTCAAAAGATATGGATCAAAACCATAGATAGATAGATAATCAGCAGATATATGGAGTTAGTGAGCTTATATATATATATATAATTAATCAGCAAGAAATTAAAATTAATTAAAGCAATTATCTCAGTCTAGATTTATATATATATATATATATATATATATATATATATATATATATATATATATATATATACTTACTACGGTACCTTCAAATTCAATATATAGCTTAGCTTATAGGTAGGAGGTTACCAATGAAGCTCAGTTAAGTTGAATCTAACCTACCTTCGATATGATGATCAGATCTCCTAACTTAACCTGCAACTCAAAATGCAAACCTAAAAGCTGTAAGAACAGCTAGCAGCGGCAGGCAGCCATATATATTCACAACCTCCGATCCGCCATTAAATTTACAAGCTAAGTACAGGTCAGAGTGTATATATGTATGTACTTTCAGCATCAACTTATTGTACATATATAGTATGAATGAATGAGATAGAAAAAGATGAGAGGGTGATTTGAAGGAAGGGGCCCGACTTGCCCTTCTATCTCTATTAATTGCATCTGCAGGTTTTTTTATATTTTGCCCCAAGGCCAAGGCCAAGGCCCATACAAAGAAACAAAAGTTGAGAAGCAAAGCACAGCACAGCCTCTCGACACGTATCTGCCAGGTGTCTTCACCAGAAGCGCTTTGCCTCTCCCTTCTGCTCTCCTACGTTAACGCGTGTCCACCCAGGATAACTTGCATTTATGCCCTTATTTATACCTCCACGAGAATACTAGACTAGTAGCAGTAGTAAGATTGAAATTTGGATTTTATGATTTTTAAAACACTTATATAATCCCAAATTTATTTAAAGTAATAATAACCAAAATAAGATTCTTCTTTTTAGATCTTGAGAGCCTTCTTCTTTTACAGCAAAAATGAGATTTCTTAATAATAATAATCGAAAACTACATTTAAATATTTTTGAATAATTAAAATATACAAAACATGATAATAAATTATTTTCTCCTTTCAAAAGAGAGATATTTTGAAGTCAATTTATAAAATCTATACAAATTTATTTAATTATAATACAAATAACCATAAATACTTCATCTCTTTCAAAGACATCCAAATTATTATGTTGGATTCAATTTAATTGTTCAAGTTAATGGGTAAAATATATTTTAAGGGTAATTAATTTTGGGTTCTACTCGAATTGCTAAGAAACCAGTATGATCAATGATCATCATACATATTTTGAAAAATGGAACACTATCCCACTCTTACACAAATCTTATAAAGTTTCTATACCTATTAAAGGAACCCTGAGAGAAGATGATGACATAATAAGCCATCACATCAAACCGAAACAAATCACTCTTTTTCACAATTCTTTAAAATGTTTAGGATCCACCTTTTAGGTTAAGAAAGTGATTCAAAATACTTATTGGCTCCGTCGTACAATTTCACTGAGCGGATGAATATTAGTCTGGTGGTTCTGGCACCTACCGTTTGCTGAACTGAGTTTTACCACGACGGGTTGTGGGTAAAAAATAAAAAGCAGCTATAATTTTTCCAATTAAATTACTGAATTTAATATATTGGCGGGAATATAGCAGGATCAAGAAAAAAAGAAAGAACTTAATTCATGTTATCCCACAAGATTTCATCTTTTCGGGCATAATAAATTTCAGCAATAAAAACAACTCCTCATATATAAGAATAAAGTATGCCAAAAGAGTCATATTACAATAGATTTTAACTTACAAATGAGAAAAGAAATCAATAAGAAGTTATTCTACGTATCAGATTTACCACAACTTTTTCCAAAACCCCTACACTGAGCAAACAAAACATGGCAAGTGCAGACATACTTACCTAGCATTGCATTTCGTCTATGGAGTGATGTTCTCCCCACTCAAAAGTGTCTTGATAATTGCATTGCCCATGCCATCTGCAAACGGAAACATGTGGCCAGCCCCTGCCAGTTCATGATAGTGAATCCAGGGGAGCCTACGGGCAATGTACCGTTGCAACGTAACAGGCACAATCCCATCTTCATCACCATGCCATAAGTGGACAGAGCCTTCATTGTTCGGAAATGGATTTTTCAGATCCATAGGATCAAATTCCCAGGTCCCAAAACCAATCATTAGATCACGGTGGACGGATTCGTATTCTCCTTGCTGTCTTACCTGTGCCTGGGGAACACAAAAATGTAATATTAATATAAAGAGGAGAAAAACTAATTGTTAAAATAGAGAGAACAGCATTTCTAAAACAAAGTTATGAACATTTTGCAGGTTAAATTTTGTTTACAGCACATTTCAATTTTCTCACACCAATGTCATTCAGCCTTTAATCAGATAAAGAAGTTCAAAAAATCATCAACTATGGGAATGGTCAAGGTCCCTGGCTTCCAAAGCTAATGAAAGCATCTAAGGTTCTCTACAACTAAATGAAGCCAATGAAAGTGTCATCAAGAAATCCACCAATTTCAGGAATGTTTCACAGCAGAATTCAACAGGATAATAAACAAAAGACGTTTGGAAAGAAGCAGGGGAAGATGTGATCTTTCAGTCTAAAAGGTCTCTACGCTTTCTACAAACCTTGTGCAGTCCCTATCACGCATGTAAGATAAACAATTGAGAAAACTTGGCTCCGATTAAATGCTTGAAACTAAACGAACCCTTTGAAAACTTAAGCTAGAGTCTACCATTTATCTGCCCACCAAGTTTTGCAGCTGTAGAAAGAATATTTTGGAAAACATCCAGATGGCAACAGAATTACCGCAATGCTATATAGCAAACTACTTTGACCAATTTAAGAGTCAACACCAACTGCTCACAAATGATAAGTAACAAGTAACCAGCAGTGCACTGAAGGTATCACAAAACAGGTATGAACGATGTCACTATACATAATCCATCTCTTAATACAAGATGCTAAATCAGATCAAATGGTAATCCATAACATCTTTGACTCCACACTCAATTCTTTCAGTTTATTCCAATTTTAACCAACAAGTTACTTGGAAATTACCTTACCAATTTTAACCAATTTCAGTGTGTTCTATGTCTGGTGCGTATATGAGAGTCCACACGCAAATGTGTGCTTTCTATAACATGTCCCATCCTCCTCTCTCCTTATATCTATACCTCTAGTCCCTGGTAATAGAAGTGGCTAGTAAATGGTATTGTAGCCTATTATAGCAATTTTCATGACCACTGCAACTCTTATTAAGATAAGCATTGTTGCTGCTACTGCTACATGGACAAGCAGTGCCACATAAGCAGATTATCATTCAGTGCAAGATGATATGATTCACTGATTACTTGAGAAATTTTTAAAACCATTAGCTGTGTGAATACCATTGTTTATTATACTAGGGAAACCACTCAATTCCAAGATGACAGTTACTCCTTTAGTCATACATGAAGCTTCTCTCTCATATCAATTAGCAAACTTTTCCATTTTAAGCTCGCAATCTCAAATGAAAAATCATTCAGCCAAAGCTCTTGCCATAACAAGTCTTCTAATGTGGTGAATATATAACACAGCACTAACAATTCTCTTCTGTTGAACTCCTTGCAGGCATCAAGTCAGAAGCTGGCTACAAAATTTGTAAGATAAGCATTGCAAGGAATCTTCCTATTTCTGCAATCTGCGTGCAGTCCGATAAATTTTTCTAATAATAAGCTCTAATAAACTCCTACAGACAGGTATTCTCAAGTTCAAGGAGTCCTACACAACAATTTGCACCTCAAACAGATTGGAACTTACATGCAATAGGTTTTCAATTCGCACATGGTCAAATGTAAAAGTAGATGTTGAGAATTGGAAAACTTAAAAAACAAAGTAGTATAAAGTTCGGAACTTCTTAGTATATATGCATATGCCTTATTTGAAACTTAGTCATGGGATGGGATTTTGTTCATAATATATCTCCTAGAGTTCAATTAAGAAACTTGGAACCCGAAAATAATAAGAAACAGATACTTTCAAGCATGAAGTATAGAGGGATAGAAGCGGTGTCAAATAAAATAATTGGTAAAAATCATGATGCCAAAACAAGACACTATATGTTATAGGCGTAATTAACTTAGAATGAAAAAAAAATAAAAATAGAGAGATGCAGAAAGATCGCCAGAATAAATACCTCATACTCTTTTCTCTTAGTTGTAGAAAACTTAGGCACGAGTTCCAAGTCTTGGCGAGAAAGAATAGAAGGGCTCTGACCTATTAAATTAAAAGAAGGAAACCATTTTTGGGTGTTCCACCAATAGGTAAGCCACGGGATGTAGTGAGTAACACGCAGTGCCCACTTGTCCTCAGGAAACTGCTGGTAGTATGCTTCATTAGATAAGTTTGAGGGAAAACTAGGCCACCAGTAATTAACAACTGGAGCTATAAGAGTTGCTCCTGCTAACCTGTTTCCATTACCAAAATCCCGATTCAGACGGAAGGAGTAAGAAGAATAATATAAAAAATGACAGGATTGAACCCTAATAAAAGACTGCCAATCTTAAAAACCTTCATATATGCCTTCTATTTCCCTCGTTCGTGCATATAAGACGGCCAGTTCATACAAAAGGATAGAAGATATATTGCTAATAAAAGAGGCAATCTTACAGCCTTTCTACAAGCAATATATTCCCTCTTTCATGTATATAAGAGGGCTGGATCATACCTGTGCGGGATGTACTTGAGACAGGACCAAATTAGTTGTCCACCCAAGGAAAATCCAACTACATAAAATTTTGATCCTAGTCCCAGCTGATCAGCAAGCTCCTCTATATCAAATGGCAAACTCTTCACTGTTTGATTGGGATTAGGATCACTCTCTCCATAACCAGGTCGATCAAATGAAACAATGTAGATCCCCAAGTCTTCAATAACATCCTGTCAGATAAAGAAACCGTAAGTTCAAGTAATTCTAACTTCAAATTATTTGAACTAAGAACATGAAAACCTTAAAAGTTATGAAATCAATCAAATATCAGTACCGGAGAAAGGGTTGTGGCAGCAACAGCATCATGTCTGCAAGAATCAAACCCATGGACATACACTATTTTATACTTCGCAGTATCTTTTGGAACACCATACTCATTGTAGGCCAAATGTCTACCATCAGTAAGTTTAATTCTAGATGCTGTAACAGGGGGACCATCTAGAGAGCCACATGTCTTGGGTGGAGGTGGTTGATTTACCTGATAACCCCATGCCGAAAATCCCACAATGCAGACTAGTAGTAATTTTATAAACCACCCTGAAATATTTTGTGTTAATTCAATACGTCAAGTCACTTAAACTTTTAATTGAATTTCATAATAAATATATTTGAAATCATAATTATGATGGATTATCAGTGGAAACATAAACCTTATTTTAACTAACAAATATGTAGAACCCCATAAATGAAGTATATATACCAAGTGTCAATTTGATGATCCTCTGTCCATTCATTTGAATCTTTTCCAGTTTTCCTAGTCAAATTGTGAAATCCTAAAATTCAATATTGATGTGAATTTATGTGATTTTAATAAAACAATAGTTAAGTGTAAACTACTTGAGAACTATTACTAATGACAAAATTGCTATATCCAAATTTAAAATAATTCGTCACAATTTAAATTTTAGAATTTCGCAAGTTAACTAGGATCAACTTTAAAAGGGACTTTTTTGTGTGGATCAGAGGGAGTATTTATCAACTATTACTGCTTTGCAGCAAAATCAAATCAGTTGGACAATCTATGCAGTGTAATGGATAACTAGCCTTGTTAATTTGTGACAGTTAAAAGCAATTTTACTTGATTTACTTATCAGAAAGGAATAATTATACCAGACTAAATATCAGATCATCAAGGATTAACTCTAAATTACAAGTGACAAAAATCGGATTACAAACATTGGAGTTTTTTGCTATTAAAAATGGCATGAAGCACCAAACTGCCCATTTGCTCAACGTTGTTTCATCAATCAACAATTTTTCCATAATTCTCTAGACAAAATTGAACACGAACATATTCAAACAATTGGGCTCAACATACATAAAACTTTTATAAATAATTAACTAAATTACTTCTTTTAGAATCTTGGAATAAGTCAACAGTATACATATACTAAAATAAATACAGAAGCATAGGCGATACTCCAATCAGATGATACTACAGAATGAAGAAACCCACCAGAAGGAAGCTGAATTGGACCCTTCTTTTGGGTTTTTCTGGTGTGAGCCCTAGCAGATGCTGCTGAAACTTTCCTGTTAACTCCTGCCGCCATTTTCTTTCAAGAAAAAGAAACCCAATTATCACAATTTATAACCACCAGCTCTCCTCTAACACACCTACCAGGCATATAAATCGAAATCAAGATTCACATAGGATAGGGAGAATAGATCTGGAATTTTGAAACGAGATTGACCTGGCTGCATGTGGGTGAAGAATATACATATATTTTGAGGTATACTTGGGACTGCAGGCTGCGGCTCACAGTTTGACACTGTCAGGAAGTCTGCTTGAAAGGATAGTTAAAGAGTAGTTAATTGCTGATCAAGTGTTCTTAGTTATTTAAGGTTATTTTACTCTTAACATTTGGTACAATAAGAACTTGTTAGTCTTTGTTATCTTTTTCTTTTTAAGTCGGTTAGCTAGTAGTATTAATACTAAACTATTGTATAGAAATGGGTATGAAATATACGTTATGTTCTCTTTCCCAATTCTCTGAATTCTCTCTCTATCTTCTTCTGCACTCTCCAATCTGTCTTTCTCCTACTATATGCTCTTTTTTTAGATCTTTGGATTCTCAATTCCAGTTGAATTGACAGCTTAATTGAGCTTACCTATTGAGATAATTAAGGAACTCTGATCTCAGTTCTTTACAATTGGTATCAAAGCTACTACGATTCAGACATGACGACTAATAATCAGAGGATTAGCAATCTCGAAGCACATGTTACCGAACATAATACTTCAATTCAACAGATGAAGGTGCAGCTCCAGGACTCGATTAGCAGTTTGAGTCAGAATTTTGAAACTCAAATGGAACAGAAAATGCAACAGATGTTGAAAGGCTTTGAAGCATTGCTTTTAGTTCGATTTCCTGTAACACAAACAACAGGTAATCATGATACAGATTCTGGTTCAATTCTAGGATCCTTTGAGGCTGGAACTTCTACTGAAAAATTTGATAACAACATATTCAAAACAATTAAGTTTGAATTTCCTAAATTCAGTGGAGTTAATCCTAGATCGTGGATTAGAAGATGTAACAAACTATTTTCTCATCACATGGTGGATGAAAAGTAGAAGTTGTATTTAGCAACAATGAATCTGGAAGGAGAAGTTGAGAAATGGTATTCTGGTTTTGTGAGTGGGGGAGTTGAACTGAATTGGAGTGGTTTTATTGAAGAAATTTTGGCTAGGTTTAGCTCTGAGGTTCAGATCAATCCAATAGGAGAACTTAAAAATCTGCAGCAAAATGGCACTGTTGATGACTACAGGAGGAAGTTTGAGGAGCTTAAGAGTTGGTCTCTTGCTAGGAATCATGTACTAAATGAGCACTTTTTCATGGTGTTTCATAGGAGGACTTAATGAAGAAATTAGATTGGGAATTCAAGAGTTAAAAATTTCTTCTCTTAAGGAATTGATTAGAATGGCTAGAGTTGAAGAAGCTAAACTAGAAGCATGGGTAAGGATGAGTAGAATGGGTATAAAATCATTTTTGGGCAGTTCACAGAAAACTAGCCAAAGTTTTGGACCTAGAATTACAGAAGGGGGATCTGTTGTGATTCAATCTGCTAGTCTGCCTAACATTGAGGTAGGCAGGACTTTACCTGTGAGAGGGTTAACAAGAGAGCAAATAGCAGACAAGAGAAGGAAGAAATTCTGTTTCTCATATGATGAACCCTATTATGTGGGACACCAATGCAAAAAGCCACAGTTGTTTATGATGATACCATCTGATAAATCTAATAAAGAGGATAATCAAGGTTGTGGAAGTGAAGAGTGTGATGATGAAGCTGAGTATGTTGAGGAAATGGATGAGAAACAAGAGGCACATATTACATTGCATGCTCTGTCTGGTCACAGTGTTCATAGCACTATCAGAATTTTAGGAATGGTCAATGGGAAGGTTTTGAGAATTTTAATTGATAGTGGAAGCACTAACAATTTCCTGGATTCCCAAGCTGTTAAGCGAATTAAGGCTGGGATACAAGAAACAAAACCTATTTCAGTTGTTGTGGCTGATGGGTTTAAGGTTACCAGTTATCAAAAATGTAAATCACTTAAGTGGACGGACCTGAGGAGAGACCTTTACTTTCTAATTTTAGAGTTTTGCCTTTAGGAGGAATAGATGTTGTATTAGGTGTCACGGATGGCTCAAATAATTTAATCCTGTGACTTTTGATTTCAATCGATTTGCGATTATCTTTTGTCGAGGATGGGAACAAGTGTTGTTACAAGGAGATTCTGATATGGTGTCTCCTACTATTCAGATCATGTCATCTGGGGATTTCAAAAGAACTTTGAATGCAACAACTCATGGCTACTTTGGGTATCTTTTTGGTTTAGTCATGAATCAAGGTGTTGAATGGTCAGAATTGGAAGAAGAAGGCAGTACTAGTAAAGGAAAGGATGAGATTGAGGAACAACAACAGTTGCAATTAGATGAATTACTTGGTGGCTTTAAACAGATTTTTTAGGAACCAAATTGTTTACCTCCAGACAGGTCATATAATCACCACATCAAGTTGAAGGATGGTAGTCAACCTATTAATTTGAGGCCATACAGGTATCCTCATGTGCAAAAAGAGGAGATTGAAAAAATAGTTCAGGAACTATTGCAATCTGGAGTGATTCAACCTAGTCACAGTCCATATGCCTTTCCAGTTTTATTAGTGAAGAAACATGATAGATCTTGGAGGATATGTGTTGATTATAGATCATTAAATGATATGATTGTTAAGGATAAGTTTCCCATTCCAGCAATTGATGAATTATTGGATGAGCTGCATGGTTCTAGATGGTTTTCAAAGTTAGACCTCAGATCCGGTTACCATCAGATTAAGGTTCATGCTCCTGATATTTCTAAGACTGCATTTAGGACTCACACAGGCCATTTTGAATTTCTGGTCATGCCTTTTGGGCTGACTAATGCACCTGCAACTTTCCAGTCTTTAATGAATGAAGTTTTTAAACCATATCTTAGGAAATTCATACTAGTATTATTTGATGATATACTTATGTACAACAGAAGTTTTGAAGAACATTTGTATCATTTGAGAATGACCTTGCAGCTGTTATTGGATCATCAGTTGTATGCTAAGAGAAGTAAGTGCATATTTGGTACTTAGCAGATTCAGTATTTGGGACACATAATTGATCCATCTGGAGTATCTACTGATCCAGATAAGATATTGTGCATGACTAATTGGCCTTTACCTCAAAATATTATGAGTTTAAGAGGATTTTTGGGGTTAACAGGATATTACAGAAAGTTTATTCAGTATTATGGCCTTATTAGCAGACCTCTCACAGATTTGCTTAAGAAAGATAAGTTTTTTTGGAATGAAGAGGCTACAAAATCTTTCTTAGCTTTAAAGGAGGCCATGGTGAAAGCTCCAGTTTGAGCTGTACCAGACTTTACCAAACCTTTTGTATTGGAGACAGATGCTTCCTATTTTGGTTTGGAGTGCGATTCTAATCTTGAGAAGGGAAACCTATTGCTTATCTCGATGGGTTATTGCTTCCAAACATTTGGGTTGGTCTACTTATGAGAAGGAATTAATGGTTGTGGTACATGCAGTTCAGAAGTGGAGACATTATTTGTTAGGTAATAAAATCATCATTAGAACTGATCATCACAGTTTAAAGTACCTATTGGATCAAAGAATAACTACTAAGAATCAGCAGAAATGGGTTACAAAATTGATGGGTTTGGATTATGAGATCGAATATAGAAAAGGCAAAGAAAATGTGGCAGCAGATTGTTTATCCCGCTATGCTGAATTGCAAAATCAAAACACAGTTGTTTGGGTTTATATCTGTAGTGGTTCCTCGATGGGTTCGAGGAGGTGGCACAATCATCGGGAAGATGATGTTACATTAAGGAAATTATTCTTAAACTCGATTTGATCCTCGATGCATTCTGATTATACTTTTGTACATGGGAGGCTTAAGTTTAAGGACAGGTTAGTCATTGGATCTGATATGAATCAGAAGACTAAATTGCTTGGTGAGTTTCATTTTCTCTTTGTTGGTGGCCATTCTGGAATTTGGGGAACCTATGAAAGACTTAGTATGTATTTCTATTGGTCTTCTATGAGAGCTGATGTCTTTAAATTTGTAAAGAAATGTGATGTATGTCAACAACAGAAACATGAGAATGTGGTTTTGCACAGTTCTTCTAACCATTATCAATACCTGACAGTCCTTGATTAGATATTGCAATGGATTTTATTGAATGGTTGCCTAAATCCAATGGGTTTACTGTTATATGGGTGGTGGTTGATAGGTTTACAAAGTATGGCCATTTCATTCCTCTTAAACACCCTTTCACTGCTCATGATTTAGCACATGTATTCATTTCTTAGGTGTATAAACTGCATGGATTTCCTTCAACTGTGGTTTCAGACAGAGATAAAATCTTCATCAGTTTATTTTGGCAGTCTTTGTTTAAGTTGATTGGAACTAAATTGCATTTAAGTACTGCTTATCACCCTCAGTCTGATGGGCAGACTGAGAGGTTGAATCAAGTACTGGAATGTTATCTTAGATGCATGGTGGCTCAGAAACCCAATAATTGGATTAGTTGGTTACCTTTTGCTGAGTAGTGGTATACTACCCACTACCACAATGGACTAAAAGCTACACCTTTCGAGGCATTATATGGTTATAGAGCTCCCCATCTGAACTTTCATCAGTATGGAAGGGTTTCTGATTCAGTTACTAAGAAATTTTGTCAAGATTGGAATGTGTTTTTGCAGCTTTTGAAACAAAATTTAATTGATGCCCAGTCCAGAATAAAGTGGTATGCTGATAAGGCTAGGAGTGAGAGGTCATTTGTGGTGGGAGATTTAGTTTATTTGAGGATTAAGCCTCATAGGCAGACTACTTTAGCTTATCCAAAGTTTGGGAAGTTAACTCCAAAATTTTTTGGTCCCTTTCCTATTGAACAGAAAATTGGTTCAGTCGCATACAAGCTCACTCTTCCCACAGATTCTAAAATCCATCCTGTGTTTCATGTGTCCTTGTTAAAGAAAAAAAATTGGCAAGGACTGCATTAGTTCTTCTATTTTGCCTCAGCTGGATGATGATGGCCAGCTCCTTGTAGAATCGATTGGTACGTGTTGGATAGAAGAATGGTAAAGAAGAAAAAATGTTCTTCTTTGCTTTCAAGTCTTGGTGCGAGTGGTCTAACACTTTACCAAATAATGCTACTTGGGAGGACTGGGAATCACTCCACCAGAGATATCCTCATTTTCAACCTTGAGGTCAAGGTTGTTCTGATGGAGAGGGGTTTGTCAGGAAGTCTGCTTAAAAGGATAGTTAAGAGTAGTTAATTGCTGATTAAGTGTTGTTAGTTACTTAAGGCTATTTTAGTCTTAACATTTGGTACAATAAGGACTTGTTAGTCTTTGTTATCTTTTTCTTTCTAAGTCGGTTAGCTAGTAGTATTAATACTGAACTATTGTATGGAAATGGGTATGGAATATACGTTATGTTCTCTTTCCCAATTCTCTGAATTCTCTCTCTATCTTCTTCTGCACTCTCCAACCTGTCTTTCTCCTACTATATGCTCTTCTTTTAGATCTCTGGATTCTCAATTCTAGTTGAATTGACAGCTTAATTGAGCTTACCTATTGAGATAATTAAGGAACTCTGATCTCAGTTCCTTACAGACACTACGACTTTTAAAGAATTTATTAAGGACTTGTTGATTAAAAAAATTATCTCAAATTAATTACATCTACAAATTCGAATATTTTGCTAAAAAGTGCCAATCCATTTTATTTATACACTTAATCGTCTTACATATGAATTCTGGGATTTGCATCCCTCCACTACACCTTCCTTCCGATCTCATTAATACATCATATTTTTATTTTTATAATTATAAATCGTATAATTGAAATCGAAATGGTCACTAATCTTATAATAATATAATAATAATAAGATAAAACCTAGTTTAAATTCGGACAAGAAAGTACAAGTACGGTTCAGATTCATTTTAATTGATTTGGGCGAAAAAGCTCAAGGACAATTTAGATTACTTCTAATTTTCAGATTGTTGAAGGAGACACGAAAAGAGAATTTCACATAAATATTTTTAAAATAAAAATAATTGACACTTTTTCACATCAACATATCAACATGTAATATTTTTTTATCAGAATTTCAATTGATGAAAATTCTTTTAGACTTTTAACAATAAAAATATTTTTATAATTCTAATTTTTTGTAATATTGATATTAATATAATCAAGTATCTATTAACATATTTTAATCATTACTAACAAAATTATTAAAATCAAATAATTGGTATATTGAATGAAATTAAAAAAAATGTATAATAGATGAAAGTCAAATCCTGAATTGTGTATTGCAATAATATTTTAACGAATGACAATTGTAAAATATATTTCAATACACAAAATCAAATTAGAGTATTAGATTTGATTCATGATATTATATCTTTCTTTAAAAGAATTATCTATCACATATATTTACATAACTGATAACAATATAATTAATACATAAAAACCTAATATATGTCGTTATGTTATTGCATATTTTAGTGTAGTTCCAGACTTTCAATCCTGACCCTTGATCTAGCAGGTAAATTAATAGTTTTTCAATAAAGTTATTAAGTGGGTAAAATATGTTAAATTAATTTAAGTACACCATTAATCGGTTAGAGTTTGTATTCCATTTTTGTTTATTCTAAACAGTAAATTTGTATTTTATCTCCTTTAGTTTTTTTTTCATTTTACTATCATAATTACATATCATAATATCTTCATTTTACTATCATAATTACATATCATGCCATCCATTACAAAATTAAATACTCAATAATTTAAGGATATATATGAAATTAAAATATACTCCCTCGGTCCCTTAATATAAGAATTTTTAGAGTTGCGCACAAGTATTAAAAAAATAATTATATAGCATTAAATATAATATCAAATGTCTATACTGCCTTTGTATTAGAAAAAGAGATTGTTATTTATTGGGCAAAAAATAGTGAGAGACCCAAAGTTATACTTCCTCCGTTCCTAAATAAGTATCGTTTAAGATTTTTGCACATGGATTAAAAAAATAATTTAATACTATCATTTAATAATTAAAATTTATGTAAAATTCCATTACTACCCCTTTATGGAAATTGAAAAATATTAATATTAAGGGTAAGAATTTCTAGGGACAATAAGAGAAGGTAGGGGTGATATAGGAAAGTAAATAATTTATTCTTCTAGAAAGTTATAAACGACAAATAAATTAGAACAAATTTTTTCTTTTAAAACATCACTTATTTAGGAATGGAAGGAGTATTTAATACTTGGAATAATATTAGAAACTAAACAATTAATGCTTATTTAGAATTTTAAAACGTCATATATTAAGGGACGAAAATTTTTCTTTAAAACGTCTTATATTAAGGGACGGAGGGAGTATCTAATTTCATAAATGACTCTTTTTGTGAGTGAGTGTTTCTTAAAGTTAATCATTTTCACCACTTCTATGTGTTTGTATTTCTACTTATTGTGACTTTTTTTAAATTGTGATACTTATTTTCTCATGCATAGACTATGAGGATGACTTTTGTGACGCCCCCAAAACAGGTATACATCACCCATCTTGAGTCGCCAGATACATGGTACTGAATACAAATACAACTTAATTATACAACTGTCATGTAAAATACGACAAAACATATGCTGTGAGTTTTAATACGAATATTGTCTTCTAGACAATATCTACACTCAATGAAGTCCTCATTACATTTATTATTACACTATTTCACAGAATAGTGAGGACTACTAATGCATCATCTAGGACTATCCCTCTGTTCCCCGACTAGTCCCAGCTACGTTCTTATTTCCTGAAGAGAACAATGAAAGAAAGGGTGAGCTCAACTAGCCCAATAAAAAATATTATGACTAAGATAATGCAGAATAAATTATCGTTAGTCTTCAACAGATGTTAAACCGATCTGATATAACAAACATCAAGTTTAAGCGCAAATCGAACAAGCAATCCTTTAGAAGAGTCAAGTAGAGAATTAAATCTACTATCTCCTATGATTTAAAAGGTTTTTCATCACTTTTATCGCTGAGACTCAGCTCAATAAATAATCCACATCATCAAATCATCCCCTGCATTATATAGGCGAAGGATATTCTTTAGTATCACGACCACGAATTATCCATACACTTACGGGCCAAAGATAATTGTGTTTTCATCAACGGTCTGATTATACCATAAAAAATTCATCTTTGCACCCTGGCGAAGAGAATCCATAGCCATAATCATACCAAAAAGCGTCCATCAATGCATTACGGGCGAACGAGGACTTTTTCCACATCATTTGTAACATTACGGTCATGATTATACCGAATAATCTCGGTCCTAATCATACCAAGTCCATCTATGCACTACTGAGCCACGGATGACTTTCAACATAATATAAACATGAGGATGATGATAATGACATAATAATTCAATAAAACAAGTTCAAGAATTAATTTATCCAGGAACCAATAACGTCTAAATTGTCAACATGATACAAAATTCGGTTGGAGCGAGGAATGTGAGAAGAGTTTTCAAGAACTTAAGAGAAGACTCATTTCATTTTGCTACGACAATACCATCCGCCTCGGAGGATTTGTCATCTACAGTGATGCTTCAGCCAAAGGTTTAGGATGTGTTCTCATGCAACATGGGAAAGTCATAGCCTATGCCTCTCGACAACTCAAAGAATATGAGAGGAATTATCCTACTCATGATCTAGAGTTGGGAGCTGTTGTCTTCGCACTTAAAATTTGGAGACATTACTTGTATGGGGAGAAAGTGGAGATCTTTACGGATCATAAAAGCCTCAAATATTTCTTCACTCAAAAGGAACTCAACATGCGACAGTGACGTTGGCTTGAATTGTTGAAAGATTATGATTATACCATCCAATACCATCCTGAAAAAGTAAACGTCGTAGCTGACGCATTGAGTAGAAGATCATATGTGGGTACAAGTGCGATATTGTCAACGTAAAGGCCCATCTTGTATGACTTGCAAAGGATGGAGATAGAATTAAAGACTCCAGGGACCCATGTGATGATGGCGAATATACGAGTAGAAGGGTTTTCTCGAATCGCTACTCCCTTAACTCAGCTGACTCGAAAAGATATAAATTTCGGTTGAACGAGGAATGTGAGAAGAGTTTTTAAGAACTAAAAAGAAGACTCATTTCAAGACTGCTTACGACAATACCATCCGCTCGGAGGATTTGTCATCTGATGCTTCAAGCAGGGGTTGGATGTGTTCTTATGCAACATGGGAAAGTCATAGCCTTTACCTCTCGACAAACTCAAAGAATATGAGAGGAATTATCCTACTCATGATCTAGAGTTAGCGGTTGTTGTCTTCGCACTTAAAATTTGGAGGCATTACTTGTATGGGGAGAAAGTGGAGATCTTTACGGATCATAAAAAGCCTCAAATATTTCTTCACTCAAAAGGAACTCAACATGCGACAAATGACGTTGACTTGAACTGATGAAAGATTATGATCATATCATCCAATAACATCTTGGAAAAGTGAACATGGTAGGCGACGCGTTGAGTAAAAAGATCATATCTTGCGAATGAAAAGCGATATTGTCAACGCAAGGCCCATTTTGTATGATTTACAAAGGATGGAGATAGAGATAAAGACTTTAGGGACCCAAGTGATGATGGCGAATATACGAGTGGAACCGACTTTAATTAATAAAGTTAAAGGCTGCTTCCAAGCTAGGACACGAGGTGATGCATATGAGAGGAAAAAGTACAAGAAGGTGCTATCTTGGGCAAGAATCGATGAAGAAGGAATACTTCGAGTCAACTCCAGACTTTGTGTTCCTAACGACCCTGAGTTAAAGTATAAAATCATGATGGAGACGCACAACACACCATTTGTAATCCATCCTGAGAGTACTAAAATGTATCATGATCTTCAACATACATTTTGGTGGGGCAATATGAAGAGAGAGATAGCGCTGTTTATCTCAATGTATCTAACGTGTCAACGAGTCAAGGTGGAGCATCAGGTATCAAAAGGTCCATTGCAACCACTTGAAATTCCAGAATAGAAGTGGGAGCACATTACCATGGATTTTGTTACTGGTCTTCCCAAGGTTTCTCAGGGTATAGATGAAATTTGGGTCATTATTGATAGATTGACCAAGTCTGCTCATTTCTTACCTATACGAGAAACTTATACACTTGAACGCCTTCTAGTCAGTATGTACATAAACGAGGTTTTAAGATTGCATGGTATGCCAATATCCATAGTTTCTGATCGAGACCCAAGATTCACTTCACGATTTTGGGTTAGTTTGCAAAAAGCTATGGGCACGAATTTACGATTTAGTTCGGCATATCATCCTCAAACGGACGGACAATCAGAGAGGACTATTCAAACTCTTGAAGATTTATTAAGACTCTGTGTCCTTGACTTCAAGGGAAGTTGGGACAAGTTCTTACCATTGGTAGAGTTTTCCTACAACAACAGTTATCAAGCAAATATTGGCATGGCTCCATTCGAAGCGTTGTATGGAAGAAAGTGTCGTTCTCCTGTATGCTGGGATGAGGTGGGTGAAGAAAAGTTGTTGGGAACGGAGTTAGTACGTATGACTACGGAAAATATTCAAACGATCCGACAACGTATAAAAACCTCACAAGACCGATAAAAGAGTTATGCTGATCTTCACCGAAAGGACGTGGAATTCGATATTGGAGATCATGTGTTGTTACGTGTTGCTCCATGGAAAGGAGTTACGAGATTTGGAAAGAGATGAAAAGCTCAATCCTCGATTCATTGGCCCATTTTAATCCTCGATCGAGTAGTGGACCGTAGCCTTTATAGATTCGTTTTACCGCCAAGTATGTCTCTGTTCATAACGCTTTTTCATATATCCATGTTACGTAAATATGTGAAAGACCGAACCACACTATTGAAGTTAGAACCGCATTTAAATAGCGGAAGATTTAACGTATATAAGAGGTTCCTATTCAAATCTTGGATAAGAAGGAATATATTCTATGCTCCAAGGTTATACCTCAAGTCAAAATTTTATGGAGGAACCACGATGTTGAGAAATGACACGAGGAGTTAGAATCAAAATGAAATCAAGGTATCCTTACCTCTTCGACATACCCGTATGTACCTAATTTCGAGGGTAAAATTTCATAAGAAGGGAGATTGTAAGACCACAACTTTTATGAATAAAAATGTATTTTCTATAAATATCATTTTTGAATATTATGGAATAAATTTAATATAATGTTATAGTTGTGGGTAATATTTATAAATTTTGTAAAGTACGCAGTTGTTATATAATATTCGATTGGTGGGGGAATATTCGCTTTTAAATGGGAATATTAAATGCGACAACACAATCATTAATGGACCAAATAACGAAATTATTGTGGATTGAGAAAACGATAAAAATATTTTTATGAAAATAACGGCGGAAGTTTTACCGTTAACTGTTAAAACACCGGTGTTAAAAAATCTGAGAATACGGCGTGGTTGCATAGTAGCACACTGATTGATTATTGATGCTTACGTGAGAAGTCACTCAGTTTTGTTCAATTATTGCTTCAATGAATTGTTGCATAAGTATCTCACGTTAATTGATTCAATTATTGTTGGTATTTTATAATTGAGATGACAAAGTTATTAATATTATTATTTGTATTATTAACGATGTCTGAAGTTCGCCAAGGAGAGGTTTGGTCACCTAATTGTAATGGCCAATAGTGAGAAATCCTTATTGGAAAACCCTCTTTCCTCAGGAACGACACAGTCGATTAATAGTGTGAATAATAATAATGATGATGAAGTTTTGTTTTATTAGTATTATTAATGTAATAAAATGCAGAAAATCTTTTATATAAAAGCAGAATACTTTAATAAAGTTATTCGTTTTATTAAATTAATAGTAAAATCTTTTTATATAAAAAGAATACTTTTATAAAGTTATTACGTTTTATTAGACAATAATTAGAATATATTATATTTTATTATGCATAGTGTTTTTTATAATGCCTGCATAGTGTTTGCATAGTAAAATCTTTTTAAAAGTTATTCGTTTTATTAGATTATAAATAGAATATATTATATTTTATTATAAACCAATCTGGACCGTCCGTTTAAAGTAAATCGATCTGGGCCAGCTCATGGATCGGTTATTATTCATCCATTCTTCTATAAATAGAAGCTCATTCCTTCATTATTTCTTAATTCAATTTGAAACTCTGAGAAAACGTAGAGAGAATTATTCTTCTATCTTGGCGTATTTCTTTAGCGTTTAAGAAAGCTTTTGGAAAGCAGTGCAAGTTTCTTCAAGTATATTCCCGCCTACCGTCTTGAGTACTCTTCTTTATAAGGTAAGGGGTATTATTTTTTCATATTCACGAAGAGAACTTCATTATTCCATTCTTTATTATTCTGCTGAAATAACTTTTGTATCACGCCAGTTCACCCTATACTTGGTGATTTACGTTGTTATTCCATTCATTATTATTACATTGGAACATCCTGTTTGTGCGTTTTACTGTGGGACTGGGTTCCATCTTTATTATTCTCATTGGAATATCCTGTCTGCTCGCTTTCGCCGCACTGGTTCTATCTTTATTATTCTCATTGGAATATCCTGACCGCTTAAGTATTACTTTGACACGGTTCCGTTATTTATTATTCCGCTGAATAACCTGTACATGCAAGTACCACATGCGTGGTGATTTCTTTTGTTATTCCATTCTTTATTATACTCGATTGGTTAAAGTTTTGACTTCTACACTCCATGAAATTAATGGGGAGTTACACTTTACAATCTCGTTTATGTATACATACAAGCAAGACGTTCAAGTGTATAAGTTTATCATATTGGTAAGAAATGAGCAGACTTGGTCAATCTATCAACAATGACCCAAATTACATCTATGCCTTGAGAAACCTTGGGAAGACCGAAGAATGAAATCCATAGTAATGTGCTCCCACTTCCATTCTGAATTTTTAAGTGGTTCTGATGGGCCTTTTGGTACTTGATGCTCGCTTTGACTTTCGTTGACAAGTTAGACACCTTGAGATAAACAAATATTATCTCTCTCTTCATATTGCTCCACCAAAATGTATGACGAAGATCACGATTTTATACTTTAAATCAGGGTCGTTCGGAACACAAAGTCTGGAGTTGACTCGAAGTATTCCTTCTTCATCGATTCTTGCTTCCGGCATATCACCTTCTTGTACTTTCTTCCTCATATGCATCGAAACATCCGCGTCATACGTTCCTCATTCTCCACCAAATGAGGTGCAAACATAGATAACTCTGCAAACTTAGCCTCGTCTTTGAGACACCGCCATCGTTTATTCTCTGCTCCGATCTAATAAACTCCACTTCCTTCATATAGACGAACACTTTCGGGAAAGTATTTGTCATTAAATAGTTTCAATGTCTCCCAAGACATCTTTGAGATGCACTGGATGGAGTACGCTTACGCATCTCCACCAATGATCTGCCGCTGCTTTTAACATAAAGGTGGCGAATGGAACCTTCTGTTCTCTGCGCATCCCAAGACATCGAATATCTTGGTAATTTGCTTGACCCATGTTTCGCCATGATCGGATCGGCTTTCCCTTAAATTCTCGTGGTCCCAACTCTTTGAATCGCTTGCATGTTGATAACCCGTGAATTGCTATCATTTCCTCCTATGTTTTGAACACGAGTCTCCTCGTCGATTTTGCATGAACTGCAAAAGCTTACAAACATTGCGCCTGTTCATCGTCGTCGATCAATTGGTGTTGTTCACGGGAGGAACATTGCCACTGTTGCGATTCTCCTCGTTGGTGAGTCTGAGCGTCTCCACTGTCTCATTTCCATTGTTAATATTCTCGATCGACATTCTCAAATCTTCATCATAAAACAAGGGTTAATTAAGGAAATCAATATATCACATAATATCCCTATATATCGACCAACTATCAAATAAGCTTAGGTAGGACACACTAAGCGAAGGATTTACTCGTCTCTCTCCTCCTAGTTCAATTCCCCCAATCTCCGCCAGAGATCATATCCCTAAGCTCGATACCAACCGTGACACCCCAAAACAGTATACATCACCCATTCCGAGTTGTCAATATACTGATGTAAACAACTACAACTTTATTATTACAACAAAGAAACCGCGAGTTTAAATACGATATTGCCATCTAAACAATATCCACATACAAATAAATCCTCATCATAATTATTGATACATTATTTTACAAAAATGGTGAGGACTACTAAAAAACTCTCTAAAACCATCATTCCATACCCCGACTGTACTCGCCACATTCTCGCCTCCTGAGAAGAAAAATGGAACAAAAAGAAAAGGGTGAGCTCAACTAGCTCAAGAAGAATATTATGACTAAGATAATATACAACAAATTATCGTTAGTCTTCAACAGGAAAAATTTAATAGAATCACAATAGACAACAAGTTTTAAATCAATACTGCAATGAAAAATATTAATTCATAGAAGAGTTACGTAGAGGATGAAATCTACTAATATCTATGAATTTAACAGATCCATCATCAATATTTTTATCCTCAGTAACATCAATCAATATATATCTCTGGAATCATGTATTCATCCTTGCACTTTCTGTGCCAAGGACATTCACCATTGGTCATGTTCATCTAAACACTGCTCATCTTTGCTACTACGGGCCAAAGATATTCATCGAAATCATTCATCTTTGCACTACTGTGCCAAAGATATTCATCGAAAATCAATCATCTTTTTCACTACGGGCCAAAGATATTCAATAATATCATCATTTAAGACCTAAGATGATGAAAATATTTTTTTTTAAAGAAACGAATCCAATGAAACAAAATGACAAGGATTAAGGATTAAAGATTCGTACTTTTTTTTATCCATGTCCAAAAATACCTCAAAAATAATCATAGTGGTGTAAAATTCAAGAATGATCAAAACATGGATACAATCAAACCTAGTATCCACAATAGATATTTTGGACCGAAAAGGAAAATTTTATTTTTCGATGAATAGTAGGTCAGATATTAAGTGAATAAGATCAGATACGTGAATAAAGTCCAAATATCATGTAAATAAGTAACTCAACACCAAAAGTTCCAAATTTGATAAAACTTCGGATCAATATTTCAAAGATAATGATATTGAAGAAATAATATCATTACGAAAAAAAATAATATCCTTACCCTCGAAAGACAAGATTACAAATGAAACACCTGGATATAAAGCATGACTTGAACTTTCACCGTATAGCAATACTCAAAGTATACTCAAAATACTCACAAGAATACGCCGATAATATAGAGAGAGAGAAAACTTGATTTCTTGTGTAATCTTCAATTCTAACCCAAGCACCCTATTTATAGGAAATTGCTTAGAACACCAAAGCAGAAAATTTAATATAATAATAATATATATAAAAATCTTCTACGCACACTTGAAATCTGATTTCAGTTCAATAACCACATGCCACCTTCTAGAAAAAGTAATAAAAAATGTTTTTCTAATTTAAAATAATTTAAACTTCTAAAATCAATTATTTCAGTAGCTTCTAACTTCAATAATTCATAATAATTATCCTCATTGTCGGAAAATTCAACCTCATGAGTTTTTATAGGAAATTCAATTCTCTACAACTTTGCGAGAAGAAAGTTTTCCAAATTCCAAATAGAAATTGACCGAAATCCATAAGCGGGCGATTTTACAGTTATAATCAAATTTCTATTGATAAATGAGGTCCACCGAGCATGTTTAACATGTTTTAAACATTTATTGCAACAAAAATACTCTTCCTCCTCGTATACTCATATATCCCACATTCGTTGTAAAAATATCACCATTATTATATTATTAAAATATAATAATATATATATATTAAATGAATTATTTTATCGAAAAAGATAAAATTTCAATTTTCAACAATTGTCACATTAAAATTTTCTCCATCTATATCCACATAAAATCAATATTTTTCTCATCATATGAATCAATAATTAATTATTCACAAATAATATTACGAGAATCACAATATTGACAACCGAGGCGGTTCAGGAAAGAGGGCTTTCCAATAAGAATTTCTCCTTCTTGGCCATGCAATTAGGTGACCAAACCTCTCCTTGAGATGTAACTTTCTAGACATTGCCAATAATGTTATCCAATAATATTATTCGGATAATATGAATTATTGCTTCGATAATAAAAAATCTTGTAGTAGTGACAATTATTGAAACAACAAGAATATAAAATATCAACACAAAATTATTGAATCAATAAAATAAAATAATGAGCAATAATTCTGTAACCATTATTGAGTAGTGCCTTCTTTACGTAAGAATCAATAATTGGTGCAATACTGCGTATCTATCGTGTTTTAACCAATTTGAGTATTTTAACAAGATTAATCTGTGAATAACTACGCCGTTATTTTTAAACAACTTGTATTTGTCGTTTTCTTCATCCAATCGCTTTCAGAGTTATGGGGCCCCACACATGGTCACATTGGCCGTCAAATTTAATATTCCCACACAGCATTTAATATTCCACGACCAAACGAATATTCTCCTCACAATAAAGAATATTTTATAACCACTTAGCTTATTCAAAATATTTGCGTATTTTACCCATAACTATCCACATGAATCAAATCAACCCTTACTATTTCAAAATAATAAATAGAGGAAATTCCATTTTATTTAAAAAATTGGGGTCTTACAGCTTAAACCGATAAAATACAATAGACATCAAGTTTAATCTGCATGTGAACATTCAATCCATTAAAAAGAGTCAAGTAGAGAATAAAATCTACTATCTTTTATGATTTAAAAGGTTTTTTTATCACTTTTATCAATCGAGACTCGACAATAAATAATCCACATCATCCCCACTACTTCTGACGGCCAAGGATATTCATTAGTGGTCACGACCACAAATTATCCATACACTACGGGCCGAGGATATTTATGTATTCATCAATGGTCATGATCATGCCAACAACTGTCCATCAATGTACTTCGCCAACGAGGACTTTAACCACATCATTTGTAACATTACTACTAAGCGATTACAATCGATAATCCCGGTCATAATCATACCAAGTCCATCTATGCACTACAAAAGCCATGAGATGACTTTCAAAAATAATATAAACATGAGGATGATGACAATGATATAAGAATTCAATAAAACAAGTTCAAGAATTAATTTATTAGGAACTAATAACGTCCAAATTGTCAACATGATACTTCTTTGTAAAGTAAAATTCAAGAATGCTCGTAAGAATATTTCCATGAAAAGAATCTTTGGATGAAGCGAAATATCGAATATTCCACTAATTTCATGGAGTGTGAAGTCAAAACTTTAACCAACCGAGTATAATAAAGAATGGAATAACAAAAGAAATCACCATGCATGCGGTATTGGCATGTAGACAGTTATTCCATCGTAATAATAAATAACGGAACCAAAGTGGTAGCGTAATACGCACCGCGATATTCCAAATGAATAATAAAGAATGGAATACAACAGAATCACCACGCATGCAGTGCCTTGCATGAGACAAGTTATTCCAATAGAATACTAATTGACGGAACCATGTCGTGTGAAATTCACACCAATAGGATGTTCCAATGTAATAATAAAGACTTTAACCAGGGCAAGATTAGAAAAAACATGAATATGATATTCCAAATGTATAATAAAGAATGGAATACTGTAAGAATTTCACCAAGTATAGGTAGCCTTTCAGCGATATCAAAGTTATTCCAATGAATAATAAAGATGGAATAATAGAAGTTCTCTTCATGAATACACAAGAAATAATACCCACTACCGTAAAAGAAACTTGATATCGGAGAGTGAAGTAGCGAATACTTTTCTTCTTTCTCTATATAGTTTCTCTCTATATAGTTTCTCTCAGAGTTTTAGTGAATTTGTAAGAAATAATGAAGGAATGAGCTTCATTTATGAAGAATGGAATGAATAAGAACTAATCCATGAAACTATCTCGGATTGATTTACTTTAATCTGGACGGTCCATATTTAAAGCAAAATCTTTTAAATAAAATATAATATATTCTATTTATAATCTAATAAAACAAATAACTTTTAAAAAGATTTTACTTGCAAAACACTATGTAAGCCTATGCAAATACTATGATAATAAAATATAATATATTTTAATTATTGTACAATAAAATGATAACTTTATAAAAGTATTCATTTTTATATAAAAAAGATTTTACTATTAGCTTAATAAAACGAATAACTTTATAAAAGTATTACATTTATATAAAAAGTTTTTCTGCTTTTATTATGTTAATAATACGAATAAAATAAAACGTCATCATCATTATTATTATTCACACTATTAATCCACTGTGTCGCTCCTCGAAAGAGGGGGGCTTTTCAATAAGGATTTTTCCCTATTGACGCCGCAATTAGGTGACCAAACCTCTCCTCGATGTAACTTACAGACATCGTTAATATTATAAATAATAATATTAATAACTTCAAATCTCAATTATTGATTTAATAATATATAAAATATTGACAATAATTGAATCAAATAACGTGAGATACTACGTCAACAATTCTTCAGTAATAATAATTGAAAGCAAAACGGAAGTGACTTCTCACGTAAGCATCAATAATCAATACCGTGTCTTCTTATGCAACCACGCCGCATCGTGTCTTTTTTACTAATGAAAGTAGTTCAACAATTTTAATGGTAAAACTTTCGTAGTTATTTTTCTAAAATATTTTTGTCGCTTTTCAATCCGATAATAATTCCGCCAATAGGGGTCCACCAATGATTGTACCGTCGTACGGATATTCCCCGACAAAAAGAATATTTTCCGACCAATTGAATATTATACATCAACTTGCATACTTTCCAAAATTTATAAATATTACCCACAATTATAACATTATATCAAATTCATTCCTTAATATTCAAAAAAATATTTCGAGAAATTTAAATCTTTATTCATAAAATTTGGAGTCTCACAACTTTAATATTGTAACTGAGAAATTCTTAATTTCAATTATGAAATTACTTATATTAGAGCATTCACAACAGTTTTTTTAATAAATTCGATCTCTATCCTCAATTTTGAAGAATACATAAATAAATTATTATTCAACAATTTTCTTATCCTTATTTAACTCTCTATTTTAATCTTTATACATGACTTTACTCCTCAGAATGAGGGAGTCAAAAGACTGTTCTCTATGTATGCAAAATGACATTTCACAGCCTCATTTAAGTGGATAACTAATCAATCATTATCCAACTCATCTTCATTTTCAAATTATAAAATTAATATTGACTTATTTTTAAAAAATTAATTTCAAACGTATTCAAATTTAAAATTGATATAAATTTAATTCATGTCAATATAATTATAAATATTATAAAAGTACTATTAATTATAAATTTATTATTTTCAAAATTTAAATGAATTTTTAAAAAATTAATATTGATCTTATGTACATTTGTAGCTACAATCCATTCAATACTTACTCCATAAATTACTTAAAATTTAACTAAAATAAAAGTTATTTTATGGGTGGAATGGAATTTATAAATTATACTCTATTTTATAAATTGTAAGAATATTATTAATTTTTGATGCATTCTCGAAACTTAATAATTTTGTTAAGAATTGTAAAAATAATAAAATTTATAAGTAGTAGTATTTTTTTTATTCTAAATAAGTTACAATATGTAGATTAAATTTATATTAATGTTAAATTTAAAAATATTACATACTTACTTCAAAAACTTAATAAATTAATAGCGATTTTATAATTAAATACAAGAGGTTGTTGTATATTACATCTATCATAAGCTCTAACGCATGAAGCCAATACAAAGTTCAAAACATGATTTGACTGTTGGAACTTTCAAAATTTAATTTTTAATTTTTAATTTTATTATTTAAGGAATCAATATAAAAAACATGTTGGGTACATAGTAAAAAAATTGAATCTCTATCCGGTAGAATAACCTAATAATACTACAAAATAAAAATAAAAATAAAAATAAAAAAACTATGACGAATGCTCTTAGTACCGACTGTGCCGTTAAAATTACTAAGTCTCGTAGAACTAAAATCTTGGATGTCACCCCAGCAAATCTAGACCCTAAAATAAGATTAAAACTGTCATTAATATGGCTAATATAATAACAATTTTATTAGTTGAGTAACAAGGTCATGACCGAAGGTAGTTTGTTAAAAAGTCACTTCCTCACCAGTCACCTCCAGTAAATAGATATGTAATAATTGGGATCAAATCTTAGACCATTATTATATCATCATTCAAAATGGTATGATTGAAAAAATTATTATTAATAATTTAATTTCTTATATATAACTAATTTTTTTTCTACATGTTTTGATGTTGACGGAGGTATTACATATAGAAGGTGTTTGTGATTGTTTATAAATAGTTAAATATGCTTATAATCACTTTTAAAAAGTAAAAAGTATGTGATAATCTAGCTAAATTTATAGACTAATTTATAGATCTAGCTAGAAGTCGGAAGCTATAGATTGAAAATATGTGCAATTGATAGGTATGTTGGAGACTAAAATCTTAAGGTGGTTTTACTCTGTGATTGTGCGATTAGAGGAATAAGATGAGAAAAAAAAAATATAGGAGGGGAAGAGATAGAAAGAAATAATAATGAATTATAACTTTTTTTTGTCACGAGTCTGTGAGTTTTAAAAAGGAAGAAAAAATGAGATTTTAATTATTTTGTTTTTTGTTTGTTTTGTGAGTTTAGAAGGAGGAAAGAAAAAAAAAATATTTTTATTTTTAAATTATATTATTATTAAATTATTCTTACACATTAATGTAATACATGAGATGATTTATTTTGAAAAGTTAATTTAAATAATATACAAATACAGTATAAAGGTTCAATTAAGGTTGCAAAATTTAAGTAGTCTATAAAAATATGAGGAAACGTGAAAAACATTTAGAATAGTAGGGAAAAGGGGAATAGTAAGAAAACAAATGTGATGATGAAACGTACGTGTGTTTATTATGTCTAGTAATTGGAATAATTAAATATGTGTTTAAAATCCATGCTGTGGGATATACAAAAAGAAAAAGTAGTTTGTTTTCTAGTTGCAGAAATCCATACCATCTGAATCTCTCCTCTTACCCTTACCCTTACCCTAGCTCTATAATTTGAAATGACCTCTCACCACTAAAGACCACTGCGTGTCTGGTGGAGTTCTTTTATTTATGCCCTCAACCCACCTTCTGCCATCTAATCCATCCAAGAATCTAATTCCATGTTTATCATTCTGTTTTAATTGCATATCAGATCTTAAACTATACACTTTTTTATCATTTATATATTCTGTAATTTAAACGTTCTCATTCCGCTATTCAAAGTATCGTTAATAATTATAATTGACCCTACTATCACGTGTTCTGATTGAAAGGGGGTATAAATAAGATTTATACATTTAATCATATAAAATCAACTTAAAAATAATTTAATATATTAATCATATACGTATAAAATACCCATTATCTTCAAATTCCCAACTTTATTTAAAAACTTTTTTTTTCTTTTTCCCCCCATCTACCATATAACTCGACAAAAACCTCAATCCGTTCATCTTCAAATTTTCTTATTATGAAACTCAAAATTTTAAAATTTAAACCCAAACCAAAAGTTTGAAGAAAGTTATGCCACCATACTCAAATCAAAAGTTTTAACAACAAACCGAAATGAATTGAAACCCAGATCTGCAAGCTGCCATTGAAAATCAGATACAAGTTTGCATTGAAACCCAGATGCAATTCCAAATTTGATACATATATACTAAACAGAAAAAATCAATCCAGATCTGCAAAAATAAGCTGTCATTGAAATCCAATCATTGAAATTTCATACCAACTTGTTAGAATATAGGATCACACACACGCACACAAACGATAGAGAATTAAGAATAATACAAGAGATTTATATGGTTCTCTAATTTGGGTACTCCATAGGCAGCTTGTTGTTTATTATGATTCCTTGGTTACATAGGGCTTTACAATAGATAATATTTATACCTACTAATCATATTCCAACCCTACTTCACATTATATCTCAATTATCTATAATGTCCAGAGATAAACAATCCAGAAAAAACTCATGTACCATACCGCAGGGGCGAAGTCCCCGCACCCCCGCGACCTTTGCTACAATCTTGATGGGCTAGTGCGTCGCTCCTTTTCCAGTGTCTTCTATATTATGAGTCACAAATTTTCAACACAATTAGATATACGAAAAGAATACTAAATTGTGGCCAAAAAATGATTTCTGCCCCTATTTCCACGCTGTTAGGGAGAAGGAATCACCCTTGTAGGCAAAAAGTCACATATCTGTGATTTGGAATTGGATTGAAGAATGGCGAGTCAAAATCATCAAACTGATGTCGAGTCAGTCTACCGCCGCCACTTCTCCACCACCGAGTTCTTCTCTAGAGACGTTGATTTCATTTTTAACAATAAACTCAATCTGAATACTTTTCCGGCCATTCCTATACCTATTGATGAGAAGTGGATTGCTTTGGGTTGTATTCTGGGTGACCTGCCCAAGTCATGGTCTGTGCTGTTTGGGTAATTAGTAATTTACTTGACATAATTTGTTTTGGTAATTATTTTATTTTATGTTAATTATTTGAGTTAATTATGTGAAATTTTATACACTTTTAATATATATATATATATATATATATATATATATATATTTTCATGTATTTTTACTATTTAAATAGAAAATAATATTTTCACATGTATTTTTAATATTTAATTTCATTTGACCTTCTCTCATATGAGTATATATATGGGTTTGATTTTTATATAAAAAAAATTATGTAAAAATATTAAAAATACATGCGTAAATAGTACTCCCTAACTACATATTTATATAATTATATTTAAATATTAAATTATGACAATATTGCTGGAAATAATAAAAGGCTCAGTTGTAATTACTGATAGCTAGTGGGATAGGAAAATTTTAGGATAGGAATGATAAAAAAATATATAATTGGAGATTCGATATACAATTAATGCTTTCTATAAATAGATAATATACGAATACATATTATATGTACAGTTTAGGAAGTTTCTAATGAAAATAGTATTATGCAATTTCTTAGAAGTGTCAGTGTTCCCTCTTTTTGTTTAGAAAGAGTAAAACGTGACAAGTGGCTTCCTTAATTGGGATCCCACATGCAAGATTATCTCCATACATGACACGTATATATAATTAACCTTTTAATCTTCCTTCAAAAAGTGTTTAACCTTTTCAAGTTAATTTAGAACATGTAATTAATTTTTTTAAATTTTGGAATAATAACATTACTTTTTATATATCACATAATTTACATATTTTATAATTTTATACATACATTATCTAAAATTAATTATGTGATTTCATTTCAATTTGTATTTCAAAATATCTCAAAAAGTAACTTAATTCACAATGCCAAAAAAATAATCAATGGAAAATACATAATTATAGTCACTGTTCAGTTGATCAGGCAATCAATTTAAGAACCAATTCCGAGGGAGCTAATGAGAAGTTTGCATGAGATAGATATATATTAAATAATATATCATTAATATTTTGGTTTGTTACGGATCCACCCATGCATGATTAATCATGCATTCACTAACACATTATTTTGTAAACTAGTGAATTCATAATATATATATTTCAAAATATATTATCAAGTTTAATTTTAAAAATTAAATAATAATATTTTAAAATTTAAATTTACAAAAATAAAAAATAATTCTAGATCATCGATCTCGCATCAATTTTTGAAAACATTAATATATGTTAACTACTACTTTTAAATAATTTATAATTAATAGTTATACGTATGTTGACAAAAAAATGAATTATATTAATTTTAAATTTAAAAATATGTAAAATTAACTTCAAAATTATGCAAAAATTGATCTTATTTTTAAAAACAACAAAACTATATAATACTAGCAAACAAAACACATTGATATGATCTCTTTCTTGAAAATATTAGAGTGTAGAGCTTTAATTTGTGAAGTCATTCATATTCTCTCGTAATGAATTGAGCAAGTGGCAATTTGATCATATCTAAATCACTAACATAGTGTTAATTGGGAGTTTTTTAGTTATAGAAAAGAAAAAAAAGAAAAATAAAGAAGAGGAGTTTTTCTCAGAATAATTTTTTTAGTTCAAAATGTACTCACTTTTTTTTTTCTTTCTTAAACTAAAACTCTCACACTCATTTTCTTTTCTTCTCTTCTGTTAAAAAATTCCAAGACATGCATCACTTTTTTTTTAATTTCCTTTTATGTCCAAATTAAAACTCCAACGCATGGTGAAACACTATATATAAGAGCCTTTCTCCTTCCCTAGCTAGTCCAATTAGAAGTTAAGGATTGAAGCACTCTCCATTTCCTGATCACTTCTCCAACAACTCTCTCTCTCTATATATAAATATATCTCTCTCAGCTCGCACCTATTTATATATATATATATATATATATATATAGATCTCCTTCTCTCGATCTCTCTCCGATACATATATATATAATATATAATATATAAATAGATTGAATTAATTAATTAATGCCAAGAAGGCCAGAGCCACTTATTGTGGGGAGAGTAATAGGGGATGTGCTAGATTACTTCATCCCGTCCGTACAAATGTCCGTGTCTTACAACAACAAGCTTGTATGCAATGGTTATGAGCCCAGTCCTTCTACACTTACCACTAAACCTAGGGTTGAGATTCATGGTGCTGACATGAGAACTTTCTTTACACTGGTTCGATGAAATTAATCCATCACTTTACTTTACTTTCACTACATTCTATAATATAATATAATTAAATTAGTTTGTTAATTTCTGATGGATCCTTTTGATTTTTAATCCATATTTACAGGTGATGACAGACCCTGATGTTCCAGGCCCTAGTGATCCTTACCTCAGGGAGCACCTTCACTGGTACTAAATAAATATACCCTAAAACACCCCCATGCTATATATATATATATATATATATATATATATATATATATATAATTAATTAATTATTAGTGATTTTAATTTCCATTTCTTTTACTTAATTTTCTTTTCTTAAGTCAACCTAGCTAGCTAGCTAACATACTTAATTCATCCAGCTGAGATTTATTTAAGTTATATGCATGCAATGTTAATGTAGTTGGTTCGTAACAACGAGATCCAGTTTAAGTGGTATCAGACTCTCCTTTACAAGGTAGTGCCGTCAAGGTTTCCACCACAGATCGATCGATATATATATATATGGCATTAATTATTTTCTTGTAGATCAGTTCCAAATGACAATAAAATAAAAATAAAATATATATATATATATATATATATATATATAATGAGGAGGAGGAGGAAAATATTGTTAGATTCATTGGTACTTCTTCAGGCACGTTAATTAACCCACATGGCCAACACAGATATATGCTCCATTTTTAGTTGAATGTAATATTTGACTGCATTTACAGGATGGTGACAGACATTCC
The DNA here is from genome assembly GCA_020205605.1 of Panax ginseng. NCBI lineage: Eukaryota > Viridiplantae > Streptophyta > Magnoliopsida > Apiales > Araliaceae > Panax > Panax ginseng. The sequence continues at coordinate 120,774,402 of CM035144.1, forward strand.
AGGCACAACAGATGCAACATTTGGTAAGTCCATTTTTTACCCTAAAGAGATAGATATGTATAGATCTATCAAACTAGATACATTTTGATCTTTTTTCTCAATTCCAAAATTTTTAAAATTTAAAATAAATAAGAAAATTTAGATTTTAATTAGTATAAACATTTATAATTACTATAAACTAGCTAAAAATTAAGTATGACTAATAACTAATTGAGGCTGGTAAATATATAATTATTACTTTATTTTTTAAAAAAAACAAACAAACAAACAGGAAGGGAGGTTGTGAGCTATGAAATCCCAACGCCAACCATAGGGATCCACAGGTATGTGTTTGTTCTATACAAGCAAAAAGCGAGGCAGACGGTTGATCCACCTTCTTCAAGAGATCATTTCAGTGCTCGAAGCTTTGCTGCCGAGAACAACCTCCGCCTACCGGTTGCTGCTGTTTTCTTTAATGCCCAAAGAGAAACTGCCGCAAGACGACGACGTTAATTAATCAAAACCCTAGCTATCCACCCCGGTCAAAAGCTAGCTAGTTAGCTCCTCTTGATCATGTTATCAGTTATTTAATTAATTTAGGGCCATAAAAATAAAAACATTTTTTGAGTGTTTCTTAAATATCAACTCTTGTACTGTATTACTGGAAGCTTGAAAAAATAACCACCCTCTACCTCTCTCATTTGGGATCAAGTTGTCTGTATGTTTTTTTTTTAAATGAAGCCGTCATTGTTATGTGTCTTTTCTAAGTGCAGTTACTTCTGTACATATATTCATCATAACATGTCAACTCAAACTGTGAGTAAATGTAGGGATAAATCAGATTTACTCTCTTTTTTTCGACAGTATTATAAAAAAAAAAATAAAAAAAAACAAGTGTGTGGGCCGAAGGCCTTTATGAATTATCTCAATTTAATTTTTTTTTATAGTGCATTCAGGTAGGAGTGAGTAAATATGATGTATTTATAAATTTATTTATATTTAATTTAAAAAAAATATATTAAAGGAAATCAATTGCATTCTAAGATATATATATATATGGAATAATTACATTTTCTATATACTCTTTCGGTCCCTAAAAAAAATAACTTAAGTGATAAAAGATTTTATCCTCAAAAGCATGAAAGCATGCAGATCAAAGTAAATAATTTGTCAATTAATCAAATAGCTAGATAAATTTTTGCATGGACTAATTTATGATTGACCGAAGGAATATAGTGAATCACTCACATCGATCACAAAAGAATGATTCATGTTAATATTCTCTCCTAATGAGTGGTTCACATGAAATAATATTATTATTTGAGGTCCATATAAAAAGATAGATTGGAATTAGAATTTATACTCTCTCCTAACTATTAACTACTTTAATTTGTGTAAAAATTATTCTTAACTCATCTTTTAAAGAATCGGAGGGATATATATATATATATATATATATATATATATATATATATATATATATGGGCAAATTGCAAAAATTTCTTTCAATGTATACGTAGAATTGTAACATAGATGTTAATGTTCTAATTTTTGCAATATCATAGTTAATGTCTTAATTTTTTGTAAAATCATCTCTTCTACCCAATTTTGATCAAAATTAATAAAACGTATTCATGTCATGTGAGTTTTATAAGAGCAAAATAGTCGATTCATACATAAAATGATTTTCTCTCCTAATAGAAGGGTAAATACATCTTTACAATAATAAAATAGATTCTCAAATAAATAAATTTGTTTTATTTTAACCAAAAAAAATAATTAAAAAGAAATTAATTACAAAACTCAAAGAATATTTTGATTAAATATAAAAGACAATTAAATACTAAAAATTAGATTAAATTAAAAGGAATTTTTTTATTAGTTATTTATTTTAACAAATAATTTAATTTATACACACACATACATACAAAAAATATATATATATAAAGTAAATTATTGTGTGTGTATGTGTATATATAAAGTAAATTATTTGTTAAAATGAATAACTAATAATTTATTATTATATTTTCCTTTTAATTTAATCTATTTTTATTGTTTAATTTTGTCTTTTATATTTAATCAAAATATATATTATACTTAAATTTTCATTTAAATAAATCTTTGAGTGTTGTAATTAATTTATTTTTAATTATTTTATCTGGTTAAAATAAAAAAAATTATTTATTTGAGAATCTATTTTATTATTGTAATTACGTATTTGTCCTTCTATTAGGAGAGAAAATAATTTTATACAGTAATGAACTATTTTGCTCTTATAAAACTCGCTTAACATACGCATGATGTCTTACTAGCTAATTTTGACAAAAATTAAAATATCAGCGTCTGTGTTGTAATTTAATGTATACATGAGAGGACAATTTTATAATTTATCATATATATATATAAAGTTAATATTCTTTTAATCAATCAATTTTCTGAATTGATTTAATTCTCCAAACAATCTAACCTAGCATGTTATAACAGAATGCTATAAACTAATAAATAGTCTGTAGTTTTGAGGACAGTTACTAAAAAATTTATTCTCATATTCATAATTATTAGGGGTGCGGTTTCAAACCGCACCCGAAATCACTTAGGTGCAGTTTGAAAAATTCAAAATCGCACACAAAATCGTTTGTGATTAGTGCGGTGCGATTTTAAAGTGTGCGGCGCGATTTTAATTGGTGCAGTTTCGGTTCCAAAACCAATTAAAACAACAAAAAAGTCCACACCTTCAACAAAATTTAACATAAAACTTACATCGAGCAATTAACTTAGTGACATAGTTGGCAATGAGAATTATATCAAGCATATAACCAAAGTTCCTTCTGTCAAACATGTCAAATTCACTATCAAATCATAGAATAGTGATGTGACGCCCCCAAAATAGGTCCAATCCATCCAACCTATTCTGAGTCGCCAAATACATGGTATAGAAAATAACTACAACTTTATTACTACAATTGTCATGCAAAATACAATAACACATATACTATGAGTTTTAATACCAACTGTGACTCATGTCCCAACTATGGACATCACCTCACATTGATACATTACATAAAGGTACAGTCAATAACTGTTTTAGAAATTAAAATCTTTGGGAAGTGCTTAGAGAAACCTTCAGATGCGTGAGGCCATGAATCTAAGTTATGATAGATATAATATGTCCAGAGAATTATCCTTAGTTGATCCAATAGACCCCAAAGAAAAATGAGAAGATTACGATCATGATCCTTCCAATGGTGAGTCTTCTCTTGACGTATATAACTATCTCCACCGTCTGCGATTGAACATTATGTTTCAACCAACTCCAAGATCATATAGGTAGTGCTCGTAGATATACTTTCAAGAAGTGGATGTGCACTGACTACGTCTTATGATAACTCGAGGTTGTATATCATTAGACATCTTGTATGATAGTGACAAAACACCCTTTCAAAGTTGGGTTCGCCTCACCCTATTCGGTTCACCAAAACTAAATATCAAATGACGTATACAATACGACACACTTATTTAAAGTTCTCAATAAAATTATTTTCATACTATTTAGGGTGAACCTCAACAGCTATAGACTACCGTTCTATTCCCTTGTTATCCCCACTAGACCCAGCTGCACTCTTATTACCTGAAAGGAATTGTGAAGCAAAAGGGTGATCACAACTAGATTAGTAAAGAATATCTTGACTAAAGATAATTAAATTATCAATAGTCATCGTCAGTAATAAATCAGAGATTTAGAACATATGGTAGATGATAAAAATTTTCAACCATAGTTGGAATTGAACGGCGATCCATTAGAAGAGTCGAATAGACCATAAAGTCTATTATCTTCCATGTATTAAAAGTCCACCAACAATATTTTATCCCCAGAATATCAATCAATGCAGCCTCATCCACAATCCGCGTGAATAACTAATAATCATAATTGTGATTTTAAATTCCCTTCTCATCCGGAACAAAAGATAATTTTTATCACTTGCTTTTACAAACATCAAAGATCATGGTTATACCAAATCACAGTTCATGTTCATAATCATACTAATAAATTCATCTTTTTGCTACGGGCCAAAGATATTCATTAACATTCATCTTTGCACTACAGCCAAAGATATTCAACAACAAGTCATCTTTGCACTGCAAGCGAAAGATATTCAACAACAAATTAATCTTTGCACTTCTGGGCCAAAGATATTCATCAATAATTCATCTTTTGCACCGCAGCGAAAGATATTAATATCTCAAAGAAATACATAATCATTTCAGAATTTATATAAACCATAATTATAACCATGTTGATCAATTCACCTTTGCACTTAAGCTAAAAATATTTAATTGTAAATTCAATGGTCACGATCATACCAATCAACGATTCAACTTTGCACTACTGGCCAAAGAGAACCCATAGTCACAATCATACCAATAATCTACCCATCTTTACACTTAAGTCAAAGAGAAATTTCTTCACCAGGATTATAAAAATGTTATATATGATAATAAAAATAATATGATCAAAACACGGATTTAATTTCAAGAGTAAGATTCATAAATTAACGATAATTTGGTCAGAGAAAGAAACCAATTCTGTCGTGAATAGTACCCCGTGAATAGTAACTCGTGAATAGTAACTCATGAATAGTAATTCATGAATAGTAACTCTGACATGAAAAAGGTAGAAATCCACAATAAAATCCATACCAATATTTTGGTATAATGATATTGAAAGAATAACATTTCTTAAATTTATAAATAATTTATTTTAATTGTTTACACTTTACTAAATAATGCATTTAATCATCCTAAAATGCCAAACTCATAAGATTTCATCACTAATAACAAAAACCTTCATCAAAAATCTGCATATACCTTATATAGGATTCTCAAGCTATAAAATCCTATTTTCCACTTTTCTTACTTCACATAACATATTTAATTCATTTACTCATAACTAGTCCATTTTCATGAAAAATATCAAATCAGTTCTAAAAATATTTCTTTTCTGGGATTTAGCATAATATAGTCTCATATTGAACATATATTTTTGTCGGAATTTTTAAAATTCATTTACTATTTTTCACATGGCCAAAGCTGCCGAATATTTAGACATTTATCATAAATTGTACTTTTGTCAAAAAATTCCGAAATTTATAGAATATACCAATGTTATATAGATGTACTCCCAATAAAATTTTTATCAATTTTGGAGTTAACCACAAGGAGTTATAAGAGTTTACTTTTAAAATAGTCTTTTCTCATAAAATCCATAACTCCTAATCTATACATCCAAAAATCGCCATTTGTGGACATAATCAATAAAACTCATCAAATTATCATTTCAAATTTTTCCAGAATTTTTGAAGGTTTAGAAAAATTTTGAAACTGAAAAACATAATAACCCTTAAAATCTCTTACAATCCCTTACCTCGAAAGAAGCGGTATTTAGATTTCGACCTGAATGTAAAAGTCAAAGGAACCTTGCACTGAATAGGAACTCTTAAAGTATCTAAATAATAACAAAATATGCTTGATAATATAGAGAGAGAAAGAGAGAAAGCTTATGTTTCTAGTGTGATTTTCAATTCTAACTTAGCCCTCTATTTATAGGAAAATGTTAGCACGCCGAAGCAGACTTGACCTGCTACCTGATGGCTTTATCTGCTACTATTGCCACCCACCACATTTGAATTAAAATTTCAGCACATTTCTTCACCAACCATAGGTGGGGCCCACACATTCTAGAATTTTTCACCAAAATCATTTATAAACTTAATTTTCGAATCAGTCATCTCTTGAAATTCATAACAAATTATACGCTCATTTTTAACGGTTCAAAATTTGTGGACATATACTCAACTTATATATGTATAACATATCCAAAAATCACAACGATCCAACGGTCGGATTAAAAATTATAACTCACGCAATAGACCTTTAAGAACACCGATTTGATCTTTTAATACCTCCAATCTGACAAAATATTGATAAAACACCTCAACATTAATTCCTTCATTTATATCCACATCAAATAAATATTTTCTTATCATATAAATCAATAATTAATTATTCACAAATAATATTATAGAATCACAATTATGACAACTAGGCCATTCCCAGGAAAGAGTGGGCTTTCTAATAAGGATTTCTCTTTACTAGCGTGCAATTAGGTGACCAAACCTCTCCTTGACAGAACTTTCTAGACATTGCCAATAATGTTATCTAATAATATTATCCAAATACTATGAATTATTGATCTGATAATGAGAAATACTGTGCAGTGATAATTATTGAAACAACAATAATATAAACTATTAACGCAACAATTATTGAATCAATAAAATAAAATATTGAACAGTAACTACTGTAACAATTATTGAGTATTGTCTTCTTACGTAAGAATTAATAATTCAAAATACTTTATCATGCAATCTGTATAATATCTTTATGCAACCACATATATTCATCGTATTTTAACCACCGTGTATTTCAACAATTATTACGATAACAACTACGTCGTTATTTATAAAACTCAAACTTGTCGCTTTCTTCTTCATCCCATGTTATTTTGTTATGGGGCCCACAAATGATCTATGGCAAATCATTTAATATTCCCTATAACAAGAATATTCCACGACCAAACGAATAATCCCCGACGAAATGAGTATTTTATAACCACTTGCGTATTTTAAAAATTTACATATATCACCCTTAACTTTAAATTTTTATCAATTTAACCATTTACTGAATAATAATTATAAGAAAAATTGAATACTTTTATTTCATAAAATCCAGGGTCTTACAAAGCCGAGTCCTTGTTCCAACTCCAGTATACTCCAGACTTTGTCAAGCTTGGTTCACTAACAACCTACATTATAAATCAATGCAAATTTAGTACCAAATTTATCAACTTTCCTCGATAACCACATGGTTTGAGCTCCACTAATGGGTAAAAATAGAAACAAATTTTGTTCGCAGAAACAACCCCGCAAATCCTCCCCCCTTCCAAGTTTTGGATTAAAAAATCCTATTTTAACCCATTTCTGCACCATCTTCTTCCGTCTCCTCCTCTCGTAATAATTTATCTTACCACATACATACGTATACACTAAGATATAACTTCTCGATCGATTATATAGCTAAAGCTAGCTTTCAACAAAGAGGGGAGAATCAAAGAAAAATGCATTACCATTTACCGCTTTCTCTCTTGGATCTGTAACCCTAACACACTCAATTTTCCATATCTGAATGGGAGTTTTAGGGGAGTCGTGGTGTTTCAGTAATGGCGAGGCAAATTTGAGAGAATGAAAAGCGCCCATTTTTTCCAAGAAAGGTACTTGATGGCGAAATTTCCCTCGGCGGCTCAATGTTCGTAAGACCGCTTCTTATCCACAGGAATCTCTCGCCACCACTCACGCCAACCTCCGGCTTGGTCATGCCGCTGAGAATCCGCCGAGATCCAACCGCAAAATGGTGTCGGTAAAGTAATTGATTGACTAAAGAGTCAATTATGTGTATGCTATTTCTCATGATTATACTAAACTTAGATTTGATATATAATTGAAACTCTCAGTATCAAAAGACTATGAGCTTGAAAACAGGGAGCAATTTTCTATTTTGCAATGGGGAGAGAGAATGTTCTTACCCGGGTTTTCCCCCTTTTTTGCAATGACCTGCGTTTCTTTTTTTTAAGTAGTCCGTTGCTTTTTTTAAGACCCGGATATTAGAATTTGACCCGCGTGTTTCTCAAGTCCGTCCCTTGGTCCGTTAATTTGGTTCGCCTCTGATCCCCTATATATGTATATAGGGGTTCCATCCATGACAACCGGTTGTCTTTGTGGAAAACCCTTTGGCCTGCTGATTTTTTTTTTTTTCCAAATGTCGAAATTTCATCATGCCAAAAGGGTTTGCTCCACACAAGAACCTACATCATGATGGAACCCATATATATATATATATACACTCTCTAAATATACTCTCTAATTACATTGTTAACTACTAGTATTAATCAGGGTTATTTTTACATTGTTAACTACAACATGTTTTTGGTCCCCATCAAGTTTTTGTCCATGTTTACTCTATATAAATTATTTGTCAAATGTTTTCTCAAATTTAACTTAACTAAATTACTCCACAAATAAATTAGTTTCATCAATTTACTGCATAATAAATAATAATATTATATATTTCTCATTAATATTTATAAACATTTCACACAATATAAAAATTAGGGTTAAGTTCAAATGACCACCTGGGGTTTGAGAGGTTTCCCACTTAACCACCTGTTGTAAGACCCCGAATTTTATGAAATAAAAGTATTCAATTTTTCTTATAATTACAATTCAGTAAATGGTTAAATTGATAAAAAGTTAAAGTTAAGGGTGATATATGAAATTTTTTTCAAAAATACGCAAGTGGTTATAAAATATTCATTGTTGTCCGGAGAATATTCGTTTGGTCGTGAAATATTCAAATGCTCGTCGGGGAATATTAAATGCGACGGTAGCGATCTTTTGTGGGCCCCATAACGGAAAACGATTGGAGGAAGAAAACGACAAGAATAAGTTGTTTATAAATAACAACAGTAGTTGTTATCGTCAATCATTGTTGGAATACCCGATTGGGTAAAAGTAAAGTAATATGTCTGTCGTTGTTGCGAGATGGGACAGATTGCACCAATTATTGATTCTTACGTGAAGAAGCACTACTCAATAATTGTTACAGTAATTACTGTTCAATATTTTATTTTTGATTCAATAATTGCTGCGTTGATATTTTATAATTGTCACTACATAGTATTTTTCATTAATTATCAGATCAATAATTTATATTATTTGAATAATATTATTAGATAGCATTATTGGCAATGTCTAGAAAGTTCCGTCTAAGGAGAGGTTTGGTCACCTAATTAACTTGCCAGATGAGGAGAAATTCTTATTGAAAAGCCCTCTTCCTGAGGAACCGCCTTGTTGTCAATAATGTGTTTCGTAATATATTATTTGTGAATAATTAATTATTGATTTATATAATGAGAAAAATATTGATTTTATGAGGATATAGATGGAGAAAATTTTTAATGTGACAATTGTTGAAAATTAATATTTTATCTTTTTACTCGATAAAATAATTGAATTAAATATATTATTTTAATAATATATTAATGATGATATTTTTTACGATGAATGTGGGATATATGAGTATATGTGGAGGAGGAGTATTTTGTTACCAAAATATTTAAAGCATGTTTTATGTGTCGGTGGACCCCATTTCTTGACTGAAATTTGATTATAACCTGTAAAATTGTCCGTTTGTGGATTTCGGTCAATTTTTGTTTGGAATTTGGAAAAACTTTCTTCTGTAAAGTTGTAGAAAATTGAATTTCCTATAAAACTCATTGAGATTCAATTTTTCTGGCAAAAGGGCTATTTATTATGAATTATTGAAGTTCTGAAGCTCCGAAATAATTGATTTTTGGAAGTTTAAAATATTTAAAGTGTGAAAAATGTTTTTTGTTTTGTGGGCAGCCCTAGCATGTGTTTATTAAGCTAAAATCAGATTTCTAGAGGCGTAGGAATCTTGATTTATATATATTATTATTAAATTAAATTTTCTGCTTTGGTGTTCTAAGCATTTTCCTATAAATAGAGTGCTTAGGTTATAATTGAAAATCACACCAGAAACTGAAGTTTTCTCTCTTTATATTATCGAGTGTATTCTTGTTATTATTTTGAGTATACTTTGAGTGTTGCTATACGGTACAATTTTGTTCAGCGTTATTCCAGTCAGAAGTACTGCTCTTTTGAGGTAAGGGATAGTAAGGGATTTTAGGGGTTGTTATGTTTTTCATGTTTCGTAACTTTTCAGACCTTCAATAATTCTGAAAAAATTTGAAATGATAGTTTGATGATTTTTGTTGATTGTGTCCAAAGATTGCAATTTTTGGATGTATAGATTAAGAATTATGGATTTTATGAGAAAAGACTATTTTAAAAGTAAACGCTTATAACTCCTTGTGGTTAATTCCAAAATTGATGAAATTTTTATTAGGAGTACATCTATATAATATCAGTATATAGTGTAAATTTTAGAATTTTTGGATAAAAGTACAATTTATGATAAATGTTTAAATATTCGGTGGTTTTGGCCATGTGAAAAATAGTAAATGACTTTTAAAAATTCTGAGAAAAATATATGTTCAATATAGGACTATATTCTGCTAAATTCCAGAAAAGAAATATTTTTGGAACTAATTTGTTATTTTTCATGAAAATGGACTAGTTATGAGTAAATGAATTAAATATGTTATGTGAAGTAAGAAAATTAGAAAATAGGATTTTATGGCTTGAGAATCCTACATGAGGTATATGCAGATTTTTGATGAGAATTTTGGTTATTGGATGAAATTTTATGAGTTTGGCATTTTAGAATGATTAAATGCATTATTTAGTAAAGTGTAAACAATTAAAATAAATTGTTTATAAGCTTAAAGAAATATTATTCTTTCAATATCATTATACCGAAATATTGGTATGGATTTTATTGTGGAATTTCTACCTTTTTGAGTCGGATTTACTATTTATGAGATACTATTCACGAGTTACTATTTATGAGTTACTATTCACGAAGTTATTATTCATGAGTTACTATTCATGACAAAATTGTTTTTTTTTTTCTAACCAAATTATAGTTGATTCATGAATATTACTCTGGAGATTAAAACTATATATTGATTATATTGATTTTATTATCATATATAACATTTTATAACCTCGATGTTGAAATTCTCTTTTCACCTGAAGTGTAAAGATGGGTAGATTATTGGTATGATCATGACTAGGGTTCTCTTTGGCCAAGAGTAAAAAGTTGAATTGTGGACCGGTATGATCATGACCATTGAATTTATAATTGAATATCTTTAGCTTAAGTCACAAAGATGAATTATGGATGAATATCTTTGGGTCGTAGTCTGCAAAGATGACTGTTGTTGAATATCTTTGGCAGAAAGTAAAAGATGAATCTGTTGATGAATATCTTTGGCCCGTAGTGCAAAGATAAATTTATTAGTATGATTATGAATGAACTGTGATTTGGTATAACCATGATCTTTGATGTTTCGTAAAGACAAGTGATAAAAATTATCTTCGTCCTGAATGAGAAAAGGAATTTAGAACAACAATTACGATTATGAGTTATACATGTGATTGTGGACAGGAATTGTTGAGTGATATTACAGGGATAAAACATGGTTGGTGGACTTTTAACATGGAGAAGATAATAGACTTTATGGTCTATTTGACTCTTCTAATGGAGTGCTCGTTCCGCTGCAACTATGGTTGAAATTTTTTTATCATCTACCATATGTTCTAAATCTCGATTTATTATCATGAAGGCTATTGATAATTTAATTATCTTTAGTCATGATATTTTTTTTTTCACTTAGTTAGTTGTGCTTCACCTTTTCTTCACAATTCCTTTCGTGTAATAAAAGTGTAGCTGGGTCGAGCGAGAATAACAAGGGAATAAATCGGTGGTCTATATAGATGTTGAGGTGAGGTGAATTTAACTTGGAAGGGTGTTTTGCCACTATCATACAAGATGTCTAATGACATACACCTCGTGTCATCATAAGATGGGTCAGTCTTTCATCCACTTCTTTGAGTATATCTACCAAAGACTACCTATATGATCTTGGAGTCTATTTGAAATTTAACTCTCAATTAGAGGACAAGAAAGATAATGATATGTCAAGAGAAAACTCACCATTGGGAAGAATATGATAATAATCTTCTCATTTTCTTTGGGGTCTATTAGGTCAACCAAGGATAATTCTGTGGCCATATGATATCTATCATAACCTGAAGCATGGCCTCCCATGAAACGAAGGTTTCATGAGCACTTCCCAAAGATTCTAATTTTTAAACAGCTTTTCACTTATACCTTTATGTAAGGTGTCATTATGAGGTGTTGTCCACGGTTGGGACATGAGTCACAGTTGATATATATTTGTATCCAAATTCATAGCATATGTGTTGTTGTATTTTGCACGACAATTGTTGTAATAAAGTTGTAGTTGTTTTTTGTACCATGTATTTGGCGACTCAGAATGGGTCGGATGGAATGGACCTATTTTGGGGTCGTTACACCTGTAGTCAGTAAAACTATATTTAAACTCCCGATTTTTTGAGTTAAAGTGAAAAAGTGCTTTCCGTCTTAACTCCGTTACTTTATTTGGCTAAAAACTTAATTACCCTCACTTTAAAACACCCAGCTGCAAAATCATTTAAACAAAAACAAATATGCTGTTCTTGAGCATCTCTCTCTCTCTGTTAAGTTCATCTCTCTCTGTTTTTCTAACAAACAAAAAACAAGAGCTCATCCGTAGCAGAGTAAACACCTTAATCTGACAATTCTTCTTAGACAATCAAAAATGATGTTGCACGAATTCAAGATTCTTTCTCTACTAAATTACATAGAAGTGGTACCATGAGCAAGAAATTCAGAATCTTGAATCCCCTATTATCAACTAGAACATAGCGTAATTAATAACCTAAATGCATATCATTACCTAAATACCTCTACCCAAATCATGAATCAGAAAAATAGAGTAAAAAACAGAGTAAAACAAAGACATGAAGGGCGATCAAAGTTAGAGATCCAAGAATTTTTGTAGGGAGAAGCTGCATAACCTTCCATTTTCAATTTCAACACAATAAATTCCTTGATATTCTTAGTTTTTCCCATATCTTTCAAATACAAGAGAATTTTCTCAAGAACTTCAGTTTCATCAGCAGAGACTTCTTCAAGCATTTTCTAATAAACATTGCACAAAATTAAAGTAATATAATAAAAATCAGACCCATGAAAAATTCCAGCCATAACATTCAACACCAGTCGCTCATCATCTTGCCACGGCCTTAATTTCGCTCACCATAGCCTCAATTCAACATCATCTCGCTCACCATAGCCTCAATTTCACCATTACTACTGCAATCAAATTAATTGAAACCATCAATTGAAACCTTAACCTTTATCTCTTTCTTTATTTTCCTTCTGTCATCAATTTATCAATTAATGACTCCTCATCTCAAGTCTCTCTCACATTTAGAGTGGTGATCCGAAACCACAATTAATACTCACATGTTCCCCGCCTCCCATTAATACCCTGCAAGACTCCACTCTTCCCTAACTCACCTCATCTCCGATCGATGCTCAAAATCTCATCCAATTAATTTTGCCCACACGCTCACACTCCACCGTTCTGTTAAACCTCTCTCGGTGTGACAATGCCTCGGGATCCCCAGATCCTCCTACTTCATTTTCGATGACGAAAATATTGTGGATGTAGTTCCATTTCAAAAAACGACCTCATGAACATTGGGCTCAAGAACGTCTTCTTCTGCGCTACGGGAAGATCCCTCAGCCACTCCTGCATTACTCTCACGCTAGACCATATCCGAAAAATATCCACCTTTACGCGGAAGAACGGCGATTCATTCCCTCTGTAATATCCGGTGAGTGAGAATACTCTATGCTTTGTTAATGAATTGAATCGACGATGCGTTTACACCAAAAACCTCCTCCTCTCGGGTACTCCACTTGCGACGTCGTAGTGATGGCTCCATCATCGCCTCTCTCCGATCCTAAATTACGCTCAAATTCGAATCGAATAAGATCGCTTGAGAGGAAATCGCGTCGAATGTATCGATCCTCGATGATTTCTTCTCGACGATGGCTCTGCATGATCTCACCGACTATAGACTCAGATTTTTGGAGGAGACTCAAATCGAGTCTCGAAATTGCCTCCATCAATTGAAACCTTAATCTGCCGAATTTTTGCAAAAGTCAGAGAAAAATGTGAAGGTTGAAGGTATTTTAGTCTTTTGAGGAGAGAGGAGACAGTGGGTTTGAAGGTTGAAGGGAGAAGAAAGGGGGTATTTTAGTCTTTTTTAATCGTTAAAGCCCCTTTTCACGTGCTTTTGGCGTCTGACATACACGCACGGTTAAGTTGGATGGAAAATGTGACGTTTTCACTTCAACTAAAAAAGTCAGGAGTTTAAATGTAGCTTTATTGACTACAGGTGGTTAAGTGAAAAACTGCCCAAATCCCAAGTGGTTATCTGAACTTAACCCTAAAAATTAAAACTACTTTATACTTATATAACAAGATTAAATCATTCCAACCCCAACCGGATTAGTGGGAAGAATAACGTGATGGTAAAACAAGTAGACAACAGCTTACAGCTGCATGCTTGGACGAATCCAGCTTATAAAGAGCAGAGGGGACAATTTGACTCCATTAAATTTTGGGTTAAGTTCAGATGACCACCTGGGGTTTGGGCGGTTTCTCACTTAACCACCTGTAGTCAGTAAAGCTACATTTAAACTCCTGACTTTTTGAGTTAAAGTGAAAACGTCACATTTTCCATCCAACTTAACTGTGCGTGTATGTCAGACGCCAAAAGCGTGTGAAAAGGGGTTGTTACGGTAAAAATTTTTTTGTTAAATGTTCGAAATACCCCTCTTGGCTTTTATCATTTTGTTCTACCCATTTCACCTCCATCGCAGACGAGATTGAAGGCTACCCTATCATCGATTTTCGCTTCGTCATAAATGAAATCGACCGAGATTTTGACGCGCTAGGGTTAGAGCTAAAGCTGGATATCATTGAAGAAGAATCTTCATCTTCAATTGCGGACAAAAGACTGGTGGTGGAGCCACAGAAAAAGCAGTTGTATTTGTTGTTTGTGGGTTGATTGTATTGGGTAATTTGAAAATCTTGATTTGAATCAAACGGGATTTTTTGGATTTTCTGTGATTTTTGAGAAATTGCAGGCACGATTAGGGTTTTAAAATGGGGGAACCAATGGTAATTGATGTGGATGAGTTGAATAATCCTGAAATGGTGGAACCAATGGTAACATAGTCTCCCTCTTTCCCTCTCCTCTCTGTTCTCATCTTCAGAGATCTTTCTCTCTCCTCTTTGTTCTCATCTGCACTGACTTATCTGCGTGAGATCTTCGGCGATCCTGATGGGAATGTAAATTTCTTATTCATCCAAATATAGCGCTCCAACAGTTTGATCTAATTCCTGAACCAATCTTTTGCTTGGGAAAAATACCTCTTCAGGTGTTTGATTTAATATCTGATCTGGATTGTTCGTTAAGATCCGAGTTTAGATCAATACTTGTTTGATTTAACAAGGAAAGTAGTACTCTTTCTTTTTCTTTAGGACGGAGGTATTATAAATGATAAATGTGCAGTTTTATTTGTATAAGATGAATTTTATGAAGCCGGACGTAAACCTTCTTTAGAATTATGCTTCCTTCATTTTTTTTTGTATATACATATATATACTCATTATTATTATCGAATTTGATTTCAGGGATTGAAATCATCGGATGACCGCTAAAAATAGGCTCCTTGGGACGTAATAGTGGGGATAACAAGAGATCAAGAGAAGATATAAAAAACACACCCAAGGAGAAGCGAAAAGCTTAGAGATGATGGGTTTATTAAGCAACAACCCACTGTGAGCAAAGTGGTTTCTCTCATGGAAACGAGTTACGGCAAAGTAAGCATAGACCAAGACAATTCGCTTTAGCAAAGTTGAAAGTGGGAAAGTCGACAAAAGCATGAAGCAATCGAGCTATTTCGCCATCATCGAGTATGATACTCCCTCTTCGTCATAATTGATGGTATCAAACTTTTTGTGCCCCAGATGATTTTGCTATTCTGAACATTTATGTATCAAATTGATGCTATTATGAACATTTGTGTTTACAAAAGAGTTTAATTTTATCAAATTTACAAAGGAGATGTAATTTTATCAAATTTACATCTCATTACTCTAAAGGAGATGTGTTTACTAATTTTATGGTAGCATAAAATGAGTTCAAAGGAGAGACTGAATAGTAGAGTTTTGTACAATAGTAGTAACTTTCTGAGGGGTTAATTGACCCTTGGGCATGTTGAACTGTGTTCATGGTAAACTTTACTGTTATTCCCCCATATGTGTATCATCTTGGGAGTAATGTCGAACTGTATTTTTCTTATGGTATGCTTTAATTGAATTTGGAATGGAGGAGATGAGAGAGCCTATTTTTCTTTCTTTTCTTTCTTTTTCTTTGGGTCGAATGAAAGGGAGCACCGGAGCAGGGGCTGGTTCTTTTTTCTTTCTCTCTTTGGAACGAAATGGAAGCTGGCAAGGAATATAAAGGAGCAGGGACTGTTTCTTTCTACTCCTTTTTCTTTCATGTTTGGAACGGATGGGCAGGGAGTATATAGTGAGAGTGCTGATTATGCAAGTCTCATTTGATTTAAGCGAGGAAGAGAAAGAGCACTACAAGCAGTGGCTTGGCGCATAATGAGAAACTAGTAGCTTTGTTTGTGAAATTAGAGGGTAAATAAGTCATTAGCCAACTCACAGTTAAGTTAGATGGAAAAAATGACGTTTTCACTTCACCTCAAAAAATCGGGAGTTTAAATGTAACTTTACTGACTACAGGTGGTTAAGTGGGAAACCGCCCAAACTCCAGATAGTCATCTGAAGTTAACCCTTAAATTTTTTATAGGGTCATTTTGTCCACCTTAATTTTCCCCAGCCCTCGCTCGTTTTACCCCCGTCCCTCTATTTAATTAAATTAAATTGTTTACTTAAAAAATTAATTATTTTTATTTTTCATTTCATTCATTTTTTTCTTATTATTATATTAATTATTTCCCTTCCTTATTAGATAGTAAAATCCAAAATTAATTATAAAACTTTTAAGTTCATTAATATTAATGTAACTTTACAACTTTAATAATATAAATTGAATAAAAAAATATTTAATTATTTGCATTTTTAAGTTCATATAAGTAGATATTTTTCTTTATGCGACTCATACATTTTATAAATAAAGTACATTTCTATCTCCTATTATCTCATCATAGTATCATAGTAGTATCTCTTATCTCCCTACTACTACTAATTTTTAGTATTTTTTTTGTATGGACCCCACGCACATCTTCTCATTTTACCACACTTTGCCAACGCCTTGTACATATCCTATAAAAAATCATATGTGGATTATAATTCGTATAACAAATAAATTTCCCTGATTTGAATCTTAAAATATAGAGATAATAATCATTGATGCTCCGACGATAGTTTCCTCCATCATCCATCCCTCTCATCCTCTGCTGCGCCGTAAGCCCCTCCCTCCCTCCCTCCCTCCCTCTTCTTCTTCTTTTTAATTTTTTATTCCTGTAACTATGATTCAAAATTTATTAAGTTGCTTGAATTTTGATTGGTAATTTACGTGATTGCAATACACAGCTACCCTGTTGTGTATAAATTTCTATTTTTGAGTTTTACTTGAAGCAGATATATTGATGTTGGAGCTTTAGCTTAAGATTATTAAGAAGTTCATATTCTACTGTCCGTCTGAGAAAATTGTCCTACCCTACTTCATTTTTTTATTAACAATGATACGACTAATTAGTGCTCTTTATTAAAAATTTAAAAAATTCTATGCGCAATAGCTTTAGCAATACAAACATGAAGGTTTTTAGTCCAAATTATGCACCTCAAGCATACTTCTTTCTGGTGGAATTAGCTTCTTTGTGTCCTTCAACCTCCTCTACATGTAATTTTAGTCATGTTATGGTAATTCATCTTCAGTCTTTTCAACTTCTAAAATTAACCTTTCTTTTAGCCGTTCTACTAGAGAAATCATGTTTTGTACATAATCCAAGTCTTAGAAATTAACATGCACAAAGCTTTTGGAATTGACTATATTTTAGAGCGTCAAATGCAATACTAATGCAAATAATTTGACAATGGCCTCGGTGTTGTTTTCTGCCTGATTTAGTTATCCAAATTCTTTTGTCCAAAAAAGAAAGATAAAAAAATGACTACGATTTTGAAATAACCTTTAATGATTTAAACTAGGATATGGCTGGTGTGGTGCCTGGTGCTAGTAAGTTCATCATGTGTTGTCACTTGTCACAGAAACCAAATAGATGCAGGTTATGTAGTAGGAGAAGGTTGTTATTTGCCTGAGTTTGTTCACCTTACACGAAGTGCTTGTAGAGTTGACTAGGTATGGACCGGTCCTTGGACATTTCTACAACAAGGTTGCTCTCAGACAAACCCGCCATTAATGCTTGGTAGGACCTGATTTTACTGTCGCAGCATCTTTGATCATTGTGAAAGACAACTCCGTATTAATATCATGATTTAAGCGTGGGATCGCAGGCACGTTGGTGTTTTGTAGCCTATCCACCAGTTCAATCACTTATGGGTTTATATTCTGGCCTATGAACTGTTGTGATTATTGTGATTATCTGCACTGATGATAGCATCTGTATTGTGCATGCATATACAAAGATGCATTTTTTTGTTTTTGGAATCAAGGCCATCCTAAACTCTTAGAGCATCCACTCAACAATAGCAAAAATGCATGTTATGCACATCTAATTTGAATAGTGGGGCAATATTGGCATGTAAAATTTTCTTACAAACACTGGCTATTCAGTGATGCAGCGGTATTTTTGTTGTTTCTGAATGTACCTAGAATTCTTGATCTGTGATATGATTTTTAATTTCTTTGTTACTGAATTGGTATTTATGGAAAACCCTTTTTTTTCTCTACTGAATTGTTGTGTTACCAAGTTATTCATACCTTCTCAGGCAAGTATTGAATTGAACTAAAAGCTGCAAATAATTTGGCAAAAAAACTTTTGTCTTACCGTTATCGTGGCCAACTTCAAATGGAGTTCTTCTTGCAACAAATATCAATTTTTATCAAACCCATGAAAACAGTTTGGTAACCCAACAATCAATACAAGTGGTGCTGATCAAATTAGTAATAAATTGGTTTAGGATACTTAAAGAGGAAAGTAAACCAGAAGCTTTGTCTTCTTACTTTCCTTAAACTTTTCACATGGATTTCAAGTTTCTGATTTCATTGATTGTTCTTGGCCAGTTGCCAGTTATCGTTTTGGTTGTTATTTAAACTTTGAGAAGTTTACTTAATCAAACAGGCACCACTTACAAAAGAGTTGGTGTTTAGAGCTTGTATGATACCTTTGCTTCTCTGTGGAGGAATTAAAAGGTACACTGCTACGTTTCTCTGTCCTGTTTTCTTCAGTTTAGGTAAGTTGTAAGGTTCATTGGAGTATATTTGTGGTATATGGTTTGGTGACTTTGGTCTAGGTGATTCTTCATAGTTGCCAATTATATAAGGAAATAAGTAAGCTGAACTGATATGAATATTAGGCTGCTTGTGCTCAGT
Organism: Panax ginseng; assembly: GCA_020205605.1. Taxonomy (NCBI): domain Eukaryota; kingdom Viridiplantae; phylum Streptophyta; class Magnoliopsida; order Apiales; family Araliaceae; genus Panax; species Panax ginseng. Next base: position 120,793,652 of record CM035144.1, read on the forward strand.
CCTGCTAAACTTGTGGGTGGTCAACCTAGGGATCAGTTATGACTTTGTTTGATTTTACCTCCTGACCTCCTCAGGAAGAAGGCCAGAGAGCTCAGCATCATCTAGTAGTGACTAAAGTCGTTGAATGTGATCTTAATATTAATGTGTATTATAGGAGACAAAAAACTTAGAAAAAGTTGAAACAAAATTTCGAATTTGATTTTTTTTTTTTTTACCTCAGTGTATTGTTTTGTTACATGTTAATGCATTTTTGAGAAAAGGTGAAAATTTGACATCTCAAAAACTACAACAAACCAGCAAAGTCCAGAACAAAGACAACGTTGTCTCTAGACTTTGTACCCTATGTTGACAACCCCATTCAACCTAAGCTTGAGGTTTGATGGGGTTGGCTTTTTAATACAATGGGTCCAAATTTAAGGTTTGCAATTTTTATCTGTTAATTATATAAGTTGGAATGAGTCTTCTAACAGTATGAGACCAAGCTTTTCATTAACATTTGGATTCTTTTCTAGCCAGGTAGCCATACTTTCTTCTTTCATTTTCTGTTTTATTATTTGATTTTTGGCTATATGACCTCTCCTGCTTTTTTTGGATTTGACTATGGACATATAACATCAACATGCCTTTGATTGTGGAACCTGAACCATGTCCTAAACTGCACAGAAGTTTTCTTTCACTGCTTAAATTCAAAACATGATATTGCATGGTGAAGTAGACAAACCAATTTCTATGCACCAATTTCTCTATATCGCTGTACAGAAGAATTACTATATTACCCTTGGTGAATGTTTTCAATCCTATAGATAACATATCTTTGTCCCTGGTTTTTTGCAAATATGAGGCAAAATTTATTGCCAGTATATTTATCTCCTAGCATACAAAGATGAATAACCATGCACACATTTCCTTGTAGCTCATCTAAACCATTTATTGGATACCCAGCAAAAATGCAGCTTACTGAAAGCTTCGATTGTTGTAGGTTTTTACTTGTGTTCTCTAATTCCTTGATACAGCTACATTGCATGCTTCAATCCTGGTGGATTTTCTGTGTGTTTCTTATTTTTCCAGCTTGGGATACACTGTCGTTTTAGGGTCCTATGCCTCCTTTCTCTTCATTCCTACAGGTGTGTGATGCTTACACTGTATAATCATTTGGATAATTTATTTACTTTTGGACAAACTACAAAGTTTATAAAGGTGCAAAGGTTTTCAATTATGTTAGCTGTGCTGATTGCTTTAACAGAAGCTTATGGCCATAATATGAAAAGACTTGAAGTTTGCTTAAGCTTGCCTCTAGTGTCAAGACAAGTTAAGAAAATGTTTTGGTGCTTGTAAAAGTAAGCTGTGTTCAGTTATTCTTGATGAGTCCAGTTATTGTTGATGGAACACTGTCCATACTCCTTAGTGACCGTCATCTCATGCTTCATCTCTCTCAAACTTTTTCTCATGAATTTTGGAAGTTTCTCTTTCCTTATTCAATCATATCAAATAATGGTAAAAGTTCCATTGTTGTTCATGGTCCAAACATTGTTATACTATTTTTATCTAAAGCCTTTGTATGGATATAATTTCTTTATTCATAATATAATTCTCCCTCTCCTATAAATTGTGAGGCTCTGAGCAAGTTACTGTTGAGTTCAATATGACGCAGGTGTATCAATTGTTAGGGACTAGGAGATTGATGTCTTGCTAAGGGGTATCAAGTAAGAAAGGAAGACATTTCTATGTCTCATCTTTAATCAGCTGACGCCTCATCTGCAATTAGCTAACTATATTATATGATTTTGGTTGGATGATATTGATATTATATGATAGTATTTCTGATCTCAGGATATATGTGTCTGAGTGGTCCATTGGTTATAATTCTGTTTCTTCAGGCTCTTACCAGCCTGGCTTCCCTAGAGAACCTCGTCACTGAAATAATGTGCTATCTTATTTAAAATAATCCTTAGGAGGTAGCTAGGTCCTTGCATTTTCAGGATCTTATACGAGCAGTTCTTAAGGCAATATGATCGGTGAAATAAGTCTATTTAGTATTTACTTAAGGGGTTATATCACTTTAACCCTGTAGGTGTGGTGGATAGGACAGAGAGATTGGCCAGAGTGTTTTAATGGACTGGTAAGGACAATGTGCAAAGAGATCATTTTGTCAGTTGGAAGATAAATGTCTGAATATACAGAGAACTTTTCATTTTGGAGTCCTGGTGATGCACATTTCAGAAGTTGGAGCAGTTTATATCACAAATGTGATTTCATCTCTCTGAACCAAGAGGGCAGAGGATGGAGTTTGCGCTTGCAATCCTATTTGGAGCAGACTTATTTCGGCCTACCCACAGTGGGATTAGCCTCAAACCGTGGGCCCACTGACTACTGAGGAGTCCAGTCACTCAGAAGTATGAAAATTCACTGGATCACCGCCTTTGATAGCATTGTAGTACTATACAGGCCTGGTGGAGAGATAATAAATATAAAAGGGTTTGCAGTTTGGCTGGTGACTGCAACATGCTTGTGTGTTTCACCGATAATAGATAGAATGGTGAATGATTGTGTATTATTAATGGTTGCAACCATGTGATGGCTAGGGTCTTGGGGTTGGTGGTCACCCAAAAGGTGATGTATATATTACATAAAGGGATTGTTAGGTTCATTGGCTGGATTAACCCATTGCGGTGTTGGTTTGTTTAAATGGGTTTTGAAAGTTCAGTGTTATATCTGGAAGGTAGGTTTGGTTTGGTATAAACTGATAAAAGGATCGCTAAGCGAGTGGTAATGAGTTTCCCAGTTAATTTGGAAACGATTTCACCATTGCTTCAGTTTCTAAAGCTTCCATTTGGACATGATTTCGCCATTACTGCACATGGCAAGGAAGCACACTCCCAGTTAATTCATATTGCTACTAGAATTGTTTGTATGCAGGAATTCAAAATTTTTTGCAAACATAATTATTTTCAAGTCTCCATCCATAAGCATGCCAAATCCTTATGCTGATATGCATGGTTTGTTAAATATCAAAAAGTTCAAATGCATTACCTTTATTAATGATCAGTTCTGACGGGACGTCGAAAATTGGATAATCTGACCCGAGCTTTCGAGAACATCCTGACTCTGATACCATTGAAACAACCAAAAAGGTCATGATTGAAGGAACTATTGTTATTAACTCAATTCTTTATACACAAATTTTTTTCATATATTTCGATGTGGGACTGGATGTTACACTCAAAATCCAAATGCAACCTATGTACACATCTGAGTGTTAATCCAGTCTTAGAATTTTGTGGTTACAAAATTCTTTTCCAATTTAATGTTTGGTCTTTGGCCATGTATATATGGAGTTTACATGAGTAGTGAAAAATAATTTTTTTCCCGGATCTGTAAATTTATTAAAAGTTTAGCTTTGCGATGATACATGTAAGTTGTAACACATGTTAATTGCAGGACATCTTGTTGCTCAAATGTTTTGCAATTTTATGGATCGCCTGTAATCTATTCGTAAAGGACAGGTATGTCATATGTGAATCAATTTGTCAAAAGAATCCATACATGGATATGATGCCTAAAAAATACAAAATCATTCTTTGATTGTTCTTTCAGGGTTGCTAAGTATGACATTTATAGCTGGGGCCTGGGATGGTGGGTTTTGTGTGGTTTCTGCTTCCACGAACTTACCCTTATTTGTATAATTAGTAGAAGAGATAATTGTGTTGGTGTTGGCATAGATATTGTACTTGGAGCTAAACCTGGGAATTATTGGGAAATCGTTGCTCACCTTGATAGGTAATGACCCAAAACTCGAATGTTGACATAACGATTTCTATTTCTTGGGTATTGCTATGGAGGAGTACCCAGAATTATTAGGTATTATTTTGTTGTTTGACTTGTTCACTTTGGTCTGGAAGCCGGGATTCCTATAGCAGGAAACAAACATTGGTTATGCAAGCAAAATGATATTTTTGAACATAATTCTTATTAATTTTTTATCTGTTGGGCTTACATTTTAGAATGAAGAGAGTAATATTTTCTTGAACATAATAGTACCAATAATGGAGATCATTGAGGAGGTGATTGATATCTGAATCTAACAGTTTGGACAAAATTGATATCTACTGATTCATATCTCAGTTAAAAAATTTCCCCATTGGATAATATAGATATTCAGTTTATATTTAAAACAATTTAATATTGTGTTTTTCTTTAACCAGTTAACCATATGAACTAGTACTTGAGATGGTGCCGGATTACATTCTTTGGTATAGACAAAGTATTACCCCCTCCCTCCATGTTATAAGAAATAGTTTCATTTTGCTCAGATTTTAATTAATTTACCATATTTTAAAATTTAATTGTGATGTGAATTTATTTTAATTTTAAAATGATAATTTTGTGTTATACTATTAATATTAAATTAATTAAAATTTGAATTTTAAAATTTCACAAATTTAACAGGGGAAAAAAATCAAATGGACCTTTTTTTAAGAAGGGAGGTAGTATTATTTAACTTCTCAACATTATAACGTGTAAAGACCAAGGCACTCAAAAAAATACGAGCGAGATTCGGATTCGTTAATAATATGATCTAAATTTGAGTATTAAAAATAGTTCGAATAAAAATATGAATAGAATTTAAGCAAAATTATACTCAACTCGTCTAAGATTCAAACTACTCGAATTCTTGATTATGATTCGATACACACTCGATTGATACATATTTGATTAGATGCTCGATATATTTTCTTATAATATATACAAATTTAAATCAAATTAGGACAATTAATTATTATTATTTTATTTTATTTTGAATTTTATTTGTTATTTTATATTTGTAAAGTGTAATAATAAATATATTTTATAATTTCTAAGTAAAATAACAAATTCAATTTATAATTTATAATTATATTTATTATAAAATTAGTTATTATGTGGAGACTCGAATTCGAGCTTGAATTTGAAGCTCGCGAGTAGTTTGAATATGATTCGATCCGAGTCGGATCGAATTCGAGTAATTAATATTCGAGTCGGGTCAAATTTGAGTAAAATTTTTAAATACAATTCGAATTCGAGTATATGAATTTAACGAATTCGAGCAGTTTTTTATTCGCTTTGGTTCAACTCATTTATAAAAAACTAATAAGTGTGTGTGTTTAGACGAGAGAGAGAATTGGAATTTGGAAATGATGGTTGCCTAAGATATGGTTCTGATAAACCAGATCCTGATTCAAACAAACGAGTTTTGAGTATGGGCATGGTCTGAGGGATGGAAAAAATAATGGAGTGAGGCCGAGACCAAAGAGAGATTCAATCATTCTATAAATCTTGGGGTCAATTTGGGGCCATCTTTTCTATAAAGATACAAGAACTTACCCTGACTTTTCTCTCTGTCTCTTGCTTGAGTTCCCACAGAGAGAGAGAGAGAGAGATTTAACAGTAATCATAATATTTCCTTCCTCCTCAGTCTCAGTCCTCCTCGGTCCTCCCCTTCATTCAATTGCAGCCTCCAATTTGACTAACGGTTGGGTTGAGCTGCTGCTGTGTAAGCATTTGCTGCTAAAGTCTAGACAACATAGACTATAATCATATGTGACTAGACATTATTGGATTTTATGTGAGATACACTATGTATAATCGATTGTTACTTCTCTTTGGTCAACCTGCTGCCATACCTTATTCAATTATGTTTTAATTTTAATTTACCACCTTTCTTTTAATGGGGGAGGGAGGTGAGGTCTCCATTTATTAACAATATAATGCTTAAAATGGTAGTAAAATATAGGGGTCACTTCCATTTTAGTATAATAAAATTAAGAATTTTATTTATTATATTTACAAATTTGAGGATATAATTTTTTTCATATTTATCCTTACATAATATAATGTGTTTAATTTAGTAGTACGTAGTAAAATTATATTGTCATTCTATACTCATCAATAAAAAATATTTTTTATTATATAAAAATTAGGTTATTAAATTTTAAAACGTTATATGTATAAAATTAACTTTTTATATTTATAAATAAGATAATTTTTGTGGAAGGCTACAAACATGACGTATATGAAGAAAGAAGTGAGGGGGGCATTAGTCATATCGACGGAGTTGAAATTATGGGAACCCGCTTGTTTCTTTATTTTCTTTCTCAAATTTGATGAACTGGCATTGACTTCTTCTTCTACTTGGCTACTGAATCTTTGATGACAATACCCTTTGATTACATCCTCCCATCACTCAGACATAAATCTAAATCAGATTGATCTTCCCTTCCCTTTTCCCATCTCTCATTTGTTTTTTATTTCTTCCTTTCAATATGTATATTCTGCACAAATGTGCATTACATGTTTATAAAATGTGTTTTAATAGTTATATATATTACACATTTACACCGGAAATGATAAAAATTGCATTGGAAACATCACTTCTCCACTTAAAATTTTTACTTTTTTTTGTTGTTAAGTAGTGTTATTAAATTCGGATCGGCCTGTCGGTCTAATCGATAAAAATCAGACCCAGCAGTTCTCCAACTTGATTTTATTAATTTGGTCAAAAATTGGTTGACTCGATTAACCACCGGTCCAACCGGTGATTCAAGCGGTAAAATCGGTTAATTGACCAAGTGAACCGGTTTAATTTTTCTTTTTGTACAAAAAATTTTTAATATTAAAATTAACTACTTTTAGTAATATTGTAACTCAACTTTATTATGTTTTAGTTCATAAAAAATAAAATTTTTTAAAAAATTATTAATTACTAATAATATATATTTTATATATTAATGACATCATTGTGTCAATAACAGTTCGATCACATATTGTACCAGTGATACATCCACCCGATACCTTTTCAAATTCGATAACCGATCCGGATCAAAGAATCTTGTTGTTAGATAAGAGCACTTGGATTAGGCCTGGCAAAAGGGTAAATCTATACAAACATTAGACTTACTCTCATTTTCCCGATACGCGGCTAACATTGTCGTTTTATATCAATTTTTTTTTCTCCCTCTTTTCTAAAACAACTCAACGGCAAAAGTTCCCTCTAAAATATTGTTGTACGTCACTTTTTTTTCTCCCTCTGGTCTAAAACAAATCATCAGCAAGAACAAAACCCCCTTTTCAATTTCAAGGCCACGATCTTGCCTCCTCCTTTGAGTAAGAATGGAAATTTGAGCGAAGAAGACATTTTCAACATTTTGCCCCTCCTTTCACAAACTGTAATCTATATATATATATATATATATATATATTTTGATATACCTATATCAATTTGCTCTGTTTGCTTATTTAATTATATTGTAGTTTTGCAACAAAATATGAAGTGCAATTGAAACAATCACTTATTGGAACGAAGTTTTGAAACTATTTCATTTACAACCAAAAGTATTGAAAGTCTTTGGTTTTCATCTTATTTCTATATTTAGATGAAAAATGGCTTTATCTAGTTGATACTCAATATTTAAATATGAAATATACATTTGTTATTGATGTTTTTCTTAAAGTACACATACATTAACTAATATTTAAAAAATTTCTTTTTAGGTTTTTATATAAGACTGCAAGTTCTACCAATGAAATCGAAAATAAATATTAGCTCTACAAATATGGATATTGACGTAGATGATCTATCTAACAACGAAAGGGATGATGAAGTAGAAGAGAATGGAAAACGGAATAATCAAATAGTGGAAGAGCCCAAATTACATATGGTGTTTGAGAATGTTGATGAGGTTTATGAATACTATAGAAAATATGGTGCGCAACAAGGATTTGGAGTGACTAAAAGAAGTACTAAAAAATTGGACGGAGTGGTTACTTATTTGACTGTTGTATGTCACATATATGGAGAGCCAAAGAAGAACTCAAGAATTACTTTAAAATCGCATCCAGTTATTAAAGCAGGTTGTAAGGCGAAGATTTGTGCCAGGTTATTGAATGATGGAAACTGGGGTATAACCACTTTGGAGCTTGCACACAATCATGGTTTAAGTCCAAGTAAGTCTCACTTTCACCGGTGTAATCGACATGTAACTCCTTATATAAAGAGGAGACTTCAGCTAAACAATGATGCTGGGATACCAATGAATAAAAGTTATAATTCACTTAGAATTGAGTATGGAGAAAATGAAATGCCTTGTTTAAAGAAAGATTGTGAAAATTATATGGAAAAATTAAAAAAGTTAAGGCTTGCTGAGGGTGATGCTAGTGCACTTCAAAGTTATTTTGCTAAAGTTCAAACAGTGGATTCTAACTTTTTCTATGTGATAGACCCAGATGAGGAAAATCGGATCAGAAATTTGTTTTGGGCAGATTCAAAGTCTAGAGCTGCGTATGAGGAGTTTGGTGATGTCATCACATTTGACACCACTTATTTGACTAATAAATATGATATGCCGTTTGCTCCTTTTGTTGGAGTTAACCACCATGGACAATCCATACTACTTGGTTGTGGCTTAATATTGAATGAAGATACTAACACTTTTGTTTGGTTATTTGATGCGTGGCTTTCTTCCATGTCTAGAAAAGCTCCACAAGCCATTATCACTGATCAAGACAAAGCGATAAAAAATGCGATTGAGATAGTTTTTCCGATGCTGCGCCACCGGAGTGGTGTTTGTGGCATATCCTGAAGAAAGTTCCTGAAAAATTAAAAGGGTATGCACATTATGAATCAATTAAATGTACGTTACATAACGTTGTTTATGATTCTTTGAGTGCAAATGATTTTGAATGTGAATGGAAGGCAATGATAGAAAATTATGATCTTGAGAACAATGAGTGGTTGGAAGGATTGTATAATGAAAGCCACCGGTGGGTTCCTTATTTTGTCAAAGATTGTTTTTGGGCGGGAATGTCTACGACACAAAGAAGTGAAAGTATGAATGCATTTTTTGATGGATTTGTCAATGCAAAAACTTCTTTGAAAGAATTTGTGGACCAATATGATAATGCGTTAAGGAGTAAAGTGGAAAAAGAAATAGCAGCGGACTCTCATTCTTTGACTTCACATGTGCCTTGTGTTACACATCATGCCATTGAAAAACAATTCCAAGAGGTTTATACCAATTCCAAGTTTATAGAGTTTCAAAAAGAAGTGGCAGATGGCGGAATGTATTGCGATTCAAGGTTTGTCAAATCTCATGATAAAATATTTCATTAAGAAGTGAAACAACTTTGTTACTTTGGAGAAAAAAAAGATCGCCCAAAAATTGTGAACTTCAAAGTTTGCTTCATTGAAGGGGAAGATGAATTTGAATTTGATGTGAATTGTAACTGTAAATTATTTGAATTTCGGGGAATTTTATGTAAGCATATAGTTAAGGTACTTCATTTTGAAAGGTTTATATTTACCATTCCAACGAAATACATTTTGAGGAGGTGGAGAAAGGATATAAAACGACGACATACTAAAGCTAAAGTCACTTATAATGTTTGGAAAGACACGGAACTGGGACAAAGATATGACAAGTTGTGCAATATTTTTTTCGACGTTGCGGACATTGCATATGACACTCAAAAAAGATGTGATCAACTTGTAGATCGAACTTCTTTGAACTAAAGGCGGAATGGAATATGGAGGATGAAATTTATGAAAAAAGTCAACCGCTTGAAAAGTGGATCTGGATTTAAAATGAAAAATGAAAGTCGAAATTACTTTCACCAAAAAAAGAATCGATCTGAGGCGTCCTCTAATAAAAAGGAAAGTAAGTAAGGTGGAACAAGTTTCGAAGAAATTCAAATAGAAGGGACAAAAAAAAAGGTAGAAATAATCTTGAATCAAGAAACACAAAGAATATGAATAAGGTATGATTTTTCTTTTTTATTATATATTTAAAATAAAAGGAGAGTCGTTCAATGAGAAATTATGGTTCTTTTATTTCAGACATTTGAGCTTGATACGACTATTAATCAGCCACCTATTTTTCACGAGACACAAGGGAGTCGTCACGAAAATATTAACTTGAATGTGAGTAATTATTATCTTTTCTTCATATTCTTATGGTTATTATTTTTACTTTATTGGTGAGCATTTTTAAGGGTGCATATATGTTGATAATTGCATATATGTTATTGTAGAGCCCTCGTTTAAGTGGTAAGAGTTGTTTATAGATTGGTTTAAGTTTTACCTTTCATAAATCATAAATTTAAGTTGTCTGAACTCACTTAATATTGATGTTTTCCTATAACTTGTAGGAATCCATATGGGGAGATGAACTTTTGAATCTGGATCTTGATTGTGGAATTTTGGGTCTATAGGTGAAGACACTTCTAATGTTGGCTATAAAGATTTTTGACTTGATTTAGTTGTAGTTTTGGTCTAGTATATATAGGTGGTTAGACCGATTTTTGTCTTTTTTTTTAGTCCATTGCTCAACACTATGATCGATGAAAACAAAAATGAGGTGGCTTAGTGGATGTACGAAAAGTATTTTAATTCTAATAATTTGTTTTCATCCCTTCAAGTTTTTCAATTTCAATGTTGGTTTTGTTCTCAGTAATTTCTCTTAGCATGCGTTAAATATTTACCAAACATACGCAATATATGTCAGACTAAATTGATGAACACAATAATTAGAATTCGTTTCATAAACACTATAATCACGATTTACATGTTTACAAGGGGCATACCCCAGGTAATTAAAAAAAACGATGATATAATAGCTTAATAGCTTTCAGCGATAATCAATATGTTGATCTTCGGTTTAGCGGTTTACGATTATCTTGATTTTAAAGATATGTAGTATCTGATTTCTGATTTGCAATATACGCGATTTAAGATATTCCAAACACACTTCAAGAATTTCTTCATTTAAGACATGTTGATCTTAGTTACAATTCCTTATTTGGGTTCATCTCTGTTACAGGGCTTGCTTCCCTTGATCTGCATTAAAATCAACTATTTGAGTCTCTTTCAAGTATCTTAAGTAACAACACAAACAGATTTATGCAGGCCATCAACTTGTCAAACAAAAAAAAATCAAGTAGTATTCCTGAATTCATTGAAGGCTCAAGTATCTTAAGTAACCACATATGTTGTTGGTGGTGAAATGCAATTCACATCAAGGAACAAAAAAGATGTTAAATTAAATATGTTGCCATTTATACTCAAAATCTCAAATCAGAAATCTCCCAAAAAAAAAAACTAATGAAATGATATAGACTTTATTGTGTTGATATATACTCACGAGAACAAAGCATACACACATAAAACCAAAAGTAATTGAGAGGCCCCATCTAAAAACTAAGCTCATAAAGTTACTGAGATGTTTTCTACTACAGTTCTTTAATCAAAAAGCGGTGAAAGATCGATACTATATGAATTAATTCGGCTTAAAGAACCAAAATAAGGCCATAAACACATAAAACCCAATTCAACTTATCAATAATTTAATACAAAAATTTTCAAACCTTCTATCGCTGATGCATTCCTTAATAAATATATGAACAAACCCCCAAACTCTCTCGAAACCCATAAATTCTTCACAATTTCTTGAAGTCATGAATCAATTCAACAAGAAAATCAAACCAACCCCTAATGTATACATGATTAAACACGCGCAAAAATAAAACTACAAAATAATAATAACAAATTTCTATCCAATAAAATTACTATACTCAAATAACATCAACGAACACATATAACTATATACATAAAGGAGATATAGAGTTTACACTTAACAAGCGGAATCGAGCAGGAGTGATTTAATCTGTGTTGAATTGGGTGAGTCAGCTTTTCTCTTGCAAGCTCGAGGCATGGTGAGATAGGTTTGAGATTAAAATTGAGAGAATGGTGTTTGTATTTTAGGTCTGTATTTACAAATTGAAAAGGGGGTTTGGTTTTGCTGCTTAGTTGTTTTAGAAAAGAGGGAGGAAAAAATAATGATATAAAACGACAATGTTAGCCGCGTATCGGGAAAATGAGAGTAAGTCTGATGTTTGTATAGATTAACCCCTGACAAAATATGGTTATAGGTTGATTTTGGTTTTCAAAATATGGTTATGGTTCCATTGAAGAACTAAAACCATATTAACCATTTTTAATATGAATAATGTGTCTTGGAACCATATGGTTATGGTTAAAAATCATATTAACCATTTTAATATTGTTATGGGTTATGGGTTTCATAAAGACCTAATTTGACACTAATATTATGTGATTATGTATATATCCCTTACCCCCACCCCACCCCACCCCACCCCACCCCACCCCAAAATAATAATATTATGTGATTATGTATATACCCCTTACCCCCAACCCCACCCCCACTTCCACTTACTTACCCACCCACTCACCCCACCCAACCCCTTACCCCCACTACCACTAAAAAATAAAATTATGTGATTATGTATATACCTCTTACCCCACCCCACCCCACCCCACCCCACCCCACCCAACTCCATCCCACCCCACCCAAACCTTTAACCAACCTGAATAAATAAAATTATTAACAAGCTCATTTGATTCCAATTAATATGGTTTGACTCAACAGTTAACTACTTATATTGTCAGGTCTAACTTGGATTAAAACATGCCTCAATCCTAAGTTGGCCTCTTCGTTTTCCTTTGCCAAGGCAAAGGCCATCTTAGTTTCATAGCTATCGTGTGGACCGACCATATGGAATTAAAAATCGTAGTAATAAAGAGTCGATTGAAAATGTTATATCTACACAAAAAGAGTCTAACAGGGAAATCATTTACTTTTTGTCCGACTTTGAACCTTTTTTTTTTTAATATTTTTAAAAATACACCTAATCGTCATAGTCTTTCTGTGTATTGGAAACGGTCTCAAGTGGGATGGCTTAAGCTCAACACGGACACAAGTGCTAAGCAAAGTCCCGTCTCGGTTGGTAATTATAACTAATAAAGGTGAATGGGTTCTATTCTACGGCAGGATTGGGTTTTGTAGGGTGCTTACCGGCCGCGAAGCTGTGGGTTTTACGGAAAGGGTTGTTGATGGCGTGAAGCCGGCGAAATCAGAGTTGTGAATTTGATAAAAAGAGCTACTCCATGAGCTTTAATCATCCGGATGAGGGAGGTACTCATAAAGGACTGCAAGAATTTTTAAGGAAGTCTTGGAAACACCTATCTCATGCATGGATCCTGTTAGCGTGAAATTTATTTTTTAGTAAATTAGTTAATTGACCAATAAAATACTGATATACATATAACCTCGCCTGCGTGTCAGTACTTTATTAGCCAATTAACTAACTTATCCAAAAATAAACTTCATACTAACTAATCCCCTCATGCATATTATTACAAGCCAAACTTTCTTGTTGTGTTTGGACATTGCATTAATTATGTTAACTGTTGAGGGACAGAATAACTTTTGAAATATTAATACTATTTTCTTTAATGATTACTCGTAAAAAGAAGCACAATTGTAAAATTTATAAATATTAAGAATGTATTATTATTTCATATTCCTCTATAAGTAAGTCGTTCTTTTTATTATTGGTGGCATGATAAAAAGTTGTAATGTGGCAACTTTGAGAGAAGATCTTAGGTCTCCATTTTTTTTTATCTCTCTTATGTCCTTCCACTTAAATTTTGACATTTAACCTTTTACTTAACATCAATTAACTCTAAAATTAAATAAAAAGCCAGATGTCAAAATTTAAGTGAAGGGACACTATCTTTTGAATAACTTTTTTCTAGAACAATAAAAAATACTTTCTCTATCTTTAAAAGGATGGTATAAGTACATTTTTCACACAAATAAAAAAATAAGATAAAAGAAAGAGCAAGAAAAATTTATATTTATTCTAGTAGCATGACAATATTACATAAAGTGATGTATATTATTTTATTTTATTTTTATACTAATGGACTTTATTAAATGATACCTTTATCTTTTTTTGTATTTTTTAAGTCATCTTTTTAAGATAAAGAAAATTATAACTTAAGCCACCTTTTGACAACAGAGGGAATAACAAATTAGTTTCATTTTGTAGTACAGGTAGTCGTACTTAATATGAGCTTCTTGCATTTATTTGAGAGGAACTAGAAGTAGAGTGTGGAATTGTTGGATCATGCAAAAAATGGTAAATTGGGAATTCTTAGGACATTTATCCCTAATTCCTTTTCAAGAACATCCTGCATGGAGTAGCCAAAGTTCAAATGCATCACCTGTTCTATATATATATAGGAATTAGATACATACATATTGATTCCAAAGTTTAAGCTAGAGATGGTCTAAAACATCTTGCCACTTTCCAGCTAGCTTCTTATGTACTATGGTTTTAATGGGTTTCATCAAAACAGAGGAGTTAATGTAATGGGATAAGCCAAGTAAATTAGCACTGTTGAATTTGTTATGCATATGCATTATATATACCCCACTTGTTATTCATGCGAATTATTAGAGATACAATGGTTGTCCCAGAATCTAAGCGAAATAATAAATAAAGCAATTGTGAGTAATGAATATTTGTACAAGATACAGATATCCTGACAGATTCACCAGTTATGTAAATAAACTTGATTTTGCTTTCTGTTAATTGCTTTACTAACTATATATTAAGGGACTATAGTTGAGACAGACTGTAGCAGCAACCTGATACACCTTTGAGTTGAGATCATTTTAAACCCCCAAAAAAGAAGATATGATAGAAAGATGGAAACATATGTAGAAAATGTAAAACCAACCTGGTGGATAGATATGCTACTTACTACCTATTACCCCTAGTAGTATATAATTAACAGAAACTGCAAAACAACAACTACCACTACTATTTGGACTCCCTATGGGTATTACAGGAAAAGAGCAAAAGGGTAGAGTTCCTAGGTGGGGCCATGCCACAATGTCCTTTTAGCCCCTCCCTTCAGGGCTTGCGGGAAGTTGGCTTGTTGGAGGTGGAGCAGAGGTTGAGGTCAGGAAGGGTATTATTGGGATTTTGATTGTTGTTGTTTGCCTTGGTAAACCTCTGTTTCAGCTCAGATAGGAGTGCTTGATTCTCTTGGTTGAGAATCTGTGCTTTCTTCCTCAGCTTTTCATTCTCCTGCATTATGTAGCAGTTCTCCAAGTACAGCTTTGAGTTCAGTCTTTCCATCTCTATAAAAATACAAACCAAAAAAAAACTTGGTCTCAGTAAAAGGGTTTTTCACAGTACAAAAACATTATTCTTTACTTATAACTAAAATCTAACAAATTTTCTTGTACCAATTCTGGAAGAGGCTAATCTAATATACAAAATCGGTGGTCCTATACTCATAAGAACAGAGGAAGGGGTTGGACCATTTTAAAGAATTATTTACATTGACTAAGAAAAACAACCATTTATTAACATCCACACATCGAGAATATATATCAAGCACAAACTAAATGAATTGAAATACAAGGTGGATCAAAGGGTACCAAATTTATGGCCAATGTTCCAAGAGAGTAAAACAGAGCATGAGAAAATTGAAGGCCAATAACATCTTAATTAGGATGTGTGCATATATAATCGTTGTAGATAATTAAATAAAACAAGAGGATGTTTACTGAAATAGAAACAAAACAAGAAGAATATTGGTATCTCCATATCTACACTCATCTATCAATGTCTGCAATGGAAGACTAGAATAAAGACAGTACGAATACAAAAAACAGAGCAACAAACAAATATTTTCTTGGCTTTCATGCATATAAAGGAATGGAAACCGAAAGTAGAAAGAGGATGTGAATACCAGATCTACATAGAAAAGGTAGCTAAGAAAAACCGTTGGTCAATCCAGAAGGAAGAAAACATTCCCTAAATATACATACGCAATGCTGGAAAATTGAAAAACAAGGAGAAAAAGAATTTACACATATATGCATGTGTGCTTATATAGAGAGCTAGTGAACGTATATGTACATGTGTGTGAATGCTATTTGATGAGATGGTTGGTTTGTTTACAGAAAACAATAGTAGTTAACAAATCAAACTCCCAATTTCACCCCAAAAAAAATAAAAAATGTACCCCATGTAAAAGGACGTGTCTACCTTTGTTGGTGAAAGTTTGCAGCAGGAAGGAGGAAACAGGAAACAAGAGAGAGGGGTGGGGGGGCCTATTATCTTTTATTTATTTATTAACTTTTCAGAAAAAGAAAAAAAAAGGGCATACCTACCATATACCTTTTGAAATGGTTGGTAGTAGAAGAAGAAGCTTTGATTTGTGTAAGAAGAGAAGTTGGTTGAAGCAGTACAAAAAGAAGAGAGAGCAGTGAATGAGGGACAAAACGAAGCAAAGGAGGCAGACAGTTTATATAGTGGAAAAAAGGTTCCTCTTAATTACAAGGAGTGAGAAAATGTAGAGAGAGGAGAGAGAAAACATGAGTACATGACTCTCTTCACTCTTCACTGGGTACAGCCACAAAAATCATGCATGTGTAAGCATGGAAGGCGGCTTTGAATAGGCAAGGATTTTTAATGTTCTTCACTTCTTTCTTCTACTATGATTGATTATGATTCGTAATAATAACAATGATGTGTATTTTAGGGGAAGGGGAAGGGGAAGGGGAAGGGGATGGGGATGGCGTCATGTGAATGCTGGGCTGGGATGGGCTGGGCTGGGCTATGGCACTAGCCACTTTCTGAGGGACATGGATGGTAATTTTAGGCATTCATTAAGGTTATTATGGATATAATTCTCCCCAAGGTTTCAATTCAAATGATGGTGGGCTCGGCCGTCCCAAGATTCGCAATGATGGTATGGATTGGCTCGAACCGACTCAGCCCATCATCACCACCACACCCTCATCATCGATTCTCTTTTGTTTGTTTGTTTATTTGTTTCTTTTCCAATCCCCTTCTTCTTCTTCACTTTTTATTTTATTTTAACTTTTCTTAGTTTTTGTTATATGTCTTATTCTTACTTGACTGATTTGCCCATCTCTGTCTAATTGTCTTACGTCTAACTATTTTGTATTTCTTTTTTTAAAAAAATAAAATAAAAAATCCCCTAACATATTCGCTATCTTTATTCTTGTATGAACCACTTTAGATATTTTTATCAATTTTTTCTTTGTCTCTTGCATTTTGGTCATTAATGTTAGTTAACTAATCCACTAACAAGGTTGTGTATAGGTTTAAAAGTGAATTACCTTTTCATATTATTTTTTAATGTATTGTTTATGTAGTTTTACATAATTTTAAGATTTTTTTTATAACAATCATAATTTATTATATTTTAAAGATTTTTTTAATAGAATGATATATAAAATTTAGGCAAAAATTGAACATTTACGTGAGGTAACCCTCAAAACGACGTCATTTTATATAATTAAATATACTCTCTTCTATGTTATGCACAAAAAAATATTTTTATAATTTTTATAATATTATTATTATAAATGGGGTACCTCATAACCCTCACCTTCGGTCCGATGCCCTTATTAGATAATTTGGAATATTATGTTAATGTAGTTAATTTTTAAAAATATTACTACAATTATTTGTACACTTGCACACAATCTATCGTGTAAATAAAACTAGATAAGATTTTGCCAAAATGAATGCTTAACAAGTGCTATGGGATCGAACATAATATCATGATCTGGTTATTTTAAAGTTAATTTTACGGTATAAGTTGGTCAATTGATGAATACAATGCTGACACGCAGAAAGATCTCACTTCTTGACTTGTGTGTCGACACTATATCAATCAATTGATAAAAGTTAATTTCATATTAACCACTCCCATAATATCAATAGCTATTACATTGTATCTAATTTATTTAAAAAAAAATTCAAAATGCGAAAATTCTATTAGTGAGCTAATACCTTAATTCATATCTTTTGAATTAAGGGATTAAGCTATACTTGAATACATTCAATTGCAATAGATTTTTCTTTTGGAAACCTAAGTTTTTGGGGAGTATTTATATATTCAATTGCAGTAGATAATTACAAGCAAAACACCAAATACATAGTGAAATAAGAATAAAATTTTGTCGGATAATAAATGTATTTTCGTTTTTAGTTGTCTATATTTTACTGCAAACTACAATACTACTATCGCATAAAAAAGAATCACATAATGCTCATATACACATACATGCATACTGCAGGCTCCTGCCTGACATGTGGGGCTCGCAATATGCATACGTGTGTATATGATTATTATGTGACCTTTTTTTATGTGATAGTAATATTATTTAAAAATTAAACAAATTTTATTTATTACTTGTCTATAGTTTTTCTTAATTGTAGGCTGTAGGACCGGTAGATACTTGAAATTACAAAACATCAAGAACTCAGTCACTCACTCACTCTCCTGCATAAATTGTTAGAGTTAAATAAATGTATTGTTCGTGCTTTCCCTCTCAACTTTCACATGTTTTTCATCAGGAGTAGAGCTCTTTCTGTTTAGATATTGGGTGCATTAGCAAAAATCTTCTAAGCACGCTCAATCACGTGAAGACGCTCTAATTACGCACGATACAAGAAACACGATAAACACCACAAACTTGGCCGTTTGTACATTCCGTGAGGGGAATAGCTTCGAAGCGTGAGAATCGATATCGTGTTCACAAGGTTAACAATAGAGGATGTAATGTCTAGTGTATTAAGAGAGATAATAATTCTCAGTTGTGTGTATATGATTATGAATGTGAATGTTAACGTACCTGTTTGTGAAGACCTCTTTGCTAGGTTATACTCTCTTTTCCAGGATTACCGTGCCACCTTACTATCGACGACGGTCCCACGATCGATGGGTTCTGCCTGATCGCATGTAGTCTACCTACACTACTTTTGGTCATTTGTTTTTCTACCGTAAATAAATTTATGATCCCATCTACATTAATGCATGACAGGTGTTCTAGTCAACCGTCATCCTTTTCCATCATTACAAGTCAAAGATAAAGATATTAAAATATCTAATGGGTCGATCCACCCATCCAACCCGATCTTAAAAAGGATCCAACAGGGAATAATATAATGACTAGCCCGATGAGCTTTAAGACTCGATAAGGAGGACCCAATGAACAAATCAAATAAGTAGGCCCAATCTAATCGGCCAAAGAGGGAAATATCGCGACCCACATTGCCCCTAGTTTTTTGTTGAGCGGAACGTTTAATAGAAAACTATAAATGAATCCATGATATTTTACTAAAAGTCTATAGCGAGAAATAATCGAAATGTACCTTGCTTCGCTTCATGAGATGAAATGAGAGGAGAGCGAGGCCCAAATCGAAAGGCTCTTTGATAAATATCTGGACCCGGAACCGGACGCTTCCTATTCGAATTCTAAATCATTACTATCATTTAATGTGTCGGCCTTGTACACCGTGTAACCGTCAGTATAAAAGATAACTTTACCTAATTTGACAGTTTTACCTGCCCATTTGAAATTCGAGCGCCTTTTGAGTTTTCTTTCTTCTACGAATTATCTCATCCTCCTCGCAAATCTGTCAAAAAATGGCTTCCCAAGATTCTGAACAAAGTTCACCCCTCTTAGTAACACCGATCAACGCCGTTTCACCAAACCCTAACACCCGCGAAGGAACCTCGACCTTGAACCCCAAAGGAATGAAAAACGACAAGAATCCTCCTCCAAAAATCTCCAAAGTTCCTTCCCGAATACTACGAGAATACGGATCGTTTCTCGATGCCAACACTCCTCTATTGTCACTTTGAAATTTGAATTAAAGAGGATTCGATCTCCGGTACCACATTAGGATACTCACGCGGTTAGGGTTCCCAGATCCGATGAGAAAATGTACCAACAACGAGAGAGTTGGACGACCATCCACGTGACCTTTACTTGGGAAGGGGTCCGTTTTCCTCACGCGTCTTCATAGTGACTATCTTTGGGGTTCTGGGCGTGGGGTTACGCCCAATTGGTACCAAATTCTTATATTCACATCCACGGCCTTTGTTGCTTTCGCCATGAAATGGGCGTTGAGCCTTCCCTCGACTTCTTCTTCATCGTGTACAAGATCGTCCCAATCCGGAGAGAAGGGTTCAAGGTCCTCGGCCAAACACTCTCTCGAAGTCGGGAGAAAAGTTAGAGAGGCGTTCATTGGTGAAACACTCCTTGACAATAGGGATGACACGAGAAGTGGTTCTTCGTCAAAGGTCCCGAAATCTCTTCTTTACCGAATTGGGCCTTGATTTGAAGATCTCTGCACGACTTGGAGATATTTACGAAGAACGGGAAGTTGAGATGATGGAGCTTTTGATAATTTTCCCTAAGGAGGAGTGGAAGTATGGACTCCTCTCGAAGCGGTACATGGTTATATGAATATAAATGTAAGTATCGATCTATTTTATACATAAATTTTTGAAAATGTTTTTATGATGTGGAATCTAACATAGAACTTTGTTTGTTTAAATGCAGTTATCTTTGATCGATCGAATAGAGCTCCTTAGAAATAAAGGAGTTTGAAGATTTTTTGTCGGGGAAGTCTTCGGAAGTTGTTGAGAGTCTACCAACAGAGGCTACCCCCGAAGCTGAGCCAACCCCTGAAATACATACCGATGAATTCCGAACAGAAGAACCAGAAGCTGATGAGGTTCATGTATCGGAAGAGACCCTTCGTCCTCGTCAGAAGAGGAGGGCCATTAGAAAACCCAGATCAACACCTCTTCCCAGCCCTTCTGAAGCCATCCCAGAAACTAAGCCGACCACCCAACCAATCCCCCGACGAGGAGGCTTGCTCGATCGTCCCGATTGAAGAAATATCCTCCGAACCAAAAAACTAAAAACCAAGATAACCCCCCTGACCGCCGAAGAACTCAGGGTGCCTCAGTCCTCAATCATCCCACCCTTCGTGCCCCCTGTAGAAATACAAATTGCCGAAGAAGGTGAGCAGGACTAAGTGATTCCAACGCTGTCCAGGAAGAGGAAGCGTACACCTGACAGCCATCCAAGTTCTGCCTCTGCCCCATCTCCCCGAGAACCCATTCCAAATAGATCCCCTTCTCCCGAAATTGTATATGCGAACCCCACCCCTCCTGAGCAGCATGCCCCTTCTCCCGAAGATCAGAGACCTCCTGAGCGACCTTGGTCCTTGGTCGAGTTATCATCTTTGAGGCTATGGGTCCCCGACTTTGTGGCCTAGATTCAATGCAAATTTCCCATTCGATCTTTTGAGCTTTAAATAGAAGCGGCGACGACCACCGATTCGGCTGACCATACGGATGAAATCATTGACGAGGGATGAGCTATCTGGCTAAGGTAAATAACGGTTTCTTTATTTTCTATTTCTCTTATTCTTGTTTAGATGTCGAACACTTGATTTGAACAACTTTATTGAATATATCTTGAGGCCAATCTTTGTCTTCCGCGTTTATGTCCGAGGCACATAAATGGGGAGGCTGAGGAAGATCAACATGCTGAGATCGACCATGGCTCGAGAAAGGGCCGATCGCGAAGACGCTCTTCATACCATCGACGACCTTCAAAGAGACTTAGATCGAGCTAGGATGGACTTAAAGACGTCTGACGATGAGCTAAGGGCCACAAGGGATGGGCTGGCTGCATCCGAAGCCAATCAACGAAGTTTTAATCGACATGAGCAGCAATTCAGTCGAGGAAAACCTGCTCCTGAAGGCCAAAAATGAGGAGTTCACTTCAGCCAACCGAGGCTTGGCGATTTAACTTGGCGAGGCTCAGGCGAAGGCCCAGGACGAGGAGCGAAGGCATAAGGCCAAACGCCACAAACTTCGTCACAAAATAAAAGAGATTGAGGGCAGGGGCCTCTTACGGCCAAGAAAGTCTGCAAAGCATATTCAAACGGAATCTGAGGATTCTAATGAGCTTAATCTTAAATCATGAAGGTCTATTCAGAGGGGTATGAAGACTGCCGAGAGCGAGGTAAAGAAAAGCTATCTGCTGCTCAACTGGATCCGGCTCTTCTTAACTCCGAGGACGAAGGTGATGCCTGAATGTCCTTCCTACTTTTATTTTGACTATGTAGAAATTTAACTATTTAAACTGGTTATATTATTGGGATTGTTTTGAGACTTTATGTGTGGATTTTGACAGTGCTTCTATGTTCGTGTAATTTATGAATGAATTGAATGAATGAATGTTTTATTTTATTGATGAATCTTCAACTTTCTTTATTTTGACTTCAGTTTTGGTTAGTTTCTTGTCAATAATTTAGTATCAATGAACTGAACTCAAATAGTGAATCATCTAAGGCATATAACAGTTAATTTATGAAATGAAGTGAATTGAATTTTATGGACAGAATTTAACTGAACTGAATTGAATGAACTGAACTCAACACTTAAATAAAATAAAGTAATATATATTCATCGGTACCGAAGTGTGAGATCGGTCATGTGTGAGGTGTATTCGGCTGACCCTCTTTGCAACAACAAGATCTCGTTTACCACTCGGGGTAGAACAATAAGTGGGCTGCCATCGAATGGCCAGCGAGTCCTACCATACCTCCTTACACCATTGAGACCTTAGGACAAATAGGACCAAGATCAATAGTGACCATTGACTTACCACCCTTGGTAAAATCAATATAGGATCATAGGATTTGTCTACCACACGGGGTAACAAATAAGTGAAATTTGCCATCGAATGGCCAAATGAGTCCTACCATACCTCCTTACACCATTGTGACCTTAGGACAAATAGGACCGGGATCAATAGTGACCATTGACTTACCACCCTTGGTAAAATCAATATAGGATCATAGGATTTGTCTACCACACGGGTAACAAAAATAAGTGGTCGCCATCGAATGGCCAAATGAGTCCTACCATACCTCCTTACACCATTGTGACCTTAGGACAAATAGGACCGGGATCAATAGTGAAAAAATGACTTTTATTGATAATGGACAATCATATACTGACTTAGGTAAATTGACTTGATCTCTATTGAAAATATTTACGAAGCACACCACGACGCCAAGTGTTCTTGATCTCTAACCATCTAATGCTTTTAACCGATAAGTGTCCGGCTTTGATACTTGATCACCTCATACGGCCCTTCCAGGTTTGGCATTAATTTTCCTGTGTTTTGAGGTGTAGAGGCTTGACTTCTCTCGAGGACGAAGTCCCTACTTCCGAATCTGCGGTTTGACTCCTTTGTTGTGTCATTGAGCTACTCTTCGTTGATAAGCGACCAATTTGAGTAAAGCCACCTCTCGACTTCTTCTACAGATCCAAATTGGCCTTGATCCTTCATCGTTGTAGATCTCTTTGAATTGACCGACCAAGACTTGAGATCCAATTTCGACCAGGGAATAAGGCATCGATACCCGTAGAGCGATCGAAAAGGTGAATCCTGTGGTGGTCCTCGGTGTAGTCCGGTAGTAAGCCCACAAAGACGTTGACGACTCTTCTTGCCATCTTCCTTTAGCCTCATTCAGTCTGCGCTTGATCCCGTTCAGCAGCATCCTGTTGGTCACCTCAACTTGCCCATTTGACTGTGGATGAGTCACCGAAGTCTTCTTATGCTGAATCCCCAGCTCCTAAAAATCCTTCAAATTTTGATCCCATGAACTGACGTCCGTTTTCCGATATCAACACTCTAGGAATCCCGAAGCGAAACACTACAGACTCTTTTATGAACTTCAAACACTCTTGTTCCGTTATTAACAAGTGGGTTTCGCGCCTCTGCCCACTTAGTCATGTAATCAATAAAGAATTATAATGAAGTTGACTGACCTTTAGCTTTAGGCAACAGACCCAATATATCTACCCCAGACGTGAAGGGTATAGGAGATAAAATCGAGTATAGCTCTTCCGTGGGTGATAATGATCGAATCGAGCTGAAATGACACTTTTTATATCTCTTGACATACTCTGTAGCTTCTTTGAAAATTGTAGGCCAATAGTATCCCTGTCGAAGTACTTTATAAGCCAAAGACTTGGCAGCCATATGATCACCGCAAATACCCTCGTGAAACCTCCCGAAGAGCATACTCGGCCTCAGATGGGACCAGACACTTCAGCAATGGTGAGGAAAATGCCAATCGATAAAGATCCCCGTCAATAAGAACAAAATTGGAACTCTTATATTTGATCTTCTTTGCCAACATCTGATCCGAAGGAAGGACGCCATCTGCCAAATACTCGATGTAGGGAGTCATCCAGCAGTTAGATCGCTCAATACACATCACCGCTTGCGTCTTTGAACACTCTAACCGCAAAACTTCCAAATAAACCGATTCGTTGAAAACATCTCGCATCCGTAGTGGCCCGACTTCGACGATTACGTCAGCAATGGAATTGTCGTTCGCGCTCTATGCCCCAAACTTCATCTGAAGCGAAATCTCAAGTCGGTCTCTTAATTCCGCCAGTACTTGATCATCCGGGTCCCACGAGCTTTGTTATCTCCGGCAATTTGTTTGACGACCAACCGAGAGTCATCAAATGATCGACTTCGGACTTCTCACTCTTTGCCAATCAACACCGCTAACATCGCTTCATACTTCGGCCGTTGTTAAATCGCTTTAAATTCGAATCGATGGCTCATTGAACTTTGAATCCTCCGGGACTCGTCAAGATAATTCACCCCACTAATACCATCAGAGAGATCCATCTGCATATAAGCGTCCAAGCATTTCGACCTGGTTGAAGAACCTTGAATCGCTTTCGATCGACGTCTCGACCTCTGGCAACTCGGCATCTGCTTCGGTGAACGAACATTCCACCATAAAATCGGCCAAGACTTGACCCTTGATAGCGGTTCGGAGATGGTATTCAATGAAAAATTGGGACAACTCCATAGTCCATGATGCTTGTCTCCCTGAAATCTCTGGCTTGCCCATCACCTTCTTCAATGGCTGATCCGTGTAAACGAGGAGTTCGACCTTGAAAATATTGCCGAAGCTTTCTACTAGCAATTATTAAAGCAAAGGCAAATTTCTCAATATTCGGGTACCTGGTTTCAGCATCTCGTAGGATGTGGCTAGCATAATAGACCGGATCTTTGCTTCCATCGACCTCCAACCAAAGACTTCCAATCGCCAACGAACTTGATGCAAGGTATAAATATAAGGTCTCTGCTGGGGCGGGCTTCACCAATAAAGGAGCAGAAGACAAATATGTCTTTATGCCTTGGAAGGCGTCTTCACACTCCGAAGTCCACTGGAACGTCTTCGCATTCTTCGGGCCCTTCAATGTGTCAAAGAAAGGAAGGCATTTCTCCGCAGATTTGGCGACGAACCTTCTTAAAGCCGCAATCCTACCAGTCAGACGTTGGACGTCTTTGAACGACTGAGGAGTCTTCATGTCAAGAATGGCCTGGATCTTTTTCGGGTTGGCCTCGATGCCCCTCTGACTGACCAGATATCCCAGAAACTTTTCTGCACCGAGACCGAAAGTGCATTTGGCCAGATTTAGTCTCAGTTGACGATGTCGAACAGTCTGAAAGCATTCCTCCAGATCGTCCAAATGCTTCTGAACCTGCATGTTCTTCACGATCATGTCATCTACATAAACCTCCATGTTCCTTCCTAGCTGCCTGTCGAAGATGAAGTTCATCATTCTCTAGTAGGTGGCTCCAGCATTTATAAGGCCAAAAGTCATCTTCTTGTAGGCGTACACCGAACGGTGTGTAATGAACGCTGTCTTTGGATTGTCCTCTTTGCACATGGATATTTGATGATAACCTGAAAAAGCATCCATAAAGCTTAGTAATGCATACCCCAAAGTGGCATCGATGAGCTGATCGATATGGGGCAGAGGATAAAAGTCCTTCGGACAAGCTTTATTGAGATCGGTGTAGTCGATGCAAACCCGCCATTTTCCATTCTGCTTCTGCACCAACACCACATTCGCCATCCACTCTGGGTAATCAATTTCATAGATGAAGTCAGCAGCTAACAGCTTTGCAATCTCTTCATCGACGATCTTCTGTCGCTCTGGCGCAAAGATTCACTTTTTCTGCCGAACTGGCTTCTTCGAGGGATCTACATCCAGTCTATGCTCAGCTATCTTTCGGCTAACTCCGGGCATATCCTGTGGTTCCCATGCAAAAATATCCTCATAGCAGCGTAGGAGTTCCATAAGGTTTGTCCGAAGAGGCTCTGGTAGACCCGAACCAATTTTCACTGTCTTGTCCAGTTTTCCGATGATCAACTCGATCTCCTCTTTCCCACCTGCAGGGATTACCAAGCGATTACGAGGCGCTTCCTCCGTGAAGGGGTTCGATCTCAATTTCCATTATTCTGTTTACATTTCTTCACCCCACTCCATACGAAATAACAACATTCCGATAACATCTTGGGCGCGATCTAAGTCCCCCGCCATCTCTCTCTCTCCATGCGGCTGGGAATTTGATTTTGAAATGAGGATGGAGGTCACGGCTTGGAGAGCCAATCAATGTAGGCCTTCCCAGGTATGGGCGTTGTGGCCAGAATCTACATGCACAACATATAGAATTTACACGTTATTTCTACTGCCGAGGTGTTTGTCTTAGAAGATAACCTGGGGAGTTCAATAGTGCTCTAAACTTTGACCGGATCGTTCTTTGAAACCGTATAAAGGAGCCTCCCATGACCTCCATCTTTTGCCCATCAAGATGCATCCTCTGATAGGCATGGGCATACAGAATATCCACCGAAGACCCGTTGTCTATCACCATGCATTTCACATCCACCGAGCCCATTTGTGGTGTGATCACCAATGCCCCTTTATGTGGCTCGATGGGCTCCGAAGGATAATCTGCGTCCGTAAATAATATGACGGTTCCTGGGAATGGTCTGTCGATCTTCATGGGAGCATCCGCCACAGACATAACCGAATCCAGGTAAGCCCTTCTCTTCTTCCCTGCCAACTTCTCTACAGATCCACCGGTTATTACATCGATGACGTGCCTTGGTGGCGGTACTGAAGCATTTTGTATAGATGGAGCCATTTGAACCGTCTGAACGGTACGGTTGATATTCTGCTAATCATGTTGGTCTTTCTCGGTCACATACTGAACCAGCAAACCGCCTTGAATCTTCTTCTCCACGAAATCCATTAAATTGCAACACTCATTAGTGTCATGGCCTGCGGCTTGATGATAGCCACAATATTTACAAGAGTTGCCTTGTCCTGTCCTATAATTATCACGAGGTGGCTCGAAAAAAGGCTGGTTTCTGATCTGATCCAAAATCACCGATCTATCGGTGTTCAGTTTGGTGTAAACCTTATTCACCTTCGGGGCGGAAACAGGTGGGCGATTACTTCCTTGCCGCCATGAGTTATTGTACTTCTTCGAATTGCCCTCTAGCCGATCATTATACCCCCCCCGTTCTCCTCTGATCCACTTCGGCCTTGGGAACTTCTATCTCCTTTAACTGGTCCGAAGAAGGATGCTTCAGGCTGTTCATAGCCTCTTCTACAATAATATAACCTTCTGCCTTATCAAAGGTTTCTGCCAGGCTTTTCGGATGGTGGAACATCAACTTCTTCACCAACTTCTCGGACTTCACTAGATCTAGCCCGTTCTGGAACAAACCTACAGCCTGGAGATCATTAAGGTCGGACACCTGACCAACCGCTTCTCTGAACCTCTTTACATACCGGCCTAAAGATTCGTTGGTGAATCACCGGATCTGTCTTTAGAGAACCAAGTAGGCTTTCCCTTTCTTCGGTTGCTCCCCAAACGTGCATGGAACTTATCACAAAGCTCGGTCCAAGAGGATATCGAATCTGATGGTAAAGTCCCCATCCACTGTCTTGCATCTTTTCTTAGCGTCGTGACAAAAGTGTGGCACTTGGCAGCATCAGTGAAGTCATAATAGTCCATCAGCCGGTCGAACGCCTGACTATGGTCATAAGGATCTTCGGACCCATCGTAACTCTCCATACGAGGCAACTTTTTGGTGATATCTGCCTTCTCCTTGAGAATATCTGAGGAAAAAGGGGACGCCTTCTTTCCCTGAGTGTCCTTCACCTGTTGGACCTCAGCCAGTTGCTTTCGGAGCTCTTTCAACTCCTTTACCAGAAAATCAACACCTTGAGTGCGGAAACCTCTTTCTCATGAACGACATTACGCTCTGAGTGAATTGACCTCCTCTCGCCGGCCCCATTGCCACTTGTGGGGCTTCTTGATCTACTCCGTACAAGACACTTCTATCCTCATGATGAGAATAGTCATGATGATACTCTTTTCTTCTGGTTTCTGGCACGATCTCCCTCGACCTACTTCTTAAATCTGTCGTCGTTTCGATCTTTGAGAACCAACGACCATCGATGCCTTCTTCGGCCACTGGAAGTTCTGCTCCTCGTCTCCTCCCTTGTGAGAACGATCCCTGACACATGTGCGAGAATGCTCCGGCTCCTTAGCCTCTCGCCACAAGCATCTCCTTATGCCTACTCGCTTTTCGGATGAACATGGCTAGATGCTTCGTCCCTTAATTCCGCCACCCGAAGCATCTATTCGGCTATATCTTCTCTCTGTTTCAACAGAACCTTCAAGGCTTTATCTGCTTCGTCTGTCATCCTCGCCAACTTGGCGGCTCATCCCTCTTGATCACTTGACGATGAGTCTTGGTGATGTGAGCCTTACGCGCCCTCGACCATGATCACGCCTTATCCGCATTGAAAACCAACTTTCGTCTGGCCCACCATGGATCTTCTGACGGAGATCTCCTGAATTATGCTTAGAGGTCGTCTTATCGTGAGCACTTTTAGAAGGACCCAGACGATCCTTTTCATCAAACACGAGGCGTTGACGAGTATGACCATTCTTTGCCCTTTTCCTACAGCATACCATCTCTACTCCTCATCATCTTTCAAGTAGATTAAACAATTGTGATTGAAAATTTCAATGACACTAGAAGCGCCCCTCCTTCTAGCCGCCTGAATGTTAACGCTAAGATCTTCGCCACGTCCCCAATCACGTAAGGCATACGATCCCCTTACATAAAACACGATAAACACCACAAGCTCGACGCATTTTGTTCCCGTCGGGGATAGCTTTCGGTAGTGAGAGTCGATATCACGTGTTCACAAGGTTAACAATGGAGGATGTAATGTCTAGTGTATTGAGAGAGATAATAATTCTCAATTGTGTGTATATGATTATGAATGTGAATGTTAACGTACCTGTTTATGAAGACTTCCTTGCTAGGTTATACTCTTTTTTCCAAGATTACCGTGCCACCCACTACTATCTGACACATTCCCCTGATCTGATGGGTTCTGCCGACTGCATGTAGTCTACCTACTACTTTTGGTCACTGTTTTCTACCGCTGACCGGCTATGATCCCATCCACATTAATGCATGACAGGTGTTCTAGTCAACCGTCATCCTTTTCCATCATTACAAGTCAAAGATAAAGATATTAAAATATCTAATGGGTCGATCCACTGATCCAACCCGATCTTAAAAGGATCCAACAGGAATAATATAATGACTAGGCCCAGTAGTTTTAAGACTCAATAAGGAGGTCCCAATGAACAAATCAAATAAATAGGCCCAATCTAATTGGTTCAAAGAGAGAAAATATCATATGATCCAACAAGGTCAAAATATAAATAATAAAAATTATAAAACATTCATATCCAATTATCATATCTGCATAGAAATTTTCACGGGGCTGAATTTTTCATTCGGGCATCAAATATCTGATCATCAACCTGAATCATCATCAATGGTGATTTTGAATTGAATGAAATTGTGACCAAAATAACGTACGCGTTTATGTAATATAATATTTCACGTATAATTGTTACTTTTAAAATTCCAGTTGGACAACAAAACCTGCATCAGTGCTTTAGTCTTTCAAAATTGTCTTTATTTCCAAATATAAGACTAAAATAGATTATTTTTTTTAACAATTTGTGGCATTTTATGTAATTTACAATATTCTAATTCGTATCGATAAATCAAATTTTAACAAGTTAATATAAATCTTATATTTTAAAGCGAAAGTGCATATCAAAAAAAAAAATATATTTATATCTATTGGAACGTTGAAAAATAAGTTAAAAAAACGTGACATGTCACGCTATACCTTCTTAGTATGCTTAAATTTGAAAAAAAAAATCATAAAAAGAAAGAATTAATATGATTTTTAGCTGGGGAATCTAATACTAACTATTTTACTCATTATTCATCATGATTGTATTTTGTTTCAATCATAATTATAACAATTTAAGCGTTTTCCTCCCCTCTTTCTTCTACCCAATTAAGTGAAAAGCGGAATAATGGGATTAGGGATAAGTTGGGCCAAGTATGAAACATGGGTTATGACTGGATTAACGTGAAACATGAATAGATGAACAGGTAGATAGTTTGGATTTTATGCAAGGAGAAGTAATTCTATATATATATATATATATATATATATATATATATTATTGGTAAATTTGTAATTATAGCCTGTATAGGTGTGAAAATTGTCAACTAGAGTTTGAATTGTGTCTTGCCCTCTTCCTCTAAATTTGTACTCATTGGTTTTCATTTATGGGCTGTCACAACTTAAATTACATTCTTCACCTAACATTATTCACATATAGGTTCCATTTCTTAATTTATTTCTTACAAAAATTATAATTGAGTCTCACATTCACGTAAAAGATGATTTTATATAGAAATAATTATTTTTTACCAAGAAATTAGTAAAATATTTGAAAACCTAAAATTGGTTGGGAATTGAGACCTATTGTATTTATGAATTCATTTAAGAATTATTATGGTTGAAGTTATGGATTTCTTTTATTTTTATTAATAATTAATTGCATTTTGAATTTTATTATGAGTTAGATAATATACTTTTGGAAGAAATAAATTTTCTTATCTCTATATCATTTTATCCAATATTAATATAAGGGATTAATGGAGCTATACAATTGTGCAGAACTCTCAAATATTCATGATTTACGTTCTACGACCGTAGAGTAACTCTACGATCTGAAGATTTTCTCTACGTTTTTACGGTAGTAGAGTGACTATTCTACTATCAGTCAGTACTTTACGATCGTACCTAGAGTGATTTAATTTTACGATCATAAAATGCGTATATTTAAAATTTAAACAGTTGTGTACTTTTATTTTTTTTCCTTAATATAATATAATACGATCATCAATCTTAATCATGACGAGAGAATGTACTTTTTATATTTCCCTATCTCAGATCATAACCAAAGAAAATTTGTGACACAAGGAAAGATTGTCCTGTACAAACATATCAGCAACTCCTAATTTAATTTAAGGATATTTATCAAGATTATGGAGTAATACTCCATCAAAACATGTGTGACGGAAGATGATATTTCACTTAATATTTATAATATATTTTTATTTCTTGAAATTTAGAAAGTGTTTACTCTAATAATTAATAATAACATCATTATAATTAATATTGTGATGATAAACTTAAAAATATTATTCTCACTCATATGGTCATAAAAATAAATGAGAAAAATAATAATACATGCATATATATATATATATATATATATATATATATATATATATATATATGGAGGGAGTACAACATTCCTTTACCAAAATTTGAGTTTTGCAGCAGCAAGTGTTAGAATTGATCGAAGATATTATTTAATTTAGATGAGTGAGTGATCCAAGTGGTGTACCGATTATGACCCACTTGTTTGTTTCTACTTTCTTGAATTAATGAAGAAGCAGCTGGCCACAGGTCAAAAAACACAGTGTGTTCCATCTACCCCAACGTGCAAGAAAAGGCTTCTTAATTTCATAAAGTTGTGTGTCTATCTTTGGATTACAAATTTGTCATCTCAAACTACCAATGATGGCAAAAATTACCCTTTTAATAACACTACATAACCACGGTCATTCCTGAATTTTGATGGTCCATGATAAAAAATAAAAATAAAAATTCAAAACATTGTCTTCATAAAAATAAACAAATAATAAATATAAGTTGTATCTAAAAAATACATTTTCAAAACTTAAAATATAATAGTTCGATTACAACAAAATATATGAGAAGTTCGACTACAACAAAATGTATGAGAAGTTCGACTATAACAAAATATATGATAAATTTGACTACAACAAAATATATGAGAAGTTCAACTATAACAAAATATGTATGAGAAATTCGACTACAACAAAATATATGAGAATACATTAATTGAAATATAGTTCTTCTAGTATTTCTAGAGGCAAAATCTTCAATCAAATGTTCAAAATCAAGTTTATCCGGCATATATATCCAGTGGCGGATCTACTATAGGGGCAGCATAGGCAGCTGTCCCTGCTAGATTTTTTTTTTACAGGGATATAGGGGCAGGACAAATATGTATATTAATAAATTTAAATGGTCAAATTAATAGAATAGTTAAATTTGTAGGAGACAAAAAAATTGATAAAATAATTCTAAATACAAGTACAAAAATCTTTTTATTTTTAAAAGTTGGTGAAATCTTATAAGTATTTTTTGTATAGTTTTTAATTTTGAATGTTCATAAGTGCATGTGTGAACTTTGAAGAATTGTTTGATTCAAATTTGATTTTTATTATTAATTTGATTTACTGTGATTACTGTTTTTTTGGTCTGATTGATTTTTTGTTTTTAATTAAGTTGTTTGATCTTCAATTGAAAATGTGATCATTTTGGTTGAGTAGTTTTTGTCTTTTATTGTGATAGTTTAAAATGATTTTACCTTATTTTATAATGGGAAATGGGAAATGGAAATGACTATGAGTCTTTAGCAGCTCCTCATTTATTGTTGTTATAATTACTTTATTTCCCTGCATCTAACTAATAGACCCTGTATAATTTTTTGTGTTATGAGTATAAATTTTGAATGGTTTGTTTCTCTTATTTCAATTGTAAAACTTATTTGAAATTTATAAAAAAATACAAAAAACTAGTTTATGCTTTGAAATTAATTCGTGATTTTGTTTGAATATAAAAAGCAAATTTGGTTTGAGGTTTTGAGTGTAAGACCCCAACTTTTATGAATAAAAATGAATTTTCTATAAATATTATTTTTGAATATTATTGAATAAATTTGATATAATGTTATAGTTGTGGGTAATATTTATAAATTTTGTAAAATGCATGAGTTGTTATATAATATTCGATTGGTTCGGGAATATTACGTTTTAACGAGAGAATATTAAATGCGACTAAGACAATCATTAGTGGACCCCACAATGAAATTATTGTTTGATTGAGAAAGCGACAAAAATATTTTATTGAAAATAACGACGGAAGTTTTATCGTTATCTTGTTGAACTACTCGGTAGTAAAAGTACGATGTCTGGCGTGGTTAAGTAGTACGCGGTATTGATTATTGATCTTTCACGTGAAAGTCATTCGGTTTATTCAATTATTATCGATATTTTATATATTATTAAATCGATAATTGAGATGTCGTAGTTATTAATATTATTATTTACATTATTAACAATGTCTAGAAGTTCTGCCAAGGAGAGGTTTGGTCACCTAATTGTGCACCAATAGAGAGAAATCCTTATTGGAAAGCCCCCTTTCCTGGGAACGACCTGGTCGATTTATTGAATTCTTATATCATTGTCATCATCCTCATGTTTATATTTTATTGAAAGTCATCTGTGGCCTGTAGTGCATAGATGGACTTGGTATGATTATGACCGAGGATTATTCGACATAATCATAGCCAAGTAATATTATAAATGATGTGGTAAAAGTCCTCGTTGGCTGTAGTGCATTGATGGACGATTGTTGGCATGATCGTGACCATTGATGAATACACGAATATCTTTGGCCCGTAGTGCATGGATAATTTGTGGTTGTGATACTAATGAATATCCTGCAGGGATGATACTGATTATTTATTAAGCTGAGTCTCATCGATAAAAGTGATGAAAAACCATTTAAATCATAAAAGATAGTAGATTTTATTTTCTACTTGACTCTTTTAATGGATTGTATATTTCGCTGCAGTTAAACTTGATGTCTATTGTATTTTATCAGTTTAACATTGTTGAAGACTAATGATAATTTATTGTGAGACCCCAGATTTTATGAATAAAGATTTAAATTTCTCAAAATATTTTTTTAAATATTATGGAGTGGATTTGATATAATGTTATAGTTGTGGGTAGTATTTATAAATTTTGCAAAGTATGCAAGTTGTCATATAATATTCGATTGGTCGGGGAATATTCTTTGTGTCGGGGAATATTAAATACGACGCACACGATCATTAGTAGACCCCTAATCTTGGAATTATTGTTTGATTGAGAAAGCGACAAAAATATTTTATTGAAAATAACGAGTGGAAGTTTTTCTGGATTGATATTGTTGAACTACCGGTAGTAAAAAGTACAAGATAATACACGTGGTTGCGTAGTAGCAGCACGGTATTGATTATTAATCTTTCGTGAGAAGTCACTTTCGGTTTTGTTCAATTATTCTTTATAGTAATTGTTGCGACAGTATCTCACGTTATTTGATTCAATTATTATGCGATATTTTATATAATATTAAATCAATAATTGAAATGACGGAAGTTATTAATATTATAAATTGCAATATTAACGATGTCTAAAAGTTACGCCAAGGAGAGGTTTGGTCACCTAATTGCTGCCCGATAGGAGAAATCCTTATTGGAAAGCCCTCTTTCTTTCACGAGAGCGACCACAGTCGATTAATATTGTGAATTGTAATAAAGATGATAAATGTTGTTAAAATTATTAAGGTGATTTTTTTATGAAGTCTGCTCATTTTATGGATTCCTATTTACCCATTTTTCAAAATAATTGGTAGAAAATTTTTAAAGGTGGGGCCCACATGTGGGGCCCATATGTGTTGGGAAAATAATTTTGGAAATGGAAGAGTATACGTATGGAAGTATATGGTGGGAGAAAAATTAAGTGGTGTATATATAATATTGATATATATAAGTTGAAAACATGTGTTTATATATATGTATTATATTTTAATTTTTGTTGTGATTTTATTGGTTAGTTGATTGACTTTATTGTATTTGGTTGAAGAAATAATTACTGAGAAATAATTAGTTCATAAAAAGAGTACACTTCCATTCTCCTATAAATGAAGCTCATTCCTTCATTATTTCTTACAAATTCACTTTGAAACTCCGAGAGAGAAATTATAGAGAAACTATAGAAAAGATACTTCTTCTTCTTCCTACTATTGGTTTCTTTTACGGTAAGGAGTGTTATTCTTTCTTATTCATGAAGAAAGGCATTGTTATTCCATTTCTTATTATTACATTGGAATAACTTTTGTATACTGTGATTACCTATACTTGGTGACATTCTTCTATTATTACATCTTTATTATTACATTTGGAATATCACATGCATGTGTTTTTACACCGACACGGTTCCATTATTTATTATTAAAAGTCTTTATTATTACGCCGGAATATCACATGCGTGTGTTTTACAATGGACCTAGTTAAAATCTTTATTTATTATTACATGCGAATATCACATGCAATGCGTTTCTGTGGGACACAGTTCCGTTATTTATTATTCCGCATTTATTATTACATTTGGGACATCTTGTCGATTGTGAATTTCACTGACTTTGGTTCCGTTATTATTATTCTATTGGAATAACTTTGTCTGTCTGAAGTACTAGCATGCATGGTGATTTCTTTTGTTATTCCATTCGTTATTATACTCGGTTGGTTAAAATTTTGACTTACATCTCCATGAAATTAGTGAAATACCCTTGATATTTAAGCTTTATCTAGTATTTTCATGAAAATATTCTTACGAGCATTCTTGAATTTTACTCTCTAAAGCGATATCATGTTGACAATTTGGACATTATTAGTTCTGAATAAATTAATTAAATGAACTTGTTTTATTGAACTCTTATATCATTATCATCATCCTCGTATGTTTATCTTTTTTTTAAAGTCATTTGTGGCTTTATAGTGTCGTAGATGGACTTGGTATGATTATGACCGAGGGGATTATTCGGTTGTAATCATGGTAGTAATGTTACAAATGATGTGATAAAAGTCCTCGTTGGCCGTAGTGCATTGATGGACCGATTGTTGGCATGATCATGACCATTGATGAATACAAAATATCATTGGTAGTAGTCGTGGAATTTGTGGTTCGTTGACCTAATGAATATCCTTGGTAGTAGTCGGGGAGGATGTGGATTATTTATTAAAATTTGAGTCCCGTGATAAAAGTGATGAAAACCTTTTAAAACATAAAAGATAATAGATTTTATTCTCTACTTGACTCTTTTAATGGATTGCTTATTTCGTTGCAGTTAAACTTGATGTCTATTGTATATTATCAGTTTAACATTATTGAAGACTAATGATAATTTATTCTGCATTATCTTAGTCATAATATTTCTTACTGGGCTAATTGAGCTCACCCTTTCTTTCACTGTTCTCTTCAGGAAATGAGAACGCAGCTGAGACGAGTCGGGAAACGGAGTGATGGTCCGGATGATAGTATTAGCTAGTAATCCTCATTATTCTGTTAAATAGTGTGACAATAAATATAATGAGGACTTATTCTGAGAATGGATATTGTCTAGAAGATAATATTTGTATTTAAACTCACAACATATATTTTATCATATTTTACACGACTGCTGTATTATTAGTTTGTTTTTGAATTTTGTACCGTGTGTTTGGCGACTCAAGATGGGTGATGTATACCTATTTTGGGGGCGTCACAGTTGGTATCAAAGCTTAAGGATATGATCCACAGCTAAGATGTGAGACAAGAACTAGGAGGGAGAGCGGGGAATTCCTTGTTAGTATGACCTACCTAAGTTTATTTGATATTTAAATTGGTCGGTCGGTATAGGGATAATATGTGATATGTTATTTAACCCTTGTTTTGTGGCGGTGATTTGAAAATGACATCCCAGAATGTTGAGAATATCAATGGAGCCAAGAGACCGTTGAGTCTCCACGGATCGATAATCGGAGATGATGAAGCAACGGATGGCGATAATCCTCCCGTAAACAACAACAACGATCAATCGATTGTAACGACTGAGTGCGTTTAGGAGCTTTTTTAGAATTCATGCAACATCGGTAAGAGCGACTCTTTATTAATAATGCGGTAAAAATAATGGCAATCCACGATTACGGTCACCACTAAGCAATTCAAGGATTTGGGACCACCGAGTTTTTGGGAAGCGAACCACTTAAGGTGGAGGCGTTGTTAAAAGCGGATGACTAAGATATTTGATGTCTTGGGATCTTTCAGGAGCAAAGGTTCCGTTGCCACCTTTATATTGCGTGACGAAGCGATTCTTGGTGGGAATCAGTAAAAGCGTACTGACTGGCCTTTCTTTCAAGATGTCTTGGGAGAAGTTCGAAGTTGTTCGATGACAAGTACTTTCACGAAAGTATTGGTCACATGAAGGAGGTGGAGTTTATCAAGTTGGAACAAAACAACATGGCCAGGTGTCATGATCTAGAAGCTAAGTTAAATCGAGTTGTCGGTGTTTGCGTCCCATTTGGTCGAGATAATGAGGAGAGAATCACGCCGAATATTTTTAAGAGGTTTGAAACACGAGATACGTCAATATCTTATCTCTCATAAAGCGTGTTTGTATTCGAGATGTTGTTAATAGGGCTCGATTATTGGAGCACGATAATTACTCAACCCAACCAAAAGAAGCGTATTCGGCAAAATGATAATACCGGTGATAGCGATCATCGAAGTGGTGACAATAATCGT
Source organism: Panax ginseng (assembly GCA_020205605.1). Classification (NCBI taxonomy): domain Eukaryota; kingdom Viridiplantae; phylum Streptophyta; class Magnoliopsida; order Apiales; family Araliaceae; genus Panax; species Panax ginseng. Next base: position 120,831,191 of record CM035144.1, read on the forward strand.
GGAGGGAATCAACATGCCAGAAATGGTAACCACTTCGGTGGTAATCATGGCCAAAATAATAAGAATGGTTATTTCAAGAGAGAAGATTCAACAATGATGGAAAGACTTGACTTTGACCACGTTGTTAAGGAAGGAGAACGACCACCTATCATATGCTTCAAATGCGGAGGGAGGACACATCATCGGTCAAACTAACGCGATGCCATCCAAAGCATGTTACAATTGTGGAAGAGAAGGTCACCTTGACCAATTTTGTCGTGCACCGAAGACAAGTCCAGCTAGGATGGAGGCATCAAAGGCCGTCCCAAACAAAACAAAGTCGGTGGTTTCAGGAAGAGCGTTTTTCGTGACTTCTCAAAAAGCGAGTGACCCGAATAATGCTAGCACGGGTTAGTTAATTATAAATTATTGAAGTCTATACCTTATTAGATCTGCTGGTTCTACCCATTCTTTTATCTCTCTTGCTTGCGTTCAACGTTTAAATTTGACCCCAGAGAAGTTAGACTTTGACTTATTGATTGAAACTTCATTAGTAAAAACCTTTGTTACCTCCACTGTTTATAAATCTTGTTTTATTCAAATCAACACTTTCACGTTACTTGTCGATCTTATCTCTTTGAAAATACTTGCATTTGATGTGATTTTAGAAATCGATTGGTTAACTACTCATCATGCTTTTCGTAAGGTTGTTAGATTTTATATTCCTAACCAACCTGTTATGAGAATTCAAGCAATCAAACTACTAAAGTCAATCATTGTCATATCAAGCCATAAGTAAAGAGCCTTGATCCTTTCGTTGTTGACTTCCTTGTGTGGAATGCACCGAAGCCAGACTTTCTCTAGGCGACATCGTGAATGACGATGACAAGTTGATAGGTATCAATGTGACGTACTATCCAAGTCATGGATGAGAGTCACAGTTTTGAATGATATTTCTATTGTTAATAAATTTCTGACGTATTCTTGAAGACTTCCTAGCCTATCCTAGGCGTGAAATCGAATTTTGTATTGACCCGGTACAAAACCCATTTCTTAAACCCTCAAATATTTCTTCAACTAAAATGAACGTAACATCGCCAAAAGACGTTGACTCATTTGTTGATGATTCACGATCGTACCATTCAATACCATCCGTAGGAAAAGTGAACATAGTGGTAGTAGCGTTGAGTAGAAAGATCGTATCACGATTCTGAGTTGACGAATATCTGAACCCCCGTGAAGATAACGAATATCTGAGTAGAATCAACTTTAATCGATAAAGTTAAAAGTCGCCAAGCTACACACGGGTGATGAATGTGAAGAAGAAGGTTCAAGAGGCGTTATTTTAAAAGCAAGAGTTCTTTGAAGAGAAATCTCAACCCTCGATTTAATTGGCCTATTTAAAATCCTCGATCGAGTAGGAACTGTGGCTTATAGACTCGTTTTACCGCCAAGTATATCGCGTGTTCATAACGTTTTTCACGTATCGACGTTACGTAGATATGTGAAAGACTCGAACCACATTATTGATTTAGAACCAGACGAGATAGCGGATGATTTAACGTATGAAGATATACCTGTTAAAATCCTGGAATATATCCTACGCTTAAAGGTTATACCTCAAGAGTTAGAATCTGACGAAGTGTCCTCATCTGTTCGACATACCAGGTACGTACGTAAATTTCGAGGGCGAAATTCCATTAGGAGGAGAGATTGTGAGACTCCAGATTTTATGAATAAAGATTTAAATTTCTCAAAATATTTTTTTAAATATTATGGAGTGGATTTGATATAATGTTATAGTTGTGGGTAGTATTTATAAATTTTGCAAAGTATGCAAGTTGTCATATAATATTCTTTGTGTCGGGGAATATTCGTACGACGACACAATCATTGGTGGACCCTACAACGGAATTATTGTCTAATTGAGAAAACGACAAAAATATTTTATTGAAAATAACTTGCGGAATTTTTTACTGTTGATCTTTGTTGAACTACTCATTAGAAGAAAGATAAAGATGTCTGGCGTGGTTGCATAGTAGCACTACGGTATTGATTATTAATGCTTACGTGAGAAGTCACTCGGTTTTGTTCAATTATTCTTTATAGTAATTGTTTCATAGTATCTCACGTTATTTGATTCAATTATTGTCGATATTTTATATAATATTAAATCAATAATTGAAATGACAGAGTTATTAATATTATAAATTGCAATATTAACGATGTCTAAAAGTTACGCCATGAGGAGAGGTTTGGTCACCTAATTAAGCGCTTGAATGGGGAGAAATCCTTATTGAAAGCCCTCTTCACAGGAACGACACAGTCGATTAATATTGTGAATTGTAATAAAGATGATAAATGTTGTTAAAATTATTAAGGTGATTTTTTATGAAGTCTCGCTTTCATTTTATGGATTCTATTTACCCATTTTTCAAAATAATTGGTAGAAAATTTTTTAAAAGGTGGGGCCCACGTATAGAGGCCCATATGTGTTCAGAAAATAATTTTGGAAATGGAAGAGTATACGTTATGGAAGTATATGGTGGGAGAAAAATTAAGTGGTGTATATATAATATTGATATATATAAGTTGAAAACATGTGTTTATATATATGTATTATATTTTAATTTTTATTGTGATTTTATTGGTTAGTTGATTGACTTTTATTGTATTTGGTTGAAGAAATAATTACTTGCGAGAAATAATTGCTCATAAGCAAATTTACACTTCCATTCTCCTATAAATAGAAGCTCATTCCTTCATTATTTCTTACAAATTCACTTTGAAACTCCGGAGAGAGAAATTATGAAAAACTATAGAAAAGTATTCTGCTACTTCCTACTCTTATATTCGGTTTCTTTTACGGTAAGGAGTGTTATTCTTTCTTATTCATGAAGAGAAGCATTGTTATTCCATTTCTTATTATTACATTTGGAATAACTTTTGTATACGGTCTACACCTATATACTTGGTGACATTCTTCTATTATTACATCTTTTATTATTACATTGGAATATCACATGCATGTGTTTTTACACGGACACAGTTCCATTATTTATTATTCCGTCTTTATTATTCTCGTCGAATATCACATGCAATGTTTTACATTGGACCTGGTTAAAATCTTTATTTATTATTACAATGTCGAATATATCATGTATGCGTGCGCTTTTCGCCTGGACACGGTTCCATTATTTATTATTCGCATTTATTATTACATTTGGGACATCTTTGTCTATTGTGAATTTCACGACACGGTTCCGATTATTATTATTCTATTGGAATAACTTTTCTACATCTGATACGCATGCATGGTGATTTCTTTTGTTATTCCATTCGTTATTATACTCAGTTGGTTAAAATTTTGACTTCTATACTCCATGAAATTAGTGAAATACCCTTGATATTTGCGCTTTATCTAGTATTTTTCATGAAAATATTCTTCTGAGCATTCTTGAATTTTACTCTACAAAGCAGTATCATGTTGACAATTTGGACATTATTAGTTCCTGAATAAATTAATTCGTGAACTTGTTTTATTGAACTCTTATATCATTATCATCATCCTCATGTTTATATTTTTTTTTGAAAGTCATTTGTGGCTCAGTAGTGCATAGATGGACTTGGTATTATTATGACCGAGGATTATTGATTGTAATCATGATCGTAATGTTACAAATGATGTGATAAAAGTCCTCATTGGCCCCTAGTGCATTGATGGACAATTGTTGGCATGATCATGACCATTGATGAATACCTGAAATATCCTTGGTAGTAGTGCGTGGAATTTGTGGTCGTTGACCCTAATGAATATCCTTGGTAGTAGTCAAGGGGGATGATGTGAATTATTTATTAAAAACGAGTCCCAGCGATAAAAGTGATGAAAAACCTTTTAAAACATAAAAGATAGTAGATTTTATTCTCTACTTAACTCTTTTAATGGATTGCTTGTTCATTATGCAGCTTAAACTTGATGTCTATTGTATATTATCGGTTTAATATTATTGAAGACTAATGATAATTTATTCTGCATTATCTTAGTCATAATATTTCTTCTCGGGCTAGTTGAGCTCACCCTTTCTTTCAATATTCTCTTGGAAATGAGAGCGTGGTAGAGACGAGTCGTGGAGCAGGAGTGATGGTCCTGGGATGATAGTATTGGTAGTAGTCCTCACTATTCTGTTAAATAGTGTGACAATAAATATAATGAGGACTTATTCTGAGAATGGATATTGTCTAGAAGACAATATTTATATTTAAACTCACAACATATATTTTGTCGTATTTTACACGACTGCTGTATTATTAGTTTGTATTTGAATTTTGTACCATGTGTTTGGCGACTCAAGATGGGTGATGTATACCTATTTTGGGGGTGTCACATTTATTCTGCATTATCTTAGTCATAATATTTCTTACTGGGCTAGTTGAGCTCACGTTTTCTTTCACTGTTCTCTTCCTAAATGAGAAGCGTGGCAAGGGACTAGGTCGGGGAACGGAGTGACATCCCGTCGATGATAGTATTAGTAGTCCTCACTATTCTATTAAATAGTGTGACAATAAATGTAATGAGGACTTATTACGAGAGTGAATATTGTCTGAAGACAATAGTTGTATTAAAACTCATGCATTCTCTTGTTGTATATTAAAGATTGTATTTGTATTCGTACCATGTATTTGTGACTTCCCGAATAGATGATGTATACCTATTTTGGGGCGTCACATTGAGCATTTGGAGAATCACTCAAATTGAATTAGGACAAGTAACTGAAATAAGTTTCTAAACTATATCTAAATGTTTTTATTTGAAATACCTTTTTTAATTTAGATTATAAATATTTATTACAATTTGTAAACCTTATTATAATTACTTAATATTATGATTAGTTCAAATTTTCTTTATTTAAGTTCAACAAAAAAATTAATTAAAATTTGCTCCTGCTGAAAAAAATTTCTAAATCCGCACTTGGGCATATCCTTCTCGATACACATGATTGCGAACTTATTTAACTTTTCTTGTGTCATAGTCAATCGCAAGTAATTTTTTAACAATTCATTCTACATTTTTACGGAATAGAGTGATTACTTTACTATTAATGAGTGACTACTTTATAATCGTAAAATGATTTAATTCTACGATCATAGACTGTATATATTTAGAATTTACATAAATGTGCATCTCTATTTTTTTATATATATTTATATAAAATTAGACCCTCTTAATTGAAGGTTCAAGACGATTGATCTTTCCACTCGTACTCATGAATGACCACATATAATAATAATAATAATAATAATAATAATAATAATGGTCACCCTCCGGCCTACTCCCTTATTAAACTACTACTTGAATTCCTGTACTTGTACGCTGATTGCAGCTATATTATGTCCCCCTCCACCCCTCTCTCTCTCTCTCTCTCTCTCTCTCTCTCTATATATATATATATATATATATATATATATATATGAACTATTAGTTATGCGTTGAAAATTGCTATTTCTGCAAAGGAAAAAAAAGTTAATATTTTTAAAAGGACCTCTTGGGATATTTGAATTGTTTGAGAAATATTTGACGTAAATATAAACTTTTTAATTATAAAAACATTAGCATTATAAATATAGAAGCCTCTTTCTTCATTCATGATTTAGGAGGTTACGGTTGATTTTTACCAGAAGTATGGCAGTGACCAAAAGATTTGCATGGCCACTGATATCCAGAATTTCATTGCAACTCATTTGAGTACCCATCATCATCCACATTAACATTGCCTCCTCCTCCTATAAATTTCAATTATTCACTGACCCCCAACTGCATGCATGTGTAATATAATGCCTCCTCTTCATTACCCTCACATGAAAAATCAAAAGCTAATGTCGACTGTAGTCAGTTATTCGTCAAACAATTAAGCAATATTTATAACTATCAACCAATGTTAACTGTTGAGAAATTATATATATATATATATATATATATATATATATATATATATATATATATATATTTCAACCATGGGGATGGGATGGGGGGGGATGGGGGTTGCGGGAGGGGTATTAGCTAGGTATACTAGAGAGTAGAGCCGTGTAATGTAACTGGGAATAATGGTTGGACATGTGACAACACTTTTGTTTTCTGGGTTCTAATACATATACATAATTGAGAATGTACTAATTATTTTCTTCCTTTTAACCATCCCTGCCCAAGTGCCCATGCATGACTTCATTAACATTGCAAAACCTTCCGAGTAACTTTTCTGATGTAATAATTTTTAATTATAATCATTTCGCATAATTACTAATTCCTGCAAGGCTAATGATGGAATTTACCATTATTGTTCTTAAGTGCATTGAACCCTACACGTGAGAGCAACTTAGGCTTCATAATTATATTTTTAGGGTGGTGATCATACCCCTGTATCTGACTTTTAATTTACTTGAATATACCTTTATAAATAATTCAGCTTGAAAAGAAACCTTTTCCCCACTAGCTAATAGTAGCAGTACTGTAAAAAATAAAATCTCATGTTCAAAAAATAAAATTTAATTTAATTCTCTCATAAACTCCCCCCTTCTTTTTCAGCCTTTAGTTGGTTTCTTAGACTTTGAGTGAAAGATAAATTTTATTAATTTCAAATACACATATGCCCAGCCTATAAAGATTGTAGGGTTACTTAGCTTCTGCTTTAACTCAAAATATCAAGCATTTATCAAAAACTCACACTACCCATGTGACATAAAAAAAAGGTTAAAACAAAGTCATCTTATTTTACAAAAAAACAGTCTAACGGGTTTAAAATATGATTTAAATTCGTGTGGCATTAAAATTGTGGGAGGGAATAGGGATAGATAAAGAAAGATATATATAGTAGAATATTTTCTTGAAACATTAAATTAACAAGATTGAAGGAAAAAAGGAAAGAAGATGGAGACAATGCGTCTTTGTTGGAGGATATATATATATATATAATTTAGATTAAGATCGAAGAAAGAGTAGTCATTGCATTTTGCAATTGATGATGATACTCGAATCACATATATATTTGGGTACACGAGGGATGAATCAACTAGCCTACTTCTTACACTACTCGATCGGTTGGAGATATATCCATTTGAACGAAGTAACTTGCCATGCATGTTTTGCCAGAAAGTATGATTACAATGACATTAATTTTCAAGTTTTAAGTATGATTAACCTTTTCTATGTCATATGCGTGTCTACCTTTTCTCAAACATTTCATTATAACAAATTACTTTTACACCAACATTACATTATCTTTATGGGGGACATAGCAGAACATGTACAAGACAAATCTCACCAATGTTTAATTAATGAAAAAGAAAATCTATCAAACTTCTAAGAAGCTTACCTTTTTGAGTTTCAAAGGTTGTGCTACCAACTATTTTTGTGTTCCATTCCATTTTTTATTTACTATGGCAATCCTAAGGTATTTTATATGCATGGAATGGAAGATCGAAAATACAGTTGGATCCACAGGCAACAATATTTTACATAATTTTTGCCGACTTATAAGACCTCGAAATTATGTCTTACATATAACATAAGGATTACATATGTTGCCCCTTTGATTAGCAAGATTTTTTATTTTTTATTTTAAAATGTCAGTCTCATGTTCGAAGGACAACAATGAGATAATTTATATGATTTTATATACCAATCACATCATTTTATAAGTAATTTTTTATAATATTTTTTTTTATCATAAAAGTAATATTGCCCGAGCAAGAGGCACCCAGCAGGGATAACCCACCAAAATGTGCAAAAGAGATGCCCATGGATTCTCCCACTATAGATTGATAATTATAGAGCTAAAAACAACCCAATTATTTTACCCATGAATTATTGATATATATATATATATATATATATATATATATATATATATATATATATATATATATATATATATGCGTCATCAGGTTTTACTTTTTAATGAATTATTTCGTTGCATTGTTTTTAATGATATAAAGTTCTTGTCTTGTGCTTCTACTATTATTGTAACTTTTTTTTTTCGACCAAACAAAATAAACTAAATGATTTTTGTACTACTCTTGAAAGAAAATGATTTTTTGTGCTGAAATAAGATGCCCACTAGAAACATGCACAACATACTAAGTTTTTTTTTTTTTAATCATCCAAAAAAAATTGAAAAGAAAAACAGGATATATCATACTAAGTTGTTTTAGATTATTTGGGTGCAGTTGTGTTTATTCGTCCCAAACCGATTTCTCTTTTTTTTTTTTTTTGGGGTGAAAACCCCGTGCTGAGTTGGTATATATAGCTACCTCTTTAACAAATTTTGTCAGCTAGCCCAGTCCAGCATACGTAGAGGCATATCGTCTATTGGATAGAACGAATATATATAGCCCACTACTTTAACAGCAATAACCCAATGAAACAATTGTGCAAATATATTTCGTAAATAAATTTTAAATTTTAGTTTTAGTATTTTAAAGTCTACATTAATTAAAAACTATATGTTTAAGTGGGTTTTATTCAAATATTATTAGCTATATAAGGAAAGTGAGCACAAATGCTTCAGACCTTTAAATTAACCACGAGTCTATTGTTGTATCTCTAATTTCTTAAGTTTTTTTATACTGACTATTATTCCATTTTATATGACTATTATTGATTTTCAAATTTAAGTTTGAGATGACTTTTAAAATTATAAAAAAATAAAACTTATAATTGATAATATTTTTTAAATAATTTATAATATTCATCATTGTATTGATTAAAATTAAAAGAACTTATGTTAATGTTGAATTTAAAAATATCTTATGTTGACTTTAAAAGTCAACAATAATCAAATAATATGAAACATAGGGGCTATCTATTGTTCAGAAAGAGAATTATGTTTTCTTTTAAAGAAATATAGCTCATGGCTACAGATTAAATTTATGATTGATTTTTTTAAAAAAAAGATATTACACTTGTCTAAAATATATTATTAAAAATTATCAAAAGAATAATATGTCTACAAGTATATCCTAAACAAACTTTAATATTGAAAGAAAAAAAAAAAAACTATCTTTCATAGAGGTTGATAGTTTTCAGTTATTCACCAGTTATTTGGATGTAATTTTGTAATACATAGGATATTATTAAAATAATTTTCATTAATAATAAATTTTAGTATTGTCAAAGAATTATTATAAACTTGTGATTAAAAGATTTATATATATTATATATAATAATGAGGTCCAAAAAAAAGAAAGAAGAAAAGGACTTTTCCGTACGGAGAGAGTATATTCGCTTTCACATTAATACTTCATAGGCCCTAATTGATAAATCATATAAATACGAATATTCTTTTTCCGGCCATATTGTTTGTAAATATATAGCTAATTAAGATTAAGCTAGCTCAAAATTATACTCAAAAACATTTTTAGTTTAAGCCTTGCAAGAAGCATGGTTAAATGCAAGGCTTTGAAGCCACACTTGATCAGATGTAACTGCTTCATCGTCATCATTTCTATGCCACGTCCACACTGCATGGCTTGCATTCACCATCTCTAATTGCCCATGCCCAAAACTAGCCTCCCTGAAAACTGATATTTTTGGTTGTGGATCTGTATACCTGATATACAAATTAGTGGTATTAGTATAAATTGCAACATCAAATATATATTAATCGCTGATTATTGTAGATCAATTAAAATTATGGAAAATTAAGCCAACTTACTTGCTGGCTAGGCCTTCACGGTTGCCACCGTCGCCAATGTTGATATACACCGGACCGCAGTTGTCTGCTTCATCTTTGTATACTCGGGTCTAGTAGATATATACAGAGAGTACGTGTATATTGTAAGTTCTGGGTAATACTTAAACTCATGAGCAAAAATGTAACAAGTGTATAAATTGAGGGGACAGTTTTGCATTTTAGTCCGTCTTTTAAATATTTCCACGAGTCCCTACTCGTATGAATATTGTATGTAAGATTCTTGGGTATAATGTGCGAGAGATCTGATCTATCTAATGGAAATAATAATATATTTCCGTACATTAATTTGTTAAACAATCTATGTAATTATGATTTGAACTTACAAAGCGCTCGTAGGCATGAACATGACCTGCAAAAACAATATCCACGCGAGCACCGTAAAGCAATTGCTCCATTGCTGCCTTCATGTCAATGGATTCCTTCTCCCCTTGATGAGCAACATTAGAATTGTACCATGGTGCATGGATAAGCACAACCACCCAAGGTGTTCTCTTCCTGTCCACCTTTCTCAAATCGGACTGAAGCCACGCGTACTGGTCAGAACTGGGGGTAAAATCAGCATAAGAACCCAACATAATTACATGAACACCCGCAACTTCAAAGGAATAATATAAGTTGGAGTTGGAACCACTCTCGGCATACGGCATTTTCCATCTTGCGTTATAGGCCGTAAATGGTTGATGGTGGATTACTGGGATTTTCTCGGTCTCGTGGTTGCCTTGTGTCACCATCCACGGACGCTGACTAGCGAGCGGCTCGACTAGCTGCCCAAATGAGTCCCACAGAGGCTGGTCAAAATCTGCGTATGACAAGTCCCCTGGTAGTAGCAACACATCGTAGTCCGATTTTGATATATGTTCAAGTGTTGATTGAGTCCACTCAGTTTGTCCCAGGTCTCCTACAATATTTCAAAATTACAACAAGCAAGCACGCACAAAGGTTAATTAAAAGGGTTTGGGAGAGCTCAACAGTCGTACCTGCAACTGCAAAATTGATAGGAAACTGAGATGGAGGGGTCTTGAAACTGAATTCTTGGGTTGAAGATGGGCCGCAACGGTAGTAGTAAGTTGTATTGGGGTTCAGTGGATCAATGATAACATCATGTATATTGCCGGACTTGTATAGGATATATTTGTAGAAAGAAGAAATCCCGGTTGCTGAAATTCCATCACTTAATCCAGAAGAGGTACCATATATTACCGTTGAGGCATTAGTATCTTCTAATTCTGTGATCCATGATATTCTCATTTTATCCTTCCCAACTAAAGATATGTGCACCTGCATTTACAAGCTCTCAATTCAATTAAAGCAGCCAAAATAAAATAAAATAAAATAAGAGAGAGGCTGGTCGGTCTATCTCTAAGTCTCTCTATTTGATTACCAGAATAAATATGCTTATTAATTTCAAGTTTCTGTAGTTTATTTTGAAATTATCTGAATGTGGTTGAATCATCGGTGTTCCTAACGTTGTAAGCCGATTGATTTAGTCAAATTTTTTGGTTTAGAATGAGAAGCCTCTAATAATTATTTTTTACAATATTAACTAATATAAAATAAATTTACAACAATTATTTGATTTTTTTTAGAGAGGGAAAATAATTAAAATATGTTATTCAGATGTTTTAGACATATCAATTATCAAACAACTTTTTCATTCAGATTTATATTTAAATTAAATTCATTCGATTTTTATCAAACACGTAATTACCCTAAATCTTTCTAGCTACCAGAATATATATGCTTATTAATTTCAAGTTTCTGTAGTGTATTGGAGCTTTGGAGTGTGGTTGTCATGGTGTACCTAACGTTGTAATAATATTTTCAAAAAAGAATTAGAAATAAGCCTCTATAATTTTCTATATATTTTTTTAGTTGGTTTAAAAAAAAACCAAAAAAAAAAAAATCCGTATATATATAAAATCCGGGATCCTGATAGGATCCTGGTTCTCTCTCTCTCTCTCTCTATATATAAAATCTTGAAGTTGGTTTAGTTCAGTTCAACCTCCCCTATAAGTTGGTGAATAGCGTTGATCATCATTACATCTCAATCTTGTGTCTGAAGGTGGCACATAATTTTCAGAAGACGAGATCATCATATCACTTGTGATCACATTGATGTACGTCATACATGTAATTCGAACAAACAAATACAAAATCAGAAAATTAAATCTCCATGATACCAATTATCATTTTCTTCACACATATGGAAACCAATTAATATATCAACCCGTTCGCAGTGCTTATGGTTGAAGGATGAACATAAATGGATGCATACAATCTAGCTACGATTAATTATAATATTACATCCCATATAAAAATATCAATTCCCCTAAATCTATTACAAGGAGATCAGAACGTAATACTGTAACATATATAATCAATACAAATGTATACAAAATTTTAAAATATTAGATATATATTGAGAGATTATGATTATTATAAACTTATGATAAATGTACTATCAAAGTCAATTTTCGTGATTTAAAATTTTTAGGTAAATATTTTTAATTATTAATTTTAAAAATAATCAATTAATTTGACTATTAAAGTCAAATTATGACATTTATTATGGGACTGAAGGAGTAATAATGTAAAATATGAACTTACAATTTAATTAATCATTAAATTAGTAGAAATTACAAATCAACCAACTTAAATTGAAATGAATTTCAATCGCCAAAAAAAGAGAAAACAAGAAACATGTAAGAAAGATAACCTCCAAACTTGTAGCAAAATAATTTATCCAGAATAATAGATTTGTCGAATTTTTATTTTCACAATACACATAAAATAAGTTGCATACGTAATAGTCGTAGTCTTAACACGAAATACAACTCAACAATATGTTCATGAGAAGGGTGGAAGGAATGAATGAAATCGTGATTTATAATATATCCATGTATTTATATAGTATAATTTTGGTGGGGAGAAATTAAGTATATAGAAACATACATACCTGTTGTGGAGAGGTGGAATCGATATTTTGTGGGAGTGAGAGAAATAGGGAGTTACGTGCAGGTGGCCTTTCATATGAACAAAGGCCACAATCTATGTTTATAATAACCGCTAATATACCGATGGCCGCCAAAACAAACACAGACACCCCGCCAAAATTAGCCATAACCATGGAGATTTGAATTGGAGAAGGGGGAAGAGAGAAGAGAGAAGAGAGAAAGAGGAAGAGGTTTTGCGCAGGAATTAATCTGTTTGGATTTTGAGAATTTAAACTTTTTTTGGCGGTTTATAATTATCAGTACAAGCTTGGAATCGTGCAAGGTACTAACTATCACAAACGTTAGAATGATATAGAGGAGAAGACAAACTATAAATTAATTGTGAGATGAAAGGAGAAAAAAATAGGAAAAAACATAAGAAAGATCGAGGTTTGAGAAGAAAATGAGGGATGATTAAAACATAGAGAAAAAATAGATAAATTTTTTGATTATTATGTATGTATTTATACATTTAGAAAAGTCTCACACTTTATAATATGGAGTAAAAGATAGGTGAGAATATGGAATAGATTTTAAGAAGAAAAAAATATTAAAATATGCTCCTCTTTTTACGTACTTTAAGTAATTAATATGAAGTTAATTTTAGTCAATTAATTAATATAGTGTTGACACGTAGATCAAAATATAATTTTTTTTTTTTTTATATATTAATACTATATTTATCAATTGACCAACTTACTATACAACTAATTTCATGCTGAGGAATGACGATCCCTTGTTTCAATATAAATTTATATTGTCGGTATTGTATTGCCGCTGCTCGTAGATAAAAGATATGAACACGAGACTAATGCGCCCTACTTTAAAGCGGTGGTGTTATTAAAGGTCTGTCAGTTATTTTCATCAATTCCTCCATACCTCACCAGTCACCTCACCTAATTATTGGAACCTAATAAATTCCATATAATGCAAATATTTGGTTTTAAAAATTTTGTTACTCCTTTTGTTCTTAAAAGATTATCGTTTTAAAATTTTTATTTCAAAAAAAAAATTATCGTTTTGAGTTTATCAATACACATTAATTATTTTTTTCTTATTTTACCCTTATTTAAAGCTTTCTTCTATTTAAAATTTTCTTCTCTTCCCAATAATTCTTATTTAATTTAATGCTATAATTCAAATAGTAATTGGTTGAATAAGAAGTAATTGGTTGAATTGAATAAGAAACATTGAAAGGAGAATAATTGGTTGAGATAATTAATAAAGGTAATATAATATTTTTACTATGTATTAATTATATTTTTTAATTTATATGCATTAATCTTAAACCACAATAGTTTAGGAAAAGAGGGAGTATACAAGTGGAGTATATTTTTACCAGACATAATATTCTACAATTATTGCACAATCATAGTTTTCGGTAAGTTTAGTATATCACAATTAAGGCACCTTCCTAAAAAAATAGTTATTTCTTTTCTCAATAATTAATTTGATTATATGATACAATTTTTAAAATGCTGAAAAGAGTAATTATTTATTAGGGGAGATATTTTTGCATGCTAACGTTAACACCAATTAATGCATTTGTGTTAACACTTTCTTCATTTCTATACTAGATGACCTGATCATTTGACTTTTATAAACAAATTTGACCTTCTTCTTCTTATTATTATTATTATTATTGTAGTTGTACACCCTTAGACAATATTACTTTAGTTAATGAGAAATCAATTTATACTTTAATCACACTTACCCATGTTAAATTAGTCTTAAACTTATTAACCTCAAAACTCAAAAAATAAATGAATAAATAAAAATCTCCAAATTTCTATCATTTATCTTCATAAAATGAAAATTATTATCATGTATCTTATCAATCATAGTAGTAGTACGTAATATTTAATATTTTAAATTTAGCTCAATTATTCAATAAATTTCAAATGTGTTTCAATTTATTATGTGTTATTCATTTTAATTTCTTATTTCTCACTCACTCAATCAATAAAATTGTGCTTAAGTTACAAAATAATGTTCATTCGATTTTTCAAAGATAATGTCTCATTTGATTTTATAAAGTGAATTTGTAAAATTTTAAAATTCAATTTATTTTTTTATAAATTTACAATTGCAATTTTTTTAAAATAGTTTATGATATCTTCAATTTATTGACTAGACAATTTCCTATTTGACGCAAATTTAAAATTTTGAGAATTGACTTTAAGTCAAAATAAAATATTTTTAATACATAAAGGTACAATCAATAACTGTTTTAGAAATTAAAATCTTTGGAAAAGGCTCAAAGAAACCTTCGTACATGAGAGGCTATGCATATAAGATATATATAATAAATATCATATGACTCGAGAATTATCCCTTGTTGACCCAATAGACCCCAAAGAAAAATGAGAAGATTGCTATAATGTTCTTTCTAATGGCGAGTCTTCTTTTGACATATAATTATCTTCATTGTCTCCAATTGAGAATTATATTTCAACAAAACTCCAAGATTATATAGGTAGTGCTCGTAGATATAATCAGCAAGTTATATACGCATTACCCTCGCTTTTATGATAACACGAAGTCGTAGGTCATTAGACATCTTGTATGATAGTGACAAAACACCCTTCTAAAATTGAGTTCACCTCACCCTATTCGGTTCACCAAAATCTACGGTTAAATGACGTATAAAATATGACACACTTATCTCAAATTCTCAATAAAATTATTTTCATACTGTTTTAGGGGAAACCTCAACAACTAAAGACCACCGTTTTATTCCCCTCTTACCCCCGCTCGACCCAGCTACACTCTTATTACCTGAAAGGAATTGTGAAACAAAAGGGTGAGCACAACTAAATTATCAATAGCCTTCGTCAGTAATGAATCAGAGATTTAGAACATATGATAGATAATAAAACTTTTCAACCATAGTTGTAGCGGAAAGGGCAATCCATTAGAAGAGTCAAATAGTCCATAAAGTCTATTATCTTCTCCATATTAAAAGTCCACCAACAATGTTTTAACCCTATAACATTAATCAACAGTTCCTGTGTAAGACCCCAACTTATTTTAAATAAAATCAAATTTTCTCTATTTATTATTTTGAAATAGTAAGGGTTGATTTGATTAATATGGTTAGTTATGGGTAAAATGCGCAAATATTTCAAATAAGCAAGTGATTATAAAATATTGTCGGGAAATATTCGTTTGGTCGTTGAATATTCTTTATGTCGGGGAATATTAAATACGACGACCAAGATCCTCTGTGTGGGCCCATAACGGAAAACGATTTAATGAAGAAAATGACAAATATAAGTTGTTTATAAATAATCAGGCGTAGTTGTTCTGAATTATCTGTTGAAATATTCGGTGGTTAAAAACACAAGATGACACACGGTATTGCACCAATTATTGATTCTTACGTAAAGAAGTCACTACTCAATAATTGTTACAAAGTAATTCTTATTCAATATTTTATTTTATTGATTCAATAATTGCTACATTGATATTTTATATTATTGTTGTTTCAATAATTGTCCTTTACACAATATTTTCATTATCGATCAATAATTCATATTATTTGAATAATATTATTAGATAACATTATTGGCAATGTCTAGAAAGTTACGTCTAAGGAGAGGTTTGGTCACCTAATTGCGCCAAGATGAGAAATCCTTATTGGAAAGCCCTCTTTCTGAAACCGCTGCACGGTTGTCGAGATTGTGATTCTGTAATATTATTTGTGAATAATTAATTATTGATTTATATGATAAGGAAAATATTCATTTCATGTGGATATAGATGGAGAAAATTTTTAATGTGACAATTGTTGAAAAATTGTTATTTTATCTTTTCTGATAAATAATTCATTTAAATATATTATTATATTTTAATAATATAATAATGGTGATATTTTTACAATGAATGTGGGATATATGAGTATATGAGGAGGAGTATTTTTGTTACATTTAATGTTTAAAACATGTTAAACATGTCGGTGGACCCCATTTCTTGCTGAAATTGGTTTATAGCCCGTAAAATCGCCCGTTTGCTGATTTCGGTCAATTTTTGTTTGGAATTTTGAAAAATTTTCTTCTGCAAAGTTGTAGAGAATGGAATTTCCTATGAAAAGGACATGAGGTTTGAATTTTTTTGACAAAAGGGCTATTTATTATGAATTATTGAAGTTCTGGAGTTCTGAAATAATTGATTTTTGGAAGTTTTAAATAATTTTATTAACAAAAACATTTTTTTGATTTTGGTGAGTTGGTGGCTGATGTCTAAACCAAAAATGTGGGCTAAAGAAAATTTATATAAATATATTAATATTTTATTAAATTTTCTGCTTTGGTGTTCTAATCATTTTCCTATAAATATGGTGCTTAGGTTAGAATTGAAAATCACACCGTAAACTGAAGTTTTCTCTCTTTCTCTATATTATCGAGTTTATTCTTGTGAGTATTTTGATACTTTGAGTGTTGCTTTATATGGTGCAAGTTCCTTCAAAGACTATATCCCAGATTCCAAATTTAGAAGATGATCTTTTCAGGTAAGGGATGTTATTTTTTAAAATGATATTATTTCTTCCAATATCATTATGCTTGAAATATTGATAGTATTTTTCTTGTGAAATTCTTGTCTTTTAGTGTCCGAGATTCTTATTCATGTATACGACCTAATTATTCACGAATACGACAATTATTCATGTAAAAATTAAATTTTGTTTTTTTGTCCAAAATATCTATTATGAATACTAGCTTTGATTGTATCCATGTTTTGATCATTCTTGAATTTTACTTCACTATGATTATTTATGAAGTATTTTTTGAACCCGGATTGTTTAAAAGTACGAATCCTTAATATTTGTTCTTTTATTTCTACCGGATTCGCTTTTCTTTAAAATATTTTTCATCATCCTCATCCCTAAATGATGGTATTACATCGAATATCTTTGGCTCAGTAAAAGCAAAGATGTACAGTGTTGAGATGAACATGACCGACTAATGAATATCTTTGGCATGTAGTGCAAAGATGAATATTTGATTCAAGATGAATATTGATTGATGTTACAGGGATAAAATATTGATGATGGACTTTTAAATTCATAGATAAAAGTAGATTTCATTCTCTACGTAACTTTTCTATGAATTATTATTTTCGCTGCGAATATTGATCTGAAACTTGTTGTCTATTATATTTTATCAGATTTTTCCTTGTTGAAGACTAACGTTAATTTGTTCTATATTATCTTAGTCATAATATTCTTTACTGGGCTAGTTGAGCTCACCCTTTTCCTTTTTGTTTCATTTTTCTTCTCAGGAGGCGAGAATGTAGCGAGTTCTAGTCGGGGTGTGGAATGATGATTCTAGAAATTTATTTTAGTAGTCCTCACCATTTTTCTAAAATAATGTACCAATAATTGTAATGATGACTTATTTGGGTATGAATATTGTCTAGACGGTAATATTTGTATTTAAACTCACGCTTATGTTGTATTAATAAAGTTGTAGTTGTTTACAGACCATGTTATCGTGACTCAAAATGGGTGATGTATACCTATTTTGGGGGCGCCACAATTAATATCGAGCTTAGGGATATGATCTCCATGGAGATCGGGGAATAGAACTAGGAGGGAGAGATTTGGTAAATCCTTCGCTAGTGTGTGTCTACCTAAGGTTATTTGTTAGTTGGTCAAATTATATAGGGATATTATGTGATATGTTGATTTCCTTAATTAACCCTTGTTTTATGGCGAGATTTGAGAATGTCGAATCGAGAATGTTAACAATGGAGTAAATGAGACCAGTGGAGACACCTTTTTGCTCACCAATGAGGAGAACGTGCAACAGTCGGGCAATGTTCCTCCGTAAAACAACACCACCGAAAGCGTATGATGAGCGACCCAGGATGTTTAGAAGCTTTTTGCGTTCATGCAAAATCGCATTTGTGGAGACTCGTGTTCAAAATACAGTGTAAATGATAACAACGCTTGCGGTTTGTCACAAATTAGCGAGCTTCAAAGAGTTGGAACCACCGCACTCGGGGGAAAAGCCGGATCCATTAAGGCGTAAATGTGGGTCAAACAAATCACCAAGATATTCGATGTCTTGGGATGCACGGAGAAACGAAGGTTCCATTCGCCACCTTTATATTCCGTAATGAGGCGATTCTCGGTGGGAATCGTGAAGCGTACCCATCCAACAAGCCCTCAAAGCGTCTTGGGAGACATTTGAAACTTTTCAATGACAAGTACTTTCACGAAAGTATTACGCCATATGAAGAAGTGGAGTTCATTAAATGGAACAAAATAACATGACGGTGTCCCATGCGAGGCAAAGTTTGCGAGTTATCCGTGTTTGCAGACCTCATTTGGTGGAGAATGAGGAACGATGACGCAGAGATGTTTACGAGAGGTTTGAAACTCCGACATACGTCAAGATATCTCATTTCTCATAAATTTTCTCTCTATTCGATGTTGTCAGCGAGGTCAATTGTTAAAGTGAGATAACGAGTACGTTCAACCGAGGGACCATAACCAGGATCATCTTGGTGACAAAGAATCATCGAACAACAATAACCAAATAAGAAAGAAGAATACGGACAAAGCGGTAACCACTCCGTGGTAATCATAGCCATAAGAATAGAAGAAGCAAGTTGGGAGGAGATTTTAAAAGAGGAGATTCAACATGACCATGTGAAGACGTTAACACCAAAGAAGAATCGGTTCTAGGGAGGAGAACGACCACCGGTCGTTATCTTATAAATGTGGAAAGAGGACATATCATTAAACCGCCCACAACATTTCAAGGTATGTTATAATTATGGAAATGAAGGACATATCACTAGAGATTGTGCGGTGAATTGTAAACCAAGTCCGAAGTGGGGATGGTGACTCGAAAAGGTCATCCCAAAAAAGTCAAAGTCAACGGTTCCTAAAAGAGCATTTTTCGTGACGGGTTAATATGCGAAGAACCCAAACGAGGTGATCACGGGTAAGTTAATCATAAATTCTTACAAAGTTTATACCTTACTAGATACCAGTGCTACCCATTCATTTATCTCTCCTGCTTTGTGCTCAACGTTTAAACTTAACTCAGGAGAAATTAGACTTTGATTTATCTGTGGAGACTCCGTTAGAGAAACTTTCATCACATTCACTGTTTATAAATCTTGTTTAATCCAAGTTGGCACCATCACATTACCTATTGACCTTATCTCTTTAAAGATACTTGATTTTGATGTGATTTTAGGGATTGATTGGTTAACTACTCATCATGCCAAAATTGATTATTTTTGTAAGGTTGTTACTTTTCATATTCCTAACCAACCTGTTGTACGAATTCAAGCAACTAAACCATTAAAATCAGTCACTATCATATCTAGTCATAAAGCTATTCGTTTATTGAAAAACGGATGTCAAGCTTTCTTAGCCCATGTTATGGATTTGAATAAAGACACATCAGATTTGAATAATATTCCTGTTGTTAGTAAATTTTTTGACGTATTTCCTGAAGAACTTCCCTTGTCCTACCCTCGAACGTGAAGTTGAATTCTTTATTGATCTTGAACTCCAGTACAAAGCCCATTTCTAAAACCCCATATCGAATGGCTCCTATTGAACTTCAAGAGTTAAGGTCCAACTACAGAGTTGTTGGACATCGGTTTCATTGGTCTAAGTACATCTCCTTGGGGTGTTCTGCTTTTATTTGTAAAGAAGAAAGACGAAAGTATGCGACTTTGTATTGACTATCGAGAATTGAACCATGTCACCATCAAGAATAGGTATCCGTTACCTCGTATTGATGACTGTTTGACCAATTCTACGAAGGAGCACAATTATTTTCAAAGATCGATCTTCGCTTACGGATATCATCGGTGAAGATTAGAAATCGAGGATATCTCGGACCGATTTCGTAAACTCCGATGACGGCATTATGAATTCTTAGTCATGTCTTTTGGATTGACTAATGCTCCTGCGCTTTCATGGATATGATGAACCCTGGATATTCAAGGAATATTTGGATCGGTTCATTGTTGTCTTTATTGATGACATCCTCATATATTCCAAAAGCCGTGAAGATCATGAAAGCACCATTTGTTTCGGTACTCCAAGGCTTCGTGAAAATAAGCTTTATGCTAAGTTGAAGAAATCTGAGTTCGCTTAAGGAAGTAGCATTCCTTGGGCACGCGTGGTGTCAAAGCATGGAGTATCTGTCGACCCTTGTGAAGATTGAAGCAATACAAAGTTAGGAGCAACCAAAATTCAGAATCAAAGTACATAGCTTTTTAGGGCTTAAATTGTTATTATCGGAGATTCATGGAAGGATTTTCTCGAATCGCTACTTCGTTAACTCAGCTAACTCAGAAAGATACAAAATCCGTATGGAGCGAGGAATGCGAGAAGAGTTATGGATACTAGCTTTTAGTGTCGGAATTACTATTCACGTATACGGCACTATTCACGTATATGGTACTATTCACGAATACGACATTATTCATAGAAAAATTAAATTTTTGTTTTTTGTCCAAAATATCTATTATGGATACTAGCTTTGATTGTATCCATGTTTTGATCATTCTTGAATTTTACTTCACTATGATTATTTATGAAGTATTTTGAACCCGGATTGTTTAAAAGTCTGAATCCTTAATATTTGTTCTTTTGTTTCACTAGATTCGCTTTCTTTTTAAAATATTTTCATCATCCTCAATCCTAAATGATGGTATTCTTGAATATTTTTGGCACCTAGTGCAAAAGATGAATGAATTTTTTATGAATATCTTTGGCTGTAGTGTAAAAGATGTACATGTGTTGAGATGAACATACGATCGATCGATGAATATCTTTGGCCTGTAGTGCAAAGATGAATATTTAATTCAAGATGAATATTGATTGATGTTACAGGGATAAAATATTGATGATGGACTTTTAAATTCATAGATAAAAGTAGATTTCATTCTCTACGTAACTTTTCTATGAATTATTATTTTCGCTGCGAATATTGATCTGAAACTTGTTGTCTATTGTATTTTATCAGATTTTTCCTTGTTGAAGACTAACGATAATTTGTTCTATATTATCTTAGTCATAATATTCTTTACTGGGCTAGTTGAGCTCACCCTTTTCCTTTTTGTTCCATTTTTCTTCTCAGGAGGCGAGAATGTAGCGTGTTCTAGTCGGGGTGTGGAATGATGATTCTAGAAAGTTGTTTTAGTAGTCCTCACCATTTTTGTAAAATAATGTACCAATAATTATAATGAGGACTTATTTGGGTGTGAATATTGTCTAGACGGTAATATTTATATTTAAACTCACAGTTTTCATGTTGTATCAATAAAGTTGTAGTTGTTTTTGTACCATGTTATTGACGACTCAAAATAGGTGATGTATACCTATTTTGGGGGCGTCACATTCTGTCCACAGTCACGTGAATAACTCATAATCATAATTGTAGTTCTAAATTCCTCTGCTCATCTAGGACGAAGATAATTTTCATCACACGTCTTTACCTGAAACATCAAAGATCATGGTTATACCAAATCATAGTTCATGTTCATAATCATACTAATAAATTCATCTTTGCACTACGTGTGACGCCCCCAAAATAGGTATACATCACCCATCTTGAGTCTTCAGAAAATACACTATTGGCAACTTTATTTATACAACTGTCGTGCAAAATACGACGACAGGTATACAGTGAGTTTTAATACAAATTTATGTAACTCTCATGGTGCCTCGACCACAACCTTACAATGGTACGTTACATAAAAGTACAGTCAAAAACTGTTTTAGAAATTAAAATCTTTGGGAAGTGCTTAAGGAAACCTTCGTACATAGGAGGCAATGAATCTAAGTTATTATAGATATCATATGTTCAGAGAATTATCCTTGGTTGACCCAATAGACCCCAAAGAAAAACGAGAAGATTACTATCATGTTCCTTCCAATGGTGAGTCTTCTCTTGACATATAACTATCTCCATTGTCTCCAAGTGAAAATTATATTTCAAATAAACTCCAAGATCATATAGGTGGTGCTCGTAGATATATTCAGCAAGTGGATGTACACAACCCTGTCTTATGATAACACGAGGTTGTATGTTATTAGACATCTTGTATGATAGTGGCAAAACACCCTTCCAAAGTTAGGTTCACCCCACCCTATTCGGTTCACCAAAATTAAATATCAAATGACGTATACAATACGACACACTTATCTAAAGTTCTCAATAAAATTATTTCTATACTATTTAGGGAGAACCTCAACAGTATAGACCATACTGCTCTATTCCCCGTTATCCCCGCCGACTCAAAGAATACTCTTATTACACGAAAAGGAATTGTGAAGCAAAAGGGTGAGCACTGACTAGCCCAAAGAAAGAATATCATAACTAAAGATAATTAAATTATCAATAGCTTTCGTCAATAATAAATCGATTTAGAACATATGGTAGATGATAATACTTTTCAACCATAGTTAAATGAACGAGCAATCCATTAAAGAGTTAAATAGACCATCGTGTCTATTATCTTCTATGTTAAAAGTCCACCAATAATGTTTTATCCTATAACATCAATCAACAATTCATGTCCACAATCATATGAATAACTCATAATCATAATTGTGATTACGAATTCCTTTTCGCACCAGGGACGAAGATAATTTTCATCACCTATCTTCACCAAACATCAAAAAAGTCATGGTTATACCAAATCACAATTCCTACTTCACATAATCATACTTAATAAATTCATCTTTGCACTACGACGAAAGATATACAATATAACTAATAAGCAGCAGTTCATCTTTGCACTACAGTGCCAAAGATATACAACTTGTAAAACCAATAATCTTTGAGACTCAAATTAATAGTATCACGACCACAAATTATCCATGCACTACTGGCCAAGGATATTCGTGTTTTCAATTACGGTCATGATTATACCGAATAATCCCTGGTCATAATTATACCAAGTCCATCTATGCACTACGGGCCAAAGATGACTTTTACCACATCATTTGTAATATTACGGTCATGATTATACCGAATAATCCCTAGTCATAATCATACCAAGTCCATCTATGCACGTAAATCACAGATGACTTTCAACACAATATAAGCATGCGGATCATGACAACGATATAAAGAATCAATCAAATGAGATAAAGGATAAATATTAAACATTTATAATATAAATTATCCAGGGTTCAAGAATATCCCAATGTTATATCAATCACTTAATAATCTCATAATCTAATATCATTAATATTGTAACAATATTTTAATTATTTCTTAAACTTATAAATAATTTATTTTAATTGTTTACACTTTACTAAATAATGCATTTAATCATTCAAAAATGTCATACTCATAAGATTTCATCACCAATGATCAAATCCCTTATCAAAAATCTGAATATACCCTATATAGGATTCCCAAGCCATAAAATCCTATTTACCAATTTTCAACTTCACATAACATATTTAACTCATATACTAATAACTAGTGTATTTTCATGAAAAATACCAAATCAGTCCCAAAAATATTTCTTTTCTGGGATTTAGCAAAATATAGTCCCATATTAAACATATATTTTTCTCGAAATTTTTAAAATTCATTTATTATTTTTCATAAATCAATTTCTAATTAATTCCTTAAGAAATTAGCTACCTCAAGTTTAACTCCAAAAATTCCAAAATCTTGGCAGGATCTTACACATGTTAACGTTATCTTCCAGTTTAAATTTCAAAGTCATCGGAGTTATAGAACTCCAGTTATAGCATTTTTCGTCGAAAAAACCTAAATATTGAAATGGTCATAACTTGCTCATTTTAAGTCGGAATGAGCTCATTTTTGGACATGAGGTACTTTATACCATATATTTTCATGTCCCAAAAGGCTGAAATTTTTCTCATAAATTAAGTGGCCGAAATAGCCCTTTTAAATTTCTGGACAGTAGCCTTTTTTGGTGTTTTGTAGTTTTTGACTTCTTTGCTAAAATCAGTCCACACGAAAATTTACAACACATTTTTCAGTGATTCCACTTGGATAAGTTAGAAAACTCATATATCTAACTCTAGAACTTGACCACACTCAAAAATTCAAAATATAATAGGAGATATGGTCAATTGAATTTCATATTCCAGTTTCATCAAAATCTGATTTCCAACCCTTTGTGATTTCTAAGAATTTTCATGTTTTCACATAATAACCAACATAACTCATCATGACAATGACATAATAATTCAATAAAATAAATTCAAGAATTAATTTATCCAGGAACCAATAACGTCCAAATTGTCAACATGATACTGCTTTGTGGAGAAAAATTTAAGAATGCTCAAAAGAATATTTCCACGAAAAGATACTGGATGAAGTTCAAATATCCAGGATATTCCACTAATTTTATGGAGTATAGAATCCAAAACTTTAACTAACTGAGTATAATAGAATATATGAAACTACAAATAGATTTTTGCCCGCCATGTGGTAATCCACGTATACATATCATTTCCACAATTTAATAAGGAATGAATACAAAGGATCATTCACCATGTGTGACGCCCCCAAAATATGTATATATCACCCATCTTTAGTCGCCAAATACATGGTACTAAATTCAAATACAACTTGATTATACAACAGTCGTGTAAAATACGACAAAATACATGTTGTGAGTTTTAATACAAATATTGTCATCTAGAAAATATCCACACTCAATTTAGTCCTCATTATATTTATTATCACACTATTTAACAGAATAGTGAGGACTACTAAGATACCATCTCGGACCACCATTACGCTCCCCGATTAGTCCCGTGCCATTACTCTCATTTCACAAGAATGAAAGAAAGGGTGAGCTCAACTAATGCCGAGTAAGAAATATTATGACTAAGATAATGCAGAATAAATTATCATTAGTCCTCAACAGTGTTAAACTGATAAAATACAATAGACATCAAGTTTAACTGCAGCGGAATATGCAATTCATTAAAAGAGTCAAGTAGAGAATAAAATCTACTATCTTTTATGATTTAAAAAGGTTTTTCATCACTTTTATCGCTGAGATTCAGCTTAATAAATAATCCATATCATCCTTGCACTACGGCCAAGGATATTCATTAGTATCACGACCACAAATTATCCATGCATTACGGGTCAAGGATATTCGTGTATTCATCAACGGTCCTGATCATGCCATAAACAATTCATCTTTGCTCCCTTGGCCGAAGAGAATCCATAGCCATAATCATACCAAAAACTGTCCATCAATGCACTACGGGCCAATGAGGACTTTTTCCACATCATTTGTAACATTACGGTCATGATTATACCGAATAATCCCTAGTCATAATCATACCAAGTCCATTTATGCACTACAGGCCACAGATGACTTTCAACATAATATAAATATGAGGTTGATGACAATGATATAAGAATTCAATAAAAAAAGTTCAAGAATTAATTTATCCAGGAACTAATAACGTCCAAATTGTCAACATGATATTTCTTTGTAGAATAAAATTCAAGAATGCTCAGAAGAATATTTCCATGAAAAGATACTGGATGAAGCGCAAACATCAAGAATATTTCACTAATTCATGGAGTGTAGAAGTCAAAACTTTAACCAACTTAGTATAATAAAGAATGGAATAACAAAAGAAATCACCATGAATGCGGTGATTGCCACAGACAAAAGTTATTCCATCGAGAATAATAAATAACGAAACCGAGTCAGCGTAATACGACCGGCGGGATATTCCAATGAATAATAAAGAATGGAATACAACAATCACCGCATGCGATTGCCATGCGTAAACGAGGTTATTCCAATGAATACTAAATGATGGAACCAGGTTAGGTGAAATTCACACCAACAGGATGTTCCAACAGAATAATAAAGACGGAACCAGGTCCGGCGTAAAGCACAAACAGGATATTCCAACAGAATAATAAAGAATGGAATACAGAAGAATTTCACCAAGTATAGGGTAGCCCGCGTATACAGGTTATTCCAACATAATAATAAAGATGGAATAATAGAAGTTCTCTTCATGAATACACAAGAAATAATACCCCTTACCGTAAAAGAAACTTGATATCGGAGTAGTGAAGTAGCAGAATACTTTTCTTCTCAATTATTGATTTAATAACATATAAAATATCGACAATAATTGAATCAAACTGAGTGACTTCTCATATAAGCATTAATAATCAATACCGTGTGCTACTATGCAACCACGCGTATTACTGTACTTTTACTACCGAGTAGTTCAACAATATCAACGGTAAAACTTCCGCCGTTATTTTCATACAAATATTTTTATCATTTTCTCAATCCGACAATAATTATGTTGTGGGGTCCACCAATGATTGTGCCGTCGTACGAATATTCCCTGACCAATCGAATATTATATAACAACTTGCGTACTTTGCAAAATTTATAAATATTACCCACAACTATAACATTATATCAAATTTATTCCATAATATTCAAAAATAATATTTATAGAAAATTCATTTTTATTCATAAAAGTTGGGGTCTTACACCATGCATGTGGTAATCCACATAGACAAGTTATTCCAACAGAATAATAAAGAATGGAATAACAGAAGGATTCACCATGCGTGTGATAGACTGCACAAACATGTTATTCCCAACAGAATAATAAAGAATGGAACCAGGTCATGTGTAAACGCACAGACATGATATTCCGACAGAATAATAAAGAATTAAAACCAATTCAAAGAAATTGCACCGGCGGGATATTCCAAATGAATAATAAAAAGAATGGAATAACAACGAAATCACCACGCACGCGATGGGATCGCATGCACGACATATTATTCCAACAAAATAATAATTAATGGAATCGAGTCCCACAGCCTTGCATGCGGGATATTAAAACAGAATAATAATGAACGGAATAATAGAATAATTTCACCATGTATGCACGATGCTTGGCATAAACAAAGTTATTCAACATAATAATAAAGAATGGAATAATGAAGAATTTCACCAAGTATAAGGTAGCAGCGTATCTGAGTTATTCTAACGAATAATAAAGAATGGAATAATGAAGTTCTCTTCATGAATCACGAAAAAAATAATACCCCTTACGAGTCTGACAAATAATATCTCTTACCTTAAAACAAATGGATATAGGAGTAGTGAATAGTAGTAGAATATTTTTTCTTTTCTCTCTATAGTTTCTTTCTCTAGAGTTTCAAAGAATTAAGTAAAGAAATAATGAAGGAATGAGCTTCTATTTATAGGAGAATGGATGAATAAGAATTCAATTCTAAGCGGTCCAGATTGATTTACTTTTAAACTAGACCATCTGTATTGGTTTACTATAAAATATTCTAATAAAAAAATCTTTTAAATAAAATATAATATATTCTATTTATAATCTAATAAAACGAATAACTTTATAAAAGTATTACATTTTTTTATATAAAAAGATTTTATTATCTGAAACACTATGTAGACACTATGCAAAATACTATGCATAATAAAATATAATATATTCTAATTATTGTCTAATAAAACAAATAACTTTATAAAAGTATTACATTTTTTATATAAAAAGATTTTACTATGTAAAACACTATGCATAATAGAATATAATATATTCTAATTATAGTCTAATAAAACGAATAACTTTATAAAAGTATTACATTTTATATAAAAACTTTTCTATTTTATTACATTAATAATACTAATAAAACAAAACTTCATCATCATTATTATAATTCACACTATTAATCGACCAGTGTCGTTCCCGGAAAAGATGGGGCTTTCCATTAAGGATTCTTCCTATTGGCGCATGATTAGGTGACCAAACCTCTCATCGCGTAACTTACAGACATCGTTAATATTGCAAATAATAATATTAATAACTTCATTGCCTCAATTATTGATTTAATAACATATAAAATATCGACAATAATTGAATCAATTAACGTGAGATACTATGCAACAATTATCAAGCAATAATTGAACAAAAGCGGTGACTTCTCACGTAAGCATTAATAATCAATACCGGTGTAACTACTATTATCAACCACAATGCCGTATTTTACCACCGATTATTTTATGACAACTTACTTACTTTGAAAAATTTTCAAATGTCACCCTTAACTTTAAACTTTTATCAATTTAACTATTCACCAAAATAGAAAAATTGAATACTTTTATTTCATAAAATCGGGGTCTCACACTACGGGCCAAAGATATTCATCAACAGTTCATCTTTGCACTACAGGCCAAAGATATTCAACAACAGGACATCTTTGCACTATGGGCCAAAGATATTCAACAACAGGTCATCTTTGCATTACGGGCCAAAGATATTCATCAACAATTCATCTTTGCACTACAGTCCAAAGATATTCAATATCATCTTTGCACTACGCGTCAAAGATATTCATCAACAGTTCATCTTTGCACTTTCTGGGCCAAAGATATTCAACAATAGTCATCTTTGCCTCTACGGGCCAAAGATATTAATATCTCAAAGAAATACATAATCATTTCAGAATTTATATAAACAATAATTATAACCATGTTGATCAATTCACCTTTGTACTTAAGCTAAAGATATTCAATTATAAATTCAATGGTCATGATCATATCGATTGACAATTCATCTTTTGCCTTCATCGCCAAGAGAACTCATAGTCACGATCTTACCAATAATCTACCCATCTTTACACTCCAGTGAAAGAGAAATTTCATCACCAGGGTAATAAAAATGTTATATATGATAATAAAAATAATATGATCAAAATATGGATTTAACTTCAAGAGTAGGAGTTATAAATCAACGATAATTTAGTCAAAAAAAGAAACCAATTTTGTCGTGAATAGTACCCCGTGAATAGTAACTCATTAATAGTAACTCGTGAATAGTAACTCATAAATAGTAACTCGTGAATAATAACCTGTATTCGTACATAGTACCGTATGCGTAAATAGTGCCATATATATAAATAGTGTCATATACATGAATAGTGTTGTATACATAAATAGTGCCGTATACATGAATAGTAACCTCGACATGAAAAGGTAAAAATCTCATAATAAAATTCATACCAATATTTTGGTGAAATGATATTGAAAGAAACAACATCATTTACTTGAAAAATAACATCCCTTACTATCCCCTACCTTAAAAGAATAGTACTTCTGGTTGAAATATCGAATATAATATTCAAGGAAACTTGCACTGAATAACAACACTCAAGATATATAAATACTCACAAAAATACGCTCGATATTATAGAGAGAGAAAACTTCAAATTCTAGTGTGATTTTCAATTCTAACTCTATTTATAGGAAAATGCCAGAACGTCGGGTTTGACAAAATTACCTAAGGTGGCTTCTACGTAGCACTCATCTTTGAAGATTCAAGCCCACCACTTTTGAAAAATTAATTCAACACATTTTACCAACAAAGGATAAAAGTGGGGTCCACCCATGATTTTAATAAAAATATTTATTTCCAAAACTTCAATAATTCATAATAAATAGCCTTTTTATCAGAAAAATTCAAATCTCATGTTTATTCCATAGAAAATTTAATTCTCTATAACTTTGTAGAAGAAAGTTTGTCCAATTTTCAAACAGAAAATGACCGAAATCCACCTATGGACGATTTTTAATACCTCTATTATGATAAAATACTGATAAAACACCTCTATTTTGACAAAATACTGATAAAATACCTCAGCATTAATTCCTTCATTTATATGAATATTTTCTTATCATATAAATCAATAATTAATTATTCATAAATAATATTACAGAATCACAATTATGACAACCAAGTAGTTCCCAGGAAAGAAGGGGACTTTCCGATAAGAATTTTTCCTTACCGGCGCGCAATTAGATGACCAAACCCCTTTCCTAGACATAACTTCCTTAGACATTGCCAATAATGCTATCTAATAATATTATTCAAATTATATGAATTATTGATCTGATAATGGGAAATACTGTGTAATGACAATTATTGAAACAACAATAATATAAAATATCAACGTAGCAATTATTGAATCAATAAAATAAAATATTGAATAGTAATTACTGTAATAATTATTGAGTAGTGCCTTCTTACATAAGAATCAATAATCCAAAAATACTGTGCAATATCGTGTGCTACTGTGCAACAACGCGTATTACTTAACTTTATCCACCGGGTATTCAAACAGTTTCAACGGTAACCACTACGCCGTTATTTATAAAAACTCATATTTGTCATTTTCTTTATCCAATGCTTATTACATTATGGGACCCACTAATGGGTCATGCGTAGTATGCGAATATTCCTCGGCGTGCAAAGAATATTTCACGACCAAACGAATATTCCCTGACAACAATGAGTATTTTATAACCACTTGTTTATTTAAAATATTTACATATATTACCCTTAACTTTAACCTTTTATCAATTTAACCATTTACCGAATAATAATTATAAGAAAAATTGAATACTTTTATTTCATAAAATTCGGGTTCTTACAACTTTACTATTTAGAATATGTTAACGCCAGGATCTTCTGCCACGCCCCAATCACGTAAGACGTCCTGATCCTGCACAGTAAACACGGTAAACACCACAAGCTTGACGGCGGTTCCGTCGGGGGATAGCTCAGGCGTGAGAATTAGTATGTGTTCACAAGGTTAACAATGGAGGAATGTACTGTCTAGTGTCTGGAGAGAGATAATAATTCTCAGTCGTGTGTATATGGGAGAATCTGAAAAATCAATATGTATGAGAAAGTACCTCTAAACGACGGCTTCCTTGCTAGGTTATACTATCTTTGCTTGGATTACTGTGCCACCCACTACTACTTGACACCCCCTCTGATCTGATGGGCTCTGCCGAAGCGATAAGGTTTATCTCTTGCTTTTATTACTTTGTTTTCTCCGTTACCGACTATGATCCCATCCACATTAATGCATGGCGGGAGGCTTGGTCAACCGCTATGCTTTTTTTCATTATCACAAGTCAAAGTGAGATATTAAAATATCTAATGGGTTAGATCCAATTGACTGACCTTACTTTAAAGATTAAAACGGATATAATATGGTGACCCGCCCAATGACTTTAACGGATTAAAAATAAAAAGCCCAAATGTACGGCCCAATAGATAGGAAATATCACGACCCAACAGAATAGTATTTAGAAAAAATTAAATTTATATTTATAAAAAGTTGGGCTCATACAATGTGTCATTCTTTACATATGAGTAATAGGATTGCCTCATTAATATCATAATAAGCCACATTGGAGAATATCATCATAACATGCTTGAATGGAAACTAAAATTGCATCATGCAGCTATAAGGTGTAGGGGCAGACCAAGTTAGAATATGAGGACATTTTGGTAATTTGTCCTGTCACTAAAGGAATATTACATTGTCGTTACAAAGTGTAGCGGCAGAAATTAAATTATCACATATCTTAACTCTTTATTATTATGATGAATAGTTGAGAAATTGGCTGTTGAAATAGTGCATTGACAATCGATTGCACAATGAGAATCAAAATAATAATTAGGGATTTATTTATAGCTATCAAATCAAGTGATGTTGGCGGTTACAGTTTGAAACAAAATTGATATCCGTCTGAAAATATATTTTATTTCTTTAATTTTCAGCCAAAGGTTATACTCCTATTTTTTACTCGAAAGTTGTTTCTTATTCTTTAGAAAAAACTTGTAAATCGGTAAATGTGATTTTCTTTCATAACAGCCACTCTTTTTTTCATAGAATAAATTATATAAAGATGGTATGGTGTTTTACACCATTCAATAATAACATGCCACATAAAAAAGTTAAGAGAATTAATGAATTTGAAATCCAATGTGATTAATTAAATAATTTTACTATGATAAATAAAATATACACATAATGTTAATGCAATTACGTGACATATTATTATTGGATGGTAGTACAACATTATTTTTATAAGGCTTCCCTATATAATTTATTCTCTCTCTTTTTTTATATATATTTTCTTCTTTTAGATGCAGTACAATTTTTCATACTCACAAAACGTCAAAAAGCTAAGAGTGGACTAGTAACAAAAGTGAATAAATTTATAAATTCGATAAATTTTACGTCCATATTCGTATCTAATATTTGACAAATTTCTTAAGATATCAATCAAATTCAAATATTATTAATTTCCAAATAACTATCCGAATTCATTAGTATAGTTAATTAAAATTAATAAATAATTAAAATAAAAATAAAAATTATTATTATGATATTAATATAACATAACACAATCAACAACTATATAATTAAATTATAAAATTCTAAAAAAATAAAATTAATCACTATATTTAATAAAACATATTCATGAAAATATTATAATTTTATAATAAGTCTTTTTTTTTTGCTTGGGATTATAATACATTTGATAAGTATGTTGGCAGGCGGATACGAATATTACGAATATATATGTATTCGTTTATTTGTAAATATTTTTAATTAAATACCAATAATATCTGTTTTAAATAAATATAAAAACGAACGAATATTAAAATTTTTTATTACCATTTACATCCCTAAGTTTAACTAGTGATTTCGCGCGCGCACGCTAGGCAAAGAGAATTTTATAAAAGAAATTAGCTGAGTTGGAATCATCAAAATGTCTTTGAATAAGAGTATTTTTAAGAGCAGTAACAAAAACAATTTTTAAAATTGATGTTTGTTGACTTACGTGATAATTTGAAAAATATTATTTGTTAATTTTATATTTTGTACTTTATCCGCCTCTTCAATTTAATGAGCTATACATTAAACCCATCAAACGTAATAAATATTTTTAGCCTTTAATTGTAGATTTGAAGAGTGAAAATAATGTTTGTTGACCTACGTGGGAGTTTGAATAGGCTGTTAGAGAGAATTTTTCTTATGTGACTCACCTATTTGAATATTTCAAAATAGTTGAAGAGACTGTTGAAGATGCTTTAAGATAAAATTACAAATCTAATGTTACCGTCAGTGAAATTTTGCATTACATTCACAAAATAATTAAAACATATAACATCAAACTTCCCTTAGTTAGTTAGTTAATTAGAATCCAAACTAGGATTAGTAATTTTTATTACACTTTGGATATGTTTGTTTGCAAGAATTATATTTGGGATAAGGTTATTGATTACACTTGGGATAAGACTATTAATCACAAGTGTCTTGTTTATTTTTAAATTTGAACTTGAGAATATTAGTCATGGGATTATAAAATAGCTTAAGATGTGGAATTATTCAATACCATATTCTACCTGGTATTATAATCAGTACCATTTGGGATAAAAAATTGCTAGACAAAATTAACCTCGACTTTTTTTAAAAAATAATCATAATATCCTGCAATCTCTGTTATTATTACTGACAACTTAAAACTTACTAGTATAAAGAATAAATATTATTATTTTTTTTGAGAAGAGGGGGGAGGGGGGAGGGGGTTGGGGTGAGCATGGTGGGGGTGAGGTGTATATATAATCACTAAATATTATTTTTTTGGGAAGGGTGAGGGTGAGGGTGGAGGGATGGGCGAGTGGTTGTATATACATAATCAATAAATATTATTTTTAGGGGAGAGGTGGGGCTAGGGGCTAGGCGTGGGTATAATTAAATATTATTTTTGGGGGTGGGCGGGATGGACGGGGTGGGGTTGTATACATAATCAGTAAATATTTTTTTTTTGGGTGGTGGTGGTGGTGATGGGGGTAGGGGTATGGTGTAAGACCCCGAATTTTATGAAATAAAAGTATTCAATTTTTCTATTTAGTAAATGGTTAAATTGATAAAAAATTAAAGTTAAGGGTGATATATGATTTTTTTTTCAAAATAAGCAAGTGGCTATAAAATACTTATTGTTGTCGGAGAATATTCGTTCGGTCGTGGAATATTCTTGTTGTGGGGAGAATATTAAATGCACGCAAATTGCTTTGATGCCCCATAATGTAATAACAATCGAGAATGAAGAAAATGACAAGTTTGAGTTTTTATAAATAATTGGCGTGAATTCTTCACAGATTAACACGGTTTGGAATACCTTTGGTTAAAATACGATGTCTACGCGGTCGCATGCGCAGCATGACACCAGTATTGCACGATGTATTTTGAATTATTGATTCTTACGTAAGAAGGCACTACGCAATAATTATTCTGTGAGTTCTTTGCTCAATATTTATTTTATTGATTCAATAATTGCTGCGTTGATATTTTATATTATTGTTGTTTTAATAATTATCACTGCACAGTATTTTCCATTATCAGATCAATAATTCATATTATTTAAATAATATTATTAGATAGCATTATTGGCAATATCTAGAAAGTTCTGTCAAGAAGAGGTTTGGTCACCTAATTGCGCGCCAGTAAGGAGAAATCCTTATCGAAAAGCCCCATCTTTCTTGGGAACCACCTGGTTGTCATAATTGTGATTCTGTAATATTATTTGTGAATAATTAATTATTGATTTATATGATAAGGAAATGTTTATTTGATGCGGATATAAATGATGAATTTATTTATGTGGTTATAAATGAAGGAACTAATGTTGAAGTGTTTTATCAGTATTTTGTCGGATTGGAGGTATTAAAAGATCAAATCGGTGTTCTTAAAGCTCTATTGTGTGAGTTATAATTTTTAATCCGACCGTTGGATCGTTGTGATTTTTAGATATGTTATACATATATAAGTTGAGTATATGTCCACAAATTTTGAACCGTTAAAAATGAACGTATGATTTGTTATGAATTTTAAGAGGTAACTGATTCAGAAATTGTTGAAGTTTCTGAATTTATCATTTTGGTAAAAAATTCTAGAATGTGTGGGCCTCACCTATGGTTGGTGAAGAAATGTGCTGAAATTCTAATTCAAATGTGGTGGGTGGCAATAGTAGCAGGTAAAGCCATCAGGTAGCAGGTCAAGTCTGCTTCGACGTGTTAACATTTTCCTATAAATAGAGGGCTAAGTTATAATTGAAAATCACACCAGAAACATAAGCTTTCTCTCTTTCTATCTCTATATTATCATACGTATTTTGTGAGTATTTAGATACTTTGAGAGTTGCTATTCAGTGCAAGGTTCCTTCGGCTTTACATTCCAGTCAGAAATACTGCTCTTTTGAGGTAAGAGATTTTATGGGTTATTATGTTTTTCAGTTTCAAAATTTTTCTGAACCTTCAAAAATTCTGGAAAAATTTGTAATAATATTTTGATGAGTTTTCTCGATTGTGTCCAAAAATGGTGATTTTTTGATGTATAGATTAAGAGTTATGAATTTTATGAGAAAAGACTATTTTAAAAGTAAACCCTTATAACTCCTTGTGGTTAACTCCAAAATTGGTGAAATTTTTATTGGGTGTACATCTATATAGCATCCGTATATTCTGTAAATTTCAGAATTTTTGGACAAAAGTACAATTTATGATAAATGTCTAAATATTCGGCAGTTTTGGCCATATGAAAAATAGTAAATGAATTTTAAAAATTCTGAGAAAAATATATGCTCAATATGGGACTATATTCTGCTAAATCCCAGAAAAGAAAATTTGTTTGTACTGATTTGGTATTTTCATGAAAATAGTCTAGTTATGAGTAAATGAATTAAATATGTTATGTGAAGTAAGAAAATTAGAAAATATGATTTTATGGCTTGAGAATCATATATGAGGTATATGCAAATTTTTGATGAGTGTTTTGGTTATTGGTGATGAAATCTTATGAGTTTGACATTTTAGGATGATTAAATCCATTAATTAATAAAGTGTAAACAATTAAAATAAATTATTTATAAGTTTAAGAAATGATTAAAATATTATTGTAATATTAATAATATTAGATTATGAGATTATTAAGTGAATTATAACATTTGAATTAAGGTGTTGTATATTGATATGGATAGTATTATGAAACTTTATCTTTTTCGTGTCGGGGTTACTATTTATGAGTTACTATTAACGAGTTACTATTCATGAGTTACTATTCACGAGTTACTATTTATAACAAAATTGGTTTCTTTTTCTGACCAAATTATCGTTGATTTATGAATCTTACTCTTGAGATTAAATCTATATGTTGATTATATTGTTTTTATTATCATATATAACATTTTTATAATTCTAGTGAAGAAATTTCTCTTTGACTTGAGTGTAAAGATGGGTAGATTATTGGTATGATTGTGACTATGAGTTCTCTTTGGCCAGTAGTACAAAGATGAATTGTTGACTGGTATGATCATGACCATTGAATTTACAATTGAATATTTTTAGCTTAAGTCTGCAAGGTGAATTGATCAACATGATTATAATTATGGTTTATATAAATTAAAAATGATTATATATTTCTTTGAAATATTAACATCTTTGGCTTTTGTAGTGCAAAGATGAATTGTTGATGAATATCTTTTGGGCGTGTAGTCTGCAGATGACGACTTCGTTGTTGAATATCTTTGGCCCGTAGTGCTTGTTGCTGAATATCTTTGGCCCGTGGTGCAAAAATGAATTTATTAGTATGATTATGAACAAGAACTTTGATTTGGTATAATCATGATCTTTGATGTTTCAGGTAAAGACAGGTGATGTAAATTATCTTCGTCCTAGATGAGAAGATGAAAATTAGAACTACAATTATGATTATGAGTTATTCATACGATCGTGAATGATCTCGCTGATTAATGTTACATGGTTAAAACATTGTTGGTGGACTTTTAACATGGAGAAAGATAATAGACTTTATGGTCTATTTGACTCTTCTAATGGATTGCTTTCGTTCACCGCAACTATGGTTGAAAAATTTTATCATCTACCATATGTTCTAAATCTCCGATTTATTACCGATTTAAGGCTATTGATAATTTAATTATCTTTAGTCATGATATTCTTTATTGAAGCTAGTTGTGGCTTCACCCTTTTGCTTCACAATTTCTTTCGGGTAATAAGAGTGTAAATTGGGTCGGCCCCGGGGATATGATGATAATGAATAGAATTCGGTGAATCATAAATGTTGAGGTTCTCCTTAAATAGTATGAAAATAATTTTATTGAGAACTTTAGATAAGTGTGTCGTATTGTATACGCCATTTGATATTTAATTTTGATGAACCGAATAGGGTGAGGTGAACCCAACTTTGGAAGGGTGTTTTGTCACTATCATACAAGATGTCTAATGACATACAACCTCGTGTTATCATAAGATGCGTGGTTGTGCACATCCACTTCTTGAATATATCTACGAGCACTACCTATATGATCTTGGAGTTTGGTTGAAACATAATGTTCAATCACAGCAGCGATGGAGATAGTTATATGTCACAGAAGACTCACCATTGGAGAGTAACATGATAGTAATCTTCTTATTTTCTTTGGGGTCTATTGGATTAACCAAGGATAATTTTCTGGACATATGATATCTATCATAACTTAAATTCACGGCCTCCTATATACGAAGGTTTCCTTGAGCATTTCTCAATGATTTTAATTTCTAAAATAGTTATTGATTGTACCTTTATGTAATGTATCAATGTGAGGTGCTGTCCATAGTTGGGACATGAGTCACAGTTGGTATTAAAACTCACAGTATATGTGTTGTTGTATTTTGCACGATAATTGTAGTAATAAAGTTGTAGTTATTTTTTGTACCATGTATTTGGCGACTCAAAATAGGTTGGATGGATTGGACCTATTTTGGGGGCGTCACATATGGTGAGTATATATAATTACTAAATATTATTTTTTTGGGGAGGGGGAGGGTGAGGGTGTATACATAATCATTGAATATTATTTTTTTAGGTGGGAGTGGAGATGGGGGTGAGGGGTAAGGGAAAGGTGGGGTGGGGTCAGGGGTGAGTATGGGTGTATACATTATCATTAAATATTATTTTTTTTTTTGGGTGAGGAAGGGGGGGGTGGGGGGTGGGCGTGCACAGGTTAGGGTGGGGTGGGTGTAGGTGTGGGGTGGGTGATGGGGGGGATAGGGTGTATACATAATAAGAAAATTTATTTTTTAGGATACTGAGAATGCAAAAGGATGTATATATAATCGGTAAATATTTTTTTTATGTATAAATAAGTTTAAAATATGTTATTATTGATAATTGTATAATAGTCCAAACGATATTTTTTTAATTCAATACTTTAATTAATCTTAAAAAAAAACATAACAAATGACTATGACTATTTAATTATAAGATTAATATTCTTGAGATTATAATTTCATAGATTATAATTCCGAGAATATAATTCTTACAAATAAGCATAAATTTTGAAAAATTTAGGTAAGAATTAATAACAGATTAAAATACTAAAAATATTTATATAATTAATTAATTTTCATATAAATTCTCATAATAAAAAGAAAAAAAATTGTCTTGTCTAAGTCAGGCGGACCCTACAAATTATAAGGTAACTTGTTTCCCTTATAATAATAATAAGTAGAGAAGTAATCGATTTCCCTCCCAAACAATATTTTCTCAGTGATTCTGAAATGGAGCAAATTTCA
Organism: Panax ginseng; assembly: GCA_020205605.1. Classification (NCBI taxonomy): domain Eukaryota; kingdom Viridiplantae; phylum Streptophyta; class Magnoliopsida; order Apiales; family Araliaceae; genus Panax; species Panax ginseng. The sequence goes on from CM035144.1 coordinate 120,870,403, forward strand.
ACACCCACCACATCCACTCTACAGCCAATTGATCCGCAACCATCACCACTACCACCGCCGCCGCCGTCAACATCATTGCTTCCACAATTGTCTTCAGCTTCTCCTTCATCATCATCATCACTCCCTTCTTCCACAAACCCTGACCCTAAACCCCATTCCTCACAATCACAACCCTCACTTCAATATTCACAATCGAGACCACCTTTTAACAGACCATCTTGGGCACAACAACAACCCCATCCCCATTTTTCCCATTTCTCTTCCTCCCCTTCCCCTCCGCCTGTGCCGCCCTTTTCGTCCTCCGCTCCACCTTCAATTTCATCCCTACCGCCCCCCCAAAGGGGTGGGATGGCCATTGGAGTTCCTGCTACGCCGCCCCCCACCTTTTCCTCTATGAACCCAGTCCCGCCTCCTCCTTTTGGACAGCAGTTTGGTGCGTTGGCTCGAAATACTGTTAATATGTCGGATTCTCGATCCAATTCAAGTAATTCCCAGGTCTGTATTTATTTTTATTTTTATTTTATCACACATCGTTGAATATTAGGATTTGCGTGTATTTATAAATACGTTTACCATAAACTGATTCTTGTGATAGATTTTTTTGTTTTTGTAATAATTATGTATCAAGAGACAGTTTTGAGTTGGACGTGAATTCAAATTGGATAAAAATTTACATCGAGTTCAGTTTCATGGAGTAGTTGTTTTTTTTTTTCTTCTCTTTTTTAATTTTATCTGATAATTATTTATTTATTAGAATATGTGGATGAGACAGCCTATACAAGGAATCCAGGGGATGGTAATGATGGGATCACTTGGTTCGAGTTTGCCAATGCGGCCAGGTGGGGTTCCTGCACAACATCAACAGAGGCCTCTCCAGTCATCTCTTAGACCACAGGCTAGTCCAAATAACCAGTCCCCAGCTACTCAAGTCAGTACCCATTACTGGAAACTTTTTTTTAAGGACTTTCTGTTTGAACCTTAAACTTTATTTTTGAATGATAGACATGCCCAAGAATGAAAAGCCTGCTTAGATTATTTCAGAATATGCTCAAGTTTTAGCTTACTATGGTATGAATTTGGGACTGTTATTTATCAACTATGACTTGTGCTGTTTTAAATTGGTTGTGTACAATACCAAATTGATAGATTATATATATATATATATATATATATATATATATATATATATATATATATATATATATATAGTGACAATTAGTGCTTCTTAATCCAATTGTTGACACTATAAATGGAATGGTCAGTAAGGAAGTTGTATGCCTATCATTTAATATTATATTTGCTTATTGTTTTCTGCAGAATTTCTAAGGCCATAACCTGTTAAGAGTTCCACCAGTGGGTTCTCCTGGTTCGTCATTGCCAAATACATCACAGAGTTCACAGCCACATAATCAACCTTGGCTGCCTTCTGGATCACAGGGGAAGCCTCCTCTACCACCCCCATCATATAGACCGCAATTGAATGCACAATCGCTACAGCAAAGACCCCACATCCCTCAGCAGCAACATCATCCCATGACGAATGCTCAGCAGCAACAGCAAACATCCTCTGGCCAACAATCACAATCAACACTCTCGCATCAGCCACAAGAGCATTATGGGCAACAATTTCCACCGTCAAAGATCCAACAGTCTTTACCCCATCAACAACAGATCACAAGAGGTCAGGGATTGGGAAGCCAAAAACCTTCTTATCAGACAATTGTACAGCCTAGTGCCATCCTAACTGTTCCCCCTAGCGTAGCAGCTATTGCAGAGCGTGATGAATCTTGTAATAGAATTCTGAGCAAAAGAAGCATCCAAGAGCTAGTAACTCAGGTGGTCACATCAGTCTTTATTCATTTTTTAAATTTTTGTTCAAAGATTGATCCGTCTTATTTTCATATCTGTTAATGGAACAGATTGATCCATCTGAGAAGTTGGATCCTGAAGTAGAAGACATACTTGTGGATATTGCAGAGGAATTTGTGGAATCCGTGAGTTAATGAATTCACACTATAATTATTCAGTTTTTGCATCCTTGATCATGCATTTTTTAAGCAGAAATTTCTAAATATTGTCTGTCTTTGATAGCCTGAAGAAATTTGATACTTCTCCCTTGGCATTCACATATTCACTTATGAGAAGGAAAATAAAATTTTAACTTTTTTGGAGTTGCATGCATGGCCAACTACATTTTAAGTTTTTAACTGATTGTTACAGGGTTCAGTTTTCAATTAACGCGTGTTAACTTTACTATTCCTGGACAACAACATGAATGTAAGCGTCTTGTAGTGTTCAAAAATTCCTTCCAAACCACCCGCGCCTAGGTGGTATTGATCCTCTAGCTAATATATGTTTTATATAGTATATACAAGTATACAGTAAGCTGTAAGTATCAAAACAAATGAATAAACTGCCTTCAAAACGCATGAGCGCCCCTCCGCCACCTGGTCTGCGATCTCTCTATCGAGTTTTAGAGCACTGGTGTCTTCAACTTGGTTGCCATAACCCGAAAGGTGTTTTGGGAAAAACTTTTGATTGATTTTAGAAGGTATGTTAAGCTATCTAATAGTCTCACCCCTACAATATAAGATGATACTTGATATATTGAGAGGCAGTCTGCCATGTCAATTGGTATTCAAAATCTGTGTTTAAGCTATACCATTTTGTTAAGGTGCCTAGAGGCTAGAGCAATAATAAATAATAATAACTTTGTGCTGGGGAAGATGGCATCTCTGTTCACAGGGTGGAGACATCCGCCCCACATGAGGGGCAACATAGGCAGCTGCCAATAAGGACATGACAAATATGTAAATTAATAAACTCAATGGGGCAGATTAATAGAAAAGTTAAACTTGGAAGCAATTTTTTTTTTATAAACCAATTCTAAATACTAGTACAAAAATCTTCGTAGTTTGAAGTATACATAGTATTTTACAAAAATATTATGATTAGCTCAAAATTTCTTTATTTAACTTCAACAAAAAAATTAGTTAAAATCCGCCTCTGATGGAAAAAATTTCTGGATCCGCCCTGGAGACATCTATATAAAAAGTGCCACATACCACATTTTTTATATTTTTTTTTGCTGTATTTCATAACTGCGATCTCTCTATCGAGTTTTAGAGCACTGGGTCTTCAACTTGGTTGCCATAACCCAAAAGGTGTTTTGGGAGAAACTTTTGATTGAATTTAGAAGGTATGTTAAGCTATCTAATAGTCTCACTCCTACAATATAAGATGATACTTGATATACCGAGAGACAGCTCTGCTATGTCCATTGGAATTCAAAATATTTGTTTAAGCTATACTATACTATTCTGTTGAGGTGCCTAGAGCAATAATAATAACTTTGTGTTGGGGAAGATGGAATCTCTGTTCACAGGGTGGAGACATCTATATAAAAAGTGCCACATACTACATTTTTTATTTTTTCGCTGCATCTCATAATTTTTATTTGATATTTGGGTCTCTCATTTAGAACGTTCTTTGTTTTATAACAAAAGCTATGGTGTTTTAAGGGTGAAAACTTGTGTTACTGCTAGTCTGAACTGTATAATTCTTTTAGTTCGAATATACTCTTTTTATTGATAGACTCAGACAAAGTCCTTGCTCCTGACAACTAGATTTGTACAGTAGAATCCAAAATAAAATTTAGCCATGCGAGTATATATATAAATTTTAAGTTCGTGTCAAAACATTACTGGGCAGCTTCTTTTTATTAAAGATAGTTATGAAAAGTTAGACTTCTCAAAAAAATTAAAAGTAAAAACATAGTTCTTCACATAGAAAGGACGTGTGTGATTCCAGCTAATTGGCTTATACTACTTTCTTGTGTTTTGTTCCTATTTTATTCTTTCACTTCATATGCATTTTCCTGATTTTTGTTACCTTTGGTTTCAATTATCAAGTCTACTTTGTAATGCCTTCTGAATTTTCTTTTGTCTGCGTGTTTGTGTTACTTTTCCATTATTTTAGTCTTTGCTCCTTTTTCTTATATTCAAATATTTGGAGCAGATTACAACGTTTGGTTGCTCTTTGGCCAAGCATCGAAAATCAAATACATTGGAAGCTAAGGACATTCTTCTACATCTTGGTTAGTTTGCAGAATTAGTAGGGTGAATTTACCTTATTTAGCATCCGCTTTTAATTTCCCATCGATGGTATTGAACAGAAAGAAACTGGAATATGACTCTTCCTGGGTTTAGTGGGGATGAGATTAAGGGCTACAAAAGATCGGTAAGAATGTGGAGTGAGTGCCTTATTTTATTTTCTATTGAAACTTATATTTTTCCCCGAAAAATTATCTACTGAAACTTCAATATATATACAAAAGAAATTTACTATTTTAAAGTTGAGGTTAAGTTTTTGGAGCATTCATCAGAAGCACTTTTCAAATATCTTAATGCTTTCCTTGATTATGCTTTCTGATCGCTTTGCAGTCTGCTATTGATATTCACAGAGAGCGACTTGCGGCGGTATGGTCAATTGCCGTTTTATTCTTCTTCTTTTTAAAAATTTATTTTTTTGGCACACACATTCAAACAAATGCCAGAGGTAAGTTTTGAGTTCAAAGAAGGCGAGCATAGTTTAGTTCTTTAAAATTCTTACTGGATATACTTCTTGTTGGTCTACATTATATTCTTCTGGTAGATAAAGAAGTCCATGGTAGCAACCGAGACAACTAATACCAAGACTTATGCTGGCCAAGCTGGTGGAAATGCCAAAGGTCATTCAAAGGCACCGGCAAATATTATTGGTTCGCCCAACCCCAAGATACGCGAAGCTGCATGAAGCATTAAGCTAGTTGTTTAAACAGCATGGAGGAGAAATGTTAAGACACGTGATGTGTGGAATATGATCATGCGAGGGTAATTGCACTACTTTCATCTGAGCCAATATTGACAAAGGTAAGTATTTAAAGAAGGAATGGTAAAAGTGTGGTGTTGGATGTTTGTATGGAACACATGCTATTTGCACTAGAGTAGCCTGCATTACTGTCTCAAGCTTGAACTGCAATCTGATGCTTGATAGCCAGGGGTTGTATCTTTAAAGCAATCAATTTATTTACCTCTTCACCTTCACATAAAATTAACTGAAACTAGGAAATGTAGAGCCTAGGCAATTCTTTATTCCTTGTTTATTACGTGTTACTTGATCCCTCCTAGTCCTAGTATATGTTGTCATATTACTTTTTACAAGTATTTTTACTTTTTTATGTGATCGTAATTTTTAAGAGGCATCGAGCTGCCAGGTTAGTGATGAGTTATTGAGGTTGACTGGGTGTCCTGTTTTCTCTTGTCATCTATTTATATTCTTCTTTGCAAACCTAATGAAAAAATGATAATTTCAAAAGTTTTACTTTCCATGAATATGAGTGGAGGACTCATGCAAGAGCAAGAGAAATCTAATGGAACTAACATTTTTATTTCAAATATCAATTCTTAACCTTTTAATTAGAAATAAATATTGCAAAAATCATATCAAAATAATAAATAAATGAACAAGTAAAATCCAATTTAATTGAAGCATGATTTGTGATTGAATAAAAGTCAACAGATTATTAAATACCACTCGTATATTTTTAACCTATATATGGGTTGTGGACAACTATCATATCCATATGTATTTGGACTTGTTCTCTGCATGAATAAGTAGGGTACTAAATATGAGATGACACTATTTTATATTTTATTTTTTGAGTTCGACGACTTTATTTGAAGCTAATGCTTTCTTTGTCGGTCGGATGACAAATAATTTTTTTATATCATAATTATATCTCAACTCTCGTTAATCATATCATTTTAAAACTCCTTGTAAATTCGGATTATTATTATATAATTTTTGACAATTATATCATAGTTGATCTGTGAGTGAGTCTCTCTCTCTCTCTATATATATATATGTATATATACACACACAGAGATGATTCTGTCTGGGAGCCTGGACAAACTTAAAATGCGGTTCAATTTTTTTTTTTAAATAACTAAAATAAAATAAAATATTATAGAACTTGAATTTTTACATAATACAATGTTTTGGGTGTGATTTGGATACATATATCAAAACATGTCTGTACAAACCTGTTTTATTGTATGTATCCAAATCAAGCTCAAAACATTGTATTATGAAAAATTCCAGTTTTATAAAATATTAAACTTTTTTTTAGTTGTTTTTTTTTTTTAAAAAAAATGTTCTGCATTTTAACAAGGTTCGGACTCCCGGACTTGATCCTCACACTATATATATATATATATATATATATGGAATGATCCATAATATCTATTTGCTATGGATCAAAAAGTGGCATATAGCATCTATACCTTCCATTAAAAATATAAACGATTAAAAATAATTAAAATATGGAAGGTAACTGTCCGCCGGTAAAACTAGCGGACGTGTTATTGCTCATTTCCTAATGCTTTGTTGACTTTTAAACATGATGAATTTTTGCAATAAACTATATCTTTTTCCTTCCTCTTTCTTTTGAATCTTAAACATTCTTCTACGCCTAAGTTTGCTGGAGCAATTAATGACCATTGTACCTTCTACATCATATTTCCAGGAAGAAGCAGTTACGTTGCTACTTTGGGCAGAGGAGAAAATAAGCTTTCTGGCGAAGACAACAAAATCAGGACAGAAGTGAGTTAGCAAGATCAATACAGGTAAGAATTATTTACACAAAGTAACAAGAGCATGGAGCAACTTACTTCCATGACAGAGATGTTATACAGTTGTTGAATTCCAAGGATCTCCTGCTTTAGTTGGAAAGGTACACTATTTATAGGTGAAATGTTGGAGTTGGTTGGGTGTAAATTGTTAAAAGACAATAATCATGTAAACTGTAGGCCATAAAATGTAAAAACAGTTTGTACTTTTCTCTAAACAGCTCGTTTGTAGAATTCAGTTGTCGATGTAATTGGCAGGCAGTACTGAAAAGGAATAAACAAAAAATTTCAAGTATATGGCAGACGGCTAATGCACTGTAGAGACTAGGTAATGACTTACGTCACATGTGTTAGATCATCTAGTTAGCGGCTTGACTTGGCTTATAATGGATGAATTTTTAAAACGAGCAGGCAGATATAAAATCAGGGTAAATTATAGTTATAGACGTCCGCTAGCGGACAAATACTTTCCATATTTTAATCATTTTTAACCTGGGTCGTTTATATTTTTAATAGAAGGTATAGATGCTATATGTCATTTTTTAATCCATAGCAAATAAATGCTATGGATCATTCTCCTATATATATATATATATATATATATATATATATATAAACGGCCCAGATTAAAAATAATTAAAATATAGAACTTTGTGGGGTCAATCAAAGCCACATGAACTTTGTGGGGTCAATCAACCTTACTGGAAAAAAAAATTATTTTATAATGTAAGATAAATTTTAAGTATTATATATAAATTGACTTCACTAAAATTTTATAAATTTTTTATTATACAGGGTCAAATTGAAAATTTATAATTTTGTCAATCAAATTTTAACCACATATGACTCGTATCCTCTCAATATATGTATCTCTTTCTATAATATTTTTAACTAAATAATAATCTAATTTATAATATTTTTAAAAATAAATAATGAATTACTTACGAACAGTTGTGATTAAAAAAAGTCTATTATGAGTTAATATAATGTATATATAGTGTATATTATTACTCATTATATTTTTATTATAATATATATATATATATATATATATATATATATAAAATAAATTATTTATAACTCAATAATAATTTCGATCTCATTGACAAAAGTTTGTGGTTCGCCACTAACAGTGACAGAGGAGAGTAAGTACTAGTACTTGTTAAGCAATAAGTAATGTAGTTGAATTCTTCTTCCCTTGTTATTATACATGCAAATGCAAATGCAGTTAGCCCACCACAACCGAATAACTCCCGTCAGACACTAGTCCAGCCATCAAATTAATTTCCCCTCCAATAAATCATAATCGTCCTCTATTTAAACTAATTAATAACCTCTTAGCTAGCTCCTTATATATTAAATCGTTCGATTCATCAATTAATTATGAAACGTACTCAACTAGAAATTAAGTTCAATTCAGAGCTTTATCATATATATATATATATATATATATATATATATATATATATATGGCTGGTACTGTTGATCATTCCGGGGCTGAGAAGGTTTCGTGGCACTACTGTGGTTTGTTGTTGGCAATAATTATAATGTTGGCTTTAAGCAGGTGTGAAGATAGCGAGCTCACCGGTGATGGGCGGGTGCAGGCGCAGCAGCAGGAGTACTTGACGATGATGATGAATCCGTGCGACGAGATTTACGTGGTGAGAGAGGGAGAAACATTGCAGACGATAAGTGAAAAGAGTGGGGATCCTTTTATTGTTGAAGCCAATCCCCATATCCATGTTCCCGATGATGTTTTCCCCGGTTTACTTATCAAGATTACATGCCACCATAATTTCAACCATAGATAGATCATAGATGATGAGATAGATGGATGACTTATCATGAATGATATGTAAGTTATTCAATTAGATTTAGATTTAGATTTTTTTCCTGCATAAAAGGATTCTAATTGATACTAGTACTATAAGGTTCATCTTTGTTGAATTTACTGGCTAAAATAACTTTTTGCATAGAAGTAAATTTATTAGTGTAAACGAGTAGAATCGAAGCAATTAGAGAGTTGTTCGAATTCGACTCGAAATATTAAATTCATACTCGAATTCAAATTGCATTTGAAAAATGTTACTCAGATTCGATTCGACTATTTATTACTCAAATTCAATCTGACTCGAATAGAATTATTTTCAAACTACTCGCGAAGACTTCAATATGAAGTAAGTCTTCACATAAGAACTAGTTTTATAATAAATATAATTATAAATTAAATTTGTTATTTTACTTAAAAATAAAAAAATATTTTTACTATTACACTTTACAAATATAAGATCACAATTAAAATTAAAAATAAAAATAAAACAAAATAATAATAATAATTAATTATCTTAATTTAATTTAATTTTATATATATTATAAGAGAATATATCGATCGAGTATGTATCGATTGTGATTCAAGAATTCAAGTAGTTTGAATATTAAACGAGGAATCGAGTATAACGTTGCTCGAATTTTGATCATACTATTAACAAATTTGAATTTTATTTTTTTAAAATGAAGTCCGAATTGTTTGGATGGTTTAGAGGTTTAAGTAAATTGAATTCTTGGGAGTCTATTGACCAAACATTGAGCCTAGTCTACTGAGAAGAAGATGAGTGAATGCTTGAAGGGAGTCTATTTTTTTTGTATTTGCATTTTTGTAGGTGGATAGCTGACACCTGATAATGCAAATTAAACTTGTGGCCCACCTTCAATTTAAACTACTCATTAACTAAAATAGTACCTGCCAAACGAATTAAGTGGATATTTCTTCTTATTTATTGAGAGCAAAAATATTACCCTTTTATCTTACAAAAGGAGTCTTGTAATTATAAATTTGCTTTATGATAACCCCTAAATTTATTTAGTGTATAATGTATAGAGTAGTAATGATACAGAATTGAATTTTTAAAAAACAAATGCCTCATAGGTTTTGAAGATTATAACATTTGTAAATAGTACTACTTCTTTTTATATTATTTATGTGAGACTTCGAATTTTATGAAATAAAAGTATTCAATTTTTTTATTTTGGTGAATAGTTAAATTGATAAAAGTTTAAAATTAAGGGTGACATTTGAAAATTTTCAAAGTAAGCAAGTTGTCATAAAATAATCGGTGGTAAAATACGCGTGATAGCATAGTAGCACACAATATTGATTATTAATGCTTACGTGAGAAGTCACTCAGTTTGATTCAATTATTGTCGATATTTTTTATATTATTAAATCAATAATTGAGATAACAAAGTTATTAATATTATTATTTATAATATTAACGATGTCTAGAAGTTCTCAAGAAGAGGTTTGATCACCCAATTACGTGCCAATAGGGAGAAATCCTTATTGAAAGCCCCTCTTTTCTCGGGAACAACTCAGTGGATTAATAAAGTGAATTATAATAATGATGATGAAATTTTATTTTATTAGTATTATTAATGTAATAAAACCTAAAAGCTTTTTATATAAAACAGAATACTTTTATAAAGTTATTCGTTTTATTAGACTATAAATAGAATATATTATATTCTATTTTGTATAGTGTTTTATAGTAAAATCTTTTTATATAAAATGTAATACTTTTATAAAGTTATTTGTTTTATTAGATAATAATTAAATTTATTATATTTTATTATGTATAGTGTTTGATAGTGCTCGCATAGTATTTGCATAATAAAAATCTTTTTATATAAAATAAAAATACTTTTATAAAGTTATTCGTTTTATTAGATTATAAATAGAATATATTATATTTTATTTAAAAGATTTTATTTTATTAGAATATTTTATAGTAAACCAATATGGACCGTCTGCTTAAAAAGTAAATCAATCTGGACCGCTCAGAATTAGTTATTATTCAAATCCATTCTCTTATAAATAAGCTCATTCCTTCATTATTTCTTACTTAATTCAATTCAAATTCTAGAGAGAAACTATAGAGAAAGAAGAAAAGTATTCTATTACTTCACTACTCCTATATCCAATTTGTTCTAAGGTAAGGGATATTATTTGTTGTACTCGTAAGGTATTATTTCTTTCGTATTCATGAAGAGAGCTATTGTTATTCCATTCCTTATTATTCTGTTGGAATAACTCAGATACGCGACTACCAGATATACATGGTGAAATTCTTCTGCTATTCCATTCTTTATTATTATGTTGAATAACTTGTTTATCGCGAAGTATCGCATACATGGTGAAATTCTTCAATTATTCCATTCTTTATTATTCTGTTTAATATCCGGAATCCACAAGCGCGTTTACGCATTTAACCGTTCCATTATTTATTATTTTGTTGAATAACTCCGCTGCATTATGGTCTATCATCACGTTTATTTAATTCTTGTTATTTCATTCTTTATTATTTTGTCGTAATATCACGTATAAGGTGTGCGCTTACGCATTCGACCGGTTCCATTATTTATTATTCTGTTGGAATAACCTGTTTATGTGAATTACCACATGCATGGTGAATGATCCTTTGTATTCATTCCTTATTAAATTGTGAAAATAATCTGTTTACGTGGATTATAATGAAAGTTATAATATAAGCATTGGACTGTTGATTATGATGAAAGTCATAATAAAAGTATTAGACTGATGAAAGTCATAGGTATATGTAGTATTAGTAAGTGTTATGATAAGTTATGTTGGTTATTATGTGAAAACATGAAAGTTTATTAGAAATCACAAAGGGTTGAAAATCAGATTTTGGTGAAAATGGAATATGAAATTCAATTGACCATATCTCCTATTATATTTCGAATTTTTTAGTGTGGTCAAGTTCTAGAGTTAGATCTATGAGTTTTCTAACTTATCCAAGTGGAATCACTGGAAAAGATGTTGTAGATTTTCGTGTGGACTGATTTTAGCAAAGTAGTCAAAAGCTGCAAATTATGAAAAAGTTACTACCCAAAAATTTAAAAGGGCATTTTCGGCCACTTAATTTATGAAAAAAATTTCGGTCTTTTGGGACATGAAAATATATGGTATAAAGTACCTCCTGTCCAAAAATGAGCTCATTCCGATTTAAAATGAGCAAGTTATGACCATTTCAATATTTAGGTTTTTCCGACGAAAAATGCTATAATCAGAGTTCTATAACTCCGATGACCATGAAATTTAAACTGGAAGCTCACGTTAACATGTGTAAGATCCTGCCAAGATTTGGGAATTTCTGGAGTTAAACTTGAGGTAGCTAATTTCTTAAGGAATTAATTAGAAATTAATTTTTGAAAAATAGTAAATTAATTTTAAAAATTTCGAAAAAAATATATGTTTAATATGTGACTATATTATGCTAAATCCCAGAAAAGAAATATTTTTGGGACTGATTTGGTATTTTTCATGAAAATAAACTAGTTATGAGTAAATGAATTAAATATGTTATGTGAAGTAACAAAATTGGAAAATAGGATTTTATGGCTTGAGAATCCTATATAGGGTATATTCAGATTTTTGATGAGGAATTTGATATATCATTGGTGATGAAATCTTATGAGTATGACATTTTTGAATGATTAAATGCATTATTTGGTAAAGTGTAAATAATTAAAATAAATTATTTATAAGTTTAAGAAATAATTAAAATATTGTTATAATATTAATGATATTAGATTATGAGATTATTAAGTGATTGATAACATTGGGATATTCTTTATATTATAAATGTTTAATATTTATCCTTTATCTCATTTGATTGATTCTTTATATCGTTGTCGCGATCCTTTTGCTTATATTGTATTGAAAGTCATCCATGACTTACGCATGCGTAGATGGACTTGGTATGATTATGACCAGTGGATTATTCAAGATAATCATGATCGTAATGTTACAAATGATGTGCTAAAAGTTATCTTTGGTCCAGAAGTATGTAGATGGACTTGGTATGATTATGACTGAGGATTATTCGGTATAATCATAACTGTATTTGAAAACACGAATATCCTCGGCCCGTAGTCGCATGGATAATTCGTGGTCGTGATATTATTAAGTTAGTCTCAAAGATTATTGATTTTATGAATGTATATCTTTGGCCTCAGTAATGCAAAGATGGATTGTTGGTTATTGGTTTTACAACAGTATATCTTTTGGCTCAGTAGTGCAAAGATGAACTGTTAGTTATTGGTTATATACCAGTATATCTTTGGCGTGAGTGCAAAGATAAATTTATTAGTATAATTATGAGCAGGAATTGTGATTTGGTATAACCATAATTTTTGATGTTTCAGGTGAAGATAGGTGATGAAAATTATCTTCGTCCTGGGTGCGAAAAGGAATTCAGAATCACAATTATGATTATAAGTTATTTATATGATTGTGGACATGAATTATTGATTGATGTTACAGGGATAAAACATTATTGGTAGACTTTTAACATGGAGAAGATAATAGACCCGATGGTCTATTTGACTCTTTTAATGGATTGCTCGTTTCGCTACAACTATGGTTGAAAAGTTTTATCATTTACCATATGTTCTAAATCTCTGATTTATTATTGACGAAAGCTATTGATAATTTAATTATCTTTAGTTATGATATTTTTATCGGGCTAGTTGTCTTCACCTTATGCTTCACAATTTCTTTAAGGTAATAAGAGTGTTGCCAAGTCGAGCTGGGATAACAGGAAATAGAAATCATTGGTTCATAAAATTGTTGAGGTTCTCCCTAAATAGTATGGAAATAATTTTATCGAGAACTTTAGATAAGTGTGTCGTATTGTATACATCATTTGATATTTAATTTTGGTGAACCGAATAGGTGAGGTGAATCCAACTTTGGAAGGTGTTTTGCCATTATCATATAAGATGTCTAATGACATATAACCTCGTGTCATCATAAGACGTGATCATGCACATCCACTTGCGAGTATATCTACGAAAGCACTACCTATATGATCTTGGAGTTTATTTAAAATATAATTTTCACTTGGAGACAAAGAAGATAATTATATGTCGAGAGAAGACTCTCACAATTGGAAGGAACATGATAGTAATCTTCTCGCTTTTCTTTGGGGTCTATTAGGTCAACCAAGGATAATTCTCTCGACATATGATATCTATCATAACTTAGATTCTATGGCCTCCTATGACGGTTGGTTTTCTTGAGCACTTCCCAAAGATTTTAATTTCTAAAATGCTTTTTGATTGTACTTTTATGTAAAGTACCATTGTAAGGTTGTGGTCGAGGCACCATGAAAGTTACATATATTTGTATTAAAACTCATAGTATACCTGTCCTCGTATTTTGCACAACAATTGTATAAATGAAGTTGCCAGTAGTGTATTTTCTAGCGACTCAAGATGGGTGATGTATACCTATTTTGGGGGCATCACAATTTATTATAATAATTATGATTGTATTATTTAATCATAATAAATTTATATTTATTTTAATTTATAATCTTACAAATTAGTTTAAAATAAAATTCTTTTATTTTTTTGGAAAAGAGACGATATTAAATGAGTCGTATCCATTTGGGTTTGAGTCTTTGAGATGCCTTTGTAACCCGTTAGAGCATTCACAATCGTTTCTTTATCTTTATCCCTACTCTGCAGTGTTATTGGGTCATTCTGCAAAATAGAGATTCAATTTTTTCACTATGTACCCAACAGATTTTTTAGATTGATTCCTTAAATAATAAAATTTAAAAGTTAAAAAGTTAAAATTTTCCAATAGTCAAAACATCAAATTAATAATAATCTTATAATTTATAGGAGAGAGAGTATAATTTATCAATTATATTTCACTGTAAAATAATTTTTTTTTATTTTAAATTTTAAGTAATTTATGAAGTGAGTATTGAATGGATTGTAGTTACAAAATGTACATAAGATTAATATTAACTTCTAAAAATTAATTTATGATATTTTTAAATTTAAATTTAATATGGTTCATTTAAATTTTGAAAATAATAAATTTTATAATTATTATTACTTTTATAATATTTATAATTATATTGACATAAATTAAATATAAATTTATATTAGTTTTAAATTTGAATACGCTTGAAATTAATTTTTAAAATATAAGTCTATATAAGTTTATAATTTGAAAATGTAGTAAAAAAATATCAAGATGTGTATAATGGATGAGTTGTCTACTTAAATGAGGGTGTGAAATATTATTTTGTATAGAGAATGATCTTTTGACTCCCTCACACTGGAAAGTAAAATTTTATATAGAAATTAAAATAGAGAGTCAAATAAGAATAAAAAATTATTGAATAATGATTTATTGATGTATTTTTTAAAATTAAAAATAGAGAATTGATTCGAAAAACTGTTGTTAATGAATGGGCCATTCTCTAAAAGAAAGATAGAAAACCATGGAATTAGTCTATTAGAGCATTCACATCAGTTTTCCTAATAGACTCTTTATCCCCACATTTGAAGAATATATCAATAAATCAGTATCCAACAGATTCTTTATCCTTATATAATTCTCTATTTTAATCCCTATATATGATTTGACTCCTCAGGGGTGAGGAAATCAAAAGTGTGTTCCCTATTTATGTAAAATGATATTTTACACCCTATTTATTGCGATTTTATGTTGGTTAAAGGATCTTATCTCACTTAATTGCTGATTTGGGTATGCCTATCAAATTCACTCATTTTTATTTTTTAAATGTAGGATTTAGAGAAGAAAGAGAACTATAAAAAATAATTAAAATCACCAAATTTTGATTTTGATCATTTTTGTAAAAATATTACTACTAATTATAAATTTTATTATTTATAATTAAAATAATATTTTTTTAGTTCTCATAAACACATAATGATCGTTGCACATTTTGATTTCTAGCAATATTTATTTTTAAATTAAAATAATTGCAAATTTTAAATTCAAACAACAATTATTTTTAAATAAAAAATAGTTACAATGTTTAAAACATGATTTGACTGTTGAAACTTTCAAATTTTAACTTTTAAATTTTAATATTTAAGGAATCAATATTAGAAACCTGTTGGGTAGATAGTGAAAAAATTGAATCATTATCTTACAGAATGACTCAATAACACTGCAGTGCAGAAATAAAAATAAAAAAATTATTGTGAATGCTCTTAGACCCATCCAGTGGGCTTATACGTGTACGAGGCCAAGGATGAATTACCGAGCCCATTCTCTTTCACTCACTTTAATTACTCAATATTAAATATTTTTTTTATATTATCCAATTTTATTTTTTATGTTAATTCTCTCTCATCCATAAATTATCTCCTACAATTAATTAACACAAAAAGTAAGACCAGTAAATATAAAAAATAAGACTCAGGTATTATTATTATTTTTTGTTAATGCATAGCTGTCGGTACAAACTTAATACACATAAAATTATTATCATATACCCATTAAAATTATGCCTAATATAACTTTTGGAATTCATAACAAATGTAATAGAACAAGAGAATTAATATTAATTTTTAAAAAGAAAATTGATAATTGCACAAAATTCTTTTCATATAAAAGGAATTTTAAAATTTACTTATAAAAATATCAAATTCTTAAAAAAAAAAACTTGATGGCCACGTAGAATTATAATTTTGTGAACTCCAAACCTATCTAATATATAAAGTCGGAGAACATAGTTCGCGTCAACAATTTTTTAAAGTCTTTTTGATTTTTAAAAATATTTTTAAGGTAATTCATATTATATCCTTTTTATATTAATTTTTTAATTTTCTATTTAATCTTTAAAATTTTAATTTATCCTACATAATTTATCACTCCTCATTCCGAATCATCATAATTTCATCTCTCTCTCTCTCACTAGCAGCGGTACTTCAAACGATCCGGGTAGCTAGGGGTTCTTAAGCTAGTTGACCGACCATTAATCCCTAGCTCTCTCTCTCTCTCACTCGCTCATGGAGCTTCAAAAACTCTTCCACTTGTGTTTTCTTCTCATCCTCCTCTTTAACCTTTTCATTACAGGTATATATATATATATATATATATATAGTTATAATGCTAATTAAGTAGAACTTGTAACCAGCCCATCTTAATTTCTCTTAGTCTTTTATTTCCGTACAGGATATGGATATGAATTAGATGAAGGGGTGGTGGTGCAAGATTCTTCATCAATATCTCATCATCATGAAAAGCTATTATACTCGGTGGGAGTAGTTGGTCCAAGGAAGCTATTCGTGTTCGGGGACTCGTATGCTGATACAGGGAACAACAGGAAGTCTCTATCCAATTCCTGGAAACTCCCATATGGTCTTACCTTTCCCGGTAAACCCGCCGGCCGCTTCTCCGACGGCCGAGTCCTCACCGATTACCTAGGTACCTACCTACCTACTCTATTATTCACTTGACATTTATGGTCATATATATTTCTCATCTCAAATTAATATTACTATCAGATATAATACTTGTTTATTTTACAACTAATTCATTTTATAAATAAATAAAATTTACGCAAATTTGCACTCACTTTCCTCACTCTCTCTCTCTTCTCTTATAGTTATAGAAGTGTGTATAATCATATTGAACTTTATCTTTATCTTTCTTTTCGGTTCAAAGCTGCATTCTTTGTAGGAAAGTTGGGGTTGGTGCCTTGGTGGTGGGTCAATCTGTCTCTTTTTCCTCTTTCGTAATATACTAGTTAATTACTACAATTTATATATATATATATATATATATATATATATATATTGTAACATGACTTCCCATGCCCTTATTAATAATCTCCAGCACGCATTTGTCAGCTCAACTTCATAACATGGTTTCCTTTTTATTCATCTTTTTTGACTTTCTCACGTGAGAAAATGACCCAAAAAAATGTGTAAAAAAAATAAAAAAATTAGAGCATGCGCTGAGGTGTTACCTTGTGGGTGTCATTTTATCAACTGTTCCAGTGCTGCTTCTCTAGCTAGCAAGGCTACCTGCTTTAATTGTCCCGATCTTTTCTTTATCTAATCAATCTCTTTAGTTTTAGAAACCCCACCATGCACCATGTGATATTAATTCCATGAATCCTTCTTTCACTTTCTCTTTTTCTTTTTCCCATCTTCCATCTTCCATCACCATGCACCATTATTATTAATTAACTGCTACTCTAATATTTTAACATTCATCCACTCTTAATTAATTTCAACAAATCTCACTTTCATTTAATTACATTATATATTTATAAAATAGATGAAAAAAATTGCATAGCTGGAGGGCATTAAATTAACTTTGTGCACGCATAATTAACTAACTTGTGTTTGTGTACATGCATGCAGCTAAGTTTGTGGGAATCAAGTCTCCTATACCTTACCGATGGAGAAATTATGCCAAGGAAAGGTTGCATTATGGGATGAATTTTGCGTATGGAGGGACGGGAGTGTTTGACACGTTGTATTTGGGGCCAAACATGACCACCCAGATTGACTTCCTCCAAAACCTCATTCTCAATGACTCAGTCTACACCAAGGCCGACTTGGAATCATCCTTGGTTTTACTCACTCTCTCCGGCAATGACTACAGTGATTTCTATGCCAAAGGCGGCACTGCTCAGGTTCATTCATCACTTCTTTTATATATATATACACACAATGAGGCTCACAAACGGACTGTTCGTAAACGAACAGTCTTAACTAATCACGGACAGTCTTAACTGGCAATCACTTTTTGGTGCAATCACTTTTTCACTTTATACATCAACTCCAAGCTCATACTATATATAGCTCATATTAAAGTATCTTTAAAATATAATCATTTCATTTTTTACATGTATATATAAAATCACATTTTCAGCTTCTTAGATACCAGGCATTAAAGTATCTTTTTGGTGCATTCTCTCTTCTCTCTTCCCTCTCCATACCAGTCATTCTCTCCTCCCTCTGCATACCAGCGAAAAAAATAAAAACTAATTATTAATTTCAACACAATTTACAAATTATTAATTAAATACATCAATCCAAAAATTGAGAATTTCAATTACATTGGCCAAGAAAACATAATTCTAGTGAATTAACAACCTTGGTTAAGTACTAAACACAACTTCAATAGCCATTACATAGTCAAAAAAATAAAAATAGTTGTCTATCAAGTAGATGAATAATTTTCGTCATCGTCTTCACTTGCATTTGAATTGGAATCTTCAGAGCATACGGACGACCTACAAAAAATTCAATAAAATCACATGAAATAAAAAATATATTCATAATTTTGCCAAAATCAAATTAAAATGATAAAACAAAAATAAAAAGATTTGTTACCTGAGTTGAAGCGTTGGACAATTTCTTTTATCATGTGCTTGTCCAAATTTTCCACATCCACGACACATTCTCGATTTCTGTTTTTTTGGCCTCCCTAATGCTCTTTCTTTTCCTCCTTTGAGCCTTTTTCCGCACCCCTTTGCCTGCACTTGACTCGGTTTTTGAAGCATATGTTCATATGTTGAACTCAATTTTACTGAACTAAGTATATCAAGACCAATTTTTCACCAGAAACTCTTACACTTTTATCACCATTATTCAATATATTCATTTTCTCAAGTTCATTACTCAAAGCATCCCTATATATCTTAGTTCCTTCCACAGTTACAAGTGCCTTATCAACAACCTACAAAAATTCTTAAACCAATTGACTCTGCAACGTGAGATATAATTTATCTCCATTCCTGCACCATCTCTAACATTCCCACATTTTGCAAATTGAGTCCATCTCTTTAATATGTACTTATTTGGAAGTTTCTCTAGATCATGAAATTTGTTCAAATAAGCTAAAAGACCTAAAAAGAATTCCAACGCTCTCAAATTTTTTACAACTACGTACATGAAGCAGAATCCAAGTCTTTTTCATAAACAATCTCTCTCATTTTATACTTATCATCATTTTTTTAATATTATACACAAAATGATTACCATAATCTCCAATAAGCTAGAATCTATAATTCAAGAAGCTCCCCCATAACTCATCTTGAAAATTATAAAATAATTCACATGTGTAAATATCAACCATTTGTAACAAAAAAGAGTGGAGCATTTTTCATTCATGTCTTTATTGTCGGCCTTTAATTCTTCATGACGTTGGTGTGCAAGACCCCTACCAAACTGAATCATAAAATCCACAAATAAATTTTTTTGTTAACATATCTCTTGAAGAATGCATGAGTGTTGTAAGACCCCAACTTATTATAAATAAAATTAAATTTTCCTTTATTCATTATTCTAAATTAATAAGGGTTAATTTGATATAATTCTTTGGTTATGGGTGAAATGTGCAAAGTTTACAAAATAAGTTAAAGTAGTTATAAAATATTCATTATCATTTGGAATATTCGTTTGGTCGTGGAATATTCTTTTTGCTTCGGGACTCTCCGTGCGACGACGCAGCTTATTAGTGGGCCCCATAACGGAAAAAACGGTTGGATGAAGAAAAACGACAAAGATTGAGTTTTATAAATAACGACGTAAATTGTTACCAATTAACAATCATTGGGTTACACCGGTGGTTAAAATACGATGAATACGCGTGGTTGCACAAAGAAGACGGTATTGCACAAGATTATTATTGAATTATTGATCCTTACGTAAGAAGGCCTTTACTAATAATTATTATGATGAATTCGCTTCAATATTATATTTTATTGATTCAATAATTGTCATATTGATATTTTGTATTGCTATTGTTTCAATAATTGTCATTACACAAGTATTTTCCATTATCAAATCAATAATTCATATTATTTGAATAATATTATCGATAACATTATTGGCAATGTCTAGAAAGTTACGTCTAAGGAGAGGTTTGGTCACCTAATTGCGCTTGGCAAGAAGTGAGAAATCCTTATCGAAAGCCCCTCTTCCTGGAACGGCTACCGGTTGTCGATCTTGTGATTACAGAATATTATTTTAAAATAATTAATTATTGATTATTATGATAAAGAAAATATTTATTTTATGTAGATATAGATGGAGAAAATTTTAATGTGACAATTGTTGAAAATTAATATTTTATCTTTTTTCGATAAAATAATTCATTTAAATATATTATTTTAATAATATATTAATCTGTGATATTTTATAATGAATGTGGGATATATGAGTATATGAGGAGGTAGAATATTTTTGTGGCATTAAATGTTTAACACATGTTTTGTGTGTCGGTGGACACAATTCTTGACCGAAAATTTATTATAGACTATAAAATCGCCCGTTTATGGATTTTGGTCAATTTCTGTTTGGAATTTGGAAAAACTTTCTTCTGTAAAGTTGTAGAGAATGGAATTTCCCATGGAAAGTCGCGAGTTTTGAATTTTTCTGATAACCGAGCTATTTTCTACGAATTGTTGAAGTTTCAGAAAATAAAATAATTTTTATTAAATTGCGGGACCCACTTTTGGTTGGTGGATTAAACATGTGGGCTGCTGATTTTTGGTCCAAAGATGGCTAGTCTTATTTTCCAAAGAGGCATGCGTAGGAAAAGAATGAATAAATAATATTATTATATTAGTTTAGTCTCCTTTGGCGTTCTAACATTTTCCTATAAATAGAGGGCTAAGTTAGAATTGAAAATCACACCAGAAACAAAGTTTTCTCTCTTTCTCTCTCTAAATTATCGAGCGTATTCTTGTGAGTATACTTTGAGTGTTGCTATACTACAGTGGGGTTTCACAAGACTATATCTTAGAAATTCAAATAAGTAAGACGATTATTTTGAGGTAAGGGGTATTATTTTCTTCTTAAATGATATTTTTTCTTCAATATCATTATGCCGAAGTATTGGTGAATTTTTTTATCAAATTTGGAACTTGTTGTTTGGTTACTTATTCACGATACGAGACTATTCACGATATCGACCTAATTATTCACGAATCACGGCATTCACCTAAAAAATAAAATTTTTTCTTTTTGTCAAAATATCTATTCGGATACTAAATTTGATTGTATCCATGTTTTGATCATTCTTGAATTTTACACCAATATGATTATTTTCAAGTATTTTTGGACACGGGTAAAACAAAGTACGAATCATTAATCCTTAATCCTTGTCATTTTGTTTCACCGGATTCGCTTTTTTAAAATGTTTTTCATCATCCTCGACCCTAAATGGTGATATAAATGAATATCTTTGGCCCTGTAGTGCAAAGATGAACGATTAATCGATGAATATCTTTGGCCGTAGTGCAAAGATGAACAGTGTTGAGATGAAACATGACCAATTGGTGATCTGAAAATGAATATCTTTGGCTCAGAAGTGCAAAGATGATTAAAGATGTATATTGATTGTTATTACTGAGGATAAACTATTGATGATGGACTTTTAAACCTTAGAAAGATGGTAGAATTCTTTCTCTATGTGACTCTTCTAATGGATTGTTGTTTCACATTGTATTTGTTGATCTAAAACTTGTTGCTCATTGTATTCTATTAGATTTTTCCTCTGTTGAAGACTAACGATAATTTATTGTATATTATCTTAGTCATAATATTCTTTATCATGGGCTAGTTGAGCTCACCCTTTTCCTTTTTGTTCCATTTTTCTTCTCGGGAGGTGAAACATAAAGAGGATCGAAATCGAGGTACTGGAGTGATGGTTCTAGAAAGATGTTTTAGTTGTCCTCACTATTTCGTAAAATAGTGTATGAATAATTAATGAGGACTTATTTGGTACATGTATATTGTCTAGAAGATAATATTTGTATTCAAACTCACGAACAGATTGTAAGTATTCTACTACGACATCCGTATTGTCAAAGTTGTAATTTGCTTTCTATACCATGTATTTTGGAGACTCGTAATGGGTGTTGTATACCTATTTTGGGGCGCCACAAAGTGCCCTCACCACTCGTTGGCTACTTGACATCTTGGTAGAAAACATGATTAACATACGCAGACACCCATCCTGGAATCTAATTTCAAACATCGACTTTAGCCATTTATTCTCATTCAACCCACTTATGAGAACAAGACCCAACCACCTAGAGTCAAACTCTTCTGTACTTTATGATTTCCATATACAATCTGAAAATTCCCTATAGTATTGAGCATACCGAATCTAACTTCTCAGAAAATTTTGTCAAAATGTGCCAACTATAATACCTATGATAAATACTTGGAAGAGTTTCAGAAATAGCTTTCGCCATCGCTGGATCTTGATCAGTGATAATCATCTTTGGAGCATCACCTAACATAGATTCTAGGAATTAATTGAAAAGCCAAACAAAAGATTCTACAGTCTCTTCAGATAAGAAAGCACAAACAAAGACAATTGTCTACCCATGATTATTAACCCCCAACAATGGTGCAAAAATCATTCCATACCGATTGGTATTGTATGTAGTATCGAATATCATCACATCACCATAAAATTTATAAGCCCGTCTAGAATTTTCATCGGCCCCAAAACAACAAGTAATACGATTTTCATCATCTTGATCTGTTCTAATTTAAAATACTCAACCAACATACTACCATCATGCCCCTTCATCTCATTATGTTTATCCCTCTCATAATTATATAAATCTTTTTGTGTACATCCTATGTTTTCTAACCCCCCTGCTTGAACTCCCAAAAAATTATATTATTGATTCGGTGGTATATTTACCCTTCCAAGTTATTGCTTTAAGCATTTTTTGGCATTAAAAATATTGTGGTGAGATACTTTTCTTGGGGTGGACAATGCGTGACTATGCCCTTCAATAAATACACTCACAACAAAAAATCCTGATTTTGATTTCAAAAAAGCAATTTTAGTTTTGTAATTCTCTTTCACATTCCCTCGACGCCTTTGTGTATCAGTATTTTAATTAAACTCTTTTAATTAATTAGCCTCCTAATCTTATTAGGAATAATTGAGAGTACACATATTAAATTAATTCCTAAACTCCTTTAGAAATTAAATAATAATTATAATAATATTAATAAGGCTCCTCTTATTAATTTATATTTAATATTTCCAAAATATTAAATAACAAATATTAAGTTATTTAATTTACTCTATCATCATATATTAAATTAAATATACTTAACATATTATTACGATTATGTCATTAATTTCTTAAATAATTATTCTTTCTTCTATGGTATGACTTTTTTAGTGTTCTCCATATTAAACCAATTTTGAATAAATCAATAGAACAATTCTAATCTCATTTAAATAAATAAATTAAACTATTAATTTATTTAAATAAATAATATTTATTCTACAATAAGGATAAGTCTCTTTAGCGATCAACGACTTTCCAGATAGTATAGATTTCTACAATAATCATAAAAGAACCTTTGAGTAAATAGTTATCGTACAATTCAATCATTCCACCATACAATGTCCCAATTAAATATAATTCATGAAATTACTGTAAAGTCTTATTTTATTTAATTATATGTATTTCGATTCCCAAGTACATAACTCTGAATGAATTCAAATTAGAAACTCCTTTCTAATTTCATTTCACATTGACCAAGGATTCATGGGTTGTCATTTATCGAATCCCGTAGGACATATCTCTTCTTTTACTAGAAGTGGTAGATTCTTTATTGATCATTCATTATTTTCACATATAACTTATTACACCCAAGCATACCATTTGATATACCCTAAGGGTCTTAAGGAATAAATCAAAATGTAATTCATTACACACAAGATACTATGATGATCTCAAGTCTAAGGATCACTTGTACTACTATCACTACATGAATTTCTATTGACAGGCAAGTAAAACTCCATTAGGTATTCGTTAGTGAGCCACGTTTAGTGAACTTATTCTCCAATAAGCACCTACATACTTGTTTTTAGTGTCTCCACACAAATTAATGATCATGAGATCAATCATCCTCATCCAATGAGCAAACAACGTATGTACCAATCTATCCCGATTCACCTTTTTAGTAATCCATTGATTGGGAACATTTTAGTTTTCAAACTATCTATGAATTTAGATCTCATTAGCATGATCTCATATTGATTCTAAAAGTATTGCTTAAAACTATGAGTTTATCACATATTATTAAAATAACACCATATAGATAATCAAATGCCTTTAGTAAATAAATACTTTTATTAATAAATGAATAAAATTATTTACAAAATATATGTTTTTTCATCATACATGATTGGCTTGTATGCATACTACTTTCAGAACAACCCTTTTAAAAAGGGGAACTTTATTATCGTACATCCGACCCTTGTACTATTTTTGAGTATTATGCATAATCACGGGTACAATGAGGCTGATCACTTTGTGTACTCGCAGAAAGTGTATGTAAGACCCAAACTTATTATAAATAAAATTGAATTTTCTCTATTTATTATTTTAAAATAGTAAGCGTTGATTTGAATAATGTGGTTAGTTATGGGTAAAATACGCAAATATTTCATATAAGCAAGTGGTTATAAAATATTCATTATTGTTGGAGAATATTCGTTTGGTCGTGGAATATTCTTACCGCTTGAATATTCGTGACGACGGTAGCAGCCTTTGTGTGGGCCCCCATAACTAAAAGCGATTGGATGAAAAAAGCGACAAGTATAAGTTGTTTATAAATAATCTTGAAGAATTGTTACTGCATTATCTTGTTGAATACCCTTGGGTTAAAACACAAGAAGATACCAGTATTGCACCAATTATTAATTCTTACATAGGAAGGCATTACTCAATAATTGTTACAATGAGTTCTTTGCGCTCAATATTTTATGTTATTGATTCAATAATTTCTACATTGATATTTTATATTATCATTGTTTCAATAATTGTCACTACACAAATATTTTTGTTATCGATCAATAATTCATATTATTTGAATAATATTATTAGATAACATTATTGATAATGTCTAAAAAGTTCGGTCTCAAGGAGAGGTTTGGTCACCTAATCATACCAAAGAAGTGAGAAAATCCTTATTAGAAAGCCCCTCTTCCTGGCAGAACCGCCTTGTCGGTCATTTGTGATTCTATAATATTATTTGTGAATAATTAATTATTGATTTATATGATAAGAAAAATATTCATTTTTGTGGATATAGATGGAGAAAATTTTAATGTGACAATTGTTGAAAAATTGTTATTTTATCTTTTCTAATAAATAATTTATTTAAATATATTATTATATTTTAATAATATAATAATGGTGATATTTTTACAATGAATGTGGGATATATAAGTATATGAGTATATGAGGAAGAAGAGTATTTTTGTTACAAAAATTGTTTAAAATATGTTAAACATGTTTGTGGGCCCATTTCTTGACTGAAATTTGATTATAGCCTATAAAATCGCCCGTTTGTGAATTTCGGTCAATTTCTGTTTGGAATTTAGAAAAACTTAAACTTACAAAGTTGTAGAGAATGAAATTTCCTATGGAAAGGACATGTGGTTCAAATTTTTCTGATAAAAGGGCTATTTATTATGAATTATTGAAGTTCTGAAGTTCCAAAATAATTAATTTTTGAAGTTTAAAATATTTTATTTAAGAAAAACGTTTTTCTTACTTTAATTGAGTGGGTGGCTGATGTTTGGCTCAATTAGTATGCGTAGGAGGTTGTGAAAAAAATAATATTAATATTTTTTAAATTTTCTGCTTTGGTGTTCTAAGCATTTTCCTATAAATAGGGTGCTTAGGTTAGAATTAAAATCACACCGTAAACTAAAGTTTTCTCCCTTTCTCTATATTATCGAATGTATTCTTGTGAGTATTTTGATACTTTGAGTGTCGCTTATTCTTCTGAAGTTCCTTCAAAGACTATATCCAGTGAATCCAAATTAAGTACTATTCTTTCGACGTAAGGGATATTATTTTTTATATCATTATGCCTGAATATTGGTAAGATTTTTCTTGTAAAATTCTTGTCTTTTAATTAATGGGGTTCTTATTCACGTGATACTGACTATTCACGAATCGACACTATTCACGTAAAAATTAAATTTTTCATTTTCATCCAAATATCTATTATGGATACTAGCTTTGATTGTATCCATGTTTTGATCATTCTTGAATTTTACTTCCTTGTGAGTATTTATGAAGTATTTTTGAACTCAGATTGTTTAAAGTACGAATCCTTAATATTTGTTCTTTTGTTTCAATTGGATTCGCTTTTCTTTTAAAATATTTTTCATCATCCTCGGTCATAAATGATGATATTCTTGAATATCTTTGGCCCGTAGTGCAAAGATGGTTGAATTTCTTATGAATATCTTTGGCCCGTAGTGCAAAAGATGTGCACAGTGTTAAGATGAACATGACCCATCGATGAATATCTTTGGCCTGTAGTGCAAAGATGAATATTTGACTCAAGATGAATATTGATTGATGTTACAGGGATAAAATATTGATGATGAACTTTTAAATTCATAGATAATAGTAGATTTCATTCTCTACGTAACTCATCTATGAATTATTATTTCCGCTGCGAATATTGATCTGAAACTTGTTGTTTATTGTATTTTATCAGATTTTTCTCTGTTGAAGACTGTGGGCAAGAAAATCATGCCTTGCCAGTTAGGGTTTCGTGTTGGCTGAGGAGGAGAGAAATCCACAAAGAGCACAGAATTGATTGGTTGATTGAAGAGGGGAGAACGACAGGTGGGCGATTATTCCAATGTCACGTGGCAGAACTCCTAGAATTCGGAAACCGTGTTAGGGTAGTAGGGATTCCAAGAGCCTTCTTGAGTCCTTCGTCGTTGAGAAAATGTCTAAACCTCTTTTTAGTGCTTTTAGGTGGAATCTCCGAGCCTTTAAGTCACCAAAAAGGGTCCTTTGATCTTCTAAGAGTCCAAGTCTTGAGTATCAAGAGAAGTCCCCTTCCCAATGGAATGGAAGGGGTATTTATAGGGTTTTTCTGGAAAGTAGTCATGTGCTAGGCACATGTTTTCAGAAAAATTTCAGAAATACCCTTTAGTGATTAGAATAATGCCCATGTTGCCCTGTCCTTCTAGCCACCAATCCAATCCCTCAATCAATTCCCAAAAATGAGCCGCCTCCACGAGTCTTCTGCCTCGGGACACATGGAGGCTTCTCCCGGGTCTAGTACCTTTATTTCTGACTTTTCCATCTTCGTTCCATTAGGTTATGTGAACTCTAATTTACACATTTAATGAGGTTGTGGAATCCTAATTGTGCATTTAATTTAATTAGGTCATGTGAACCCTAATTTTGCACCTGAGCCCATATTTTCCCCCTTCGCGAGAGTCACATTTCCCGATAGACGATCTTGCAAGAATGCTTCAAGCGTTTGAACAATTTTGCGGGCCTTCACTTTTACGGGTCCCCCTAGGGAGCCAAACCCTTAGGGTTAAACCCTAGGGAGAGAAAACCTAGCAGGGATCTTCCTTGAACATATTGGGAAATCCTCAAAAATATGTCCACCACTTGCCCCAGATTTGTTTCTTTATTCTTCCTGGAAATTGAAAACACGAAAAATAATCAAATATCACTAAATAAAATTAAATCTAATAAAATCCTTCTTTTGGTAAATCACATCTTTCCCTTTCTACCAAATCAGATCTTAATTAATAAAATCAAATCTTAACTTTATTTTGGAAATAAAGTCAAAGCTTTCTTTGTTTTGGAAATAAATCAAATCTTTCTTTGTTTTGGAAATAAACCAAATCTTTCTTTATTTGAAAGCAAAAGATTTTTTATATTATATATATTTTTTATTATTTTCTTTCCCATATATATATATATATATATATCTATTTTTGAAAAATCACCCCTTGTTGGGGAATAAAATTAAATCCTCTTTATATTTAGCAAATAATATTTTTAATATATTTCTATTTAAAAGCAAGATTAGATCCACTTATCTTTTGGAAAACCGCTCAAATCTTTCCTAAATAGGAACATGATAAACGCATCTTCTTCTTTTTCTTTCTTTTGTACGTAGACTTTGAGGGCTATATGCACATTCCTCTGAAGTTCTTTTTTTTCTTCACCCTTGTTTTGCAAATTTGACGCAACATTTCCTCGCTCAATTATCGCGCTATGAAGGCTCGTCGTGTAGGGTAATTGTAGCCTTTTTTTTGTCTTCCGAGCCCCATCACCTTGATTATATCTTGGTTTTTTCCCTCGAAATTCATTAGAAAAAGGCTATATCTTCGCGGTGAAGGAGCATTCATCTCAAGCAATTGATTGGTAGAGCAACAAGACCTCAAAGATACGAAGGGTGAAAGGAACACCACCTAGGGGGGCCGAACCCTACATTATTTAAAAAAAAAAAAAAAACAAAACCACCCTTATTTGACCGAACCCTAGGGGGTGAATCCTAGTCAATTTTTTTTTATTTTTTTATTTTTTTTTAGACAAAACCACCCCTTTTTGACCGAACCCTAGGGGGCGAACCCTAGGGGGGCGAACCCTAGGGGCTAATCTGAGGGATGATCAATGTTTAAAAGAAAAAAAATGAAGTTTGGGAGGTGCGATTCTTATTTGATCGTAACTTTTGATCCGTTTGGAGTTACGGGGCCCGTAATATATCAAAACGAAGCTATCGACGAGCCCTACAAAAGTCCCTAGGTGGCCTAAAGCAACATGGCCGACCACTAAGGGGTCGAAGCCAACATGGCCGAACCCTATGGGCAAAAATGAAGTTTTGGAGGAGCAGCCACTATTTTGATCATAACTTTTGACTCGTTTGGAGTTTCGGCGCCTATAATATATCAAAACAAAGCTATCGACGAGCCCTAAAAAATTCATCGCCTTTTTCCATGACGTGTGCCACTATAAGTCCAAAAAAAATGCTCCGAAAGATGCCTTTTGGATGTCCGAAGTTTTTCCAAAAATTCGAGAAACTTTATCTTGCATAATTGTGATTCCTAACTCCTTCTGACATTGTTTCTTCTTCTTTTTAGGTGTTTTTAATGTTAAATATCAGATTTTTCTCTTTGTCATGATAAGCATTCTGCTGACCCAGGAATGACTACGGAGGCCCCGTTTCTCAATGATTGGGAAAGGGCTCCCCTCTTTGGTTTTTCCGACGTTGTTTGGGATCAAGTCCAGACTTATGACCATACAATTCTTCCTCCTCACCGATAATCTAATGCTTGTTCTATACGCAAGAACTTGTGGAGGTTGGGATGACCTTCCTCATTCTGATCGCATTCCCCGTCTATGCATAGAGAAACAAGAATACCCCTTTAGTTCCCTTCACTTCTTGTCTGATTCATCTAGCCTCCCTCAGGAATGGAATCATTGGATCGACGAAGTACTTGGGAATGTTGACTATGTGGGTATACTAAAGAAAGAGCTTACATTCTTCAGTACATCAAGCTATGAAGGGAGATTCGTATCCAACAAGACCATAATGCTCCTCTACATGTCATTCGTATCGAACAGGACATTCTTCATTCGTCACGGCTTGGGGGAATGCACTTCTACTCTGGAGGACGTCTATGTCATCTACCAATCTACCAGTAAGCATTTGCCCCCTGCGCGTGAGTCACACCTTTGGTGAGATGATCGCGCAAAATATTATAAGTGTTGAAGTCTTGATTCCAGTGTCTTAACACTTCGCGGGGCTTGATGTTTTGCGAGCCTCGAAAATAAAAATCCTAGGAGAGGGAACCTTTAGGGGAGCAAACCCTAGAAGGGCGAGCCTTAGAGGAGATCTCCTGGGATATTTTGAAAATCTTTGATCTAATCTTTCTTACCCTCTCTTGAAATTTCTCTTTTCTTTAGAATCAAGAAGTCATTGAGAACCAAGAACTCTGTGAAAGCCTGAAAGCTTTGAAGGCCTAATAGCTTTGAAGGCATAATATCCTCGAAGACCTGCTGATAACCTCAAAGGCCTGCTGATAACCTCAAAGACCTGTTGGTAGCCTCGAAGACCTGCTGATGGCCTCGATGACCTGCTGATAGCCTCGAAGGCCTGATAGCCACGAAGACCATGCTTTAGGTATTCCTCTATCTTCAATTCGTCTAGTCATGGCCTTTAGATCATGAACTTTCGTAGTTTTTTTTTCGTTTCCTGTATCAGAAAATCATATACATATATTTCATACAAACTAACACTTGAATCTATACTCTTTTTTTTCATAAATCCGAAGAAATAAATCAAGTATAAGTGAAAGTTTGACAAATTTATTGATAATCAAATTGCTTTTAACGAAAAACATAATGTTTCATATAATAAATCTTACTTTTGTCGGCGAAAGCATAATGTTTACCACTTTTAGAGATAAAGTGTAACTTTTTCGGGGTTGAGGGCTTATACTCAGGCGCCTCATTCACTTTTGATGATAAAGTGTAACACTCGGGTGCCTCATCACTTGGGTCATCCAATTTCTTGGTAAGTGCAGTCTACAAGGACTTGAAATTGGGTGTCTCGTCATTTGGGTCATCCAATTTCTTGGCAAGTGCAGTCTACGAGGACTTGACCACCATTTAGAGTGGACCACCATCTTGGGTGGATTTTTTTATTTATTTTTTAATTTGTTAATTCTTGTGCCTCCTCCCTTGGTCACCCATTTACTTGGCAAGGGATATTCCTGAGGACTTAAACCACCATTTTTGGTGGACCACCATCTTGGGTGGATTTTTAATTCATTTGTAGTTCAAAGTTTTTTCGATGGTAGAACCAGTATTTGGGTTCTTGACTTTCGGCCTCGCACTATGGGTGATAAAGATTGCACGCTTTCTTCTCTAGTTCAATCTCTTCGACCGCTAAATTTTCTCATGGTATATCCTCATGAGACTATAACAAATCCATAGTGGAATGTCCTGCATATTAGTGGTATACACGTGAAGTCCTACCTTCTTTTATCTCTTTCGTTATAACCACCGTAAGGCCTTGGAGGCTTCACTACTCCGTGCTTTCGACCCATTGTTCAGTACATGTTCTGAACGCCTTCTCACGCAGACGTGATAGCCTCCGGCGCGCATTTTGGTATACTTGTCCCGTGCTTTTCTCGCTTGTTCAAATTTCTCATTCTTCTCCTCTTGCCCCTTGTGGTTTTGATTGAGAATCCACCAAAGCCACGATTCTTGTCATCTTGCTTCTTCCATGTATCCATCGCATGGTAGTGGAAATATCATGATTCCCCAAAGTCTTGTGCAAAAGATGAGAGAGTTCTTGAAGGAATCACAAGCCTTGGTGATGAGGTGGGGCTTGAAGGCATCTAAGGCACCATTGTTGCAAATGCTAACTAAGTTCTTTTCTTCAATCGGCTCACTGCGCTTACGTGTTCGGGCCTGAACTCATCAACATAATCGATAGCTCCTCATTCACTTTTTGCTTGATCCTTATGAAATTTCACATGGTCACTGTTTTTTGCACATAAACAAATTTCTTAAAAAATTACAATTTTAGGTCATCCCAATCATGGACTGACCCCTTCTCCAAATTATAGTACCAACTGAAGGCACTATCCGTCAAAGTCTTGTTAAATTCCCGCATCAACAAGTTATGGTTGTTCACTTCATCATATCTGAGCCACGGAGACATCGACTCTACGAACCTGGCAAGAATGTAGCGAGTTCTAGTCGGGGTGTGGAATGATGATTCTAGAAAGTTGTTTTAGTAGTCCTCACTATTTTTTGTAAAATAATGTACCAATAATTGTAATGAGGACTTATTTGGTTGTGAATATTGTCTAGACGACAATATTTGTATTTAAACTCACAGTTTATGAATTGTATTAATAAAGTTGTAGTTGTTTCTGTACCATGTTATTAACGAATCAAAATGGGTGATGTATACCTATTTTGGGGGCGTCACAGTGTATGATTTAATCTTTACGGTTAACTTATACTCTTGAGGTAATTCAGTATTAATTAACTGATATTTCCTCTATTAGTTCTTGATACATTTGTGATCACTCAGCCTGACATCTAGGAGTATCCCACTTTATTGAATATTGTTGCAGTATCGCTAATTTTTCTTAATCAATTGATTATTATTGAACCGTCGAAAGAATTGTACTCTTTCATTTTTGATATGTTATTCAGCTTGGAATTAAAGAAAATTCTTGTTATTGAAAAATGATATATTTTTCAGCTATTTCAATCTTTTGATTATTGTTGAAGTTCTATAAAGTTACTCTTCTATTCATGATCTTTTATTTTATACTTTAACTTGCGGAGCAAACTAGTTGCTCACCCTTGCTTTAAATAAAACATTTTAGCTAAAGCTGAGGTAGCTGAAGATTCTAAGAAGGATAATGGCAAAGTGAAGGCGACCGAGTAGAATCAATTGTGTAATGATGATTATTATATTATATTTTAGTTTAAGCCTTTTATATTATAGGGCATGTAATGTTAAGGTTAGTTAACCTGGGATGATGTTACAGAAATTTAGTAAAACATTTAGTAATGACTAAGATGATGCTATAGCTTAAGTTTGGGGGAAAACAGGGGGTATGCATGCTATATAAAAAAAAGAAAAAAAAGAGAGAAAAAATATTATAAGAATAAACACTTTGGCTAGTTTAGTTCTGTGGCCTTTGATACTTGAGTAAGTACGCCCTAGGTGATGTCTCTACACCTAGCTCCCTAAAGCCATCTGGTTTGGGAGTCGTTGGTCGAAAGCTCACTATATGGGTATCACTAAAAAGCCTAATAGAGCTAGGCACTGCACAGCCAGACGTTAACAGGGGAAGGTGCGAATATCGCCCTTGTAAGTAAATAATAACATAATAAATCTCTTGTTAACTCTTAGCATAGTTGATGTGTAGTCTTGGTCAGATGCTTTTATGGCTTGCTGAGATTCTTGAGTTTAGATTGTATTTTTCCCTCTAAAGAAGCATATTATGTGATTTATTTATACCGTAGTAAGTTTAATGGTTGCTAAGCATACACACATTACATCAGTCATGATGACAGGTTTTGATTTACAAAGTGTTATGCGTTATGGCCATGTTCTTGGTCGGATACTCTGTTTGATGTTATTGTGGTTTCGCTGAGGCAACTTTCTTGGATTTCATTATTACTGGTATTTGGATTCGTTAGCATGTTAGATTACTTACCTGACAATAAGAGTTCCTAGAGTGATAGTTGTACAAATGATACTTGGACTTGAGATCATCATAGTACCTTATGTATTCTAAATTATACTGTCATATTCCTTAATACTTAAAAGTATGTTGTAGGGTATGTTCATGTATAATAAAATATACATGGAGGTAGATGAATGATCAACAAAGGATCTATCACTTCCAGTAAAAGGAGAGAATGTCATATGTGATTCAATGAATGACAACTCAAAAATCCTTGGCTAAGGTGAAATGGAAATGAAAGGAGTTTCTAATTTACATTAATTAGAGTTGTTCATT
The DNA here is from genome assembly GCA_020205605.1 of Panax ginseng. Lineage (NCBI taxonomy): Eukaryota > Viridiplantae > Streptophyta > Magnoliopsida > Apiales > Araliaceae > Panax > Panax ginseng. The sequence continues at coordinate 120,904,261 of CM035144.1, forward strand.
TTGAATCGAAACGCATATGATTAAATAAATAAGACTTGTTAGTAATTGTATATCTTATGTTTAATCGGGATATTGTATAGTAGAATGATTGAATTGTACGGTAACTATTCACAGTATAGGTTCTTTGTATTATTTGTGATAATGTTTGTGATTAATGTTGAATTCATATTATCCGGATAGCCATGATACATTATTTATAAGGTGTCACTCATGATGTATAATAAATATTATTTATTTATATTTGAAATAAAGGAGTTTAATTCATTATAAATAATATTAGAATTGTTCTAATTTATTTATTCTACTACTAGCTTAATATTGAACCTAGAGGATCACACCACAAAAGGAAGAAATATTATTTTAGAAGTGATTGGCTTAATAATAATAAATTAAGTGTATTTAACTACCCATTCATTATAAATTACATCATTCATTACATTTTCTCAATAAAAACATACCTTAATGTTTCAAATTGATGTCCTTTTTTGGGCTTTAGCTCAAGTCTTACTTGAGGATTATAAATGGAATTTGACTCTTCTAACTCATTATCTACTTGAAACTCTATATCATTGTCACTCTCTCGTACATTCAAATCAACATTGTCATAACTCCCAAACTCTAAGTCCACAGTGTCCATTTCAACAATCTGTAAATATACAAAAATTATGCAAAAAATTATTCACATAGGAAAAAGATAATCAAATATTAAAAGTCCTCATTTAAAAAATGATGTACATATGTGTACTAAATCAGATATGCTAAACCCCTCATTGTTGTCCTGCTTAATTAAAATTCGAAGTGTAAGAAGAATTTGTTAAATGTAATAAGCCCGCAATTCAACAACCCAATAATTGTACAATTCGGGCCAAGTTTGCTTTGAGCGATCTTCTACAACTCAACAAACATTAATGGACTTAAGAAATTTATACATTTGTCTTAAAGTGGAATTGCAACCCTAATATATTATGAGCATAGATATCAAAAAACTTCATTTGTTCCTAAATTAGAGATATATTTCAAAAATGACAGTTTTTATAGACAAATTTCCACTTAATGCCCTCACATTAATTGTTTTGTTTTGTAAAGAAGAAAAAAAAAGAGAACAATTAATTAATCCAAAATTATGACTTTTTTTTCTTTGTAACTTTTAGAGAAATTAAGTTCTATATATACATTGGTAAAATTTATACACTAATTTAGTTATCTAGATTTAGGTTTAAACCTAGATTCCTCTTCTTCTTTTTTTGTTTAAACCTAAATTTGAAAAGAGAGAAAAAATATTACTTGAAATCGAGATCATTGAATTTGGGAGGACGTCGAACTTGGGAGGGATGGGTGGAATGACTCTTCAATCGCTGGATTGTTTTTCACTGGTATGTAAAGGGAGGAGAGAATGCAGGTATGGTATGGAGAGAAGAAAAGAGAATGTCGATAAATTGATAATAAAAGCTTGTTTGGATACTTAAGTTTTGTTATTTAGTGATGTCTTGTTTGGGTCCACTTATTCAATTTAAAAAGTCAACTAGGACTTAGTGAAAAGTGATTATCGATTAAGACATTAGTTTAAAACGTAGTCAGTTTGTGAGAGTCTTATTGTGTGTGTGTGTGTGTGTATATATATATATATATATATATATATATATATATATATATATATATATATATATATGAGGATCTGGATCCAGGGGATCCGGGATCCAAGTCCTAAATTGGACCCAATTTTTTTTTTTTTTTTTTTTTGAAACAACTAAAAAAAATAAAAATTATGGGCTGAAATTTTTCCTGTCTGTGTTTTGGGTGTGTTTTTAATACCTATACCAACCAATGTATGTATGCGATCACGCCAGATCGTATGCAAATGTTTTGGTATAGGCATCCAAATCACGCCCAAAACACGATTATGTAAAAATTCCAATTCCATAATTTTTTTTTTTTTTTGTTTCAAAAAAAAAAAAAAAAAAAAAAAAAGGTCCGTCATTTTAATAGAGTCAGGGATCCTGATTTGAATCCGACTCTATATATATATATATATATATATATATATATATATATATGAAGAAGAAAGATAGTCTTATCTTAGACCTGACAGTATAATTGATTAACTATTTGGTTAACCCATATTAACTGGAACTATTTAAATGAGTTGGTTAACTATTTTTATTTATTTAAGTTGGGTAAAGTTTAAAACCATATTTTTAAAGAGAAATACAGGTCCAAACAACTTAACAATTTTCAACTCATATTTTATTCTAAATCCAAACCAAAAGTTCTTTTCATCCCAAATTCAGAAATTTTTTATTCAAAAAAAATAATATTGAATGATTATATATTCAGTGTTCTAAATCTGTTAGGTTTAATCACCCAAACAATTAATCTGTTATTTTGAATAGGATTTGCAATCCTTCATCACTCTTGTGGTTTATCAACTTGCGTTGAACTTGAAAAGAATTCATGAGATGGGAGCGAGGAAAGTAGCCGTTACAGCTCTACAGCCATTGGGATGTCTCCCTCGTGCCACCGTGCTGTATTCCTTTCAAGAATGCAATTCAGCTGAGAACACGGCCGTCAATTTCCACAACCTCTTATTGCAGCAGGCTGTCGCAAAGTTGAACAATGAGAGCAAAAGCTCTGTTTTCACCATTCTTGATCTGTACACCTCTTTCACTACACTACTCAAGAACAAAGGGAATCATCCAGGTCATTTATTCATCCATAGCTAGCTACTGCATCTTTTAGTCCATTCCTTTTGCATTTGTACTTGGGAAATATAATCAACTTTAAATTAAATATACAAGAAAATGCATGCTTTGTATGACGATTTTTTGGATGACAAGTAAAGGCCGACTAGACAATTAAATTAAAGCCTTATAATAGTTACAAGAAAATGCACTGTGCTGACTTGGCATATGTAGCAGACTCGATCAATTTAATTATATCTTGCAAGGTGCATGAACATATGTTATGAGGACAGTGTAAAATCTTCTAGTTTATGGGTCTGGGTCTGGGTCTGGGTCTGGGGGGGGGAGTTTCTGACAAATAATAATAAAAAATGAATTAATGAATGTGCAGGGAATTTGAGGTTTGAGACACCATTGAAGCCATGTTGTATGGGAATAAGCAGTGAATATTATTGTGGAAGCATGGATGAGAAAGGAATTAAACTGTACACAGTATGCAACAACCCTGAATCTGCATTCTTCTGGGACAGCACCCACCCAACACAGGCAGGATGGCATGCAGTGTATTCAACTATGAAATCTACTCTTCAACATATTTACTAGCTAGCTGGTAGATCATATGTAGACTAGTTCCTTTTTGTATTGCTCTTCTTTTGTTTTATGTTTGTGGGTTTAAATGAAGAAATGATAATTTTGTATGCTTTCCCTTGTTTATTTTTAAAGGTTAATTTTGCTATCTTTCATATTTCCTAAGGCTCTCATTTTTGGAGGGAATGTTTCAAAGGGGAAAGTAACACACCTTCACTGTATCTCCATATTCCTCTCTTTTCCATTTTTCTAGAAAAAGTTTACAAATAAGAAATTTTAAAGCAAATAAAACTTTCCTTATCCTCAGCACATATAAAGCTGGTAAACAAAATAAAAATAAATAAATGAAAATGGATCTGCTTAATGAGCGTGAGGATGGAGCAGCGCTGCTTAATCTTCATCGCAATGAATTTCTACCAAATGGAAAAGAATCTTCTGTCTCGCCTCGTGTGTTGCTTACAGCTCGGGAGAAAGGAGTGAGTTATGTTTGTCATTACTCCTATTTGTTAGTGAATTATTTTTTTATTTTTTTGAACTCTTATTAAAATACAAGTCTGAATTATGAATTCTTATTAGTTTGTGTAATAATAGTTGTTTCTCGGCTGTATGTGAGAATGAGAAAGAAATATATGATAATAAAATAAATAAAAACAAAGAAGACCGTGCTTTTGCAACCTCTTGTGTTACTGTAGAATTGCATAGGGTGGTAATTAATTGCTAAGAATCAACTATACCTAAGGGATGGAGGAAAAGAAATTCGGAATATATGATGTAAACTCCAGAATAGACCGCAAAAGGAATAGTCTCACATCGGTTGCAAATTGGTGTTGGTTGATATAGGCCTTAATCTCTCTCCCTTTGGGTAGCTAGCTTTTTAAGGTGAGTAAAGGGCACTAAGGTTTGTATCAATATATGATGAGATTTATAGGATCCTTAATAGGCCATTCTGTTTCATGTGAGGATGAACTTGTATAGCTTGGTTGTTGAAAGTTACTAATCAGGAAAAAAAAAAACCAAAGGTAACATTGAAGGTGGAAAACATTGGCTTTGAGTAGTAAACTAGTATCTTTAAGAATTTAATTTAAAATGACCTCGTAAAGTAAGCAAATCCTATAGCCATTATTCCGATAATTAACAAGAACCTAAATCATGCATAACTTTTAAGCCATAAAATATTTTTAGTCCAGATTTATGTTTGTGTAGATGTATTTCAATCTTGGTGGGAGACAGGTTGTTTTGGGAGGCAATGACTTGCTAAAAGTAGGATACAAGCTAGATAATGGGCTTACCAATATGAAAATTGGTATTAGTGGAAATAAAAAAGTTTTGTTACACTTTCTAATTAATCATTTGTTATTTCTTAGTACAGTTGATTTGCTGTTTCTATAGTATTATGGTTTGCAGGGTTTCATTTGTTATAAATTTTGAAGAACTATTCTATTTTTGATAATCCTTCTACGATCGAGTATGCTAAATGATTCATGAAAATTTAATAATACAGTTGAAGGTTTTAAATGATGTTTATGATTTGATGGGATATGATCTCCACAACGAGAACAAAAGGATCTCAAGATTCACAAATTTAGTAAGAGGAATCTCATGTAAAGAGCAACTGAAATTCCCTGTAACGAGAGTATGTTATTTCTAGATTCAGTGCCAAACAGCATCAACAAAATCTCATGTTACTTGTAATGTATAAAACCTTACTGCAATGCTGCAGCTACAGTTTTTATTGTTCACATTTTCTCTGTAGTTTATGATTACGTTTTCCTGTATTTGTTTACACTCATTGCTTCTTCTGAACCCCTTGGAATTTCCATTATCAAAAGAATCCATATTGGAAGATGCTACTAGGTGGGTTCAGATTACATTTTTATGTATTTCATTTTATGCCATAATTTTTTTTTTTGGTGGATTAATTCATGTATTATCTGTTTATGGTGATTTGTTTGTGAGAGAAAAACCTGTCTAAAATCAGGTTTTTATTTATTTTCCAAAGATGGACAAGCATGAAGAAGTATTATTTTGCAAATTTCTGTCGGAGCATGCCAAGTTTTTGACTCTTCTCCTGATAGGTGACGACAGGATAGCACCAGCTAGGAAGCTAGTGGCCCTTTGTCAATCAGATGTGAGTTGTAGATTATCCAACAAGCAAAGCTCCAAGAGTACTATCTGAAGACAAATTGCATGACACGTACATAAGTGAGCATGTGGTTTTGGATAAAGTGGGATATGTCCAGTAGTACAGGTGCCTCACGCAACAGTTAATGATAAATGTACGGTTGATGCCTGCTAAACTGATCTATGTATACGAGATCCACTTAATGCCGTTGTGATAGGAGCAAGATGAGAATGGCTTACATTAGCAAGGTATGGGTCCCAACATCTAGATGCACTTGGTATTTCTATAATTGGAATATCAAAAGTATGGTGTAATTACCATATTTATGTTTGGAATAATTTCTGCCGTCTTTTTTGACTTTCTAGTGTAATAATTGGATTTATTCAACATAGTTATCATCCAAGTGATCTATCAACTTAGTGTGAAGATATTCAAAAAGATAAACAGTCCGCTTATTATTTCACAAAGTAGCTTTGAAGATAAGATCTTAGCTAGGTTCAGTTCGAAATCCACCCACATTGCGGTTCACCCCGATTACTTTTAACTAGATCTACCTTTCACAGATATAATGTATATATATGTTCGTCAAACCACTGTTGAAATTAAGAGCGGGAATAAAAATACTCCTCGATCCAAACTTGTGAGTGAGTGGGTAATTGACGGGTTAACAGTAAACTTGTCCTGTGATGACCATGCTGCATGATCCTAGCTTTAAAATTTAGAGAGAAATGCTTGAATTTTCCGTGCGTGGGAATTAAATTAGGATACAATCATTGTAGAGGATAAAAGTCCAACTACAAATTTGCTCAACCAACAATTCTAAAGACTTGTTATTCTTCAGCCTAGCATGGTATATAAAAAACAGATTTGGTTAAGAGGCCCACGATTTAGATTCTTGTCACGTTTGATTGTTATCTATCACTCATTTGAATCCTATTGCTAAATATGTGGATCGTCAGCAGTGACGTTAGGGATCAATTCAATAATAACTATCATCATTAAATGATGCCTACTAGTGAATCTAATAATCATATATAATGATGGAGCCCCATTTTATGTGGTGATAAACTTATGACGATAGTTGTTAGATTCATACCTAAAAATCAGTTTGATTTACATGTGAGGAGCAAGTAGGTTCTGGATAAATAAGCTAATAATAGAAAAAGCAAAAGGGACACTGTTAGATTGGTCTGCATGTTTCCACTTTTCAGACCAATGGTCTATTCTAGCTCACTGGAAATGGATAGGATAAGGCAACATGCTAGGTGGAAATATGATCAGTTTTAGATCCATGGAGCAATTAATGTAGGATATGCTGCAATTTTGTATGTATGCTTGCCTCTGAGTGTTATATATATATATATATATATTATGTCGTATACTAATAATTTGGCAGTAGAGACGGACAATGGATTAGGGGAAGCACCCGCTGAAAGACACCTATTGGTCCTCCACCTTTTCTGTTTTGTTTTTTTAAATATTATGTTAAATTACTAAAAATAATTCTCGTTTATGTAGTGGTGGGTTGTATCAATTTTAGTAGCTAGTCAAATGGTACTTAAAAATGTTTTCAAGTGCTGGACATGGCCACTCTGGTATGACTACAAACTTTATAGTAACTTTTATGATGTGATAAAGCAGTCAGCCAGTCATTCATGGGATATATATGAGAATATTCATTGCAGAAGTTTGTAAAGCTGTTAAAATCATGTTTTTTCTATACATGATTCAATCTATGCAATGGCCATTATGAAAGTGGCCAACATGTGTGGTTCGTTGATGTTTATGGTGTACTTTCGTTTCCACCTTATTTTAATTTCAGCATGGAAACCATGTGATTTTAGAAAACAAGCAAAGGTACTGTGGCAGAAATGAAAAGTCAGAAAAATGGTACTCCATTACCCATTAGGTTCACTTTATGGATCGAGCGGTCCTAGGAAAAATAGTTCAAGCACTTTAGAATAAAAATCAATTATGTGCTAAGACCTAGGATTTCAATTGGCCAAGTTTTAATCTCATTCATAAGATCATTTTATATACTAATTGTCTGTTTTATATATGCTACTAGCTAGGAACTGGATGCAAACTGTGAGCAAGAAAAAACCTGCATTCGTATGAGCTAGACATCACGTGCTTGTCATAATTAATTGAGGTTGATATATATATATATATATATATATATATATATATATATATATATATATATATATTTGTTTTGTATCCAAAACAAGTGCATGTTCCAAAGGAATGAATTGACATCCTTAGGCAGGCGTGTATTTGTGAAAGTTTCCGAGTTTTATTATGTTTTGTATTTTTGTAGAAAGTGTTCCACTTTGCTGCATGCAATACTTTCATTATAGATTTATACTGAAACTTCAGCATCTTTTGGTTGTTTCTATTGTGTCTGACTTGTATATATGCATATGAAAAAGTTTATGCATATAATATGATACTCATTCTTGGTATAATCACTTGTAGGCGTGTTGAGGTGGAGTGCTTAAAAATATTAGAAATGGAATTCATTTTTGGCCAACATTGGGTGGATATTATCTTTATTTTGGGGCCTATGAAGTATTGGGCTGTAGTAGTGGGCCAGATTACTAGATGAGTGTAGTTCCACTTGGGCTTTGACCGGTGTAGATTGGGGATAGAACTTTGACTGTCATCTCTGCATTGCATTTAATGAGGATTGGACAGGGCTTAGTCTGCTAAAGGAGGTGGGCCCAGGGAAGTCAGTTGCATACAGGACAAACCGAACTTTGGGGATACAAAGCAAGGATGACACACGGTGAAAGGTAACGAATTAATTATTACTCTCAAGTCACTAGATATTTATCCCTCCATTGTTAACCTTGTGATCGCTGTCTTGACTCACGCCAGAAGCTATCCCCGATTTTGGTCCAAGTAGTCAAGCTTTTGGTGTTGATTGTGTGTTTATCACGGCAGGATATCGGACGCGTCTTGGTGATTGGGACGTGGAGAAAGATCCTGGCGTTAACATTGGCGCTAGAAGGAGGGCTGTGTTCTAGTGTTCTTGAAGTTTTCAATCACAAATTGTAGGCTGCCTACGCCTAATCCATGGTGAAGAAGAGTAGAACGATTAGCTCTAAAGGATACCGATGGCTATGACTTCGCTACATCTGAAATGAGTATCTGTCGAAGGATTGATTGGGTCCTTCAAAAGAATGCTCAAATGCCGGTATCGCTTCCAAGCGTGTTTCGAGGGTTTTCGTTCGAGAGCCCGGATGATCTTTGGAAGAAGATTGATTTTCTTCGCCAAGAAAGACACGACCATGGTCGGAAAAAGGGTAGAAGGCATACTTGCTTAGAATCCTATACCAAGTGGTCGACCGACACCGATCAAGTTAGAAAGAAGTCTACGCTTTAAAGACATGTCTCGAGGCCTTCCTGGGATCGAAGCGAACCAACAACCATTTTCCCGATTGACCGAATCGAGAAGGTATTCCGCCTCTATTGGTCTTCTGGATTATGGTCAAGAGGAGTAGATGAAGACCAACAAACCATTTTCCCGATTAATCGGCCGGAAGGGTATTCCGCCTATTGTTCTTCGGGATTATGGTCGAAGCGAGTAGATGAAGACCCAATGCCTATTTTCCCTCGATTGACCGGATCGAGAAGGGTATTCATACTATTGGTCTTCGGGATTATAATCGAAGCGAGTAGATGAAGACCCAATGACCATTTTCCCGATTGACCGACCGAGAAGGGTATCCGCCTATTGGTCTTGGGATTATGGTCGGCGAGGCAGATGAAGACCCAATGACCATTTTCCCGATTGACCGATCGAGAAGGGTATTCCGCCTATTCGGGTCTTGAGATTATGGTCGAAGCAGAGTAGATGCCGCACTCTAAGAATCCACCGAGGGCATACCACACAGAGACACTTGTCTTCTGGAGATGCCCATCTAAAAGGTCATCGAGTTCAGATTGCTTACAAAATGCACCCATATTCCTAAGCACCAAGAAGGTACCTCATCCTAGGGGTTCTCGGGACTATGGCGCAAGTAGAAGAGGAGTAAGTCAAGAATATATTCACCGAGAACACAAAAAAAAGGCACACTCGCCTTAAGTGTTCTCGCCAATGTAAATAAAGACTCGTCATCGAAAGTAGATCTATAAGTCGCACTCGAAATCCGAACACTTGATGAAACATTTCCAAGGTCGGTTGACATTATGGTCGAACAATTCTTTTTCTCAAGCTAATAATAGTTAAAGAGAAGTCGAGGAGTCTGATAAAAGCCGCTTGCAGCTTCTTCAAGACGCGAGAGGTCAATTTTGTTCTCATTGATGAGAATCTTTATCGAAGGACCTTTTTCGTCATCATTTCTTAAACATTTGGTTCCATCCGAAGCAGAGTGTGTTCTTCGGGAAGTTCACAAAGACATTTGTGGCAATTATTTGGCCCAAGTTGTTGACCTACAAAGCACTTCGGCAGCGATATTCTTGAAATAACTGGGATTCAGCACAGAAAGACTTCGGGTATTCTACTTTGGACCCATTTCCTACTACTGAGGAATTTTGGGTGCCACCCGAAGCTGCAGATGTTATTCGGAGGGTTCACGTGGATGTTTGTGTCAGCTAAATGGTTTGATTCCACATCAGCCACCAAAAGGCTATATTCGATTTTATCTCCTATACCTCTCTTTGCCGAGGGGGTAGTCGATCGGGTCCATTGCCTAAGATCGGGTTAACGGGCACCACCATGTGGGATCGAAGTTTAAAACATTCATGAGGGACTTGGTAGCTCATCCATAGTCCGACAGTACAATGCGAAATGCCACCTTGGTGTTAAGAGGTTAGGAGGACTCAACGACCATTCGATGGTGGCCTCTTCTACAGGTGGTCCCATGACCTTGTCGTGCCCTTCGTGGTGTAAGCAAGTGTCATCTTTTAGGCATTGTCGAGAGCCCTTCGTGGTAGGCAATTGTCGCCACTTAGACCTTGTCAGCCCTTCGTGGTAGACAAGTGTCATCTTTGCATTGTTAGAGCCCTTCGTGGTAGGCAATTGTCGCCACTTAGACCTTGTCGGGCCCTTCGTGGTGCAAGTGTCATCCTTAAGGCATTGTCGGGGCCCTTCGTGATAGGCAATTGTCGCCACTTAGACCTTATCGAATGCCCTTCGTGGTAGGCAAGTGTCATCCTTAAAAGCATTGTCGCCCTTCGTGGTAGGTAATTGTCATCACTTAGACCTTGTCGCCCTTCGTGGTAGGCAATTGTCAATCACTTGAGACCTTGTCGTGGCCCTTCGTGGTAGGCAAAAAAGTGTCATCCTTAGAGGCATTGTCAGCCCTTCGTGGTAGGCAATTGTGCCACTTAGACCTTGTCGAAGCCCTTCGTGGTAGGCAAGTGTCATCCTTATATCTTGGTCCTTATATAATTGTTTCACCCCAAGTGGTAAACAAGATTTTGATGGTCTGAGGAGGATCACACCAATTCACTTCACATGACCCATCTCACACTTCGGAAACGATAAGTATACATTACTTTATTTTGTTCAAGTGTTGAGTTCGATTCATTCAATACTCGTTTCATTAAATTCTATCTATTAAATTCGATTCACTTCATTTCATAAATTAAGCTGTTATACACCTTATCTAATTCATGTTCTAAGTTAAGTTCATACAGATTAATTGATACTTGAATTATTGACAAGAAATGTTCATACGTATAAATAAGGCATGTAAGTTGATATTTTATTAAATATTAATCATTTATATAAAGTTAAATTTTCACGTAAAGTTCTACGCCTAGAGATAAGGAGAGGTCATCTTCGTGCTTCTTCCTTGTCATCGTCACCATCTAAAGAGTCTAGAAGAGATGGATCTACCTTGGCCCGAGCTTTTTCTTGCCTTTACTTGGCAGATTTCATATCCTTTCATATACATATGGATGATCTTATTGTTCAAATTTCGACGGATTTTCTCAGATTCTCGCCTAGATATCCCTACGAAAGTCTTCTCATCGAATTATGACTCAAATTCTTAAGGGCCCGAAGCTCTTTGAGCTCTTCTTCGAGCTTCTGACGATGTACCGGATGCTTTGATCCTTTAGCTTGACAGATCAATATTTATATCAGTGATGACTTGGTGAGTGGCCCGAGACGTTTTCAAATCTTCTTTGGTTTGGGCAAGGTCTTTCTGAAGGCACTCATTATCGTGAAAAAGAAACTTTGAGACTACTTCTATCTTTCGTCAAAGCAGACTTAAGCAGGGTATTCTCTCTTCGAGCAGCTTTCTCTTCGGCTTCGGCCTCTTGGTATTTGGGGCGGAGGCATCCGAAGACAGTGCTTGCCTGCGGATGATCAGTGTTAGTCTATCAGTTCAAAATTAATGGGCCGAGATGTAAATGGATAAGTTAAGCTTACTCTAGCTTGGTACTTCAGTCCCTCGTTGATCAGGTCCATGATAGAGCTATTGCTGAACTGGTGGTTGTCGGTATTATGGACGAAGGAGTTGTAGAGCTCAAATGGGAAGTTCTCTTGAACCGAGGTCCCGAGGAGGTTGGGTTGTCTTTTTCGAGCAAGTTTGGGTGATCGTATCACTTGTTCTTCTAGTTCTTCGTCAAAACAACGATTTCAACCGGGGAGGTTGGCGGAGGATCGGTTTACATAGAGGTACTTGTGGTGCTTCGGAGGCCGGAGAATTTGCTTGGGTTTTCCTCTTTTTGACGCGAAAGATTCGGGTCCGTTCGTCAGAGGCCATATCGAGGAGGCACTCGGTGTGATTTTGCATGGGGGTGTGTTTGGGTTTTTGGCCACCTTTTGCTTTCTTTCTTGACAAGGTTGGCTTGTCCCTTCAATAGAGTTGATTCGGTGGCTTGAAACTTCTTCAAACTGGTACATCTAGAGGTTGACAAAGATGTACCAGAAAGAAATCTGTCTAGATCCCTTCGGTCGATTGACGTTGGTTTGATCAGAGACACTGCAACAGATGAAGAACAATTGTTTACGAGAACTACTGATGGAAATTGGGATTTAAACAATAGAGTGGGTTCGAGACTTACAGTTATGGTTATACAATCATGCTTGTTTACTCAGAAGTTCGAAGCTCCCTTCCTTAATGTGAATCTTCTCTAGAAGGCTCGCCATTTCTCTCACTCGTTCCGTTGAAATACTTCTAAAGTTTGCAGAGATACGATCGGAAGTGATCCAGTTAGGTATGGAGGAGACTTCGGGTCCTTTGACAAAAAACCACTCCTTATGCCATCCTTGGTTGCTCGAAGGAGTGTCCATTAATGCTCGCCTCTCGAACTTGGCATTAGGTTTGGAAGATTGTTTGTTCAGCATCTCGAAGCCTCGTTCTCAAGATTTACCGGCTATGAGCAGGGTGAAGAAGAAGTTTTCAAAGCAGTGGAATCCTTGTTCGTGGCGTATGCGAAAAATGTCGACGATCTTGGATATAGAGTTCGACAAGTGGGTGAATCACACGCCTACAAACCCTAGTAGAATGATGACAAAGGCATGGATAGGTAAACGAACTCCCTCTTCGAGAAGGGTCATCGGCATGGCGGTCCAGCCTTCGGGTCGTTGGTACATTCGTTCGTGGGGATCTGGAGCCACTTACCGCTGGGTGTCCTGAATCGATAATGGGTCCGAAGGTTACCCAACTCATTCTCAAATGACGGTGGAAGGAGTGTTGGCATGAGGGAAGTATTCTTCACTTTTGAAGAATTCTGAAGGATTGGGAATAGTTTTTAGTGGTTTATTCTGATTGTGAGTATCAACAGATTTGGGATTTGAACTCGAAGCCTCTTTTTTGCTAGAGCTCGGATTGGGAAGAACAATGGTAGTGGGGGCTATGCGAAGTGGAGAATTTTGATTAGTATTTTGAGAAGCCATTGTTAATTAGTTGCAAAGAGAAATTTGGAGAAGAAGAGAAGTAAGGAATATCCGAATTTCGAATTGAGTTGGTAAAACTGTCAGATTTGGGAGAAAGCAACTTTTATACTAGAGTTCTCTTCAACTTTTCACAAGGTTCAGGGGTGGCTCATTTAATGCCAACGGTGATTGTGAAGTTAAAAAAGTAGCGTCTGGTTTTAGTCTTCATTGTTAACCCAGTGGGCTTCTTTTTGGGCCTCTGTAAGTCAGATTGGGCCTTTGTTGATCTCATTATAATTCCTTTTATTCGGACCGATTCCACTTATACTCTTTCATTAAATCTCCTGCTTAATAAAAGACCTGGGGCAATGTTGGGCCATAATACTTTTAGACATGTTGAGGTGGGTCTTGAAAAGAATTAAATTTGGTTCATTGGGCCAAATTTAGCATTGGTGGATATTATCTTTATTTTGGGGACTATGAAGTATTGGGGTAGTAGAAGATTGGGCGATTACTAGATGAGTGTGGTTCTACTTGGGCTTTGGCCATCGGTGTAGATTGTGATAGAATTTTGATCATCATCTCCTGCATTGCATTTAATGAGGATTGATGAGCTTAGTAGGCTAAAGGAGGTGGGCCCAGGAAAGTCAGTTGCATACAGGACAAACCGGACTTTGGGGATATAAAGCAAGGATGACACACGGTGAAAGGTAACGAATTAATTATTACTCTCAAGTCACTAGATATTTATCCCTCCATTGTTAACTTTGTGATCGCCTGTACTGACTCTCACGCCGGAGCTATCCCCCGACGGTCAAGCTGACAGCTTTTGGTGTTGATTGTGTTTACTGTGCAGGATATCAAACGCGTCTTGATGATTGGGACGTGAAGAAAGATCCTGGCGTTAACAATCACGTATTGTTTAATACCCTTAATTCACATGCAGCTGCTAGAAATAAACTAATAACATATATAGCTGCATCTACATAAATCACAAAAGCTGTTGGTCGGACGGACGGCTGGGAATAAATTATCAGAAGGGGCAGTTGTTGTTTGTTTAGTTATAAGATTCTCGCTTACGTGCCAATAAGACAGTACGTAACCTATTGGCTTTTTCTTTGTGTTGTGCATTGTATTTGATCTATTTAATTTATTACGTGCCAATAAGACAGTACGTAACCTATTGTATTTGATCTATTCTCAGACTAACTTATTGTTTTTCCGTCTCACTTTTAGGATTTGGATTCTACTCGATCTGTCATGCATTATTGGGAAGAACAGCGGCATGCACTAATTTATAATTATACTCCACAAGTTTGCAGCATGGAAGTTTTCTGAAGCACTTCTCATGGAAGTTAACGGTTTATGCCGACCGGTCACTCTATAAAAATTTCTTCTGTTTATGGATTATTTTTTTGAGGAAGTTGTGACACTATAACTCACAACTGTAATATAATCAGAATGTACTCGTGCTGGTACAAGGTGCCTTTTTTTTTAATGGTTCAATTCATACTCTCTTTTTTCGGTTATAGGCTATTGAATTTGAACTTTGTTACTCGTTTGTTTGATAGCCTTTATTTTTACTAGCATCCGGTGACACGCGTAATGCGGGTGTAAATTATATGGGTTAAAATAAAAATTTTATAAAATTTAAAAGATTAAATAAAAAAATATAAAAATTAAAATTAAAAAAGACAAAATATATAGTTGTAATATAATTAAAATTATAAGAAGAAAAGAAGAAAAATACAATGGTATCACTGAGAGCCGCTTGTATTGGTGTTGCCAACTGATGCGTCTCTTTTCATTTGGCATTGGGTATTCGTTTGGTTATTTTACTTTTACTACCAAACTTTTTAATTAGTATTAATAATAGAAATAGTTATTTAAGGATCTTATTTGAATGAATTTAATTTAATTTGAATTTAAAATTTAACTCGAATTATTTACTAGAGGAAAATAATATAAAGATTAGAGTTGAATTGCCAAAAAGGTGATAATATGTGGAGTATCTTAATAGAAAAGGAAAGGAAAAAAAAGACAAAAAACACTCTACTTTGAAGACATTTTGGTGGTTTAATTAATCCAATAAGCTTGTAAATTAGGCAGTGACCTCGATCAGAACATAAAAGGAGAAGGGACAAGAAATTAATGTAAAGGTCGTTAGCTAATTGATTAGACATTATGATCTTATCTTGGAATGAGGCGTCCAAGTTCTTTTATTTTTGGAGGGTGCTTTTCTTCCACACCACCGAGTGGAAGCAACAAACATGCTGCTTGTGTGTGCGCGTGTGTATATATATATATATATATAGCGGATCAGATTCGGACTTTTGGACTTGATTAAATTCGGATCTCTTTTTTTTTTTTTTTTTTTTAAAACAACTAAAAAAAAGGTTTAATATTTTATGAAACTGAAATTTTTCCATAATACAATATTTTGGGCGTGATTTGGATACATATAACAAAATATATATGTACAGACTGTACAGACCTGTTTTGTTATACGTATCAAAATCACATCCAAAACACTGTATTATATAAAAATTTCAGTTTCATAAAATATTAAAAAAAATAACTGTTTAAAAAAAAAGGTCCGAATTTTAAAAAAGTGCGGGAGTCTGGATAGGAACTGAACTCTCTCTCTCTCTATATATATATATATATAAGACCAATTTATAGTTAATGTTATAAAAATAAATTAATGGAGGTTCCGTCTGCAGTTTAGTATTCAGTATTCCACACTTTAAAACTGTGGACGAAACAAATATCCAAAATAGGGGTGAGCATGGTGCGGTTTTGTGCGGTTTGAAGTCCAATCGCACTTTTAAAACCGCTTAAAGTGCGGTTGCCAAATCCAAAATCGTACATATAAATCGCCAGATTGATGCGATCATGTTTTTAATCATGCGGTGTGGTTTCGGTTTTAAAACCAATTGACATAACAAAAAGGTCAGCCTTCAATAAAATTTAACACAGAGCTTGTGACGCCCCCAAAAATAGGTATCATCACCCATCTTGGGTCGCCAAATACATGATACTGAATACAAATACAAACTAATTATACAACAATCGTGTAAAATACGACAAAACATATGTCGTGAGTTTTAATACAAATATTGTCATCTGTATAATATCCACACTCAATGGAGTCTTCATTACATTTATTATTACACTATTTCACGTAATAGTGAGGATTACTAATGCACCATCTAGACCATCACTGCTTCCCGACTAGTCCCAGCTACGTTCTCATTTCCTGAAGAGAACAATGAAAGAAAGGATGAGCTCAATTAGCCCAGTAAGAAATAATATGACTAAGATAATACAGAATAAATTATCGTTAGCCTTCAACAATGTTAAACTGATACAATATAATAAACATCAAGTTTAACTGCAGCGGAACAAACAATCCATTAGAAGAGTCAAGTAGAGAATAAAATCTACCATCTTCTATGATTAAAAAAGTTTTTCATCACTTTTATCGCTGTGACTCAGCTTAATAAATAATCCACATCATCCCTGCACTACAGCCAATGACATTTTTTTTAGTATCACGACCACAAATTATCCATAAATTACAAGCCAAAGATAATCGTGTTTTCATCAACGGTCTTGATCATGCCATAAAATAATTCATCTTTGCACCCTTGGCAGAAGAGAATCCATAGCCATAATTATACCAAAAACTGTCCATCAATGCACTACGGGCTAATGAGGACTTTTTTCACATCATTTGTAATATTACAGTCATGATTATACCGAATAATCCCTGGTCATAATCATACCAAGTCCATCTATGCACTACAGGCCACAGATGACTTTCAACATAATATAAACATGAGGATGATGACAATGATATAAGAATTCAATAAAACAAGTTCAAGAATTATTTTATCCAGGAACTAATAACATCCAAATTGTCAACATGATACTTCTTTGTAGAGTAAAATTTAAGAATGCTTAGAAGAATATTTCCATGAAAAGATACTGGATGAAGCGCAAATGTCAAGGATATTCTACTAATTTCATGGAGTATAAAGTCAAAGCTTTAACCAACCGAGTATAATAAAGAATGGAATAACAAAAGAAATCACCATGCGCACAGATTGCGATGTATGGAGTTATTCAAATGTAATAATAAATAAGCGGAACTGTGTCAGCGTGTGCAATACGCACCGAGTGATATTCTAATGTAATAATAAAAAATGAAATAACAACCAAAATCACCATGCATGCGGTACTTCCATGTATGTGTTATTCCAATGTAATAATAAATAACGGAACAGTCCGCCAGAAACGCGCATGAGACGTGGATATTTCAATGTAATAATAAAGATTTTAATTGAACCGGTCGTGAAAAGCGCATGAACAAGATATTTCAATGAATAATAATAAAGATGTAACCAGTCCGACGTAAAATGCATGCATGTGATATTCCAATGAATAATAAAGAATGGAATAACAACATAATTTCACCATGTATGCGGTGATTGGCATGACAGATTATTATTCCAATGAATAATAAATAATGGAATAATGTAAGAATTTCACCAAGTATAGGGTAGATCACAGATACAAAGTTATTCCAATGTAATAATAAAGAATGGAATAATGTAAGTTCTCTTCATGAATATGAAAAAAAAATACCCCTTACCTTTGAAAGAAGAGTATTCAATCGATAGGCGAGAATATACTCAAGAAAACTCAGACTACGCCAAAGCTTTCTTAAACTCTAAAGGAATACGCCAAGATTATAAGAAGAATTCTCTATAGTTTCTCTCTCTAGAGTTTCAATTGAATTCGTAAAAAATAATGAAGAAATGAGCTTCTATTTATAGGAGAATGGATCGTAGATAAGAATTAATTCATGAACTATCTGATTGATTTACTTTTTAAACTAGACTATCAGATTGATTTAATAAAATATTTTAATAATAAAAAATCTTTTAAATAAAATATAATATATTTTATTTATAATCTAATAAAACGAATAACTTTATAAAAAAGTATTTTGTTTTATATAAAAAGATTTTACAATGCAAAACACTATCGAGCATTATTTATAAACACTATGCATAATAAAATATAATATATTATAATTATTGTCTAATAAAATAAATAACTTTATAAAAGTATTCTATTTTATATAAAAAAAATTTACTATGCAAAATACTATGCATAATATAATATTATATATTCTATTTATAGTCTAATAAAACGAATAACTTTATAAAAGTATTCTGTTTTATATAAAAAGTTTTTCTGTTTTATTACATTAATAATACTAATAAAACAAAACTGAGTGACTTCTCACGCAAGCATTAATAATCAATATTGTGTGCTACTATGCAACCACGCGTATTACTGTACTTTTACTACCGAGTAGTTCAACAGTTTTAACGATAAAACTTCCGCCATTATTTTCATAAAATATTTTTGTCATTTTCTCAATCCAACAATAATTCCATTGCGGGGTCTACCAATGATTGTGCCGTTGTACTAATATTTCCTGATAAAATGAATATTCCCTGACCAATCGAATATTATATAACAACTTGCATACTTTGCAAAATTTATAAATACTACCCACAACAATAACATTATATCAAATCCACACCATAATATTCAAAAAAAATTATTTCGAGAAAATTAAATATTTATTCATAAAATCTGGAGTCTCACAGAGCTCACATCGAGTAATTAACTTAGTGACAGAGTCGCCAATGAGAATTATATCAAGCATAGAAACAAAGTTTTTTCTGCCAAATATGTCAAATTCATCATCAAATCATAGAACAGTGAGACACATAAAATAATTTTAGTTTATAATAAAGGAATGATACTTTAAAACTAAAACATACGCTATATAAAATAACGGAGACCATATAGTCGATAATAGGCAAGAAGGTTTATCTAGTTCCCAAAAATTAAAAGTATATACTGGAGATAGAATGATATATTGCAGGGAGTACTTATAGAATATAATCATAACTGTACCTAATTTGAAAAATAATCTATTAGACTATTACTACTATAGCATAGACCTTAATCAATGCATCAAGTGCCCAACGAATTTTGTCCCTCAGCTATAAGCACCTCCAGTAACACATCAAACAAATCTAAAATTTCAAAACCCAAATGCTTAATTTTTGAGTCTATAACCTTTAACCATCTTCTTTCAATTGGTGAAAAAAATGACAACGCAAGATTGAGATTTTCTCTGAAAATAGGTATACAACACCCATTCGAAATCGCCAAAATACATGGTATGTAAAGCAAACTACAACTTTGATAATACAGATGTCGTAGAATACATACAATACAACCGTGAGTTTGAATACAAATATCATTTTCTGTATAATATACACACCCAAATAAGTCCTCATTAATTATTCATACACTATTTTACGTAAGAAGGAGAATATAATAAAACATCTTCCTGTAACCATCACCCATACCCCGACTCGATCCTCGCCATGTTCTCACCTCCCGAGAAGAAAAATGGAACAAAAAGGAAAAGGGTGAGCTCAAACTAGCCCAAGAAAGAATATTACGACTAAGATAATATACAACAAATTATCGTTAGTCTTCAACAGGAAAAATCTAATAATACAATAGATAACAAGTTTTAGATCAACAAATGCAATGGAATAAAGAATCCATTGTAAGAGTCACGTAGAGAAAGAATTCTACCGCCTTCTAAGGTTTAAAAGTCCATCATCAATAGTTTATCCTCGTAATAACAATCAATATACATCTTTAATCATCTTCGCACACTACAGCCAAAGATATTCATTCAGATCACCAAATGGGTCATGTTCATCTCAACACTGCTCATCTTCGCACTACAGCCAAAGATATTCATCGCTTAATCGCTCATCTTTGCACTACAAAAGCCAAAGATATTCATTTATATCACCATTTAGACCGAGAGGATGATGAAAACATTTTTAAAGAAACGAATCCAAAGAAACAAAATGACAAGGATTAAGGATTAAGGATTCGTATTTTGTTTTTACCCATGTCCAAAAATACTTCAAAATAATCATATTGGTGTAAAATTCAAGAATGATCAAAACATGGATACAATCAAAGCTAGATCCGTATTAGATATTTTGACAAAAAGAAAAATTTTTATTTTTCTATGAATAAGGTCAGATTCGTGAATAAAGGTCGATACGTGAATAAAGGCCGAGATACGTGAATAAGAACTCCCACAAACAAGTTCCAAATTTGATAAAAAGTTCACCAATACTTCTAAGATAATGATATCAAGAAAAAATATCATTTAAGAAGAAAATAATACCCCTTACCTCAAAATAATCGTATTTCGACCGAATTTCAGATAAGGTCGATGTAAACCCAAGACCAGATAAAGAACACTCAAAGTATACTCACAAGAATACGCCGATAATTTAGAGAGAGAAAGAGAGAAAACTTAGTTTCGTGTGATTTTCAATTCTAACTTAGCCTCTATTTATAGAAAATGTTAACGCCAAAAGCGAGACTAAATTAATAAATTATTATTATTAAAATCAATTTCTACGCATGCTAGCCATCAAAGACCAAAGATGCCACTCTTGAAAATAATTTTCCAAAGAAATTTCACATGTTGTCAAACAAGAGTGGGTCCCACCCATTATTTAATAAAATTATTTTATCTTCCTAAACTTCAAATAATTCAGAGAAAATAGCTCGCTTATCGTAAAATTCAAACTCATGACTTTCCATGGGAAATTCCATTCTCTACAACTTTGCGTAAGAAAATTTTTCCAAATTCCAAATGTAAATTGACCAAATCCATA
Organism: Panax ginseng; assembly: GCA_020205605.1. Lineage (NCBI taxonomy): Eukaryota > Viridiplantae > Streptophyta > Magnoliopsida > Apiales > Araliaceae > Panax > Panax ginseng. The sequence goes on from CM035144.1 coordinate 120,925,294, forward strand.
AACTGGACGATTTTACAAATATAATCAATTTTCTACAAGAATCAGTGTCCACCGACACACAAAAACATATGTTAAAACATTTAATGCCACAAAATACTCTACCTCCTCATATACTCATATATCCCACAATCATTATAAAATATCACCGCTAATATATTATTAAAATAATATATTTAAATGTATTATTTTATCGTAAAAAGATAAAATATTAATTTTCAACAATTGTCACATTAAAAATTTTCTCCATCTATATCCACATAAAATAAATATTTTCTTTATCATAATAATCAATAATTAATTATTCAAAATAATATTACGTAATCACAAGATCGACAACCGTGCCGCTCCTGTGAAAGTTAGGGCTTTCCAATAAGGATTTCTCCTTACCTACAAGCAATTAAAGCGACCAAACCTCTCCTGTATGTAACTTTCTAGACATTGCCAATAATGTTATCTCGATAATATTATTCAAATAATATGAATTATTGATTCGATAATGGAAAATACCGTAGAATGACAATTATCAAAACAATAATAATATAAATATCAACGCAAAGAATTATCAATCAATAAGATAAAATAATGAATAAGAATTATCGTAATAATTATCGAAAGTAAAGGCCTTCACGTAAGTGATCAATAATTCAACAATATCAGTAATACCGCCATACGCGCAAACCACGCCAGACATCAGATTTTAACCACCGTAAACCCAACAAAGGTTAATTCAATAATTTACGCCGTTATTTATAAAACTCAATCTTTGTCGCTTTCCTTCATCCAACCGCTTTTCAAGCATGGGCCCACTAATGATCAAGGCCACAGCATTTGAGATTCCTCTACAAAAAAGAATATTCCACCACCAAACGAATATTCCCCGACAATAATGAATATTTTATAACCACTGCTTATTTTGTAAACTTTGCACATTTCACCCATAACCAAAGAATTATATCAAATTAACCCTTATTAATTTAGAATAATGAATAAAGAAAATTCAATTTTATTTATAATAAGTCAGGGGTCTTACAACCTCCCTCCTTATGAAATTTCGCCCTCGAAATCGACATACGCACTGTATATCGAAAAGGTAGGTACCTCGCTTTCATCTCCGATTCCAACTCCCATGTCATTTCCTCAATCGCATGGTTTCTCCACAAAACCTTAACTTGGTATATAACCTTCGTATGTAAGAGACATGCTCTTTTCCTATCCAAAATCTCAACAGTATCTCCTCGTAGGTTAAATCTTCTCGCTATCTCGTCTCGGTTCTAATGCAATAATGTGGTTCGGTCTTTCACATATTTACGAAGATAGATATGTGGAATACATCAGAACACGAGACATACTGAGGTAACGCGAGTCTATAGCTACGCTCCCTATTCTTGGCCAAGAATCTCAAATGGACCAACAAACCTCGATCGAGCTTTCTCTTTTCCCAAATCTTGTAAATCCTTTCCATGGAGCAATACGTAATAATACATGATCTCCAATATTAAACTCCACGCCCTTTCTACGAAGATCAAGATAACTCTTTTGTCGATCTTGTGAAGTTTGAATACGCTGTCAATCATTCGATCTTTTCTCAGTCATGCATGCATTTCACTCTCGTCCCAACAATATTGCTTTCTCCCACCTCGCCCCAAAGATACCGGAGAACGACATTTTCGGCCCATACAACGCCTCAAATGGAGCCATGCCTATACTTGCTTGATAATCTGTTGTCAGTAGAGAATTCCACCAGCCAGTGGGTACTACTTATCCCAACTTCCTTTGAAATCTAGGACACAGAGTCTTAATAGATCTTCAAGGGTTCAATAGTCCTCTCGATCATTCTGTCTGCTTCGAGGATGGTACGTCGAATCAATCAGAAATCTGCGCTCATAGCTTTCGCAGCAAGCTAACCCAAAATTTGAAGTCAATCTCGTCACGATCCGAAACTACGGATACCGGCATGCCCATGCAATCGCATAATCTCATTCACGCATATACGAAAGCAAGACGCTCAAGGAATAAGTCTCACAGACGGTAGTTAAATGGGCGACTTGGTTAATCTATCAACAATAACCCAAATCAGATCTACGCCTTTGAGAAACTTTGGGAAGACCAGAATAAAAATCCATAAGAATGTGTTCCCATTTCCATTCCTAATCTCAAGTGGTCAGAATGGACCTTTTGCACTTGATGTCCGCCTTTACACGCCGACAAAGTTAAACATCTCGAGATAAACTCCGCAATCTCTCTCTCTTCATATTGTTCCACCAAAATGTACGTCAATATCATGATACATTTTGGTACTTCCGTGATGGATCGCAAACGGGTGTCAGCAGCCTCCATCATGATTTTATGCTTCAGTGTCGTAATCGTTAGAACGCAAAGTCTAGAATCGACTCAAGTATTCCTTCCTCATCAATTCTCGCTTCCTAATAGCCTTCTTCAGACTTTCTTCTTCATATATGATCGCCCCCTGTGTCCGTAAATGAAAGCAGCCTTTTAACTTTATCGATTAAAGCTCTGCTCTACTCAGATATTCGCCATCATCACGCTGGACCCCTGAGTCTTTAATTCTATCTTCATCCTTTGTAAGTCGATAAAATGGGCCTCATACGACAATATCAGACTCAGATTGTCAGATATGATCTTCTACTCAACGCGCCACCACCACGCTCGCTTCCAGATGATATCAATAAAGCGATCATAATCTTTAATGCCCAAATGCAACGTCACCGCCAGATATGTCGAGTTCTTTTTTTGGTGAAGAAATATTCGAGGCTTTTATGGTCCGTGATAAATCTCCACTTTCTCTCCATACAAGTAAGGTTCCATATCTTCAACGCTAATACGATCGCCCGCTAATTCTAGATCACGAGTAGGATAATTCCTCTCATATTCTTTCGAGTCACGCGAGGCATAGGCTATGACTTTCCCATGTCAGCATGAGAACACATCCTAACCCCTTTCCGTAAGATCACAGATAACAAATCCATCCGAACCAGATGGTATCACGTAACAAAATAAACGAGTCTCCTCTCGAGCTCTTTGAAGCTCTTCTCGCATTCCTCGCCCCATAAGAATTTTGCATCCTTCCGAGTCACCGAGTTAATCTGAGTAAATGATTCGAGAAAATCCTTCCACAAATCTCCGATAATAACCAAATAAGTTCTCGTAAAGTCACAGATTTCTGGCCACCGACTTTGCTGTTGTTCCCAACTTCAGATTGCTTCAATCTTCACGTCAACAGATACTCCTTTGTTTTGACACCACGCGCCCAAGGAATGCTACTTCCTCGCCGTAACTCGTGATTTCTTCACCATATAAAGCTCAGGTTCACGGGTCTTCAGAAGACCAAATTTCAAATGGTGCTCATGATCTTCACTATTTTGAATAGATGAGATGTCATCAATAAAGACAACAACGAATCGATCCAAATATTCCTTAAATACACTGCTCATCATATCCACGAAAGCAAAGCAGAGAGCATTAGTCAATCCAAAAGACACGACCAAGAATTCATAATGCCCAGATCGAGTCCCGAATGCCGCCTTTGAATATCCTCGCTTTTAATCTTCAAATTGATGATATCCGTAATCTAAGATCGATCTTTGAAAGAATCATAGGCCTCAGAATCGGGTCGAACAGTCATCAATGCGAGGTAATGGATACCTATTCTCGATGGTGACATGGTTCAATTCTCGATAAATAATAATAAAGTCGATACTCCCGCCTTTCTTCTTTACGAATAAAACAGAGCACCCCAAGGAGACGATTAGATTTAATGAAACCGATGTCTAATAACTCCTCAGAAGTTGACTTTAACTCCCAAGTTCAATAGAGCCATTCGATATGGGTTTTAGAAATGGGCTTTGTATCTTGCTCAAGGTCAATAAAGAATTCAACATCACGCTCGGGGTAATCGAAGCTCTTCAGAAATACATCGTGAATTCTTTAACCACGTAAATATTATTCAAATCGATCATTTTTATTCAAATCCATAATATGGGCTAAGAAAGCTTTCGATCCGCTTTTCAATAAACGAATAAATTTTTGTGGGCTTGATACGATGAAAATGATCGATTTTAGTGGTTTAGTGGTTTGAATTGCATGACACAGTGTCAAGTTAGAATATGAAAACTAACAACCTTACGAAAAAACAATCAATTTTGGTACGATGAGTGGTTAACCAATCAATTCCTAAAATCACATCAAAAGCAAGTATCTTTAAAGAGATAAGATCAATGTAATGTGATAAAGGCTAACTCGATCATGCAAGATTTATAAACCGTAGATGTAACGGTTGGTTTCACCCAACTGAGTTTCAACAGATAAATCAAAATCTAATTTCTCCTGAGTCAAGTTTAAACGCTGAAAGCACAAGTTAGAGAGATAAAAGAATGGGTAGAACCCCAGATTCAAGAAGGTATAAACTTCGCAAGAATTCAAGATTAGCTTACCCGTGATCACCTCGCTTGGTTCCTCACGCTTTGTCCAACCACGACAAACGCCTTCCAGAACCGCCGATTTCGACTTATCCGGATGTTTCTCGAATCACCACTCCTCATTAAACTTGTTTCGCGATAAGACAATCTCGAGCGATGTGGCCTTCCTTTCCACAAATGTAATATACCTTGGATTGTTGTGATGCCAATGATATGTCCCTCCTTCCCGCATTTGTAATATCTAACCGCTATTGCTTCTCTCCCCCAAAGATTTGTTGTTGGTGCCGCCGGTGCCGCTGATATCTTCCCGCCATCATTGAATCTTCTTTCGAAATTTCCACTGAGTCACCTCTCCTATTATCATGTCCACGATTACCACCGAGTGGTTACCGCTTTGTCCGTATTCTTTCCTCCTCACCGGTTATCATCGCTCGATGACTACCCCGATCAGGGTCCCCTCATTGAAAGTATACTCACTATCTCGCTCTAATAATCGAGCCTCGCTGACAACATCCAATACACGAGAAAATTTACGAGAGATAAGGTATCGACGAATCTCCGGTTTTAGACCTCTCGTAAACATACGCTGCCATTCGCTCCTCATTCTCCACCAAATGAGGTGCAAACCTCGATAACTCGCGCGAACTTTGCCTCGCATCGAGACACCGCTATGTTGTTCGCTCGAGTCTAATAAACTCTACCTCCTTCATACGACGAATACTTTCTCGGAAAGTACTTGTCATCAATGCTTCAAATCTTTCCCAAGACATGTTAAGCAGATCTGGTCAGTACGCTTACGATTCCCACCAAAGAATCGCTTCACCACGAAAACATAAAGGTGGCGAATGGAACCTTCGTTCTCCCGCACCCCAAGACATCGAATATCTTGCAATTTGCTTGACCCACGCTTCGCTTTCGACGGATCCGCCTCATGGAAATCTGTGGTCCCAACTCCTTAAACCGCTTCACGCGATGCACTGCATCGCCATCATTTCCACCCGATTTTGTACACGAAGTCTCCTCGTTCGATTTTGCATGAACCGCAAAAAGCTTCTAAACATCCCGCTGCTCATCATTTGCTCAAAGCAAGCGCTGTTTCACAGAGAACATTGCCACCACAGACGCTCTCTCGCTGGGAGAGACTTGCTGCTCCACTACCCTCATAAACTCCATCATAACGCTCTCAAGCAAATGCATTCTTAACATCGCCATAAAACAAGGGTTAATTAAACAAATTAACATATCACATAATATCCTATATTACGACCGACCAACAAATAAGCTAGTAGACACACTAAATAAGGATTTACTCTGCCTCCCCTCCTAGTTCTATTCCCCGATCTCCGCCAGAGATCATATCCCTAAGCTCGATATTAACCGCGACGCCCCCAAAATAGTATACAACACCCATTCTCGAGTCGCCAAAATACATGGTATAGTAAAGCAAACTACAACTTTGATAATACATATGTCGTAGTAATACGACAATACAACCGTGAGTTTGAATACAAATATCATTTTTCTGTATAATATACACACCCAAATAAGTCCTCATTAATTATTCATACACTATTTTACGTAAGTAATGAGATAAATAAAACATCTTCCTGTAACCATCACCCATACCCCGACTCGATCCTCGCTATGTTCTCACCTCCCGAGGTAAGAAAAATGGAACAAAAAGGAAAAGGGTGAGCTCAACTAGCCCAAAGAAAGAATATTACGACTAAGATAATATACAACAAATTATCGTTAGTCTTCAACAGGAAAAATCTAATAAATACAATAGACAACAAGTTTTAGATCAACAAATGCAATGGAATAAAGAATCCATTGTAAGAGTCACGTAGAAAAGATTCTACCGCCTTCTAAGGTTTAAAAGTCCATCATCAATAGTTTATCCCCAATAACAATCAATATACATCTTTAATCATCTTTGCACTACAGCCAAAGATATTCATTCAGATCACCAAATAATCATGTTCATCTCAACACTGCTCATCTTCAGACTACAAAAGCCAAAGATATTCATCGCTAATCGCTCATCTTTGCACTACAAAGCCAAAGATATTCATTTATATCACCATTTAGACCGAGGATGATGAAAAATATTTTTAAAGAAACGAATCCAAAGGAAACAAAATGACAAGGATTAAGGATTAAGGATTCGCATTTTTTTACCCCATGTCCAAAAATACTTCAAAATAATCATATTGGTGTAAAATTCAAGAATGATCAAAACATGGATACAATCAAAGCTAGTATCCGTATTAGATATTTTGGACAAAAAGAAAATTTTTATTTTTCTATGAATAAGGCCAGATTCGTGAATAAAGGTCGATACGCGAATAAAGGTCGATACGTGAATAAGAACTCCCGACACAACAAGTTCCAAATTTGATAAAAAGTTCACCAATACTTCTAGAGATAATGATATCAAGAAAAAAATATCATTTAAGAAGAAAAATAATACCCCTTACCTCAAAATAATCGTATTTCCGACCGAATTTCAGATAAGGTCGATGTAAACCCGCACCAGATAAAGAACACTCAAAGTATACTCACAAGAATACGCCGATAATTTAGAGAGAGAAAGAGAGAAAACTTAGTTTCGTGTGATTTTCAATTCTAACTTAGCCTCTATTTATAGAAAATGTTAAACGCCAAAGCTTATACTAAATTAATAAATTATTATTATTAAAAATCAATTTCTACGCATGCTAGCCATCAAAGACCAAAGATGCCACTTTGAAAATAATTTTCCAAAGAAATTTCACATGTTGTCAAACAAGAGTGGGTCCCACCCATTATTTAATAAAAATTATTTTATCTTCCTAAACTTCAATAATTCAGAGAAAATAGCTCTGCTTATCGTAAAAATTCAAACTCATGATTTTCCATGGGAAATTCCATTCTCACAACTTTGCGTAAGAAAAATTTTTCCAAATTCCAAATGTAAATTGACCAAATCCATAAACTGATTTATTTTACGCCTATAATCAATTTTCTACAAGAATCAGGTCCACCGACACACAAAAAACATATGTTAAACATTTAATGCCACAAAATACTCTACCTCCTCATATACTCATATATCCCACAATCATTATAAAAAATATCACCGCTAATATATTATTAAAATAATATATTTAAATGTATTATTTTATCGTAAAAGATAAAATATTAATTTTCAACAATTGTCACATTAAAAATTTTCTCCATCTATATCCACATAAAATAAATATTTTCTTTATCATAATAATCAATAATTAATTATTCAAAATAATATTACGTAATCACAAGATCGACAACCGTGCCGCTCCTGTGAGCAGGGGGGCTTCCAATAAGGATTTCTCCTTACCTACAAGCAATTGTGTGACCAAACCTCTCCTGTATGTAACTTTCTAGACATCGCCAATAATGTTATCTCGATAATATTATTCAAATAATATGAATTATTGATTCGATAATGGAAAATATCGTAAATGACAATTATCAAACAATAATAATATAAATATCAACGCAAAGAATTATCAATCAATAAGATAAAATAATGAACAAGAATTATCGTAATAATTATCGAGTAAAGGCCTTCACGTAAGGATCAATAATTCAACAATATCAGGTAATACCGCACGCATCGCAAAGAAACCACGCCAGACATCAGATTTTAACCACCGTGTAACCCAACAAAGGTTAATCTGTAAATAATTTACGCCGTTATTTATAAAACTCAATCTTTGTCGCTTTCCTTCATCCAACCGCTTTTCCGCATGGGGCCCACTAATGATCAAGGCAAGGCCACAGCATTTTAGATTCCTTGACAAAAAGAATATTCCACTTACCAAACGAATATTCCCCGACAATAATGAATATTTTATAACCACTTGCTTATTTTGTAAACTTTGCACATTTCACCCATAACCAAAGAATTATATCAAATTAACCCTTATTAATTTAGAATAATGAATAAAGAAAAATTCAATTTTATTTATAATAAGTTGTCTTGGCTTAGTGGGGCAAACATAAGCGCTTTAATATTTGAGTTAATCACGTCCGCTAATGTGTCAATGGACGGTTGTAGTCCTCAATCGATCTCACTCATTCATTAATTACATGAATGGTATAGATGTTATATGCCACTTTTTAATCCATAAAGAAATAGATCAAGCATGGATCATTCCTCATATATATATATATATATATATATATATATATATATATATATATATATATATATATAAGCAGGAAGGTATCGGGGGTAGATGGTTTAATTTAATGTCTTCTCTCAATCTCACATATGAGAAAATTTATCAGAATTGTAAGACCCCAAATTTTTATTAATGAAATTAAAATTTCTTCTATTTATTATTTTGAAATAAGAAGGGTTGATTTGATTAATGTGGATAGTTATGGGTAAAATACGCAAATATTTCAATAAAGTTAAAGGTTATAAAATATTCATTATCGTTTGGGAATATTCGTTTGGTCGTGGAATATTCGTATCGCTTGGGGAATATTCGCATTTACTCGCAGCAGCCTTTCAGTGGGCCCCATAACTGGAAAAGCTTATTGGACGAAGAAAACGACAAATATAAGTTGTTTATAAATAACGTCAGAATAGTTGTTACCAAGTATCACCGTTGAATACCCTAAGTGGTTAAAACGCACTAATACGCTGGGCGTCGAACAAGAAGATACTCAGATTGCACCAATTATTGATTCTTACGTAGCAAGGCACTACTCAATAATGGTTACAGAATTATCGCTCAAAGATTTTATTTTATCGATTTAATAATTGTCATATTGATATTTTATATTGTCATTATTTCAATAATTGTCATTACACAAGATTTTTCATTATCGGCAATAATTTATATTATCCTAATAATATTATTAGATAACATTATTGGCAATGTCTAGAAAGTTCTGCTCAGGAGAGGTTTGGTCACCTAATCAAGCGCACCAAGAAGTGAGAAATTTTATCGAAAGCCCTCTTTTCCTGAACCGCCTCGTCATTAATATCAGATTCTCAGAATATTATTTATGAATAATTAATTATTGATTCATATGATGAGGAAAATATTGATTTTATATGGATATAGATGGAGAAAATTTTTAATGTGATAATTGTTGAAAATTAATATTTTATCTTTTTCCGATAAAATAATTCATTTAAATATATTATTTTAATAATATATTAACGATGATATTTTTACGATGAATGTGGGATATATGAGTATATGTGGAGGAGGAGTATTTTTGTTACAATAAATGTTTAAAACATGTTAAATATGTCTTGGGACCCTATTTATCGACCGAAATTTGATTATAAATTTATAAAATCGTCTGCTCAGATTTTTGGCCAATTTCTCGCTTGGAATTTGGAAAACTTTCTTCTATAAAATTGTAGAGAATTGAATTTCCTATAAAAATTCGTGAGTTTCAATTTTTCTCGATAAAAGAGCTATTTATTATGAATTATCAAGTTCCAAAGTTCAAATAATTGATTTTTGAAGTTTAAAATATTTTAATTACAAAAACGCTTTTTTACATTGTTGGGACTCATTTAACATGTGATATAAATGTGTTGAGAGCTGAAATTCAGATTTCAAATGGTGCGATATAATATTTGTATAAATAATATTATTATATTAAATTTTCTATTTTCGTGTTCTAAAGCATTTTCCTATAAATAGATGCTTAGGTTAAATTGAAAATCACACCGTAAATCAAGTTTTCTCTCTATATTATCGAGCGTATTCTTATGAGTATTTTGAGTATACTTTGAGTATTGCTATACTATGCAAGTTCAAGTCATAGCCTATATCCTGTTTCAACTAAGACTGCCTTTCGAGGTAAGTGGATGTTATTTTCTTCTCAAATGATATTATTTCTTCAATATCATTATGCCAAAATATCGATTGAACTTTTTATTAAATTTGAAACTTTTTCATGTTTGGGTTACTATTCATGAGCTTATTTATTCATGAGTTACTATTCACGAAGATTTCACGATGATGTTTTTTTGAAATTTCTATCTTTTGGTGTCTGAATTACTTATTCACGATACTCACGACTTATTCACTAATCACTTACACTATTCACCTAAAAATGAAATTTCTTCTTTTGTCCAAAATATCTATTCGGATACTAGCTTTTGATCAGATCCATGTTTTGATCATTCTTGAATTTTACCCCACTCTATTACTTATGAAGTATTTTGAACTTGATTGTTTAAAATACTTAATCCTTAATATTTGTTATTTTGTTTCACCGATTCGCTTCTTTAAAATATTTTTCATCATCCTTATCCTAAATGATGATATTATCAAATCTTCGGGCTCAGAGTGCAAAGATGAATGATTTTCAATATCTTCGGCCCGAAAGCAAAGATGAATGATTTTGATGAATATCTTCGCTTCAGAAGTAAAAAGATGAATGATTTCTTGATGAATATCTTTGGCCAGAAGGCAAAGATGAACAAAAGTTGAGATGAACACGACCGATCGATTAATATCTTTGGCCCAGAAAATAGCAAAGATGAACAGTGTTTAGATAAACATGACTAACTCGATGAATATCTTTCGCTCAGAAGAAGAAAAAAGATGAATATTTGATTCCAAATATATATCGATTGATGTTACAGGATAAAATATCGACGATGAACTTTTAAATTCATACATGTAAGATAGTAGTTTGCATTCTCTACTTAACTCTTCTAATGAATTATTATTTCCGCTAATAATATTGATTTAAAACTTGTCATTTATTGTATTCTATTAGATTTTTCCCTCGTCAAGACTAACAATAATTTTTTCAGTATATTATCTTAGTCATAATATTCTTTATCGGGCTAGTTGAGCTCACCCTTTTCCTTTTTGTTCCATTTTTCTTATCGTGAGGCGAGAATGTAATGAGTATTACTTCTGGGTATGGAATGAAGGTTCTAGAGAGAGTTGTTTAGTAGTCCTCACCATTTTTGTAAAATAATGTATCAATAATTATGATGGGGATTTATTTGCGTGCAGGATATTGTCTAGATGGCAATATATGTATTTAAACTCACAATTTATATGTAATAATAAAGTTGTAGTTATTTCGCATACATGTATTTGGCGCACTTCGTAATGGGTCGATGGAATGGACCTATTTTGGGGGCGCCACAATGGTATCGTAGCTAGGATATGATCTCCATGAGATCGGGAATGTAATCTGGAGGGAGAGATTTAAAATCATTCGCTAAAGGTGTCCTACCTAAGCTTATTTGTTAGTTAGTTAAGATATAGGATATTATGTGATATATTGATTTACTTAATTAACCCTTGTTTTATGACAAGATTTGAGAATGTCGAATTGAGAATATTAACAAAGGAGTAAATTAGACCGTGGAGATGCAATGTACTTTTACCAACGAGGAGAACGCAAACAGTCAAGGTAAATGTACCTCCCGTGAACAACACCAATCGAAAGCAGATGATGAACGAGGGATGTTTAGAAGTTTTTGCAGCTTCATGCAAAATCGACGAGGAGACTCGTGTTCAAAATACAGGAGGAAATGATAAAGAATTACCGGTGGTCACAACCAAGCAGCTTCAAAGAGTCAGGACCACCGCAATTCGGGGAAAGCCGGATCCAATTATGGCGGAGACGACGGTCAAACAAATTACCAAGATATTCGATGTCTTAGATGCACGAGGAATGTAAAGTTCCATTCGCTACTTTTATGTTCCGTAACGAGTGCAGATTATCGGTGGAATCAGGAACGACTCATCCAAATTGCACTCAAAGACGTCACGGAGACGTTTCAGAATAAATTAATGACAAATACTTTCCCGAAAGTATTCGCCATACGAAAGAGGTAGAGTTTATTAGACTAGAACAAAACAACACGATTTGTCCCAATACGAGGCGAAGTTCGCAGAGTTATCCAGTGCTCAGACCTCATTTGGTAGAGAATGAGGAACGAATGACGCGATGTTTCGAGAGGTTTGAAACCCAATATACGCCAAGATCTCATTTCTCATAAATTTTCTCTATTCAGATGTTGTCAACATGGCTCATTGTTAGAGTGAGATAACGAGTACGCTCAACCGAGGGACCATAACCAGGATCATACCAAGATATCACCATCGTAATAACGATAACCAAATGAGAAAGAAGAATACTTGACAAAGGCTGTAACCACTCCGTGGTAATCGTGGCCATGAAAATAAAAGAAGCGAAGCCTCAAGGAGATTTTAAAAGAGGGAGATTCAACAACGACCATGTAAGACGTCGCCACCAAAGAAAATCGGTTCCAAGGGGAGGAGAAAGACCACCGGTCAGATAAGTACAAATGCGAAAGAGGGACATATCACCCAAACTTCCCACAACAGCTTTAAGGTATGCTATAATTGTGGAAAAGAAGGACATATCGCCGAGATCAGACGCAGATCGAAACCCACCAAATGAATGGTGACTCAAAAGGATGTCCTGTAAAAGTCAAAGTCAATCTGCCTCGGAAGCGCTTGTCGTCGACTTCCATTAAAATGCGAGAACCCGAACGGTTAAGACGGGTTAGTTAATTATAAATTCTGCGTAAGTTTATACCTTATTAGATACCGATTCTACCCATTCTTTTATCTCTCTCATTAAGGCCAACGCTTTGAACTTGACTACGAGAAATTAGAATTTGACCTATTTATGGAGACTCTGCTAGAGAAACTTTCATTACATCCGCTGTTTAGAAATCTTGCTTGATTCAGTCAAAGCACTATCACATTACCTCGTTAACCTTATTTATATAGAGATATTTGCTTTTGATGTGATTTTAAGGTTAACTACTCATCATGCCAAATTGATTACTTTCGTAAGGTTGTTAGTTTTCATATTCCTAAGAACTCGTTATTCAATTCAAGCAATCAAACCATCAGAGTCAAACATTTTCATATCAAGCCATGAAGTCATTCGCTTATTACGGATGTCAAGTTTTCTTAGTCCATGTTATGGATTTGAATAAAGACACGCCGATTTGAATAATATTCTCGTTGTTATTGATTTTTCCCGACGATTTCCTAAAGAATTTCGCTTACTCCCAAAGCTTCGATATTAAATTTTGTATCGACTTTGAACCCTAGACAAAACTCATTTCTAAAATCTCATATCGAATGGCTCCTATTGAACTTCGTGAGTTAAAAAATTCAACTATAGAATTTGGTACCGAGCCTTTATCCGGTGACTTCTTTGTGGAATGCACCGCCGCATTCTCCGTAGGGGGACACCATATTCGCAAGGATAAGAACCGACAGTGTCATTTTAACGTGCTATCCAAGGTTGGGATATGAGTCACAATTGAGAACAACCTAAGCTTCAGAATCGAAATACGTAGCTTTCTAGGCTTAGTTGGTTATTATCGAGATTCATCAAGGATATTCTCGAATCGCTATTCCATTAACGCAAATGACTCAGTAGAGATACAAAATTCGAATGGAGCAAGGAATGGGGAAGAGCTTCAAGAACTCAAGAGAGACTCATTTCAAAGACATGTTCACCCATGCCATCCTCGGAAAAAGTTTAACGTGGTAATGACGTGTTGAGTAGAAAGATCGATACAAGTACGAAAATACGATATTATCAAAGACTCATTTCAGATAATTTACAAATAATAGGATGGAGATGAAAACTCTAGTACCCACGTGATGATATACGAGTATAATCGACTTTAATCGATAAAGTTAAAGTCGCTCAAGCTACACACCGGAGTCGATGAATTTGAAGAAGGAGGTGCAAGAAGTTGTTATTTCAAATGCGAGAATCCATGAGCGAGGAAAGCTCAAACCTTCGATTTATTAATCCATTTGAAATTCTCGATCGAATAGGAATTGTGGCATATAGACTCGCTTTTATCGCCAAGTATGACGCGGTTCATAACGCTTTTCACGATCGATGTTACGTAAATATGTGGACTAATTCTCAACCACGCTATCGAAAGTTAGAACCGACGACGAGATAAATTAAGATTTAACGTATTTGAGAGGTACCACAAGATCTTGATAGAAAGAACATGTCCTATGTACCGAGGTTATACCACAAGTTAAAGTTTTGTGGAGAAACCATGCTATCGAGAAATGACCGGGAGTTGGAAACTAAATGAAAGTGAGGTATTCTCATCTTTTCGAAATACCAGTGTATCGCACGCCAATTTCGAGGACGAAATTTTATAAGGAGGGAGGTCAGAAGACCCCAAATTTTTATTAATGAAATTAAAATTTCTTTTATTTATTATTTTGAAATAATAAGGGTTGATTTGATTAATGTGGATAGTTATGGGTAAAATACGCAAATATTTCGGTAAAGCAAGTGGTTATAAAATATTCATTATCGCTTGGGAATATTCGCTTTAGTCGTGGAATATTCAGATCGCTTTGGGAATATTCGCATTTACGGCACGCAGCCTTTTGTGGGCCCCATAACTAAAAAGCGATTGATGAAGAAAACGACAAATATAAGTTATTTATAAATAACTATAGTAGTTGTTACCAAATATCGCTTGAATACCCGGCTGGTTAAAACGCACTAATACACGCTATTGTCAATAAGAAGACACCAGATTGCACCAATTATTGATTCTTACGTAAGAAGGCACTACTCAATAATGGTTACAAATTATACTATTCAAAGATTTTATTTTATTGATTTAATAATTGTCATGCGTTGATATTTTATATTGTCATTGTTTCAATAATTGTCATTACACAAGATTTTTTATTATCGAACCAATAATTCATATTATCCTAATAATATTATTAGATAACATTATTGGCAATGTCAAGAAAGTTCTGCCTAAGGAGAGGTTTGGTCACCTAATTGCAAGCACTAAGAAGGAAAAAATTCTTATCGGAAAGCCCCTCTTCCTCGAACCGCCTGTCATTAATATCAGATTCTCAGAATATTATTTATGAATAATTAATTATTGATTCATATGATGAGAAAAATATTGATTTTATGTGGATATAGATGGAGAAAATTTTTAATGTGACAATTGTTGAAAATTAATATTTTATCTTTTTCTGATAAAATAATTCATTTAAATATATTATTTTAATAATATATTAATGGTGATATTTTTACGATGAATGTGGGATATATGAGTATATGTGGATGAGGAGTATTTTTGTTACAATAAATGTTTAAAACATGTTAAACATGTCGGTGGACCCCATTTATTGACTGAAATTTGATTATAGCCTATAAAATCGTCCGTTTCTGGATTTCGGTCAATTTCTATTTGAAATTTGGAAAAACTTTCTTCTATAAAGTTGTAGAGAATTGAATTTCCTATAAAAAGTCATGAGTTTCGAATTTTTCTGATAAAATAGCTATTTATTATGAATTATTGAAGTTCCGAAGTTCCGAAATAATTGATTTTTGGAAGTTTAAAATATTTTTAATTACAAAAACGTTTTTTACATTGTTGGGACTCATTTAACATGTGATATAAATGTGTTGAGAGCTGAAATTCAGATTTCAAATGGTGCGTATAATATTTGTATAAATAATATTATTATATTAAATTTTCTACTTTGGTGTTCTAAGCATTTTCCTATAAATAGGATGCTTAGGTTAGAATTGAAAATCACATCAAAAACTGAAGTTTTCTCTCTATATTATCGAGCGTATTCTTGTGAGTATTTTGAGTATACTTTGAGTATTGCTATACTTGCAAGTTTCAAGTCATAGCCTATATCCTGTTTCAACTGTAAGTACTGCCTTTTCGAGGTAAGGGATGTTATTTTCTTCAAATGATATTATTTCTTCAATATCATTATGCCGAAATATTGGTTGAACTTTTTATTAAATTTGGAACTTTTTCATGTCAAGTTACTATTCATGAGTTACTTATTCATGAGTTATTATTCATGAAGCTATTATTCACGAAGTACTATTCACGGTCGTGATGATGTTTTTTTGTGAAATTTCTATCTTTTGGTGTCTGAGTTACTATTCATTCACGATACTACAATTCACTATTTACCATTTCAAAAAATGAAATTTCTTCTTTTGTCCAAAATATCTATTCGGATATTAGCTTTGATTGTATCCATGTTTTGATCATTCTTGAATTTTACCCCACTCGATTACTTATGAAGTATTTTTGAACTTGGATTGTTTAAAATACTTAATCCTTAATATTTGTTATTTTATTTCACCGATTCGCTTCCTTTAAAATATTTTTCATTATCCTTAGTCTTAAATGATGATATTATCAATATCTTCGCCTTCAGTGTAAAAAAAGATGAATGATTTCTTGATGAATATCTTCGCTTGTAGCAAAGTAAAGATGAATGATTTTCGATGAATATCTTTGGCCCGTAGTAAAAGATGAAACAAAAGTGTTGAGATGAATACGACCGATCGATTAATATCTTTGGCCCAGTAGTGCAAAGATGAACAGTGTTTAGATAAATACGACTAATCGATGAATATCTTTGGCCCAGAAGTGCAAAGATGAATATTTGATTCCAAATATATATCGATTGATGTTACAGGATAAAATATCGACGATGAACTTTTAAATTCATACATAGAAGATAGTAGTTTGCATTCTCTACTTAACTCTTCTAATGAATTATTATTTCACGCGAATATTGATTTAAAACTTGTGTCTATTATATTCTATTAGATTTTTCCCTCGTTGAAGACTAACGATAATTTGTTGTATATTATCTTAGTCATAATATTCTTTATCGGGCTAGTTGAGCTCACCTTTTTCCTTTTTGTTCCATTTTTCTTCTCGTGAGGCGAGAATGTAATGAAAGTACTAGTCCTGGGTATGGAATGAAGGTTCTAGAGAGTTGTTTAAGAGTCCTCACCATTTTTGTAAAATAATGTATCAATAATTATGATGGGGATTTATTTGTGTGTGGATATTGTCTAGATGGCAATATCTCAGATTTAAACTCACAATTTATATGTTGTAATAATAAAGTTGTAGTTATTTCGCATCTATGTATTTGGCGACTCGTAATGGGTTGGATGGAATGGACCTATTTTGGGGCGCCACAATACTCCCTCCATTTTTAATATAGGTCGCTTTAGGATCAGGCATAAAGTATTAAGGTAATGATTGTATAAAGATTAACTATAATATCAATTGTCTATATTGTCCTTGTATTAGAAGAAGAGATTGTTATTTATTGGACATAAAATAGTGAGAGAACCAAAGTTACATTTAATACTTAGGATAATATTGAAAACTAAACAATTAATGCTTACTTAAAATTCTCAAACGACTTATATTAAGAAACAAAAATATTTCTCTAAAATGACTTATATTAAGGAACGGAAGAAGTACCATAGACTCATAGTCAAAAGTTTGCTCATCTTTACCTCACACCACCTTGAAAGAAAAATCAAAATTTCTCAACCCCAAGTTATATAATTAATACTCCTTCCATCCCTAATTATTTAACGTTTTAGAGGTGGACACAAGAATTAAGATAATGATTGAAAAGCATTAAATATAGTACTCAATTGTCTATAATATCCTTAAATCTTTTGTTGGGATAAGGATAATTTTGTTGGGATAAGAAGAGTTTTGTTGGGATAAGGAGAGAAAAAGAGTTTAAAGTATCAAAAAATTAGGAAGAGTAATGAGGGGTAATTTTGGAAAAATTGTCATTAATTCTCCTAGATTTGAACAAACGTCAAATAATTAGAGACAAATAAAAAATTCTAAAATGTCAAATAATTAAGGACAAAGGGAGTATAACTTCTTTATTGATTCAACTTTTGACACATCTTCAGTTCTCATTAGCACAACTATTTTTTTACATTTTTTGATGATGGAAAGAATTATTATTGAGTTCTTCTATGCAGACAGAAGAGTTCTTTTATGCAGACAGGAATATGAGACAGAATTATTGGACAGAATGTGTATTTGACTTCACTTATTTATATTTTTACCCCTATTAAGGGTCAAAATATAAATAGATAAAAATTAAATACAATCTTGTCTAATATTTCTGTCCTATATTCTTGTCTATGTAGGCTTTTTGAAGACAGAAATATGGATAGAGTTATTGGACAGGAGGTATATTTGACTTCACTTATTTATATTTTTATTTTATTAAAAGTCAAAATATAAATAAATAAAAATTAAATACACTCTTGTTTAATATTTTTGTCTTATATTTTTTTCTGCGTAGGCTTTTTGATTATTATTAGCACAACCCTTTGACTCACTACTTTCACCGATCGATAGGCACTAGCGCTAGAACTAATGAGTAAAAGAATATTGTCTACATTTTGAAATTTATTGAGATTTGTTACTTGTCAACTCATACATTACAACTATCAATTGTTGCTCCCTAGTCCCTACCTCCTTATGATTAATTAAAGTTCTATAGGGCTATATTTTGTTAATCTTTTTATGGTATTAAGATTTGCATATGGATATTTTAAAATTAATTTTCTTACTTTTAAAAAAAAATTGGTGTTATTCTTTTCCTCTGATAGATGTTTATTTGGGAGCAATTTCTTTCTGATATATATCTTGGTTTCTATTAATATTTATTAAAAACAACAAGCATTTTTTTTTACCAAACGTAGGAAAAAAGTTATAAGTACTTAAAGAAAAACATTCGCAAACAAACATATCATACTTTTCTTCATTATTATCCATAATTTTTCTTTATTAATTTAAGTAAATTATTACTATAATAATCTGCAGTAAATAGAGATCGAGCATGATAAAAACAAGCTACGATTTTTTCTGTAATCTTTTTAGGGTTAATACTCAATTAATATGCAATTGATCCGCACCCTTAGGTTGACATTCTACAGTAATTGGTGTGTTGTTATATATATATATATATATATATAGATATAGCAACACACCAACTACTTATTTTAATTCCATCTACTATTACTTCTAGCAGTTGGCGAAATATATATATATATATATATATATATATATATATATATATCGAGATTCGAGTAGTGGATCTCTTTACTTTCTTAAAATGAAGGACTTTTTTTGCTTTTTTTTTTTAAAATAATTAAAAAAAAAAGTTTAATATTTTATGAATTGAATTTTTTTCATATCTGATGTTTTTGGGTGTGATTTGGAGTACGTATATAAAAATATGTATGCATATTGGGCAGATCGCATTCACCACTTTTTTGGTATATGTATTCAAAACACGCCCAAAACATTGTATTATGAAAAATTTCAGTTCCATAAATATTAAACTTTTTTTTAGTTGTTTTAAAAAAAAAAAGCCAAAAAAAAAAAATCCTCATTTTAAGAAAGTAAGGGATCCCTTACTTGATCATTTCTATATATATATATATATATATATATGCGTTTAAATTAAAAACAGCACGTGTTTGGATTAGTCAAAATTTAAAAACAGCACGTGTTTGGATTAGTCAAAAGAGAAGTTTCAAACGATGATGTTTATAATTAATATAGACAATGAAAGGAATCGAATAACATGATCGATCATAAAGATTCTTTAAGAAACTAATTGTATTCAAATAAAGTTTAATTTTTGCATGGGTACTCGCTCTTTGGGGAAATATTTAATGAGCAATGCTACAGACATAAATTATTTTATAAATATTTTACAAACTGTTGATGTGGCATACTCCACCTCAACATATTGATTAACAAATTATTTCAATGTAGTCTTTGGCCCCACACAATATGCTGAGGTAATGTATATCACATCAGTAATTTATAAATATTTGTAAAATAATTTATATCTCTAACATTATTCATATTGAGCTTCATATTTAATTAATACATATATGCAAGGTTGACCACATTCTTAATTCTTAATTATTAACATGTGTCTGTCTATTAGTACATCGATCACATTAATTTATTTAATTATTTGGTAAAATAAAATTAGAAGTGGTGTCTATTGTGAAGAATATATTGTTCAGTATTAATGCTTCTAGAGCCCATTTGGGGGAGTTTTTAAGTGAACTAAAAGTATTACTCCCTTCGTTTCGGGATAAAAATTTTGGTAGATTTTTCACGCATATTAAGAAGAAAAATAAAATGACAAAATTGCTCATAATAATATGTTATTAATTATGAAGAGAGAATTAGAATAAGAAAAGTATGAGATATTTAATGTTACGGGTATAATAGAAAAAAAATATATAAAAGTTTAGTTATTAAAGAAAAATAAATATTTAACATGAGACTATCCAAAATAATAATAAAGACTTTTATCATTGAACGGAAGGAGTATTAGACTTAATATAAAAGTTCTTTGGTATGTTGTAACTCTCTGTAAGCACTTTTGAACAGATTTGAGCTCAATATCACTTTTAATTAAAACATAAAATTTGTGCTTTTGATTCCAATAATTTTGTCAAAAGCACAAATTAATATAAAATTATCATTAAATTGTTAACAAAATAAAATCTCATTCCACGCATTAACTTTAAATTAGTCAGTAATATCTTCAAAACCACTCTTATAATTATGTACTAACTAAATACTATTTTATTTTTCTTATAAAAATACTTTTATTTTAATGAGCACTTAGTTCTTAATCTTTTAATAATTTTAATTTTATTTTAGCTGCCTATAATACGCTGTGTGCAGACCTTTTGCTTAATTTGGGGAAAAACAATAGCATGACACGTGGTGTCTCTAATCTATAATCTATTATATATATACTAAATTGCAATACATAACACCATTGCATGACATGTGTCTTTCTCACATTTGTAACACATGTCCTATATAATTAATGTGCACCCCACACTAATTTAATTATATTACAACATAATATTATACCATTTATAATAAATTACAACATAAAATTATACAGTTTAAAATATTTAAAACAATTATATCCTAAAATTACTACTTTTTAATATTATATCATTTATAATTATACCATACATTATATCATACATGTAACTATTTATCTAAATCTGTGTGAATATTATCATCACTAATTTAATTATATTACAACATAATATTATACCATTAATAATTATATTACAACATAATATTATATGGCTTTCAAACATTTAAAAAATATTAAAATAACAAATAATATCAATCATAACTTACTATGTTGATTTTATAATCCACTAAATCACTATTTTCTCAATTTAAATAGTTTTATATTATTATTATTATTTTAATTTTATAATCCCCTAAATCACTACAAATCTAAATTGTTACGATAATGTTAACTGTTCTAATATTATCATTACTAAATTGATTATTATCTCCTAAAATCACTATTTTTCTAATTTACTAAATCACTACAAATCTAAACTGTTTTGGTAATATCAACTGATCTGATATTATTCTTTCTAATTTAATTATTATCTCTTAAAATCACTATTTTTTTAATCCCAAATTAATATTTTGATTTTATAATTCCCTAAATCACTACAAATCTAAATTGTTCTAATAATGTTAACGCTCTAATATTATCATTATTAAATTAATTATTATCTCCTAAAATCACTACTTTTTTAATCCCAAATTAATATTTTAAATTTATAATCCACTAAATCACAACAAATCTAAACTATTTTGATAATGTCAACTATTCTCGATATTATTTTTTTAATTTAATTATTATATCCTAAAATCACTATTTTTTTAATCCCAATTTAATATTTTAATTTTATATAACCCCTAAATCACTACAAATCTAAATAAATGTTCTAATATTATCATTACTAAATTAATTATTATCTCTTAAAATATCTATTTTTTTAATCCCAAATTAATATTTTGAATTTATAATCAACTAAATCACTACAAATCTAAACTGCTTTGGTAATGTCGACTGTTATGATATTATCCCTTTTAATTTAATTATTATATCCTAAAATCACTATTTTTTAATCCCAAATTAATATTTTGATTTTATAATCCCCTAAATCACTACAAATCTAAATTATTCTGATAATGTTAAATGTTCTAATATTATCATTACTACATTAATTATTATCTCCTAGAATATCTACTTTTTTTATCCCAAATTAATATTTTGAATTTATAATCCACTAAATCACAATAAATCTAAATTGTTTTGATAATGTCAACTATTTTGATATTATCCTTTTTAATTTAATTATTATATCCTAAAATCACTATTTTTTAATCTCAAATTAATATTTTGATTTTATAATCCCTAAATCACTACAAATCTAAATTATTCTCGATAATGTTAAATGTTCTAATATTATCATTACTAAATTAATTATTATCTCCTAAAATATCTATTTTTTTTATCCCAAATTAATATTTTGAATTTATAATCAACTAAATCACTACAAATCTAAACTATTTTGGTAATGTCAATCGCTCGATATTATTCTTTTTAATTTAATTATTATCTCCTAAAATCACTATTTTTTTAATCTCAAATTAATATTTTGATTTTATAATCCCCTAAATCACTACAAATCTAAATTATTCTGATAATGTTAAATGTTATAATACTATCATTACTAAATTAATTATTATCTTCTAAAATATCTACTTTTTTATCCCAAATTAATATTTTGAATTTATAATCCACTAAATCACTACAAATCTAAACTGTTTTGGTAATGTCAACTGTTCTGATATTATCCTTTCTAATTTAATTATTATCTCCTAAAATCACTATTTTTTTAATCCCAAATTAATATTTTGATTTTATAATCCCCTAAATCACTACAAATCTAAATTATTTTGGTAATGTCAACTGTTACATAATTATACTAATTTTTAAATTTTATAATATTATACATTTTATAATATTATACCATGCATATATATAAGTTCCAACATTACTAATAAAGGACAACCCAATAAATTCATTTTTTAAATTTTACAAGATTATATACCATTTATAATCTTATACCATACATTATCATACATATATATATCCTCGCACTAATATGTTTATTTTATAAACCCTAAAATCCACTAATTTTCTAAATTTTTACTAATTTAATTATGCTAAAACATAATTATTATATCCTAAAATCACTACTTTTTTAATATTATACCATTCATAATTATAATTCTTTTTATTTTTATTTAATATAGGAGCTAAATTCCTTTATGTTCTGTTAGTTTTCAATCCGACAAACACATAATTTTTTAGCTTATTTTTTTTTTATCTCTCGACAAATACTATTTCCTATAAAGAGTTGTGGAAAGATAATTATTTATTTGGTTGATAGTTTATGCAATGTTGAAATCAACTATTAAGTATGTCTAAATTCTTATATCTTATTATTGCCTGTATTCATGTCGCAAATATTTATAAGATTGCAACGATCGTTAAAAAGATCTTTTAAGTGCTAATTTTGTTTGTGTGGATATATTGCACATTCAATAAACGTAATTGGATTGAAGACCTAAACCGGAAGAAGCTTAATTGTGATAATCCCTGCATACTATGGTTCAATGGTAATGTGACAATGAATTTGGTGTATGCAGCTTAAAGGTTAAATTTTTGTTGTCATGTTTCTTGCATTATTTCAGGTGCATCATGGATTTTATTCTACTTAGCACAACAAAACTTTGCGCCCTGCAATTCTAAATACTGTTATATGGAGACCTTCAGATTATGATGACAGTGCATTCAATGGGATGAGATATGGCTTCATTTTGTGAACTATATCTCACGGTGTTTATATTTATGGCTTCTTCATTTATTGCATTCTATTATCTAGATTGTGGTTTTGCATGATTTGTTAAGTACTAGCATCCAGTAAATCATTTTCATCATCGTTAATATTTTTTTGGCATTATGGTAATACTGTGAGTGCCTATACAATTGTCAAAAATTGATAATAAAAAAAAAAACTAATGAGACAATGTATTCGTTCTTTAACTATAACATTGTGTTATGTATGACACGGTGCTATACTGCTATGTTTTTGGACATGGTGTTTGTTTGGCATGAAGATCCAACATAATTATTAATTCCCGTGCTTTTTAGTTTTCTCATATAACATGTGCTTTCCCTTCATGTCTGAGGACTGAAATTGGGATATTCTTTTGATGTTTTCCCTTTCATTTGGATGTTAGAATTCTGGTGTAAGTAAGCGTATACGAGATATGGACTCTTCAAAATGCATCAAGTACATGTGTCAAATATTTGAGGCTTGGTGAGGTTTGTGTAATGTGTAACAGACTTCAAATATACCACTAGCAATCATATTAATATAACAACTCGATGACATTGTGCATTACACTTTCTAAATATTTGTTAGTGCTTTAGAATAAAAGAAGTACCCATTTTTAACCCTATTGGTTACATTATAAATACTTTTATCAAAATATATTTATCTATATATATATATATACACATACACACACACACAACTATTATATAATATCTTAGGATTTAGTGATCAGATTAGTTATATACTTGGAAATGTATTTACACACAAATTTTTTATCCAACACTATATAACATATGTTATCAAAATTTGATAATCGCATAATAATTTACCATTTTTTATTATATTTTAATTTATTAATTGCATGTATAAATTTATTATTAACAAAATAAATAATCCCGTCGTAACGCGCGAATTTGTATCTAGTAACAAACTAACATTAAGGAAAGGGAACCATAACACTAGCCTTTTGCGGAAATATAGATGGACTTAATAATGATTAACTTCCGAATTAAATTGATTTGTTGTACGTAACCACCATACAATTTCAACAAACATTAGGTTAAATTAATAATCACCGTTTTTTTTTTTGAGTTCTTTATTTTTAGTAAGTTTGTTCTATGATTTCTAGCAAGGGGAGAAATCCCTTAATTTTCACTAACTTGTGAGTATATATATTTTGGTAAACCACCTGCCCAAAATGCTTGCATAAAATTTTGAAGTTTAAATCTATATATGATTTAATTATACCTAGTAACATTTGTGGAAAAATATAAATGTGCACCTGAATTTTATGTGTTTTTTGGATATTGAGCCCTTCTATTAGTCAATGCAAAAAAAAAAATATTGAACCCTCAGGTACCATGTACGTATTTTAACTAAATTAATTAATCTCAAAAAGACCACCCAAGCAGCACGAGCCTCTAGCTATTAGATTAATACCAAATAAATAAATTATATAATTTATTTTAATAAATTAAAACAAATAAATAAAACACGTACGTACTAACACACCGAGAACACACATACAAATTTAAACACACAAACTAACACACTAAGAATAAATACATACACATTCAAACACACACACTAACACACCAAGAACACACAAACACATCAATAATTAACCAAATAAAACATAAAATTAAATATATAATTCACTTGAATTATAATAAACTAACTTAACAATTGAAACTAATCAATCTAAAAAAATTCATGAACCCATGTTCATTTTCATTTTCATTTTTGAAACCAACAATTTTCAATTCACCAAACTTCCCAACAAATTTCTCCCCACCAAAACTCAAACAGATCAAGGCCATTGTTCATTGATGCTCACTTAACCGGCCTAGTTGTTGTAAGACCAAAACTTTTATGAATAAAAATGAATTTTCTATAAATATCATTTTTGAATATTATGGAATAAATTTGATATAATGTTATAATCAGGGTAATATTTATAAATTTTGCAAAGTACACAAGTTGTTATATAATATTCTTATTGGTTGGAAAATATTCGCTTTAACAGGAATATTCATACAACTAAGACAATCATTGGGTGGACCCCACAATGTAATTATTATCGGATTGAAAAACGACAAAAATATTTTTATGAAAATAATGGCGGAGTTTTACCGCTAATACTTTGTTGAACAACCTCGATAATAAAAGTACAAAGAATAATGGCGTTGGTTGAATATTAGCACTACGGTATTGATTATTAATACTTACGTGAGAAGTCACATAGTTTTATTTAATTATTGTCAATATTTTATATATTATTAAATCAATAATTGAGATGACAAAATTATTAATATTATTATTTACAATATTAACGATGTCTGTAAGTTCACAAGGAGAGGTTGGTCACCTAATCATACTACCAATAGGAGAAATCTTTATTGAAAAGCCCTCTTTCCGGGAACGCCTCAGTCGATTAATATTGTGAATTATAATAAAGGTGATAAATGTTGTTAAAATTATAAAGATGATTTT
The DNA here is from genome assembly GCA_020205605.1 of Panax ginseng. Taxonomy (NCBI): domain Eukaryota; kingdom Viridiplantae; phylum Streptophyta; class Magnoliopsida; order Apiales; family Araliaceae; genus Panax; species Panax ginseng. The sequence continues at coordinate 120,951,879 of CM035144.1, forward strand.
TATGAAGTTTTGCTTTATTTTATGGACCCCCATTTGCCCATTTTATAATAATTCCAGACAAAGTTGTTTAGATATATATTATGGGACCTCATTGTGATTATGAGATGTTGGTGGGAGGGAACACGTGGGGCCCACGAGTGTTGAAAATGAATTTGGGGAAAGAATCTAGAAGTTGTTCGGGTGATTGTTTGTTTTATTTTAAACATATGTGGTTTATATATATATAAATGTATTATAATTCCTTGCTTTATTCTTATTGGTTTGGAGGTTTGAAAAATTTTCATCTTAAGGTTATCAAAGTTGTCATCCGTAAATTTGCATAATTATTGAGTCCTAACATGACGTTACCTTTCCATTCTCCTATAAATAAAGCTCATTCCTTCATTATTTCTTACTTAATTCACCTTAAACTCTAGAGAAAGAAAATTATAGAGAGAGAAGAAGAAAAGTATTCTCGCTACTTCACTACTCTTATATCCAGCTTTTTTACTAGTGGGATATTATTATTTTTTGTATTCATGAAGAGAACTTCATTTATTCCATTCTTTATTATTCTCATTGAATAACTCAGATACGCTGCTACCCTATACTTGGTGAAATTCTTCTCATTATTCCATTCTTTATTATTCTCATTGGAATATCCTCATCTCACAATGCTTTTACGCCGGACCTAGTTCCGCCTTTATTATTCATTGGAATATCCTCTTTTATGCGTTTTTCACGGACCGGTTCCGTTATTTATTATTCTGTTGAATAACTCTTTTGGCTTACCGCATGCATGGTAATTTCTTTTGTTATTCCATTCTTTATTATACTCAAATGGTTAAAGTTTTGACTTATACTCCATGAAATTAGTGGAATATCCTCGATATTTACGCTTCATCCAAAGATTCTTTTCATGAAAATATTTTTCCGAGCATTCTTGAATTTTACTCTACAAAGAAGTATCATGTTGACAATTTGGATGTTATTAGTTCTCGGATAATTTAATTCTTGAACTTATTTTATTGAATTCTTCTATCATTGTCATCATCCTCATGTTTATATTTTGTTGAAAGTCATCTCGTATTCGTGAAGTGCATGATGGACTTGGTATGATTATGACTTAGAATTATTCGGTATAATTATGACCGTAATGTTATAAATGATGTGGTAAAAGTCCTCATTGGCGTCAGGTGTAGTGCATTGATGGACAAATGTTGTATGATCACCACCATTGATGAATACATCGAATATCATTGGCCCGTAGTGTATGGATAATTTGGGTTGTGATACTAATGAATATCATCGGCCTTAATGCAGGATGATGTGGATTATTTATTGTTTGAGTCCCAAATGAAAAAAGTGATGAAAAATCTTTAAATCATAGAAGATAGTAGATTTTATTCTCTCACTGACTTTTTAATGGATCAGATGTTCCGCAGCAGCTAAACTTGATGTCTATTATATTTTATCGCTTTAACACCGTTGAAGACTAATGATAGTTTATTCTACATTATCTTAGTCATAATATTTCTTCATCGGGCTAGTTGAGCTCACCCTTTCTTTCACCGCTCTCTTTAGGAAATGAGAACATAAAATTTTGACTAGTCGTAGGAACCTGAGTGACGGTCCAGATGATAGATATTAGTAGTCCTCACTATTCTCGTTAAATAGTGTGACAATAAATGTAATGAGGACTTATTCGAGAGTGGATATTGTCTAGAAGACAATAATTGTATTAAAACTCACAACTCTCTTTGTTGTATATTAAAGATTGTATTCAGATTCTGCATTATGTATTTAGCCACCCGTAATAGGTGATGTATACCTATTTTGGGGGCGCCACATTGGTATTAAAGCTTAGGGATACGATCCCCGGCCGAGATGTGAGACAAGAACTAGGAGGGGAGAGACGGAAATTCCTTCGCTAAGTATGACCTACCTAAGTTTATTTGGTATTTAATTGGTCTCAAGTATAGGGATAATATGTGATATGTTAATTAACCCTTGTTTTGTGGCAGTGTTTAAAAATGGCATCCGAGAATGTTGAGAACATCAATGGAGCACAAGAGACCGTTGAGTCTCTACAGATCAATAATCGTGATAATGTGCATCGTAAGGCGCACAATCCTCGTGCAAACAACAACACCGACTGTATGATGAATGATGAAATGTTCAGAGGCTTTATGCAATTCATGCAACATCGCAAAGAACGGCTTCCCTCCAAAATGCAGGTGGAAATATCGGCAACTCTCGACGGCCACCGCCAAGCGCTTTTTAAGGAACCGGGACCACCGAGTTTTTAGAGAGTCAAAACCACTTAAAGCGAGACGTGATTAAGCAGACCGCAAGATATTTGATGTCTTGGGATGCTCCGAGGAGCAAAAGGTTCCATTTGCCACCTTCATGTCAAGGCAAGGCAGGCAGATTCTCGGTGGGAATATGTAAAATATACTCAACTCAACAGACCGAAGATGACTTGGGAGAAGTTCCAAGAATTGTTCTAAAAAACACATCATGAAAAGTTTACGTGATGGCTTTAAGCATTACAATGGTTGTCTTGTATACGCCCATCATGAAAGGGTTTACGTGATGGTTTTGACAATCACTCAAATGCTTAGTGCTTTTGTGATGATTAATACAATCACATTAACACGTAATCTATTGTGATTGTAAAAGTTATCACAAAAAAATTGTGCTTTTGTAATGATTAATACAATCACATTAACATGTAATCTATTGTGATTGTAAAAATCATAACAAAAAAATACGATTTTAGGGATCAAAAGTAAGAACATAAATTTTTATTTTCGTAAAATTTATTTCACTTTATTAAATGTATCAAATGATACTTGTAGGAATATTACCACTACACCAAAGCTCAAATCATGATTATAATTTTAAAACAAAATATAAAAGGAAATATATGTGAGTTGACTTACTAAACAAGATTACTTCTACGTAAGATTTGGTTATTGCAATGGCAGTCACAAATGTTCTATAATGATGGTAAAATTAGTCATCACTTAGAGCCGTCATATATATTACTTTTTTTGATGACTTGAAAATTCCATCACAAAATATCTTTTTTTTGTAATTACAAATAAAAGTCGTCACAAAAATCTATATTTTTTAATTATTGTTATTACCGTCATAAAATATTATTTTGATTATTTCTTACATTAAAATATTAGTGATAACTTAAATGCAATTACGAAAAGGGTATATTTATATATAAGTGATGACTTAGTGCGTCACAAAAAGAAAATTTAATTTGCGTGAAAAATTTGGTGATTGACATGGTCATCACAATTATAATACATTGATGACAAAATTTGTCATCACTAAGAGCCATTATATATACTATTATTTTGTGATTGCTTAAAAAGTTCATCACAAAATACTTTCTTTTGTGATTGTTTTTAAAAACTGCATGTCACAAAGTTCTGTAATATATTTTTGTTTTTCTAATTAACTAACCCGATTGAAACGGTAATCAACAAGCAGCTCCTTATCACGTTGACGAGAATTAGGGTTTTGACAAAATTCGACAATAAAATTCTTACTTAAAGAATTTCCAACCATCAAATTGCATCGAGAAATTGGATTATCATATATATAATAGATATTGGATCAATTTTTTTGCCCATTTTTTGAAATAATCTTCTTTGATAGTTTATATCTTGCAATCTGTGTAGCGGAGGAAGGGCCGATCTAATTCTGCTCTTAATATGTGTATCAATTAAATCAAACAAAATCATATTACCATGCAAATAGTTTTTTTTAAAAAAATTGACTTTTATTTTGAATTGATGTTTTGTTTAAAAAAAAGAGAAGATGTTTTATAATTTTTAAAGGTGTTTTTTATTTTTTGAGTTAGTCTTATTTTATTTTAATGTAATTGATGATTTGTATTTTTAATGATAGTATATGTTATATTTTTTTTATGTATTTATTTATTGTAAATATATGCCTTAGATGAAATTTTACTTATTTTTCAAAAATATTCATTATTTTCTAAATTTTAATTTTTCTAAAAATAATATTTATTTTCAAACATTAGTATATGTTTGTCAAATATAAGTTTTCAATTATTAATGTGGCTCACTTATGAGTTATTATTATATTAGTTAATTAATTAGTTCACTACAAAAAAACAGGTCATTGCCGACGGGCAATGCCGTAGCCAATGACCCTCTTGCTGTCGGCAATGAGGTCATTGGCGACGGCAAGGTCCGTCGCCCTCCCCGTCGTTGTATGGGTCGTCGCCCATGGCTCCTCGTTAAATCGTCGGCAAAGAAGATCATTCTTAATCACTGGCCAGTCATTTGCTGAATGATTTTTGATATCCCCAACGTAAAATAGGTATACATCACCCATCTCGAAATCGCCAAATACATGGTACAACTCAAAATATACAAATACATCACTTAATACATACAAATACAACTTAAAATAAAATACAAAAAACATACTACACTGTGAGTTTTAATACAAATATTGTCATCTGTATAATATCCACACTCAATCGAGTCCTCATTACAATTATTATCACACTATTTAATGTAATAGTGAGGACTACTAATGCTATCATCTCGACCGTCAATCCGCTCCCCGACTCGTCCCCAGCCTATATTCTCATTTCCTCAAGAGAATAAAGGAAAGAAAGGGTGAGCTCAACTAGCCCAAGAAGAAATATTATGACTAAGATAATGCGTAATAAATTATCATTAGTCTTCAACAATGTTAAACCGATAAAATATAATAGACATCAAGTTTAATCACAGCAGCCGAACAAGCAATCCATTAAAAGAGTCAAGTAGAGAATAAAATCTACTATCTTTTATGATTTAAAAGGTTTTTCATCACTTTTATCACGAGACTCAAATTTTAATAAATAATCCACATCATCCCCGCACTACGTGCCAAGGATATTCATTAAGATCACGACCACAAATTATCCATGCACTACGGGCCAAGGATATTCGTGTATTCATCAACAATTCCCCGATCATGCCATAAAATAATTCATCTTTGCCTCGGTCAAGAGAATCCATATTCATAATCATACCAAAAATCGCACCATCAATGCACTACGAGCCAATGAGGACTTTTTCCACATCATTTGTAATATTACTACCATGATTATACCGAATAATTCTCGGTCATAATCATACCAAGTCCATCTATGCACTACAGCCACGATGACTTTCAACATAATATAAACATGAGGATGATGACAATGATATAAGAATTCAATAAAACAAGTTCAAGAATTAATTTATCCAGAACTAATAACGTCCAAATTGTCAACATGATACTTTTTTGTAGAGAGTAAAATTCAAGAATGCTCAAGAATATTTCCATGAAAAGATATCGATGAAGCGCAAATATCAAGGATATTCCACTAATTTCATGGAGTATAAAGTCAAAACTTTAACCAACCGAGTATAATAAAGAATGGAATAACAAAAGAAATCACCACGCACGCGATAGATCGCATGATGACAAAGTTATTCCAATGTAATAATAAATAACGGAACCAAAGTTAGGCGTATATACGTATATGTGATATTCCAATAGAATAATAAAGAATGGAATAACAACAAAAATCACCATGCAGTCATGCAGAACGCATGATACCAATGTAATAATAAATAATGGAACCAGTGTCACATAAATTCGCACATACATGATGTTCCAACAAAATAATAAAGAATGGAATAACAATAGAAAAACCACGATGCGCAGATCGCATGCATGTGTTATTCCAATGTAATAATAAATAATGGAACCAATAAAAAAATTTCATGTGATATTCCAAATGTAATAATAAAGAATGGAATAATATGAAAATTTACCACGCAACATATATAATTATTCCAACAAATGGAATAATGGAATAATAAGAATTTCACCAAGTATAAGGTAGATCACAGATACAAAAGTTATTCCAATAATAATAAATAAATGAATGGAATAGAATTTCACCAAGCATATGGTAGTAAGTTCTTCTCTTCATGAATACGAAAAAAAATAATACCCCTTTACGAGTACAACAAATAATATCCCTTACCTTATAAAGAAGAGTACTCTCTATTGTAGGCGGGGATATACTTGAAGAAACTTGCACTACGCCAAAGCTTTCTTAAACTGTAAAAAATACGCCAAGATTATAGAAGAAGATTTCTCTACGCTTTCTCTCTAGAGTTTCAAAGAATTCGTAAGAAATAATGAAGGAATGAGCTTCTATTTATAGAAGAATGGATTGAATAAGAATTAATTCATGAACTATCTCAGAGATTGATTCACTTTTAAACCGACGGTCCAATTGATTTAATAAAATATTCTAATAAAACAAAATCTTTTAAATAAAATATAATATATTCTATTTATAATCTAATAAAACGAATAACTTTATAAAAGTATTCTGCTTTTATATAAAAAGATTTTACTATGCAAACACTATGCAGTACTATGCAATACTATGCATAATAAAATATAATATATTCTAATTATTGCTAATAAAATAAATAACTTTATAAAAGTATTCTAATTATATAAAAGATTTTACTATAAAAATAAATGCATATAAAATATATATATTCTATTTATATAATAAAACAAATAACTTTTATAAAAGTATTCTATTTTATATAAAAAGCTTTTCTATTTTATTACATTAATAATAAAAAAAAACAAACTTCATCATCATTATTATAATTCACACTATTAATCGACTGTGTCGCTCCTGTGAAAGAGGGGGCTTTCCAATAAGGATTTCTCCTATCAAGCGCAATTAGTGACCAAACCTCTCTCAAGCGTAACTTCTAGACATCGTTAATATTGCAAATAATAATATTAATAACTTTGTCGCCTCAATTATTGATTTAATAATATATAAAATATCGACAATAATTGAATCAATTAACGTGAGATACTATGCAACAATTATCAAGCAATAATTGAACAAAACCGAGTGACTTCTCACGTAAGCATCAATAATCAATACCGTGCGCTACTATGCAACCACGCCAGACATCGCATTTTTTTACTACCGAGTAGTTCAACAAGATAACTGGAAAACTTCCGCCATTATTTTCATAAAAATATTTTTGTCGCTTTCAATCCGACAATAATTCCGCTAGGGGTCCACTAATGATTGTGCCGCCGCATTTAATATTCCCCGACAAAAAGAATATTCCCCACCAATCGAATATTATATAACAACTTGCATACTTTGCAAAATTTATAAATATTACCCACAACTATAACATTATATCAAATCCACACCATAATATTCAAAAAAATATTTTGAGAAATTTAAATCTTTATTCAGAAAATTTGGGATCTCACAATCTCCTCCTTATGAAATTTCACCTCGAAATTTACGTGACGCACTGGGTATGCCAAATGAAATGAGGACACTTCATCCGATTCTAACTCTCGAGGTATAACCTTTGAGTGTTGAATACATTCCAAGATTTTAACAGTACATCTTCATACGTTAAATTATCCGCTATCTCGTCCTGGCTTCTAAATCAATAATGTGGTTCGGTCATCCACATATTTACGTAACATCGATATATGAAAAAAATTATGAACACGCGACATACTTGGCGGTAAAACGAGTCTATAAGCCACGCTCCTACTCGATCGAGGATTTCAAATGGGCCAATTAAATCGAGGGTTGAGATTTCTTCTTCGACGATTCTTGCTTCTTCTAGAATAACGCCTCTTAAACCTTCTTCTTCACATTCATCACCTCTGAGTATGTAGCTTGAGCGCTTTTTAACTTTATCGATTAAAGTCGATTCTAATCGTATATTCAAGTATCTTCACGTGGTCCCTTAGAGTCTTTAACTCTATCTTCATCATTTATACGAAATGGGTCTTTGTGTTAACAACATCGCACTCAGAAACACATATGATCTTCTACTCAACGCGTCACCTACCACGCTCGCTTCTTCCACAATGATATCGAATGGTACGATCGTAATCTTCAATAAATTTCAACCAACATCTTCATGCATGTTACGCTCGCTTTGGGTGAAGAAAATATTTGAGGGTTTAAGAAATGGGTTTTGTAATCGGGTCAATACAAAATTCGATTTCACGCCTAGGGGTAGGCTAAGAAGTCTTCAAGAATACGTCAGAAATTTATTAACAATAGAAATATCATTCACAAATCGTGACTCTCATCCAAGACTTGATAACACGTCACATTGATACCTATCAACTTGCCATCGTTATTCACAACGCCCCCACACGGAAAGTCTAGCTTCTTGCAGCATTCCACACAAGGAAGTCAACAACGAAAGGACCGGGGCTCTTTACTTATGGCTTGATATGACAATGATCGACTTTTAGTGGTTTGGTTGTTTGAATTCGCATAACAAAGTTGGTTAGAAATATGAAAGCTAACAACCTTACTAAAAGCATGATGAGTAGTTAACCAATCGATTCCTAAAATCACATCAAAGGCAAGTATTTTCAAAGAGATAAGATCGACAGTAACGTGAAAGTGTTGATTTGAATCAAACAAGATTTATAAATAAAGGGAGGTAACGAAGGTTTCTCCCAACCGAGTTTCAACAGATAAATCAAAGTCTAACTTCTCCTGAGTTAAATTCAAACATTGAACACAACTAAGTGAAATGAAAGAGTGAGTAGAACCCAGATTCAACACGGTATATAGACTTCAAGAAGAGTTTATGATTAACTTACCCGTGATAATTTTATTCGTGTTCTCGTCACGAAAAAAAAAAATGCTCTCTTAAACTACCGGCTTTTGGGCTTGTCTGGGACATCCTTTGGCATCACCATCCCAAATGGACTTGACTTCACCATACGACAAAAAATCGAGCTAGGTGACCTTCTTCCGCAATTAAAACACGCTTTGATTGTCACAGATAGCTTTGACGGATGTGTCCTCCCCGTCCGCATTTGAAACATACGACCGGTGGGTCGTTCTTCTTCCTTTGAAACGGTGTCGGTGTCATTGCCTTTCCATCATTATTGAACCTTCTTCTTGAAATTTCCACTTCTATTATCTTGGCCATGATTACCACCAAGTGGTTACCATTCATGGCATGATAATTTCCCCACGATGGTTATCATTGTTCGATGATCGCTTGCCACCGCAAGACGATTATTATCGTGTTGTTGGTCGTTGCTTTTTGGTTGTGCCGACTCATTATCGCTACCCAATAATCGGAGCCCTATTCACAACATCCTAATATAAACAAAGTTTGTGAGAAATGAGGTATCGACGATATTGGGTTTCAAACCTCTTAGAAACATTCGCGTCATTCGCCCCTCATTATCGACCAAATGGGATGCAAACCGGGATAATTCTCGCAAACTTAGCCTCGCATCGCGACACTATTCATATTGTTTTGCTCCAAATTGATAAATTCCACCTCCTTCATGTGACGAATACTTTCAAGAAAGTACTTGTCGTTGAATAATTCTTAAAATTTCTCCCAAGACATCTTGAAAGTAAGGCCAGTCGGGTACGCTTTACAAATTCCCACCAATGATCTCGCTTTTCACGCAACATAAAGGTGGCGAATGGAACTTTTTGCTCTTCCGAGCATTCCAAGACATCAAATATCTTGGTGATCTCTTTAATCCACGCCTCCGCCTTTAAGTGGTTCTGCTTTCCCAAAAACTCCGGTGGTCCCAGCCTTTGAATCGCTTTTTAAGCGACTGACCGACCGGGTTGCCATTATTTCCACCTATATTTTGAACAGAGTCTTTCTACTCGTTGTTGCATGAATTGCATAAAGCCTCCGAACATTCCATCGCTCATCATTTGTCAAGTTGTTGTGTTGCCCGAGGATTATCGCCTTCCTCGATGCACATTATCCTCGATTATTGATATGTGGAGACTCAATCGGTCTCTTGTGCTCCATTGATATTCTCAACATTCTCTGGATGTCATTTTCAAATACCGCCACAAAACAAGGGTTAATTAACATATCACATATTATCCCTATACTCGACCGACCAATTAAATACCAAATAAACTTAGGTAGGTCATACTAGCGAAGGAATTCCCCTCCTCCCCCTCCTAGTTCTTTGTCTCACATCTCACCAGTGATCATATCCCTAAGCTTTGATACCAATCCGTGACGCCCCCAAAATAGGTATACATCACCCATCTTGAGTCGCCAAATACATGGTACATAAAAAATACAAATACAACTTAATAATACAACTGTCGTAAAAATACGACAAAAACATATCGTTTGTGAGTTTTAATACAAATATTGTCATCTAGACAATATCCACACTCAATTGAGTCCTCATTACATTTATTATCACACTATTTAATGTAATAGTGAGGACTACTAATGCTATCATCTCGACCGGCACTCCGCTCCCCGACTCGTCCCTCAATTATATTCTCATTTCCTCAAGAGAATAAAGAAAGAAAGGGTGAGCTCAACTAGCCCAAGAAGAAATATTATGACTAAGATAATGCGTAATAAATTATCATTAGTCTTCAACAATGTTAAACCGATAAAATACAATAGACATCAAGTTTAACTGCAGTTGAACAAGCAATCCATTAAAAGAGTCAAGTAGAGAATAAAATCTACTATCTTTTATGATTTAAAAGGTTTTTCATCACTTTTATCACGAGACTCACTTAATAAATAATCCACATCATCCCCGCACTACTGTGCCAAGGATATTCATTAAGATCACGACCACAAATTATCCATGCACTACGGCCAAGGATATTCGTGTATTCATCAACTATCCCCGATCATGCCATAAAAAATAATTCATCTTTGCACCTTCGGGTCAAGAGAATCCATAGCCATAATCATACCAAAAACTGTCCATCAATGCACTACGGGCCAATGAGGACTTTTTCCACATCATTTATAACATTACTACCATGATTATACCGAATAATCCTCGGTCATAATCATACCAAGTCCATCTATGCACTACAGCCACACGATGACTTTCAACAAAATATAAAAATGAGGATGATGACAATGATATAAGAATTCAATAAAACAAGTTCAAGAATTAATTTATCCAGAACTAATAACGTCCAAATTGTCAACATGATACTTCTTTGTAGAGTAAAAATTCAAGAATGCTCGTAAGAATATTTCCATGAAAAGATATCGATGAAGCGCAAATATCAAGGATATTCCACTAATTTCATGGAGTATAGAAGTCAAAACTTTAACCAACTAAGTATAATAAAGAATGGAATAACAAAAGAAATCACCAATGCGATAAATCGCGCATGATAAAGTTATTCCAACAAAATAATAAATAATCGGAACTGATCAAAGTGTAATACGCACAATGACATAAGATATTCCAATGATAATAAAGAATGGAATAACAATGTAAAATTACCAATGCAATGCGGTGATTGCATTGCATGCATGGCAGTTATTCCAATAGAATAATAAATAACGTAACTGTGTCATGTAAATTCGCACCGCATGTGATGTTCCAAATAAATAATAAAGAATGGAATAACAATGAAATCACCATGCATGCGGTATTGCATAAAATGTGTTATTCCAATGTAATAATAAATAACTGAACCAGTCAAAGTAAATGCACAAAAGTGATATTCCAATGTAATAATAAAGAATGGAATAACAATAGAAATCACCATACGATGCAATTTTCACCATGTATGTTATTCCAACAGAATAATAAATAATGGAATAATGTAAGAATTTCAAAAGACGCAAGATTATTCCCAAATATAATAATAAAGAATGGAATAATGTAAGAATTTCACCAAGTATAGGTAGGATCATAGTGATACAAAAGTTATTCCAACAAATAATAAAAAGAATGGAATAATGTAAGTTCTCTTCATGAATACAAAAAAATAATACCCTCACGAGTAGACAACAAATAATATCCCTTACCTTATAAAGAAGAGTACTCGACCAGGGTAGGGCGGGATATACTTGAAGAAACTTTACAGACTACTCAAAGCTTTCTTAAACTGTAAAAAATACACTCAAGATTATAAAAGAAGAATTCTCTACGCTTCTCTCTAGAGTTTCAAAGTGAATTCGTAAGAAATAATGTAAGGAATGAGCTTCTATTTATAGAAGAATGGATTAAATAAGAATAAATTCATGAACTATCTGTATTGATTCACTTTTAAACTGACTATCCAGATTGATTTAATAAAATATTCTAATAAAATAAAATCTTTTAAATAAAATATAATATATTCTATTTATAATCTAATAAAACGAATAACTTTATAAAAGTATTCTGCTTTTATATAAAAAGATTTTACTATTTTACTATCACTATAAAACACTACATAATAAAATATAATATATTCTATTATCAAATAAAACAAATAACTTTATAAAAGTATTCGCTTATATAAAATATAATAAAATATAATATATTCTAATTATTGCCTAATAAAACAAATAACTTTATAAAAGTATTCTGCTTTTATATAAAAGCTTTTCTGCTTTTATTACATTAATAATACTAATAAAACAAACTTCATCATCATTATTATAATTCACACTATTAATCGATCGTGTCGCTCCTGTGAAAGAGGGGCTTTCCAATAAGGATTTTTCCCTATTAGGCCATTAAATTAGGTGACCAAACTTCTCCTCGCGTAACTTCTAGACATCGTTAATATTGCAAATAATAATATTAATAACTTGTCGTCTCAATTATTGATTTAATAATATATAAAATATCGACAATAATTGAATCAATTAACGTGAGATACTATGCGCAAAGAATTATCAAGCAATAATTGAAAAAACCGAGTGACTTCTCACGTAAGCATCAATAATCAATACCGGTGCTACTATGCAACCACGCCATTCATCGTATTTTTTACTACCGAGTAGTTCAACAAAGATAATCAGTAAAACTTCCGCCATTATTTTCATAAAAATATTTTTGTCATTTTCTCAATCCGACAATAATTCCGCCAGGGGTCCACTAATGATTGTCTTTGTCATTTAATATTCCCCACACAAAAGAATATTCCCCACCAATCTAATATTATATAACAACTTGTATACTTTGCAAAATTTATAAATATTACCCACAACTATAACATTATATCAAATTCACTCCATAATATTCAAAAAAATATTTTGAGAAATTTAAATGTTTATTCAGTAAAATTTAGGGTCTCACAAAAGGTGTATTTCTTTGTTCAATATTATATTTTATTGATTCAATAATTGCTTTGCGTTGATATTTTATATTCTTTGTTGTTTCAATAATTGTCATTACACTGTATTTTCCATTATCAAATCAATAATTCATATTATTTGAATAATATTATCGATAACATTATTGGCAATGTCTAGAAAGTTACATCAAGGAGAGGTTTGGTCACCTAATTGCTGTGCCAAGAAGGAGAAATCCTTATCGGAAAGCCCTCTTTCCTTTAACTACACAGTTATCAAGATCTTGTGATTCGTAATATTATTTTTAAATAAGTAATTATTGATTATTATGATAAAGAAAATAATTATTTTATGTGGATATAGATGGAGAAAATTTTTAATGTGACAATTGTTGAAAATTAATATTTTATCTTTTTCGATAAAATAATTCATTTAAATATATTATTTTAATAATATATTAACGGTGATATTTTTATAATGAATGTGGGATATATGAGTATATGAGGAGGTAGAGTATTTTGTGGCATTAAATGTTTAACACATGTTTTGTGCGTCGGTGGACACAATTCTTGACCGAAAATTTATTATAGATTATAAAATCGCCCGTTTGTGGATTTCGGTAAATTTCTGTTTGAAATTTGGAAATATTTTCTTCTGCAAAGTTGTAGAGAATGGAATTTCCCATGGAAATTCGCGAGTTTCGAATTTTTCTAATAAACGAGCTATTTTCTACGAATTATTGAAGTTTCGGAAGATAAAATAATTTTATTAAATAATGGGTGGGACCCACTCTTGTTTGAACATGTGGGCACTGGAAATTGGGTCAAGGTTGGTTGGTGGGTGGAAGTGTTCAAATGGCATGCGTAGAAATATAATTTTAAATAATAATAATTTATTAATTTAGTCTCATTTTCATGTTCTAACATTTTCCTATAAATAGAGGCTAAGTTAGAATTGAAAATCACACCGAAACAAAGTTTTCTCTCTCTAAATTATCGAGCGTATTCTTGTGAGTATACTTTGAGTGTTGCTTTATCACGGTGCGGGTTTACACAAGACTTATACCGAAATTCAATCGGAGACGGTTATTTTGAGGTAAGGGTATTATTTTCTTTCTTAAATGATATTTTTCTTCAATATCATTATCTTAGGAAGTATTGGTGAACTTTTTTATCAAATTTGGAACTTGTTGTGTTTGAGTTCTTATTCACGTATACTAAGACTATTCACGTATATCGACCTTTATTCACGAATATTTAAGACTATTCAATTTAAAAATAAAAATTTTCTTTTTGTCCAAAATATCTATTCGGATACTAGCTTTGATTGTATCCATGTTTTGATCATTCTTGAATTTTACACCAATATGATTATTTTTGAAGTATTTTTTGGACATGGGTAAAACAAAGTACGAATCCTTAATCCTTGTCATTTTGTTTCACCGGATTCGTTTTTTAAAAATATTTTCATCATCCTCGAGTCTAAATGGTGATATAAATGAATATCTTTGGCACATGTAGTGCAAAGATGAACGATTAATCGATGAATATCTTTGGCTGTGGTGCAAAGATGAACAGTGTTGAGATGAACATGACCAATCGATGATACAAATGAATATCTTTGGCCTGTAGTGCAAAGATGTATATTTGATGTATATTGATTGTTATTACAGGGATAAACTATTGATGATGGACTTTTAAACCTTAGAAGACAATAGAATTCTTTCTCTACGTGACTCTTCTAATGGATTCTTTATTTCCGCGCATTTGTTGATCTAAAACTTGTTGTCTATTGTATTCTATTAGATTTTTCCTGTTGAAGACTAACGATAATTTGTTGTATATTATCTTAGTCATAATATTCTTTATTAGGCTAGTTGAGCTCACCCTTTTCTTTTTTGTTCCATTTTTCTTCTCGTGAGGTGAGAACATAGCGAGATCGAGTCGGGGTATGGAGTGATGGTTCTAGGAAGATGTTTTAGTTGTCCTCACTATTTACGTAAAATAGTGTATGAATAATTAATGAGGACTTATTTAGGTGTGTATATTGTCTGTAAGACAATATTTGTATTCAAACTCACAGTTGTATTGTCGTATTCTACACGACATCCATATTGTCAAAGTTGTAGTTTGCTTTCTATACCATGTATTTTGGCGACTCGAATGGGTATTGTATACCTATTTTGGGGCGTCCATGATCAAATCCCACCGCCATCCCCACCTCCTATTACATTGCCACGTCCCCACCTTAATAGTCTCATCGGACTGACGGTGATCCGGTCACCATCTCCACCACGGCATCGCCAAGATCATGACCTCCACCCGCCAAAATCTCATCAACAAGACCCTGCAATATTAAAATATTAATAACGAATTCAAAAATAGAGCATATTTAAATTAGTTTTGTTTATGTTCTTCAAGTGTTGGCAAGTTTTGTAAACTGGGCGATAACTCGGTCTCCGTATGTCGAAATCGAGTCCCGTAAGTTCTAATGCGTGTCTAATACCTACGCGGTGCTATGTGTGTGTTTGCGTGTCGTTCGGACGGACGATGCGGGTTTTGAACTCTTTTTCGGCTTTTTGCCTAAGTGTTGGCGAGTTTTACAAACTAGGCGATAGGTCGGATTTCGTATGTCGGATTCGAGTCCCGTAAGTTCTAACGCGTGTCTAATACCTACGCGGTGTTATGTGTGTATTTGCATGTCGTTCGGATGACCGAGGTGGGTTTTGAACTCTTTTTTGGCTTTTTGCCTAAGTGTTGACGAGTTTTGCAAACTGGGCGATAACTCGGTCTGCCTGCCTGCTTTGGTGTTTTAATCGACAACAACAATTTCAACCAATTTGTCCTTGTGTTTTGAATTAAATAAAATACACAATTGAATAAACACATGAAGGAAAGCGAAATAAGCAAAAAAAGGAACTGCCAATATATATATATATATATATAGAAGTGTTGAATATAATTTAAAAATTTACCAAAATAAAGTGTAGAACAACTGTAGAATCAACTGAGGGCGAAATAGGGGCGAAATGATGAACTGGGTGGTGCTCAGGTGGCCGGAGAATGGTGGTAACCGACGAATGGTGGCAGTCGAACTGGTGGCAGACGACAAATGGTGGAACCGACGATTAATTTGGGCAAAACTGATGAAGGATATTCTATTGAACAAATCAAATGAGCTAGTTGAGAATCAATCAATATACGCTAGCTTAGAATCAATTGGGGAAATGGCCAAAATGCGAGGGAAGGTAAAAATTAAGAGGGAATGAAAAATATACTCGTTGTCGTCGAACCAGGGTTTAAAATATAAGACTCATTCTCGATGGCAGTCCCGTTATTAATTCCCCTGTCAATATTAAGTCATTACTGACTAGCTGCTTCTGCCGATATTAAACATTAGTCTTGCCGCCAATGAGTTTTCCCTCCACCGAAAAAGTCTGGAGTCAAATAGTAGGGTCATTACTGATGAGTTACATTTCATTTGACGGCTAAATTTCGTCGCCAAAGACCTTATTCTCGACGGGAGTTTCTTTGTCGAGATTGCGTCTGTCATGCCAATGCCTCAATTTTTTGTAGTGGTTGCTATTTTAATTATTTTAATATTTATTTGTTTAATCTTATTACTTAATTAAAATAAAACTACTAATTATATAATTTATTGTTTGGGCAATCTAATAGCTAGGCTCGTGGTGCTTAGGTGATCTCATGGCCAAAACCTCAAGGATCAGGATCCTCTCTATTTCAATTTGAAATGAAAAGTCTCCATTTAAAATTTCAAATATAAAGTTATTAGATCTAAGATTATGAAGTTGTCACCTCATTTAAAAGTCACTATCTTAACTTATTTAAAATTTACTAACTTAACTCTAGTCACTTCATTTAAAAGTCATCAACCTAACTCTATCCATTAATTTAATATAATACTATATTATTATTATTATTATTATTATTATTATTATAACACTAATAATAATAATAATAATAATAATACTAATAATAATAATAATAATAATAACTTTAAATCAAGACATTTAAATGGCGACTCTCCATTTCAAATTAAAATAGAGAGGATTCTGATCCCTATTTTCAAACCTAATATTATGCTCAATTATGTATTGTACGTAGATGAATATAATGTGTATTATTCTAATATATGCGGGACGCGCTTTTAATGTTATATACAACGCTTAATGTTATATTATTATTATAAAACTAATAATAATAATATATTAGTGTTATATTAAAATAAATAATAATAATTTTAAATTATAATAATAATTTGTTAAACAATTTTATTATTATATAACACTAATATATTATTATTAGCACTTTATTATTATTATTATTATTATAACACTAATAATAAGAATAATATTAATAATAATAATAATAATAATAATAATATATTAGTGTTATATCAAAATAAATAATAATTAATAATAAGTTTAAATATCCTCTCAATTTCAATTTGAAATGAAGAGTCTTCATTTAAATTAAATGTTCAGCTTTAAAGTTGTTATTATTGTTAGTGTTATAATAATAATTAATAATAATAATAATAATAATAATAATAATAATATATTAGTGTTATATTAAATTAATGGCTAGAGTTAGGTTAATAATTTTTAAATTAAGTGACTAGAGTTAGGCTAGTGAGTTTTAAATGAGTTAGTTAGAGTTAAGTTAATAACTTTTAAATGAAGTGGCAACTTCACAACCTTAAATCTAATAATTTTAAATTTATACCTTTAAATTGAGACTCCATTTTAAATAGAAATATAGAGGATCCTGATCCAAATCTCAAACCACTACAAGAAAAAGGCCTAACAGCGATAAATAATATCAGCGACCGTATATGCGGTCGCTAATAGTAGTAATAACGACCGACATCTGCGACCGTAATTTAATCTAGTCGCTATTCAATATCATCGACCGCTAGCGGTCGTTAGTACAAATTTGCCTTCCAAAATTTGGCAGGAAATGTTGGCTCGAAGACTTTGTGCGACCAATTAATATCAGCGACCGCATGCGGTCGCTGATAAGTCCATGTCATAAAACATTAGCGACCGCAGGCAATCGCAGATACCGGTTGTGAGACTCCAAATTTTACGAATAAAGATATAAATTTCTCAAAATATTTTTTGAATATTATGGAGTGAATTGATAAAATGTTATAGTTGTGGGTAATATTTATAAATTTTGCAAAGTATGCAAGTTGTTGTATAATATTCGATTGGTCGGGGAATATTCGTACGACGACACAATCATTGGTGGACCCCACAACAGAATTATTGTCAGATTGAGAAAACGACAAAAATATTTTTATGAAAATAACGGCGGAAGTTTTACAGATTAATATCTTGTTGAACTACTTCGGTAGTAAAAGTAAAAATGTCTGGCGCGGTCAGTTGCGTAAGACCGCTGACGCCCCCCAAAATAGGTATACATCACCCATTCTCGAGTTGTCAATACATGATGCGTAAACAACTACAACTTTATTATTACAACAAGAAAGCTGTGAGTTTGAATACAAATATTATCTTCTGCACAATATCTATACTCAAATAAATCCTCATCACGATTATTGATACATTATTTTATAAAATGGTGAGGACTACTAAACAACTCTCTCTAACCCTCATTCCATACCCCGACTGTCATCTGCTATATTCTCGCCTCCCGAGAAGAAAAAAAATGGAACAAAAAGAAAAATGGTGAGCTCAACTAGCCCAAGAAAAGAATATTATGACTAAGATAATATACAACAAATTATCGTTAGTCTCCAACAGGAAAAAATCTAATAAAATACAATAGACAACAAGTTTTAAATCAATTTTCGCAGCGGAAATAATAATTCATTAGAAGAGTTAAGTAGAGAATGCAACCTACTATCTTCTATATATCAATTTAAAAGTTCATCGTCTATCTTTTATCCCTGTAACATCAATCAATATATATCTGGAATCAAATATTCATCTTTGCACTACAGGCAAAAGATATTCATCATTGGTTATGTTCATTTAAACACTGCTCATCTTTTGCACTACGGGCCAAAGATATTCATCGAAATCATTCATCTTTTGCACTACAAAAGCCAAAGATATTCCATAATATCATCATTTAAGAATGAGGATGATGAAAATATTTTAAAGAAACGAATCCAAAGAAACAAAATGACAAGGATTAAGGATTAAAGATTCGTACTTTATTTTATCCACGTCCAAAATACCTCAAAAATAATCATAGCGGTAAAAATTCAAGAATGATCAAAACATGGATACAATCAAAGCTAGTATCCACAATAGATATTTTAGACGAAAAGGAAAATTTTTATTTTTCGATGAATAGTCTCAGTATTCGTGAATAATAGTGTCGATACGTGAATAAGAATCTCATACCAAAAGTTCTAAATTTGATTAAATAATTCAGATCAATACTTCGGCATAATGATATTAGAATAAATAATATCATTAAAAAAAATAATATCCCTTACCTCGAAAGACAAGATTCAGAATTGAAACACTGGATATAAAGCATGACTTGAACTTGCACCGTATAGCAATACTCAAAGTATACTCAAAATACTCACAAGAATACGCTCGATAATATAGAGAGAGAAAACTTTAATTTCTAGTGTGATTTTCAATTCTAACCTAAGCACCCTATTTATAGGAAAATGCTTAGAACACCAAAGCAGAAAATTTAATAAAATATTAATATATATTTATTAAATTTCTACGCACCCAAAATCTGATTCAAACCATCATTCACCAAGAGTGACTCACCTTGCCTAACTCAAAAAAAACGTTTTTCTTATTAAAAATATTTAAAACTTCAAAAATTAATTATTTCGGAACTTTAGAACTTCAATAATTCACAATAAATAGCTCTTTTGTCAGAAAATTCGAATCTCGCGAGTTTTTATAGGAAATTCAATTCTCTACAACTTTGCGAGAAGAAAGTTTTTCAAATTCCAAATGTAAAATTGACCAAAATCTATAAACGCAGGCGATTTTACAAGCTATAATCAAATTTCAATCAAGAAATGGGGTCCAATTTACATGTTTAACATGTTTTAAATATTTATTGCAACAAAAATACTTTTTCTCCTCAGATACTCATATATCACATATTCATTGTAAAAATATCACCATTATTATATTATTAAAAATATAATAATATATTTAAATGAATTATTTCATCGAGAAAAAGATAAAATTTTAATTTTCAACAATTGTCACATTAAAAAATTTCTCCATCTATATCCACATAAAATCAATATTTTCCTCATCATATAAATCAATAATTAATTATTCACGAATAATATTACAAAATTACAATATTGACAACCGTGCGCTTCCGTGAAAGAGGGGCTTTTCAATAAGAATTTCTCCTTACTTGCTAGCAAGATTAGGTGACCAAACCTCTCCTTAGATGTAACTTTCTAGACATTGCCAATAATGTTATCCAATAATATTATTCAGGATAATATGAATTATTGCTTCGATAATGAAAAATAATGTAGAAGTGACAATTATCAAACAACAAGAATATAAAATATCAACACAAAGAATTATTGAATCAATAAAATAAAATACTTGAATAGTAATTATCGTAACAATTATTGAGTAAGGCCTTCTTACGTAAGTTAATCAATAATTGGTGAAATACCGCAAGTGCATCTTCGCAACAACACGTATTATTTGTTTTAACCACCGGGTATTCCAACAAAGGTAAATCCAGAATAACTACGCCAAGTTATTTTTAAATAACTTATATTTGTCGCTTTCTTCCTCCAATCGCTTTCGTTATAGGGCCCACACATGGTCGCTACTTGTCAGCATTTAATATTCCCCAAAGCATTTAATATTCCACGACCAAACGAATATTCCCCAATAATAATGAATATTTTATAACCATTTGCTTATTTTGAAATACTTGCGTATTTTACCCATAACTATCCACATTAATCAAATCAACCCTTACTATTTCAAAATAATAATTAGAGGAAATTAAATTTTATTTATTAATTATTTGGGGTGTTACAACCTTCCCTCTTTATGAAATTTCGTCCTCGAAATTGACGTACGTACCTGGTGTTTCGAAAAGATGAGGATACCTCGCTTTTATTTCCGTTTCCAAATCCTGTGTCATTTCCTCAATAGCATGATTCCTCCACAAAACTTTAACTTGTGGTATGACCTTTCAAGTAGGGACATGCTCCTTCCTATCCAAGATCTTGACAGTACCTCTTCAGTACGTTAGTCTCTTGGCTATCTCGTCCGGCTTCTAACTCTATAAAGTGGTTCGGGTCTTTCACATATTTACGAAGTACGAGATATGTGAAACACATTATGAACACGAGACATACTTTCTGGAGGTAACGCGAGTCTATAGGCTACATTTCCTACTTCCTCGAAGAATCTGAAATGGACCAATATATCGTGGATTGAGCTTTCCTCGCTTCCCAAATCTTGTAACTCCCTTCCATGGAGCTACACGCAACAACACGTGATCCCCAATACTAAATTCCACGTCTTTTCGATGAAGATCTCGCATAACTCTTTTTGTCGATCCTGTGCCATTTGTATCGTTGTCGAATCATTTGGATCTTTTCGGTAGTCATACGTACTAACTCGGGTCCCAACAATGTTGCTTCACCCACCTCATCCCAACATATTGGAGAGCGACACTTTCGTCCATATAATGCTTCAAATGGAGCACACCTATACTTGCCTGATAACTGTTGTTGTAGGAGAATTCCACCAATGGTAAATACTTATCCCAACCGCCTTGAAATCTAGGACACGTAGTCTTAATAAATCTTCAAGAGTTTGAATAGTCCTCTCGATTGTCCGTCGTCGCTTGAGGATGGTATGCCGAATTGAATCAGAAATCGTGCTTGCCACTTTTTGCAAGTTAACCCAAAATCTTGAAGTGAATCTTGGGTCACGATCCAAAACTATGGATACTGGCATACCATTCAACCTTACAATCTCATTTACATATATTTGAGCAAGATGTTCAAGGGAATAAGTCTCCCGTATCGGCAAGAAATGAGCAGACTTGGTTAATCTATCAACAATAACCCAAATGGCATTGATGCCTTGAGAAACCGTAGGAAGACCCGTAACGAAATCCATGGTAATGTGTTCCCACTTCCATTTCAGAATCTCAAGTGGTTGCAACGAACCCTTAGGTACTAGATGCTCCACCTTTACACGTTGACAAGTTAAACACATCGTGATAAACTTTGTAATCTCCCTCTTCATATTGTTCCACCAAAATGTATGTCGAAGATCACGATACATTTTAGTACTTCTAGGATGGATTGAAAATGGTGTATTGTGTGCCTCCATCATAATATTGTACTTCAAATCGAGTCGTTAGAACACAAAGTCTCGAGTGGACTCAAGTATTCCTTCTTCATCAATTCTCGCCCTAATAACTTCTTCTTGTACTTTCTTCTTCATATGCATCGACTCCGGATTGCGGGCTCGAGCGACCTTAACTTTTTCTATTAAAGTTGGCTCTGTCGCGTATACTTGACATCATCGCACTCATTCCCGCGATATGATCTTCTACTCAACGCGTCATTACCACGTTAAACTTTTTCAGGATGGTATTGAATAGTGTGGTCGTAGTCTTTTAATAGCTTTCGAGCCAACGTCATTTGCCGTGTTGAGTTCTTTTTTTTGAGTGAAAAAATATTTAAGGCTTTTATGGTCCGAATATATCTCCACTTTCTCCCCATATAGATAAGGCTTCCATATCTTTAATAGCGAAAATGATCACTGCTAACTCTAGATCATGAGTAGGATAATTCCTCTCATACTCTTTAAGTCGTCGCGAGGCATAAAGGCTATGACTTTCCCACGTTGCATGAGAACACATTCTAACCCTTTGCACGAAGCATCGTTGTAGATAACAAATCCATCTGAACCAAATGGCATTGTTAGAACAGGTGCCGAAATAAGTCTCCTCTTAAGCTCTTGGAAACTCTTATCGCATTCTTCGCTCCAAACAAATTTTGTATCCTTCCGAGTTAGTCAAGTTAATGGAGTAGCGATTCGAGAAAACCCTTCCACGAATCTCCGATAATAACCAAATTTAAGCCCAAAAACTACGTACTTGATCCACCGACTTTTGGTTGCTCCCCAACTTTGTATTGCTTCAATCTTCACGGATCAACAGATACTCCATGTTTCGACACCACGTGCCCAAGGAATGCTACTTCCTCAAGCCGAACTCGCATTTTTTAACTTGGCATAAAGCTTATTTTCACGAAGCCTTTGGAGTACCAAACGAAATAGTGCTCATGATCTTCACTACTTTTGGAATATATGAGATGTCATCAATAAAGACAACGAACCGATCTAAATATTCCTTGAATACTCGGGCCATCATATCCATGAAAGTCAGCAGAGCATTAGTCAATCCAAAAGACATGACTAGGAATTCATAATGCCCGCATCGAAGTTCTAAAGCGCGCCTTTAGAATATCCTCGCCTAAATCTTCAAATGATGATATCCGAATGAAGATCGATTTTTGAAAAGAATTGTGCTCCTTGCAAATCGGTCAAACAAATCATCAATACGAGGTAGAGGATACCTATTCTTGATAGTGACATGGTTCAATTCCCGATAGTCAATACAAAGTCGCATACTCCCGCTCTTCTTCTTTACTACGAATAAAAACAGGGAGCACCCCAAGGAGATGTACTAGATTTAAATGAAACCGATGTCCAACAATTCCTCGTAGTTGGACCTTTAAATCCTAAAGTTCAATAGGACCCATTCGATATGGGGTTTTAGAAATGGGCTTTGTACCAAGTTCAAGATCAATAAAGAATTCAACTTCACGTTCTGGGGGTAGACCGGGAAATTCTTCAGGAAATACGTCAGTAAAGTCAATAACAACAGGAATATTATTCAAATTTGACGTGTCTTTATTCAAATCCATAACATGGGCTAAGAAAGCTTGACATCCGCTTTTTCAATAAACGAACGACTTTATGATTAGATATGACGATGATTGATTTTAATGGTTTAATTGCTTGAATTCGAACAACAAAGTCAAGTTAGAATATAAAACTAACAACCTTACGAAAAACAATCAATTTTGGCATGATGAGTAGTTAACCAATCAATCCCTAAAATCACATCAAAAGCAAAGTATCTTTAAAGAGATAAGGTCAATGTGTAAGGTGATGGTGCCAACTTGAATCAAACAAGATTTATAAACGATGGATGCGACGAAAGTTTCTCCCAACGGAGTTTCCACAGATAGTCAAAGTCTAATTTTTCCCGAGTCAAATTTAAACGCTGAGCACAAGTAGGAGAGATAAATGAATGGGTAGACCCCATCTTCAGTAAAGTATAAACTTCACAAGAATTTATGATTACCACCTGTGATCACCTCGTTTTGGTTCCTCGCATTTTGACCAATCCACAACAAACGCGCTTCCAAGAACCGCTGACTTTGACTTTTCTCGACAATCTTTTGAGTCACCGTCTCCATTGAACTAGGTTTCACCATCGTCATAATCTCGAGCGATATGTCCTTCCTTTCCACAATTATAGCATACCTTGAACTGTTGTGGGCGGCTTTGATCGATATGTCCCTCTTTTCGCGTGATTTCAGAAGATATTGACCGGGTGGTCGCTCCTCCCTGGAACCGATTCTTGTCACTGGTGTCGTCATTTTCACATTGTCGTTGTTGAATTTCCTCTTTTAAAATCTCCTCCCGATTCGCTTCTTCTATTTTCACGGCTATGATTACCACCGTAGTGGTTACCATTTTTGTCCGCTCTTTTTCTTTCTCCGCCGGTTATCGTTGTTTTGTTGATCGCTATCTCCTAGATGATCTCGGTTGTGGTCCGTCACCGACCGCATTTCGTTATCTCGCCTAATAATTGAGCCCTGCTTATAACATCTAAATAGAGAGAAAATTTATGAGAAATGAGATCTTGACGATCCGTTTTCAAACCTCTAAGAAACATCCACGCCATAACGCTCCTCATTCTCCACCAAATGAGGTGCAAACTCGATAACTCGCAAACTTTGCCTCGCATCGAGACACCGCGCCATGTTGTTTTGCTCTAATCAATTGAACTCCACTTCCTTCATACGACGCAACACTTTCGTGAAAGTATTTGTCATTAAATAGTTTCAAATGTCTCCCAAGACATGCCGAAATCTTGGTTTGGATGGGTATGCTTCACGCATCTCCCACCAAAGAGTCTCCTTTCGCCACGAACATAAAGGTGGCGAATGGAACCTTCTCCTTCTCCGTGCATCCCAAGACATCGAATATCTTGGTAATTTGCTTGACCCATGTTTTCGCCATGATCGGATTTGGCTTTCCCTTAAATTCGTGGTCCCAACTCTTTGAAGCTTGGCATTGTGATAAACCCGTGAATTGCTATCATTTCTCCTCAGTATTTTGAACACGAGTCTCCTCGTCTGATTTTGCATGAATCGCAAAAATTTCTAAACATCCCCTCGCTTCATCATCTCGTCAAGGGTGTTGTTCATGGAGAGAACATTGCCACTGTTGCACGTTCTCCTCGTTGGTGAGTTCGAGCATCTCCACGGCCTCATTTCCATTGTTAATATTCTCACGACATTCTCAAATCTTTGTCCATAAAACAAGGGTTAATTAAGGAAATCAATATATCACATAATATCCCTATATCTTGACCAACTAACAAATAAGCTTTGGGTAGGACACACTAATGAAGGATTTATCTCTCCCCTCCTGTTTTATTCCCGATCTCCGCCAGAGATCATATCCTAAGCTCGATACCAACCGTGATGCCCCCAAAATAGGTATACATCACCCATTCCGAGTTGTCAATACATGGTATAAAAACAACTACAACTTTATTATTACAACAAGAAAAAGCTGAGTTTGAATACAAATATTATCTTCTGCACAATATCTATACTCAAATAAATCCTCATCACGCTTATTGATACATTATTTTACAAAATGGTGAGGACTATTAAACAACTCTCTCTAAACCTTCATTCCATACCCCACTGCAAATTTATATTCTCGCCTCTCACGAGAAGAAAAATGGAACAAAAAGGAAAAGGGTGAGCTCAACTAGCCCAAGAAAAGAATATTATGACTAAGATAATATACAACAAATTATCGTTAGTCTCCAACAGGGAAAAATCTAATAGAATACAATTGACAACAAGTTTTAAATCAATTTTCGCAGCGGAAATAATAATTCATTAGAAGAGTTAAGTAGAGAATGCAACCTACTATCTTCTATATATGAATTTAAAAGTTCATCGTCTATCTTTTATCCCTGTAACATCAATCAATATATATCTGGAATCAAATATTCATCTTTGCACTACAGGCCAAAGATATTCCATAATATCATCATTTAAGACTGAGGATGATGAAAAATATTTTTAAAGAAACTTGAGCGTAGTGCAAGTTTCTTCAAGTATATCCCCGTCCTACCCATCGGAGTACTCTTCTTTATAAGGTAAGGGATATTATTTGTTGTACTCGTTAGGGGTATTATTTCTTTCGTATTCATGAAGAGAACTTCTGTTATTTCATTCTTTATTATTTTGTTGGAATATCCTGTCTGCGCATTTTACGTCGGACCTGGTTCCGTTATTTATTATTCTGTTGGAATAACCTATCTATGCGAAGTACCACATGCATGGTGATTTCTGTTGTTATTCCATTCTTTATTATTCTGTTGGAACATCCTGTCGCAATGCGAATTTACTTTGACTCGGATCTCGTTATTTATTATTATGTTGAATAACTCCGCCTATGCTGATATCGTATGCATGGTGATTTCGTTGTTATTCCATTCTTTATTATTCTGTTGGAACATCTTTTCTATGCATTTTTTAGCCGACTGGTTCCGTTATTTATTATTCTGTTGAATAACTTTTCTATGCGCAAGTATCGCATGCACGGTGATTTCTTTTGTTATTCTATTCTTTATTATACTCAAATAAGTTAAAGTTTTGACTTCTATACTCCATGAAATTAGTGAAATATCCTCGATATTTGCGCTTCATCCAATATATTTTCATGAAAATATTCTTCTGGAGCATTTTTAATTTTACTCTACAAAGAAGTATCATGTTGACAATTTGGACGTTATTAGTTCCTGAATAATTTAATTCTTAAACTTGTTTTATTGAATTCTTATATCATTGTCATCATCCTCATGTTTATATTTTTTTGAAAGTCATCTGTGGCTTGTAGTGCATAGATGGACTTGGTATGATTATGACCAGGGATTATTCGGTATAATTATGACCGTAATGTTACAAATGATGTGGAAAAAGTCCTCATTGGCCCGTAGTGCATTGATGGACAGTTTTTGGTATGATTATGGCTATGGATTCTCTTAGGACAAGGGAGCAAAGATGAATTGTTTTATGGCATGATCAAGACCGTTGATGAATACACGAATATCCTTGGCCCGTAGTGCATGAATAATTTGTGGTCGTGATACTAATGAATATCCTTGGTCGTAGTGCAGGGATGATGTGAATTATTTATTAAGCTGAGTCTCAGCGATAAAAGTAATGAAAAACCTTTTTAAATTATAAAAGATAGTAGATTTTATTCTCTACTTGACTCTTAACATTTCCCCACAAAAATTCTCCTCCGACACCATCGCTCAATCTCGTACCATGACTTGCACACTAATGACACCGCGTTTCGATCCTTATCCAAGCTTATAAAGGAAAATACATACTCCAAAACCTCTTCCGGAAACAAATACGCCATTGCAGATTTTGTCACTCCTATACGACTTTTCACTGACTCCACCGTAATCCCGCTTCTCCGTATAATTTCAGACCCAATTCATCACCATTAACGAGCTTAGATCGAAGCTCAAGACAAAATTTAAGGTTTCTGCTTTACTTAGATCTGATACACCATCAATGAACTAAAACCGAAGCTTGTAGTCAAGAAAACCTAGAGGCGACTCCGCTTCAAATAAATTATAGGATCGTTTGTGCAGATTCAGATCTGGTATATAAACACCATTAACAAGCTTGGAAGGAGCTCCTTAGTTAAAGGGGAGAGATAAAATATAGAGAGTAAATACAGAGAGAAGAAGAGGATAACAATTCCAAAACTAATAATAATAATAATAATAATAATAATAATAATTTCAAAATAATTATAATAATAATAATAAAATACTATTAATAGTAATAATTTTAAAATAATAATAATAATTTTAATAATAATAATAGTATTACTAATAATTTCAAAATAATAATAATAATAATAATTTTAAATAATAATAATGATAAAATAATTTTAAATAATAATAATAATTTCTTTTATTTTATTTTAATGGAGAATAAAAAATGATTTGTCAAATTGACCTTTACTCAAATAATTCAAATTAATAAAATAATAAAAATATTTTTTTTATTATTATTTTGAAATTATTCTTAATAATATTATTTTTATTATTATTATTTTAAAATTATTATTAAGATACAATTATTCTTAATATCTATGAGCATGTGCTTGACACATAATGATACACATGGCAAAACCATATACATATCAGCAAAAAAATGGAGTTAAATCGCCAACTCAGCACTTCCGTTCGCCAACTCAGCATTTTCGTCCGTTTTTTGGACGGCAATCGAACGGAATGACCATTTAGTAAGTTTTTGAGAGTACAGTTATTCAATTGTAACAAAAACAGTTTCGGTAATTACAATAAAAACCGGACCCCAGTACAGTGACCAAAAGGTTATTTATCCCAATAGTGTGATAGTAATTATAATGAGGACTCAATTGAGTGTGGATAATGTCTAGATGATAATATTTGTATTAAAACTCACAGCGTATGTTTTGTCGTATTTTACGCGACAGTTGTATTATTAAGTTGTATTTGTATATTCAGTACCATGTATCTGGCGACCCAAGATGGGTGATGTATACCTATTTTGGGGCGCATGATTTAAGTATCAAAGCTTAGGATATGATCCTTGGTAGAGATGTGAGACAAGAACTAGGAGGGAGAGACGGGAATTCCTTCGCTAGTATGACCTATTTAAGTTTATTTGGTATTTAATTGGTTTCATTCGAGTATAGGGATAATATGTGATATGTTAATTAACCCTTGTTTTGTGGCGGTGTTTGAAAATGGTATCTCAAAATGTTGAGATAAGCAATGGAGCAAAATAATATGACCGTATCGCGATCTGACGAGGCTAAGTTCATGAGTTATCCCTTTTGCATCCCATTTGGTCGATAACGAGGAAGCGAACGACGCAAAGTGTTTCTAAGAGGTTTGAAACCCGATATACGCCGATACCTCATTTCTCATAAACTTTGTTTATATTCGGATGTTGTGATTAGGGCTCGCTTATTGGGCGCGCGATAATGAGTTAACACAACCAAAAGGTAACGACCAAAAACGATATATTAATCAAACCGATGGCAATTACCATCTAACAATGATAACCATCGTGAGGGAAATTATCATGCCAAGAATGGTAACCACTTTGGTGGTAATCATGGCAAAGATAATAAGTGGAAATTTCAAGAAGAGGAGGTTCAATAATGATGGAAAGACAAAGAACATCAAAGACCCGCTTTCAAAGGAAGAAGAACGCGACCACCGGTTCAGATATTTCAAATCGCGACGGGAGGGACATATCCGAAGTCAAACTATACTGCAAAGAATCCAAAGAGTGTTTCAATTGCAGAGGAGAAGGTCACCTAGCTCGATTTTGTCGTATGGTGAACTCAAGTCCAGCTGGGATAATGATGCCAAAGGATGTCTCAGACAAGTCAAAGTCGGTAGTTTAAGTGAGAGCGTTTGTCGAGGAACCCAAACGAAGTTATCACGGGTAAGTTAATCATAAACGCTTACAAAGTCTATACCTTATTCGATATCGGTTCTACATATTCTTTTATCTCTCTTGCTTGCGCTCAACATTTAAATTTGACCCCAGAAAATTTAGACTTTGACTTATTAGTTAAAACTTCATTAGTAGAAACCTTTGTTACCTCCACTGTTTATAAATCTTGTTGATTCATATCGATACCCTAACGTTACCTGTCGATCTTATCTCTTTGAAAATACTTGCCTTTGATGTGATTTTAGGAATAGATTGGTTAACTAGTCATCATGCTTTTCGTAAGGTTGTTAGCTTTCATATTCCTAACCAACCTGTTATGCGAATTCAAGCAACCAAACCACTAAAATTAGTCGCTGTCATATCAAGCCATAAGTAAAGAGCCTCGAGCCTTTCATTTGGTGACTTCAAGTCTCGGAATACAATCGGTTTAGAATATCCGTAGGGGCGCCGTGAATAACGGTGGCGAGTTGATAGGTATCAATGTGACGTATATCCAAATCTTGGATGAGAGTCACAGTTTTGAATGACATTTCTATTATTAATAAATTTCCTGACGTATTCTCTGAAGACTTCCTAGTGTACCCCTAGAGCGTGAAATTGAATTTTATATTGACCTCAGTACAAAACCAATTTCTTAAACTCTCAAATATTTCTTCAACTAAAACGAACGTAACGTGCGCCAAAAGACGTTGGCTCGAAATTGTTGAAGATTACGATCGCACCATTCAATACCATCATGGAAAGCGAATGTGGTAAATTGACGCCAGTAGAAGAAGATCGTATGCTATACGAGTGTGACGTTGTTAACATAAAGACCCATTTCGTATAACTTACAAATGATGAAGATAGAGTTAAAAACTCTAGGGACCCACGTGAAGATAACGAATATACGAGTAGAATCGACTTTAATCGATAAAGTTAAAGCCGCTCAAGCTACATACTCAGAGCTGATGAATGTGAAGAAGAAGGTTCAAGAGCGCGTTATTCTAGAAACAAGAATCGATGAAGAGAGGAAATCTCAACCCTCGATTTTGATTGGCCCATTTGATATCCTCAATCGAGTAGGAACTGTGGCCTATAGACTCGTTTTACCGCCAAATATGTTGCGTGTTCATAACGTTTTTCACATATCGATGTTACGTAAATATATGGATGACCCGAACCATATTATTGATTTAGAACCGAACTAGATAGCGGATAATTTAACGTATGAAGATGTACCTATTAAAATCCTGGAATGTATTCAACACTCAAAGGTTATACCTCAAGAGTTAGAATCGGATGAAGTGTCCTCATCTCGTTTCTAAGATATCGATATTTATGTAAATTTCGAGGCGAAAATTTCATAAGGAGGGGAGATTGTGATACCCCAAATTTTACGAATAAAGATTTAAATTTCTCGAAATATATTTTGAATATTATGGAGTGAATTTGATATAATGTTATAGTTGTGGGTAATATTTATAAATTTTGCAAAGTATGCAAGTTGTTGTATAATATTCGATTGGTTGGGAATATTCTTTTTGTCGGGGAATATTCGTGACGACGACAATCATTAGTGGACCCTACAACGGAATTATTATCTGATTGAGAAAACGACAAAAATATTTTTTTTATGAAAATAACGGTGGAAGTTTTACAGATTATCTAATACTTTGTTGAACTACTCTTGTAGTAAAAGTACAATAATACGCTGCGTTGTAAGTAGCACACCAGATTGATTATTGATGCTTACGTGAAAGTCACTCGCTTTTGTTCAATTATTACTTCAAGAATTGGCCGTATAGATCTCACATTAATTGATTCAATTATTGTCGATATTTTATATATTATTAAATCAATAATTGAGACGACAAAGTTGTTAATATTATTATTTGCAATATTAACGATGTTCAGAGTTACGCCATGAGGAGAGGTTTGGTCACCTAATCATGCTACCAATAGGGAAAAAATCCTTATCAAAAACCCCTCTTTCCTGGTGAACGACGACACGGTCGATAAAAATAGTGTGAATTATAATAATGATGATGAAGTTTGTTTTATTAGTATTATTAATGTAATAAAACAGGAAAAACTTTTTATATAAAATGCAGAATACTTTTATAAAGTTATTTATTTTATTAGTGATAATTAGAATATATTATATTTTATTATGCATAGTGTTTTGTATAGTAAAATCTTTTTATATAAAAATGTAATACTTTTATAAAGTTATTTCTTTTATTAGTATAATAATAAGAATATATTATATTTTATTATCGTAGTAGTGTTTTTTTGCATAGAAAAATCTTTTTATATAAAAATGTAATACTTTTATAAAGTTATTTGTTTTATTAGGCAATAATTAGAATATATTATATTTTATTATGCATAAGAGTGTTTCAGATAAAGGTATGATAGTGTTTTCATAGTAAAATCTTTTTATATAAAAATGTAATACTTTTATAAATTTATTCGCTTTTATTAGATTATAAATAGAATATATTATATTTTATTTAAAAGATTTTGTTTTATTAGAATATTTTAGTAAATCAATCTGATCGTCTGCTTAAAAGTGAATCAATTTGGACCGTTCATGAATTAGTTACTATTCAATCCATTCTTCTATAATTAGAAAGCTCATTCCTTCATTATTTCTTACAAATTCAATTAAACTCTGTAGAGAGAAACCGTAGAAATTCTTCTTCTATAATCTTGAGCGTATTTTACATTTAAGAAAGCTTTGACAGTAGTGCAAGTTTCTTCAAGATATCCTCGCCTCTACCCGCAGTTGAGTACTTCTTCTTTATAAGGTAAGGGATATTATTTGTTGTACTTCGTAAGGGGTATTATTTCTTTCAGATTCATGAAGAGAACTTCATTATTCCATTCTTTATTATTCTCATTGAATATCCTGCTTGTGCGTTTTTGTTACGACTTGGTTCCGTTATTTATTATTCATTGGAATAACTCGCTCATGCTGAAGTACCGCATGCATGGTGATTTCGTTGTTATTCCATTCTTTATTATTTTGTTGGAACATCCCGCTTGGTGCAATGTAATTTCACCGACCTAGTTTCGTTATTTATTATTCGTTGGAATAACTCTTGCCATCAAGATACCGCATGCATGGTGATTTCATTGTTATTCCACTCTTTACTATTCATTGGAACATCCCGCTTGGTTGTGAATTTCACCTAACTTTGTATCGTTATTTATTATTCATTGGATTAACTCTTCATCTGCGCGAAGTACCGCATACATGGTGATTTCTTTTGTTATTCCATTCTTTATTATACTCAGTTGGTTAAAGTTTTGACTTCTATACTCCATGAAATTAGTGGAATATCCTTGATATTTATGCTTCATCCAGTATCTTTTCATGGAAATATTCTTCTGAGCATTCTTGAATTTTACTCTACAAAGAAGTATCATGTTGACAATTTGGACGTTATTAGTTCCTGGATAATTTAATTCTTGAACTTGTTTTATTGAATTCTTATATAATTGTCATCATCCTCATGTTTATATTTTGTTAAATTTTATCTGTGGCCTGTAGTGTATAGATGGACTTGGTATGATTATGACTAGGGATTACTCGGTATAATCATGATCGTAATGTTACAAATGATGTGGAAAAAGTCCTCATTGGCCCGTAGTGCATTGATGGACAGTTTTTGTTATGATTATGGCTATAAATTCTCTTCGGCCAAGGGAGCAAAGATGAATTGTTTTATGGCATGATCAGGACCGTTGATGAATACACGAATATCCTTGACCCGTAGTGCATGAATAATTTGTGGTCGTGATACTAATGAATATCCTCGGTCAGTAGCAAGGATGATGTGGATTATTTATTGTCGAGTCTCGTGATAAAAGTGATGAAAACCCTTTTTAAATCATAAAAGATAGTAGATTTTATTCTCTACTTGACTCTTTTAATGGATTATTTGTTCCGCTGCAGTTAAACTTGATGTTTATTGTATTTTATCAGTTTAACATTGTTGAAGACTAATGATAATTTATTCTGCATTATCTTAGTCATAATATTTCTTACTGGGCTAGTTGAGCTCACCCTTTCCTTCACTGTTCTCTTCAGGAAATGAGAATATAGCTTGGATGAGTCGAGAAACGGATTGACAGTCCAGATTATAGCATTAGTAGTCCTCACTATTTTTGTTAAATAGTGTGATAGTAATTGTAATGAGGACTCAATTGAGTGTGGATATTGTATAGATGACAATATTTATATTAAAACTCACAGCGTATGTTTTTCCGTATTTTACACGACAGTTGTATTATTAAGTTGTATTTGTATATTCAAGATACCATGTATCCGGCTACCCAAGATGGGTGATGTACCTATTTTATTTTGGCTACACCGATCTCTCTGATCAAACTTTATGTTACAGGGGTTTCTCGCTCGACACAGAGGTGAAGGAAAAAAAAAGAGGGAGAAGAATAGAGAGAAGAGGGAGAAAGGGGGAGAGAGAAGAAGGAGGCCTAACGCCACCAGTCGCCACCGCCTTACCCACTCCACCATCGCTTCACCCACCGCCTCGCCCACTGTCGGAGGTACTCCTCTCCCTTTTTTTATTAGGTACTCCTCGTCCACTGTGTGCATTCATTCTACTGTAAACTTAAAAAGTAAACATTATTTTTACAAATAAAGGCATTTATCAGTTCTCTCCTTCATTCATATCCTTTTGCCGGTTATTACTCTCTTATAGAGGAAAACTTTGCCAATTATTCTCATTCATAGACTTGGTTAAATAGATGTCAATTAGACATTTTTATCTTAATACTTGCAAAAAATTGGAGAACTCAATTAGTGATCTGATAGTTTGGGGTTTTATATCAGGTGTTAGTCCTGACTATTCAGGTTTCTGCTATGATGGACTATTATGCACCTGCTATAATGCCCAATTGTAAATTATTACTCAAAAATTTTACTATTTCATGGTTCAATGTTTTTAAAGAAATGGTGATGTATCACATGGCCTTGGCTAGTTGCAGAGCCACATGGTTAGTTCTAATTGGTATGCCTAGATGGAACTCCCCATAAACATCAACATTTATATCATTCGTAGAACAGGCTCGAGTTGTCAATTTAAGTTTAAATGCTCATTATGAACCAAAGGCAACTAGTAGTTCAGGTACACTTGTTGTTTGTGTTTGCGGCAACAATCGAGAAGAAAGTATGAATTATTAGGCTAGGTTTGGGGTCGCGGCTGGTTTGTGGCCACGCCAAGCTTAAATTAAGTCTTATAAGGGCTAAGCCAAGAGCTCGATCGCCGATGTAAATAGATTTACTTAAGGGACCGTTTTGGCATTATGAAAGAAAAAACAAGAATATTTAATACTTTAGTATACAAAATAAACTACAAAGGATTATGAGAACTATAAGTTTTCCAAGCAAGTTGTGATTACCCCGAAACACGAAAGACACTAGTAATTTCTCTAGTACACTAGTATTTAAGTTGTTAGTACCTTAAAGAGTTACTAATACTACAAGAGGACTACTTCAACTCTTATCATAAAGTTTTA
Source organism: Panax ginseng (assembly GCA_020205605.1). NCBI lineage: Eukaryota > Viridiplantae > Streptophyta > Magnoliopsida > Apiales > Araliaceae > Panax > Panax ginseng. The sequence continues at coordinate 120,987,455 of CM035144.1, forward strand.
CCAAGCAAATTGGAAACTAAAATTTTACCCTTATGATAAACAATCATACTTAATACATGAAATAAATTACGTATTGTATCATGTCACCACTTTTGTGGACTCTTCAACTCTTGGCGTGAAGCCTTAGATGGTAGTAGTTTTCTTAAGAAGAAACATTTCAATGCATCTGAATACCTCTGTATGAGTATAATAGAACCAATAAAACTAAGCAACACTAATCTCCCAAAAATAGTTGTATATGTAACAACCAAATATGCAGTTTATAAGAGTATGTAGTCAATCAGAGAAAGATTGTAAATGTACAAGTCCGGCTAATGTACAAGTCCTAGCTATGGGACCAGACAGGGACCAAGTCAGCCGCAATGGTTACAAAATAAATGGTTGTGAATTTCATACAAAGGCATATTGGCACGGTAAAAGAACAACGAACTCTGGAGTGTGTGTCCAAGGAGATTGTTACAATGAGCTTGGTCGTGCCTTTTATGGGGAGTTAGAGGAAATCGTAGAGTTATCGTACAAGGGCACGTACGGGGGTCATATTCGCTTGTTCAAGTGCCGTTAGTTTGATTCAGAAAAAGGGATACGTGTTGAAAGACATTGAATCGTTGATATTGACCTCCATAGGTTCACAGTCTCCAACGAACCGCTTGTTTTACCAACTCAAACAAAGACAAGTATACTACACTCCTAGTCCCGTTAGAAAAGGGATAGATCGCCTTTCTGATTGGCAAGTTGTAATTTATACTCCGCAGCATAGTCGTGTAGAAGTAGTTGATGGGGAGATTTACCAAGAGCAGATGCTTCATAGACAAACTATAATAAATGTGGAGGACGACAATGAAGTAATCCAGTTATATGGTAGAGATGAACCACATGAATTAGATCCTGAGTCAATACTTGTGTCAGATGACATTGATATTGTGGAGGAAGAGTTATTGACTAAATCTGACACTGAATTTGAAGCAGATAATGGTTATGAATCTGCAACACGTATACAAGATGATTCTGAATCAGACATTGACACTTGAACAAATGAAATGTATGTTTAGCATTACATGTTTTTTTATATCATTGTCATGTTTATGTACTAAACTATTTAAATGCAATTTTTGTTTATTGTCATTTTATATTCATATATATACATGTTTATATCACTGTCATGTTTATGTACTAAACTATTTAAATGTAACTTTTGTTTATTGTCATTTTATATTCATATATATACATGTTTATATCACTGTCATGTTTATTGTCATATATACATGTAATCAAATATGACTTATAATAACATCTTGAAATTTGTAATATACAGATGGCTTCTGAAGCAGCGCTTTTTCTTAGGTAGGGGGCCTAATCATGTGCCCACGGCCCCTACTAATCCGAATGATTGGATTCTATTCAGATTCGCCCTCCTCCGAATAGCACGTACGTCCCGCATATATCATTTATATATAAGCATTTAAGATTCTATTTATACAAGATATATAGAACTTAGATGTAAATTGCTTTAATATATCTACTTATCGTTGATGTAAATTGTTGTATATTATAATGATTTTTCAGATAATAAGATCGTCAAGATCAACAAAACCATGAACATGAGTATGACATAAAACATAACTAGGAATTAAGTTTATCCATAATTCATGTATAATTGTATATTGGTAATGTTTTGATTAGTATTATATTGGTAATGTATATGGGTCTGAATTTTTCTACTGCTTTAATTTGCATTCAATCGTTATTGTTTTGGTCTTATTGTATTAAAAATTTGCATATTTTTATTGGTTTGTGTCTTGGGTGCCTAGAAATGTCCATATATGCATGTCGTCGTGCATGTGGCTAGTCTATATTGTAGGGAGACTCAAGTAATTTTTTAAGTATTATAAGTATAAGTTTGAAAAATGTTCATAAGTATTATAACTTAGATGTAAATTGATTTAATATAACTACTTATCGTTGATGTAAATTGTTGTATATTATAGTGATTTTTCAGATAATAAGATCGTCAAGTGCATATCACAGTTGTGTTTATAGAATTGGCCTACACATGTGATTATGTGGGCGAGAACACCTATCGCCCACAAGGATGTTGTTTGGGCTGAATTTCAGGTATGTTTTTTTTAATTATGAAAAATAATTTAATATTCAAAGGATAATTGTTTAGTAATGTTATTATTGTTGTTTTATTTGCAGAAACGGTATATATGGGAGGACGCGTAGGCTTCAGTGATACAAACATTATTCTGGCAGAAGTGTGCGGTCCGCACCAAAGACAATTTGAACAAAGAAAGACAAAAACCCCTTCACAATTCCGAGATCGACCATCCAGGCCAGGGAGAGGATTACATGCACGGAAAGATAGCCTCTCGGTGGTGCACCCATCCATATAAATGAGATGTGTGCCTAAATGGAGAGTGAGAGTGGGTGAAAAGACGAAAGACCCGCCACCAACAGATCCTCGGGTGTACCGATATAGCGAAAAAAGCTAAATACAACAAGTATGAAATAAAGTTTCACAATGCAATATATCAACGCTGTGTAATGATTTACAAGTTTTAATATGTTTACAATCATGAATTGTAGAAAATATCACATTTTACTTAGTAATATTGTGCTATTTTTTAGTATAGAGTCTCGATCCTCAAGGTCACCTATCCATTTGGGTGGATGTGTACGTACACCCGTGATGGTTCCGCCTTTGATGCTATCCAGATAAGCGGTAATAAGTTTTAATAAATTGATCTTGTTTATCAATGCTTACGTAATTTATTTTAACTATTTAATCGTTAACATAATGACGGATACTTATAAGCATTTATCGATTGGCGCTATCCATCCAAGGCACTTCGCGTTCACTTATTGATAAAGATTTATGGGAGAGGCGTCATATGAAAAGAACTACATTAAAGGTCAAGGACAACGACGACGCCCATCCTTCGATGGCTCAGTCGCTTTCTTATCCGGTCTCATCACCATCATCGCCATCCACTGCTCATACTCTAAATGACGCAGTGAGAGCTATATACGACGAGATCAAGATCTTCTCAAGATATCAAGGGCATCCTGGGGCTCTGAGTCTGAGGAGTTAAGCTGAGCGATGTGACAATGAGCAGCAGGATGCATGGGGATGGCGACGAGGTATAAAATCAATTTATTGTATGTATTGTCGTAATATATACCAGTATCAACATAGTTACTATATTTATAACTTGTTTTATTATTTTGTTAATTACGGGGTGATTAAGGAGGCGATGATGCTTGACGTACCTACTTTAGATCAGTTTTATAGTTATAGTATAAGCTTGTACTTGTATATTCATTCTTTGGATGTTTGTATGTTACTAAAACAAGTTTTAAAATGTTATTATATTTATTGAAATCATATTGGTTTTTAAAGGTTTATATACTAGTTTGGTGTATGTGTTGGTGGACGATGGATGTTTATATTGTTGTGTATATTGTTTATCTTGTTGTGTATGTGTGTTGGGATAAAGCAGGTACAAAATAGGTACAGGTTTTTGGGAATTCTACAAAACAGCAAAAATCTGGTTTTTATTTTTTCATATCAATGATCGCGACGCATGTCGGTCATTGATAGTTATTAATACGGGCTAAATAATTGAGTGTATCGGCTGACCATAATGATCGATGATAGTGGTCACGCCACGCGTGGACCACATCGACTTTGGCCCTGACCACGTCGATTTCAAACAAGCGATAATTTGTCATTTTCGATTATTTCATATCACCATGAATATATTGGTCGCTAATAGTGGTCGCTGATATGCATCCCAAATGACCAGATTTTTATCGACGACTATCGGTAGCCGCATTCTCGCGATCGATTTAATCGCCGATAAAGTGATCGCTAATAGACCTTTTTCTTGTAGTGAACATAAGGTTTTTGTGAGTAAATCACGGTGTGTCACGTACGTAAGTAAGTTAACACACACGTGGCACTTGAGAGTTTTGTATTGACTAATAAAAATAATTAATATTCAAAAACATCTAAATTTCAGGCCACGTTTATATTTTTTTCATTAGATTTGTAACACTATGGGATTAACATGGGGTACAATGACAATATATACGGTGGGTTTTTTATTATTCTCTGGAAACATGCAAACAAGCTATTAATTTTAATCATATATTTGGAAATACAGTAATAAAAGTCCATATAATGGGAAAAAGCACCTTTACCCCACTGTGGTTATAGTATTTTAAGAAATTAGCCACTGTGCTTGTAAAATATTCAATTAGCCCACTGAACTTTTTAAAAATGTTAAATCAAACAATTCCGTCCAATTTTGTTCATGGACGTTAAAAAATTGGGGAGAAAAAGCACCTTTACCCCACTGTGCTTTTAAAATATTCAATTAGCCCAATGTACTTTTTCAAAATGGTCAATCAAGAAATTACGTCTAATTTTGCTCACGGGCGTTAAAAAATTAGGCCAATTTTCCTACGTGGCTTTAAAAATTAAAATACAAATGACGTGTGTCATTTTCAATGGGGGTACCATTACATCCTATTACCCCTTCATCGTATCGTGTCTCTCTTGAATATTCAGGATCGTCTCCATCACTTGTCCCTCCTCGCCTCCTCAATCGCCTTCGCGCAGGAAAGTCTCGCCTCATTCCGTTGGAGATTAGAGAGTCAGGAATTCGAATCGTCGGCCTTCTCCGGTCACGATAAAGTTCTCGGCCTTTGGGCGGTGTCCGGTGACTCAACGACCATGCATTGGTGGAGGTCGTGGAAGGAGGTCGTGGAGTCGTGGAGTTTCATGAGACCGTTGATGACGGAGAGTGCGTGTTCTATCGAAGGAGGAGCTGCAGAGGCCGCAAATGATGGGATGGTGCGGTTGGCGGCGTTAAATGATCTCAGGGATTTGAGGCGAGTTTGATGAAACTAGCCTTTTGAGGGAGGAGGAGGCGTGGGGCGTCCATTTTAGAATGGAGGTCTTTGTGATTTAGGCGTTGTGGAGGGTTTTGGATTAGTCGTGGGAGGATTGGAGCTGGTTATAGAGGGTTTCGAGGTGTTTGAGCTCGTCTTTAATGGTTTCAACATCTTGGAAGAATTCCAGATTTACACCATCTCCAGCTCCTCCATTACTGGACATCTCAATAACGTGGGAAGGATTTTGATCATCGTTGTTGTATCGAGAGAATGAGTCGGAAGTAAATAGATCGTTCATTTTGATAATTTAATTCCCTTTTGTTTTATTTGCAGGTGGTTGGCTAATTGAATGAAGGAAAAAAATTAGTGGTGGAATATGAAATGGAATGGTTAGGGTGAAGAATCAATAAAGGGAAGTAGAGGAGAGAGAGAGAAGAATTTTGGAGAGGAAAGAAACGCGGGAAAGAGCGGGAAGAGGAGTTGTTGTTGTAGTCAAGTATACTCTTTTCTTTCTTGTTGTAGTAGTAGAGGAGAGAGAGAGAGAGAGAGAGAGAGAGAGAGGAATTTTGGAGAGGAAAGAATTGCTGAATTGGACGGAATTGCTTGATTGAACATTTTTAAAAAGTACAGTGGACTAATTAAATATTTTAAAAGCACAGTGGGGTAAATGTACTTTTTTCTCCCAATTTTTTAACGTCTGTGAGCAAAATTAGACGGAATTGTTTGATTGAACATTTTTAAAAAGTACAGTGGGCTAATTGTATACTTTAAAAGCACAGTTACTAATTGCTTAAACAGTGGGGTATAGGTACTTTTTCCCTCCATATAATTCAGCAAAACATATTCAAGATGGAAGTGGTTAGCATCAAGTTTATTTTTGGATAAGTTAGTCAATTGGCCAATAGAATATTTGCACGCAGACGAAATTCTATGTGTGTCAGTATTCTATTGATTAATTGATCAACTTATCAAAAAATAAACTTCATACTAACCGCAAAATATGGCCGGTTTGTAATTCTTTGGAAACAAATGATATCTCTTAAATTTTAGTCATATAATTTACTAACAATAAAAGAATTAACCCATAGAATTCAGAAAACCATATGCCAGATGGGTTAATTATGATTTAGTAGTATATGTATACTACAAACTCAGTAGCAGCAGCAGTAGTAATAATAATATGCGGCATTAGTGGCCGAAACAGTTAAGTTGTGTGTACTATTTTTATTTTGGGAAAAATTAAAATATGAGGTGGGTACTGGGTGTCATGCAATAAAAGAAGACTAAAAGACAATCTGCACCCCAAATTTTACACCCTTGTTGACATTTGCACCCTAAACTGAAAAAGGTGTTTAAGTACACCCCAAACTTCAAATAAACGTAATAAAAAGCACATCATTGTTAATTATTAATTTGGGCAAAAATGACCTAAAATTAAAGTCAGAAATGTGGGATCTGTAGGGTATTTAAGTCATTTTCTTTTCATCTTCCCCAATATCTGGTCTTTTTCCCTTTTTTCTATCCTCCATAACCAACTTCCTCTCTCTTCTCTATTTCTCTCATCTCATTCCCTCTCACAAACCGAAAATGGTTTCCCTATTTCTCTCCTCTCCTTCCATATTCATAAACTGAGCTCATCGACGTGATATTGTGATTCATAAATTGCCATTTGCAGATATTTCAATTTTGTAGATTAAATGCCACAAGAATTTTAGGATGAAGAGAAACTGGCATGTTGAAGCAGTTTTTTAGCCAAACTCAATTTGTTCATCTCTCTCAATATAGCTTTTGAACTCAATTTGACTTGCTCAAACTACTTTGATTACTTCATATAACATATATAAAGACTTCCTTGTTCACAAACTTGACCAATTCCCCTTTTTTTGCTTGACCACCTCTAAGAGCTATATTATCAAACATACTAAATGCATTACTTTTAAAAACAGAGTTCATACATGTTTAGATGGATTCTAACCCATAAATTCCACCATTATTAATCACCTGCACAACGATTACAACACATCCTCTTTAATAATTTATAACCCAACCATAGCAACAATGATACACAAAGCAATAATTATTCAATTTTCTAAAATAGTTGGGAACATCAATATTACCTTGCACCAAATTTAATTTGCTAAAATTTTAACTTTGCTAATTAACTTATAAACTCCCTTTGTCGATTTGTTTCAATTTCCTTCCCAAATCAATTTATAAATTCAATTATTGGCCTTCTTTCTTTGTTTCAGCCGAAACTTAAAAGAACTTGAACATAGAAATACAATTTAGGTAATTCTTTTAGAGAGAACGAGGTGGAAAGGAACGAAATTTGGAAAGCAGAAAGGAGACATGGAACGGGTGGGAGTATACATTAAGCTTCTTCTACCAACAGTCTAATTATCAGACATATGTTGTTTAGTGTTACTCTCATACTCCAAGAAACTCATACTTGCTTTACACTTGGTGGATGTATGGTAAACTCATTAATCCACCTCCTGCTTGTCTATTAACTCAGTTTTAAGGACTTAACATTAAAGAACTTAACATTTGAATTAATCCACCTCCTGCTTGTCTATTAACTCAGTTTTAAGGCCATTAAGAAGATTGAGAAAGTCGAGTTCATAGGAGGCCAGGCACCACAAGATGAGGTTAGACTCGGATGGATTTAATAGAAGTGTGTCCGAGTAATTGTGTATTTGCAAAAGAAGAATGCATCAAAGCAATTCAAACAACTGGATTAAATTCCGACAAACAAATGGAAGGAGAGAAATAAAGCCATTTTCGGTTTGTGAGATGGAAGGAGATGAGAGAGAGAATAGGAAGTTGGTTAGGAGAGAGAAAGAATAAAAAGACCGGATATTGGGAAGATGAAAAGAAAATGACTTAAATACCCTCTGGATCCCAATTACTGACCTTAATGGGTCATTTTTATGATAAATTGGACGATGTGCTTTTTTGTTAGATTTAAAATTTGAAAATTAGACATCTTTTTTGGTTTAGATGTCAATAAAGCCTAGATCATAAAAGAATAAACGCACGTGGCTAAATTTGTAGAAAATCTACATTAGCTGGCGCAGAAAAAAAAGGAGAAAGCATATCATGATATTGATAGATGCTTCTTCTACCACCTGATATTAATTTCTTTTCTTTTCTGTTTTTTCCCGCGAGTAATGGGTGCGTGTTTTACTTTCTTTCTCATTTTCATTTTTGTCCAAGGAATCGCAACAGATACAAAATACTCCATTAATACTTGTTGTAACTAATTAATTAATTATACCTATTTTTGACAATATATATAAATTGAGAATTGATATTTTTATGAGTAAATTGATAATTTACAAGATTTACTCTCACATGGAGCGGACCTCATTTATTATTCGCAGAAAAACTGTACAATTATCAAAATTACTTGTAAAAATATCAATTTTCTATAAAAACAAGCAATATTCCCTCACTTCTTTCTCTCTCTCCCTCCCTCTCACACACTGATATTTTTTCTTCCACATCTTAATTTTATCTTTATTCATTCATCTATGGAGTCTGAAACTTCCTGGTTCTTGCAGCGCCTTCATGCCCCCTTTTTCTTCCATATGATCTTAACTATTTTCATCATCGTCGTCGTCTTTCTCTCTGTAACCTATTTAGTTAAACCAAGGCTTTATTGTAATTGTGATATTTGTCAAACTTATGTTTCCTCAAGTTGGAGACTCAAATTCCATAACCTATGTGATTGGTACACTCATCTCCTCCAAAACTCCCCTACTAATACCATACACATACATGTTCTTTGTAACACCATCACCGCGGATCCCCAAAACGTCGAGTACATGCTCAAAACAAGATTTGAAAATTACCCTAAGGGAAAACCCTTCTCAACAATCTTGGAAGATCTGTTGGGCCGGGGTATTTTCAACGTCGACGGCGATTCATGGAGGTTCCAAAGAAAAATGGCTAACCTAGAGCTTGGCAGAACCTCCATAAGATCGTTTGCGTTTGAGGTTGTGGATTATGAGATTCAAGCCCGCCTTATTCCACTTCTATCATCTTTTGCCGGGAATATAAAAGGTGATGCTACTGTTTTAGATTTACAAGATGTTTTTCGTAGATTTTCATTTGATACTATCTGTAGATTTTCATTTGGGCTGGACCCCAAGTGCCTAGAGTTGTCCCTTCCTATATCAGAATTCGCGGTCGCATTTGACCTAGCATCAAGATTGTCAGCAGAGCGAGCCATGACAGCTTCACCCATAATTTGGAAGATCAAAAGGTTATTGAATTTAGGCAGTGAAAAGAGGCTAAAAAAGTCCATCAAAATGATTAACATATTAGCCAAAGAGGTCATACGGCAAAGGCGAAAAAAGGGTTTCTCCAATGACAAAGATCTTTTGTCAAGATTTATGGGCACCATAAATGATGACACTTATCTTAGAGATATTGTGGTAAGTTTTGTGTTAGCCGGGCGTGACACGGTTGCATCAGCTCTCACTAGCCTGTTTTGGCTATTGGCGAACCACCCGGAGGTAGCTGCAGCTATTAGAGATGAGGCTGATCGAGTCACTGGACCGAAACAAGAGCTCAGAAGTAGTGAACAAATGCAACAACTCCATTATTTGCAAGCTGCAGTGTATGAAGGTATGAGACTATATCCACCCGTACAATTTGATTCAAAATTTTGTTTGAATGACGATGTTTTACCCGATAAAACGTTTGTCAAGAGAGGAACCAGGGTTACTTATCATCCGTACGCCATGGGTCGGATGGAAGAAATTTGGGGCCCGGATTGTTTGGAGTTTAAGCCCCAAAGGTGGTTAAAAGATAGAGTGTTTTTTCAAGAGAATCCTTTTAAGTACCCTGTGTTTCAAGCTGGGCTTAGGGTGTGTTTGGGGAAGGAAATGTCAATGGTGGAGCTTAAAAGCGTGGCGATCTCATTGCTGCGGCGGTTCCATATAGAATTGGCTTCGCCAACTCACACACCCCGGTTCTCTCCTGGACTCACCGCTACTTTTAGTGGCGGATTACCGGTTTTTGTTCGAGAAAGGAGATCTTGATGATCATAGGCCAAACAGGCAATTAAAAATACGGGCAGTAGTCATGTTAAATGTAGCCACCATAAACTGATCCTTAATTTGGCGGCTGGTAGTTAGTTAAATGTTTTACAGTACTGTGCATTTGAATATATATTTTTGCTAGTGGTCCTTGTTAATTGGGCTAGCTATATATCAAGTTGAAACTATATTATTCGCAAGTCTATGGATCTGGTGGGTAGGTTAGTTTGATCAGTAGGATTATTTATTTTCAGGTACGAATTGCTGGCCTGGGTAATTACATGCATATCTGTAGCATGTTTTTTTTTCTTCTAATCTGAAGCATGTTTATTATGTGTGGGCAAGGAAATTGATTTTCAGTGGGTTAGAGTTTATTTACCGGTATGAGAGAATCCACAAGAATACTGGAATTGATTGATTGATTGAAGAAATGAAGAACATGTGAACAATTACTCCAACGACACGTGGCAGAACTCTTAGAATCCGAGAACCTTGTTAGGGTAACAAGGATTCAGAGAGTCTTCTTAACTCCTAGTCTTTCAAAAGGTCCAAGTCTTCAATGTGAAGAGAAGTCCCCTTCCCTATAGAATGGAAGAAATATTTATAGGGTTTTTTTGGAGAGTGGTCATGTGATAGGCACATGTTCTCGGAAAAATTCCAAATTTACCCTTAGTCATCAGAGTAATGCCCAGATCGTCCTGCCCTTCTAGCCACCAATCCAATCCCTCAATCAATTTTTTAAAATGAGTCACCTCCACGTGTCTTCTGCCTCGGGACACGTGGAAGATTCTCTAAAATCTTGCTTCTTTATTTCCGGCTCTTCCGTCTTTCCATTTAATCATAATACGAACCTTAATTTGTGCATTTAATTCAATTAGGTCAAGTGAACCTTAATTTACACTTGGGCCCACATTATGTGTGTATTTATGTATTCCTTCATGCATGGAATCTGCATATGTTTAACATTTATACAATTTCTCTATACACAGTAAAAAATTTGTGAATGATTTATATACATGTACAAATATTCATTGTTTATGCATGTTTTTAAGCTGGTAAATTTATAAATGAAATTCTCTGTCTAAAATATTTATACATAAATGAGATGTTATATATTGTAAAAATTTCTTACACATGAATGCAACGTATATTAATATATAAATTAAATTGAATAGAATTATAAAATTGATTCACTATATTAAATATTTAATTAAAAAAATTATTATCAAAATTTATCTACATAATTATTAACAAAAAAAAAAAATTATACATAAAATCGTAACATATATCATGCATGTCCCTCTATAAATTCAATAACAACCTAATGTACGAGTCCTAGACTCCTAGTGCGCAAGCTTCCAAAAGACTAACATATATTTATTATAGAATTCCATCTATACGTTGAATGTAGCTTATTCAGGGGCAGTCATTAATTCCTAGGAGTAGGAAATGGTTACCAATTTAGCATATATATATATATATATATATATATATATATATATATATATATATATATATACCTACAATTTTAATAGTCTACAAGTTATATTGTCAGGAAATAGATATCACAAATTCGGATCATATTTAATTTTATAATAAATTAATTAATTAATTAAAATTAACTTCATGCTAACCACTCTTCACAAATTCACAAATATACTGTCATGGCTCCACGAGAATTTGCATCTTCAACCACTAGCGAAACACATTCCATGTCCGTCTTTCTTTTTTCTCTCTTCCATCTCTCTGTATATTCATACTATTTAAATGGATCAATATTTTATAACCATGCTTCAAATATAATATTTCCTCCTTCTCAAAATATAATAATAATATTATTATTATTAATTTTTTGATATTAATTTAAGATATTTTAAACTCAAAATTGACATTAATTTTTTTAATTTTAATTTATACAATGAATAAAGTATTTTATAAAAAAGTACTATTTACTATAAGATTTATTGTTTTATAATTTTTGAATGAATTATTTTAATTTTTGAATTTCAAAATCTTATATATAATTTGACTTTTAAAATGAATAATAATTTTATAATTTAGAATGGGATGTAATACTTGTTTAGTTGCACAAAAAGAATATCAAATATAAAATTTATCAACTTTAAAAATATTTAGATAAAAGGGCAGGCGAGCATTCGGTTACTTAGTTAGGTGGGTATATATCTGTACCAAGTTAGTTAGAATGTAGTTGTCACAATTACTGCTTGCGAGGAAAGAAAGAAGATCGAAGTATTGAACGGTGAAGATCGGATTTGGTATATATTTTACTTAGTAAAATAGAAAAATAATAACATTGTAATTAATTACTACATTCAGTTGTAGTGACACCCAAAATCATATTATGTATATAAATTATATTTGCACAAAATTTTTGTGAGGCTATGCTATATATTATATATATATATATATAATATATATAACCATGTAGTCATAATTGTAAATATACCAGTCTTATAATATAATTTTTATTATTAAAATTTTGATCGAATTTCTGAATATTTCAATCGTCCGTACAACTAAACTACAGGACAGATGTCCACAATATAATTTGTTAAAAATATTCTATTTTCCAAAATAATTATCATCTGCACAATTAAACTATAAACGACAATTATCGTCCGCATAACTAAAAGTGCGGACAAAAGCAAAATTTAGCTTATTGTTCGCAATTTAATTTGTTATCGTCTCCCAAATAAACTGTGGACGAGGATAACATGACTAGCCATTAGATCACAATTTGAACAGTGTCAATACGTACGTTAGCAGGAGAATGGAAATATATTGAATGACGTTATTTTAACTAGTCTTACTAGACCTGAAAAACGGGTCAGTCCAAAATAACCCAGATTTTGATGAATTGAAAAAGTGAAGTCAAAGATCCATTTTTTTGATCGAGTGCTAGTCTTTACCATGGGTCGGACCGATTTTGACTATATTTTTGACATATTTTTGGGTATGGCCCAAACGAATCGGATCATTGTCGAGCCGGGCCAAAACGGCCTAAGTTTTGATGGGCTGAAAAAATGAAACCCAAAAATTATTTTTTAACGAACGGGCTAGTCCGATCTGTGGACCTGAGCCGATTTTGCCAAGGGAACAATTACATTTTTTTAATACATTTTTAAAAATAATTACATCAATAGTGCACTCATAAAATATTTACAAACTAGTGCATATGCAATATTTTATTTACAAAATTTGTGCATTATTATCCCTTTAATTTAGTTGAGTGTTTTAATAAGTTGCAATTCAGCACTTTCTTTCTCCTCCCTTCTATTCCGCTCCGCCGAACTCCTTTCCATAACCATCGCAGCAAAGTTTTCCAAAACTTTATCTTCCAAAACATTAAAGGTTTGGTCCAACTGCACTGACTCAAATGAAACTAGAAGTTGAAAGCCTGGACAGGGATCATGGCGAAAGTTGTTTCCATTCATTCCGGCCATTCAAAAACTCCACCAATTTATCCTGCAACATTATGTTGACACTAACTTTCTCATATCCACGAAGTTTAAAGTACCTGTTGTAACTAAGAGAGGAGAAGAAAGGCACAAATATGATATCTGCTTGATTTGGGTTCTGAACCCTGATCGCACTGCATGGTCTCGATTTGTCATGAGTGTTTGATGATAAAAGATCAAGGGTGAGCCAATACTCCATACTTGTGTTGCAAATTTAACCCACCAGGGTATGGAGGTATTTTGACTTCGGCATGATCCAAGATCGCGAAAGAACCCACCAAGCTCCGACGTCCCATGTCTCAAAGATGGAAATGAGGATGAAGTAAGATGTCTTTGGGTCTTGGGCTACAACATTGATCTCTCGAGCTCTCTCATATCAAAAAGGGAAAAGAACATCAAGGTACCAAGAAAGGGTGACAAATCAATTTATTCACAGATCAAACCTCAAAAAAATGCAGCGCATCGTGAAGTGACTTTTTGTCCTTGTCGAGGCAGAGTTTGTCTCTTTTTTTTCATAATGTTGGTAGCCAAACCTTCATATAAAGGTAGCCAATTCAATTTTATTGGGTTACCAATTAATTAGTGCATTCTTATCCCTTTAATATCAAACTCTTTTAACCTTCATACAACAACTTCTGAGGCTTATTTGCAAAAAATAAGTGGGCTTTGAAAAGAGTTTAATATTTTCAGTCGGCTAAAAGGCAGGATTTGTTTGATAATTTTTTCAAAATGCAGTTGGTAGCCAATATTCATACCAAGGTAACTAATTCAAGTGTTATTAGGTTGCCAATTTATTTTGAATGTGATGCGATTGGTAGCGAAACCTTTCAAGCAAATGGTTCTTAAACTTTTTATATACCAAGATAACTAAACCTTTATAACAAGGTAACCAATCTACCTCCACACCGCAGATGAATTGGTTACCTTGGTCCAAAGTTTGGCAATCAACGGCTTGAAGGTTTGGCTACCAACCGCTTACATTCAAAATAAATTGGTAACTTAATAAAATTGAATTGGTTGTCTTGGTATGAAGGTTTGACTACCCACTGCTTGAAGGTTTGGCTAGCCTCACCCAAATCTACCCAATCAAATTCCTTAACCAACAACCCCACCATTTCTCTTTCCTCAAATCCCTTCCCCACCACCCCATTCTTTCTCTCCTCCACCACCTCCACCACTCCTTCCACCACCTCTACCACTCCTTCCACCTCCCAACCCACCACCACCTTCGATTGTTGTATTTCTTCCACTTGTTATTATTCTTCTCCTCGGTGGTGTTTTGGTTGATTTTAGGGTTAGAATTTGAGTTTTTCGCCTGTAAATTGATCTTTCATTACGCTCTCGAAAATATGAACGCCTTGAGATCTTCTTCTACTCTTATTTTGTCCTGAAAAAAAGGAGGACGGAAGGAAAAGCTTCTTTTGTATGAATGTTTCTGATTCTTCTCGATTGATCCGCTGTTGAAGATGGTTATTATCTATAAAAGCTTTCGGATTGTTCTTCTATGGAGCATTCGTTTCTTGTCTCGATTTTTGAATGTTTTGTTTAGTTGGAAACTGCCGCATAAAGTGAAGTAGTTTTCTCCTTGAATCAAGGTGTTTCTATTTTTGTTGGTTTGGGTTATGTGACGTAGATTGCACTACTATTGATATTATTATATATTATTACACTATTATTATAATTATTTAATTAATGCACTATTCTTATAATATCTTTTTATTTGTTGTATACTTATGTAAATGACCCTTTGCCTAGTCTAATTCTTACTTGCACTTCACTAGTGCAATTGGTGAATTAATTTTTGATTGTTACTTATTCAAATTTTTGTAGTCCACAAATATTTAGATTTAAAAAATGTAAAAATTATTCCTTAAGTTTCAATAAGATGCTTACAAAATCAGAATATTTAGCCAAAAAGTAGTTCTTAATCTAAAATTATTTTTAATTCTGAAAATAACAATCTTAATCTAAAATAATAATTCAAATAGGCTCAGCAACAACATGTGATTTTGAATTTTTACTTATGCTTTTAATTCTAGAAAGTAACTATCAGTCTAATATACTAATCCAAATAGGCTCACCAGCAATACGTGAGTTTGATTTTTTTTTTTTTTTTTTTTTTGCAGTAACAATTGTACTCTAAAATACTGACCCATTTAGGCCCAACCACGATATGTCTTTATAAGGCTATGGAATGTGACTGATTTAGAGCATTTACAACAATTTTTTTAATAAACTCTATATCCCTAGTTTTAAATAATATATCATTAAATCATTATTCAATATTTTTCATATTCTTATATAACTCTCTATTTTAATCCATATAAATGATTTTATTCTTCCGGATGCGGGAGTCAAAAGACCGTTCCATATATGCAAAATGACACTTTACACCCTCATGTAAGTAGACAGATCAACTTTATAAAGGGGTAAAGAATTAAGCGTCATTTGCAATCTCTTCCCCCTCTTCTCCCTCTCACCCTTCTCCACCGCCATGATTGAATTGAAATTTCTTCTGCCAAATTGAAGAGATTTTGATGACGATGAAGATTGGGGCCGTTTATTCCTCTTTGTGGGGATTGGTTGTGATTTTGTTGATTTGTTTTTGATTTTAAACTGCGATTACAATTGATTGGCAATGAGAATTGAAAGTTTAGGTGTGTACCTCAAGCAGATCATATAAATAGAGCCAAAGGAAAAAAAATCAAAAAATTTGGGGGTCTAAAATCTAAATTTAAAAAAGGGGATTTAGATAATATTTGTATTAGTACTATTATTTGTCTGATTTTGGTTGTTGAATCGGATAGATTAGTTGGAAATTGAAATTGAGATTTTGTTCGAGAAAGGTCGGTAAGCTTTCTCTCACGTGTATATCAATGTTTAAGTTTTAAGTTTTAACTTTTATTATTTAAAAAATTAATATAAGAAATTTGTTGGGTACATAATGGAAAAATTGAATCCGTGTACATAATTACCCAATAATACTACAAAATAAAAATAAAAATAAAAAAACTATTATAAATGCTCTTAGTACACTTTAAATCTACAAAAACAACTTATATATTACGGGTATCATTTTATAATTTCAATGTACTAATATTTTTAAAATTTTAATTCATAATAAGTCAATCGCCTCTATTTTTTTTCCTATTTCTTTGTATATAATTAACTAGTACACGCTGCACACATTTACATGCGTGGATAATTTTTTTAAAATGAAAATTTTAAATAATTAAAAAATTACTTGTATAATGTGAAAAGTTATATTTAAGGGATATTTGATAAAAACTGAATGAATCTAAATCTGAATTTGAATAAGCTGAATCTAAATGAAAAAAATTATTTGATAATTGACATGTCTTAAATATTTGAATGATAAAACTTTAATATTTTACCTATCTGAAAAAATTTATTTAATATTACTTAATATAATAGTTAATATTTTTTTTTACCTCATTCAGTCATTCAACTAAAAAAATCTAAATTAACCATTCAGCTCGTTCATCTTACCTATACCTGACAAAATTGGCCCAGGCTTGCGGATCGGCCCATTCCACCTGTCAAAAACTAGGCTGTGGACTTCATTTTTTCGACCTACCAAAACCTAGGCCGTTTTAATTTTAGCCCGGCCCAATGATCCGGCCCGCCCGTACCTTTGAAAAACCCCCTAATACCCTATCTCTAATCTCCTAACTCCTCTCCGCAAGGGGCTAAGGTCTAACCGGTATTAAAGTTGTGTTTGATAAATTTGAGAATTAAGATCTGAATGATTATGATGCTTAATAAATTAGATCATCTGATTGATTATGAAGTCTGAATTTAAAAAATTGTTTGATAACTAAAAAAGTAAGTTGTCACTTAATGACACTATTTTATCATTTTAAAGGGTAAAAATTTATTTAATAATTTTAAATATTCAATTTAATAAAAATGAGTGCATAATATTGTTGAATATATTTATATAAAAAAAATTATCAAAAAAAATTTATTAAGAGATACCTCTTAATTATTAATATTTTATTTTCTGTCTTATTGATTAAGAAACATTCTGAGGTATTATGCCTCTTAACGAATAGAGACAATCCATTAAGAGCCAAACATCACCTAACTAAGGGACTGAGAGTCTGATCTGAGACGGAGAGTCTGATACAGCCCCACCTCACTTCACTTCGATCGATCGACGACGCATCACGCATATATACTCTATTCTCCTCGACCTCACTTCACTGCTTCACAGTTCGGCAGTTCCTCCTCTCCCCTAAAAGGCTAAAAGCCTAAAACCTTACTCTATTCTCCTCGACGTCCTCGTCTCACTGTCTCAGCCTCTCAGGTATTTTTCCGCTCTCGTTTCAATAAGATATTTTAAGGGTTTATGAACCGGATTAGACTAGATCTAGAATTTACCGATTTATATTATTCTCTCCTTCACTCCTTGTGACCATCTAGGGGTAATTTATCTATATTAGTTTTAATTTTGAACCCTAACTTCTGAAATTTGGGGATTTTATAAATCTCAATGTCAATGTCATATTTGCAGAAAAACGAGGCTACTCCTCTCTTCTAATTCTCATTCTAGTGTATCCCTTTCACTCTTCCTGCCCAATTAAAGGGAAATGTATCTCTATTACTTTTGATTTTTGAAACACTAGTTTTTGAAATTGGGAATTTTATTCTTGGAACTCTAATTTTCAGACCCAATGGGTATACCTGGTGGATTCTCGGTTAATTATATTTGGGAGTTTATGATATTATATGTTTTTGTGTTTAGCTGCAAGCAATTTGTCTGTATGTTTTTGGATTTATATGATATTATATGTTCTTATAGAAAGAAGAGATTATCAAATGTTGATTACCCAAACCGTGTTATCACATTCAATGATACAAAGAAAACAATGAAAATGGTTAGATTTGTTAGACATGAACTGCGCCTTAGACATTCAAAT
Source organism: Panax ginseng (assembly GCA_020205605.1). NCBI lineage: Eukaryota > Viridiplantae > Streptophyta > Magnoliopsida > Apiales > Araliaceae > Panax > Panax ginseng. The sequence goes on from CM035144.1 coordinate 121,005,821, forward strand.
GACCAAGTTTCCAATTTTGGGGGCATTCATCCTGGTAAATTTGGAAATACTTCAGCAGCATCAAATATTTTAGATAAATTTAAATTATATCAAAATAATTTCTTATTGTTTTTTTTCCCTGAGAAGTATCAGTATTCTGGAGTATGCATTTGGAGCTTATTTCTGTTGATGGTGACATGTCAAATGAAATGAATAGTCTTGGTTTGAATTTGTGTACTTTATCATTTATCAATCAAAGCACTTCAAAGATTAGTTTGTCTCATTTGTGATTTGTATCATTGTATGTAAATTGTAATATGTTATAGCAACTTTAGATTGTATTTTTTGTTCATTCTTCTGAACTTTCCCTAGAAAAAAAGTGGAGACAAGAGAGATGGTTGATTAAAATTTAAATAGTATTGTGAATTTGTGATTTATAGGTTTTTTTTAAAAAAAATGAAATGAAAAAGCCAGCGGGCCGGCTTGGGCCGGCCCAACCTAGGCCACGGGGCACTTAATTCCATCCCACCAAAACCCGGGCCATTTTGGTCCGGCCCGCCGATGACCCGGCCTGTTTGGGCCAGCCCGACCCGTTTGTCAGATCTAATCTTACCGATTCAGCTATTCAGAGCAAAACAAACGCACTGACCGATTCAACCATTCAGATTCAGCTCCATTCAACTCTAAACAAACGCCCCCTCAATTAAAAAATACATCAAATAATATTACGTCTCTCACCCTCTCCCACTTTGTATAATATAAAAGATAAAAGAAAGATAATGAGATTTTAAAATACGATAGTTGCATCTTCAGTAAATTTGTAGAAATATCAATATCAAATTTTATTTGGATAATAACAATTCCCATATTTTATTTATGTAAGCCCTCTTGCATTTGTTTTATTTTTGAGATGGTTTAGGCAAACTTTATAATCTTTATAATAATAATATTTATTGAAATAATAATAACAACAGTAATAATATTTACAATCACTCAACTAAATCAATCAATCAACTAATAGGCTGTTCAACTTATAAGTTGGTCAAATCAACTTATAAGTTATTTTTTACTGTTGAGTTATTATAGAATTACTTAAATTTGACTTCTTTTTTCATTTATAAGTCATTTTTAATAACTAATAAATTCTGACATATTAAAAAATAATTTATAGGTCATTTTATATAAATAACTTTGTCCAAATGTAATGACAATTTTACCCTCCATTATTTTTTGTAAACGACAACTTTACCCTTTCAACCTAAAAAACTTCAGCTCTTCCTAACATAAACAAACAGCTCTTTCCATATATGCTACTCTCTCTCTGCGCTGCTCTCGATCTATAGTCTATACTCTCTCTGCGTGCTCATCTGCTTTTAAGTTTTGTGTGTTTAATTTCAAGCCTGTTAAAATTGGTTGAAGAAGAATTGTGTTCGATAAGAGTTTTTTTGAACTGTTGCAGAGTCCTCTCCTTAAACAATTGGAATCGGTACCTTTTACAGAATCTCTATTTATCTATCTTTGAAGTTGGGTGGGTTTCCAATTGTTAAATTACTGTAAAGTTCGTGCCTTAATTGGCTACTTGTTTTGATAGATTTATTTTTCCTAGATTATGCATAGCGGATGTTACGTAGTGAATTGGTCCATTAGCTTTTGGTGAATGTTGTAATTACATGCCCTAGTTGAAGGGGAATTACTATCCCCTTTGAATTGATACTATCATTGCAATTAAGTTTTCTTCAATTTATAATGAATTCTGGCATTACATATGTTATTTTGACTATAGACTCATAATATATTGGTAAAATCAATTCTAAGTAACTGTCAACTATTACCCATTGTCCATAACATCTTCCTCATTGTTTAAGGTGTTATTAAACGGATTTCGTATTCTCAGTATCAGTTTAACTAATTGGTAATGAAAAGATTATGATCAAATAAATTTAACCCTCCAACCTACTATATTCTCAAATGATGATTTGAGAAAAGAAAGACATTGAGGTAGCATTTTTTTTACGTGTTCAATTGATTTATATCTGATTAGCTAATCTCGTACGGGTGGAAGTTACCAAATTGTACTTCTAAACCGCCTATATCTGTTGACAATTAAGGTTCGAATGATCTGTTTAAGAAACAAATATTGCTTGGCGCGAGGTTTTTGTAATTTCGAATGATCTGTTTGGAATGGTTGTCGAAAAATTGCAGAAAATAGCATTAAATATTTGGAAGTTCCATATAGAGCTGACACGGGGCGATGCACATTAGCTGTTTGTTAAAATTCCACAGAGGATATACCGATAAGTGTAGTAATTTTTTTTTCCACAACCCCTAATTTTCTCATTCTCTTTAGTCTATTCGCAGTCATTAAGGAGAATGATTGCCTATTATATTTTACTTATTAACAATTTTGACTTTTGAAGCCAAATTTATAGTTTTGGATTGTTACTTGACATGAATTCAATATCTATTTTGTTGAATAGAGTTAATGAATCACAGTAAACTATATAAAGTAAGCATAAAGTTGTAAATTCAAACACCTAAATCAATCCATGTCAATTTTTGATCCTAGAGTTTTGGATGTTATCTGGTGAAACCTCAAGAAAAGATATTTGTTTTTCTTGGATGCTTGAGACTTAACATCTTACTTATAGTAGACATATTATTGAATGAATCTTGTGTAACTATGGATTGTAGGGGTTTGAGCTCTCTGTTTCTAAGTATGTCCTATACAAAAAATTGGTACACATTTTGTAATGCAAACACATCAGAAGTGTTTAAGCCCTACAAATATGTCTCCTTCCCGAAAATATATTATCCCATCTAGGAAACTAGACAGCCTAGTAGGTGGTCCACTCACATTGCAACATCCGATTTTGTTTTCTTTGTTTGAGGGCTTCATGGCCCCATTAGACCAACACTTCTAGAGTAGAGCACTAGGGACAATGACCATAAAGATTATACAGGTCCACAAATACCTCCCCATGGGGGTTTCCAACGATGGAAGGTTTTGCCAAAGCAAGTGCTGCATTTGCATGATTGGTTATAGTGGTCAGGCCAATGATGGTAGAGACAATATACAAAAGTTGTGGGCTGATTAAGAATCACTTTGCAACACCATTCTGTAATATCTAAACTGAAAGTTGTTTATACTAGAAATTTGATAATAGTCATACCAAACATGAAAATTTCTAACTGGAATTTCTTCAAGACAATACATAAGAATCTAGATGAGTTAGTTTGCCTCCCAAGAGGTATGTTTTTCACATAATTTTTCATTCATTCATTGTGGCTTTGTATTGATTTTTCTCTCTCTTTCTCATTAATAGTTTATCTATATGATTTTTTTCCACACTTAATTTTAATTTTTTCTTTATGTTACTGATGCACTAGGCTTGGGTGTATCTTCTTATTCCCAAAATTTGGAGGTTCTGTTACTATGTTTTATTCCTTTTTCCCCCTCTATTACTTCTAACCATTTTTGAAATGACTCTTTGTTCTTTGATTCTTTTATTTTCGAACATCACTCTTTTTTGTACATTACAATATATTATTCAAGAGCATGTATATGTTTGTGTTCTCTATAATGTGGGCATGTGTATATATGAAATCCTATACTAATTTTATATAATTACTTTTAAAAAATCTACTGTTGCAAGGAGTATCAAGAACACTTCATTTCGCCTGACCTTTAATTATTTACCTTGTTATTATATGATGGAGCTATTAACTATTTATCTTCTTATTATATGATTATTGAGCTTTTATATTTTTTCCTTTTATTGTAGGTCTGCTGTTTGCTGAATAGTGTACTGTTTGTTAAATAGCCTAATCAAATACACAAGAACGGATCAATGTTATGGTGCCAAAATAAATTTATTTTCGATTCTTCAAGACACAATATACAAGAGAGTTTGAAATGTGATAATGGTTAGTATACTACTCATAACTCATCTATAGGCAACATATGAAATACATGACGCTGGCTACTACCTACACAAATTTCTAATTTATTGTTTTAATGTCTTGTAGTTCTATATTCTTTTTGCTTTTGCAGGAATTTATAGATGTATAAAAAGCTCAAAATAAAATTTTAACAAAATTTTATTGTGAAACAAAAAATTTGGTGGTGATGGTTAATGAACAAGAGGTAGGGTGTGGTGGTGTGGAGGCCATGAGACATGTATGACCACCTCCCATCAACCTAAATATTATACACAAAATTAAAATTAGATATACCCGTGCTTTGCATGTAGTAGAATGCTAGTAATATCTTTCACATCCTTTTTTTTCTTCTTAAAATTAAATATTATTTAATTATTATGAAATTATTTAAAAGAAGTTAATTATCCTGAGGTGTTAAGGATTTCTAAACTTTTATTGGCCTAGGATTTCTAAAGTATAGCCCAAGTTGAAATTTGAACCTATGTAACCATTAAACATTACTGGGATACGGTATTGCCTATCAGGTCTAGTCCACCCTACTTAATTTTACTCTCCAACTGCTACTTCGGTTGTTTTTGGCCTGGAATTGGTTGTCAATGGTGGTGCAGTTGCAGATAAAGGTTTAACGCCAAAACCCTAAAATTGCTATTATACTGTAACCTGACAGATAATGGAAGAAGCAATTGAGATTGACATGGACGCTACAATTGCTGAAGCATTGAGTCAAAGAAAGGGGAAGAAGAAAACAGGTCAAGGAAAGACAAAGAAGAACAAAGCTGTGAAAGCTGGAGAAATATTGTCAGATTATGTGAAGGATATGACTGTTGAAAATCCATCGGGGGATATTACGGTTTCACTTTTTGATTATTCGGTTGACAATCACTTTAGAGCTATGGACATGATTTCTAAGCTCTGCGGAGAAGTCGAGTTCCAGTTTGATCCAAGTGAGATTCAACGTTTGTCCTCATCAATCACATTTTTAAGGTAATCACATTACATGTAAAATTACATTAGTTTTTTAGGAAAGAGCTACTTATCATATGTTGATTCGTATTCTACTGAATATGTGAAAATTAGGACTGTAAGTCAATGTCCCAAATCAGAACCAATTTGTTTTTAATAATACTTTATACACACACGTATAGGTCTAGTTTTGTGAATTTCTTTAATCATAATTTTGTAATTTCATTATTGTCAGCTTGCAATTTTACTGTTTCCATTAATCAAACTTGGTGATTTTGAGCGACATTCATTAATCAACCTAAGTGGTTTTGAGCGACAACTAACTGTAGCAACTACTGTCTAGTTTTTTTCTATATATATAATGGGGCCTTGGTTGCCACTAGTTGATTGTAGGAATGGCTCATAGGTTTTTAGGAGGGACCTTTGGGGGTGGCAATCGTTAGTGACAATTGATAATTAACTTTGAATCCAATATGTGTGGTTTTTATTATGTGCTATGTGTTTGACTTGCTAAGTATTTCGTTGCTCATCCTTGCGAATAAAAATTTTATTTGCAGTGAGGAGGAATTTCCCGAAAGTTCTGGAAGTAAGAGGAAAGGAACAAAGAATACTTGGGAAATAATGTATTAGATTATTTTTCTTTTTTGATGCAAGTCATAATGACTTTTGCAACGAGAATAAAGAACCAAGAATTGTAAAGATGTTTATTAATCGATGATATGGTATTATTATTATTATCACATTTTTTTTATATCTTAAATTCATTTCAAGTTAGTGAATGATAGGTCAAAGGATTTTATGGTATTTATATTATAGCTTGAATATTATTGGCAATGTCTCTGTCAAGAAAATGAGGTTGTCTATTTGAGCACCGCTTTAACGAAAAGCCTCCTCTTTCCTGAGAACGATCTGGTTGTCAGTATTTGTAAGTCTATAATATACATACTCAGAAGGATTAAACGTTAGATAGTGAGCACAAGTCCACTATAGCTAGTATATCGATTTGGGGGTGTCACACTACCTCTTCATTCAGTTCCATCTTAGGGTACTCTTCAAGGTCACTCTCTAGATCTACCGTAAGTTCATGAGAGTTGTCGAAATAAAAATTTTGAGGTTGATGTGTGATCATACAAGATTAGATAGCAACAGAAATGAAGGTGCTCAAAAAAAAGGTTGGGGTAGTATTGTTTGACAAGAATATAAATGCACAACTGAGAAGTGCAGTCTTTTATCAAGAAGAAAAAACAAGAAGACGAGGGGTAGGAAAATTATTTTTGGGAAAAGTAGTAAGAGGAGATGAAGAATATAATTGAGGACATGACCTTTGATAAGGCTGAACGGAGAAATGCAGCTTACATATTAGAATATTTGAGGCTAAACAGGGTGTTCTAAATTTTTTTTCTTCCTCCACTCCTTTTTTCTCTTCCTTTGTTTTTTTATATATTTATGTTTGTGTGTTTGTAACTTTGTATGTTTCTATATATAGGTGTTTTTTTGTTATTTATTTCTATTTCTTTTTATACTTTATTTTCTTTAAATTATTTTATTATTTTCTTATTTCAATTAGTGTTATGTTTCTTTCTACTTTTATCCTTACATAAGTGATTCATTTTTCAACCTACCCCTACTAGTTTAGGACAAAAGAAGTTAAGTCGGGATAATTACATGTTATCTAAAGATTAGAATTTTATTTGTCAACAAGACTGCAACCATTTTATTCTTTTATCATGGTAATACGATAAAAATATTAGTTGTTGATCCTTGTTATGGTAACTCTTTGTTTAAGTCCACATGAGGATGCTTTATTATATTTTTAATTCATTTATTATGCTTGTTTATCTAAAGTGTTCATTGTTGGTCCTTGATATTTTGTTCGTATACCTTTTTATAAGGGAAATCTGGGTTATATACTCTTGACAAGAAAGAGAATGTTAAAACCAGAATCAATTAATTCAAACTAAAATGGTTTAAAATGTGGCATGTTTTAGTCCGGTTTTGTATTATAGGAGAACACAATTTGGTTGAGAAATGGTTACTTTTAAATTTTGAATAAAACTGGACTAATCCGATCTGTTTAAACCTCAAGCAAACATGATATAGGAATTGTTGAGTTAACTTGATGCAAAACCTTAGACATCTCTCATGCTCAAATTTAGTTGTTTGTCCTATAGGGTGTTTTCACAATTGGGTAACTTTCAAAAATTATAGTTCACGATGCATGGTCTAGTGTTAACACGTTTGATATTTTTAATTAGCGAATTTTTTTGATAGGCTTGATGTTGGTTAGGATTTTGGCATTGAAACATAGATTGAGCTGGTTCCTTTTGAGTTTTGAGTAAAGGGATTTTAATGAGTCACTTCTATTGTTCAAAGTAGACTAATAGAAAGGGTTAATAATTCAGTTTTTTATCTAGTCTGAAAAAATTTGTTGCTGATTCCTGCTAATGCTTGTGTAAATAGAGTTTCCTTTTAGTTCCAACAGTAGGATAAGTTTATGATTCTTTATATTGACTTTGAAGAATGATGGGAAGAAAAGGAGAGAGATGGTTTATTGTTAACTTTTCACTCATGTCCTGAGCAATACTCTATATTTTCATTTTGTTATCAATTTTTGTCATGATGATTTATATCTCATCCACGCAGAGAATGGAGGCATTTCAATTATCAACCGAGAATCATTAGGTTTGCTTGTCAAATTGAAAGTCCTCAGGAGAAATATGTAATTGGTGAGATAAACTTACCTCAGTTTTCGTCTGCTACTGTTCCTAAGGTACAAACTAGGAAGTTAAGGTTGAAGTTGCAAATTTAGCTGCATCAGTTCCTACCCACTACTCTATAAGGTTTCTTGAAACGGTTTTTGTAAAATTTCCTGATTTGATATTTCGGTTCAATGTTCATGCAGAAAGACCAACAAAGTGGGAATACAATCCCAAGAGAATCCAGGTATGTTTACTAGATTTAGGTTCGAGTCATTTCATTTTAAAGTTTCATTACTTTCTTCTTAGTTGTATTCATTGTGTGAACATTGGTGACTATCTTACAAGTCACCTTCTCTTTGTATTTTGAAGTTTGTGTTGTAATCCATATCTATATACTTTGACATGGGACTATAATTTAACTACTACTAAAACACTTCATAAAGTCTCCCAAAGTTTATTTTTTATTTATTTTAAATAGGCTTAATTTAACTACAATTAAAACACTTCTTAGTTTTTTTGTCCTTAGTTTTTGGTAGAGACTAGAATTTAATTACTACTAAAACACTTTATAAACTCTCCCTAATTTATTTATTTTAAATAGACTTAATTTAACCACAATTAAAACACTTTCCCCGCACACAATTATTTAGTAGCAAATGACGATTCAGTAAATTACTTTTTACCTACTAATCCATTCAATATTCTTGGCACATAAAGAGTAACTTATTATATAGAATAATTTTATATACTTATATACCAAAAATATATTAAAAAATTATGAGAAAATAATAATAAATATTTAAAAAATGTAATATATATTGTAAATTATATTAATGATTAAACTTTACTTGCCAATTATATTTCAGATAGGAGATCTTTAGTTAATTAATGTTAAAAAAATTCTCGTTCAAATATCATTTATTAAAATTTAGTTACGTTTTAACAAGGTTGTGAAATCCTGATCGAACCAACAGTTGAACCGGTTAAAATCGAAAATGGTCGACACTCCGGTCCAGATTGAACCAATTACCCGGTTTTGGTTAAATTCCGGAGTGAACCGGTTGACTATCGATTAACAGATTAAGCTGACCAGGTGAATCTTTTTTTTTTTTTAATATTTTTCTTCTACCAATTTTTAATATTAAAATTAACCACTTTTAGTAATATTGTAACTTAACTTTATTAGGTTGTAGTTCATAAAAAAAATGTGATTTTTTACAATTTTATTAATTACTAATAATATATATTTTTATATATTTATGGCATTACCGGTTGAACCAGTGACCCATCCACCCGATAATTTTCGGTTCGATGATCGGTCCGGGTATGAAAACATTGCATTTTAAAACTAAAAAGTATGATGGCAACTTTTTATTCTACAATAATTTTATTTCATTTTGAATTCCTTAAACACCAAGTTTAGGCTTTTGGGTTTTATTCATTTATAACTCTAAAAAACGATATATAAATTCGAAAGATTGAAAATAAAAATTAAATATTACATAAAAATTAAATATTAGATTAAAATTAAGAAAAATAAAATACTAACACTCAATTTTGAGTTTTTAATAATTGTTTGTTTGAGCAGCATTTGTAGTCATTTTAATAATAATAACAAGTTAATTTAAAATTCAAAAAATAAAAATTTTATAATCATCGTATATATAGAACAAATAAAAATTTAATTTAATTATATTTAAAAAATAAAACCTGTGCTTCGCACGGGGCACTTAGCAAGTAATATGTAAAAGCTGAAAAAAGAAAAACTCTCACGCTAACCCCCAATTTGTAGAAACTACTAAACACTTCCCAATTAATTAAAATAATAATTTTCCCCTCTACATGAAATCAAAGAATCTTACCCTACCCAATCAAAACAGTCTACAATAATATAAAATATTATTTTATCTAAGTCTAAACATTCCAAGACTCCTAATAGAGCCCAATTTTAAAATAATTCAATATATATATATATATTGTTTTATATTGATTGCTTTATATATATATATATATATATATTAGCCCATTAACTAGTTTTGACCCAATTTTAAATTGTTTAAAATATAAATTTAAATGTTATTTATTGATTTTATTATTATTATTATTTTACGGGTGTTACATATAATATTTGGAAGTCTTTAGAAGTCTTTAGAGATAGCGTCGGTGGTTTGATATTGGTTGATAGTTATAATTCTTTTTCAAAAGTCCTGATTTGATAGAAATCTAAAAATGAATCTTAAATTTTGTATTTAAATATCAAAATATCCAATCTTTGCTTTAAGTTCAAATACATATCCATATTGATAGTAATCAAAGAATCTAATGTTGTATACTATAATAAAGAAATCTATTTGATAGCACTATTAAATATGGTAACTCAAATCTAATTATATTCACTAAGAAGAAAATATAATAGTAAGTAAACAATCTATTATACTATTACTATATTCACTAAAGAAATCTAATAGTAATCAAACACTTCAAACAGAAATTCTATATAGATAAAAACTTTAATCTAAATATAATTTTAAAAATCCTGTTAAACTAGTTAACAATAATTACTTAAATTAATTGTGTATAAATTTATTTTTAAATAAAAGAATTAAATATACAAATAAAATTTTACCCGTGCATTGCATGGGATTTTTAACTAGTATATATATTTTAAAAAATAAATATTCCTATTGTTTTTCTTGCATTTTTCCTTTTAAATGGAATCTTAAAAATGCATGATTCTGATGTAATCAAGATTAACTTGATGTCTAGCTAAGGGTATTGCTTAGAAATATTTAGAAAAGGGAATCGTACAAAGGAATTAGAGCTTATTAAATTAAAAAATTGTACACAGAAATTAGAATGGTACAGATGGGTAAAACTTACTATGTTAAAGGATACATCTCTCTCTCTCATGGAATAGGAACAGGTGCTTGAAGTAGTGTCTAACTGTCTATTCTGGTTAACCATTCATTTACTTTCTGTATAATGCTTGCATATGACCTTTATTGAGTATATCTCTTTCAATCTTGTTGCAGCAAAGATTTTGTAATGTACGTTGGAGGCCCTGTTTGGGCATTGGACTGGTGTCCTACATTTCATCATAAGCCTGATTGTGATATTAAAAATGAGGTACCTTTCGTCGCTAAACTTTCATTTATCTTACCATTTTTTTCCTTTGTTTTCCCTGCTTCTTTAATTTAAAACGTTATAGTTATCTCGTTATAGCGTACAACTTACCAGATAATAAGTTGTTGCAGAAACCCTATTCTTTATCTGTTTTCATTATCAAGAAAGTGTCCAACTTGCTTAATTTGGGGTAGCATAGATTACCTCAAATGATATTTAGCTGACATTAGAGGCTTGACAGTTTTAAATTTGTAACCATGAGCGTCTTCTGTAACTTGTATACCCGACCTAGAGAGATGTTTGCTTAGAAATTTACCATATTGCATTCACTCCCTCACTAGACAAGAACATAACCCAATGACCTGGGGAAGAAAACAGTTTTCATAAGCTTGGGGAAAAAGAAAATTCCTTTATCTTGAAGTGGATATCTGTAGAGTTTTCATAATTCTGTGTGTTACATCTTCTAGATTCTTTTTTCAACTCAAAAGCAATTAGCCATTCCTGCGTATAAGTTGATCCAGGCATCCAGCTGATGTGAGATTCCTGCTTAAGCACATTTCTCTTAGACATATATTGACTAAAGATTGGTTCCTTATAAAGAGAAAAAATGGAAGTCAAGATGAATCTGAGCTAACTATAAATAATTCTGGTAGTTATGTTGGTTGCTCAATCTGGTACATCTTTTCAGTCCTTGAACTTATATTGGTGTCAAAATTGATGTTGTGTATAAAACTTGGATCATTCTTATAGGACAAGTATATGCATGTTTGCAGATTGTTTACTGACCCTGAAAATTTTGTGATTGCTTTCTCTTTACAATGGATCTAATACATTTTTGCTTCAATGCGGGCTATTATTAACATTGAACTGTGATTTTATGACAGAATTTCATTGACCAAACTTACCGAGATTCCATTTTGTTGTGATGTGTATAATAATTGTTTTCTCTTTCGTAATTGACCTTTTAGTTTATTGCGGTTGCTGCTCATGCCCCTGAATCTTCATATCACAAGATTGGTGCCCCCCTTACTGGAAGAGGTTTGATTCAGATATGGTGTCTATTAAATTTCAGTGTTAAAGAGGAAAATGTGCCTTCTCAGGTGAAAAAAATGCCCAAAAAAAATCCAAGTCAATCAACTCAACCGCAGAAGCGAAGAGGGAGACCAAGAAAAACACCAGTATCCGAGTCTGAAGATAGTTTAGATATTAACAGCCAACATGTCGAAGCTGCTGCTGTTCAATTCCTTGATGATTTATCAGAATTGGTTCCTACTAATGAACTATTTGCCAAGAGATACTCCGTTAGAAAACGGAAAAGTTCTGGCCTGGTGGTGTCTGCAGAGGCAAATCAAAATTCTAGTGACAGTGAAACAATAGAGGTCAAGTCACCTCAACCAAAGAAGGCTAGAGGGAGACTGAAAAAGAAGCCCAGAGATGAACCTGAAGACCAATATGTGCAAGCTCTTGCTGTACAATCCCCTGAAAATTCATCCAGTCTGACTCGTAAAAACAGGATTTTAGGGACTATCAATGGACAAGTTTCCGTAAGGGAATCTGTTAAAAATCAAAATGACTCTGGCCAAGTAGTGACTGCACAGTCAAATCAAAATCCTAGTAGTAGTGAAATAATAGAGGTCAAGTCACTTAAACCGAAGAAAGCACGAGGGAGACCTAAACAGAAGACCAGAGATGTACCTGAAGGCCAATATATGCAAGCTCTTGCTGTTCAATCGTCCAGTCTGATTCCTATAAATGAGGTTTCTGGGACTATCCAAGAACAAGTTGTCAAAAGGGGATCTGCTAGAAAGCAAAAAGGCTCCAGCCAAGTAATTACTGCAGAGCCAAAACAAAATCCTAGTAACAATGAAACAGAAGAGGTAAAGTCACGTCAACCAAAGAAGACACGAGGGAGACCTAAAAAAATGCCCAGAGATGAACCTGAAAACCAATACGTGCAAGCTCTTGCTGTTCAATTCCCTGAAAATATGCTTCCTACAAACGAGGTTTCTGAGACTATCCATGAACGAGTTGCCAAAAAGGAATCTCACAGAAAGCAAAAAAGCTCCAGAGTAGGAGTGACAGAAAATTCAGCATTAACAGCATCAACGCCTAGAATATTTAGAAACGATTGGAGAAGAGCTAATTTTCATCAAAATGATCTTCCTTTATTAACAAAAGATGAAAACAGTGAATCTTCCCTCGTGAATCTTGAGGTGTCCTCAAGCTGCGGAGAAGACCCCGTTGGGCAGCTAAGTGAGAATATTACTAGGAATGGTCCCTTGGAAATGAGTCCTGCTAGAAGCTCTACTCCGAAGGATGTTGTTTTGCCAAGAGCTGTGTTGTGTTTAGCTCACAATGGAAAGGTTGCGTGGGATGTAAAGTGGCAGCCCTCTGATTCTTATGATGCTAAATCTAAGCATAGAATGGGATATCTCGCTGTCTTGCTAGGAAATGGAGCTCTTGAAGTGTGAGATATCTGTATCTCTTGTTATATCTTTTTTATTATTAATATGTGGGTAAATATAATTAAATCGATCTAATTTTTTCTCATCCCTTGGTTCCCCCTTAATTTTATTCAAGTTATTCTTAATATCAGATATTAATTGCATAACACTAATATTCATAGATTGCTCATGCCTTTGTTTAAACATATGGGGATAGTGCATATTGTTATGACAGGATCTCACTTCTCAAATGCAGTTGGGAGGTTCCTTCACCTCATGCGGTTAGAGTTATTTATTCTGCTTCGCAAAAGGAGGGTACTGATCCTCGCTTTGTTAAATTAGATCCAGTCTTCAGATGCTCCATGCTGAAATGCAGTGATAGACAGAGGTAATAGATATTCGAATGTTTCTCATAAACATATTTATTTCTTAAATTTTGGAGGGCGTGATAATATCCATCACTCTGTTGTGCAAAATTTGTACATATTGACAATTGATGAATTCCGATAGAATCTTTTCCCTAAGTTGTGTAAAACAGTGTCATGGAGAACATTTCATGGCCAAATTGAAATAAACTATACTTTCTTTCTTATTGCTGTCTACAGCCATCAGGAGTAAAAGCTTCCATCACCAAAGCTTGAGTTAAGCAAGTGTAAATGTGTAACATTCCAAAATATTGGTATATGATCCAATTCCAGTATGAAAGATGCTTTAAATAGCAGGCTTTCAGAAGATGGATGAACTGGAGAAATATATTTTGAACTTGAAGAAATATATGTAAACTTCAATGTATGTTTAGACTAGATGACAATTTATGATTTTCACCTCGTCTTGAAACGTAAATCTGCAATATTGTTGAGATTTACATTACCAAGTGATTGTATGGTGTGACTAGATTTGTGCCCAACTGCTGTGACTAGATTGATGTTTAACTAATTTACTATTTGGACATGTTCCAAACTCATGATTATATTTGCTCCAATTTTACTTCAATCGTATATGATAGTTATGTAGTTTCAACTATCCAAGTGTATTAAATATTTTAGCCTTCCGTATAATTCTATGATCCAAAGGTGTTCCTTTATTCATGTTATCAACATTTTGCAGAGTCTGGATTTATACTTACCCTTGACTGAGCAGATCTTGTTAAATTCATGTGAACTATTATTCTAGCATTTTAAATTTTTGAGTAACTTAATTATGTTAAATATCTTGCTTATTTGTTGCCGCGGTTTTGTTACGCAGCATGCCTCTAACAGTGGAGTGGTCAGCATCACCTGTGCATGATCTTATTCTGGCTGGATGTCATGATGGAGTGGTAATATTCGCATTAAGTGGTTTACATTTCTCCATTCTCTTTATGACCTTTTATATTTCTCTGATAGCATTTCAACAGTCAACATAAAATTAATCTTTTGAATCAACATCACCTAATGTGAGGAAGGTTAGGCATGGACCCAAACCATCTTACCAAAGAACTCCGTGATTTGGTACAGGATAACATAAAACCATAATTCTCGTTTCCCCTACTTAATCATCGTATGGATGAGAAGAGGATTACATTCTTCATATATATCATCTTAACTTCTATCCTAGTTTAAAATGTTCAACAGTAGTGCTTGCATTATGCTCCCTCTCTCTTCTGGGTGGTTGGGTGTGGTGGAAAAATGAACTGATGATCTTGAATATTTTACTTTTATTTGTGCCAAATGTTAAGTGTACAAAACAGTTAATTCCTCATTTGTTGTTCTGAGTATATCCTTGGTTCCAGAACTGAAATGTACCATACATTCAGGTTGCGTTGTGGAAGTTCTCAGCCAATGTTTCTCCTAAAGGTATTTGACATCATGCGTTATTTCTGTATTTTAGATGCTTCCTTTCTCAGGATATGGTTCTAGCCTTGGTGCTTTATAAAATAATGTGCAACTGTAAGCAGTGTGTTGATGTATCTGAGTTGTAAGCACAGTAGTCAAAGGAGATTATTTCTCTTCACTGATTACATGATTTAAACTAGTTGTCCAGTTGAGCATTATATTGTACTTTTTTGGTATGCAGACACAAGACCGTTATTGTGCTTCAGTGCAGATACAGTTCCTATAAGAGCACTATGCGTGGGCACCAATTCAAAGGTCAGTGATGCTATATTTTATCAGACTTATGCTGAATGCAGACAAAATAAATTAATTACAATATAGAGAAAATAAAACTGTTGAAAGAAAAAAAGAGGCATTTAGAATCAAAATAAGAGCATGCGTTGTCTTTTTATACCATGGCCCTGAAGGAGGGATAAATAACCAACATGGAGCTGCTCAAGTTGAAAATAGAGTACAGCCCATAGTAGCTCTGTACAATCATTACTCGAGGGGAATGCTGCATCAGCTGCTAATAAGTAATAACTATCCTTTAATCAAATAAAGGAAAGGATTGAGATCATAGAGGAATTTAAATTGATAAAACTTGTGCAGGCCAGATTCTAAATGTGGCATTAGCATACTGGAATACTAATATTTGTGTTACAACCCCTAGATTATGAGTAGATGAAAATATGAAATAGGTGTCTCCTAATCAAAATATTGATGAAACTACGCTTGGTGTACTTATTTAGTAAAGAGCATGGATAATTCACTGAATAATCAAATCAGAAATAGCTAGTTTCTGACATTGATTGTTCTGTCACAATTCTCACCAGCATACAGTTATATGGTTACACAGATCTTCACCCATGATCATGTATACCCAAACTTCAGAACGCAAAAACCAAAAAGAACCAAACTAACTGAACCTACACATATAATGCAAAAATACTGGGTAATATCAGGATTCATGAATAACATAACATCATGTTGACATGAAATCTTACAAAATGTTGAAAGAAATGATAAGTTATTACTGACGTTGCTTCAACTCGTTGAGATGCAAACTCTACTAGAACTGGCTTATATTATGTGATATCTTTACATTATTACAGCACACATAGTCCGATTCCTGGTTTCGCCTTTTATTTGGTGCTTTCTTTTGGTTTTTCTGGTTGTTATTTAAGAATCAAGATGGAAACTTAAAACAGATGAGTGGGGATTTCAGAAAGGAGGTAGAACAAATGAAAGAAGATATTTGTTTGCACGATTATTTGAATCCTTACTCTGATAAGATGTTTTAGTTACCTGTTTTTGACTGAGCATTGAGAAACAAGGAGCGAGAGGGGCTTTATCCTTAATTAGACTTGGCATCTTGTTAGGTGGCTTGGTGTTGTTGTTCTCTAAGAATAACAACTCTACTAGATAGATAAATGTGTTTTTGCATAATTAACAAATAATTTAAATTGTGCTTGGTGCTTATATTTTTATATTCCAATGTATGAAATCCTATGTTGAATTCCTTTCCTGGATGGAATAGCAATACAAAGGCTTTGAAGTACCTGCAAAGAGTTTGAATATTGTTTCCTTTCAGTAAATGTTGCAGATAAACCATTGTAAAATTTCTTGTCCAAGTCTGGAAGCTTACACTATTAATAAAGTTTTGGACTGACATGAATGAGAAAGATCATTTATCTTCATACACGGGTTGAGTATCCAACCCCCTCCTCCTTTTTCATTTTTTCCCTTTTTTTGTCAATCAAAGGTTTACACTTTTGTCTTTTGAAATCTGTTATAGAAAGTTTGCAAAACGCTAAAAAATATATAACTATCTTATTAAAACTTTTCTCTTTCTACTTTCCTTTTTCATTTCATTTTGGTGATTGACTTATCCCCAATCTTTTTGTTAAAATTTACAGTGATCCTGAGAGTGCAAATGTTTTTGTTACTGGTGGACATAAAGGCCTAAAGTTTTGGGACATGCGGTAAGAATGATGATTTGCTTAATATCAGAACTCTGTTATTTATTTATTTTTCTGGAAAGGGCTTGCTTATGCAATGTTGAACTGACGGTGTTAAAAGCAGTTTACTGATTCAAATAGGAATTGGCGGGTGTATTACTGTCTTCAATTCTTGATTATCTTCTAAGTTTTGAGAATTAAACTATCAATACGCTTCATATGTTTTCTCCTTTTCATTGCTTGCAGTGATCCATTCCACCTGTGGGACCTTAATCCAGTTCAGAGGGTCATATGTAGCTTGGATTGGCTTCCAGATCCAAGGTACTATTAACCTGCATCAGCTACTACATATAACAATTACCTCTTTGATATTTCTTCCTTCCTCAACGTGTCATTGTTTATGTTTCTAGATGTATTATCGCCTCATATGACGATGGAACAATAAGGATTCTCAGCTTGTCAAAGGCTGCGTGATGATGTCCCTGTTACTGGAAAACCTTTTGTTGGGACACAACAACAGGGCTTGCACAGTTATTATTGTTCATCTTATACAATATGGAGTATTCAAGTTTCATGCGACTAACAGGTATCTTCCTTACTGGATTATTCGTTTGTATTAGTTGCAGTATTTGTAAAGATTGATGATGTGCATATATTGGGGCACTTCATTACAATCCAGGTAGTTTGCTACAGTTACATGGAAGACTTTGTGTACTTTCATTTGAAAATCCCTTGGTACCTTTTTTCTGATTTTTCTTTCATCATATTTTATCTGAACTTTCCTTCATTGTATTTTGTTTTCCTGCTAGTCGGAATATCTACATTGATTGGAAATTCCTCTATATCAAGTGATTTTCATGTGAATTCAAGTGAATTTATGTCCGTAACAGTTTTTACCAAAAAAAGAAGAAGAAAACATCAATGGAAGCATAATTCTTAATCATTTACTTATTGGTAGAATGGTAGTGATGCAGGAACCCGCGAAACACAGTTTGGATCAATACAGAAAAGGCTTTGTAAGCCCACCCAAAAATCCTAAAAGTAGAATTTTAGAATTTAGTTTATTTTGATTTGTAATTTTAGTAGTTACCATATTAGGGTCATAGTTTGTTAGGAAATTTTTAATAGGTACTTGTATAAGCCGAACCCTGTAATTTCCAATCTTGCAACTAGCCCCCTAATTTTGGTGGTTTATCTATTTAAGTCGTGGCCTTTAATGAAAAAGGTGTATGTGAACGCAAAACTTGATAATTTTATGCATAAGTAGAAATCAACAAGAAGCTTATGGGTTCCATCAGTCACATACCACAATGCAACTTTTCAAACTGTGGGCCAATTTTACAGATAAGAAAAAGAAAGTTAATAATAATCATGTAGGCTCTTTGATCCTATGTTTCCTATAGGTTCATTGCTGGGTCTTGGCGAAAATTGGATGTTGAAGATTTTCATGGAGAGCATGAACTAAAGATTTTATTAATTAGATGCACAGTTTGGAAAACTTCTTCTGTTGGTATGGCTTGACTGACAAGAGGAATTAGTTCTTATATGAATATATGATATTCCTAGTCATGCCCCAAACTTGATTCCTTCGAGTTCTTTTCAGCGGAGCTGTTGAAGAGAACTTGCATGCAATCCTGCGAAACATGGTTAGAGCAATAAAAGGGATTTGGAAGCCCATGCCAAAGAATAGAACTAGTAGAATTTTCTAAAATTTAATTTGATGTAATTTATTTTGATTTATAATTTTAATAGTTATATTAAAACTATAGTTGGTTTAGGAAAGTTTTAATAGGTTATTATATATAAATACATAATTCGCTTTTTGAAAGACAGAATTAATACAAGAATTTTTAAGGATTGTGTAATTTCCTTCTCTTCTTTCCCAATTATTTCATAAAGTCAACATCAGTTCTAAGCCTTAAATCCCCTCCCCATCACGTAAGTTTCATGTTTCATGTGTTCGCTATTCTGGATAACTTTTACATGTTTGATGTTGCCTTGAAATCTGAGATGGCAAGAGTCTCTTTTGCAGTTTAAATGTACAATACTAAGAGAATCATGTACTTCAATTTTGAGATTGTTATGCTTTTTTATTGTTTGTTTATTCATTTTGCATTTTCAGTAGTAGCCATTTGTTTAATCTGTCCGACACAACCCTTAATATTCACGCTTGAAATTTGTGTTATTTCAGGTAGTTAGAATGTTAACTCAAGTGACTTGACTATAAATTAAGCATTGTGCCCACATAAAATGTCTATTTTTTCTTTGGCATACACAAGGTATACAGTTGGGTCATGAGTGACACCCATTTAGGGGATAGCGTAAGAACAGCATGGATTAGTTTTCGGATTCGACTTTTATGGTCAAATTAACCATTACTAGAGTTAATAATATTCATATTTATTTTAAATTTTCAATTAACATTGGGATTAGTAAATAATATGTACTTTCTTATGGTCATAGTACCTCCGCCTATATTTGTAACAATTAATGATTCTAAAAATGGGGAATTTGACCTTAAAAGTCAAATGATGGCATTTAATATGGAAAGGAGGTAGTACATAATACTGCACTCTTCATGTTAAACAAAGTATTTCCAATCATGTGTAGATGGTCTTATGACTTATGAGATGTTGTTCTCCCCAAGTATGGTGCAATATGGTACTTAGATGTTGCATTTAAGTTTTTAGTCTGTGGCATAACAGATTGTCTTAAATTTCAGGCATGGTTGCATATTGTAGTGCAGATGGTACTGTTCTCCGTTTCCAGGTGTGTGTTCTTTATCTTTTGCTGAGAATATTTTTTTTTTTGATTTTCATGCATATGCTCTTTCAAACATGTGAACTTGTGAAGGGATGTTCTAAAGTGGAATTCAACTATATAAAATATTGTACTATACCTTATGTGTTCATGAGCTCAAAGGAGAGTATTACATTCCAACAGGAAATTAGTCTGGACCAACCACATTTTTGCAATGACTTTGAAGGATTATTGGAGGATATTTTAACTAAATACTCCAAAGTTTTCATCATGAAATCATGATAATACTCTCTTGATCTGTGATGATACAACAGTAGTCTTGCACCATTACGTCACGGTGTCTGTAAATGCTTCAGATTCAGCATATAGTCCCTTAATATTTTCTTCAAAACTAGTTGTAAGCTTAATTCTTTTGAAATTAAATAAGAATATTTTTTTGGCCATGTAGCACATGTCATTCCATCAAGGAATCTGCTCACCTTTGTAGTTGGACCCTTGCAGCTGATTTTATTAAATGGTCTTGAGGTTGACCAAATAATCTAGCATTGGAATTTATGTAATGTCTTCCTCTGCCCCAATTTAACCAAATAACCTCCTACATTTTAACCAAACATAAACGGCAAAATACTTGTACCATATATCTGGATAACCTGATTGTGTTAGCATTGTAATCAGCTTACAACTAGAGCAGTGGAAAAGACCTTTCTTATGCAAATCGTGTTCCACATTTTCTCTGCGGCTCACTAACCGAGAAAGAATCCACTCTTACGGTGTACACCCCATTTCCTGATGTTCCATTTCCCATGAAGAAGTCGCTAAACGAGTGGGCTAATGCTCCAAGAACTATACGTGGATTTTTGTCCGTATCAAATCAGGAGAAAAGAGCAAAGGAGGAAATGGCTAAAGGTCAAACATCAAATCAACAACCTCTCGGTAAGATTTGATATATATTATTACAAATGTTTACTTGAAATAATTTTTTTTGCCTTTTCTAGCATAAGAATGATATTTTTCCAACATGATTAGGCCAAATTATCAAGCCGCTCGACTCATATATGAAAATCCCTTCAAGTTGACTTTAGTTACATGTCAGCCACTGTTTCTTGTCGGAGTATACATCATACTCTCGCACTGTTTTAATTGAACTTCTCACCTTGAGAAAGTAGTTGAAGAAACTGTATCCAAACAAAAGGCAATTGCCTATCTAATTATCCATTTTGTTGCAGCTCTGTGTTATGGTGATGATCCAGGAATTGATTCTGGATCTGAAGACATGATGGTGGCAGAAAAGAGCAAGAAAGCATCAAAAAGTAAGACGAGTAGTAAGAAGCAGCCAAAGGCTGATCAATCATTGGTTTGTAGAGCTGATGATCCCGAGCCTGTACGGAGGGAAGACAATGAGAAAGTTGATATTGGGGATGAAATTGAACGTCCACCTCCGAAGATGATTGCAATGCATAGAGTAAGATGGAATATGAACAAGGGTAGCGAGAGATGGCTGTGCTATGGAGGAGCTAGTGGAATTTTACGATGTCAGGAGATTAATCCGTCTGGTCCTTGATATGAATAATTAGGTGGGAAAAAATGTACAGATTAATTGATAATGTTATGGTTACTCAGGGGTGTTTATATGTTGATTGTTTGTATTGATCTTCAAAATTTGGCATTATTATCATTTATTCGAAGCATATATATATCTGATGCAAAAAGTGGTATACGTGTTGCAAATTATCGTTGAACAGAAACCTAATTTACAATTGGAATTAAGTTGAACAGTTTCTTGTATGGGAGGGACTTCATGATCATGAAGCAAAACTACACAGAAAAGTGTTGTCGAATGGGGACCAGCTAATTAAGTCTGGAAAAAGTCCCCTAGGCCCTTTCCAGTAAATAACAGGAATGCATGGTGAAAGAAGCGTCTGGGTTTTCTTGTGCATATATATATATATATTTAGTATCCCATGACCGTTATTTTAATTATTGCTTAAATCTCCAGAACATTGAACCTGGAGGAGGTTAGGTTAGGTTAGGTTAGGTTGTGTTTTATCAGGATGAACTGAAGGATATATAAAATCAAAAACACGATGGAGGGGGAGGGAGGGAGGGAGGGAGGGAGGAGGAGGGACCCACTACCATTGGTTGGTATCGTGTGTTATACAGGAGGAACAGTGGACAAGTGATCTCCGGCTGGCTGGCGTGTTAATCCTCTCTATTATTAGTGTTACGTACCTAGCTTCAACTAAATATTTTGGAAAAATTAATACTTTGTTGCACGTACTGTATTATAACAATAAGTAAGTCAGTTTTAAAGATAATTTGGGCATAATAATTTTTTTATTTATGAAATAAATAATGTATTAAGGTAAGTCTATGAATTTGAAGATCCATATTTGAAGCCACCAAATTCTCACTCACTCTTAATTAGATTTGCTTGCTCCTCGGTCAAAATCTTGCTAGAGATATAGGAGGTAAGCCGTTGCAGTATGACATAAGCACAAAACTAATCCTCTACATATCTCCCTCTCCCCCCTTGGCTTCCCCTTATAAATTACTGCTAAACTTACAACTACTACGTATACCTAGCTACGTACGTACTCTCATTAATTAACTAGTCTAGTTAATTAGCTATATATGAAGAACTCAATACTCTTAGTACTGTTGTTCATTTTCTTCAATCTAGCTCTAATCGATCCTTCGTTGATCACTGCTTCAACTGACAATGAAAGAAAGGTACGTACCTACCTCCATTCCTTCTTAATTAATTCGTATCTTATTAAATTATTTTAATTATTATTTATATATATATATTCATTGTATATATATATATATATGGGGTACTTCTTCTCCATCTATTCTTAACATGGATACATATATAATAGTAACTAGGTATATATTGATCAACTCTACATATATAAAATTTGTATATATTATCAACTTTATATATATAATTTGTATGTATATATATATATATATATATATATATATATATATATATATATATATATATATATACGTACGTACATACGGACAACGTAACAGCCCTACATAGTTTATATGGGAGAGCTGCCGGAATGGCGGACGGAATCGGTGGTGGATGAGCACTACAACCTTCTTCTAGAGGCAATTGAAGAGTGAGTATGTATATATAATTACTAGTTAATTAAAATATACTTCTTCTCATTTACATTACTCTTTTATACTCGATCGTACATTTATTTAAATATAAACAGACATGCATGCATGCATGCCTGCATGAGAGTAAGGCGATCGATCAAAATCTCTCCACCTTTCAACTTTTGTTGATGCATGGTTAATTTTGTCAGCGAGAGGATAGCTAGAGAATCCAGGGTGTATAGCTATGGGAAGAGTTTTGACGGATTTGTGGCACGGCTATTGCCTCATGAAGCAGACAGACTATCAAGTAAGTGACAAAAATAAAAATAAAAATAATTAGTAAATTAATTAATTAATGAGATTTAATTAGTTAGTCCTTTTATCTACAATTAATTAATTCAGGACTTTTATTTTCTCATGATATTGCAGAGAAAGATAGAGTTGTGTCGGTATTTCCTAACACAGTGCAAAAACTTCTGACTACAAGATCATGGGATTTTCTGGGGATGCCCGAGGCCACCACTAAAAGGAACCTTAAAATCGAAAGCAATATTATTGTTGGCCTCTTAGATACAGGTTAATTACATATGTAGATATTAAACTGTAGGAATATTAATTAAATGTGCAATTAGGTAATTACTAATATTTTTTTTGCATATTTTGTTTTTCAATTTTTCTTCTTTCTAGGAGTTTATATGGAATCGCCCAGCTTTAATGATAAAGGCTTTGGGCCTCCACCATCCAAATGGAAGGGCAAATGTGCCAAGACTACTTCCAACTTCACTGGCTGCAACAAGTAATTCTCTCTCTCTCTCTCTCTCTCAAAAGCAAATTAGAAAAATTCTCTAACAGTACATTACTTCAATTCGTTTCTAGAAAAAAGAGTTTTTTTTTATGATGTTTGATATGACATTAATGAAAAAGTGAATATATAACAAAAGTCCTGGTTGGTACACATTTAAACTTTTATATATATATATATATATATATATATATATATATATATATACCCAAAAAAAAAGATTTCAAATGCGTTTTTCAATTATTACACATTTAAACTTAGGTTTTCAAAAAAAAAAAATAAGATATCAATTTCATAAATACTCCCTCCACTCCACAAAAATAGTTATTAAATATACAAATATTAAGGATATATTATATATCCCATATATATATATATATATATATATATATATATATACTAAAAACTAAAATAGTGTGGTATTTATGATTTTAAAATTCAAATGACAAATTTAAAGATATTGTGTGATTTTATACTACGTGTTATCAATAAAAAGTGAACCCTTTTTTTGAAACAAATAAATTATCAAATGTTTTTTTGTGAAATAAAAAAAAATAGACAAGTGTTAATTATTTTGTACGAGTGGATGGTTCTAAAAATTAAGGTCCTGAATATACATATCATCGTGTAATTGAATTGGGTGGGAGTGGGAGTACTGGTAGTGGGAGTCTAATCCTAAACAGTAATTACTTATTAATTTTACATGCACGTATATATACACGCACGCAGCAAAGTGATAGGTGCACAATACTTCAACCTGGGTAATGGGGCTAATGGCTTCGCCGAAAACCCGAGTCCCCTCGACGACAACGGGCACGGGAGCCATACTGCCTCCACGGCGGCCGGTGTATACGTCAAGGGAGCAAACTTGTACGGTTTAGGCAAAGGCACCGCGCGCGGCGGAGTGCCGTCAGCACGCATAGCAGAATATAAAGTATGTTGGGACATGGGTTGCGAGGATATGGACCTCTTGGCTGGATTTGATGCAGCTATTGCTGATGGGGTTGATGTATTATCAGTCTCCATTGGAGGCCCACCCAGACGCTTCTTTGAAGATCCAATAGCTATTGGAGCTTTCCATGCCATGAAGAGGGGAATTGTTACGGCTTGTGCAGCAGGAAACTTTGGGCCTGGCACATATACCATTCAGAATGCAGCGCCCTGGATTACTACGGTTGCTGCTACTAGTTTAGATAGGCAGTTTCAGACGGATGTTAAGTTGGGTAACGGCATCAAATTTACTGTAAGTTGTACTTATTTCCTTTGCTATCTCTACCTTTACTTCTATCGATCACATATATATATATATATATATATATATATATGATCCGTAACCACGAATTAAAAATGAGGCTCTAACTTGAATTCAGATTCTTAACATCGTTATATTTAAATAACCACAATTTAAAAATGAGTCTGTCTTAAATTCTTAAGAGCGTTATATTTAAATTCATCAACAAAGGTGTTGACTAAAATAGATATTGTGGATTGATGTAGGGCTCATTTAGTTTGTATAAACTTTGATATTTTGTTGGTC
The DNA here is from genome assembly GCA_020205605.1 of Panax ginseng. Classification (NCBI taxonomy): domain Eukaryota; kingdom Viridiplantae; phylum Streptophyta; class Magnoliopsida; order Apiales; family Araliaceae; genus Panax; species Panax ginseng. The sequence continues at coordinate 121,030,995 of CM035144.1, forward strand.
GGTAGGGAATTTCAATCAACACATATTCTCCCAAGAAACAATTGTACCCTCTAACCAGTGGAGCAAAAGCAACTAATATTAGCCAAGGAGAATACCAGGAAAATAAATTTTATCAAAACGACGTAGCAGGTATATTTAAGATTATTTGTTGCCGTTGAGTTATTTTATTTAAAGTGAATATATATATATATATATATATATATATATATATATATATATATATATATATATATATATATAAAAAAAAAAATTTTTATTCAAAACCATAATGTATTATAATGTGCATGTCAATGTAAATAATTATGTCAATATTTGGACAAAAAAAGTAGAAATCTAATTTCGAGAGGAGGGAGTATTATATATTGATCAGCTTGATATCAAAAGTGTTAATACCATACAGACAGTTGAACCTTGTGGGTGTAATTAAATTATTTCATATTTACATACAGTGCATGCCAATCTGGGACATTGATGGAGAGTAAAGTGAAGGGAAAGATAGTGTATTGTCTTGGAATTGGGGCGCAGGATTCCACCATCAATGATTATAAGGGTATTGGAACCATAATGGCGGCTGATAATTCTGCTGAACTAATCCCCTATACCTTTCTTATACCGGCGACTATCGTCGATGCAAAAGCCGGTAAAAAGATCGGTCAATATATCAACTCCACCAAGTACGTAATTAATTTCCCATCTTCAATCACAATTATTACTTTTGTGTGTGTATATATATATATATATATATATATAGAGAGAGAGAGAGAGAGAGAGGGAGAGAGTTGTCAGTCGAACTAACATTTGTGATGAATGATTTCCAAGAATGCCAAAGGGAATAATATACAAGTCCAAAGGTGTTAAAATAAATAACGCCCCTTTCATTGCATCCTTCTCAGCCAGAGGACCTCAATTAATCTCACTCAACATCCTCAAGGTATCTAATATATGATCTCTCTACATATTATTTTGAGACTCTTGATAACGTCGGAACAAAGCTGACAACAATTATACATTTAACTATATTTTTCCAATTATTTTACCTATAAGCTATTGAAGCGAAGCCACACTTATAGCAGTCAATATCATTTTGGTTCCACCTTTTTTTTATTCATATAAAACATATCATGAAATTAATTAACTGAATGTCCATGCAATATTATACAGCCAGACATTGCTGCACCAGGCTTGAGCATATTAGCTGCCTATTCACCATTGGCAAGTCTGTCCGGGTACCAAGGTGACAAACGGTTTGTGAAATATAACATAATATCAGGTACGTCAATGGCTACCCCTCATGTTGCCGGCGCTATGGCTTATGTTAAGTCCTTCCACCCCACTTGGTCCCCTGCTGCAATCAAATCCGCTCTCATGACAACTGGTAAGAAATAAACCCCAACTAATTCAAGACTATTTTTACTGTGTTCATACCAATAGTTATGTTATCGACTTTTACCACTATATCAGAAGCGTTTGATCATGGCTCTTCAACTCAAATATGGCTTTTCAGCAACACCTATGAAGATCAAACCAAAGGAGGCCGAATTGGCCACAGGATCAGGCCAAATAAACCCAATAAAGGCATTGCACCCTGGCCTGATATACGACTTGAACATGGGCTCCTATGTTCGTTTTCTCTGCAAAGAAGGCTACAACAGCACGACCATTCGCCTACTAACTGGTGGTAGAAAGTTATACAACTGCTCGAGCTTGCCTACTAGAGGATTCGACGGCCTCAATTATCCGTCCATGCATATCCAGCTTACCAAACCAAAGTCCAACAACTTTTCAGCAGTTTTCTTTCGGACTGTGACCAATGTTGGACATGCAAAATCCGAGTACAAGGCCGAAGTAGAGGCACCAAAGGGCGTTTCTATTAATGTTACTCCAAAAACCTTGACATTCCAGAAGTCAAACCAAAGAAGATCTTTCAAAGTTAAGGTTTCTGGAAAATTTATAGAAGATGAGTCCTGGGTGTTATCAGCATCACTAGTATGGAGCAGCGACTCTTCGCACACCGTAAAGACTCCTATTCTGATTTGTAAATCAATTGATGACCAGGACAATTAATTGCTGCAATTGATTATATGACACCTTTTTAGATTCTATTTAATCAAATCATAATTAGGCCATTTAACTTGAGCACACTAGGAAGATATGTTATCAAGTGTCCACGTTATTATATTTTAGATATTTTTGTGCAGCTGGCTTACAATCCATTGTTATCTCCACTGGTATGCATTGAAGACGGAACAGAGAAAAACATATCTTACTTGAAATCAAAAATAAAAACTGCCTACAAATTTTTCTAAGAATATATTTGTGAAGTGACACAGACACCCCGGGAGAAGGTATAGGCTTTTATATCAGCCAGGGAAATCAAACAACATAAACCTGCTGTGTTGTAGCGTATGGACAAATCAGAAGCCAATTTAATCAGAAATCCTAATATATAATAGCATTAATGAGATATTTGTATATGCATACAGACGAAGGAGACAGTAGCATGGACCCGGATGCGGATGTAAGAAGAGAAAATAAATCTCTGTAAATACCTGCAAAAGAACAGCTAGAAACAAGATATATGCCTAATACCCTTCCTTTTTCATTCCTATTTACAATAAACGTTCTCACCCTTTTTAACAGCCTACAAAATGGTAATAAACATTACATTTTCAAAATATACCTCTTCAATTCATCTCTAAGTACATACACAGTATAAGGAGAAAAAAGAGAGAAGAACATTCTCGCAGAATAAATATATCCTCAAAGTTCAAAAACTCGTTGCATTAAAGCCTATATATGTACCTGCAAGTCATTTGAAAAATCCTCTCAACCTGAAACCGTCTCAAAGATTTGCAACCACAGACAGGATGGTGCATGTTTCTTAGTACTATCCTCAAACATTCAAGAGCCGAAAGGAGCTGCAGGAAGCAGTGTAAAATAAGCAGAAACTAATCTTTATAACTTGCTTGAACCTTAATAGGACACGAAACTGACGATAATGCAAGTTCTTTAGCTTTGTGAGTTAATTCCTTCCTCCTCTTCCTAGCCTCTGCTGCAGCAGCCAAATTTATTAGCTTCTTGCTCGGGCAGACAACCGACTCTTGATTTACTTCTAATGAACCATTTATAACATTACCAGCTGCAGCAGAAACATCTTTAGGACCACCAGCATAGGCATCTCAGCATGGCTTAAGGTCAAATCCTCTCGAGTTTCCTCAACTTCAACCCTTACTACCTTGGACTGCACAAAAAAAAAACATTACTACAAAAGACTGAAACTGTTGTAACGTGAAACGTATCTTCAACCCTTACTAGTTACTACCTTTTCCTTCTCTCAACTGACACAAAAAAGACTAACCTAGATTCCCCAGCTCTGGCGATGAAATAAAACAACTTTCAAACACGGCGCTCTCTCACTTCATAGAGTTCAGATACTACTTTAGAGAAATGAATCAAATAAAAGAATTTTATAGTAGCTAAATCACAAGCATTTTCTAGCTGCAAGTACTTAATCATATAAACATGTCCACACAAATTATACAATCACCAAGGAGATATCCCACCAAGCACATTATCAAGGATTGTAGGGTGGAAGTATATAAATTATGGAGTTATACCTACCTCTTCCTTGTACTATCTTGAAGGCTCAATGCCGAGTCATTTGTATTAGACTGATAAGACAATTTTATAATGTGTTTACACAGAAAAACTAAGCAAGGAGAATGATGTGACTTCCATGATGCACATTACTAAGTTGCTAACACTTGCACAAAGTTACTTTCTCATTCATGTAAGGAGTCAGAGAAGATCCCCTACCTATGCTTAAAACTCTTAGAGGCCTCATATCAAATGTGTCGAGTTATTGAGAAGGAAGTTGTGTGCTAGCTTTAGCTAGGCCAATGTGTTTCTTCAGTTGGAAAACATGGAATGTGGGGTGTACTCATGAAGTACTGGGCAGCTACAACTTGTAGGCCACTTTACCTACTTTCTCCATTATATATCTTGTAGGGTCCATAAAATTGGGAGATAATTATATTTCATATTTCTTCTCATTTACACTGAAGCCTGCCTATAGGTTTGGAGCTTTAAGTACACCAACTTATCAACTTCAAAGTCTCTTTCTATTCTTTTCTTATCAGCATATGTCTTCATTCTGTTCTGTGCCTTTTCTAGGTTTTCCTTGAGAATGCTGAAGCTACTACTCTTCCATCATTTCTTCCACTGTAGCTATGTTAGTCTTGCTGATTGCTGCTATGTTTAAATGTAGTGGTTCATGCCCATATAGAACTTGATAGGGTGTAGTTTTGAGAGCTATGCGATAGGTAGAATTATACCACCATTCCGCAATGGGAAGCCATGCACTCCACTTTTTTGGAACTTGACTGCACATACACCTCAAGTATTGTTCTAGACATTGGTTAACTCTATCTGTACAACCATCACTCTGAGGGTGATAAGAGGTGCTTGTATGCAACCTTGTACCAGCTATATTGAATAGGGCCTGCCAAAAGTCACTTAGGAAAAGGGGGTCTCTATCACTTACTGTGAAACTTGGAATTCCATGTAATTTGAAAATTTGTTCAAAGAATAACTGGGCCAACCCCTTGGCTGTTATTGGATGGTTGAGTGGTAAAAAGAGTGAATACCTGCTGCACCTATCTGTTACTACCCAAATACTAATATCATTTCCTCTGGAGTTTGGCAGTCTAGTTTTGAAATCCATCGCAATGTCTCTCCAAGGAATGGTAGGAATAGAGAGGCTGCAACAATCCTGGGGACTAGTGTTTAGAGCTTTGACAGACTTGACACTTAGAAATCCAACTAGCGATATATATCTTGCTTTATTCCCTTCCAATAGAAATGTTGTTCAACCCTTTTTAGGGTTCAACCCTTTTTAGGGTAGTCCTTGAACATGAATGTCCTCCAACCCTTTTCTCATGCAGTTCCTCAAAAAATTGTCTCCTTAAGTCCCCCCTTGGAACCAATCACCCATTTGCCACTGTACTTCAGAAGTCCTTGCTCTAACTCCCACTCATTTGGTCCCATTTTTATGACTGCTAACTTGGTGATAGTTTGGGCTATGTCCGCATCGTTCTCGAAGCAAGGACATGGTTCTGTTGTCAAAATTCATTTGTATTGTCCCCAACTGTTTCAAACAACTGGCCCCCAAAATGACACTCCATTGTGAGGGAGGAAGAATCCATAGAGGTGTATTGAAGGAGTGTTGTTATTATTATTATTTTATTATTAGTAATATTATTATTTTCAAAAGATGTTCTCTCTGTCCGCTTCGTAAAACTAAGTTGTTTTTTTTTTTCATATTCTTCTTATACTGGAGTACTCTACTAAGTAGAAATAGCAAGTCTAAGTACAAAAGCAAAAGCAAAAAAAACCACACCAGTTAATGATGAAGCGAGAGGCAATCACTAATTTCAAAAAATGCTTTCTCTTCTACTTAGATTCCTCATCTTTTTCTTTTATTGTTCAACTTCAAACCACCCCATCACAAGGCAAAAGTGACAAAGCACAAATACAGCCTAAGAATTAAACTTGTAGTATATTGAGAAATGCTCGACCTAGTTTCATCATTCATCAATAATGACCATCAGACCTTTTTCCAAGGACATTAATTGCTCATTAATATTGCCAGAGAGCAGCAAATGGAATTGGTATTTACTGAAACTTTGTAATTGTTCTAACCGCGCGCCCGGCAATATCAATCGTCTTCTTCTTCCGCAGGGAGACTCGTTCTCGACTCGCCGATTCACTGAGTTACGAGTACCATTGGAGCAGAATTCAGTATTGGCAGGAGTTTCGATGATGACAGAAGAATGAGCTAAGCAGGCCAAAGCTTCAGCCGCTTCCAACTCAACTTTCACCGTCCGATTCGACGGACGCCTTAGTTGTATACAAGAGGGAAAGCAGAAGACAGAGGTCGGTGGTGTGGCTATAACTATTATTGTATTCAAATTTGGTGGTGTCATTGTCATATTCACATTGGACATTGGCAGATGAAATACATACTTGTATGAAAGATTATATAAACTTGAATTCTCCATTTTGGAAAACTAGATGAATTTCCCATGAGCATATTTATAAAAATCTATTCTACTTAATATGTATCAAATTATTTAAAGAAAATACAATAGATAGGAATTGTCATAGTTCACAGTAGATAACTGAAATGCAAGACAGGGCCCCTGATCATCTAGTTAGTAAGATTCTAAATGCATAAGATATAAAGAGATTTCTGATGATGTCAGGTCGCCATTACTGTTGAGGGGGTGAAGGACAAGCTGTGGGTGAAACAAGACCGTCTATTCGCCTGTAGGCTGATGGTGTGTGGGTGGGTGGGGTTCTAGGCGATAGGCTAGTGAACTCCAAGGCCTGGAACCTCAGCTCTGCAGGATAGTCAGCGATGCAACCAATTCTCGGGCCAGCGCCTGTTGACCATTTCAAGGTGAGTTGATGCCCTAACTGGTATGATTTTGCAGCCTTCTTGGAACTGATTCTTTGCAGTATTGCTGTCTTGGGCACCTCAGCTTTCGGACTCCGAAGACCACCAGAGAGAGTCCTTCTGTAATTGTTTTTGGCTTCAGAAGGAGAAACTTCAGTTTCCACATGCAACATTAATTTATCCTCTATATTGGGAATATCAGGTTGGTGGGAATCTGGGATTGTTAGAACTTCAGCTGCACTCCCGTTTAATTTACTGTCATCAAAATTCTCATAATCTTCATTTGCCTTCCGTATCTGATAACAAGGGAAATACCATTAGATAGAGGTAGATGATACATTAAAGATATGACAAACTACTTCACAAGAGTTCAAAAAGTTTACCTGATACATTAAAGATAGAGTGTAGTTATCAATTTTGATAAATTAAAGATATGAAAAAACTTATCCATTTTGTTTGTTCAATAACTTCTCCATTTTGAGACAAACTACTTCGCAGTAGTTCAAAAGTTTGTCTGTCTTGGTAGCTCCCAAGTCCCAGATCTTAAATAATTCCAGTTTACTTTAACTGCATTTTCTGATATGGCAATGTGACACCATACTCGCTAAATTTGAATTAAATCAATATGAAAAACCGAACAATCACTTACTTCAACTTCGTCAAGGTTGACTCCATTATCGTTAAGAAATGATAAAAAGCTGTCAAGTCTTTCATCAGTTGGGCGGTAATGTCCACTGTATGGCGAGATAGACTGGAAATAAATAAAAGGGAAAAAATGCAATTAAATAATACAAGGTAGAGAAAAGGAATATTTAACAAAAACTGCGTTCAGGCATGTAATTGCAGGTGGTGATGTACGCAATGTTTTGTGCTCTTACTGGGGGAAATGCCAAAGTATACACAATGGCATCTTATAATTAGTTTCAACTTCATGTTACTTGTGTCTACTACTCAACTTTGTGACAAAGCATTTTCCTAAAATTTGATCAATAGTATAAAGTAAATTCTCCTTTGACAGTAGTTGATTATAGTCTAGTTTTCGCTCTTTACTAGAACAATACAACTAAGAGGAGCACGTGACTTAAACCTGTAAACACAAGCATGCTCACTAATACTAATACTTGTAATGTGGTGGTGCTAGAATGAACTAGCATCCAAATCATTAGGCATCATCAATAAGTCTAGCGATACTTTTTCTTTCTTTCTTTTATTATGGATTAGTCAATACTTGAACATTATAAATAAATGAATAAAGGAAGGAGACAAAGTTAAGGCCCACATTATAAATGAAATGAGGACATTAAGGTATTCAAAACCTGAAACCTGATTACATAAAAACAGAGGACAGGACATCAAAAATAGCTACAGACTTGGGAAACCATTTGATGATGACCCCCTGTGGGTCTGAGATTTAAATTAGATGAGAGGAGTATTTACATTATATTAAAGATAAGATTTTGGAAAATGAACATCTTCACTGTACCTTAAGTGTTCCATTCTCTACCACAAGCCTTCCAGCAGCTAAAGTAGCCCCTCCAGCGAGGAAGCTTGAATGATGAAAAACTCCTTTCTTTTTCTGGATGTAACAAGATAATAAGTTTGAAATAAATATGATAATAAAAATAAAATAACTATAAATTACAAACATGAAGTTACAGTTTTTTTAAATCTCACCTCACCAGCATAGAGCCTCTTAGAAGTGCTCATTACGAATATCCATTTTGCCCCTGGCAATCCCTTGTTTGTATCTAGAAAATTTCCAGTTTGTTGCTGCTTTATTTTGCCTTCAACAACAACATATTCATAGTTCTCCCTCTCTTGCTGAGTATTGCAAAGATCCAAAGATGGACCAAAAAACACAAGAAGTGAATAATAATTGCCAGAACTGGAGGTGACAATTGAGTCATTAATCAAGTTTCATTTTAGAACTTCAAATTACCTTATTGTAAGACCTGTCAATTTAGATTGAGAACCATATAGTTAACTATAACCACTTGGTTTATTGGGTTGGTTAACTAGTTTTTTTATGTTATGGGTTGGTTTGGTTTTGGACCCATATTATGAATTAAAAATATGGATCGAAACTAGTTTAACTAGTTTTGAACCATATTAATCAATACATTAATCAACAATAAAGAAGAGTTGAGTGAGGTGGGTCAATTTTAGAGAGAGAGACACGGAGAGGAGTAATTTATATAAATGAGATCATTATATAAATTACTATCACTACTATCGATCATATATATAAATATCTACTATCAAATTAATAAGAATAACTTGATGTATATTCACTCTATATATATATATATATATATATATATATATATATATATATATTATATATGTGTAGATTATAATTCTTTAAGAAAATATTCCTCTGTTGCAAAAAAAAAATGTAGTTTAGATTTAAATAATTAATTTGAAAAACTCTAATAAAAGTATCAATATTTTTTTTTCATTTTAATTAATATAAAATTATTAATGTAAATTATTTTGAAAATGCTTCTAATAAGAAAATTTAATTTTTTAATACGTAATCTAATCACATCAATGTTAAACTTTTTAAAGTTGGCTTTAAAAATTAAAATGAGACTCTCTTTGTATAACATAGAGTAATATTTTTACAAATTTCTTTTTTTATTTTCACAATTCTATTTTATATGAACATGAAAATTCTTTATTATAAAATTAATTTTATTGCATAACACTAGTCACACAACTTAAATAAAACATTGATAATTCTTGTACGGACTAAGCTGTCGTTTCACAGTGTAACAAAAAGCATTAGAAATAATATATGTATATAATTTTGTTTTAGTTCTGTTGTTTACATTTTCATGTAAAAAGTATTAGTATATTATTATCAATGTTTTATTAATCTATATTACAAAGATAATGTATTAGAAAAATTAGAGAGATAATTAATTAAAGGAAGATAGAAAGAGAGAAAGTACATAAATCTCAAAAAATAAAATATGGCCATTTGGGTTCAAACCATACAAACCATATTAAAAATGAATAATGTAGTTTTAGTTCTAATTTAGACCCATAACCATTTTATGTAAACCAAACCCATATTTTGTCAGATCTAATCCGGTTAGTATGAAATTAATAAGATGGTAAGTTTCAATTAATCGACCAATACAAGATCTTGACGTGCACATAGAGATCACCCATAGCCTGCTGTGTCCTACAATATATTGCTCATGCGTGTCTAATCATGTTAACAACTCTCGTAGTATAAAAGTGTGCAATCAATAGAAAATAACAAAGGACACCGAAAAAATAAGAAAGATTACAGCTTCGATCCAATGTTGTAAAGCCAATTTCTGTGCTTTGGCATCTTTTGACAAACCCTTGCCCACCTGCCCAAACAGTTAAATAATAACATACATATTATAGCCGTCTTTTTCTAAAAATAATATACGAGGGAAAAAAATAAATGAAATGAAATGGCCACGGTAACCCAATAAATATCTGTTTTTTTTGTTTTTTTCCCCTCTCATTTTGACACAAAAAAATAAATAAATAAATAAGGTCATACCTTAGAAGCATTCAAGGAGACTCGATTCCATCTTGAAGCAGCTGTCTCTGGTTTCAAGAAATTGAAGAACGAAATTGTACTGCGACTCAATCGAGCAAAATCGATCGCTTGCCACCTTCAAATTTACAATTAAAAAAAATGATTATAACCACCGTCAATATTTCTCACTGTTTTAACACCCTAACCACATACTCCCTCGGCTCTTGTCCCAAATTGAAATCTCATTTAACATTTTTACCCATCTTGCGTAGGACTCATTTCAGTATAATTTATTTGATAGATTTCACCCAATTACTAGTTCTAGTTTTGAAAAGCTAATTACTATTAAAAACTAGTTACAGAAAAAAAAGAAGAATATATATATTCTAATCTATATAATCCAAATAGAAGTTTGGAAAAAGATAAGTACCAGAGTTCCTCAACAACAACAGCAGAATCTGCTAACAAACGCCGGGTGCGGTAACCCCTATAAAACTTCTGAACCTTCATGGCCGCAGAAGCAGTCGACTTAGAGCCATCACATTTGACCGGAGTCTGGAACACGTTATTTTCCGGCAACTCGGGGGAGCGGATTAGGGAACCGTCGTTGCCGAAGTAAGAAGATAATGGTGGCCTGTCGGAGTTGTGATCGAAGTTCGGGACGGTCCGCGTTTCGACTTCCATTTGAGTTTACAAACCCCGGAAGGGAAAGGGAACGGCGACAGGTAATTTAGAGTAGAGAGAGAGAGGTCGTTGGGAGTGTGTATTTATTTCCCGGTTAACTAGCTGACTGGCCTCTCAGTTTTTACACACTCGCTTGGTCTACAATAGAATTGTGGTGGTTATTAAATTCAACAGTAATTCATCCGACTAAAAATATAATTACTTTTATTATTTTTAAAATATAATTAATTTAATTTTTTATATTATTTTTTCTTTTTTATCTTATATTTTCTATTTTAAAGTAAGCATACTACAATGTTGTTATGATATTTTATATGAATTTATAACTCTCAACATAATAGATTAAATATACCATGCTTATTGTGGGATGGAACTTGGAAGTACCTACAAGAAGAACAGACTGACAGAGATTACTAGCCACAAAAGGCTTAATAAAATTATTATTATTATTATGTTCAGTTGGCTTTTAATAAAAACAAATGGATACATAAATGATAATAATAATAATTACAACATGCAGTATCTTTTAATTTCTTATTATTACTTCACTTGTTAGAAATGCCATGGATGGTAGTTCAGAACACTACTGATCCGCATCAAGTTTATTTTTGAATAAATTAGTCGATTGATTAATAAAGTATTGACACAAAGTTCTATGTATATCAGTATTCTATTGATCAAATTATCAAAAAATAAATTTTAACTAATTAACCAGATCCGTTCAGAACTTAGCGACCAATGAAATGCTCTATGGATGGGACATGGGAGTCGGATGCAAGTTTTGAATTAAGGCTGCCTGGTTATTTAAGAAGCTTTGTTGCTTGTCTGTATTTGAATTGACAAGTTTGGTCACATGGATACTTACTTATTACTAATAAGGTTGGTATTTAACAAAAAAAAATTCTAAAATAATTAAATCATAATGTTCAATGTTCATAAACCCTACTCAATATTTCCCTTTTTTGGTTTATTATTTCTACACTTTATTTTGCTTACACAAAGCAACAATTAATGGCACATTTTTTAAGCAATAATTAAGACTCTTTTGAAATGTATATGCAAGTTTGAAATTAATCGATACAAGAGTCCATGAGTCGGTCTTTTTTGTGGGTGAAAATTTAAGGTAGGTAGGTGTCATTAATATAAGTCTTTCTGTAATTATTTAGTTTTTTCATTTATTTTAAATTAAAAAAAAATTGGTACCATTAATTAAAACATTCTTTTGGGGGAGGGAATTTGATCCCACATTTCAATTGGTGATACGTACACCGCCAAAAAAAAATTCAAAGATTAAGAAATGTAAATTAATACTTTATTTGATTGACCAAAACAGTTATAAAATTTCAATATCACCATTCTAAAAATTATTAGAAAAGATGAAAGAGAAATAAAATGGTATTTAATATAAGGATAATATGAAAGAGGGAATATTTTTTAATGATGAATATATATTATGTTATTAAAAAAATTCTTGCCCTCCAATATCGAATCCTACTCCGTCCCTGGTAGATCGTGGCTTAAACAAATTAATTAAATTAAATGCATTTCATATCTACTACACATACTACTACTGTATTTAGTGCATGGTAAATTGGTAATGGTAGCTATAGATATTCTTAATTAATGGGTTTAATTACTCCTAATTATAGCATTACCAAGTTTAGGCACAATGGATCGGATTCATAGGTCGGTCACGTACATTTTATCAAATCATTTAAGTGATAGTTGAATAAGTAAATTGGAGAATGAAAAGTACTTATCTCTTAATTTTTATTTTATATTTTTTTGGGATTAAGACAAGGGCCGTGTGTGTGGATGTGGGTGTGGGTATTGATATGAGGAATTAGGATCCTCATAGGCAGGGGCGGAGCCACGCTTGGGCTGGGGTGGGCTTTAGCCCGGGTGAAGTTTTTGACAGTTCCTTGCTTTTCATCCATTCCAACCTCTTTCTCTTTACTTGGACTAAAAACTCCATCAAGTTCTTAAGGAATTGAGGTTATCAAGTACTGAAATTAAAGTAGAAGTGAAGCAAATTGTTGTCCAAATGAAGAATTGAATTCAATCAAAGCAAGTTGGGAGCAAGAATTGAATCAAGGATTCAAGTAAAAACATGATGCAAAGAGGTAATTTAGTTTATACTTGTTAAATTCGTGAATTTGAGATACATAACGTATTGAAATTACTTTGTTGATGTGATGAGAGGTTATATATATGCTAATTGGAGTAATAAGGATGAAATTTTTGGCTAAGCTCCATCTATTATGCTTATGAAATCTGGAATTCAAGGTGTTTGAAATTTTGACTCTAAGAGGTTGTTATGCTAAAACTTGTGAATTAGTCAATGTTTTGGGCAAGGTAATCTTTATATATATTTTGAATTTATGATTGATCTTGGTGAGACAATTTCTTGTGTATATGGTTGGTACTTGGTAGTCCAAGGCGGCAAAAATTCCTAGCTCCGCCCTTGCTCATAGGATTTCTCTGTGAGGATCTTGTGAGTGTTTTGTTGTAGGGTTGACAACACATTAAAAAAGAGATCCAATGACTCACAACGTTTTAATAAGAATTTTTTTTTACAATTTGACAGAAAATTAGAAGCCACCAAACGCGTTTATTTTTACATATAATTTTTTAAAATTTTTCTTGATAAAATTTGTGAGCCGTTGAATCTCTTTTTTAATGTGTTGTTAACCCCACAACAAAACTCTCATAAAAATAAAAAATTCTCTCCTCATAATTCTGATATGAGTGGGGGATAGGGACACAAATATATATCAACGTTTAATTTCTTCATATAATAAAATTAATTCAGGAAAGGAACGTTGATTTTTAAATTATGGTAGCTGTTTAAGCTTTGATGTGATAGATGTGACCCTGCGGCTGTGGCTCTTCTGTTCAACTGAGACTCACTAGAGCAAAAGAAAGAAAAACACATTTTTGACCGATTGTTAGAAGATGAAAAAACAAACATTAAAAATGGAGACTTTGACAAGTCCCTTTCTTTCTTTCTTTACGTCTTAATAAAATGTTTTTTAAAAATAACAATGCTACAATCATATAATATATATATATAATTAAGTGCCTGCTTGTTCATGTTTAGTGTCTTGACATCATCATATATAATTTCTCACCAGATTAATTTTATCAGATTTTACGGTGGAAATTTGAGGTGGTTTGCATTGCTTGGTACCTGATGAACGATGATGGGACTCCTCCTCCACTAATAGATCAAAACAAGAAACATATATACTGTATATGAGTGAATGAGCGAGTGAGTGATGCAAATAGCTAGTGGTTCCTTCATTTCTGACCATCATTCATTCCTTCAAGAATACATTCGTGCATTAATTTCATTTGTAAATAAGAAAGTGACTTGTTTTTAGTAATTTATTTGTAAAACAAATTCATGTGACAGACAGATCAATACGTACCCGATTCAGGTGTGCTCGCCTCGCTCCACAGTGGAAATTATAGAATATTTCATCATATATCAATCAGGATGGTAAATGGTATTACGAGGATATTAATGTCTATCTTTGTTTCTTACTTTTAGACCATTTTTAACAATCTCTTCAATCATTTTAAAATACTTTCGAATAAAAGGAATCGACGTCGGAAAAATATATCTCCAACGAACCTGCAGTAACCTCATTCTCTCTTTTTAGATCGACAACCTCATTCTCTTTCTCTCTTCAAAACGAAAGACTAAGGAAGTGTTTGATAAAAACTGAATGAATCTGAATGGGCTGAATCTGAATTTGTATGAAAAAATTTATTTGATAATTGACATGTCTGAAATATTTGAATAATAAATTTTTATTATTTTACTTCTCTAAAAAATATTCAACATTGTTGTAAATTTATTTAATATTACTTAATATAATAGTTAATATTTTTTTTATTTAAATTTTTTTTCATTCGGCCCTCATTTAGACGCACTAAATGACTGACCGATTCAACCATTTAATTCTAAACAAACAGCCCATAAAAATATTTAATAAGACACAAAATATAAAAATAACAAATAATATTCTTCAAATTATCATGTATTAAAAGTTTTTTTGCTACTACCATTAGAAAAAAGATGCTCTTAGTGAATGTGGATTTTTTGGGTCAGATTTTTGATTGGGTTGTTGGATGTTTGTAGACACTAATTACTATGTATCATTCCACAAACGCCAGATGCTAAAATTGGGGAAAAAGCACCGTCTCATTAAATAAGAATCCGTAATAAATTAATGTATACCCCCTATCTTATGGACAACATCCCTGCAACTGATACTAGACACAGTCCAGCTAGTAGAAGATTTGCAAATATTGTTAAATTTGTTGACACAACAACAATGCTCAAAAGACATCATCATCATTACTAGATAAGCTACCTGCATGAATTTCATAACCAATGAAGCAGCTTATACAGATTCTTTTACATGGACAACACATCTATTTCTAAATTAGGTGGTCATCAAACTCAAACAAGAATTACAACTTGAACCAAATTGTCTAAAAGTAAGATCAAGTAATCAATATTCCATTCCAATATAAAACCGACAAATATCTTTTATAGCTTGTTACTAAATTTCTAACAAAAACTAAAACTAGAATCACTCTTCAGAAAAAAAATAGCCTCTATCCAGGCTCCGGAAGTCTGACATCTTAACCATTTAGTCAAAAAGACTGAAGCCCATATCCTGCAGAAAAGTCACAAAAAAAAAAGAAGAAGAATTTGTAAGTAAAAAGATAAAAGAGGGGGGGGGGGGGATATATTGAACATCAAATAGGATGAATGAAGGTTATTCAGTCAGCCAAAATTATATACACACAAAAACAACTGAGAGTCTATACTGAAGTATAATCCTGGTTGTAGTCAGTCACATCAGGAATACTATGCCCATCCCTCCTATTACCATTAGACTCTTGCAAAGAAATATCATATTACCAGCAATTTAACCCTTTTAAAACCCTACATGCCAATGGGACTGAGCAAGTTGAGTCAAAGTACAGAGAAGGCAAAAATGCAAATATATAAGATGATATTAGCAAAACGTATGTTGGTAAATAACAAATCTCTTGGTAATAGGAATGGTACTTACGTCATCTGATTCCTCTTTCTCCTCCACCTTTTCCTCTTTCTTGGCCTCAGCTGCAGCTGGAGCAGCAGCAGCACCACCACCACCGCCACCATGTGCAGCCACAGCAACAGCACCACCTCCGCCTGAGGGTACTGATGCCAACTTCTCTCTTCCAGATGCAATAAGATCTGTTATATCCTTGCCCTTAACCTCCGACAAAAGAAACTCAATCCGATCATCCTCGGCTTCAGCTCCAACTGTATAACAAACATTTTGCAAGTTAAATACTCCCCAACTCATGTATAAGAAAAGAAGCAATGGAAAATATAAATGCATCTAAAAATAAAACATTTTTATGATTTGGAGTATCACACAATAAAGAACTCAAAAGATAAACTCAATACAAGAATTCCAACTAAATATCATATGAGAAATAATTGCATAAAAAGTAAAGTGAAAATCTTAAATGCAATTCAATTTGCATTCACTGCTATACAGCAATGATCAACTGAAAAAGATTTTGAAAATCTTCAAAATGGCAAAATAAGCAAGAGCACATAGCTACAGCAAAAATCCCACAAGCAAATAAACAAGCCCATGAAAGAAACAAAACCCAAGCATAAGTTTTTGCTGTCAGTGACTAAATAAAGAAAGGTCTTATAATTTACATGTATAGAATATCCAATAAGAAAATTAAACCCAGGCCCAAGTTTTTGGTGCCATTCAAGAAAGTCACATAATTCATTAAGGAGTATAAGTTGCAGGCGTAGTCCAATGTTATAACCGAGTTTCAATCCTAAACCATTCTAATTTCTCATTTAAATATACTACGCGATTAACCAATATGAACCACCAAACCAGACACTGAGCAACACTGACCGCAAATCCACTATTTTTAGTTTAGGCTAAAATAGGTCCAGCATTTATTAAAATATACCCAAATAAATTCAGAAATGAAAAAAGCGAAAACCAAGATTAAAACTACAAGGATCAAACAATCATCCTCGCCATATATATTAATACAACCACGTTTATACATGAAGAAACATGTACTAATTACATATTATAAGATGTGGGGATTTACATAAACATGTAGAAATATATAGAAAGAGAAAATGTACCAGAGCCAAGAATCTTCTTCAAATCAGCAGCGGAGGGAGTGGTGTTTCCACCCAAAACAGCGAGCAAATAGGCAGCAATAACCTTCATCTCTGCTCAAACCCTAATAGAGTCAATATACAAACCAATTAAACGTCAAATAGTGAGGAAACGCGTAAATAAATATAGGAAAGAAAAGAAAAGTATTTAGAGGGATAGATGATTAGGGTTTCGGCTTGCTCGGGTAAGTTTTTTTCCCGGGCGAGGTAAACCAATTGGGCTCCAGCTTGGGCTGTCATCAAATAAACGCCATCTGGAGTCCGGACAGTTAATTTGATAGTCCAATAAGTTATAGAAGTTCAATCCAATTCTAGGCTAGATTTTAATTAGAAATAATTTAAAGGATTAATTACATATATTAGTACCTTTTAAAAAATAATTACAAAAATAAAACACTCATAAAATAATTATAAAAATATTACATTTTTTTAATTTTATTTACAATATTATTATAATTATGAGTCCTTAATTAAAGGGATTAATAATATTAATGGGGCATGTTTTTTAAAATGCGTGATAACCGCCGTCTATTGTCTGTGTAGGACTCTTCGTTTTCGTATACTACCCTTTACACGCTGAAACCCTCTTTTCTCCTCCTTGTTTCAAAGATTCTCCATCGATCGTTATCGAAGTTAGCAATTTAGCTCCATCCACCATCATTTCTACTTGTTTTCGTGATTACACAGTGTTCATTGAAATCTCTTATCTCTTTTATTCGTGTTTCAGTATTCTCCATTGTTTGTTATCGAAGTTCATAGTCATTTCATTTTCGTTCTGTGTTCGTCACCATCGTTGTTATCTGTTTTCGTGATTACACAGTGTTCCAGTTGGTTTATTATTCTTTGGTATCGATTCTGGTTGTGTATATTTTCAGGTCAGTTATTTTGAAATAATTTAACGTATTATATATATTAATGTAGTTTATCAGTCGAATGTAGTATTGATTGTTGTGTGGGTTTGTGTTATTTTTTATATTTTGTATAGAATGGTTGATACAAAGAAGAAGGATGGGAAGAGGAAGAGAATATCGGAGCGTGAGTCTGTCAAGGACGTGAAGAAGTTTGTTGTGGATAGGAAGGAGAAGGAAAAGGATGTATGTCAAAAATCGAGTAAGAATGAAAATAAATTTGGTGATACGCAAGTGATATCAAAGCATTCTCGAAGTGCAATTAGATTCTCGAGCTTGGCGTTCTCGTAGTTAAGGCCAAAGGTCAAGTGTTTATCCGTAATATAATTCCAACACGTAGAAATTTAAAGGTGTGTTATTTTAATTTTCTTATGGTTACCATTATATAATTATTTGGTTAGTTATTAGTATGTATTTGGGTAATTGTAAACTTTTAATGATTTGGTTACATAGTAGTATGTATTTGTCATCGTGATGTTATATTACTTGTCTTACTTTTATGGGTTGGTTACTTATTAGTATGTATTTGTTCTTTGTGAATTTTTATTAGTATGTATTTGGTTACTGTAAAATAATAATTATTTGGTTACTTATTTTTATGTATTTGGTTACTGTAAACTTTTAATGTTTTGGTTACTTATTAGTATGTTTGTGGTTACTTTGATTTTATAGTTTGGTTACTGTTATATCAGATTTTGGTTACTGTCATATTACAGTTTGGTTACTATTTTGTATTTTTTATGCTTAATATGTTTTTGCCTAGTATACATGTTTTAATAAATTGAGTTTAGTGTATAGGTTGTTTATGTATTGGTTACCATTAAAAGATGGTTTGGGTACCATCATAGAATTATTTGGTTACTTTTTAGTATGTATTTGGTTACTGGATTTAGTGTATAACACTATTTTTTGTATAAATTTTGTTATATTGGTTACTAATAACTGTTCAATTCTGGTTTTGTGTATTTACAGTTATGGGATCTTTACTATGAGGAATGCAATAGAAAATTCACTGGAAAAGTAATATATTGGTGTGACATGGAAGTCCCCATAATTATTGCCAAGAAATTGAATAAAAGTCAGCTGGAGAAGTTTAGGGCAACATGTTTTGGAAACTTTTTGGAGTTTGGTGAGCATCAAATGTATTCACAGATTATTCACCATGCTCTTGTAAGGGAGGTTCACCAAAGGGATGATGGTGAGATGTGGTTTTTGTTTGGGGAGAAAAGGGTTAGGTTTGGGCTGCCTGAGTTTTGTCTGATTTCTGGGTTGATATGGCAAGACAATGATGATATAAATGCATATAAAGGTATGCAAAATATGATTATTGAAAAATATTTTGGGGCAGAAGTTGTTACTCGTAATAGTATAGGTAGGATATTCCGGAAGGTAGTTTTTGATGACGATGATGAGGCTATTAGGATGACATTGATTTTTTTGGTGTTTAATTTTATTCTTTCAACAGTTTCTGAAAATTTTGTTGATGGGGGAAATGGTCAATTTTTTATGTTATGGTGATGTTAGCGCTTTCCTTGGGGAAAGTTATATTGAAATGACAAAGTACTCTTTGTCAAATGCTTTGAAGGGCATATAAAGAAAGGAAGGAGTGGTGGTTCAACATATAATTTCTACAAAGACCATTATATTAAATTGTATAAGTTGAATGGTCTTCCATATGTATTTCAAGTATTTATGTTTGAAACCATTTCAACTTTCAAAGTTCATGGTATATGCAACGACGAGCATCCGTCTTGATGTCCGTTTATGTAGATGGAAGGAGCTAGTGAAGCCCCTTCAAATGACAAGTTGAATGATCTGGTATTTTGTTCTCGACGGTATACGCAGGTCTTACTAAGAATGCAATTGGTTACCTTTAGTTAATTATTTGGTTACTGATTATTTTTGTGAAGTTTACTATTAACATAGTAGTTAGTTACCTTTATATACTAATTTAGTTACTGATTATATTATGTGTATGTTAACAAGAAAAATGTTGTTGGTTACTAGAATATACAAAGTTTGGTTACCTTTATACATTTAGTTGGTTACTGATTTATATATATTTGGTTACCAGTATATATGTTTTTGTTTACTGATTATGTTTTATGATTCTTTATTTTATCTTTTTGTTATTGTAATTGTATAATGTTTGTCAGATGTTATACTGAAGTGTACTTATTGTTTTTCAGCTGAGGGTAAAAAGTTTGATTCCCACGACTGAGGAAAATGAACGACTTGATTTGGGCGGGTTTCACTTTTTCAATGGGAAGGATGCTGACAAAAGGTTGAAAAAAGGTGAGGATGACAACATCGATTTGATATATCGGACATTAAAGATGCAATTGATACACTGTTATTTCATTGTTGGAGAAAAAAAGTTTCGAAATTAAGAAAGACGTAAAATTGCGGGCTGATATTAAGGATGAGATGCAGATTTTACACGTTCAGATATGCAGAGACTTTAGGTTAATTATTAGAGATGAGTTACGCGGGTTCAAAGATGGTGGGGTTAAAGAAGTTGATAGTGATTCTGATGATGATTCTGATTCTGATTCTGATGAGGGTGGTGATGTTGATGATGATGATGATGAAGCCGATGATTCTGATGAAGCTGATGATGTTGTTGATCAGCATGCTGGTGAGGTTGGTGATGATGGTTTGAAAGATGATGAGAAGAAGGATGAATTTGTAAATGAAGTTTGGAAATGAAGCGATGATGTTATAGCTTGAAGACCGCCATGTTGTTGAGGATGTTAAGGATGTTATGGTTGAAAACTGTCATGTTGTTGAGGATGTTGTTGAGGAGGTTGTTGAGGATGTTATGGTTGAAGCCCGTTATTTTGTTGAAGATGTTGTTGAGGATGTTGGTGATGTGTCAGATTTTGTTAAGAAGAAGGATGGTAATGAATCTGAGTATGGTAATGAAGTTGAACTTGATGGTATGGTTGAAGAACATCATGAAATAATAAGTAATGTTGTTCAAGAAATTAAGGTTAGACTTTTTTTGTTTGTTTTGTTTTTGTGTTAGATGTCTTTTTTTCATTTTTTAAAGATCAATTGATTGTTTTGTATTTTGAATGATCATTAAGAATGATGTTGACATGCCAACTTTTTGACATTTTAAGCCAATGTACGGGGAAAGAAATTGTTGTTTATGTTGTCACGAGGTTAGTGTTATTACGATATGCCAACTTTTTTTTTTTTACATGCTTTAGGTTTTAGTTCTTTCGCTTTACCATTACATGCTTAAGGTTTTGTTATCGTTTCAATTTTACTCAAAGATCCAACTCATAAATATATAGTAACCATTACAATGTTTCATAAGAACCAAAACAAAGATTAGTTAGTAACAAGTATAATGTTTCATAGTAACTAATAATGCATTAGACAAAGAACTAATTTAGCATTAGACAAAGATAATGTTACCAATACATAATTAGTTAAGAATAAGTATAATGTTTCATAGTAACCATTACAAAGATTAGACAAGAACTAATACAACATCGATTTTTATGTGAAAATATAATTGTTTTCAAGATTTTTCTCGTCATTTGTAAAAGGGGAAAATTTTGAGGCGAAAAGCAAATCAGATTGATGAGATGGTTCTCGACTACCCGTGATATAGTCCAATGTGATGAATTGGAGAAGAGAGTCAATAGAGTCAGTGTCAGACCTGTGCGTGAACATTTAAAGAGTGTTGTTCTCTGCTACTTCCATATACGTGAACATTTGATCACCGGTTATCGCCTAATGCATCAAAAAGCTAGTCAAAGAGTTCTTTCATATTTCGCATTTCCCAAGGTTTGCATGGATATGCCGTCCAAATTTGAAGAGGCATTGTTTGAACAGTGGTTTAAAATAGGACTTAACAACAGGAAAATGTTTGTTTTTTACTATTAACAATGTTATAGTTTTTTTATGAAACAAATAAATTTGCTTTTGGGTAGTGTGTATATTAACATGGTGATTGTTAATGTCAACGCGGTATACTTAATATGTTTTTATATTGAAGGATTCGACAAATTTCCGGGAAGAATGACATTATCGAACTCGCTTTTGTATTTGGGTCTATCCCAATTTCATCTAAAATGTGGTTTTATAAATTAAAGACTCCTGGGCAATGGTTAGACGATGATGTGAGTTCTTTTTTTTTTTTAAATTATGTTTCTATATTTATGGTTACATTATTTATTTGTTTAAGTAAATAGCTTTAACAATGTCAAGTTATCATATATCCGCTTTTATTCTTGTCGTATATATTCGCTTTGTTACTATTATATTACTGTTTTGTTACTATCATACAACTATTTGGTTACTATTATATAATTATTTGGTTACTATCATAAATGTTTTATATATATATTGGTTACCATCATATAAAATGATATGTTAATATTTAAGCATGTTTTGGTTGCTATGATATAAGTGGTTGGTTACTGTCATATATATGTTTTGTTATTATTATATTACGTGTTTTACTACTAGATACAACTATTTGTTTACTATTATATAATTGTCTGGTTACTATGATATATGTTTTATATATGTTTTGGTTGCCAACATATAAATTGATATATTACTATATAAACATGTTTTGGTTGCTATGATATAAGTGGTTGGTTACTGTCATATAACTATTTTGTTATTGTCATATACCTGTTTTGTTACTATCATATTACTGTTTTGTTAATATCGTACAACTTTTTGGTTACTATTATATAATTTTTTTTGGTTATGTTCTATATATGTTTTGTTACCATCATATAAAAACCGATATGTTGATATATAAACATGTTTTGCTTACTTATGATATAAGTGGTTAGTTCTTCACATATAACTTGTTTTATTCCGCTATATAACATGCTTTTGTTACTATTATATTACTGTTTGGTTACTATGTTACAACTGTTTGGTTACTATTATATAATTGTTTGGTTACTATCATGTATGTTCTATATATGTTTTTGTTACCATCATATAAACTGATATGTTGATATATAAACATGTTTTGGTTACTATGATAAAAGTTGTTGGTTACTATCATATAACTGTTTTGTTACTATCATATTACTGTTTGGTTACTATATTACAACTGTTTGATTACTATTATATAATTGTTTGGTTACTATCATATATATATATATATATATATATATATATATATATATATATATATATATATATATATGCGTGTGTGTGTTTGGTTAAAGATCATACATGTTTTATGTTTTTTTTTAAATTATGTTTTTATAGTTATGGTTACATTATTTAGATGTTTAAGTAACTAAATAAGTTAATGAAGTGTTGGTTACATTGATTACATAATGTTATTTTTCAAAGACTATTAATATTTTTTTTTGTTCAAAGATATCAATGTTGCATTATATTACTTTCAGTAAATTGGCCGTACATTCGACATCGTATATATAAGAGGAAACGACTACGGATTGTTGGTTCCATGCCAAGATGACCTCTCTTTTTGAAGAGTATACAAGTAAAAATGCAGATAAGAGTGTGTTGTCTGGGGAGGGTGATGTTGCTGAGTACATTCATGGACTGTTTATGGATGTCAACACACCATGGAAAAATGTTGACTATGTTTTGTTCCCCATACATATGTCATCACCGGACCATTGGTTTTTGTTAACGTTTGATGTGCATCGATATCGCCTAATCGCTTATAATTCTCTCGCAACCGAAAATCCATGCAAACAAAAATCATGGATGTTTGTGAACCTTATATATTTATTCTTTCCATTTTATTACGCAAGATTGATTTTGGAGGATAAAGGGATATTGACTTTAGCAAATGAACCGTATCGCAATAAGGAGGAAGATGACATAATTAAGTTAGAATTTGCAGAGTCGGTTCTCTAACAAGTGGATGGGTAAGGTTACATTGTTTTCAATTTTGAATTATTATATTTAATTATTTTGGTTATCATCATATAATTGTTTTGGTTACTATATTGTAAAATGTTTGGTTCTTGATAAACCGAAATGTGTTATATATAGGTTGATTCTAGTATTGATTTTGGTTAACTTTTGTGCATTTAGATACGGTGATCATGCGGGTTGTTCACAATTTGTTTTCTTAAAGCATGTCATTCATCGGAAGATTGATAAAATTCTATTTCATTCCCCATTCATAATATCGGAAGAAAGTTATGCACAAACCTATATATGTCATGGAAGGAACAAACAATTGGAGGGATATGAGACCGACAGAGAATTTTCGGAAGATTTGTTCCAGATTTTGATTAGTTCGAGATATTGTTGTGTTGTCGTTATGAATTGTGTTACAGTATTTTATTTTTAATATACACAAATAATTTTGTATGGTCATTAAAGATGATTACTGAATCTTATATATAGATGGGATTTCATATGTTATTATAATATCGCTTTTGGAATTAATTTTGTGTGTTGTTGGTATTTGATTCGCTTTTAGAATGTATTTTGCTACATTATATTGAAATGTACAAATTGGTAACCAAATATATATAAAAGGGTAACCAACTAATGTTTTGATAAGAAATGAGATATACAATATTGTTTCAGTGACATATAACCTGTTGTTAAATATATCAGGACATATAAGTATTGTTAAATGTATAGGTGAGAGTATATATTAGTTAACAAAAAAAAATTTGTTTTGGTGATTGTTATCTAAATATTTGGTTACCTATTTGTTATATTTTGTTTATTGTTATAACAAATAAGTAACCAAATAGTTTACTCTTATGGTCACCATATTATGTTTTATACTTAGTAAACAAATTGTAATAAAATTTGATAAAATCATTATATATCGCTTAACATAAATATATGTTAACAATATTTGTTTTAGTTTGTATCAAAAGCTTATAAATTTGTATCACTTAATGTTATGAATTGTTAAATGTATGTATTTTTTTTGGTATCATCATGATGGAAACACATTAATTTTAATTAAGAGATTCCATTTTATATATGATGGTCATTTGTATAACTATCATATTAAATTAAATATATTTTGAGATGTTCAACAGGTATCCAAATTGTTATATAAGAGTAACCATTTGACTTTATGTTAGTAACCAAATATTTTATAATTTATATTTGGAATAATTTTTAAGTAAGCAGTGTACTTTTGTGGGTTCCCAAATTGTATTGGCAACTCATAATGAATTCGTAAATCAAATGTTTTAATCAATAAAAATGTTGGTTATTGTACAAAATCAAAAATGTTACCATCTATGTGGTTTATGGTTAATGATAAGAAACAATTATATATACATGTATCTACACTTTAATGTAAATGCATTATATCGTGGTTTTTTGGTCTTAAAACCGTGGGATTATTGCGTTTTTCTGTTGTGTCCTTTCTCTTGCACCTCTCCGATTTGTTTTGAATTTTGATTTCGAGATCCGTGTTTTGTACCTCCCTACTTTTGGTCTTCCAAATTTGGTCTTCTTGTGTTCGGTGGTTTTACAACCATGTTTCTTACTTCTTTCCGTACATCCCAGTTTCTTTGTCATCTAACTACATTGATCGAAGTTTAATATGTGTTTAACAAAGTTGTTTTATAGTATTTTTTGAGCAAAAATCATAATGACTCAAATTTCATTTACTTTAATAATAAAGAAGCAGACGCGACATAAAGATCTCATGGTATCAAATTTTCCATATGTATATTTCTTTCGTCGATGTCCATAATATATTGTTTGACGACATCGTAAAATGTAAAAATCACTAAGTTTGATGTCTCAACCTACATCACAAATTAAGCATTGTTAGAATAAAGTACAATCGAATCATTTTCATTATCCGAAAAAGAATACATATTAAATTAAACAACTTAATGTTATAATTACAAAACAAGTAACTAAGCATTAACCAAATTAGCGGTAACATTATAATTATACAGAGTAACCAAATAAGCATCGCTTAAGTAACCAATATAATGATACTATCAATAACCAACTCAACAAAGAACATTTTAATTATTAAGAGTAACCAAACAAGTATCACTTAGTAACTAATATAATGATACATAAGTAACTAACTCAAGCGATGAATTTCCAGAACCATTGTAATGATATGCATTAAGCAATTAAGTATTAATTGACAACCAATATAATGTTTCATAGTAACCAAGTTACCATTAGCCAAAGACATAGTTATTATTAGTTAGTAAATATTACGATTGTAGACAAGAACCAAATCAAAGATTAGACAAAGAAACAATTCAACATTAATTAGTAATATTATGCAAAGAAGAAAGCATTATTAATAAGTAACCAGTACAATGATACACAGTAACCAACTCAAAGTGTCAAGTAACCATTATAATGTTTTGCAATAAGCAATTAGGTATTGGTTAGTAACCAATATAATATTACATAGTAACCAAGTTATCATTAATCAAGAAACAAGTCGTCAAGATAAGTCAAGAAACATTATAGTTTAACGAGTAACTAAGTCGGCATTAGTCAAGAACAATTCAACATTAATTAGTAATATTATGCGATGTCCATCAAGACAAGATTAGTCAAGAACAAATACAATATAAAAATTAATGCAATAAATTATAATTTGTATTTGTTACCTTAAGTTTCCTTGATTTAATGATATTAGATTGCAATCTTTCTTCAGCTGTTGTGGAAAGTGTTGTGAATGTTGATAGGGCTGCTTGTTTGTTTGTGAAATACCATTTTTGAACCAGACAACGTAGGCATTCAATCATTGATGTAACTGGAAGATCCCTAATCATATTAATTACGTTGTTAATAGATTCGGCGGTGTTTGAAGTCATTGTTGAGTATCTGCTTACACTCCCATGGAGCCTGGTGCACTTTTTCAACTTGACCTCTTCCTCCAAATATGTCCTTATTCGAGGATCAATGGCATCAAGTTCAGCCATGTGTTTGTTGAATTGTTCAATGTTGTATGCTCTACATGCCCCGTTGTAAGCTTGTTTAAGTTCTCCTCCTCTCTTTTTGAATCTATTTTTTATATTTTTCAGTATATGGTATGTGCAGGAAGCATGCATGACATCTGAAAACACATAATTCAGTCCTTGTATTATTATTTTATGTCTATCTGAAACAATGCATTGGCCTTCCCTTACTCCACAAGCAGTTCTTAAATTCATGAAAAACCATCTCCAAGATAATTCGTTTTCGCTGTCAACCACTGCAAAAGCAATCGGAACAATGTTTCATTTGCATCTTGTGTGCTTCTTATCGATAGTGTCCTCCGTAAGTTGATTGTATGAATGTGCCATCGATTACAATAATAATGGAAAGCAATGATGCCATGCTTGAATGGATGCTCCAATGGCAAAGAATAAATATTTGAAACGAGCATTTGTTTCAAACTCAAGAGTCGTGACTTTAACTGTTATGAAACATCAACATTATCAATAGAATTATAAATAGTATAATGCTACAAAGTAACTAAGACAACATTAGACAAGAACCAAATTATTGTCATACAAATAACGAAGACACATTGGACAATATAATTTTATACAAAAACAAGACAAGAGTAGACAAGAACTAATGTATTTAATGTCAAGATTCAAGTCAACATTAGTCAAAGAACCAATTATCCAAACATTAGGCAAAGAACTAAAAACAAGAAGGAATATATTGTTATACAATAACCAATCAAGAATCAATATATTGTTACACAATCAAGAATCAATATATCACATTACACAAGAACTAATACAACATTAGTCGAAGAAACTAATAAAACATTAGACAAAGATAATGTTACAAAGTAACCAAGATAGCATTAGACAGTAACCAACATATTTGTTTACAAAGAACTAATACAAAGATTAGATAGTATAATGTTTTTCGAAACCAAGACAAAGATTATACAAGAATAAAGATATTTCTATACGATTACTAAGATATCATTATGCAAAGAACCAACAATTGCACGTGAGACGAAGAACCAAGATAGCATTAGACAGTAACCAACATATTGTCTTACAGTAACCAAGACAGCATTAGATAGTATAATGTTTTTCAGTAACAAAGACAACATTATACAGTAAACAACATATTGCTATACAGTAACTAAGATATCATTAAAAGCAAAGAATAAACAAATTGCATTACAATAACCAATGTATTTGCTGAGTAAACATTAATATAAAAAATCAGTAGAACTCATTTAAAATTATAAATATGAGGTAGGTAACCAATGCACATTATAGCAACCAAATCAGTTGTATTGAGTAATAAACTAATCATGAAAAATAATAATGTGTTTTAAATTGTTACCTGGATTTGTTTTCTGCAGCATGTGTAACCATGATGGGATCAATGAGTAGTCGTGTGGATTTCCTCTTACCTTTTCTAACGCTTTCTCCTTCGATCTCCATGCTTTTTGGTAAGAGATGTACACATTATATTCTCGTCATCATGTCCCCGATAATATCGGTTGGTGTATATATTTTCTTCAAATTTGTTAATTTATGCATTATGCATTCACGACCAACTCACTATTTGCTTATCCGTGGTCTCCCAAAGAATACGTTGATCAACACGTGTGAATGTCATTGAATTCCCTCACCTTGAATGTAATCGGTTTTTCAATATTTGATGCTCTCATCTTCCATTTGCAATTTTCATCATGTACGCACACTTAGCACAAAAAGTCTACGACCGCTCGTTGAACTTTGTGTTGTCTGTTTTTCTTGATTGAATGCAGCCTCATTGATTGTGATAGGATTTTTTTGTCTTTGTAGGTTTGATGTAATCGTACTTCACGTTCATTCGGATCTGTTATCACATCATCATATCGTTCTCCTGTGTATGATTTGTCATGTTGTCATGTCTCGTTGTTGTTCAATAATTTCCATTGCAATGTGATCAGCATATTGCGTTCCAATTCGACAATCGTGCGTTGCTAGTGGAACTAGTGCTGAATTCTCTTGTGTTGATCTGATTGGCGTTACATCGTGAACAACAGATTCTTCTAAATTTGTCAAGTTATGCAAGATTGTTGTGCGGCCGCTTCTTTTTTCAATATCTATAATCAGTGGGAATTTTCCTTGTTCATCAGATTTTCTACTGACTTCAATAAAGAATCTCAAGGTTTCTTCCATCCGATATACGACGGTGGGAATGTTGATTCTAATGTGAAATTTGATCGACAATGTTGTTTTGTTTGTGTTCATCTCGTAATGAAATGCATATTATGTTTTGCATTTCTCCGATCGAACAAGTTGATGGAACTAGTATCTGCAGAAACTTCAAAGTTGGTGTATTGGTTACTATCGGTCCATATCGCTTGAAATAAAGCACAACAGAATCATCTCCATTGTCCGAAAATGAATAAGTCTTGTAAAGTAACCAAATCAATGTTAACCAAGAACTAAATTATATAATGTTAGTAACAGGAGAATGAAACACATTAGTACATTCATTTTACAATGGAAACAATCAGGTTTAATGTTATTTGTTTAGCAATTAAATTATGATAGTTGTATAAAGGTAACTAATGTAGCCAATTAGTTTCCATCATAATAAAACAAACCAATATAAATTAATCAAATATTGCACAAGAATCATAACAACATTATACAAGAATAAAATCCAATGTAGATAATAGAACCAACACATGTTTAGTTAGTAACTATAAGATAAAAAATCATCCATTTAATTGTTATAGTGAAAAACAACCAAAGATAGAGGGTTTGTGGGCGCTTAAAAATAATTGTTGTAACCAATGTAGTTAACAAGTAAACATTAATATAACCAATGTAGTTAACAAGTAACCATTAATATAAAAATATAAGTATAAGTATAATTAGATTAATGCAAGAACTAGATTCAAAGATTAATGAGTATCCATTATATTTTACATAGTATCCAAATCAAATTATTCAAGAACAAAATAATGTTAAAATAAAGAACTAACTCAAAGATTAGTCAAGAAACATATACATATAATTGTTCATACATAGGTAACTATATACATTTAATTGTTCATTAACCATATATAACCATAGGAATTTGTAGTAACCATAGGTAAATATATACATATAATTTTATAATTGATACACCTCAATATTAGACAGTAACCAATACAATGTAGTCAATGAGTAACCTCAAATATATAATAATATAAATTTGTAATCTTACATGTCAATCGTGTCAAGACTATCGAGTATCCGTTATAGTTTTATATAGTAACCAAATCGTAATTAGTTAGTAACCAATATATCAAAGTCAACATTAATCAAGAATTAATTCATCATTTTCATTAACCAATTCAAAGATTGTTCAAAGAATATTATATAAGAACCATTATAATTTTAAACAAAGAACGGATCAAAGAATATGCATTAAACTACAATAAAGTTACCCGATAATTAAATCATCATGAATCAAGAATCAATATATTGTTACATAGTAACCTAGGAAGCATTAGGCGATGGAATTAGCTTATCATTAGATATTATAATGTTACAAAAGTAACCAAAACATCATTAGACAATAACCAACATAGCTTCCATACAAGAACCAAGACAACATTAGACAATATAATGTTACAAAGTAACCAAGACAAAGATTAGACAAAGAACCAACATATTGTCAATACAATAACTAAGATATCATTAGACAAAGAACCAAGACAAACCTTAAATAATATAATAATATACGATAACTAAAACAACAATGAGAGCAAGAACTAACAAATGCGTAAAGACAAGAACTAATGTTTATGATGAGTAACCATTAATATAAAAATTAAGTAGAACTCGTTTGAAAATTATAAATTAATCAAATAAGCATGTTAGTGAGCAGTTTATATTTATTTAGTAACCATAATCTAAAAACATATGAATGAATCAACCAAACGCTTATAGGAATTTGTAGTAACCATTTTAATTGTGAAAAACTTAATAAAGGTAACCAATATACATACGAATCTAGTAGTAACCATAGGTAACTATATGCATACGAACTTTAAACTCACATACCTCAGAGTTCAGATTTGTATCGAAGTTGCTGTGATATTGTTTTTGGTTACTGAACTTGAAGTTGATGATGATTTTGTATTCTATTTCGCCTTCTCCGATCTTAGATGTTACCGAAATTGAACTTGAAGTTCTTTGTGATCTTAGTTGTTGATGATGATTTTGTATGTCGCGATCTCGTGAGGTTAATCGAAAGGAAACGTCGACGTAAGATTTGGATTTGTCCGATATCAATGTTGCGAGTTGTGTTCGATTGTTTGAATTTAGGAGCCAGTTAGTGTTAGATAGGGGCGATCATTAACCTCGTGTGTGTGATGTTAGTAATTTTATTATTGGGTTGTTTTATTTTTGTAATTATGTTGTGTGTGTTTTATTTTTGTAATTATTTTTTAATTGTTGTATATTAGTGTTAAGGACCCTAATTTAAAACGTTATTATGTTGTTAAATTTATCGAGGCCTATTTAAATTAAAATTAGATTATTTGAATTGGAGATGTAATCAGTAATTAGCAGGAATTTTACTTGGCATTGGATTTTTTTCATTTCAAGGCATCAGCCAAAGAGGTGGGCCCTCCCTCCCTGTAAATTATTATAGTTGTAAAAATAAAATTTTCTTAAAATTCGTCAAAATGCATGTATTGAAATGGAGGGGTCGGTTATTGATACTACTGTGTAAAGTATAATCACTTTCCCACGTCGCTCTCACATTCTCACACCCCTCAATCCCAGTCCAATCATATCCAGGGCAGGGCAGGACTTTTACTGCTGCAGAAGAATCTCAGTTGTATATGTGAACAGGTGAATACTTGAATTAGAAAACAATTAGCCTAAAAACACTCTCAAAAGAATTCTGCGATTGAGCAGACAGGTGGATTGTATTGATCAAGCAAAGACTTCATACCATTCCATTCATTTTAATGCAAATAAACCATATGCAAACAAAAGCACACTATCAAAAAACCAATGAAAACCAGATATTCAAATAAGTTGGCCCAGGCTTGGCTTGAAGTAGAAAGCATTTAGATCTTGCAGGCAAAGGCAATAATACCCTCTTTAGCCAGTAGGTCCAAACTCTCAGCTGGAGGTTGTACCCTCGCGACTTTGGCAATGGCCTTGTTTTCTTCAGGTGTCCCACCCTCCAGAAATACACCCACTACCTTCCCATCTTTGACCCAGTAAGATCCAAACTTGGGTTTTGCTGATGTTGGATTGTTATCGCCAAAAAGCGCGCTCTCACCCACATTGTCACCGTAGAATTGCCATGACAGATCAAAGGAACGGGAATAGAAGTATGGAAGGTAGTCATATTCATCAATGGACTTTCCCTGCTCACTTGCAAAAATAGCCTGCATACACCAATCAGCACAAGCTCAAACTCCGCTATCAATAACCACTTACTTAGCTTTCTTTTAAACTCTTTTCCACCCTTGAGATCGAAAACCAACTTACAAAAGTAAATTAACTTTCTACCCATTTCCTTTCTTTTGTACAGTTTTTAAAACTCATAACAGAGTGTTAAGGTCACCAAACTCTCTCAAAAATCTTTTAATCTACCATTAACTTTCCTAAATCAACTTTCCAAAACAGCTAATATATAATTTCATGTTTTTGCGGTTATCATTAAAGAAACCACCCACCAACCTTTACGGCCTGTTCAGCAGATTTGCGGGCGTGATCAACATGTTCAACTCTTCTGATGTCATTATACAATTTCATGGGGAAAGTTGCAACATCACCAACAGCATAAACATCAGGATTACTCGTCTTGAAGAATGCATCAGTCTGAAATGAAAAAGTGCCAAGTCATAAGCTTCATACTCAAGTCTGAGAATTAAACAGGGAACAATATAATTCTCAAGTATGATTGGATAAATAAAAGTACTTTGTACATGAACTTGATGTTTATGACTTGCATTTTATATTTTAAAAAAAGTACCATATAACAATTCTAGGATGTTTCTCCTGAGTCCTAACTATCAATCATAAGTAAGGTAGTAGTTGAAGATGCTTATATTTTATTGCCTGCATTTTAGTTGATAGTGAAAAGACAAATTCTAACACATTCAAGTAGTGTCCCTTTCAAAAATCACGATATAACATGTTGCACTATTTCTGCATAAAACTGGTGATTCTCACTAGCCAGTAGGAGTATTCAACTTTCGAGTCTATTGTACAACTATATCAAGTGAAACCAAGAAGAAATCAATCGATGGGGCTGCCAGTCTTCAAATAGTTTAGTGAAACAAACCTTAATTCCACCTTTCTCCTCTTCAACCTGTCCTTTGAATAATGTCGTAAGTGGCCTTCCTCCAACACCAACAACAACAATGTCGGCTTCCAGCACCCTATCATCCTTAAGTTTTACTTCATTTACCTAATTTATGGGACGCAAAACTGTCATTAAGAATGCCATCAATCTCGGTAATGAAAAATAAAATCTATTAGGAAACAAGTTAGTTTCAAATGCTCAGACATACCTCTCCATTTGTGTCGCTGTTAAATCCAGCAGCTACTGTTCCTTTAATAATTTGGACTTCCTTGTTTGTATAATAGCCCTCATAGAAAGAAGCTATACCAGCAGTGAAAAGCCGAGGCACTGCAAATACATAGATATCAGCAAGACAACAATTAAAGATCAACTCCAAGTCGAATAACAGTGAAATGCAACTCCAAAAAAGGTAAAATAATCTCCACTTACTGCACCATGGTTCTGGGTAAACCATTTTGACATCTAAATTATTGAGCTTCACTAAGCTCGAGACCTATGTATCCTCCCCCAACAATCACAACCTTCCCATTTTTTTTTCGCTTTAATGGCTTCCAGAAGCTTATTAGCGTCATCAATATCTCTCAGGTAAAAAATATTTTTGGCATCAGCCAAAAATATTTTTGGCATCAGCCCCTTGTACACCAAAATCTGTTAATCTCAGCACCTACAAAAATATAGAAGATTAATGTAATGGCAATGAAAATAAAGACAGAAGATGTTTGTGTAGATATGATGAAAATCCATAAAGAGTGCATGCTTACTGTGGAACCAGTTGCAATTATAAGAGTTTGATATTTGAAGGTCTCTCCAGTTGCGCTGATTAGAGTCTTTGAAGCAAGGTCTGCTTTCACTATTTCCGTACTAAGAATCAAAGATATGCCTATAGCAAAAATTTGAATTTCATAAGCAAGTGTTACACAATTTTTTTTTAGTTTGAATATACTTATCTAAAAGGAAATATGACAAGTGAGAGGGCACCCTCCCTTGGTTTTCTTTTCCCTCCAAAACATCTGTAGCATCACCTTTTTGAGAATACCACTCTGGAAGCAGTCTCTCTCCTCCACTTCCAACACACACAAGGAAGCCTGGTAGTCTTGCAGCTCCTGTAAAAGGAGTAGATATATCTCTCAATGATGTATATACCATAATGGAGATAATTTGACAAGGAAAAACAAAAACATGAAATCAACAGAATTGATAATGACACAGACACCTGTAAACATACACAGAATTGGTAAATCAACTATACACCATGTCACCATGTTCAAAAGACAGCTTAAATAATAAATGGATAAAATAAGCAGTACTAGATTCTTTAATTGATTGCCCACTACATAAGGATACCGTTATTTGTTCCGAATGGAGTGTTGTAGCATACTATCGATATCAATTCTTCACTTCAACCGCCAAAAAAAGGCAACAATGTCACCACGTGAATGACCAGTGTTTTAATGTAGCTTAAACTTGAATTTAATATTATATTTGTGAGAATCCGAATTTTATGAAATAAAAATATTCAATTTTTCTATTTTGATAAATAGTTAAATTGATAAATGTTTAAAATTAAGGATAATATGTGAAATTTTTTAAAGTAAGCAAGTTGATATAAAATATTCGTTGCGTTGGGAAATATTCGATTAGTCGAGGAATATTCTTTTTGTTAAGGAATATTCGAATGCGGCAGACAATCAATCGTTAGTGGACCCTTTATAACGGAATTATTGTCGATTGACAAAGCGACAAAAATATTTTATTAAAATAACGGCGAAAGTTTCTACCGTTAAAACTATTGAACTACTTCGGTAGTAAAAGATAATGAATATGTCTGCATTGGTTGCATAATAAAGACACGATATTAATTATTAATGTTTACGTGAGAAGTCACTACTCGCTTTTGTTTTATTAGCATTATTAATGTAATAAAATGTAAAAAAACTTTATATAAAAAGAATACTTTTATAAAGTTATTCTATAAATAGAATATATTATATTCTATTATGCATAGTGTTTTGCATAGTAAATTTTTTTATATATAAAAAGAATACTTTTATAAAGTTATTCTATAAATAAAATATATTATATTTTATTATGCATCTTTTGTTGCATAGTGCACGACGATATTTTACATAGTAAAATCTTTTTATATAAAAATGTAATATTTTTATAAAGTTATTCGTTTTATTAGATTATAAATAGAATATATTTTATTTTATTTAAAAGATTTTGCTTTAAATATGAACCGTCCCGATTAAAAGTAAATCAATTTGGACCGTTCATGAATTAGTTACTTATCTTGATCCATTCTTCTATAAATGAAAGCTCATTCATTCATTATTTCTTACGAATTCACTTTGAACTCTAGAGAGAGAAAACTATAGAGAGAGTTCTTCTTATAATCTTGGCGTATTTCTTTAGAGTTTAAGAAAGCTTTGAAGCATAGTCAAGTTTTCTTCGAGTATATCCTCGCCTCTACCATTGAAATGACGTCTTTTTCTTTTAAAGATGAAGATAGGTGATGAAAATTATCTTCGTCACCGAAAGGCGAAAAGAATTCGTAATCACAATTATGATTATGAGTTATTCATATGATTGTGGGATGAATTGTTGATTCTTTATTACGAGGATAAAACATTATTGATGGACTTTTAACATGGAGAAGATAATAGACACGATGGTCTATTTGACTCTTTAATGGATTGCTCGTTCACTGCTGCTATGGTTGAAAAGTTTTATCATCTACCATATGTTCTAAATCTACGATTTATTATTGATGGAAGCTATTGATAATTTAATTATCTTTAGTTATGATATTCTTTATCGGGCTAGTTGTCTTTCTTTTTTTGCTTCACAATTCCTTTCGTAATAAGAGTGTAAATTTGGGTCGATGAAAGGGGATAACAGAGGGAATAAAGCGGTGGTCTATAGTCATTGAGGTTCTCCCAAATAGTATGAAAATAATTTTATTGAGAACTTTAGATAAGTGTGTCGTATTGTATACGTCATTTGATATTTAATTTTGGTGAACCGAATAGGGTGAGGCGAACCCAACTTTGGAAGGGTGTTTGTCACTATCATACAAGATGTCTAATGACATTCAACCTCGTGTTATCATAAGACAGGATTGTGCACATCCACTTGTTGAGTATATCTACGATCACTACCTATATGATCTTAGAGTTTATTTGAAATATAATTTTCACTTGGGAGGCAAATGGAGATAGTTATATGTCGAGAAGATTCACCATTGGAAGGAACATGATAGTAATCTTCTCGTTTTTCTTTGGGGTCTATTGGGTCAACCAATGATAATTCTCTGGACATATGATATCTATCATAACTTAGATTCATGGTCTCTTATGTACGAAGGTTTCTTGAAAGACTTCCCAAAGATTTTAATTTCTAAAATAGCTTTTTGATAACATTTTTATGTAAAGTACCATTGTAAGGTTGTGGTCAAAGCACACCATGAGAGTTACATACATTTGTATTAAAACTCACAAGATATTGCCGTCAGATTCTATATCTGACGGTTCAACAATTATATATAAATGAAGTTGTATTTGATTTTTATAGTGTGATATCTGGCGATTTAAGATGAGTGATGTATACCTATTTTGGGGTCGTCACAATATTAACCATTTATATAATGAATAACCAAATAGTTGTATTTCAGACGCTATATTTTTGTATTTAACCGTTACAAAGTAAAGGACTTACCCTCAGGAAACAGGTATGCCTTACTAAGTGCAGGACGTTCATAAGGAGCCACCTGAGAGTACATTAGAAGTTAATCATAAAACACTTTACCAGACAAGGAAGAAATGATCAACTAGGATGCTTTCTAGGCTAATCGTCCTAGCACACAGTTTAAAGAATATAACTATAATTGTTGGATCTATTGACCAGTAGCTACCTGTTACTAACAGAAAATATCTCCACACCCTTGCCTACTTAAACATAATATTAATGCACCCTGGCTTGAAATTCCAGCGAATCTTTGAGGATTTGCCTCAAAGCAATTTGTTTCAGATTTTTTGCTTACTAAATAACGGTGTTGCTAAAAAAACCAATCAAGTGGAAACTCATTTATGCTAATCAAATATTAAGCTGGTTTTGAAGATCCTACCTCCTCTTTTGAGATAATTGCCAGCTCGTCTGGCTTAACTCCTTGATTTGCAAACTCTCTGGCAGCATAACCCTGAAACCATAATACAATTAGTCTAATGCATACGACATAATATGTTAGACAACTATTTACTATACAATTAAACGACTATCATGTTATTCGGATCAACCTCCATATGCAGTTCACCGTAACAAGAGTAATAAATCAATATTTTGATTACACGCCATAACCAAGTTCATGGACCCATGTGACCGTGGTTCGCTAACATTGAGGGAATTTTTTTACTGCTGCTGCTGCTGGGAATTGGGATAAATTAATCCTCATTTCCTGTTCTCCAAAACTGGACAACTAACAAACAAACATACCCATAGAAAAACAAACTAAAAAAATGATATGCAAAACTAGAGTGATCACATATGCACACCTTGTTCTAATGAACTACTAAAACTCCAACCGTGTTTTTTTATTTTATTTGATTAGATTCCTTAATCAAAAGAAACATTGGATAGACAAATCAAATCAAATCAGACATGAATAAAAAAAAATAAAAAAAAAAAGGCCAATTATGATCAAAATCAAGTATAAAATAATTAAAGGATCAGCAGCACTCACAGCTGAAACACCACCACCAACGATCACGTATTTGAAAGACTTTTCCGCCATTGTTGGATACAGAGTGTAAATTTGAGGTTTCTGGACTGGAATTATTAATGGTTGAACAAGGGCCGGACTGCAACACCATTTATTTATGGGTTGGTTGATGGAAAGTGCAAAAAGGTCGGGAGATGTCCACATGTCAGATCTTTTCCGAGTCCTTTTTATTGAACATGAATATTGGATATTTTTATTTTATTTTTTAAAAAATTTTTTGTTTTTGACTCTCAAAAATGAATACTATTTATTCCAATTAGAATTTTTATAAATTATAATGTTTTAGGTGTAATTTGAATGGGGTTAAACAGACTGAACAATCATGTTCTTATATATATATATATATAAATTACATTTAAAACATTATATTTTATAAAAATTTCTGTCAGAATAAATACATTACATTTTTTAAAAGTCGCAAACAAAAAAAAATTAAAAATATTCAATAAATATGTCTGCCAAGAGTTATTAATATTTTCCCGATATATCTGCCGGCTGTACAATCTCCCGGGCAGGGGCAGCAAATCCGATTAATATGATACTCATTATTATTTTGACAAATATTAATTCTATGATATTAGTATTACCATTACAGTTACAAATCTTAAGAATGATTTTTTTTTTTCATGTTTAGCTTGAATATTTGTTAAATATTTAATGTTGTGTTAATTACTCCCTACGTTTTTATAAATAAATCGTTTTAAATTTGTGCACAAGTATTAAGTAAATGATTATAAAATATTAAATATAATATCAATTGTCTATATTATCTTTATATTATAAAAAATAATGTTATTTATTGGATAGATAATAGTGAGAGAACCAAAATTATATTTAATATTTGAGATAATATTAAAAATTAATATTTTTTAAAGAACACAAATATTTTTCTAAAATAATTTATATGGAGTACTATTTTGAGTTGTTTTGTCGGATGGTGGCTTAAGACCTTTGAGATAATTATTTAACTTTAGTAAAAAGTTACAAATGAAAATATGAGAAACATCTGTGAGTGCAATTTTTCAGAAAATAAAAATAAAAAATGTGATGCCAATGGAATAAAGTCATAAACCACATTTGTTGACCCTTAATTGTATTAGCCATGCCCACTAACAGAGGATCTTAAATTAGTGCTTTTTGACTAGTGTGCCTGCTAGTCGATTGGCGGCCTCAGTTGAAGGGTAGTGGTGGTGGTTGTTATTACTAACAAATTCTTTATTCTTAACTATTGTTTGCTCACCATTATTGTGTCTAACCAAATTAACTTTTTGACACATATTTAAAATGTTTAATACAAATAGCTGTAAGAAATTAATTAAAAATGTATGTGCGGAGAAAATATATTATTTTAAGACACATAAATAGAGGATTCGGTTACCATGAAATTGTAAGTTTTATTCAATCGATCAATCAAAGATCGACACACGCAGAGAAAAGAGATCACCGTCATCGACCTATATTAATCAATTGATCAAAATTAATTTCATGTTAACATCAAATTATTATTACTAAATGACCTTAAAATTAGAAAATTACTATCTAAATAATAATATAAATTCACATTTGATCCATCATTATTGTAAATAAATATAAAAATTTAAACACACTTAACTTTTAGTCTAGTTTATATATCTAGACTATTTATGTCCTATTATTATAAATTAGTATGATAACCTTTGATCTTTCTTATTCGTCTGAATTGGACATTAGCCAGAAGAAGGTATACAATTAAAATACCAGATCGGCCCACTTAGGTATGATGAAGCCCATGTAATCATCTATTATTAGTATTTGAATTTTTCTTTTTTGGACTCTAATTTCACATTGTGATTAATTTAATTTTGTATCATTGACACCAAGAATATTGTCGAAAAAGAAGGAAATTATTAATGTTCCTGTAATTGCTTATGTCATTATAGTTTATATAATTCAAGGATGGATCCTATATAGGATATAATGTAATGATTCTAATGGAATGATTCATTCCATTCTGGTTAAAATGAGTTATTCCATATGTTCCCTCTCTTCCAAGAAATCAAACACAAATTTTTTTCATTCCATATGAATGAGTCATTCTATTCCCACATTCATTATTCCAATTCAAACGTAGTGCAAGTATTTTCTCTTCTTTTTTTTAAATTTTCAATTATAACATGAATAATAAAATAAACAAAAGAAACTAAACACAGACACCAGCTTTGAATATGCCCTTGTAGTTGTAGCTAGCCCACAAGGAGGAAGGAGGGAGGGAGGAGGAGGAGGAGGAGGAGGGACCACGGCCACGGGATCAAATTTCATAAGGAAGTCTCTCCATTTCTAGCGCAATCCCATTTTAACACATGCCATTTACGCATATAAAATGGTCACTAGGCCTTGAATATTAATTGGGGATGGATGCACCATGAAACTTTATCAATCTTTTACTACAACTCAACAACTAACTTTTATCATTTCCAACAGGCATGGACCATTTTCGGAACATTCAACAGACCATGAATTACTAATTGATTTTGTAATCAATTTCCCAGTGCAACTTTAGGGGCCAGGAGACACAGCGCAGAAATGTAGAAATATTCCAATAATGACTTGTATGTGCCTGCAGTTACTGAATATATATATATATATATATATATATATATATATATATATATATAGCGGCATGTACTATTATTATTATTAGTAACAAATAACATTTATTAATATTAATAATTGATAGTATAACTTATTGTCGGTATTAATAATAACGGACGTGAATTTTTTAATTTTAATTTCGATCATTAATTCTTGTATTATTATATGCTACTATAATGATGGTGTTTGTCAATTATATATATATATATATAGGCTCTACTGTTGGTCCATTGGCTAGGAAAATGGGACGTGATTTCAAAAATAATAGGAAGGCGGTATTCTCAATTCCTAATCACGAGGGCTTTGCTTAACTTTAGACTAGTTGCCTAACCTTTCTTTGCTGTCTCCCCGAGTTCCAAAACATTATTGAGTATTTATTGTGATAATAAATTATTATCTTCATTTCATAATAATTGATTTTTTAATAATTTTCAAATTCTCATAAAAGGGTAATAATGAAATTTTATACTGATTTTAATTCATAGATGATAATATTAAATGACTTTCTTATTTTCTCCCTTGTATTAATAGTTTTCAACTTCCCATAAAAAGGTAATGATAGAATTTCATATGAATTTGAATTCTTAAATAATACTCCTTCCAGTTCCTAAAAGATTGTCGTTTTAAAAGAAAAAATGTGTTCTAATTTATTTGCCATTTATAGTTTTTTAGGAGAATAAATTATTACTCCCTCCATCCCATTATATTTGACGTTCTAGAGAGTTTTTTTCTTCTCAAAATATTTGACGTTTTACAAAATCAAGAATATTTTGCGTACTTGTTTTCTTTTCTACCCTTCCTTCTCCACCACCATTAATGGTTATTTTCTCTGTTTTCAAAAAACAGTTCAAATTCTATTCTTTAATTAGGGAAGAAAATTAGGAGAGTGTGTGAATCAAGTTTGGTGTTAATGGAGAATTAAATGAGATTAAAGTATTAATTAAGGATAAAATAGTAATACTACATCTATTCTTAATTTATGTGAAAATCTCTAGAACTTCAGATATAATGGGATAGAGGGAGTACTACTTTTTTATATCACCCCTACCTTCTCTCATTATCCCAATAAATTCTCAA
Organism: Panax ginseng; assembly: GCA_020205605.1. NCBI lineage: Eukaryota > Viridiplantae > Streptophyta > Magnoliopsida > Apiales > Araliaceae > Panax > Panax ginseng. Next base: position 121,072,536 of record CM035144.1, read on the forward strand.
CCTTAGTATTAGTAGTTTTTATTTTCTCATAAAAGAGTAGTGATAGAATTTTATACAGATTTTAATTATTAAATGACTTTCTTAATTCATGTAAAAACCTTAAACGACACTTGTTTAGGAACGAAGGGAGTAAATGATAGTATTAAATGACTTTTTTAATTTATTGCAAAAATCTTAAACGACAATCTTTTAGAAACGAATGTAGTATTAAATGATTTTTTTAATTCATGTACATGATGTTAAAACGACTATTATTATGAAATAGAGATAATAATATTTGTGGTTGATATCTAGCAAAAAAATTTCACAGCAGAAAGCATGCAAGAGTATGTTCTTATATGCAAGAATTGATTTTAAATGATAGGAATGAGCTTCTAAAACAGGTTATATCATCATCTTTAATTTTTCATGTTATTTTCTTTTGCCACACCAGTTTTCATTTTTTTTTTTAATTCGGAAGGAGAGTATTGAACTTAAGACCTTCTGCATATTTGCAAGAGGCCATACCAGTTTTCATTTACTACATAAGATTTCTAAGGCGGCTTTAAATTATTAGTCAATAGTATTTTTTTTGAATTATCTTAATTTATCACAGGTTCATTTAAAATGTCATGGTTGAAAGAACTATTGATTATTAACTTAATTCATTATATATAAATAAATTCTTTCTGCATATTTCGAAATGGAACTTGGATGTTACATAAAGTCACTTGAAATTTGAAGTGATTTTGATTTTCACTTTAACGATTTGACTGTACGGATATAAAAAGAATACAATAATATAAAGACATAAAAACAAAATAAATAATTATATATATATATATAAGAGTACAATAATGAATAGTGTGCAAAATATAAAAGAAAATGTCTGAGAGGAAGTATAAAAGAGTAGTGAGAAAACTATTAGAATTTGAGCTAAAATAAAAGTGAGTTTTAATAATTATTTTAAATAAATTTATATATCAATGTGTTTTGTTTTGTGAGTAGATTAAATTGAGTATTTGTAATGTAAGACCCCAACTTATTATAAATAAAATTAAATTTTTTTTATTTATTATTTTGAAATAGTAGGGTTGATTTAATTAATGTGGTTAGTTATGGGTAAAAAGCGCAAAAATTTCAAATAAGTAAGTGGTTATAAAATATTCATTGTTGTCGGAGAATATTCATACGACGGCGCAGCCTTGTGTGAGCTCCATAACGGAAAGCGATTGGATGAAGAAAACGACAAGTATAAGTTGTTTATAAATAACGGCGTAATTGTTACCGTTAATACTGTTGAAATACTCGGTGGTTAAAACACAGTAGTACACGGTATTGCACCAATTATTGATTCTTACGTGAAGAAGACACTACTTAATAATTGTTACAATTCTTTACTGCTCAATATTTTATTTTATTGATTCACTAATTGTCATTGCGTTAATATTTTATATTATTGTTGTTTTAATAATTGTCACTACTACGATATTTTTCATTATCAGATCAATAATTCATATTATTTGAGTAATATTATTAGATAGCATTATTGGCAATGTCTAGAAAGTTCTGTCTAAGAATAGGTTTGGTCACCTAATTGCGCGCCAGTAAAGAGAAATCCTTATTGAAAATTCCTCTCTTTTCTGGGAACAGCCTGGTTGTCGATATTGTGATTCTGTAATATTATTTGTGAATAATTAATAATTGATGTATATGATAATATTCATTTTATGTGGATATAGATGGAGAAAATTTTAAAATGACAATTGTTGAAAAATTGATATTTTATCTTTTTTGATAAAATAATTCATTTAATTATAGTATTATATTTTAATAATATAATAATGGTGATATTTTTACAATGAATGTGGGATATATGAATAAATGAGGAGGAAGAGTATTTTTGTTGCTAAAAGTATTTAAAACATGTTTTTCATGTTTGTGGACCCCATTTCTTGACTGAAATTTGATTATAGTCTGTAAAATCGTCCGTATGTGGATTTCGGCCAATTTCTGCTTGAAATTTGGAAAAACTTAAACTTACAAAGTTGTAGAGAATGAAATTTCATATGAAATGGACATAAGGTTCGAATTTTTTTGATAAATGACTATTTATTATGAATTATTGAAGTTCCGAAGTTTCAGAATAATTGATTTTTGAAGTTTTAAATATTTTTTTTAATAAAAATATTTTTTGTCATTTGGTGGGCCCCATTGGTGTTGTAAACATGTTGAATTCAGTTGTCAAAGAGGTGGGCGTGAATAATTTTTATAAATATATTATTTTATTAAAAATTTTGCTTTGATGTTCTAAGCATTTTTCTATAAATAGGGTGCTTAGGTTAGAATTGAAAATCACACCAAAAATAAGTTTTCTCTCTCTTTCTCTCTATATTATCGAGTGTATTCTTGTGAGTATTTTGATACTTTGAGTGTTGCTATACGGTGCAAGTTTTCTTCAACACTATATCTAGTATTTCAGTCAGAAGTACTGTCTTTTCAAGGTAAGGGATGTTATTTTTAAAAAAAATGATATTATTTCTTCTAATATCATTATACCGGAATATTGGTAAGATTTTTCTTGTGAAATTCTTGTCTTTTAGTGTCGAGATTCTTATTCACGTGATACTCATGCTATTCATTCATGAAAAAATTAAACTTTCGTTTTTTGTCCAAAATATCTATTATGGATACTAGCTTTGATTGTATATATCCATGTTTTGATCATTCTTGAATTTTACTTCACTATGATTATTTACGAAGTATTTTTGAACTTGGATTGTTTAAAATACGAATCCTTAATATTTATTATTTGTTTCACTGGATTCATTTTCTTTAAAATATTTTTCATCATCCTCAGTCCTAAATGATGATATTACTGAATATCTTTGGCCTGTAGTGCAAATATTAATGATTTTCTGTTAAATATCTTTGGCTCATAGTGCAAAGATGTACAGGTGTTGAGATGAACATGACCAACTGATGAATATCTTTGGCCTGTAGTACAGAGATGAATATTTGATTCAAGATGTATATTGATTGATGTTACAGGGATAAAATATTGATGAAAAACTTTTAAATTCACAGAAGAAAGTAGATTTCATTCTCTACGTAACTCTTCTAATGAATTATTATTTTCGTTGCGAATATTAATTTAAAACTTGTTGTCTATTGTATTCTATCAAATTTTTCTCTGTTGAGGACTAACGATAATTTGTTCTATGTTATCTTAGTCACAATATTCTTTCTTGGCTAGTTGAAACTCACCCTTTTTTCTTTTTTTTCCATTTTCTTCTCAAGAGGCGAGAATGTAAATGAGTCTTAGTCGGGGTATGGAATGAAGGTTCTAGAATGTCGTTTTAGTAGTCCTCACTATTTTATAAAATAGTGTATCAATAATTGTAATGAGGACTTATTTGAGTGTTGATATTGTCTACAGAAAATATTTATTTTAAACTCACAGTTTATGTGTGTTGTCGTATTTTGACGAAAATTGTATTAATAAAGTTGTAGTTGTTTCATACCATGTATTTGTATTTCCAGAATGGGTGTTGTATATCTTTTATTTTGGAGGCGTCACATGTAAGCTCAAATTTATAGAGTATTGAATGAGATATTAACTCCCAAAGATCATCACCATTGAAAATGATAAATGATTATATATATATATATATATATATATATATATATATATATATATATATATATATATATATATATATATATATATATATATATATATATATATATATAAGCCAAGTTCTATATGCCGGTTAAAAATTAAAAGTTTAATATGTTTATATACAAGAAAATTGCTTTTGAGTTTGGGCTCCAAAGGGAATTCCACTTTTGAACAAAATTTATTTAATTAAAATTTATTTCATTTAGTTCTAATTATCAAAATTGTGTCATTTCGATAAATAATACTTATTATTATATTATGTCTATTTTTTGTCTGAACTGGTACGTCTTTTCTGTTAAAACATTAAATTATATCATTTTTATTCTGCTGAGCCAAAAACTACATCGTATTTTAGTTTCATTATACTATTTTAGTAACAAAAACTATACTTGAACCATCAATTTCATGGAAGTCTAGTAGAAAATGATTGTTTTGTCTACTTTTTGATGATTGTGAGGACGAGGGGTACCACGTACCTCGATCCCCTCAATTTCATTTTGGTCAATCTTATATTCATTTCATTTAAATATTGCCCTTGCCAACATATAATAATATAATTAATATGGAGTCCAGGCTCACCATATGGAGTACATATGAAATTGAATGACCTTAAATTAATGGCGACCATCGAACTTGGGCATCCCAAAAAATGGTTGTTTCTGGACATGCAACATGTTGTGGTGAGGCCGCATTTCTCTGCACCTACGGCTACCATCACTTGAGAAGAAGACGTACGGTACAACGCAGGTTTGCCAGCATTGCATTCATATACAGATATACTACTAGTATGAGTTGTACATTTGTATACTCCATTAAAATTAGTTTTTTTTTCTTTAAAAAAAAATAAATTTATTATCAGAGGAGAGGTGAGGAGAGGAGACTACTCCACTTATGTCTAGCAGGGGCAGGGGCAGGGGCAAGTGGGCGAAAACAAAATTGGCACCTTTCCAAATTCCAATTGTTCTGCCATTGTAGTGGAGTATCTCCCTAGCTCCCCTCAGACAATGTTTTTTGGACACTAGTAGTTGAAGGATAAAATCGTAATATTCCCACCTTTTCTCCTTTTGGCCAGGCCGGCCCCACAGCGGATGATACTATAGTCCTAATCTCGCAATTAACCAACAGTCGTGCTCGCTCACTCATCCGTCCTCATCGGTTGGTGGGATTTCACTCTACTTTATTGATTCACATAACACTAAGAGAGTATTTATTTATGTCTTAATTTTTTCAAATTAATTTTTTTATTTATATTCTTTTCTTTTGAATGTTATTTTTAACATTATTTTTTCAATAATACTCTTATTCAATTATTAAAAATGAATTATTTTTTTATGAAACAAATGGTGTATTATTTATTATTTTGGAGTAGAATTCCTCGTGATATGTCTTATTATAATTGTCAAATCAAATAGTGGGATAGTCTTTATTTTTTATTTTTTATTTTTATGAAAACATGAACATGAAGATCCATAGGAGTGGTTGAAATATTTTCATTAGAAATGAATTTGACGTGTCTTTCAATCAAAGCATTTTAACTTATTCTTTTATATTTGGAGAATAATTATTTTAATATCGATTTTGTATTTTTTTTAATCTCTACTCACTAAAATCATTTGTAAAAGATCAGTAAATACTAGTAAAATATTTATATATATATATATATATATATATATATAGAGAGAGAGAGAGAGAGAGAGAGAGAGAGAGTAGCATGTAGGTTTCTTTGTTTATGTAGTTGAACCTTTTTTCACTTTTGTAATTGTCTCCCAATGACTTTTCCCATAAAACATTATATTTGCATCCAACGCAAATAAAAAAATTAAGGCCAGAATAGAAAGTAGAAACTACTCCTACTCCTACTCCACATTATTATTATTATTATTATTGTCCAACTAATTTGCCCCACTACTTCACGCTTTTGTGCCTAAAGTCGGTTCGGCAACCTCATATATGATATAACGTTTGAAATTATTTATTATAATGAATAATGTTTTCTGCGCACCATTACTTTCACCCGATTTATTCACATGTCTTTGCCTATAATCTACTAATAAGTAAGGTTCTAAATAAATCGAATCCAAATTTAAAGTATTTAATTATTCAGATTTATAATTTCTAAATATTAAATATAATTTTGATTTTTTTATTAATTTTTGTCTTATAAATAACACCATCTTTTTAATATAAACAATTAATAATTCCATCTTAATATATCTTAATAACGTTTTAAACATTTTAATTTATTATTTTATATTAAAGTCCTACGAATAGTTAAGATCTGCAAATATGAGTACACTATTTTTTCTTAATTTATCCCTCTATTTAATAAAATACATTTAAAGTAATACAATTGTGGAAAAATCTAATTAATTAGGGACAATTGTGAGAATGAGAATGATCCTTTTTTGGAGAGAGTATTTTATATTTTTAATATTTGACATAAAAGATATTAAATATTAAATATAATTTTAATAAATATCTTAATTTTTAACCTATAAATAATTTCCACTATCTTTTTTTTTTTAATATAAATAATTAATATTATATTTAATATTATAAAATTATTTATTTAAAATTTGTACACGTAATGGAGTATTATATTTTCAAAACATAAAGTAAGGACCCTCTACCATACACATGGAAGTGGGCCCTGTTCTGCAAATACAAACGAAATACTGCTACAGAAGTGCAAGAGAAAAGAGAGAGAAACAGTGTGTGTGTGTGTGTGTTTGCGCATCTTTTGGGAGCTCTCTATTCTTTCCATCTCTCCACCGATATTCTCGACAAAGTTAAGCTAGGGTTTCACAACTCTATATTTTTTCCCATTGCTATTTTTTCCGTTCGTTGGATAGACTTTCAGATCTCTGAAGCTACACTTGTTTTGGTGTAAGTATTTATACTATATCTAATCTCACTCTATTTACTTAACTGTTCAAGCTCATTTCAGCTGAAGCTTGACTACTGTTCAACTTTCAGCCTCAGTTTTGATTTTATTCAGTTTAATTCAAGTTTTACAATTAGTGAATGATCTGGGTTGTTCATAAATTAATCTGTAAATTTATGTCTACATTGTTGTGATTTGAGAATCTCCATGATATGATACTCATTTATCATCAGATTGTTATTTTCTCCGCTAAGGTAATTAAAACAACCCTTTTGGGTGATAACAAAGTACAGGCTTTTCTTTTTCCTTTTTCTTTTTCTCGAGTTGAACTTCGTTCTTGTGTCCATTTGATATCTCCATAAAATTGAAAGATGAAAGAAAGATCAGAAATTTTAAATCTTTCTTTAATTTCTAGGTGACTAACCAAGAATGATTTACAGTGTATTTTTTCATTCGTTTTCAATAGCTTGAAGGTAATTGTAGTTTGTACTCGGTGAATTATGATTGAGAGATGCATTCATTTGTGGATCTGATATCATGTTGTGTTTTTGGTTGAATTGATCAATAAGGATTTAGGAGAGAATAAGAGAAAGAGTAAATCACTTTGAAGTACATGCTGTCTAATTTACTCTGAATATGTAATTCACTAATTTGTAGCCTAGAAATGATAGATTTCGAAATGAATAATACACATTTCTAGGATATACATCTTTCTGATAGCTGTGAATTTTAATGAAAATATTCTACATTGAATTCCAAATATTATATTTTAATATATTTGTGAAGACACTTAAAAAAATTTCTTCTCAATTAATTGTCTCATTTTCAAATCATACCATTGTAACAATGACATCAGGCGTGAATACAGTCAGTTTTACCGTTAATCCTTGTGACTGTAATTTTTTGGAGTGTCTTAGAAGGTTGCTGAAGCTTATATTTATGTTTGTTATGCTATTAATATTTTAAGTTTCTGATTAGTCAATATTGAGTAAGGGCAACTGAAGGTGTATATGATGTTTGGCTATCATTTCAGGTATAGGATGACGCACGTTTGGAATTAATGTAAGAGACTGAAAGAGTAGATTGAATATAAGCCGTTTGGGTTCTGTATGCAGCACGTACGGGATAGCTCCAGAGTGTATGTTTATGTATTCATATCATTAAATCCTTAAGCCTTGTGTGAAAGAAATGCCAAATCTTCCGGTGAAGTTTGTTTTAAAATTTTGCCGAATCCATGTAATTTATCATAGCTTGTGTTAACCTCACAAACAATGGGCTCATTATCTGGTACTTGTGAGATTGTTGAAGTAAAGGAAGAGCACAGTTCCAGTCAGAATGATCAAGGTATTCATCTATCAGCTGGACATGGCAAAGAGTGGAAAATTCCAATGCTGAAGCAAGGACGAATTAGTTCTTTAGAAGATGACATCAATAAGCTCTTTGAAGCAATTAATATCAAAACTTCATCCAAAGGTCCGACTCAGTTCAATCAAGTAGGTTCAGCCCTACCAAGTAAAAAGGACTCAAAAAAACCTATGCGAGTGAGTACATCTCCATCAGGAATTGGGTTTTCTGAGCCAGTATCTCTAAAGCAGGCGTTAAGGGGACTATGCATTTCTCAGGCATCAGAAATGGCTGCCATGAAACGGTTATCAAAGCCGCCAGGGTCTCCTGCAATCTCAGAAACTGGAAACTTAACAAATCTGTATAGGTCTGTTGTAGTTGAAGCTGGTGAATCGGGTCTTCCCATAGCTGAAGGTAAAATGGGGAGAGTTGAAATATCTCTAGTTCCAGAAGTAAACACATCAAGTTCATTAGAGAAGGTGACTCAGTACCTTCAAGACCTCAAATTAAAGTCTACCAACCACAGTGCCCACTCTTCTCCTCGATTTGCTCTTGCAATAACAGCTAAGGAAACTGTTTCAGCACTTTGGCAAAATGAGTCTGTACCTGCATCAACAGAAGTTGGAAAACAATCTACAAAGGTAGAGCCTGTACAGGAAGAATTTAGTACATCGGTTGCTTCTCTACCTTGTCATAGGACAGGTGATAAAATATTAGAGCAGGGTAGAAATATCTCTGCCTCTGTTAAGCCAGTTATACCGGAAATGGATGGTGATAAGAATATTTCTGCACCAAGTAAGTCAACAAACAAAGCAGCACTGAAGTTGAGACGGAAAGGCAAGTTTCAAACTGTTCCTTCTTCATCTGGTATAATAAACAGCAATAAGTTAGGCAAGTCAACAAAAAATGCTCCACGAGCATTCAAGCCGGTCGTTAGGGGTAAGAATTGTGTTAAGAAGAAAACAAAGCCGGTTTCAACTTCAGTTCCTGACACTTCTATTGCACATAATGATGTCAATTATGATTTTGATCCCAGTACAAGCAAATTGATATGCAAAAAATGCCAATGTTCACTGAAAGATGAAAAAGAGATCGATAAAGCCTCTCCAGCACCTCCTTCTCCAGGTGTCGGTCCTGGAAGCAGCTCAATTATCAGGAACAATGCTTCAAGCAAACCAAGCTCCATTTTGAATGGCTGTTCTGTTGTTGCAAAAACTAACAAGTACCCAAAATCTGGAGAAAAGGGGGAACTCTCACAGAGCTCGATGAGTAGCATCGGTGAGTTCAGTAGTAGCACTAGCCTTAGTGAGGATAGCAATCTCAGTGGATCTAGTTTCGGCAACAGACCTCACATGTCAAAGGATTTGAGGTGGGAGGCCATCCAGCATGTTACGAAGCAGTATGGATTTCTAGGATTGGGACATTTCAATTTATTGAAGAAGCTTGGAGGTGGAGATATCGGTACAGTATATCTTGCTGAACTAATGGGGACAAACTGCCTATTTGCAATAAAGGTCATGGACAATGAGTTTTTGGCGAAAAGGAAGAAAACGCCAAGGGCTCAAACTGAGAGAGAAATACTGAGAATTCTGGATCATCCTTTTCTTCCTACGCTATATGCCCAGTTCGTTTCGGATAACCTGTCATGTTTAGTCATGGAGTATTGTCCTGGTGGAGATCTGCATGTCCTCCGCCAAAAGCAGCCTTGCAGATATTTTGCGGAACAAGCGGCAAGGTATGAAACTCTTTTAAGGGTTTATCTATACCACATTTTCTCATGTTATTTCAGCTTATTTGTTGAAGACCTTTAAAAAATAGAAAATAGACAGAAGTACACATGAAGAAAAGTAACTGAAATACAAATTTTGCATCTGTCATTTGAATGCAATACATCTGTCGGTCTATTACTGTGTATGGTTCAGGATTGAACTACAAGAATTTATTTCACCTTTTTATTCTTTATGGCTGCTCTGGGATTAGTGAAATCTTTTGTAAATAATATTTCTCATATTTTCAATCTTGTTGGTCTTATTGTTGTTTAGTTTTGGAGGTGAAATAATTTCATCACTTTAGCATGAGTGCTGTTCTTTCTTCTTGGTTCCATAGTTAAAAGGGGTCTTGAATCATGATCTAGGAAATTTGGTGTAAAGGAACTCATTCTATCTATCAATTTTTAGTCGTTAATCCCTTTATTTTTTATGCAACCTTCAAACTAATTACTCCATATGCAGATTCTACGTTGCTGAAGTCCTCCTTGCCCTCGAATACTTGCATATGCTTGGTATTGTATATCGAGATCTGAAACCAGAAAACATTCTGGTCCGAGAAGATGGTCATATCATGCTTACAGATTTTGACCTTTCTCTTAGATGTTCTGTAAACCCAATGCTCCTGAAATCATCTTCTTTGGTTATGGAGCCTCCACGGATGTCGGGTCCATGTGCCGGATCCAAGTGTATAGATCCTTTCTGCATGAAGCCCTCCTGTCAAGTCTCATGCTTCAGCCCTAGGCTTTTGCCTGTTTCTGCGAAAACGAGGAAGACAAAAGCCGATCTTGCAACCCAGATGAGATCATTGCCACTGCTTGTGGCGGAACCGAAAGATGCACGATCCAACTCCTTTGTTGGTACCCATGAGTATCTCGCGCCTGAGATCATCAAAGGAGAGGGTCATGGAAGTGCTGTTGATTGGTGGACATTTGGTGTATTTCTGTACGAGCTTCTGTATGGGAAGACACCCTTTAAAGGTATAGGAAATGAAGAAACGTTAGCGAATGTGGTACTGCAGAGCCTTAAATTTCCAGACACCCCACTTGTGAGTTTTCAGGCAAGGGATCTCATCAGAGGGCTGTTAGTGAAGGAACCCGAAAACAGGTTGGGATCGGAGAGAGGAGCTGCCGAGATCAAGCAGCACTCTTTCTTTGAAGGCCTTAATTGGGCATTGATACGTTGTGCAGTTCCGCCCCAAATACCCGAGCCTTGTGATATTTTAGCTCCAAAACACGAGAAGGAGACCAAGAATCTAGAATATGGAGCTACAGGCGAGCACTTGGAATTTGAGTTGTTCTAGCAAAAACATCATTTGAGAGAGAAGCTATCTTGATAATACAGTTGTAACTTACTATTTAGCCTTGTGCCTATAATGTAAATTCGGTTGAGAATATGAAAAATTTGTAGTTTATCATAAATTGAAATCAAAGTGTTCCACTTGAGTCATGGCCCTACCCTCCTCCATTCTGCAGTAGCTGGATAAATATGTTTTTCAATTTGGTTGATGAAGTTGACACATTGATCCCAAAATTCAAATTCAGTGCAACTCTGAGTTCTGTTGGTGGCCTGGCCTGGCCTGTCCTGTCTTCGAGTGTTGCTACTTGCTACATACAACTTTATGTCGATATTAAATAATAATGTAGTATATAAATACATGTGTCAATATTAAATAACATATGTGGATACATGAGATGAGATGAAAATAAATAAAACAAAAGACTCGCACATTACTGTTATATCTTATTATTTGGAGTATAATTTAACGTTGGTCTGTCATATAAATCATTCCTCCTTGTTCTTGTCTTTGATCTTAATGGAAGTGTTAACGTAAAATTTTGTACGCCCGACGAAATCATCAAAATAACATATTAAAATCGCGCTAACGATTGATGGAGTAGTTGATTATATCAAACTCACAAAATACATTCACACAAACATAAATAAAGAGATATAAATATCAACACACGAATTTACGTGAAAACCCAATTGGAAAAAAACCACGGGGAGAGAGAGTAATCCACTATAATAATATTGGGAGTACAAGATGTGTATATAGAGGGAGTACAAGTTGTGTATTTGTGTTGTATCTCTTGTGTGTTGTCTCCCCCAAATCCTAGCTTGTATTCGTATATATAGAAGTCACCTTCATCCGCATCCAACTAGGAGAAGGACTCCTTTTGTAGAATCACCTTATAACTACTGAATCCAATTAAGAGTAGGAGTCCTAATTAAACTTCCTTATCCGGACCATTAAATAGATCAGGTTTACTGGCATGGCTAGACCCAAATAATCACATCCCAACATTGCCCCAGCCTCTTATTTATAAGGAACTTAAAATAAGAGAGTATACAAATTTTGTCACACCCAAACACCATACGCAAAAAGCGAAACTTGTGATTCTCAATATTTTCACCCCACTCCTCAATTCATTTCTAAGATATACATAAAGATCCGCAACCACGACCCATGTGCCACGTGCACGCGAGCCACTTAACCACGTCTTTTTGAGACACGAGCCACGTGCTTTGAGCTATGAACCATGAGCAACGAGTGCTTCGAGCCACGAACTTCGTGCTTTGAGCTACGAGCCATGTGTTTTGAGCCACGAGTCACGAGCCATGAGCTTCATGCTTTGAGTCGCGAGCCACGTGCTTTTAGCCGCGAGCTACGTGCTTTGAGTCACATGACACGAGTCACGAGGGTTTAAAACATGTCTTGGCTAGATCTTCTCCGTTTCAATTTCCCCTTTTTCTTCTTGTAAGATCTCGACTTTTTTCAGAATGTTTAGAATCTTTGATTGCTCAAGTTCGAAGATCGCTTTCAGCGTGAAGTATGTCCTTTGCCTGACTAATTTCAACTGTAGTCTCCACACTGGCATGCAATACTCCACTTTCCTGTTGTTCACTTCTTAATTCTGGCTAAGTCAAAGACTTTAAACCTGACATCATGCACAGTTGTTTACCCTAAGCCTGAGCACACAAGGCAACCATAGGCATTAATAAGCATACAAAGCATGAGTTTTATAATATTAATCATGTTAATGATGAAGCACATTCTATACAAATTAGTATTCATCATATTAATTAATCTGTTTATGCTAAATTGTAACATTATCATTACTCCACATGTATAATAATTGACAAAAAGTCATATTCCACTACTATTCTTTTTCATGGGTTGAGACTTGAGCAGATCCGTATATAATAATTGACGAAAAATCATGAATTTGCTGGCATATATATATATATATATATAATATTTATTTCGTAAATAAAAAAGAATCACTTATCTTCTTCGGTGAATCGGTGATTTTAAATCGACACTAGAACAAGTGTCTTGTTTCCCCATGCATTTGCCTAATGTTAACGCCAAATTTTGTACAATGTTAACGCCAAATTTTATGCGACACGAAATCACCAAAACAAAGAGACTAAAATCGATTTAACGGTTGATGGAGTAGTTGATTATATCAAACTCACAAAATACATTCACACAAACATAAATAAAGAGATAAATATCAACACACTAATTTACGTGGAAACCCAATTGGGAAAAATTACGAGAAGAGAGAGTAATCCACTATGATAATATTGAGTACAAGATGTGTATATGGAGAAGTCAAGTTGTATATTTGTGTTGTATCTCTAAAGTGTGTTGTCTCCCCAAATCCTAGCTTCTAGTCAGATATATGTAAGTCACCTCCACCAAAGATCCAACTAGGAGAATGACTTCTTTGTAGAATCACCTTATAACTATTGAATCCAAATAAGAGTAGGAGTCTTAATTAAACTTCCTTATCCCAAACACAATCCTATTTTAATAAGGACTCTCCATTGTTCCAATAAATACATATTAGCTATCACCAAATTCGAACCATTAAATAGACTGATTGCACCATAACTAGACCCAAATAATTACATCCCAACAAAAAGCAAACCAAATCATCCCACATACATTTTAATTACTGATCAAATAAACATATAAAAGCATTTTATTACGAAAGATTTTAGAAGGTCCAATGCCACAACTGTAAAATTGATAAATTCGATTTTAATAAGCAGATTCTTTATTGGTGATTTTTTAATCGATGCATGGTTGCACTTAACATAAAGTAAGGAGTTTTATATTTTCAAAACATATACCTTAATTAGTTTTCTCTATAAAAAGAGTTTTTACATTAATTTTTGATATTTTAAATTAAAAAATATAATCAAGACAATTGCAAATATTATAATTTTACTTGAAAAGTATAATTAATTAAAAAGTACTATTTTCACAATATAAATGAATTCCAATAATTTTGAAATATTAGAATTTTACAAATTTAATTCTTAAAATAAAATAAATGTAATTTTTTTTTAACTTCCCATTGCGATCATTTTCCAAACTCAATTTCGACAAGCTAAAAGTCTACCCCAGAACTACAAATCTAATGATAATGATGCTCTAATGATTATTTTATCCCTCTACTTATGTCAATAAAACAAAAGAAAAAGAAGAAAATATTCCTCATACAAGGTTCATTTTTAAAATAAAACCTCATTAAATAATACATACTATTAAACCTATTTAATTTATATTTACTTTTTATTTTATGTATTAATTGTTATATTATTTTTTTTAAATAAAAAAACATTATACACCTTAAGCCATCGAATGAAGGAGTAATCAAAAAATTATGAGTGATAAAAATTAGACACGTATATTTAAATTTTATTTAATTATATTTTAATTTTTAATCATAAATAAAAATAAAAATAAATAAAATTCAGTGTACAATTTTCATGTCAGCTAGATGCTTTGACGAAGGACCCACTACCGTACATATGGATGTGGGTCCTGTTCCGCAAATATACAAACGAAATACTACTACTACAGAAGAATTGCAAGAGAAAAGATAGAGAAACAGTGTGTGAGCGCATCTATAGGGAGCTCTCTTCCATCTCTCCACCGATACTCTTGACAAAGCTAAGCTAGGGTTTCGCAACCATATATTCTTCCCATTTCTATTTTTCCCGTTCATTGGATAGACTTTCAGATCTCTGAAGTGTAAGTATTTATACTATATCTAATCTCACTGTATTTACTTTACTGTTCAAGCTCATTTCTGCTGAAGCTTGGCTACTGTTCAACTTACGGCCTCATTTTTGAGTTTAATTCAAGTTTTACAATTAGTGAATGCTCTGGGTTGTGCATAAATTAATCTGTAAATTTATGTCTACATTGTTGTGATTTGAGAATCTCCATGATATGATACTCATTTATCATCAGATTGTTATTTTCTCCGCTAAGGTAATTAAAACAACCCTTTTGGGTGCCTAGGAAAACTGAGGAAGAAGATAACAAAGTACAGGCTTTTGTTTTTCCTTTTTCTTTTTCCTCGAGTTGAACTTCGTTCTTGTGTCCATTTGATATCTCCATAAAATTGAAAGATGAAAGAACGATCAGAAATTTTAAATCTTTCTTTAATTTCTAGGTGACTAACCAAGAATGATTTACAGTGTATTTTTTCTTCCATTTTCAATAGCTTGAAGGTAATTGTAGTTTGTACTTGGTGGATTATGATTGAGAGATGCATTCATTTGTGGATCTGATATCATGTTGTGTTTTTGGTTGAATTGATCAGTAAGGATTTAGGAGAGAATAAGAGAGAGTAAATCACTTTGCAGTACATGCTGTCTAATTTACTCTGAATATGTAATTCACTAATTTGTAGCCTAGAAATGATAAATTTCGAAATGAATAATACGCATTACCAGGATATACATCTTTTTGATAGCTGTGAATTTTAATGAAAATATCCTACATTGAATTCCAAATAATAGATTTTAATATATTTGTGCAGACACTTAAAAATTTCTTCTTAATTAATTGTCTCATTTTCAAATCATACCATCGTAAAAATGACATCAGGCGTGAATACAATTAGTTTGTTTTACCGTTCATCCTTGTGACTGTAATCTTTTAGAGTTTCTTAGGAGGTTGCTGAAGCTTATATATATATTTTTATATATTTGTTATGCTATTATTGTTTTAAGTTTCTGATTAATCAATATTGATTAAGTGGCTAAGGGCAACTGAAGGTGTATCTGATGTTTGGTGTTCATTTCAGGTATAGGATGACACGCCTTTGGAATTAATTTAAGAGACTGAAAGAGTAGATTGAATATAAGCTGTTTGGTTTCTGTATGCATCACGTACAGGATAGCCCTAGAGTGTATGTCTATGTATTCAAATCATTGAATCCTTAAGCCTTGTGTGAAAGAAATAACTAAATCTTCTGGTGAAGTTTGTTTTAAAATTTTGCCGAATCCATGTAATTTATCGTAGCCCGTGCTAACCTCACAAACAATGGGTTCATTATCTGGTACTTGTGAGATTGTTGAAGTAAAGGAAGAGCACAGATCCAGCCAGAATGTTCAAGGTATTCATCTATCAAATGGACACGGCAAAGAGCGGAAACCTCCAGTGCTGAAACAAGGACGAATTAGTTCTTTAGAAGATGATATCAATAAGCTCTTTGAAGCAATTAATATCAAAACTTCATCCAAGGGTCCGACTCAGTTCAATCAAGTAGGTTCAGCCCTACCAAGTAAAAAGGACTCAAAAAAACCTATGCGAGTGAGTACATCTCCATCAGGAATTGGGTTTTCTGAGCCAGTATCTCTAAAGCAGGCGTTAAGGGGACTATGCATTTCTCAGGCATCAGAAATGGCTGCCATGAAACGGTTATCAAAGCCGCCAGGGTCTCCTGCAATCTCAGAAACTGGAAACTTAACAAATCTGTATAGGTCTGTTGTAGTTGAAGCTGGTGAATCGGGTCTTCCCTTAGCTGAAGGTAAAATGGGGAGAGTTGAAATATCTCTAGTTCCAGAAGTAAACACATCAAGTTCATTAGAGAAGGTGACTCAGTACCTTCAAGACCTCATATTAAAGTCTACCAACCACAGTGCCCACTCTTCTCCTCGATTTGCTCTTGCAATAACAGCTAAGGAAACTATTTCAGCACTTTGGCTAAATGAGTCTGTACCTGCATCAACAGAAGTTGGAAAACAATCTACAAAGGTAGAACCTGTACAGGAAGAATTTAGTACATCGGTTGCTTCTCTACCTTGTCATAGGACAGGTGATAAAATATTAGAGCAGGGTAGAAATATCTCTGCCTCTGTTAAGCCAGTTATACTGGAAATGGATGGTGATAAGAATATTTCTGCACCAAGTAAGTCAACAAACAAAGCAGCACTGAAGTTGAGATGGAAAGGCAAGTTTCAAACTGTTCCTTCTTCGTCTGGTATAATAAACAACAATAAGTTAGGCAAGTCAACAAAAAATGCTCCACGAGCATTCAAGCCGGTCGTTAGGGGTAAGAATTGTGCTAAGAAGAAAACAAAGCAGGTTTCAACTTCAGTTTCTGACACTTCTATTGCACATAATGATGTCAATTACGATTTTGATCCCAGTACAAGCAAATTGATATGCAAAAAATGCCAATGTTCACTGAAAGATGCAAAAGAGATCGATAAAGCCTCTCCAACACCTCCTTCTCCAGGTGTCAGTCCCGGAAGCAGCTCAATTATCAGGAACAATGCTTCAAGCAAACCAAGCTCCATTTTGAATGGCTGTTCTGTTGTTGCAAAAACTAACAAGTACCCAAAATCTGGAGAAAAGGGGGAACTCTCACAGAGCTCGATGAGTAGCATCGGTGAGTTCAGTAGTAGCACTAGCCTTAGTGAGGAGAGCAATCTCAGTGGATCTAGTTTTGGCAACAGACCTCATATGTCAAAGGATTTGAGGTGGGAGGCCATCCAGCATGTTACAAAGCGGTATGGATTTCTAGGATTGGGACATTTCAATTTATTGAAGAAGCTTGGTGGTGGAGATATCGGTACAGTATATCTTGCTGAACTAATGGGGACAAATTGCCTATTTGCAATAAAGGTCATGGACAATGAGTTTTTGGCGAAAAGGAATAAGATGCCAAGGGCTCAAACTGAGAGAGAAATACTGAGAATTCTGGATCATCCTTTTCTTCCTACGCTATATGCCCAGTTCATTTCGGATAACCTGTCGTGTTTAGTTATGGAGTATTGTCCTGGTGGAGATCTGCATGTCCTCTGCCAAAAGCAGTCTTGCAAATATTTTGCGGAACAAGCGGCAAGGTATGAAACTTTTGTAAGGGTTTATCTATGCCACATTTTCTCATAACATTTCAGCTTATTTGTTGAAGACCTCTAAAATATAGAAAATAGACAAAAGTACACGAACAAAAGTAAATGAAATACAAAATTTGCACTCAGGGTTTAGTGAGATCTTTAGTCCATAATATTTCATATATTTTCAATCTTGTTGGTCATATTGTTGTTTCGTTTTGGAGATGGAATAATTTCATCACTTTAGGATGAGTGCTGTTCTTTCTTCTTGGTTCCATAATTAAAAAGGGGTCTTGACTCATGATCTAGGAAATTTGGTGCAAATGAACTCATTTTATGTATCAATTTTTAGCCATTAATCCCTTCATATTTCATTCAACCTTCAAACTAATTACTCCATTTGCATATGCAGATTCTATGTTGCTGAAGTCCTCCTTGCCCTTGAATACTTGCATATGCTTGGTATTGTATATCGAGATCTGAAACCAGAAAACATTATGGTCCGAGGAGATGGTCATATCATGCTTACGGATTTTGACCTTTCTCTTAGATGTTCTGTAAACCCAATGCTCCTGAAATCATCTTCTTTGGTTATGGAGCCACCACGGATGTCGGGTCCATGTGCGGGATCTAAGTGTATAGATCCTTTCTGCATGAAGCCCTCCTGTCAAGTCTCATGCTTCAGCCCTAGGCTTTTGCCTGTTTCTGCGAAAACGAGGAAGACAAAAGCCAATCTTGCAACCCAGATCAGATCATTACCACTGCTTGTGGCCGAACCGAAAGATGCACGATCCAACTCCTTTGTTGGTACCCATGAGTATCTCGCTCCTGAGATCATCAAAGGAGAGGGACATGGAAGTGCTGTTGATTGGTGGACATTTGGTGTATTTCTGTACGAGCTTCTGTATGGGAAGACACCCTTTAAAGGTTTAGGAAATGAAGAAACGTTAGCGAATGTGGTCCTGCAGAGCCTTAAATTTCCAGACACCCCACTTGTGAGTTTTCAGGCAAGGGATCTCATCAGAGGGCTGTTAGTGAAGGAACCCGAAAACCGGTTGGGATGGGAGAGAGGAGCTGCCGAGATCAAGCAGCACCCTTTCTTTGAAGGTCTTAATTGGGCACTGATACGTTGTGCAATTCCGCCCGAAATACCCGAGCCTTGTGATATTTTAGCTCCAAAAGTAACCTCTCACGAGAAGGGGACCAAGTATCTGGAATATGGAGCTACAGGTGGGCACCTGGAATTTGAGTTGTTCTAGCTAAAAAGCAGCATCATTTGAGAGAAGCTCAAGCTATGTTGATACCAATCCTTCCTTGTTGTAAATTTGGGCGTATAATTGATAAGAATTTGAGAAAAATTTGTAGCTTATGATATTGAAAATTTTTTTTGGTTGTTCCACGTGACCTCTGTCTGCACTAGTTGGTTCAAAAAAAGGTTTTTTCCATCCTAGCGTTGATGGAAGTTTACACCATTGATCCAAAAATAAATTCAGTGGAAAATGAGGTAAATTAATTATTTAAAGATAAACGAACGAACAAACTAGATATATGTCATAAAAATAATTATAAAATAATATACCAGCATCTTGTATTCCATCATCCTTGGATTCAATTCACAATAATAAGAAAATCTAAAATCAAGGTGTAATTAATAATTCAAATTCAAATATCTTGGGATGCAGTCCATTAAACTCTAAACCTTCTTAAAAAAGTGTAACCAAACTTTTATATCAAGGTAACTTGTGGCGCCCCAAAAATAGGTATTCATCACCCATCTTGAGTCCCCAAATACATGGTACATAAATTCAAATACAACTTAATTATACAATAATAGTAAATGCAAATAAATGACGACATATATCTTGTGAGTTTCAATACAAATATTGTAACGTATATAATCGACAATATTCATACTCAAATTAATACATGCCATATAAAGTACAACAACAAATATTTCAAGTCTCCAAAGGGACACAAGAAGATTTCTGCCTCTTTCATTTTACTTGATGCACTTTTGACACTTTCGTGGCTCTGGTTCTCATCACCCTATTGTTGTTCACCAAAATAAATTATTAAGTGACGTATAAAATACGACACACACATCTTAGGTCCTCAATACAATTATATAATGCATGTCATGCCATAGTGAGGACTACTAATGCTATCATCCGAATGATCACTCCATTCCCGACTAGTCCCAATCTATTCTCGGTTCTCAAGAAGAATAAAGAAAAGAAAGGTGAGCTCAACTAGCCCAAGAAGAAATTATGATTAAGATAATGCGTAATAAATTATCATTAGTCTTCAATAATGTTAAACCGATAAAATACAATAGACATCAAGTTTAGCTGCAGCAGTAACAAGCGAATCCATTAGAAAAAGTCAAGTAAAGAATAAAATCTACTATCTTCTATGATTTAAAAAGTTTTCATCAATTTTTATCATTTGAGACTCAAATTTTAATAAATAAACCACATCATCGAATCATCCTCATTACTACGGTCCAGGATATTCATTAAATCATCAATGGTCGGCGCGACTATCTTTGAATAATTCCTGCTTCATAATCATACCAAGTCCATCTCTACGCACGTAAGCCAAAGATATACAACAATAAAATCAATAATCAACAATCCATCTTTGCATAAAGCCAAAGATATACAATTCAATAATCAATACCATCTTCTGCACGTAAGCCAAAGATAATTTTCATCACCATATAAGCATGAGGATGATGACAATGATATAAGCATTAATCAAACGAAAATAAGAATACATATTAAAGACTTTAAATTTATCCAAATATTATCAATCACTTAATAAACTCATAATCTAATATTATTAATATTATAACAATATTTTAGTCACCTCTTAAATTTATAAACAATTTTTTTCAATTGTTTACACTTTACCAAATAATACATTTATTCATTCAAAGAATGCCATACTCATAAGATTTCATCACCAATGATCAAATCCCTTATCAAAAATCTGCATATACCTTATATAGGATTCCCAAGCCATAAAATCCTATTTTCCAACTTTGTTACTTCACATAACATTTTTAACTCATATGTTCGTAACTAAACTATTTTCATGAAAAATACCAAATCAGTCCCAAAAATATTTCTTTTCTGAGATTTAGCAGAATATAATCCCATAATGAACATATATTTTTCTCGGAATTTTTAAAATTTATTTACTATTTTAAAAAAATCAATTTCTAATTAATTCCTTAAGAAATTAACTACCTCAAATTTAACTCCAAAAATTCCAAAATCTTGGAAGGATCTTACACATGTTAACGTGATCTTTCAGTTTAAATTTCATGGTTATTGGAGTTATAGAACTCCGGTTATAGCATTTTTCGTCGAAAAAACTTAAATATTAAAATGGTCATAACTTGCTCATTTTAAGTCAGAATGAGCTCATTTTTGGACATGAGGTACTTTATACCATATATTTTCATGTCCCAAAAGGCCGGAATTTTTCTCACAAATTAAGTAGCCGAAATAGCCCTTTTAAATTCCTGGGCAGTAGCATTTTCGGTATTTACAGCTTTTGACTCCTTTGCTAAAATCAGTCCACATGAAAATCTATAATACCTTTTCCAGTGATTCCACTTGGATAAGTTAGAAAACTCATAGATATAATTCTATAACTTAACCACACTTAAAAATTCGAAATATAATAGGAGATATGGTCAATTGAATTTTATGCTCCATTTTCACCAAAATATGATTTTCAACCCTTTGTGATTTCTAAGAAACTTTCATGTTTTCACATAATAACCAACATAACTCATCATGACAATGACATAATAATTCAATAAAACAAGTTCAAGAATAAGTTTTAAAGACTTATAAGTTAATTTATCCTGAACTCAATAATGTCCAAATTGTCAACATGATACTTCTTTGTAGAGTAAAATTTAAGAATGCTCAGAAAAATATTTTCATAAAAAGATACTGGATGAAGCGCAAATATCAAGAATATTCCATTAATTTCATGGAGTATAGAAGTCAAAACTTTAACTGTAAGACCCCAAATAATTAATAAATAAAATTTAATTTCCTCTAATTATTATTTTGAAATAGTAAGGGTTGATGTGATTAATGTGGATAGTTATGGGTAAAATACGCAAATATTTCAAAATAAGCAAGTGGTTATAAAATATTTATTGTTGTCGGGAATATTCGTTTAATTCGTGGAATATTCGCATGCTTGTCGGGAATATTCGTATTTACGGCCAAGCAACGACCGTGTGGGCCCCATAACTTAAAAGCGATTGATGAAAAAAATGACAAATATAAGTTGTTTAAAAATAACTAGCATGTAGTTATTACCAAGTAATATCTTGGTTAAAATACTCAGGTGGTTTAAAACACAAGAAGATTACCAGTATTGCACCAATTATTGATTCTTACGTGAAGAAGGCACTTTACTCAATAATAATTACTGAATAATTCTTCAAAGATTTTATTGGTTCAATAATTGTTGCGTTGATATTTTATATTCATTGTTGTTTCAATAATTGTCATTACACAAAGATTTTTCATTATTGAAGCAATAATTCATATTATCCTGAATAATATTATTAGATAACATTATTGGCAATGTCTAGAAAGTTCATCTTCAAGGAGAGGTTTGGTCACCTAATCAAGGCTTGTTAGTAAGGAGAAATTCTTATTGAAAGCCCCTCTTTCCTGAACCGCACTGTCATCAATATTGTGATTCTGTAATATTATTTGTGAATGATTAATTATTGATTTATATGATGAGGAAAATATTGATTTTATGTGGATATAGATGGAGAAAATTTTTAATGTGACAATTGTTGAAAATTAATATTTTATCTTTTTCTGATAAAATAATTCATTTAAATATATTATTATATTTTTAATAATATAATAATGGTGATATTTTTTACAATGA
Organism: Panax ginseng; assembly: GCA_020205605.1. Classification (NCBI taxonomy): domain Eukaryota; kingdom Viridiplantae; phylum Streptophyta; class Magnoliopsida; order Apiales; family Araliaceae; genus Panax; species Panax ginseng. Next base: position 121,095,280 of record CM035144.1, read on the forward strand.
ATGTGGGATATATGAGTATACGAGGAGAAAGAGTATTTTTGTTGCAATAAATGTTTAAAACATGTTAATCATGTCTGTGGACCCATTTATTGACTGAAATTTGATTATAAATTTTGTAAAATCGTCTGCTTTGTGGATTTTGATCAATTTCGCTTGGAATTTGAAAAAATTTCTTCCGTAAAGTTGTAGAGAATTGAATTTCCTATAAAGATTTGCGAGATTCAATTTTCCGATAAAAGGGCTATTTATTGTGAATTATTGAAGTTTCAAGCTCTCAAATAATTGATTTTGGAAGTTTTAATTATTTTAAATAAGAAAAACGTTTTTTCTTATTTTTTCTAGAAGGTTGGCATGTGTGAATTGCTGAAATTCAGATTTCTAGGAATACGTATAATATTTTATAAATATTAATATTTTATTAAATTTTCTCGCTTTGGTTCTAAAGCATTTTCTATAAATAGGTGTCTTAGGTTAGAATTGAAAATCACACCGAAAATTGAAGTTTTCTCTCTATATTATCGCCGTATTCTTGTGAGTATTTTGAGTATACTTTGAGTATTGCTATACTAAGTGAAAGTTCAAGTTATAGCTTTATATCCAAAGATTCTAGTTAAAGTCTTTATCTTTCCGAGGTAAGTGGATATTATTTTTTAATGATATTATTTATTCTAATATCATTATGCCAAGTATTGTTCTCCTGAACTTTTTAATCAAATTTAGAACTTTTAGTGTCTGGTTACTTATTCACGATACTCGACACTATTCACGATATCTGATATTATTCACGAATACTTAAGACTATTCATCGAAAAATGAAAATTTTCCCTTTTCGTCCAAAATATCTATTGTGGATACTAGCTTTGATTGTATCCATGTTTTGATCATTCTTGAATTTTACACCACTATGATTATTTTTTTTGAGGTATTTTTGGACATGGATAAAACAAAGTACGAATCCTTAATCCTTAATCCTTGTCATTTTGTTTCAATCGGATTCGCTTTTTAAAAAATATTTTCATCATCCTCGGTCCTAAATGATGATATTATTGAATATCTTTGGCACAGTAGAAAGCAAAGATGAATGATTTCGATGAATATCTTTGGCCCGTAGTGCAAAGATGAACAGTGTGTTTAGATGAACATGACTAATCGATGAATATCCTTGGCATGTAGTGCAAAAGGATGAATATATGATTCCGATATATATATGATTGATGTTACGAGGATAAAAATATTGATGATGGATCGTTAAATTCATAGATATTAGTAGATTTCATCCTCTACATAACTCTTCTATGAATTAATATTTTCTGTCATGCGAGTATTGATTTAAAACTTGTTGTCTATTGTATTCTATTAGATTTTTCCCTCGTTGAAGACTAACGATAATTTGTTCTCAGATTATCTTAGTCATAATATTCTTTATCGGGCTAGTTGAGCTCACCCTTTTCCTTTTTGTTCCATTTTTCTTCTCGTGAGGCGAGAATGTAGCGAAGTACAAGTCGGGGTATGGAATGAAGGTTTTAGAGAGTTGTTTAGTAGTCCTCACCATTTTTGTAAAATAATGTATCAATAATTATGATGAGGATTTATTTGTATGTGGATATTGTTTTAGATGGCAATATCTCGTATTTAAACTCACAGCTTTATATGTTGTAACAATAAAGTTGTAGTTATTTACATACATCTTGTATTTGACAACCTGTAATGGGTGATGTATACCTGCTTTTGGGGGTGTCCACAATTGGTATCGAGCTTAGGATATGATCTCCATGCGAGATCGGGGAATAGAACTAGGAGGGAGAGACGAGTAAATCCTTCGCTAGGTGTCCTACCTAAGCTTATTTGTTAGTTGGTCAAGATATAGGGATATTATGTGATATATTAATTTGCTTAATTAACCTTTATTTTATGATGATTAAAGATTTAAGAATGTCGAATCGAGAATATTAACAATGGAAATGAGACCGTGGAGACGCTCAGACTCACCAACGAGGAGAAACGTGCAACAGTCGACAATGTTCCTCTTGTGAACAACACCACCGAAAGCGAGATGATGAACGAGGGATGTTTAGAAGCTTTTTGCTGCAGCTCATACAAAATCGACGAGGGGAGACTCGTGTTCAAAATACTGAGAGAAATGATAGCAATTCACGGGTTATCACAACCAAGTAGTTCAAAGAGTTGGGACCACCGTAATTTAAGGAAAACCAGATCCGATCATGGCGGAGATGTGGTCAAGCAAATTACCAAGATATTCGATGTCTTGGGATGCACGGAGAATGAAGGTTCTATTCGCCACCTTTATGTTCCGTGGCGGGGCGATCATCGGTGGGAATCTACGTGAATCTCTGAAGTACCCATCCACCGCTACTCAAGATGTCTTTGGGAGACGTTTCAGAACTATTTAATGACAAATACTTTCTTGAAAGTGTTCGCTATATGAAGGAAGTGGAGTTTATTAGACCGGAGCGAACAACACGACGATGTCTCAAAGACGAGGCGAAGTTTACAGAGTTATCCAAAGTTCAGACCTCATTTGGTGGAGAATGAGGAACGATGATGGCGGATGTTTCGAGAGGTTTGAAACCCGGCGATACGATATCAAAGATCTCATCTCTCATAAATTTTCTCTATTCAGATGTTGTTGTTAATGTGGCTCAATTGTTAGAGCGAGATAACGAGTACGGTCAACCGAGGTACCACAATCGAGGATCATACCGAGGCAAAGAATCAACAAAACAACGATAACCAAAGGAGAAAGAAAAGACGGACAAAATGGTAACCACTCCGGTGGTAATCATGGCCATATGAAAATAAAAAGAAGCTAGTCGAGGAGATTTTAAAAAGAGGAGATTCAACAACGACCATGTAAGAAGACGACAAAGGCCATGCAAAGAATCGGTTCCAAGGAGGAGAAACGACCACCCATCATATGCTATAAATGCGGGAAAGAGGGACATATCACCAAACCGCCTGAATAGTTCAAGGTATGCTATAATTGTGGAAAGGAGGACATATCGCTCGAGATTGCATTAGAAAAAACCTAGTTCAATGGGGACTTGAACTCAAAAGACCGTCCCGTAAAAGTCAAAGTCAATCTTCCTTCGAAGAGCGCTTTGTTGTGGTCGGGTCAAAATGCGAGAACTCAAATGAGGTGATCACGGTAAGCTATTTATAAATTCTTGCAAGTTTATACCTTTACTTCGACACGGTGCTATACCCATTCATTTATCTCTCCTACTTGTGCTCAACGCTTAAACTTGACTCCGGAGAAATAAGACTTTGACCTATCTGTGGAAACTCCGTTAGAGAAACTTTCATCACATCCACCGCTTATAAATCTTGTCTAATCCAAGTTGGCACCCTTATCTTACCTCATTGACCTTATCTCTTTAAAGATACTTGCTTTTGATGTGATTTTAGGGATTGATTGGTTAACTACTCATCATGCCAAAATTGATTGTTTTCGTAAGGTTGTTAGTTTTCATATTCCTAATCAACTTGTTGTTCAATTCGACAACAACTAAACCATTAAAATCAATCACCGTCATATCTAATCATAAAGCGATTCGCTTATTGAAAAACGGATGTCAAGATTTCTTAGCCCATGTTATGGATTTGAATAAAGACACGCCAAAATTGAATAATATTCCCTGTTGTTATTAACTTTCCGACGATTTCTGAAGAACTTCCGGCCTACCCCGTAACGTGAAGTTGAATTCTTTATTGATCTTGAACCCGCACAAAACCCTTTCTAAAACCCCATATCGAATGGCTCCTATTGAACTTCGTGAGTTAAAGGTCCAACTACAGAAATTGTTGGACATCGGCTTCATTCGCCCTCTAAGACTTCTCTCCTCGGGTGCTCCTGCTTTTATTCAGAAAGAAGAAAGACGGAGTATGCGACTTTAGTATCGACCATCTGGAATTGAACCATGTCACCATCAAGAATATGTATCCTCTACCTCGTATTGATGACTTGTTTGACCAAATTCAAGAGCACAATTCTTTTCAAAATCGATCTTCGCTCGGATATCATCAAATTGAAAATTAGAATCGAGGATATTCCAAAGACTACCTTCGTAACTCCTCGGATGGGCATTATGAATTCTTAGTTATGTCTTTCGGATTGACTAATGCTCCTCATGGCTTTCATGGATATGATGAATCTAGTATTCAAAGAATATTTGGATCAATTCGTTGTTGTCTTTATTGATGACATCCTCATATATTCCAAAAGCCGTGAAGATCATGAGCACCATTTGTAATTGGTACTCCAAAGGCTTCGTGAAAACAAGCTATATGCTAAGTTAAAGAAATGCGAGTTCTGGCTTCGAGGAAGTAGCATTCCTTGGGCACGGTGTCAAAACATGGAGTATCTGTTGACCCGGCCAAGATTGAAGCAATACAAAGTTGGGAGCAATCAAGACTCATGGTGGTGAAAGACGAGCTTTTTGGGTGTAGTGGTGGTTATTATCGTGAGATTCGTGGAAGGGTTTTCTCGAATCGCTACTCCGTTAACTCATCTGACTCGAAAGGATACAAAATTCATATGGAGCGAGAAATGCGAGAAGAGTTTCCAAGAGCTTAAGAGGAGACTCATTTCGGCACTTGTTCTAACAATACCATCTGGTATGGATGGATTTGTTATCTACAGCGATGCTTCGGGCAAAGGGTTAGGATGTGTTCTCATGCAACATGGGAAAGTCATAGCCTATGCCTCGCGACAACTTAAAGAATATGAGAGGAATTATCCTTGTAAGACCCCAACTTATTATAAATAAAATTGAATTTTTCTTTATTCATTATTCTAAATTAATAAGGGTTAATTTGATATAATTCTTTGGTTATGGGTGAAATGTGCAAAGTTTACAAAATAAGCAAGTGGTTATAAAATATTCATTATTGTTTGGGAATATTCGTTTGGTCGTGGAATATTCTTTTTGTCGAATCTCCGCATTTACGGCCAAGCTAGCTCATTGGTGGGCCCCATAACTTGAAAACGGTTGGATGAAGGAAAACGACAAAAATTGAGTTTTATAAATAACGACGTAAATTATTACCGTCTTAACACCGTTGGGTTACCCGGTGGTTAAAATACGATGAATATCTGTAGTTGCACACAAGAAGACACCAGTATTGCACAAAGATTATTGAATTATTGATCCTTACGTAAAAAAGACACTACTCAATAATCTGTTACAAAGAGTTATCGCTCAATATTATATTTTATTAATTCAATAATTGTCGCGTTGATATTTATATTATTATTGTTTCAATAATTGTCATTACACAGTATTTTCCATTATCAAATCAATAATTCATATTATTTGAATAATATTATCAGATAACATTATTGGCAATGTCTAGAAAGTTCTGCCTAAGGAGAGGTTTGGTCACCTAATTGCGCGCCAGTAAGGAGAAATCCTTATTGGAAAGCCCCCTCTTTCCGAACTACACGGTTGTATCGATCTTGTGATTCTCAGAATATTATTTTGAATAATTAATTATTGATTATTATGATAAAGAAAATATTTATTTTATGTGGATATAGATGGAGAAAATTTTTAATGTGACAATTGTTGAAAATTAATATTTTATCTTTTTCTGATAAAATAATATATTTAAATATATTATTTTAATAATATATTAACGGTGATATTTTTATAATGATTGTGGGATATATGAGTATATGAGGAGGTAGAGTATTTTGTGGCATTAAATGTTTAACATATGTTTTGTGTGTTTGGTGGACACAATTCTCGATCAAAAATTGATTATGTAGTCAAAATCGTCTGCTTATGGATTTTTGTCAATTTCTATTTGGAATTTGGAAAACTTTCTTCGAAAGTGGTAGAAATTGAAATTCCTATAAAAAGTCGCGAGATTCAATTTTCGATAAAAGGGCTATTTATTGTGAATTATTGAAGTTTCGAAGAATAAAATGATTTTATTAAATTATATGGGCCCACTTTTATTCCAACACATGTGGGTCAATGCTATCTTTTGGTTCAAAGATGGTGGTGGCTAGCTTTGACTAGTAAGGATGCGTGGAGGAAAAAAAAAAAAATATATTTTATTAATTTAGTCTCCTTTCATGCGTTAAAGATTTTCCTATAAATAGAGGCTAAGTTAGAATTGAAAATCACACCGTAAACTAAGTTTTCTCTCTTTCTCTCTATATTATCGAGCGTATTCTTGTGAGTATACTTTGAGTGTTGCTATACTATGCGAGTTTCACAAGACTACACCAAAATTCAAATGTAAGACGGTTATTTTGAGGTAAGGGGTATTATTTTCTTCTTAAATGATATTTTTCTTCAATATCATTATGCCAAGTATTGGTGAACGTTTTTATCAAATTTGGAACTTGTTGTGTTTGAGTTACTATTCACGTATACTACGACTATTCACGATATCGACACTTATTCACGAATACTACCTTTATTCAATCAAAAAATAAAATTTTTTCTTTTTGTCCAAAATATCTATTCGGATACTAGCTTTGATTGTATCCATGTTTTGATCATTCTTGAATTTTACACCACTACGATTATTTTCAAGTATTTTTTGGACATGGGTAAAACAAAGTACGAATCCTTAATCCTTAATCCTTGTCATTTTGTTTCACCGGATTCGCTTTTTAAAAATGTTTTTCATCATCCTCATCCCTAAATGGTGAAATAAATGAATATCTTTGGCACATGTAAGAATGCAAAAGATGAACAGTGTTGAGATGAACATGACCAATTGGTGATATAAAATGAATATCTTTGGCTGTAGTGCAAAGATGATTAAAGATGTATATTGATTGTTATTACAGGATAAACTATTGATGATGGACTTTTAAACCTTAAGACAAGAGAATTCTTTCTCTACGTGACTCTTCTAATGGATTGTTGCTTCCACTGCATTTGTTGATCTAAAACTTGTTGTCTATTGTATTCTATTAGATTTTCCTCATGAAGACTAACGATAATTTGTTGTATATTATCTTAGTCATAATATTCTTTATCGGGCTAGTTGAGCTCACCCTTTTCCTTTTTGTTCCATTTTTCTTCTCGTGAGGTGAGAACATAAGCAGGATCGAGCCTGGGTATGGAGTGATGGTTCTAGGAAGATGTTTTAGTTGTCCTCACTATTTCGTAAAATAGTGTATGAATAATTAATGAGGACTTATTTGGGTGTGTATATTGTCTGAAGACAATATTTGTATTCAAACTCATAAATGTATTGTCGTATTCTACACGACATCTCAGATTGTCAAAGTTGTAATTTGCTTTCTATACCATGTATTTTGGCGACTCGTAATGGGTGTTGTATACCTATTTTGGGGCGCCACAGCTTGGTATCGAGCTTAGGATATGATCTCCAGAGATCGGGGAATAGAACTAGGAGGGAGAGAGTAAATCCTTCGCTAGTGGTGTCCTACCTAAGCTTATTTGTTGGTCGGTCATAATATAGGATATTATGTGATATGTTAATTTGTTTAATTAACCCTTGTTTTATGGCGATTTAAGAATGGTCACGAGAACGTTAACAATGGAGTTTATGAGACCGTGGAGACGCCACTCACCAACGAGGAGAACGTGCAACAGTCGGCAATGTTCCTCCCGTGAACAACAACGCCAATGAGCAAATGATGAACGACGGATATTTAGAAGCTTTTGCAGCTTCATGCAAAATCGCATGAGGGAGACTCAATGTACAAAATACGGGTGGAAATGATGGCAATGCACTATGCATCACAACCAAGCAGCTTTTAAGGAGTTGGGACTACCAGATTTCCATGGAAAGTTTGGATCCGATCAAGGCGTAAACGTGGGTCAAGCAAATTACCAAGATATTCGATGTCTTGGGGTGCACGGAGGAACAGTAAGGTTCCATTCGCCACCTTTATGTTTCGTAGGTGGCAAGCGATTCTTGGTGGAATCGTGAAGTTGCACTGTACCAGATTTGCACTTAACATGTCTTGGGAAAGATTTGAGAATCGCTCAATGACAAGTACTTTCCGTAAAGTATTCGCTATACGAAGGAGGTAGAGTTTATTAGACTCGAACAAAGACAACAATGATTTGTCTCAAAGACGAGGCAAAGTTCGCAGAAGTTATCCAGTTCGCACCGCATTTGGTGGAGAATGAGGAACGAATGACGCCAGATGTTTCGAGAGGTCTAAAATCGTAGATTCAATCAATACCTTATCTCTCATAAATTTTCTCTCAGATTCGATGTTGTCAATGTGGCTCATTATTAGAACGAGATAGTGAGTATACTCAACCGAGGGACCACAATCGGGTAGTCCATCGTAATCGATGATAACCAAATGAGGAGGAAAGAATACGGACAAAGGCGGTAACCACTCGTGTGGTAATCGTGGACATGATAATAGGAGAGGTGACTCATGGAAATTTCGTAAAGAGAAGATTCAACAATGACGGAAGATATCAACGGCAAAGACCAAAGACCAACAACAAATGCTGGGGAGGAGAACGGCCGCCGCTTAGATGTTACAAATGGGAAGGAGGGACATATCATTAAATCGTCTCCACAACAATCCAAGGTATGTTACAACTGTGGAAAGGAAGGCCACATCGCTCGAGATTGTCTTATCGCGAAACCAAGTTCAAAGAGGAGTGGTGATTCCAAGGGTACGTCCGGATAAGTCAAAATCACGGTTCGGAAGAAATATTTGTCGTGATCGACAAAACGTGAGGAACCCAAACGAGGTGATCACGGTAAGCTAATCTTGAATTCTTGCGAAGTTTATACCTTACTAGATACCGGGATTCTACCCATTCTTTATCTCTCCTCCAGTGCTCAACGCTTAAACTTGACTCGAGAAATTAGATTTTGATTTATCTGTTGAAACTCCGTTGGGTGAAACCTTCGTTACATCTACGCTTTATAAATCTTGCATGATCCAAGTTAGCACTATCACATTACCCGCTGATCTTATCTCTTTAAAGATACTTGCTTTTGATGTGATTTTAGGAATTGATTGGTTAACCACTCATCATGCCAAAATTGATTGCTTTCGTAAGGTTGTTAGTTTTCATATTCTAACTAACCTCACTGTACTTAATTCAAACCACTAAACCACTAAAAATCACCATCATATATCAAGCCACAAAGCTATTCGCTTATTGAAAAACGGATGTCAAGCTTTCTTAGCCCATGTTATGGATTTGAATAAAGACAAGTCGATTTGAATAATATTTACGTGGTTAAAGAATTCTCGATGTATTTCCTAAAGAGCTTCCGGCCTACCCCGAACGTGATGTTGAATTCTTTATTGACCTTGAACCGCATACAAAGCCCATTTCTAAAACCCCATATCGAATGGCTCCTATTGAACTTCGTGAGTTAAAAGTCCAACTACAGAGTTATTAGACATCGGTTTCATTCGTCCCCAGACGTCTCCTCGGGGTGCCCTGCTTTATTCAGAAAGAAAGAAAGACGGAGTATGCGACTTTTGTATTGACTATCGAGAATTGAACCATGTCACCATCAAGAATAGGTATCCGCCACCTCGTATTGATGACCCGCTCACCAGCTTACAAGGAGCGCAATTCTTTTCAAAGATCGATCTTAGCTTCCGGATATCATCACCAAAGATTAAAACGAGGATATTCCAAAGACGGCATTCGGACTCGATACGGCATTATGAATTCTTGGTCATGTCTTTTGGATTGACTAATGCTCCTCCGCTTTCATGGATATGATGAACCGTGTATTTAAGGAATATTTAGATCGGTTAGTTTGTTGTCTTTATTGATGACATCCTCATCTATTCCAAAAGCCGTGAAGATCATGAGCACCATTTGAAAGTGGTACTACAAAGACTTCGTGAACACAAGCTTTATGCCAAAATGAAGAAATGCGAGTTCGGCTTGAGGAAGTAGCATTCCTTGGGCACGTGGGTGTCAAAACAAGGAGTATCTGTTGACCCGGCGAAGATTGAAGCAATACAAAGTTGGAGCAAATCAAGTCGGATCAAGTCTGTGACTTTTTCTGGGCTAAACCGGTTATTATCGGAGATTTGTGGAAGGATTTTCTCGAATCGCTACTCCGTTAACTCAGCTGACTCGGAAGGATGTAAAATTCTTATGGAGCGAGGAATGCGAGAAGAGCTTCCAAGAGCTCAAGAGGAGACTCATTTCTAAGACTGTTTCGACAATACCATCCGGGTTCGATGGATTTGTTATCTACAATGATGCTTCCGGAAAGGGGTTAGGATGTGTTCTCATGCAACATGGGAAAGTCATAGCCTATGCCTCACGACAACTCAAAGAATATGAGAGGAATTATCCTACTCATGATCTAGAATTAGCGCAATCGTGATTCGTTGAAGATATGGAGACACTACTTGTATGGAGAGAAAGTGGAGATTTATACGGACCATAAAAGCCTCAAATATTTCTTCACCCAAAAGAACTCAACATGCTGGCAACGACGTTGGTTTGGAGTCATTTAAAAGATTATGATCACACTATTCAATATCATCCTCGAAAAGCGAACGTGGTAGTGACGCATTGAGTAGAAGATCATATGCAAATGCACGAAAGCAATATTGTCAACGCAAAGGCCCATTTTATACGACTTACAAAGGATGAAGATAGAATTAAAGACTCTGTGGTCCCACATGATGATGGCGAATATACGAGTAGAACCAGACTTTAATCGATAAAGTTAAAGTTGCGCCAAGCTACGGACCACACAGAGCCGATGCGTATATGAAGAAGAAAAGTGCAAGAAGGAGCTATTCCGGAAAGCAAGAATTGATGAGGAAGGAATACTTGAGTCAATTCTAGACTTTCATGCGTTCTAACGATTCGACTGAAGCATAAAATCATGATGGAGGCACACAACACCCCGTTTGCAATCCATCACGGAAGTACCAAAATGTATCATGATATTCGACATACATTTTGGTGGAACAATATGAAGAGAGAGATTATGGAGTTTATCTCAAGATGTTTAACCTCATCAACGTGTAAAGGCGGACATCAAGTGCCAAAAGGACCATTGCAACCACTTGAGATTCCTAATGGAAATGGGAACACATTACTATGGATTTTGTTCTGTGTCTTCCCAAAGTTTCTCAAGGCATAGATGCAATTTGGGTTATTGTTGATAAATTAACCAAGTCTCGCCATTTCTTACCGATCTGCACAGACTTATTCCCTTGAACGTCTTGCTCGTATGTACGTGGATGAGATTGTACAATTGCATGGCATGCCAGTATCCATAGTTTCGGATCGTGACCCGAGATTCATTTCAAGATTTTGGGTTAGCTTGCAGAAAGCTATGGGCACGGATTCTGATTGATTCAAAGATACCATCCTCAAAAACGGACGAGACAATCGAGAGAGACTATTCAAACCCTTGAAGATCTATTAAGACTCATGTCCTAGATTTCAAAGGAAGAAGTCGATAAGTACTACCACCTGGTGGAATTCTCCTACAACAACGATTATCAAACAAGTATAGGCATGGCTCCATTTGAGGCGTTGTATGGACGAAAATGTCGTTCTCCAGTATGCTTTGGGATGAGGTGGGAGAAGCAATATTGTTGGGACCAGAATTAGTACGCATGACTACAGAAAAGATCCAAATGATTCGACAACGTATTCAAACTTCACAAGATCGACAAAAGAGTTATCGATCTTCATAGAAAGGACGTGGAGTTTAATATTGAGATCATGTATTGTTACGCCTTGCTCCATGGAAGGGAGTTACAAGATTTGGGAAAAGAGGAAAGCTCAATCCAAGGTTTGTTGGTCCATTTGAGATTCTTGACTTATTATAAATAAAATTGAATTTTTCTTTATTCATTATTCTAAATTAATAAGGGTTAATTTGATATAATTCTTTGGTTATGGGTGAAATGTGCAAAGTTTACAAAATAAGCAGTGGTTATAAAATATTCATTATTATTAGGGAATATTAGTTTGGTGGTGGAATATTCTTTTTGTCGGGAATCTCAAAATGCTGACTTATGCGATCATTAGTGGGCCCATGCGGAAAAGCGGTTGGATGAAGGAAAGCGACAAAAATTGAGTTTTATAAATAACGGCGTAAATTATTCTGAATTAACAACTTTGTTGGGTTACACGGTGGTTAAAATCTGATGTCTGGCGTGGTTGCCGCGCGATGGCACGCGGTATTACCGCAGTATTATTGAATTATTGATCCTTACGTGAAGACCTTTACTCGATAATTATTCTGATGAATTCTTTATTCATTATTTTATTTATTGATTCGATAATTCTTTGCGTTGATATTTATATTATTATTGTTTGATAATTGTCATTACGACGATATTTTCCATTATCAAATCAATAATTCATATTATTTGAATAATATTATCGAGATAACATTATTGGCAATGTCTAGAAAGTTACATCTAAGGAGAGGTTTGGTCACTAATTGCTTGGCGTAGGTGAGGAGAAATCCTTATTGGAAAGCCCTCTAACTCACAGAGGAGCGGCACGGTTATCGATCTTGTGATTACGTAATATTATTTTTGAATAATTAATTATTGATTATTATGATAAAGAAAATATTTATTTTATGTGGATATAGATGGAGAAAATTTTTAATGTGACAATTGTTGAAAATTAATATTTTATCTTTTACGATAAAATAATACATTTAAATATATTATTTTAATAATATATTAGCGGTGATATTTTTATAATGATTGTGGGATATATGAGTATATGAGGAGGTAGAGTATTTTGTGGCATTAAATGTTTAACATATGTTTTTGTGTGTGGGTGGACACAATTCTTGTAGAAAATTGATTATAGGCGTAAAATCGTCAGTTTATGGATTTTGGTCAATTTCTATTTGGAATTTGGAAAAACTTTCTTACGCAAAGTGGTAGAAATTGAAATTCCTATAAAAAGTCGCGAGATTAATTTTTACGATAAAAGGGCTATTTATTGTGAATTATTGAAGTTTAGAAATAAAATGATTTTTATTAAATTATGGTGAGGGCCCACTTTTATTCAACACATGTGGGCTGCTATCTTTTGGTTCAAAGATGGCTGGTGGCTAACTTGACTAGTAAGGATGCGTGGAGGAAAAAAAAAAAGAAATAATATATTTTATTAATTTAGTCTCGCTTTTTGGGCGTTACAGCATTTTCCTATAAATAGAGGGCTAAGTTAGAATTGAAAATCACACGAAAACTAAGTTTTCTCTCTTTCTCTCTATATTATCGGTATTCTTGTGAGTATACTTTGAGTGTTCTTTATCTGGTCTGCGAGTTTACATCGACCTTATCTGAAATTGATCGAAAATCACGGTTATTTTGAGGTAAGGGTATTATTTTCTTCTTAAATGATATTTTTCTTGATATCATTATCTTAGAAGTATTGGTGAACTTTTTATCAAATTTGGAACTTGTTGTGTCGGGTTTCTTATTCACGTATCGGCCTTTATTCACGTATCGACCTTTATTCACGTATCTGACGGCTTTATTCATAGAAAAATAAAAATTTTTCTTTTTGTCCAAAATATCTATTACGGATACTAGCTTTGATTGTATCCATGTTTTGATCATTCTTGAATTTTACACCAATATGATTATTTTGAAGTATTTTTGGACATGGGTAAAACAAAGTCGAATCCTTAATCCTTAATCCTTGTCATTTTGTTTCCTTTGGATTCGTTTCTTTAAAAATGTTTTCATCATCCTCGATCTAAATGGTGATATAAATGAATATCTTTGGCACATGTAGTGCAAAGATGAGCAGTGTTGAGATGAACATGACCAACATGACCCAGTGGTGATCTGAATGAATATCTTTGGCTGTTGTAGTGCAAAGATGATTAAAGATGTATATTGATTGTTATTACGAGGGATAAACTATTGATGATGGACTTTTAAACCTTAGAAGGCGGTAGAATTCTTTCTCTACGTGACTCTTACAATGGATTCTTTATTTCATTGCATTTGTTGATCTAAAACTTGTTGTCTATTGTATTACATTAGATTTTTCTGTTGAAGACTAACGATAATTTGTTGTATATTATCTTAGTCATAATATTCTTCTTGGGCTAGTTGAGCTCACCTTTTTCCTTTTTGTTCCATTTTTCTTCTCGGGAGGTGAGAACATAGCGAGGATCGAGTCGGGGTATGGAGTGATGGTTCTAGGAAGATGTTTTAGGCTGTCCTCACTATTTACGTAAAATAGTGTATGAATAATTAATGAGGACTTATTTGGGTGTGTATATTGTTATGCAGAAGACAATATTTGTATTCAAACTCACAGGTTGTATTGTAATTATTATACCACGACATATGTATTATCAAAGTTGTAATTTGCTTTCTATACCATGTATTTTGGCGACTCGAAATGGGTGTTGTATACCTATTTTGGGGCGTCACGATTAATATCGAGCTTAGGGATATGATCTGCAGGCGGAGATCGGGGAATAGAACTAGGAGGGAGGCAGTAAATCCTTGTTTAGTGTGTCTACTAAGCTTATTTGTTGGTCGGTCGTAATATAGGATATTATGTGATATGTTAATTTGTTTAATTAACCCTTGTTTTATGGCGATGTTTAAGAATGGGCTGCTTGAAGCGTTAACAATGGAGTTTATGAGGCCAGTGGAGCCAGCAGTACTCACCAGCGAGGAGAGCGATACGTCAGAGTGGCAATGTTCCTCCTGTGAACAACGCCCTTGAGCAAATGATGAGCAGCGGGATGTTTAGAAGCTTTTTGCGATTCATGCAAAAAATCGAACAAGAGGAGACTTCGTGTACAAAATCGGGTGGAAATGATGGCGATGCGTGATGCATCACGCAACCAAGCGGTTTAAGGAGTTGGGACCACAGTTTCCATGGAAAGCGGATCCGATCAAAGCGAAAGCGTGGGTCAAGCAAATTACCAAGATATTCGATGTCTTGGGGTGCGGAGGAGCGAAGGTTCCATTCGCCACCTTTATGTTTAAGTGGTGAAGCGATTCTTGGTGGGAATCGTGAGGCGTACTGACCGGATGCTTAACATGTCTTGGGAAAGATTTGAAGCTGTTCAATGACAAGTACTTTCCGAGAAAGTATTAAATCGTATATGAAGGAGGTAGAGTTTATTAGACTCGAGCGAGAACAACATGGCGGTGTCTCGATGCGAGGCAAAGTTAGCGAGTTATCGAGTTTTACTTGCATTTGGTGGAGAATGAGGAGCGAATGGCGCGTATGTTTACGAGAGGTCTAAAACCGGAGATTCGTCGATACCTTATCTCTCATAAATTTTCTACGTATTGGATGTTGTCAGCGGCTCTCGATTATTAGAGCGAGATAGTGAGTATACTCAATAGGGGACCCTGATCGGGGTAGTCATCGAGCGATGATAACCGGTGAGGAGGAAAGAATCTGGACAAAGCGGTAACCACTCGGTGGTAATCGTGGACATGATAATAGGAGAGGTGACTCAGTGGAAATTTGAAAGAAGATTCAACAATGGCGGGAAGATATCAGCGGCGGCACCGGCACCACAACAAATGCTAGGGGAGGAGAAACGGCCTTGATTAGATGTTACAAATCACGGGAAGGAGGGACATATCATTGGCTTGTCCTGACAATCAAGGTATGTTACAAGCTGTGGAAAGGAAGGCCACATCGCTCGAGATTGTCTTATCGCGAAACCAAGTTCGGCGAGAGTGGTGATTCAGGTACATCCGGATAAGTCGAAATCGGTTTCTGGAAGAAGCGTTTGTCGTGGTTGGACAAAGCGTGAGGAACCCAAGCGAGGTGATCACGGGTAAGCTAATCTTGAATTCTTGCGAAGTTTATACCTTACTTGAATCTGGGATTCTACCCATTCTTTTATCTCTCTAGCTTGTGCTCAGCGTTTAAACTTGACTCAGGAGAAATTAGATTTTGATTTATCTGTTGAAACTCAGTTGGGTGAAACCTTACGTTACATCTACGGTTTATAAATCTTGCATGATCCAAGTTAGCACTATCACATTACACATTGATCTTATCTCTTTAAAGATACTTGCTTTTGATGTGATTTTAGGAATTGATTGGTTAACCACTCATCATACCAAAATTGATTGCTTTAAATAAGGTTGTTAGTTTTCATATTCTAACCAACTTTGTCATACAATTTCAAACCACTAAACCACTAAAATCGATCATTTGTCATATCAAGCCCTGAAAGCTATTAGTTTTATTGAAAAGCGGATGTCAAGCTTTCTTAGCCCATGTTATGGATTTGAATAAAGACAAATCGATTTGAATAATATTTACGTGGTTAAAGAATTCACGATGTATTTCTGAAGAGCTTCGGTCTACCCCGAGCGTGATGTTGAATTCTTTATTGACCTTGAGCAAAGATACAAAGCCCATTTCTAAAACCCCATATCGAATGGCTCTATTGAACTTGAGTTTAAAGTCCAACTACTGAGTTATTAGACGCCGGTTTCATTAGTCTAATCGTCTCCTTGGGGTGCTCTGTTTTATTAAGTAAAGAAGAAAGGCGGGGTATCGACTTTATATTGACTATCGAGAATTGAACCATGTCACCATCGAGAATAGGTATCCATACCTCGCATTGATGACTGTTAGACCCGATTACAAGGCCTTGATTCTTTTCAAAGATCGATCTTAGATTACGGATATCATCGGTGAAGATTAAAAGCGAGGATATTCAAAGGCGGCATTCGGGACTCGTCTGGGCATTATGAATTCTTGGTCATGTCTTTTGGATTGACTAATGCTCCTGCTTTGCTTTCATGGATATGATGAGCAGTGTATTTAAGGAATATTTAGATCGATTCGTTGTTGTCTTTATTGATGACATCCTCATATTCAAAAAGCGTGAAGATCATGAGCACCATTTGAAAATTTGGTACTACTGAAGACTTACGTGAACACAAGCTTTATGCCAAAATTTGAAGAAATCGAGTTACGGCTTGAGGAAGTAGCATTCCTTGGAGCGCGTGGTGTCAAAACAAGGAGTATCTGTTGACGGCGAAGATTGAAGCAATCTGAAAGTTAGAACAATAAAATCGGTGTGGCCAAAATCTGTGACTTTACGGGCTTAGTGGTTATTATCGGAGATTTGTGGAAGGATTTTCTCGAATCGCTACTCAGTTTAACTCGGTGACTCGGAAGGATGTAAAATTCTTATGGGCGAGGAATGCGAGAAGAGCTTCCAAGAGCTCGAGAGGAGACTCATTTTAACTTTGTTACGTGAATACCATCTGGTTCGGATGGATTTGTTATCTCTGACGATGCTTACGGAAAGGGGTTAGGATGTGTTCTCATGCAACATGGGAAAGTCATAGCCTATGCCTCCGACAACTCAAAAGAATATGAGAGGAATTATCCTACTTCATGATCTAGAATTAGCGGATGATCGTATTTCGCGTTGAAGATATGGAACCTTACTTGTATGGAGAGAAAGTGGAGATTTATCTGGACCATAAAAAAGCTCAAATATTTCTTCACCCAAAAAGAACTCAACATCTTGGCGGCGTGACGTTGGTGGGGTACATTAAAAGATTATGATCACTATTGATATCATCACGGAAAAGCGAGCGTGGTAGGCGGCGCATTGAGTAGAAGATCATATGCAATCTGAGTGCAATATTGTCAGCATGAAAGGCCCATTTTATCGACTTACAAAGGATGAAGATAGAATTAAAGACTCGAGGGTCCCATGATGATGATGGCGAATATCTGAGTAGAGCCAGAACTTTAATCGATAAAGTTAAAATTTTCTCGAGCTACGGACACAGGGGTGATCGTATGAAGAAGAAAGTGCAAGAAGGAGCTATTAGGAAGCAAGAATTGATGAGGAAGGAATACTTGAGTCAATTCTAGACTTTGCGTTCTAACGATTACGACACGAAGCATAAAATCATGATGGAGGCACCTGACACCCGTTTGCAATCCATCACGGAAGTACCAAAATGTATCATGATATTGACGTACATTTTGGTGGAACAATATGAAGAGAGAGATTGCGGAGTTTATCTCAGATGTTTAACTTTGTCGGCGTGTAAAGGCGGAGCATCAAGTGCCAAAAGGACCATTGCAACCACTTGAGATTAGGAATGGAAATGGGAACACATTACTATGGATTTTATTCTGAGTCTTCCCAAAGTTTCTCAAGGCATAGATGCAATTTGGGTTATTGTTGATAGATTAACCAAATCGCCCATTTCTTACCGTCTGCGAGACTTATTCCTTGAGCGTCTTGCTTTCGTATATGCGTGAATGAGATTATGCGATTGCATGGCATGCCGATATCCATAGTTTGGATCGTGACGAGATTCACTTCAAGATTTTGGGTTAGCTTGCGAGAAAGCTATGAGCGCAGTTCTGATTGATTCGACATACCATCCTCAAGCGGACGGACAATCGAGAGGACTATTCAAAACCTTGAAGATCTATTAAGACTACGTGTCCTAGATTTCAAAGGAAGTTGGGATAAGTACCTACCAGCTGGTGGAATTCTCCTACAACAACGATTATCAAGCAAGTATAGGCATGGCTCCATTTGAGGCGTTGTATGGGCCGAAAATGTAGTTCTCGATATCTTTGGGATGAGGTGGGAGAAAGCAATATTGTTGGGACGAAATTGAAATGCATGACTACGAAAAAGATCCAAATGATTAAACAGCGTATTCAAACTTCACAAGATCGACAAAAGAGTTATCTTGATCTTCGTAGAAAGGGCGTGGAGTTTAATATTGGAGATCATGTATTATTACGTATTGCTCCATGGAAGGGAGTTACAAGATTTGGGAAAAGAGGAAAGCTCGATCAAGGTTTGTTGGTCCATTTGAGATTCTTGGCCAATAGAGGCGTAGCCTATAGACTCGCGTTACCTCAGTATGTCTCGTGTTCACAATGTATTCCACGTATCTATGCTTCGTAAATATGTGAAAGACCGAACCATATTATTGCATTAGAACCCGACGAGAGATAGCGAAGATTTAACCTACGAGGAGATACTGTTGAGATTTTGGATAGGAAAGAGCATGTCTTACATACGAAGGTTATACCACAAGTTAAGGTTTTGTGGAGAAACCATGCGATTGAGGAAATGACATGGGAGTTGGAATCGGAGATGAAAGCGAGGTACCTCACCTTTTCGATATACCGAATGCGTATGTCGATTTAGAGGGCGAAATTTCATAAGGAGGGAGGTTGTAAGACCCCACTTA
Organism: Panax ginseng; assembly: GCA_020205605.1. NCBI lineage: Eukaryota > Viridiplantae > Streptophyta > Magnoliopsida > Apiales > Araliaceae > Panax > Panax ginseng. The sequence continues at coordinate 121,114,478 of CM035144.1, forward strand.
TTATAAATAAAATTGAATTTTCTTTATTCATTATTCTAAATTAATAAGGGTTAATTTGATATAATTCTTTGGTTATGGGTGAAATGTGCAAAGTTTACAAAATAAGCAGTGGTTATAAAATATTCATTATTATCGGGAATATTAGTTTGGTGTGGAATATTCTTTTTTTGTCGGGAATCTCCGTGCGGCGGTAGATCATTAGTGGGCCCATGCGGAAAAGCGGTTGGATGAAGGAAAGCGACAAAATTGAGTTTTATAAATAACGGCGTAAATTATTACAGATTAACCTTTGTTGGGTTACACAGTGGTTAAAATCTGATGTCTGGCGTGGTTGCCGCGATGCGCGCGGTATTACGCGTATTATTGAATTATTGATCCTTACGTGAAGACCTTTACTCGATAATTATTCTGATGAATTCTTTGTTCATTATTATATTTTATTGATTCAATAATTCTTTGCGTTGATATTTATATTATTATTGTTTGATAATTGTCATTACGATATTTTCCATTATCAAATCAATAATTCATATTATTTGAATAATATTATCGAGATAACATTATTGGCAATGTCTAGAAAGTTACATCTAAGGAGAGTTTGGTCACTAATTGCTTGGCGGAAGGAGAAATCCTTATTGGAAAGCCCTACTCACAGGAGCGGCACGGTTGTCGATCTTGTGATTACGTAATATTATTTTGAATAATTAATTATTGATTATTATGATAAAGAAAATATTTATTTTATGTGGATATAGATGGAGAAAATTTTTAATGTGACAATTGTTGAAAATTAATATTTTATCTTTTACGATAAAATAATACATTTAAATATATTATTTTAATAATATATTAGCGGTGATATTTTTATAATGATTGTGGGATATATGAGTATATGAGGAGGTAGAGTATTTTGTGGCATTAAATGTTTAACATATGTTTTGTGTGTCGGTGGACACAATTCTTGATAGAAAATTGATTATAGGCGTAAAATCGTCCAGTTTATGGATTTTGGTCAATTTCTATTTGGAATTTGGAAAAACTTTCTTCTGCAAAGTGGTAGAAAATTGAAATTCCTATAAAAAATCGCGAGATTAATTTTTACGATAAAAGGGCTATTTATTGTGAATTATTGAAGTTTGGAGAATAAAATGATTTTATTAAATTATAGGTGGGGCCCACTTTTATTCAACACATGTGAAATTTGCTATCTTTTGGTTCAAAGATGGCTGGTGGCTAAACTTGACTAGTAAGGATGCGTGGAGGAAAAAAAAAAAATAATATATTTTATTAATTTAGTCTCCTTTTTGGCGTTACAGCATTTTCCTATAAATAGAGGCTAAGTTAGAATTGAAAATCACACGAAAACTAAGTTTTCTCTCTTTCTCTCTCTATATTATCGGCGTATTCTTGTGAGTATACTTTGAGTGTTCTTTATCTGGTCTGAGTTTACATCGACCTTATCTGAAAATTCGATCGAAAATGCGGTTATTTTGAGGTAAGGGGTATTATTTTCTTCTTAAATGATATTTTTCTTGATATCATTATCTTAGAAGTATTGGTGAACTTTTTATCAAATTTGGAACTTGTTGTGTCGGGGTTTCTTATTCACGTATCTGGCCTTTATTCACGTATCGACCTTATTCACGTTATCTGACCTTTATTCATAGAAAAATAAAAATTTTTCTTTTTGTCCAAAATATCTATTACGGATACTAGCTTTGATTGTATCCATGTTTTGATCATTCTTGAATTTTACACCATATGATTATTTTGAAGTATTTTTGGACATGGGTAAAACAAAGTCGAATCCTTAATCCTTAATCCTTGTCATTTTGTTTCCTTTGGATTCGTTTCTTTAAAAATGTTTTCATCATCCTCGATCTAAATGGTGATATAAATGAATATCTTTGGCACATGTAGTGCAAAGATGAGCAGTGTTGAGATGAACATGACCAGTTGGTGATCTGAATGAATATCTTTGGCACATGTAGTGCAAAGATGATTAAAGATGTATATTGATTGTTATTACGAGGATAAACTATTGATGATGGACTTTTAAACCTTAGAAGGCGGTAGAATTCTTTCTCTACGTGACTCTTACAATGGATTCTTTATTTCATTGCATTTGTTGATCTAAAACTTGTTGTCTATTGTATTACATTAGATTTTTCTGTTGAAGACTAACGATAATTTGTTGTATATTATCTTAGTCATAATATTCTTCTCTTGGGCTAGTTGAGCTCACCTTTTTTCCTTTTTGTTCCATTTTTCTTCTCGGGGAGGTGAGAACATAGCGAGGATCGAGTCGGGGTATGGAGTGATGGTTACTAGGAAGATGTTTTAGTTTTGTCCTCACTATTACATTACGTAAAATAGTGTATGAATAATTAATGAGGACTTATTTGGGTGTGTATATTATCTAGAAAACAATATTTGTATTCAAACTCACGGTTGTATTGTAAGTATTCTACCACGACATACATATTATCAAAGTTGTAATTTGCTTTCTATACCATGTATTTTGGCGACTCGAGAATGGGTGTTGTATACCTATTTTGAGGCGTCTACTTAAAATGTATCGTGATCTTGACATACATTTTGGTGGAAATATGAAGAGAGAGATTGCAAAGTTTATCTCAACATGTTTAACTTGTAGACGTGTAAAGGTGGAGCATCAACTGCCTAAGGGACCATTGCAACCACTTGAGATTCCGAAATGGAAGTTGGAACACATTACCATGGATTTCGTTACGGGTCTTCCCACGGTTTCTCAAGGCATAAATGCTATTTGGGTTATTGTTGATAGATTAACCAAGTCTGCACATTTCTTGCCGATATGGGAGACTTATTCTCTTGAACGTCTTGCTAGTATGTATGTAAATGAGATTGTGAGGTTGCATGGCATGCCAATATCTATAGTTTGGATCGTGACCCAAGATTCACTTCAAGATTTTGGGTTAGCTTTCAAAAAGCTATAGGTGCAGATTTGATTCAATTCGGCATACCATCCTCAAACCAGACGACAATAAGAGAGGACTATTCAAACTCTTGAAGATTTATTAAGACTCAGTGTCCTGAGACTTCAAGGGCGATTGGGATAAGTATTTACCATTGGTGGAATTCTCCTACAACAACAGATTATCGAGCAAGTATAGGTGTGGCCCTATTCAAGCATTATATGGACGAAAATGTCGCTTCTCGATATGTTGGGACGAGGTGGGTAAAGCAACATTGTTGGGGACCCGAGTTGAATGCGTATGACCACGTAAAAGATTCAAATGATTAGACAACGTATACAAACTGGCAAGAGAGATCGACAAAAAGAGTTATGCGGATCTTCATCGAAAGGACGTGGAGTTTAGTATAGAGGATCATGTATTGTTGCGTGTTGCCCCATGGAAGGGAGTTACAAGATTCGGGAAGAGAGGAAAGCTCAATCCACGATTTATTGGTCCATTTCAAATTCTTGACCGAGTAGAAATGTAGCCTATAGACTCGCGTTACCTACAGTATGTCTCGTGTTCATAATGTGTTTCACATATCTCGTACTTCAGAAATATGTGAAAGACCCGAACCACGTTATTGAGTTAACCCATCGACGAGATAGCCAAGACTTAACGTATGAGGAGGTACTGTCAAGATCTTGGATAGGAAGGAGCATGTCCTACGCCGACGAAGGTCATACCACAAGTTAAAGTTTTGTGGAGAAACCATCTTTATAGAGAAATGACCAGGGAATTGGAAAGCGGAAATGAAAGCGAGGTATCCTCACCTTTTGAAACACTGCATGACGTATGTCAATTTCGAGAGACGAAATTTCATAAGGAGGGAGGTTGTAAGACCCCAAATAATTAATAAATAAAATTTAATTTCCTCTAATTATTATTTTGAAATAAGTAAGGGTTGATGTGATTAATGTGGATAGTTATGGGTAAAATACATAAATATTTCAAAATAAGCAAGTGGTTATAAAATATTCATTGTTGTCGAATATTCGTTTGGTGGCGTGGAATATTCAATGATCGTAAAGGGAATATTAAATGCACGACGCAAGCAACCATGTGTGGGCCCCATAACGAAAAGTGATTGGATGAAGAAAAACGACAAATATAAGTTGTTTAAAAATAATTGGCGTAGTTATTCACTAATTATCTTGTTAAAATACTAAATTGGTTAAAACAAGAAGATACCTGCGGTATTGCACCAATTATTGATTCTTACGTGAGAAGGCCTTTACTTCAATAATGGTTACGATAATTAATGCTCAAAGATTTTATTGGTTCAATAATTGTTGCGTTGATATTTTATATTGATGTTGTTTGATAATTGTCATTACACAAGATTTTTTTATTATCGAGCAATAATTCATATTATCTGAATAATATTATTAGATAACATTATTGGCAATGTCTAGAAAGTTACGTCTAAGGAGAGGTTTGGTCACCTAATTGCTGCATGCGAAGGAGAAATTCTTATTGGAAAGCCCCTTTCTTTCTCGGGAGCGCACGGTTGTCATAATATGTGATTCTGTAATATTATTTGTGAATGATTAATTATTGATTTATATGATGAGAAAAATATTGATTTTATGTGGATATAGATGGTGAAAATTTTTAATGTGACAATTGTTGAAAATTAATATTTTATCTTTTTCTGATAAAATAATTCATTAAATATATTATTATATGTTTAATAATATAATAATGGTGATATTTTTTACAATGAATGTGGGATATATGAGTATACGAGGAGAAAGAGTATTTTTGTTGCAATAATGTTTAAAACATGTTAATCATGTCTCAGGACCCATTTATTGATCGAAATTTGATTATAACTTTGTAAAATCGCTTGGTTTGTGGATTTCGATCAATTTTTGTATGGAATTTGAAATAACTTTCTTCTGCAAAGTTGTAGAGAATTGAATTTCCTATAAAAAGACGCGGGATTCGAATTTTCTGATAAAAGGGCTATTTATTGTGAATTATTAAAGTTTCAAGTCTAAAATAATTTATTTTTGGAAGTTTTAATTATTTTAAATAAGAAAACGTTTTTCTTATTTTTTCTAGAAGGTTGGCATGTGTGAATCAATTTTGAAATTCAGATTTCTAGGAATATGTATAATATTTTTATAAATATTAATATTTTATTAAATTTTACGCTTTGGTGTTCTAAGCATTTTTCTATAAATAGGTGCTTGGGTTAGAATTGAAAATCACACCGTAAATTGAAGTTTTCTCTCTCTCTATATTATCGGTTTATTCTTGTGAGTATTTTGAGTATACTTTGAGTATTGCTATACGGTGAAAGTTCAAGTTATAGCCTATATCCAGTATTCCAGTTAGAATTACTGTCTTTCCGTGGTAAGGGATATTAATTTTTTTTAATGATATTATTTATTTTAATATCATTATGCCGAAGTATTGATCTGAACTTTTTAATCAAATTTAGAACTTTTAGTGTCGAGGTTACTATTCACGATATCGACCTTTATTCACGATATCTGATCTTATTCACGAATCACTAAGACTTATTCATCGAAAAATGAAAATTTTCCCTTTTCGTCCAAAATATCTATTGTGGATACTAGCTTTGATTGTATCCATGTTTTGATCATTCTTGAATTTTACACCACTATGATTATTTTTGAGGTATTTTTGGACATGGATAAAACAAAGTACTTTAATCCTTAATCCTTAATCCTCGTCATTTTGTTTCACCGGATTCGCTTTTTAAAAAATATTTTCATCATTCTCGATCTTAAATGATGATATTATTGAATATCTTTGGCCCAGAGTGCAAAGATGAATGATTTTGATGAATATCTTTGGCCCGTAGTAAAAGATGAACAGTGTTTAGATGAATACCACTTAATCGATGAATATCCTTGGCAGTAGTGCAAGGATGAATATATGATTCCGAGATATATATTGATTGATGTTACATGGATAAAAATATTGATGATGGACCTGTTGAATTCATAGATATTAGTAGATTTCATCCTCTACGTAACTCTTCCATGAATTAATATTTTTCACATTGAAAGATTGATTTAAAACTTGTTATCTATTGTATTCTATTAGATTTTCCTCGTTGAAGACTAACGATAATTTGTTCTCAGTATTATCTTAGTCATAATATTCTTTATCGGGCTAGTTGAGCTCACCCTTTTCCTTTTTGTTCCATTTTTCTTCTCGAGAGGCGAGAATGTAAAAGAAATTTAGTCGGGTATGGAATTATGGTTTTAGAGAGTTGTTTAGTAGTCTCACCATTTTTGTAAAATAATGTATCAATAATTATGATGAGGATTTATTTGTATGTGGATATTGTCTAGATGACAATATCTCAGATTTAAACTCACAGCTTTATATGTTGTAATAATAAAGTTGTAGTTATTTCCATCGACCTTGTATTTGACAACTCGAGGAATGGGTGATGTATACCTGCTTTGGGGGTGTCACATTAACCAACTAAGTATAATAAAGAATTAAATAATAAAAGAAATCACTATACATGCGGTACTTCACATGACGAAAAGTTATTCTAATGTAATAATAAATAACGGAACCGTGTCAGGCGTGTCGCATGACGTGATATTCCAACAGAATAAATAAAGAATGGAATAACAATGTAAAATCACCATGCATGTGGTACTTCAGATAGACAAAAGTTATTCCAACAGAATAATAAATAATCGGAACCAGTCAAAGTAAATTACGCACCGACAGGATGTTCCAACAGAATAATAAAGAATAGAATAACAACATAAATCACCATGCATGCGGTACTTCACATAGACAAAGTTAATCCAATGAATAATAAATAACGGAACCGTGTCCCAAGTAAAATGCAGACGACAGATATTCCAACCGAATAATAAAGATTTTAACCGTGTCCCACAGAAACGCATGTATATGATATTCCAAATAATAATAAAGAATGGAATAATGTAAGAATTTCATCAAGTATAGGGTAGCCCGCGTATACAGGTTATTCCAATAGAATAATAAATAATATAATAACAGAAGTTCTCTTCATGAATACAAAAGAAATAATACCCCTTACCTCGTGAAGAAATCGGATAATCAAGAAGTAGAGGTAGTAGAGATTTCTCTTCTTTCTCTCTCTATAATTTGTCTCTATAATAATGGCTCTAAAGCTTTAGTGAATTGGTGAGAAATGAGGAAGAATGAGCTTCTATTTATAGGAAAATATAGTTTCGATAATTACACATTTTAGGGCTCGAAATATTACAGTACAATAACTCCAACTTTTTTCATTTTTAATTTAGTCCCCAAGTATTATCATACTTGCACCACCTCCCCCTAATAGTAAATCATGTGAATCAATAAGTAAATCATGTGACTCAATAGTTCTAGACATGTGAAAATATAAATTACAATTATAAGACTTCCATCTATACCTCCATCTTTAATTTAATCATGCAAGTATTATCAATCTTGCACCAACTCCCCTAATAGTATAAGAATGTGATTCAATAAGACACACATGTGAACAAATAGTTATATAAAGATGTGAATAAGTAGTAATTAATTGCTCATTTATCCAATAAATTACCCGATTTATCAATATAACCCTGCACATCAATTATCATCCTTCCGGAATAGATGTCGACTAAAACTAACACCAATAATCCCAACACAATGGAACTATCAAATTCATCTTTAATCAACACGAACTTATTCATCATTAATATTATAACTCACAATATTTAACAACCAGGTCGTTCCCAGGAAAGATGAGGCTTTCCAATAAGGATTTCTCCCGCAATTAGGTGACCAAACCTCTCCTTGGCAGAACTTCTAGACATTGTAAATATTGCAATTTAATAATATGAATAACTTTGCCGTCTCAATTATTGATTTAATAATATATCATATAATGCGAGGATCTTCGTGACAATAATCGAATCAATAATATGAGAGATATGATGCAACAATTACTATAGCAATAATTGAGTATAACTGAGTGACTTTTTACGTAAGCATCAATAATCAATATCGTGTGCTACTATGCAACCACGCGTATTATTGTACTTTTACTACCGGGTAGTTCAACAGTTTTAACGGTAAAACTTCCGCCGTTATTTTCAATAAAATACTTTTGTCGTTTTCTCAATTCGACAATAATTCCGTTGTGGGGTCCACCAATAATGGTGCCATCGTACGAATATTCCCCGACATAAAGAATATTCCCCGACCAATCGAATATAATATAACAACTTTCATACTTTGCAAAATTTATAAATACTACCCACAACTATTACATTATCTCAAATTCACACCATAATATTCAAAAAAAAAATTCAGAAAATTTAAATCTTTATTCATAAAATCTGGGGTCTCACAATCTCCCCTCCTTATGAAATTTCACCCTCAAAATTTACGATATCGCACTGTATGCTTAATGTATGAGATACCTTGACTTCATTTCAGATTCTAACTCTTGAGGTATAACCTTTGAGTGTTGAATACATTCCAGGATTTTAAAAAGTACATCTTCATACGTTAATTATCCGCTATCTCGTCCGGTTCTAAATCAATAATGTGGTTCGGGTCGTCCACATATTTACGTAACATTGATACGTGAAAAATGTTATGAACACGCGACATTCTTGGCGGTAAAACGAGTTTATAAGCCACAGTTCCTACTTAATCGAGGATTTCAAATGGATCAATTAAATCGAGGGTTGAGATTTCTTCTCTTTATCGATTCTTTCTTCTAGAATAACGCCTCTCAACCTTCTTCTTCACATTCATCAACTCGAGTATTTAGTTTGAAATGGGCTATAACTTTATCGATTAAAGTCAATTCTACTCAGTATATTCAAGTATCTTCACGTAGGTTCATATATTCGCACTCGTGAACGCGATACGATCTTCTACTCAACACGCCGCCTACCACGTTCGCTTTTCCACGATGGTATTGAATGGTACGCATCGTAATCTTCAACAACTTGAGCCAACGTCTTTGGTGCATAATACGCCTGCTTTAGGTGAAGAAATACTGAGGTTTTAGAATTGGGTTTTATCTGGGTCAATACAAAATTCGATTTCACACTCTAAGTAGGCTAAGAAGTCTTCAAGAATACGTCAGAAAATTTATTAATAATAGAAATATCATTCAAAACTGTGACTCTCATCCAAGACTTGGATAACACATGTAATGAAGGTTTCTCCTAACGGAAGTTCAACCGATAAGTCAAAGTCTAATCTGTTCGGAGTAAAATTTAAACGTTGAACGCAAGCAAGAGAGATAAAAGAATGGGAAGAACTGGTATCTAATAAGGTATAGACTTCGCAAAGATTTATAATTAACTAACCCGTTGTAAAATCCCAAATTTTACGAATAAAGATTTAAATTTCTCGAATTTTTTTTTTGAATATTATGGTGTGGATTTAATATAATGTTATAGTCAGGTAATATTTATAAATTTTGCAAAGTATGCAAGTTGTTATATTATTCTATCGGGTTTGGGAATATTCTTTGTGTTTGAGAATATTCTGATTTAGCACACACAATCATTGGTGGACCCCACAAATGTAATTATTATCTGATCGAGAAAACGACAAAAATATTTTTATAAAAATAACTACGGAAGTTTTACCACATAATCACTGTTGAACTACTCTTTAGTAAAATCCATAAAGAATACACGTGGTTGCATAAGAAGACACCTGCATTGATTATTGATGCTTACGTGAGAAAGTCACCCGCTTTTGTTCAATTATTGCTATAATAGTTCACGATAAGATATCTCACGTTATTCGATTCAATTATTGTTGATTGTTATATATATATATATATATATATATATATATATATATATAGTTTTGTTTTATTAGTATTATTAATGTAATAAAACAGAAAAAACTTTTTATATAAAACAAAAATACTTTTATAAAGTTATTCATTTTATTTGGCTAATAGTAAAATCTTTTTTATATAAAAAAGTAATACTTTTATAAAGTTATCTGCTTTATTAGATAATAATTAGATTATATTATATTTTATTATGTATAGTATTTGCATAAGGCTCTGCATAGTGTTTTCATATAAGAAATTTTTTTTAAAAGTTATTCGTTTTTATTAGATTATAAATAGAATATATTATATTTTATTGTAAACCAATCTGATCGTCTCATTTAAAGTAAATCGATCTGGACCGCTCATGGATTGGTTACTATTTAGTCCATTCTTCTATAAATGAAACTCATTCCTTCATTATTTCTTACTTAATTCATTGAAACTCTGTAGAGAAAACCTAGAGAGAATTATTCTTCTATAATCTTGAAATGATTTTTTAGTGTTTAAGAAAGCTTTGAACGTAAGTAAGTTTCTTCAAGTATATCCCCGCCTACCGTTCTGATGAATCTTTTCTTTATAAGGTAAGGGGGTATTTTTTTATATTCATGAAGAGAACTTACGTTATTCCATTCTTTATTATTCTGTTGGAATAACTCTTGTATACGCTATTTCACCCTATACTTGGTGATTTCTCATTGTTATTCCATTCTTTATTATTCTGCTTGAAATAACTTTTGATACGCTGTGGCGATTCTATACTTGGTGAAATTCTTCTATTATTCCATTCTTTATTATTCATTGAATATCCTGTATGCTGCTTTACGCCGGACCGGGTTTTCGCTCTTTATTATTCTCGTTGAATATCCTCGTCACATACGCTTTTACTGGCGACCGTTCCGTTATTTATTATTCATTAGAATATCCCGCTACTCTGCGCATTTTACGCCGGACCGATTCCGTTATTTATTATTCCGTTGAATAACCTCGTCTCACGCGAAGTACCGCATGCATGGTGATTTCTATTGTTATTCCATTCTTTATTATTCATTTGGAATATCCTCGCCGATTGTGTATTACGCCTGACCGGTTCCGTTATTTATTATTCTCATTGGAATAACTTTGTCTATGCTGAGCACCGCATGCACGGTGATTTCTTTTGTTATTCCATTATTTATTATACTCAGTTGGTTAAAGTTTTGACTTCTATACTCCATGAAATTAGTGGAATATCTTTGATATTTGCACTTCATCTAGTATCTTCTCATGAAAATATTCTTCTGAGCATTCTTGAATTTTACTCTACAAAGAAGTATCATGTTGACAATTTGGACGTTATTAGTTCCTGGATAAATTAATTCTTGAACTTGTTTTATTGAATTCTTATATCATTGTCATCATCCTCATGTTTATATTATGTTGAAAGTCATCTGTGGCCCAGAAGGCATGATGGACTTGGTATGATTATGACCGTGGATTATTCTTTATAATCATGACCGTAATGTTATAAATGATGTGGAAAAAGTCCTCATTGGTCCGTAGTGCATTGATGGACAGTTTTTGGTATGATTATGGCTATAGATTCTCTTCGGCCAAGGGAGCAAAGTTGAATTGTTTTATGTCATAATCAGGACCGTTGATGAATACACGAATATCCTTGGCCCGTAGTGCATGAATAATTTGTGGTTGTGATACTAATGAATATCCTTGGTCGTAGTGCAGGGATGATGTGGATTATTTATTAAGCTGAGTCTCACCGATAAAGTGATGAAAAACCTTTTTAAATTATAAAAGATAGTAGATTTTATTCTCTACTTGACTCTTTTAATGGATTGCTTGTTCCCCTGCAGTTAAACTTGATGTCTATTGTATTTTATCAGTTTAAAATTGTTGAAGACTAATGATAATTTATTCGCATTATCTTAGTCATAATATTTCTTCTTGGGCTAGTTGAGCTCACCTTTCCTTCACCGTTCTTTTCGTGAAATGAGAATGTAGCCGGACTAGTCGGGGAATGGAGTGACCATTCGTGATGATAGTATTAGTAGTCCTCACTATTCTGTTAAATAGTGTGATAATAAATGTAATGAGGACTTATTCTGAGAGTGGATATTGTCTAGAAGACAGCTTTCTTGTTGTATATTAAAGATTGTATTTGTATTCTATACCATGTATTTGGCGACTCAGAATAGGTGATGTATGCCTATTTTGGGGGCGTCACACCCTTGCTAACTTCGTTCGGGTTACTCGCTTTTTGATAAGTCACGAAAAATGCTCTTCCTGAAACCATCAACTTTGATTTTGTCCGTATCCGCCTTTGGTGCCACCGTCCCAGCTGGACTTGACTTCACTATACGACAAAATCGAGCTAAATGACCTTCTTTTCTTGAAATTTCCACTTCTATTATCTTGGCCATGATTACCACAAAAGTGGTTACCATTCTTGGCATAATAATTTCCCCCACGATGGTTATCATTGTTTCGATAGCCGTTGCCACCGGTACGATTATTATCGTGTTGTTGCTCTTTGTCTTTTGGTTGTGCTGACTCATTATCCCGCTCCAATAACTAGCCCTATTCACAACATCTGAATACAAATACTGTCACAAAACAAGGGTTAATTGACATATCACATATTATCCCTATACTCTGACCGACCAATTAAATATCAAATAAACTTAGTAGGTCATACTAAATAAAAAGAATTTCCGCCTCTCCCTCCTAGTTCTTGTCTCACATTTAGCCGTGGGATCATATCCTAAGCTTTGATACTCAACCTGTGACGCCCCCAAAAATAGGTATTCATCACCCATCTTGAGTCGCCAAATACACTGTATACATAAATTCAAATACAATTAATATACAACAATGCAAAAAATACGACGACATATATATATGTGAGTTTCAATACAAAATATTGTAACGTATATAATATGATAATATTCATACTCAAATTAATACATGCCATATAAAGTACAACAACAAATATTTCAAGTCTCCAAAGGACACGAAAGATTTCAGTCTCTTCATTTTACTTGATGCACTTTTGACGCTTTCGTGGCTCTTGTTCTCATCACCTTATTGTTGTTCACAAAAATAAATTATTAAGTGACGATAAAAATGACACACACATCTTATGTCCTCAATACAATTATATATTGCATGTCATGCCATAGTGAGGACTACTAATGCTATCATCTCGAACCAAATCCTCCCATTCCCGACTAGTCCCAACTATATTCTCGCCTCAAGAAAAACAAAGAAAGAAAGGGTGAGCTCAACTAGCCTAAGAAGAAATATTATGACTAAGATAATGCGTAATAAATTATCATTAGTCTTCAAAAATGTTAAACTGATAAAATATAATAGACATCAAGTTTAACTGTAGCGGAACAAGTAATCCATTAGAAAAGTCAAGTAAAGAATAAAATCTACTATCTTCTATGATTTAAAAAGTTTTCATCAATTTTTATCGCTGAGACTCAGCTTAATAAATAAACCACATCATCAATCATCCCCGCGACTACACGCCAATGATATTCATTAAATCATCAATGGTCATGACTATACCGAATAATCCCTGATCATAATCATATTAAGTCCATCTCTGCACGTAAGCCAAAGATATACAACAATAAAACCAATAATCAACAATCCATCTTTGCATGTAAGCCAAAGATATACAATTCAATAATCAACAGTCCATCTTTGCACGTAAGTCAAAGATAACTTTCAACCATATAAGCATGAGGATAAAGACAATGATATAAACATTAATCAAACGAAAACAAAGATAAATATTAAAGAATTTAAATTTATCCAAATATTATCAATCACTTAATAAACTCATAATCTAATATTATTAATATTATAACAATATTTTAGTCACCTCTTATGTAAGACCCTAGATTTTATGAAATAAAAGTATTCAATTTTTCTTATAATTATTATTCAGTAAATAGTTAAATTGATAAAAGTTAAAGTTAAGGGTGATATATATGAAAATTTTCAAAATAAGCAAGTGGTTATAAAATACTCATTGTTGTCGGGAAATATTCGTTTGGTCGTGGAATATTCTTGTTGTGTGGAATATTCAGACGACTCTGCCAGCCCATTTTAGGGCGCATAACAAAATAATCGCTTCGGATGAAGAAAATGACAAATTTGAGTTTTTATAAATAACTACAAGTAGAGTTACCGTTAACAATCATTGAATACTCGGTGGTTAAAATACGTAATACGCGCGGGTCGCATGTAAAGCTATTACCTGTGATTGCATGATATTTTTTGAATTATTGATTCTTACGTAGGAAGGCACTACTCAATAATTGTTACAATAATTACTATTTAATATTTTATTTTATCGATTCAATAATTGTCTGCGTTGATATTTTATATTATTATTTGTTTCAATAATTATTACGGCACAGTATTTTCCATTATCAGATTAATAATTCATATTATTTGAATAATATTATTAGATAGCATTATTTGCAATGTCTAGAAAGTTCTGTCAAGGAGAGGTTTGGTCACCTAATTGCGCGCCAATGAAGGAGAAATCCTTATCTGAAAGCCCCTTCCGGAACCGTCTGTTGTTATTATCAGATTCTCCGTAATATTTGTGAATAATTATTGATTTATATGATAAGAAAATATTTATTTGATGTGGATATAAATGATGAATTTATTTATGTGGTTATAAATGAAGGAATTAATGTTGAGGTGTTTTATCAGTATTTTATCGGATTGGAGGTATTAAAAGATCAACCCAGTGTTCTTGAGATATATTGCGTGAGTTATAATTTTTGATCCGACCGTTGAATCGTTGTGATTTTTGGATATGTTATACATATATAAGTTTAGTATATGTCCACAAATTTTGAACCGTTAAAAACGAGCGTATGATTTGTTATGAATTTTATGAGGTGACTGGTTCAGAAATTGTTGAAGTATCCGAATTTATCATTTTGGTAGAAAATTCTAGAATGTGTGGGCCCCACCTATGGTTGGTGAAGAAATGTGCTGAAATTCTAATTCAAATGTGGTGGGTGGCAATAGTAGCAGGTAAAGCCATCGGTGTGGCAGTCAAGTCCTTGACGTCTAACATTTTCTTATAAATAGAGAGGGCTGTTAGAATTGAAAATCACACCAGAAACAAGTTTTCTTTCTCTCTATATTATCGAGCGTATTTTGTGAGTATTTAGATACTTTGAGAGTTGTTATTCAGTGCAAGGTTCCTTCGGCTTTACATTCCAGTCAGAAATACTACTCTTTTGAGGTAAGGGGTTTTTAAGGGTTATTATGTTTTTCAGTTTCGTATTTTTTTTGGACCTTCAAAAATTTTGGAAAAAATTGAAATGATAATTTGATGAGTTTCCTTGATTGTGTCCAAAAATGGCAAGTTTTGGATATATAGATTAGGAGTTATGAATTTTATGAGAAAAGACTATTTTAAAAGTAAACCTTATAACTCCTTGTGGTTAACTCCAAAATTAGTGAAATATTTATTGGGAGTACATCTATATAATATCAGTATATCCTGTAAATTTAAGAATTTTTGGAAAAAAGTATAATTTATGATAAATGTCTAAATATTCGGCAGTTTTGCCCATATGAAAAATAGTAAATGAATTTTAAAAATTCCGAGAAAAATATATGTTTAATATGGGACTATATTCTGCTAAATCCCTGAAAAGAAATATTTTTGGGACTGATTTGATATTTTTCATGAAAATAGACTAGTTATGAGTAAATGAATTAAATATGTTATGTGAAGTAACAAAATTAGAAAATAAGATTTTATGGCTTGAAAAATCCTATATAAGGTATATGCAGACTTTTGATGAGGGTTGTGGTTATTGGTGATGAAATTTTATGAGTTTGGCATTTTAGGATGATTAAATGCATTAATTAGTAAAGTGTAAACAATTAAAATAAATTATTTATAAATTTAAGAAATGATTAAGATATTGGGGTAATATTGATAATATTAGATTATGAGATTATTAAGTGATTTATAACATTTGAATTAAGGTGTTATGAAATTATTGATTTATGAATCTTACTCTTGAAATTAAATACAATTATTGATCACATTATTTTTATTATCATATATAACATTTTTATAATCCTGGTGATAAAATTTTTCTTTGACTTGAGTGTAAAGATGGGTAGATTATTGGTATGATCGTGACTATGGGTTCTCTTTGGCCAGTAGTGCAAAGTTGAATCATTGACTGGTATGATCATGACCATTGAATTTATAATTGAATTTTTTTAGCTTAAGTGCAAAGGTGAATTGATCAACATGATTATAATTATGGTTTATATAAATTCAAATGATTGTATGTTTCTTTGAGATATGAATATCTTTTGCCCAGAAAGGCAAAGATCAATTATTGATGAATATCTTTGGCCAGTAGTAAAAGATGACTCGTTATTGAATATCTTTGGTCCGTAGTGCAAAAGATGACTGTTGTTGAATATCTTTGGCTATAGTGCAAAGATGACATGTTGTTGAATATCTTTGGTCCGTAGTGCAAAGATGAATGGTTGATGAATATATTTGGCCTGTAGTGAAAAGATGAACTGTTGATGAATATCTTTGGCTCGTAGTGCAAAGATGAATTTATTAGTATGATTATAAATAGGAACTGTGATTTGGTATAACCATGATCTTTAATGTTTCAGGTAAAGACAAAAGTGATGAAAATTATCTTCATTCCGGATGAGAAGAGGAATTTAGAATCACAATTATGATTATGAGTTATTCATATGATTGTGGAAAGGAACTGTTGATTGATAATACAGGGATAAAACATTGTTGGTGGACTTTTAATGTGGAGCAGATAATAGACTTTATAGTCTATTTGACTCTTCTAGTGGATTGCTTGTTCCGCTGCAACTATGGTTGAAAGTTTTATCATCTACCATATGTTCTAAATCTCTGATTTATTACTGATGAAGGCTATTGATAATTTAATTATCTTTAGTCATGATATTCTTTACTGAGCTAGTTGTGCTCACCCTTTTGCTTCACAATTCCTTTCAGGTAATAAGAGTGTAGCTGGGTCGAGTGGGGATAATAGGGGAATAGAATGGTGGTCTATAGCTGTTGAGGTTCTCCCTAAATAGTATGAAAATAATTTTATTGAAAAATTTAGATAAGTGTGTCGTATTATACACGTCATTTGATATTTAATTTTGGTGAATCGAATAGGGTGAGGTGAACCCAACTTTGGAAGGGTGTTTTGCCACTATCATACAAGATGTGTAACGACATACAACCTCGTGTTATCATAAGACAGGGTTGTGCACATCCACTTGCTGAGTATATCTACGAGCACTACCTATATGATCTTGGAGTTTGCTTAAAATATAATTCTCAATTGCTAGATGAAGTGGAGATAACTATATATGTCAAGAGAGGACTCATCATTGGAAGGAACATGATAGTAATTTTCTCATTTTTCTTTGCGGTCTATTAGGTCAACCAAGGATAATTCGTGGACATATGATATCTATCATAACCTGTACGCATGACCTCCAAGTATCGAAGATTTCCTCAAAGCACTTCTCAAAGATTTTAATTTCTAAAATGCTATCGATGTACCTTTATGTAAGGTATCATCTTTGTGAGGTGATGTCCACGGTTGGGACATGAGTCACACGATTGGTATATATTGGTATCAAAACTCACAGCATATGTGTTGTTGTAATAATAAAGTTGTAGTTATTTTCTGTACCATGTATTTGGCGAATCAGAATAGGTTGGATGGATTGGACCTATTTTGGGGGCGTCACATCTTAAACTTATAAACAATTTATTTCAATTGTTTACACTTGACCAAATAATGAATTTAATCATTCAAAGAATGTCATACTCACAAGATTTCATCACCAATGATCAAATTCCTTATCAAATCCTATTTTCCAACTTTGTTACTTCACATAACATATTTAACTCATATGTTCGTAACTAAACTATTTTCATAAAAAATACCAAATCAGTCCCAAAAATATTTCTTTTCTGGGATTTAGCAGAATATAGTCCCATAATGAACATATAATTTTCTCATAATTTTTAAAATTCATTTACTATTTTTTAAAAATCAATTTCTAATTAATTCCTTAAAAAATTAGCTACCTCAAGTTTAACTCCAAAAATTTCCAAATTTTGGAAGGATCTTACACATGTTAACGTGATCTTCTAGTTTAAATTTCATGGTCATCGGAGTTATAGAATTCCGGTTATAGCATTTTTCGTCGAAAAATCCTAAATATTGAAATGATCATAACTTGCTCATTTTAAGTCGGAATGAGCTCATTTTTGGACAGGAGGTACTTTATACCATATACTTTCATGTCCCAAATGGCCGGAATTTTTCTCATAAATTAAGTGACCGAAACAGCCCTTTTAAATTACTGGGCAGTAGCATTTTCGGTATTTACAGCTTTTGACTCCTTTGCTAAAATTAGTCTACACGAAAATCTACAACACCTTTTCTAGTGATTCCACTTGGATAAGTAAGGAAACTCATAGATCTAACTCTAGAACTTGACCACACTCAAAAATTCGAAATATAATAGGAGATATGGTCAATTGAATTTCATGCTCTATTTTCACCAAAATCTAATTTTCAACCCTTTGTGATTTCTAAGAAACTTTCATGTTTTCACATAATAACCAACATAACTCATCATGACAATGACATAATAATTCAATAAAACAAGTTCAAGAATAAGTTTAAGACCCCAAATTATTAATAAATGAAATTTATTTTCCTCTATTTATTATTTTTTGAAAATAGTAAGGGTTGATTTGATTAATGTGGATAGTTATGGGTAAAATCTGTGAAATATTTTGAATAAGCAAGTGGTTATAAAATATTCATTATTGTTAGGGAATATTAGTTTGGTGGTGGAATATTAAATCTTTGTCGGGGAATATTAAATGCGACAGTAGCGATCTCTTTTATGGGCCCCATGCTGAAAGCGATTGGATGAAAAAAGCGACAAATATAAGTTGTTTATAAATAACTTGGCGTGGTTATTCTGAGATTATCTTGTTGGAATACCGGTGGTTAAAACACACTGTCTGGCGTTGTTGAGCGATGGCACGCGCATTTGCACCAATTATTGATTCTTACGTGAAGGCCTTTACTCAATAATTATTACGATAATTCTTGTTCGATATTTTATTTTATTGATTCAATAATTCTTTGCGTTGATATTTTATATTCTTGTTGTTTGATAAATTGTCATTACGATATTTTCCATTATCGAACAATAATTCATATTATCTGAATAATATTATTAGATAACATTATTGGCAATGTCTAGAAAGTTACATCTAAGGAGAGGTTTGGTCACTAATTGCGGCAGATGAGGAGAGATCCTTATTGGAAAGCCCCTCTTTCACAGGGCGGCTGGTTGCGCGATCTTGTGATTACTGTAATATTATTTGTGAATAATTAATTATTGATTTATATGATGAGAAAAAATATTGATTTTATGTGGATATAGATGGAAAAAATTTTTAATGTGACAATTGTTGAAAATTAATATTTTATCTTTTTACGATAAAATAATTCATTTAAATATATTATTTTAATAATATATAATAATGGTGATATTTTATAATGAATGTGGGATATATGAGTATATGAGGAGGAAGAGTATTTTGTGGCATTAAATGTTTTAACACATATTTTTTGTGTTGGTGGACCCATTTATTGGTAGAAATTTGATTATAGCTTGTAAAATCGCTTGTTTGTGGATTTGGTCAATTTACATTTGGAATTTGGAAAAACTTTCTTACGCAAAGTTGTAGAAAATTGAATTTCCTATAAAAACTTGAGATTGAATTTTTTTTGATAAAAGGGCTATTTATTATGAATTATTGAAGTTAGAAGCTCAAAATAATTGATTTTGGAAGTTTTAATTATTTTTTTAAAAAAACGTTTTTTTAATGTTTTGGCCATCATTTTTAATGTGTGTGCTTGAATTTGAATTCAGATTTTAAAAGGGCGTAGGAATGTGTTTTATAAATATTAATATTATATTAAAAATTTTACTTTTTGGTGTTACAAGCATTTTCTATAAATAGGGTCTTGGGTTAGAATTGAAAATCACACCGAAGCTGAAGTTTTCTCTCTATATTATCGGCGTATTCTTGTGAGTATTTTGAGTATACTTTGAGTATTGCTATCTGATTGCAAGTTCAAGTCATAGCCTTATATCAGGTGTTTATTAGAAATCTTGTCTTTTCGAGGTAAGGGATGTTATTTTATTAAAAAAATGATATTATTTCTTGATATCATTATCTTTGAAATATTGGTTGGAAATTTTTATCAAATTTGAAACTTTTTCATGTATTCAGTTCTTTATTCATGAGTTCTTTTATTCACGATTCTTATTCACGAGTTCTTATTCACGAGTTCTTATTCACGAGTATATTCACGAAGCGTGAAGATGTTTTTTGTGAAATTTCTATCTTTTGGTGTCGAGATTCTTATTCACGTATCGACCTTTATTCACGTATCGACCTTTATTCACGAATCTGACCTTATTCATGAAAAATTTTCTTCTTTTCCAAAATATCTATTATGGATACTAGCTTTGATTGTATCCATGTTTTGATCATTCTTGAATTTTACTCCACTCGATTACTTATGAAGTATTTTTGAACTTGGATTGTTTAAAATCTGAATCCTTAATATTGTTCTTTTGTTTCCTTTGGATTCGTTTCCTTTAAAATATTTTTCATCATCCTCGGTCTAAATGATGATATTCTTGAATATCTTTGGCTTTTGTAGTGCAAAGATGAATGATTTCTTGATGAATATCTTTGGCGTAGTGCAAAGATGAGCAGTGTTGAGATGAACATGGCCAAGTGATTAATATCTTTGGCCGTGGTGCAAAGATGAGCAGTGTTTAGATGAACATGACCAAGTGATGAATATCTTTGGCACATGTGCAAAGATGAATATTTGATTCGAGATATATATTGATTGATGTTACGAGGATAAAATATCGACGATGAACTTTTAAATTCATATATAGAAGATAGTAGTTTGCATTCTCTCTTAACTCTTACAATGAATTATTATTTTTCATTGCGAAGATTGATTTAAAAGCTGGTTGTCTATTGTATTCTATTAGATTTTTCCTGTTGAAGACTAACGATAATTTGTTGTATATTATCTTAGTCATAATATTCTTCTTTGGGCTAGTTGAGCTCACCCTTTTCCTTTTGTTCCATTTTTCTTCTCGGGGAGGCGAGAATGTAGCGAGTGCTTAGTCGGGGTATGGAATGATGGTTATAGAGAGAGTTGTTTAGTAGTCCTCACCATTTTTGTAAAATAATGTATAAATAATTGTGATGAGGATTTATTTGGGTATGTATATTGTCTAGAAGACAATAATTGTATTTAAACTCACAGTATATATATGTTGTGTAAATATTTTGCACGACAAATGTATTAATAAAGTTGTAGTTATTTCTATACCATGTATTTGGCGACTCAGAATGGGTTGGATGGAATGGACCTATTTTGGGGGCGTCACAGTTTGTATCAGAGCTTAGGGATATGATCTCTGGCGGAGATCGGGGAATAGAACTAGGAGGAGAGGCGAGTAAATCCTTGTTAGTGTGTCTACTAAGCTTATTTGTTAGTTGGTTAGTATATAGGGATATTATGTGATATATTGATTTCCTTAATTAACCCTTGTTTTATGGCGATGTTTGAGAATGTCGTTGAGAATATAACGATGGAGTAAATGAGGCCCAGTGGAGATGCACTGTCTTTACCAGCGAGGAGAGCGTCAACAACAGTGGCAATGTACCTCTCATGTGAACAACACCAGCTTGGCGGATGATGAGCGAGGGGATGTTTAGAAGCTTTTTGATTCATGCAAAAATCGAGACGAGGAGACTTCGTGTTCAAAATCTGAGGAGGAAATGATAGCAATTCACGGGTGGTCACGACCAGACGATTCAAGTTGGGACCACGAGTGCAGGGAAAGCGGATCCGATTAAAGGCGGAGGCGTGGGTCAAACAAATTACCAAGATATTCGATGTCTTGGGATGCGGAGAGAAACGAAAAGTTCCATTCGCTACTTTTATGTTAAAATAATGAGGCGATTCTTGGTGGGAATCGTGAAGCGTACCCATCCATTTTGCTTTCGGCGTGTGTCGTGGGAGAGCGTTTGAAAATAGTTCAATGACAAGTACTTCCACGAAAGTATTAAATCGTATATGAAGGAAGTGGAGTTTATTAGGCTGGAAGCGAAATAACATGGCGGTGTCCCGATGCGCGAAAGTTCGCGGAGTTATCGAGTTTGCACCTCATTTGGTGGAGAATGAGGAGCGTATGTGTGATGTTTACGAGAGGTTTGAAACCCGGCGTCGTCGATATCTCATTTCTCATAAATTTTCTCTCTATTGATGTTGTCAGCGAGGCTCGATTGTTAGGCGAGATAACGATATGTTCAATGAGGGACCATAACCGAGGATCATCTAGAAGATATGGCGATCGAATAATAATGATAACCGGCGGAGAAAAGAATATCGGACAAAAGCGGTAACCACTCTGGTGGTAATCGTGGCCATGAAAATAGAAGAAGCGAGTCGGAGGAGATTTTAAAGAGGAGATTCAACAACGACCATGTGAAGGCGTCGGCGCCCGATGTATGCTGGTTCGAGGAGAGAAAGACCACCGGTCGTATGTTACAAATCTTGGGAAAAGAGGGACATATCATTGAAGCGCCCTGAGCGATTTAAGGTATCTTATAATTGTGGAAAAGAAGGACATATCGCTCGAGATTATGCGTATCGAAACCCGATCCGGTGAGAATGGTGACTCGAAAAGGATGTCCCGAAAAAGTCAAAGTCAGCGGTTCTGGAAGAAGCGTTTGTCGTGGCCGGTCAAAATCTGAGGAACACGACGAAGTTAGCAGGTTAGTTAATTATAAATTCTTGCGAAGTTTATACCTTACTTGAATCTGGGTTCTACCCATTCTTTTATCTCTCTTGCTTGCGCTCAGCGTTTGAACTTGACTACGGAGAAATTAGACTTTGACTGTTTATGGAGACTCAGTTAGGAAAAACTTTCATTACATCCGTTGTTTAGAAATCTTGCTTGATTCGAGTTGGCACTATCACATTACACATTAACCTTATTTCTATAGAGATATTTGCTTTTGATGTGATTTTAAGGTTAACTACTCATCATGCAAAATTGATTACTTTAAATAAGGTTGTTAGTTTTCATATTCTAAGCAACTTTGTTATTGAATTCAAGCAATCAAACCATTGTAGTCAAACATTTTCATATCAAGCCATGAAGTCATTCGTTTATTACGGATGTCAAGTTTTCTTAGTCCATGTTATGGATTTGAATAAAGACACGTCGATTTGAATAATATTCTGTTGTTATTGATTTTTTGGCGTATTTCTGAAGAATTTCTTGGCTTACTCCCAAAGCGACGATATTAAATTTTGTATCGACTTTGAACGGTACAAAACTCATTTCTAAAATCTCATATCGAATGGCTCTATTGAACTTGAGGAGTTAAAAATTCAACTATAAATTTGGTACTGAGCCTTTATCTGGTGACTTCCTTTGTGGAATGCTGCAAAGCCGGACTCTCCGTAGGGGACACCATATTAGATGCGATAGTAAAGCGATAGGTGTCATTGTAACGTCTTATCAAGGTTGGGATATGAGTCACGATTGAGAACAACCTAAATCGATAATCGAAATCGTAGCTTTTCAAGCTTAGTTGGTTATTATCGGAGATTAGTTGAAGGATATTCTCGAATCGCTATTCCATTAACGGTGACTCGTAGAGATACAAAATTCGAATGGAAGCGAGGAATGTGGGAAGAGCTTGAAGAACTCAAGAGAGACTCATTTGACACGTGTTACGACCATGCCATCTGGAAAAAGCGAGCGTGGTAGGTGGCGTGTTGAGTAGAAGATCATATCTGAATCTGAGTCGATATTATCAAAGACTCATTTAATTATAATTTACAAATAATAGAGATGGAGATGAAAACTCTAGGTACCCGCGTGATGATATCTGAGTATAATCGACTTTAATCGATAAAGTTAAAAATTTATTCAAGCTACACAGGGGGTGATGAATTTGAAGAAGGAGGTGCGAAGTTGTTATTTCAAAAGCGAGAATCGGTGAGGTGAGAAAGCTCAAACCTTGATTTATTAATCCATTTGAAATTCTCGATCGAATAGGGCTGTGGCTATAGACTCGTTTTACTGCCAAGTATGGCGGCGTGTTCATCGCGTTTTTCACGTGTCGATGTTACGTAAATATGTGGACGACCCGAACCACGTCATTGAGTTAGAACCGGACGAGATAGCCGAAGAAGACTTAACGTCACGAGGAGGTACTGTCAAGATCTTGGATAGGAAAGAACATGTCCTATGTCTGGGGTTTATACCACAAGTTAAAGTTTTGTGGAGAAACCATCTTTATTGAGGAAATGACACAGGAGTTGGAAGCGGAAATGAAAGCGAGGTATTCTCATCTTTTGAAACACCGGTCGTCGTCGTCGATTTAGAGGACGAAAATTTCATAAGGAGGGAGGTTGTAAGACCCCAAATTATTAATAAATGAAATTTATTTTCCTCTATTTATTATTTTGAAATAGTAAGGGTTGATTTGATTAATGTGGATAGTTATGGGTAAAATCATGAATATTTGAATAAGCAAGTGGTTATAAAATATTCATTATTGTGGGGAATATTAGTTTGGTGTAATTGGAATATTAAATCTTTGTCGGGGAATATTAAATGCAATGGTATGATCTTTTGTGGGCCCCATAGCGAAAAGCGATTGGATGAAGAAAGCGACAAATATAAGTTGTTTATAAATAGCGGCGTAGTTATTCACAGATTATCTTTGTTGGAATACCGGTGGTTAAAACACACTAATCTGCGTTGTTGAGCGATGGCACGCGTATTGCACCAATTATTGATTCTTACGTGAAGGCCTTTACTCGATAATTATTCTGATAATTCTTTATTCGATATTTTATTTTATTGATTCAATAATTCTTTGCATTGATATTTTATATTCTTGTTGTTTGATAAATTGTCATTACTACGTATTTTTCCATTATCGAACAATAATTCATATTATCTGAATAATATTATTAGATAACATTATTGGCAATGTCTAGAAAGTTACATCTAAGGAGAGGTTTGGTCACCTAATTGCGGCGCCCGATGAGGAGAGATCCTTATTGGAAAGCCCCTCTTTCACAGGAGCGGCACAGTTGCCGATCTTGTGATTACTGTAATATTATTTGTGAATAATTAATTATTGATTTATATGATGAGAAAAATATTGATTTTATGTGGATATAGATGGAAAAAATTTTAATGTGACAATTGTTGAAAATTAATATTTTATCTTTTTACGATAAAATAATTCATTTAAATATATTATTTTAATAATATATATAATGCAATGATATTTTATAATGAATGTGGGATATATGAGTATATGAGGAGGAAGAGTATTTTTGTGGCATTAAATGTTTAACACATATTTTGTGTGTTGGTGGACCCAATTATTATTAAAATTTGATTATAGCACATAAAATCGCTTCGGTTTGTGGATTTGGTCAATTTACATTTGGAATTTGGAAAAACTTTCTTACGCAAAGTTGTAGAAAATGAATTTCCTATAAAAATTAGCGAGATTTGAATTTTTACGATAAAAGGCTATTTATTATGAATTATTGAAGTTAGAAGCTCAAAATAATTGATTTTTGGAAGTTTAAAATATTTTTTTAAGAAAAACGTTTTTTCATTTTGGTGGGCATCTTTAACATGTGTTTGATGGTTTGAATTCAGATTTCAAAGTGTGCGTAGGAATGTTGTTTTAAATAATAATATTATTATATTAAATTTTACTACTTTGGTGTTACAAGCATTTTCTATAAATAGGGTCTTGGGTTAGAATTGAAAATCACACGAGCTGAAGTTTTCTCTCTCTATATTATCGGCGTATTCTTGTGAGTATTTTGAGTATACTTTGAGTATTGCTATCTGTGCAAGTTTCAGTCATAGCTTATATCAGGTGTTTATTTAAAATCTTGTCTTTTTGAGTAAGGGATGTTATTTTATTAGAAAATGATATTATTTCTTCAATATCATTATCTTTGAAATATTGGTTGGAAATTTTATCAAATTTGGAACTTTTTCATGTCGGAGTTTCTTATTCATGAGTTCTTATTCACGAGTTACTATTCATGAGATTCTTATTCAGAGTTCTTATTCACGAGTTCTTATTCACGATTCTTATTCACGAAGCGTGAAGATGTTTTTTGTGAAATTTCTATCTTTTGGTGTCGAGATTCTTATTCACGTATCTGACCTTTATTCACGTTGACCTTATTCACGAATCTGACCTTATTCATAGAAAAATGAAATTTCTTCTTTTTGTCCAAAATATCTATTATGGATACTAGCTTTGATTGTATCCATGTTTTGATCATTCTTGAATTTTACTCCCTCGATTACTTATGAAGTATTTTTGAACTTGGATTGTTTAAAATCGAATCCTTAATATTGTTCTTTTGTTTCCTTTGGATTCGTTTCCTTTAAAATATTTTTCATCATCCTCGATCTAAATGATGATATTCTTGAATATCTTTGGCACATAGTGCAAAGATGAATGATTTCTTGATGAATATCTTTGGCCGTAGTGCAAAAGATGAGCAGTGTTGAGATGAACATGGCCAAGTGATTAATATCTTTGGCGTAGTGCAAAGATGAGCAGTGTTTAGATGAACATGACCAAGTGATGAATATCTTTGGCACATAGTGCAAAGATGAATATTTGATTCGAGATATATATTGATTGATGTTACGAGGGATAAAATATCGACGATGAACTTTTAAATTCATATATAGAAGATAGTAGTTTGCATTCTCTACTTAACTCTTCTAATGAATTATTATTTCATTGCGAAGATTGATTTAAAAGCTGGTTGTCTATTGTATTACATTAGATTTTTCCTGTTGGAGACTAACGATAATTTGTTGTATATTATCTTAGTCATAATATTCTTCTTTGGGCTAGTTGAGCTCACCCTTTTCCTTTTTGTTCCATTTTTCTTCTCGGGAGGCGAGAATGTAGCGAAATGCAGTCGGGGGGTATGGAATGATGGTTATAGAGAGAGTTGTTTAGTAGTCCTCACCATTTTGTAAAATAATGTATAAATAATTGTGATGAGGATTTATTTGGGTATGTATATTATCTAGAAGACAATAATTGTATTTAAACTCACAGTATATATATATGTGTGCGTATTTTGCCGACGACAAATGTATTAATAAAGTTGTAGTTATTTACATGCCATGTATTTGGCGACTTCGAGAATGGGTTGGATGGAATGGACCTATTTTGTCAATATAACCCCAGACATCAATTATCATCGGAATAGATG
This sequence comes from Panax ginseng, assembly GCA_020205605.1. Lineage (NCBI taxonomy): Eukaryota > Viridiplantae > Streptophyta > Magnoliopsida > Apiales > Araliaceae > Panax > Panax ginseng. The sequence goes on from CM035144.1 coordinate 121,141,783, forward strand.
TCGACTTCAACTAATACCAATAATCCCAACACAATGGAACTATCAAATTCATCTTTAATCAACACGAACTTATTCATCATTAATATTATAACTCACAATATTTAACAACCAGGTCGTTCCTAGGAAAGATGGGGCTTTCCAATAAAGATTTCTTCCTATTGGCGCGCAATTAGGTGACCAAACCTCTCCTTGGCATAACTTTTAGACATTATAAATATTGCAATTTAATAATATGAATAACTTTGTCGTCTCAATTATTAATTTAATAATATATCATATAATGCAGATGATACTGTGACAATAATTGAATCAATAATATGAGAGATATGATGCAACAATTACTATAGCAATAATTGAGTATAAGCGGTGACTTTTCACGTAAGCATCAATAATCAATACTGGTGTCTACTTATGTAACCACGCAGACATTCTTTATTTCTTTTACTACCGGGTAGTTCAACAGTTTTAACGGTAAAACTTCCGCCGTTATTTTCAATAAAATACTTTTTGTCGTTTTCTCAATCCGATAATAATTTCGTTGTGGAGTCCACCAATGATTGTGTCGTCGTACGAATATTCCCCGACATAAAGAATATTCTCCGACCAATCGAATATAATATAACAACTTGCATACTTTGCAAAATTTATAAATACTACCCACAACTATAACATTATCTCAAATTCACACCATAATATTCAAAAAAAAAATTCAGAAAATTTAAATCTTTATTCATAAAATCTGGGGTCTCACATAACTAAACCTTTATACCAAAGTAATCAATCTTCCTCCACACCTACAATATGTATTGGTTACCTTGGTCTGAAAGTTTGGCAACCAACTGCATAAAGGTTTGGCTACCAACTGCATCACATTCAAAATAAATTAGTAACTTAATAAAATTGAATTGGTTACCTTGGTATGAAGGTTTGGATATGCACTTCATGAAGGTTTGACTACTAACTGCATCACATTCAAAATAAATTGGTAACCTAATATTACTGAATTGGTTACCTTGGTATGAATGTTGGGTTACGGGTTCTTGGGATTATACCTCATCACCTCATCATATAAAATGTGACCCATGGGGGCACACCCCATGGATAGACCCGGGTGACTCGAATTAGCCTTCTTCACTGCATCAATGGCCAGGAACCGAATTGTGTTCACCAATTTGTTCACCAGTGAAGTCTCCGTCTTTTCGAGCGTCTCCACGACGGCGACCTTGACTACACGCCGTCTGACGGCGAAATTGTGGGGGCAAGAGGAGGATTTGAGGTAGGTGGAGAAAGTGGGTAGGTGAGAGAAAGAGGAGAGAGAAGAAGAGAGTTGTTGAGTAGAAGAATTGGAGCCGCCTAGGCGAGGAATAGATTGAGAAAGGATGGCCTGAGAAATAGTTAGAGACGAAGAATCTGCCATGACAGAGTCTAGAGAGAGAAAGTTTGGTATATAGATTACTTATTAATTACTTAATTTAATAAGTAAATCAATACTAATTCCATAAATTAAGGAATCCTAATTGCATACTAATTCTCTAAATTAAGGAATTCTTATTGCACTAATATTGTAAATAAATATGAAAAGTGTATTACTTTTGTAATTATTTTATGAATGCACTATTATTATAATTATTTCTAAAAATGTACTAAAATATGTAATTAACCTAAAATAAAATATGTAAAAGAAATTCATAAAAAATCAAAATAAGGACTTTATTACAAAATCTCTCATCCAACGGTGCTATGAACCTATAGCTCAAAAATGAGACTAAATTGTAAATTTTACTATTCTATTTGTCATGTTTTTGCTAAAATGTTCTCTAATTTTTTTTTTAACACAACTATTCCTTATAGATGCATTAGTTATGTAAAAGTGTTTCTCTAATTTTTTTTTTCCTTTATGAAAAATTGATTTCCTCTCTCCTCATTTTTTATTTTTTATTTTTAAAATTTGTGTAAAAAATGTACTCTTCTTTTTATTTATTTATTTTTATATTGATATTTTGAATTCAATATGAAATATTTCTAAATTAAAAATTAGTATATATTTATTAATTTTAGACAATATAATTACCAAAATTATAAACCTCACCATTTTAATTACCATTTTATACCATTTTTTATTCCCATTTTATTACCATTTTTTTTATTTTATCTAAATGATACTAATAATCGTTGTATGAGTTATTTGTTTTCAAAGGTTAAATTACGTGCATCAATTTTAAAATTGAATATATCTCAAATTGATTTAAACAAATTAAACATGATCCATATTTTGAACAAAAAAATATATAAATTTGAAAATATTTTCAAAATTTTCATCATACGACTATTATTAAAAGTTGAACTTTAAAGACAAACAAAAAAATTTTTGTGTAAAATATAGCAAATAAATCGAAAGTTAATAATTAAAGATATATTTTGTTACATATTTACTTTTAAAAATAATAAGTTAATAATTTAATAGTAGTGACATAATATAAAATTATAATGAAAAAAGTTAATAATATTCTTTTTTGTCCTATTATTAATTTAAAAAAGACATTTTTATTTTCCTATTATTTTTTAGTTAAGGCAACCGTTTTGTTGTTGTTAATTTGTATGAAGAAATCAATAACTATATATTAAAAGCGAATAAGTATAGATGGACAAGGAAGATACTTTGACATTAATTGATGGGGTCTTGAGGTAAAGGAGGTGCGAAGTAAAAGGTCTTGAGGAGTGCGGGAAGGAGGTAATGATTATCTCTGCGGGCTAGGCAAATAAATAAATTTACAAGAAGAAGGAAGAGGTGTACTAAAAAAATACAGAGAAATTTCTCTAATGTGTATAATATATTTATCAAAATCAAGTCGTATTTATATAGCTTAGCAAAACTTTATCTCTAAGTCACTTTAGAATTTTCCTAGAGATATAGAAATAATAGGAAAATAAAATCCATCTAGGGATGTGAAAAAGATTCTAACAAATTTTCTACTTTTACAGAAACAACTCCTAACAAAATAATAAACTTGATAATAATAAAATATTATTAATTAAAGAACTAAATAGGAATAGAAAGTAAATAAACTATTAATCTGTCGAACTCCCGAAATCAGGATACCATTCCATCTCCGGAAGTCGAAGGTGTTAATGCCGAAAGTGTCATCCCATCTCCCGAAGTCGAAGGTATTAATATCGAAGGTGTTTAATCACATCTTCGTTTGTGATGATCATCCAATTAATCATATTCCAAGGCCATCAATATACTATCCGATATCTCGATATCTTCGGTCTCAAATCATCCTGCATCAGTCACCCCAGGTTGAGAAGAACATGTCCTCGAGTTCTCAGTTTGTTCAGCAGATTGCTCAAAACAGGGGCCCAAATGTTTAACGTTGAAAATGTCTGAAATCCGCAGATGACTCAGAATGCGTAATCGATGAGAATTATCGTTGATTTACTGTAAGGACCAATTTTTGATCCTTAAGTTCATTATAATCGCCAACAGAAAATCGATCATGGGTAAGTACGGGCCAAACAAGATCTCTAACTTTAAAAAAAAAAATCTGACGACTATGACTGTCAACCCGATCCTTGTATTTATCCGACCAAGATCAATGGAGTCTCGGCATGGCCTACGCTGAAAACCATACATAATGTCAGAAGTTTTCATGGATTAACATCTTTTTACAGACATTTCATGTGACACTCCCAAAATAGGTATACATCACCCATTCTGAGTTGTCAATACATGGTACAGAAACAACTACAACTTTATTATTACAACAAGAAAAGCGTGAGTTTGAATACAAATATTATCTTCTGACAATATCTATATACCAAATAAATCCTCATCACATTTATTGATACATTATTTTATCAAAGTGGTGAGGACTACTAAACAACTCTCTTTATAACCATCATTCCATACCCCGCTCGTACCGCTTCGCATTCTCGCCTCCACGAGAAGAAAAATGGAACAAAAGGAAAAGGGTGAGCTCGACTAGCCCGATAAAGAATATTATGACTAAGATAATATACAACAAAATTATCGTTAGTCTTCATGAGGGAAAAAATATAATAGAATACAATAGGCAACAAGTTTTAAATCAATCTTATAGCGGAAAATATTAATTCATAGAAGAGTTACGTAGAGGATGAAATCTACTAATATCTATGAATTTAACGGTCCATCATCAATATTTTTATCCTGTAACATCAATCAATATATATCCGGAATCATATATTCATCCTTTTTCTTTCTGTGCCGAGACATTCAGCGATTGTCATTGTTCATCTAAACACACTGCTCATCTTTGCACTACGGGCCAAATATTCATCGAAATCATTCATCTTTGCACTACGGACCAAAGATATTCATCGAAATCATTCATCTTTTGCACTACTGGGCCAAAAGATATTCAATAATATCATCATTTAAGGCGAGGATGATGAAAATATATATATTTTTTTAAAAAAAGCGAATCGATTGAAACAAAATGACAAGGATTAAGGATTAAGGATTAGTATTTCGTTTTATCCACGTCCAAAAATACCTCAAAATAATCATAGTGGTGTAAAATTCAAGAATGATCAAAACATGGATACAATCAAAGCTAGTATCCACATAGATATTTTTGCAACGAAAAGGAAAAATTTTTATTTTTCGATGAATAGTGTCAGATATCGTGAATAGTCGTATATCGTGAATAGTAACTCAAAGCACCAAAAGTTTCAAATTTGATAAAAACTTGGATCAATATATCAAGATAATGATATTGAAGAAATAATATCATTACGAAAAAAATAATATCCCTTACTTGAAAAGTGATTTTACAGTTGAAACACCCTATATAAAGGCTATGACTTGAACTTTTATAGTATAGCAATACTCAAAGTATACTCAAAATACTCACAAGAATAAACGATAATATAGAGAGAAAACTTCAATTTACGGTATGATTTTCAATTCTAACCTAAGCACCCTATTTATAGGAAAATGCTTAGAACACAAACAGAAAAATTTAATATAATAATAATATATATAATCAAATTTTCTCGCACACAAATCTGGTCCAAACTTCACCACACATGTTAAATGAGTTTAAAAATGAAAAAAACGTTTTGTAATTAAAATATTTTAAACTTCCAAAAATCAATTATTTGAGACTTGAACTTCAATAATTCATAATAAATAGCCCTTTTATCGGAAAATTCAAATCTTGCAAGTTTTTATAGGAAATTCAATTCTCTACAACTTTGCGAAAGAAAGTTTTCCAAATTCCAAATGTAATTGGTAGAAATCCACAAACGGTAGATTTTACAAAGCTATAATCAAATTTAGGTCAATAATTGTGTCCTGACACACAAAATATGTATTAAACATTTAATACCACAAAATACTCTTCTCCTCATATACTCATTCATTATAAAAATATCACCGTTAATATATTATTAAAATAATATATTTAAATTAATTATTTTATCGAGAAAAGATAAAATATTAATTTTTAACAATTGTCACATTAAAAATTTTCTCCATCTATATCCACATAAAATTAATATTTTTCTCATCATATGAATCAATAATTAATTATTCACAAATAATATTACAGAATCACATATTGTGACCGAGGCGATTCCGGGGAAGAGGGCTTTTCAATAAATTTCTCCTTAGAGCGAGAACTTTACAGACATTGCCAATAATGTTATCTAATAATATTATTGAGATAATATGAATTATTAGCTTCGATAATGAACAATCTTGTGTAATGACAATTATTGAAACAACAATGATATAAAATATCAACGCACAATTATTAAATCAATAAAATAAAATACTGAACAGTAATTATTGTAACCATTATTGAGTAGTGCCTTCTTACGTAAGAATCGATAATTGGTGCAATCTTGGTGTCTTCTTGTCTGACAACGCGTATTATTGTGTTTTTAACCATAGGGGTATTCCAACGGTATTATTGATTAACAACTACCGTTATTTATAAACAACTTATATTTGTCATTTTCTTCATCCAATCGCTTTTTCCATGGGCCCATAGAGATTTACAAAAATTATTGTTTGTCGTGCGAATATTTCAAAGCGATCTGAATATTCCACGACCAAACGAATATTCCCAAGCAATAATGAATATTTTATAACCACTTGCTTATTCGAAATATTTGCGTATTTTACCCATTACTATCCACATTAATCAAATCAACCGTTACTATTTCAAAATAATAAATAGAGAAAAATAAATTTCATTTATTAATAATTTGGGGTCTTACATTTCATTCGAGACTTCAGCACGTTGGTCGCACCTATCACCGAATGTATTAAAGGAAAAATCATTTCAATGGTCCCAGGAGGTCGAAGGTAGTTTTCAGTTGATCAAAAAGAAGATGACTGAAGCAACAATACTGACACTTCCTGACTTCGAGAAGGTTTTCGAAGTAAACTGCGATGCATCGGGAGTTGGTATTGGTGGTGTTCTCAGTCAAAAAGGTCTTGTACACCTTTGGTAGAAACAACAAAACCGAGAAAGGTCACTGAAGTCGTGAAATAGGAACTCTTTTTCTGGTTTATAAACAATCGTTCCTTCCTCGACATTTCAAATACAGTTCCACAGTCCGAGACCGATGAGTTACTTAAGACGACGTTAGCGATAATCAGTGCAGACATTTTTATCTCTCGGAGTTTGGCTTATAGTAAGTGTTATTGTTCTATAATCAATTTGTTTGCGGGAATAAATCGATTTTGTTCTACCTGTCTGTGTAATAGTACTCATAAAAAGTTATTAAAATTCATTGAGTTGTCTCAGATAGTTAGAGCATCTCCAGTAAGGTGAACTATATCATAGACTATATGTAGTTCATATGATATCAATCCATGAAATAGTCTTTTAATCTTTTCAGTAGATAGACTATTCCATGAACTATAATATTAAAAGATTATATCATATTTAATAAATTATTAATACCAATCATTCTTTCATATTTTTATTTAAATATATTTAAAATTATAATATACCAAATTATAGTTCTTTGATATATTTTTTTTTGGCTCATCGAAAAATTTCTTAGATTATATTTAGTTTTAGTGTCGAAGTGAAATATGAGTGCTAGACTATATTTACAAAACTCACCGAGTTGTCTCGGATGGATAGAGTTACAAATAATCTGGCGCGTTATTTGGGAGGGAGGGAGGATGTACGAGAGATTTGTCAATTGCCGAATGATCTCTTCTATACGTTTAGTATAGTTCTCTATAAATCTCCACCTCTTCATCTCCTTCTCCTCTATACGGTTAGTAGTTCTCTATATATACTATAAATCTCCTCAAATGTTGTAATTTGATACATCCCTCTCTCGATTTCGACGACTACCAATCTTAATCTCTTCGTCGGACGCTGATAATTAATTAATATGGGAGATCAAGAACACATGCCCAGCAAGGATAGGGTAGTCTGCTGTATTGGCGACGTCCATGGATACATCAACAAGCTACAAAAATTATGGTCCAATCTTGAAACCCTAATTGCCCCATCTGACTTCCAATCTGCTTTAATTATTTTTTTGGGCGATTACTGTGCCCGGGGACCGGATACTTATCGATTTCCTTACCTCTTTACCGTTAAAATACCCAAAACAGACCCACGTTTTTCTCTGCGGAAATCATGACCTGGCATTTGCGGCGTTCGTCGGAGTTCTGCCAGCGCCGCCGAACGGGTCGGAGTTTTCCGAGACTTGGAAGGAGTATCAGGCAAATGAGGAGAGAGAGGGGTGGTATAAAGGTGAAGAGTATGAGAGAATGCATGTGCAAGCGAGAAGATGGGCTGGGAAGATGACTGGATTCAATCCTGCTAAAAATACTCAGTATAAAGGATCTATTTATGATGCTGGGCCAACATTTGAATCTTATGGGGTTCCACATGGGTCAGCTGGTATGATTCTATCTTTTTTGTTCAAAGTGTTTCTTAATTACTATGTTTACTCTTTAGTAGCATTAGTTATTGATTCTTGGATACGGCTTGTTATTATACTCCCTCTTTTCCATTTACAAAGATATTTTTTTGGCCCAGCATTACCCCCAAGTCTATTAAGACTTTAGTAAGTACTGATTACATAATAATGGAGTTATGATGGTAAACCAAAAGATATTGCGTGATTTTATACTATCATCAAAGAATATTGGGCTATCCTTTCTGAACAAAAAAAGTTGTAACATTGTCTCTTTATTGTGGAACAAAGGGAATATTATTTCTATGGGCTCTAGTTTACTGAAAAGATTATAACTGATTGCTATGAGTATGGATTATGAAATTGGTGTGGGAGTTTTTACTTTGAAATAAATTGTTGTTCAAGAAGTATGGGTTTCAATTGTTCCTACTCATTCAAGTTGATTTGTTTGTTTTGTGTTTGAACTTTTGATTAGATGGTAGTTTTTTCCCCCCTTTTTTTCTTCTGACTTTGGTTACTATGATTACAGAATGAATCACTTTTGAATTAGTTTCGTGTTGATTGAATTGTTCTGTTGAATATTCATATATGATTACAATAATGCTTATTTAGTTGCATTTAGTTTGTGAGCAAGAGTTGGACTGTTTTGTACAGATCTGATTAAGGCAGTTCCTGACGAACACAAGAAGTTTCTTGCTGATTTGGTTTGGGTCCATGAAGAGTTCAGGCTTGTATTCTCTACTACTATTCATACCAATGTTAGCTAAATAATTAGGATATGTTTATTAATTGAGGTGAACAGGGGAAATACATTTTACTTCACACATGTCAGTGCTGGACAGTTTTTGTGCTCGTAATTTTGTGTAAAATATAGCAAATAAATCCAAAGCTATGTGCTTTTATTTTTCATTTCCTAGGATAATGTCTGCATAGAGACTGAAGAAGGAATTAAAAACTGCAAATTGATAGCTGTACATGCTGGTTTGGAGAAAAAGAAAGGTGTGGCTGTGCAGCTAAAATACTTGAAAGCTAGGGACACCAGGATTCCTAAGGTGGAAGCTCTTAGTGGTAGGAAAAACGTTTGGGAAATCCCTAAGGTAAATGTTTCTTGGCTCCTAAAACTATTATGTTGCAAAGCTTTCTTATTTTTCCAGCATACAGATTCTGATATAACCTTTTATTGATAAGTAGGCTTAAATGTGTGAGTTTTGTCGACAGAACTATTTTGGCCTCATAGAGCCGTACATATGTTGAGAAATAACTTTTGTGGACTAAAATATAAGTTACCTGTTTGTGCTGTTTGTGATATTTAACAGGAGCTGACTAAAACTCCAACTATCGTGGTAAGTGGTCACCATGGGAAGCTCCACATTGAAGGCCTTAGACTCATTATAGATCAAGGTGGCGGATTAGAGCATAATCCAGTTGCTGCAACTGTGCTCCCTTCAATGAAGATTGTCCGTGATACTGATGAATTGGTAAAATAGTTCATAGCTTATGCTTCTGGAAGGCCCGACGGTTTCGTATCGAGTATGTGGCGGACACTGATACTCAGACTCTCAAATACTTGCTACTTTATTAAGCTTTAGTTATGGTATGATATGATGCAAATATTGATATTTGCCTAATTTCTCATATTTATTCTATATATCTTTTGAGCCTTTCCTACCTCAGGAGAGTAAAATCATCCCAAACTGTTAAATGAAAATATATAGCTTTCTTACTTTACCTCCGTTTCAAATCAAAGAGTTGCATCAAACTTTTACTCTCTTATATATATATATATATATATATATATATATATACACCTTTTAAGAGGGGAGGAGGAGGAGGGGGAGGGGGAGGGGGAGGGGGAGGGGGTGAGGGGGACGGAGGGCGTGTTTTCATACCAAAAAAAAAATCCATTGTTGTACATAAAACAGGTGACGGCAGGCCTAGAAGTTGAATCTTTTTTTTTTCTATTGAAATTTTAACATTCTTGCTTCCAAGACGTCCTGCACTCACTCAAGCCTTATAAATAATTTTTTTACTATTGAATTTTGATTATACTCTAATATTTTTATTTTATTGAATGATTTTTTATATAACGTCTTAATCCTCTGGGATAATACTAAATGCACATATAATATGTGTACAATCATTCATGCCCATTTAGTTCCGTAAATCTTACTATAGACCACTACAAATTTGCAGATACAATTAAGTGAATTAAATTTTAAGGCTTTCCGTTGTGTTTTGGTTAACTTACGTAATTAAAAATCCAAAAACAAAGTCTAGAGAAGCAGTTTCTTTCTTTCTTTTATTTATTTAGTTATTTGTTTATTTTTCCCAATTGTGTAAAAGAGTCTTTTTTCAATTATAAAAACTTATAGAATACACATATGCCAAAACTGGTGTGTCGTCATTATTTATTTGGTTTGCAAAAAGCTCAGTCCTTGACCATTTAATGGTTCACACTCCTACTTGCTAAGTTGAATTTATACTCTTTTCAATAGTCAGGCTATTTTTAGTAAACTGGAGGGAACGAACTAAGAACGAATTGTTTAAAACGACGATTTTCCATCGCTATAGCATAGTTATAGAAAACCGACATTTTATATTATAGCGACGAAAAAAATTGTCGCTATAATCGGTCCGTTCTTAGATCGCTCTCTCCAATTCGCTGGAGAAGAGATTATATATATATATATATATATATATATATATATATATATATATATAGATGTATAAAATACAAAATTTTATATTAGTATTTGTTGGAGTATGATTTGATAGACCCGAAGGGTTCAGGTGACCCACGTCACATAGTTGGATATTTACGTTGAGAGTACAGAGTCGAATATTCCAAAAGGGCACAGTCCAAGTTTTTATGATTCACATGTTGGTTTCCTATTTCTAAGAAAATCAAATTATATTTCATGTGATCAAACTATAAATATACGGTCAAAATTCAAGTTTTTGGTACAACTTACCTTGCACATTATTTACTCTAATTCGCTAGACTAGAGTAATTACATATCTTCATTGTTGACGTTTTTTAACATGTACTTATTCTTACATTGGAGTTAGCCTTGATTGTTAAACTTTTTTGATGTGATCATTTGTTTATTGTGTAGGTTAAGCTCGTTGATTGATGATTCGGCAACGGACATAAAAATATTTTTAAAATTAGAGACTACTAAAACCTATTTTCTCTAATCTATTCTCCAGAAGAACATTGCTTTATACATATACTATGATGCTCTCGGCCACTCTTTTTTCCCTTTCCACCAAAAGGGGGGCAGCACTTGACTATCGGAAAAGTGGTATATATAAGAACGGAACCTACCAGTCTGTTCTCTAATTTTAAAGACTTGTGTGTAAAGACTAAAGTGGTGCACATAATACACGTGTAAGAATGTTCATTATGGAATGCACTAATGTATAATGTATTTTAGTTAAAGTAGTAGTAATGTATAATGTATAATGTATTTTAGTTAAAGTACTAATGTATAATGTATTTTAGTTACAGTCTGTTCATTATGGAATGCACTAATGTATAATGTATTTTAGTTAAAGTAGTAGTTCAAAATTAAAAGAATCATAAAAATTTTACATACTATAAGGCATACTTTATTATGCATTTTAAGGAAGATAAAAAAAAGTGGGAATAAATTTTTATTTTGAGACCAAGGGAATAATATTTTTTTTCTATTGCCCTAAAATAGTCAAATTTATTTATAGGGTGTTAACCTGGAAGAGGATTGACCAAAATCCAAAGGAGCCAAAGGTGTGTTAAAATGTTTATATATATAGGTGAAGTAAAAATATTTATTTTGTTTTTAGTGCTAATCATGAGCTTAATTTGAGGCCAAGAATCTAAGATACAGTTGGTTAACAACAGATGAGAATTGAATACTACTAATTACTCCAAATAGTAGTAGTAGTGGTGGTGGTGTTGTACACTTGTACTCTTCTAGGTTGGCCTGGCCTGGTCTGGTCTGACACACAAATCATTTCCATAACCATAAAAGGCCAAGACAAGAGGCAAAGAAAGAAGTGCATATCTGAAAAAGTTAAAAAAATAATAATAAAAAGACAACAGAGTTCTCATCTCATCCAGCGGCGGAATCAGAACGATTTTGTAGGAGGGTCAAAATTTTTAAACCAAACGACTAGAACATCATCGATCGCCCCATGACCTCCGCCCTTGTTTTGCTCTGGACCGGCCTCCCTCTGCAAGGTCGAATCGATGATCAAGCACTGTTGACCGTCCCACCACCGCCTCAGCTTTCCTGTTTCACCAGATCACCGACCTCCTATCGAGGTCAACCATCCCCGCCCGCCCCCCTAGTTCAGCCCTTGATCTCATGTAAAGGGGTCTTGAGAAGGTGAAAATCTTTTTTTCCCCCTAAACTCGACGAATAAAAGTATCTCACATAATAATAAAATGTACGTGTAGTAGTATTACATTAGGGCATATTGATATATTGGGTGTTGGATGGACATTTATACCCTCGTATGTATTACTAAATGTGTTGTTGTCGTTGGAAATCCAATGCTGAAAGTGAAAACATAATTGGATGTGTGAATTAAAAAGGCAAGGCATATGCATATTGTTAACCAAGAAACAAACTATAACATCATGGAGGGAATGTGAAAAGGTAGACTAGTATCATATTTTTCATTTTAATTTTAAAAAATAAAATCAGAAGATCTGTTTGGTTATCCCTCCCCAAATGTGGGCTATACTTTCGTAAGATTAGGTAAAAAGTGGTGCTTTAACAACAATAATAATAATAATAATAATAATAATAATGAGCAATCAAAATATATTGTATTGTATTATTACACTATACATAATCAACAAGCCAAGTGATGAGAGGAGATTCTTTTTCCTCAAATTCTCTATTCTCCTTGTGTTCCTCTACTTAAATTTTAACACATATCTTTTTATTTAATTTTAAAATTAATTAGTGTTAAATAAAAAATTAAATGTCAAAATTTAAATAGAAAAACACAAAAAAATAGAAAATTTGAAGACAGAGAATTTGGTCTGGCCAAGTGATGCACCCACCACGATCATGTTATATGAGAGAGAGAGATTCCAAGGCCCACAATCCTTACCCTCCTCCACCTGTCATATATCTATTGAGGAAACTCATGAATCAAAATTGAATGGCTCGAGCGCTCGAAAATGTACCCCAACGGAAACAAATCCCATTAACTTTGTGATTATATATATATACTAACTACGTTTTTAAAAGATTAAGAAATTGTAAAATTTATTTAAAATTTCATCACTACTCTTTTATGAAAAGTTGAAAACTATTAATACAAGGGAGAGAATTTCTTGAGACAATGAAAGAAGGTAAGGGTAATATAGGAAAGTAAATAATTTATTTTTTTCGAAAATTATAAACGACAAATATTTTAGAATAAATTTTTTCTTCTAAAACGATAATTTTTTAAAAACGGAGAGAGTAATGTTCTAGGCTTAAATATAACACAATATATAGTGTGCGGTGTGCCACATACATAACCTAGTCATGTACTATGTATTTGTAACATAGAGTATATAAAAAGAGAAGATTCTTGGTGGAAAAATGGTGATAAAGTTTAGCTGCCCTGCCCTGCCCTGCTCTGCTCATGATTCCCATTTTCCTACTCTGCTTCGCTCTTACGGCTTTCCGTGAAGTCTTTTGTCTTGCATCAAATTACAAACACAACCGATCAAATAATACATGTTCATAACATGCACCACTAGCCATTATGAATTAGCGCGAGATTAGTAGTAGTAATAATACCCTAGTCAAAAGATCTTAACTTAAAGACAGTAATTATCTGCATATGCATGTCATGTAGTAATCAAATTGTTCCTCTTACGTTATGTATGAAATCCATTACCCCCGATAGTTATACATACCATAAAAATATAGTCAGTGTGTGTATGTAAATATGTATATGTATGTATGTATGTATGTATGTAGTAATTAATGGGCAAAGAAAGCATCCCTAAAGCTACTCTTTTAACTTGTAAAATGTTGTGACTAGTTAGTTTAAAGGTGCATTTTTAACATTTGTTTAAGATAAATAAATTCATTCATTCATTCTACTCTACTCTACTATACAATTGAGCATTAATTAATTGTTTTGTTAATTTCCAAGAACAAATTAAAATGTTTTCCAATGCACATATAAAATAAGAATATAGTGCTTTTATGTATGTATCTCTCATATCATACATTTTGTTATGTAGGTATGTTTATGTTGTTGTGCCAGCGACTCCCATGTGGAATAAGTTGGTTGAAATTGTGGCGGTACCACTACCACTACCACCACCACCACCACCACCTCCAAAGGAAAATCAAAACATAACATTGAAAGCTCCGTCATCCATGTGCTGGCTGGCTGCTTCACCCATTTCCCCATTCTACGGGTAACATTATCTCTTCTCCATTTTACTAAGGGTTTGTTTTTCATTTATTTGTTTCTCAAACAAACAGTCTTATTATCATAAAATTATAATCGTGAATGTATTATGTCAAATTTACTTCACCAACAACGTATTATTTTTTTAAATAATTGTGAAATGACTTTTTTATAAGATGGTGACATGGAGTAATATTTTAAGTTTACCAAGTGGGGTAGGGTTTATGAGTTATTTTGGGACAAACAATTTTGAATTTGGGTGCATAATCTTCATTCACATAAAGTTAAATTTCTTATGTTTCTTTTATATAGTAAAGTAATGGTTGGCAGTTGGGTCATTTCCATTTGATATGCGCGCGCACACACAAAATTAAATTAGAAATGATACTATATTATTTTTCTATTTTCTTATGTGGGTAATAAAAAGAAAGCTAAGCTGGCTTGAAAGCTTTAAACCCCAAGGCCAGTCTTAGTCTAGTTCATAAGCACCATCACAACTGTAGAGAAAAGGGTACACTTCATCATTCCCCAAAGCCAAAGCCAAAGCCAAAGCAAAAGCAAAAGCAAAACAAGAGAGAGAGAAAAAAAAAGATAAACAGAGGAACCCGAGAAAGAAGAAGGGTTTCTCTGCGAGGAGAGAGAAAATGATGCAAACTCATCAACAAACAGTGATGCAATCTGCTCAAATTTCTGGGAGTTTAAGCTTCAATGGCAGCCTAACCAAAGAAGAGGAAGAGATGTCAAAGTCTGCTCTTTCTACGTTTAGGGCCAAAGAGGAAGAAATTGAAAAGAAGAAGCTGGAGGTGAGAGAAAGAGTTCAGGCTCAGCTGGGTCGCATAGAAGAAGAAACTAGGTGTTTGGCTAATATTCGTGAGGTAATTAACTCCATTATTTTACTACCGCCTTCTATTTAGGTCTCAATTCTCAGATTCGTATTATTATTTTTCTTTTTTGGTGCAAAACATGTCTAAATTTTAGGGCCTGCTTTAAATTATGTTAGGGGAAGAGGACAAGAATAGAAAGAGGATGAACATGGGTTTGGCTACCATAATTAAATGGTGGAAGAAGAATTTGAGGGGAATCACGGGGGAGAAATTTTTAGATTTACTTGTCTATGCTCTCTTCTTTTCTTGATTCTTGTATATTTATGAGTTTAGTTCAAATTATATTTATGGAGAAGAGAAATTAAAGGAGGAGCCATTTTATTTATTTGTTTTTATTTCTATTCTCCTTTTCCCAACAAATCCATTAACCATACGAAGCCTTTAGGTATTTTCCATAAAAATTTTCATGTGAAATTATTGATTTTATTGAGACCCAAGAAAATAGCAGAGTTATGTCTGTAAAATTTGTCACTTTACTTTTGGATTTCACTGTCTTTCATTATATTCATGGTAATCAATCTTTATGATTTAGAACAAGAAATAGGTAATATGTATACCTATTAGCTTCAATTTTGGGTTTTAACTCTTCATATTGTTGAATTGAAGTCGTGCCGAAAGGTTTTGAACAAGGAATCATGATTATATTAACAGTACCGGTAATTACTGGAATCAGTTAAAACCTTGAAATATCTAAATCAACTAACTTTGCATTATTAATGGTATCTCTCAATTCCTGTTTCCTGTCTGTATCATATCAAACTAAAAGACAAATTTGAATTGTTATGTGGTTTTCATTACAAGTGCAAAAGTGAGGTGGTAGGTATCTCAACTTAATTTCCTTTCTATTACCCTTAATTATGGTTTAATTATCAGGAACTCGAAGCACTAGCTGATCCAATGAAGAAGGAAGTTGGAGTTGTTCGTAAGAAGATTGATGCGGTTAATAAAGAGTTAAAGCCGTTGGGACATACCTGCCAGAAGAAGGTAAAAATAAATATTACCAACAACCCGATATTTAAAAATTCAATATTATGAATTAGCACATCTACTAGTTAGTTTATAAGAATTTAGTGAAAAACCTTTTGGATTTGGGATTTTAATTTGTCACAGGAGAAAGAGTACAAAGATGCTCTGGAAGCTTTCAATGAGAAGAACAAGGAGAAAGTACAGTTAATTACTAGGTTGATGGAGGTATGTAACGTGGGTGTAAAAATTTCTGAAGGTATTTTTACCCTAGTAATGAAATTGGTTATGATTTTGATCGTAAATCTTTGGCACAGCTGGTGAGCGAGAGTGAGAAATTGAGGATGAAGAAGCTGGAGGAGCTGAGTAAGAGCATAGAAGTAACGCGCTGAATCAAAAATGCTGATGACTAATTAATTAATTAATTAGGGTAGGTGTGGATGTATTTATTAAGCAGACGTGTCTTTTCTTTTCTAGTTATATATGGGTGATTTGGGTTTGGTTGTATTCTATTGTTTGGGTTGGTTGGTTGGTATGTATTAAACATGTAACTTTGGATTTTCTTTGGCTACCATTTTAGTTTGCCATGTCTCTCGAGTTTTGTTAAAGTTAATAGTGTATTTTTGTGCAAGAAGTATGTATGTATGTTCATGGAAATTCATTCAAATGGGAATTTATATATATATATTTTTGAATAGCTAAGCTCTGGCCTCTTCTGCATTAGATAATAACTGGTTAAGCAAGCAAGACTGGGTGTCATAAAATCCTTAAACTTTGATAAAGTCTAACGTACGCGCGTTTTGATTAATTCAGATATTTAATGGAGTATTATTAGTATAAATTTGGCATTGGTAGGTTGACTTGTTACTACAACTTACAACCACTTCAACTACCAGCCAACGACCATTGGTAGCTTTTTGAAACTTTAATTTTGTATTTTACTACTACTAAAGTAGAGTAGTATACTCCATATGATATTATACAAGGATAAATAAAGAGTTGTGATAGGCCAAGGAAATAAGACAAGGTAGAAACATATTTGGTCCATCAATAATTATGATATTTTAAAACAATGCCCCTTCGATCCCAAACACTCTTGAGTTGAGTGGGAAACACTTATTAGAGACGGGTCCTCTCCTCTATGTACCTAACCTTTCTTACCCTCATACTACAACTGCAAGAGAATGATTTATTTATGCAAATAATTTAATTACAAACAAGTATAAGTCTTACAAAATAAGTATTAATTACAAATATTTGTTGTTTTCAAAATTGAAAAGAAATCAAATTAATTTATTTTAAATTTGAAGCTCATTTAAAGGATCGAGTTTTGCTCTCAAAGTATTGTGTATTTTCACATGCATCTGGCTCCCCTGTCCCGCTCTGCTCTCTCTCCTCTCCTCTCGCAGAGTCGTAGTCGCACAAGGGAATAGGGATTGGATTGGTGTAAAATCCACATAGAAAAAGTGGAGCTTCATCCAAATCCAATTAAATTCTCTACAATATCTCCATTATTGTTATTATTAAATGAAGTCCATTAATCAATATTGGTCCACACTCCACAGCATGCATGGCCTCATTCACAATTATCCTCTCCATTATTAGTGGATAGTATAAAGTGACTTAATACTCTCAAATTTAATAATACAATTTTACTACCATTATTTTTATTGTTATTAATTTAACACATAATTATTTATATCAAAACATCCAACTTAAAATCAATTGGTACTAAATAGAGAGTTCTCTCAATTGGTACTTAATCGATGTGAGACTTTAACCCAATAATTTAAACACACCCAATGACATCACTATCCTTTTCCAAATAATACAGATTTAAAGTTTGTGAATAGCCCTTTTTCTTGGCTAATTATTAACTCAGTTCTCCAAGTTGGTCTAAAGATTTTCTTGTTGGATTATTTGGAAAATGGACTGGACTCATATCATCGGAAGCCTACTAGGCTTTAGCCCACTTTGTTATGGTACTAGTATATATATTCTTTAAAGGCTCAGTAAGCCTAGCTAGACTAGGTTAAATCAATTATTATTCTAACTGTTTCTAGCCCAACACAAACTTTTGTTTGTTTTGAAAATAATTTTTTTTGGAATTAATAGTAGTCTTTAAATAGTTTAAATTATTTGCAATGAATCCATATCCATTATTATTTTAAAGTTGTTTGCAAATTGAATTCAAAACTTTAAACCGATGGAAGAGGTAGAAACATCCCTTCATTTCAAAAATAGTTGTTTCCCCATCAGCCATCAGTGTGTTCTATTGGATTCCCATACCAATAGGTTAATATATATTCTGGATCAGAACACAAGAAGGAAAGGCTTAACATTGAGTTTAGTTCGTCCAGTTTTATCTAGCTTTTATGCAGGCTGGCCGGCCACAAATACCCCAAGGTCCATAACCCCTGACAAGTCTTTCATTTTTATTAGAATATTTTCCAAATTCAAAAAGTACAATCACTATAGACGTGTATGTTTTTGTATATTAAAAATGAGATTAAATTAGTATTGATCAATTTGTAACATTAAATTAAATTAGTATTAAATTATATATATAAGTGTAGTTTCCATAATTTATTTATTTTTTAATAACAGGATACAACCGTGCAAATACTTTAGGAAGATTAATTGGATACTAGTACTAAAATATTGTGTAGTTATATCATGTTTCATTAGTTTCACTTCTCAAGAATCATATATACCTTTTGAGCAAAAAATGCATGATTAAAAGAAATTTAATGCACGATCCACGTCTATTGAATTCAAATGTAACTTGAAAATGAGTTGGGCGATTGCATAATGATATCTAAAGTGAACCGCACATGTATTAGGAGTAAGAGGAGGAGTAAATAATGAGGCATGGCCAAACATTCCGAGCCATTCAACACACACACACACACACACACACACATATATATATATATATATAGGAAAAATGTATGTACATATTACATAGCAGGCTGTGGCGACAGTTTTTTGGATATATAGAAAAAATGTATGTACATATTACACAGTAGGCTGTGGCGACAGTTTTTTGGGTTATAGCGATGGTTTTACCCGTCGATATCGCTATTATGAGCTATAGCGACAGATGAACCGTCGCGATAGTTCAAAAAATCGATGTCATCGTATTTCTACTTGTGTATACACTGGCCATATCTACATATAACCCTATATATATATATTACGTTTGATTTTTGTTGTCACTATATATACATTATCATGAAGGCTCATGAGTATATAAATGAAAAGAACCCTTCACGATCTATATAAATTAAAACCATATAATATTTTTCCTACCAAATATATATAAGGCTATATATATATATATATATATATATATATATATATATATATATATACACGCTTCTTTTTGCTAGCATGAAGAATCGAAGATCTGCATGTCTCCTTTGGGAGCGACCTATATGAATAGGTAGAATACTATTTATAATTTTTGCGTATGAATTCGTGCATGATAATATATTCTTTTGTTTTTAATTAAGTCGTCAGAATTTGTGTCGTCTATACTAAAAATAATAAGCAAGGGAAATAATGAGAAAAATTAATGTGATTGAAGAAAGATATATATATATATATATATATATATATATATATATATATATATATATATATATATATAGAGTCCGGATCCTATCCAACTCCCTTATTTTTTAAAATGTGGATTTTTTTTAAAACAATTAAAAAAAATTATAAAACTTAATTTTTACATAATCTGATTGTTTTATAACAATGTTATTTGGACACATATAACAAAACATGTCATTTTTTTTGTATAGGTATCTAAATCACGCCCAAAATACTATATTATGTAAAAATTCAAGTTCCATAATTTTATTTTTATTTTTAGTTGTTTTACAAAAACAAAAAAAAAAAAATTGGGTCCGCATTTTATCACGTCCGGACTCCCGAACATGATCTATCTTATATATATATATATATATATATATATATAATCTCCTAAGTCCTAGATTGTTTTCATCTCTCTTGTGAACTTGAGGTAGATATGGTGTAAGAAGATGTTGGATCCTCTCCATTAATACAAATATTTGATTGTCCGGCATTTCAAAACATGTACCTACGTACAAGTTATTTTAAGTTAGAAATATATATAATTACCCTAGCTAGCTTATATGCAAGAACCTACGTACCTCAACACAAATATATATATATATATATATATATATATATATATATATATATATATAAAAAAGATCAGTCATATCCCTTATCTTATTTATCTGTGCTCAACCTCCTTTGGCAATGAACTGGCGACAGTTCGATCATACAACTTATCGTGGCGTCGCTAAAAGTATAAACGGTTGTATGGCCAAATCAAAATGCAATCATTGGTATCCGTCATTAAAAGGGATGATGAAGTGAATAAGAAAAGAGCAGCCAGATCTTTTGATCCGAGATCATCATATATATATATATATATATATAAAGCAAGTAAAATACTAAACTTAAGAAAAGTTTAAAGACTACTGGCAAATTTATTTAATTTGGGGATGAAGGAGCTAGCTAGTAAGTAGGAATTAAACTTCTTTAGGCGGCGTTAAATATTTGGTATTTACCGCCGAGGGTTGGTGCCAAATTCTAGACATCGAATTAGAATCCTATGTACCACTAATTGTTTTTTCTCTATTTAATTTAATTTCTTAAGGAGAATAATTAAGAATCTAACCGGGAAGTAAATAAATTAAATTATAAACATAATTTTTGGGTGGTGGGGGAGCATGCATGCATGAATAAGCAGTAGTACTAGCTTATGTTGTCAGTCATTAATTACTTATATTTGAAGAGAAATGAAAGAATTAATCAAATCTCCGGCCACTGTGACACACAATCTTCGTGGGGTCATTCGTAAATAACTCACTTTTTTTTTTTTTTAATATTTCTTGTATAATTAGTATAGTAGTACATTGATCATTTCCACTACATTCGGTACTTGTACAAAATTTTTATAAAGAATCAAAAGTTTCATTTGTGAGTAATTATTATAGACTTGGCATATAAATTAAAAATATATTGTCAATAATTTTTAACAAACTTTAATAATAAGTGACAACAAAGACGTTAAGAATAAATATAACCCCTGTGAATTTATTTTGTTCCATTGTATTTTTTGTGTTATTATACCTTTCAGTTTATTTCGTAGAATCCTATGCAGAGGGGATTGAGAGATTTGAGGTGAGGAAGTTTGGCAGGCATGGGGTGTGGGACCGACAAGGAGGCGGACAAATCTCCGACCGCCGTTTACGATGTGGATGAAATTCATCCGCCAACACGTGGGGGTT
This sequence comes from Panax ginseng, assembly GCA_020205605.1. Lineage (NCBI taxonomy): Eukaryota > Viridiplantae > Streptophyta > Magnoliopsida > Apiales > Araliaceae > Panax > Panax ginseng. Next base: position 121,163,309 of record CM035144.1, read on the forward strand.
AATTTACGGAGTACTACTAGTATTAGACCATGCACCAAACCTCTGTTTGTACATTATGTGGATGCACCGATTACAAGAAATTCATTTTTTATTTTTTTATTTCGTTTTTTGGCATCAAGGTCAAGTTTATGTTTGGGTTGGCCCTGTTCACACATGGCCATAATCCAGAATAATTATGGCGATTGGTGAAATCGTCGTCATAGTTCAAAAAATTATCGTCATAGTCGACTGTATAATATATAATTACATACATACATTTTTCTCATATATATATATATATATATATATACCGTGACGTCCTCAAAATAGGTATACATTATTCATTTTGAGTCGTCAAATACATAGTACAGAAAAACAACTACAACTTTATTAATACAATTATTGTGCAAAATCGACAACACACATACATGAAGTTTAAATAAAATATTGTCTTCTGACAATATCCACACCCAAATAAATTTCTCATTACAATTATTGATGCACTTATTTTATAAAATAAAGGAGGACTACTAAAACAATTATCTTGAATCATCACTCCATACCCCAGCTTAGTCCTCCGCTAAACTCTCACCTCTCGAGAAAAAAAAATGGAACAAAAAGGAAAAGGTGAGCTCAACTAGCTTAAAGAAAAGAACATTATGACTAAGATAATATACAACAAATTATCCTTAGTCTTCAATAGGAAAAATCGATAAAGTACAATAGACAACAAGTTTTAGATCAACAACCTAATGTGAAACAACAATTCATTAGAAGAGTTAAGTAAAGAATGAAATCTACTATCATACATGAATTTAAAAGTCCATCATCAATATTTTATCCTGTAACATCAATCAATATACATCTTTTGCTCTACGCTGCCAAAGATATTCATTTATATCACCAATTAATTATATTTATCTCAACACTGTTCATCTGCACTACTGACGCCAAAGATATTCATCGAAGAATCATTCATCTTTCCACTACAAGGCAAAAGATATTCATCAAGTATCACCATTAAGGATCAGGGATGATGAAAATATTTTGAAAACGAATCCAGGTGAAGATGAAGGACAAATATTAGGGATTCTTATTTCGATTTATCTAAATTCAATAATACTCCATAATAACCAAGTGTGAAGTAGAATTCAAAAATAAAGATCAAAACATGGATCTGATCAAAGATAGTAACCATAAAAGACATCTGGAAGAAAAAAAGAAAATTTTATTTTTCAATGAATAGTCAGATGTTTGTGAATAAAGTCAGAGTATCTGCGAATAAGAACCCCAGAGCACAAAAAAAGTTTCAAATTTAATTAAAAGTTTAGATCAATACTTCGGCATAATGATATTGAAAGAAATAATATCATATATGAAGAAAATAACATCACTTACCTCAAAATAACCGTACTTCTGACTGGAATACTGGATATAGTGCTGAAGGAACTTGCATCGTATAACAACACTTAAGTATCAAAATACTCACAAGAATACGCTCGATAATATAGAGAGAGAAAGAGAGAAAATTTTGTTTCTGGTATGATTTTCAATTCTAACTTAGCCCTCATTTATAAAAAAAATTATTAAGACGGCAAGCGGACTTGACTTGCTACCTGATGGCTTTACCTGCTACTATTGCCACCCACCACATTTGAAATTCAATTGAGCACATTTCTCACCAACCAATTCTAGAATTTTCCAAAATATTTTATCATTTAAACAATAATCAGAAACTTTAACAATTCATAGAAAATAGCCCGTTTATCAGAAAAAATACGAATTTTATGTCCATTTCACACGAAATAGAATTCTCTACAACTTTGCGAAGAAAGTTTTTCCAAATTCCAAAAAGAAAATATCAAAAAATCCATGACGGATGATTTTTTAATACCTCAATCGACAAAATCGATAAAATATCTCGGCATTAATTCTTTCATTAATAACCATATAAAATAAATAAATCCATCATTTATATCACATCAAATAAATATTTTTATCATATAAATCAATATTAATTATTCCCGAAATAATATTACGAATCCTGATTATGACAATCGAATTAGTTCTACAGGAAAGGGGCTTTAGATAATGATTTCTCACTTACTAGCGCAGCATTAGATGACCAAAACTCTCCTTGTGAGAACTTTCTAGATATTGTCAATAATGCTATCTAATAATATTATTCAAATAATATGAATTATTGATTTGATAATGGGAAATACTATGCAGTGACAATTATTAAAACAACAATAATATAAACGATCAACGCAGCAATTATTGAATCAATAAAATAAAATATTGAGCGAAGAATTCACCGTAACAATTATTGAGTAAGGTGCCTTCTATGTAAGAATCAATAATTCAACTATCTTTATGCAATACGTGTGTAACTAATTAATTATTCACAGCGTATTCTTTGTATTTTAACCACCACGTGTTTCCAACGGTGTTAATCGTAAGACCCGAATTTTATGAAATAAAAGTATTCAATTTTCTATTTAGTAAATAGTTAAATTGATAAAATTTTAAAGTTAAGGGTGATATGTATAAAATTTTCAAATTTCACAAGTGGTTATAAAATATTCATTTTTGTAAAGAATATTACGTTTGGTCGTGGAATATTCTTTTTATTCGAGGAATATCCAAATACAATGTATGATCATTTGTGGGCCCCATAACAGAATAATTATCGGATAAGGAAAATGACAAGTATGTATTTTTATAAATAATTCACAGAATTATTGCAATTAACCTTTGTTAGAATACGGTTGGTAAAATAAAGTAATACGGCGTTGTTGCCTTAATAACACGATGTATTACACAATATTTTGAATTATTGATTCTTACGTAGAAGGCACAGTAGTTACTTTTCAATATTTTATTTTATTGATTCAATAATTGCTGCGTTGATATTTTATATTATTGTTGTTTCAATAATTATCACTGCAAAATATTTCTCATTATCGGATCAATAATTCAGATTATTTGAATAATATTATTAGATAAAGATTATTGGCAATGTCTAGAAAGTTCTGTCAAGGAGAGGTTTGGTCACCTAATCATTGCCGCCAAGAAGGAAAAATTCTTATTGAAAGCCCCTCTTTCCTAAGAACTACCAATTGTTATAATTGTGATTCCGTAATATTATTCGTGAATAATTAATTATTGATTTATATGATATTGAAATATTTATTTGATGTGGATATAGATGATGAATTTATTTATGTGGTTATAAATGAAGGAATTAACGTTGAGGTGTTTTATCGATTTTTTTGCCGGATTGAGGTATTAAAAACTCAAATCGATGTTCTTAAAGCTTTATTAAATGAGTTATAATTTTGATCCTAGTTGGATCGTTGTAATTTTTGGATATGTTATATATATATAAGTAGAGTATATGTCCACAAATTTTGAACCGTTAAAATCGAACATATAATTTGTTATGAATTTTAAAAGGTGTTGAAAGCAGTGTTTAAAATCATCCGTTTGTAGATTTTGGATAATTTCTTTGGGAATTTGGAAAAGTTTTCTTACGCAGTTGTAGAAAATTGAAATTCCTATAAAAAGTCGTGAGATTCGAATTTTCTGATAAAAGGACTATTTATTGTGAATTATTGAAGTTCCGGAGTTCCGAAATAATTAATTTTTGAAAGTTTTAATTATTTTATTTAAGAAAAACGTTTTTGTGGTTGTTGGCACATGGGTGGCTGATGTTTTTTTTGTTCAAAGATGGCTGATGGCTTTCAAAATTGGTTGGTGAAGGTTGGTGTGGAATAAGAAAAATAAATAATATATTTTATTATTTTAGTCTCCTTTGGCGTTCTAGTATTTTTCTATAAATAGAGGGCTAAGTTAGAATTAAAAAACACACCAGAAACTGAAGTTTTCTCTCTATTTGTCTCTCTATATTATCAAGTGTATTCTTGTATCTTGAGTGTTGCTATACTCTGGTTCAAGTTCGTTCAAATAATTATTTCAATCAAAATACTGCTTTTTTTTGAGTAAAGGGATTTTAAGGGTTGTTATATTTTTTCATGTTTCGTAACTTTGAAGACCTTCAAAATTCTGGAAAAATTTGAAATGATAATTTGATGAGTTTTGTTGATTGTGTCCAAAATGGTGATTTTTGGATGTATAGATTAAGAGTTATGAATTTTACGGAAAAGACTATTTTAAAAGTAACATGCTTATAACTCCTTGTGGTTAACTCCAAAATTGATGAAATTTTTATTGGGAGTACATATATATAACATGGGTATATTCTATAAATTTCAAAGTTTTGGACAAAAGTACAATTTATGATAAATGTTTAAATATTCGGTTGGTTTTGGCCATATGAAAATAGTAAATGAATTTTAAAATTCTGAGAAAATATATATTCAATATGGGATTATATTGTGCTAAATCCCAGAAAAGAAATATTTTTGAAACTGATTTGGTATTTTTCATGAAAATGTTCTAGTTATGAGTAAATGAATTAAATATGTTATATGAATGAAGAAAATTGGAAAATATGATTTTATGGCTTGAGAATCCTATATGAGGTATATGCAGATTTTTGATGAGGGTTTTGGTTATTGGTGATGAAATCTTATGAGTTTGGCATTTTAGAATAATTAAATGCATTATTTAGTAAAGTGTAAACAATTAAAATAAATTGTTTATAAGCTTAAGAAATATTATTCTTTCAATATCATTATACAGAAATATTGGTATGAATTTTATTGTGAAATTTCTACCTTTTTCATGTCGGGATTACTATTCACGAGTTACTATTCACGGGTACTATTCACGACAAAATTGGTTTCTTTTTCTAACTAAATTATAGTTGATTTATGAATATTACTCTTGAGATTAAATCTAGATGTTTTGATTATATTGATTTTACTATCATATATAACATTTTTATAACCCTAATGATGATATTTCTCTTTGACTTGAGTGTAAAAATGGGTAGATTTTTGGTATGATCATGTGATGGGTTCTTTTTTGAAGGTCTGAAAGTTGAATTGTTGGTTGTATGATCATGACCATCGAATATATAACCAATATCTTTAGCTTAAGTGCAAAGGTGAAATGATCAACATGGTTATAATTATTGTTTATATAAATTAAGAAATGATTATATATTTCTTTGAGATAATAATATATTTGGCCTATAATCTGCGAATATGAATCTGTTGAGGAATATCTTTGGCACATAGTGCAAAGATGAATTATTGATGAATATCTTTGGCTGTAGTGCAAAGATGAATTATTGATGAATATCTTTGGCCGAGTAGTGCAAAGATGACATGTTGTTGAATATCTTTGGCCGGTGGTGCAAAAGTTGAGCAGGTGTTGAGATGAAACATGATCAATTGGTGATACTGAATGAATATCTTTGGTAGTGGTCTGAAGATGAAGTTATTAGTATGATTATGAGCGAAATGTGATTTGGTGTAACCATGATCTTTGATGTTTCGGTAAAGATAGATGATGAAAATTATCTTACGTCTCGGATATAAGAAGAAGTTAGAACTACAATTATGATTATGAGTTATTCATATGATTGTGGACCAGAATTGTTGATTAATGTTACAGGGTTAAAACATTGTTGGTGGATTTTTAACATGGAGAAGATAATAGACTTTATAATCTATTTGACTCTTCTAATGGATTGCTCATTCCGCTGCAACTATGGTTGAAATTTTTATCATCTACCATATGTTCTAAATCTCTGATTTATTATTGATGGAGACTATTGATAATTTAATTATCTTTAGTCATGATATTCTTTACTGAGCTAGTTGTGCTCACCCTTTTGCTCTACAATTCCTTTCTGTAATAAGAGTGTGGTAGCTGGGTCGGCCAGGGGTATGAGGGGAATAGAGCAGTGGTCATCGTTTAGTAGTTATATTTGGTGAATCTAATAGGGTGAAAGCGAACCCAACGTTGGAAGGGTGTTTTGTCCATATCATCAAGATGTCTAATGACATACAACCACGTATCATCATAAGATGCGGATGTGCTTCATCCACTTGCGAAATATATATCTGAGCACTACCTATATAATCTTGGTGTTTGTTTGAAGTATAATTCTCAATTAGAGATAGTGGAATAATGATATGTCGAGAAGACTTTACCATTGGGAAGAATATGATAGTAATTTTCTTGTTTTTTTTTTTGGGGTCTATTAGGTCAACGAAGGATAATTACGTGGCCATATGATATCTATCATAACTGTACGCATGGTCTCCCATGTACGAAAGTTTCCTTGAAAACTTCCTAAAGATTTTAGTTTAAAAAACAGGTTTTGACTATACCTTTATGTAAGGTGTCCTTTGTGAGGTCTTTGTCTACTTGTTGGGACATGTGTCATATTTGGTATATATTTGTATCCAAACTCACAAACATATGTGTTGTTGTATTTTGTCTGACAATTGTTGTAATAAAGTTGTAGTTTTTTCTGCATGCCATGTATTTGGCGACTTAGAATGGGTTGGATGGAATGGACCTATTTTGAAGGCGTCGCGGTTGAATATCGAGCTATAAGTAAAACCTTAAGAGCCTCTCATTTGGTGACTTCTGATGATGATGAAAATGCAATCAAGCGGACTCTACTGTAGGAGAGCCGCCGCTTATGCAGTGAGTACTTTTATTACTCACAGTTGTTATTACTCACGTGAATAACAACTTATTCTGGTAAAAATATCATTTCTTTAATTCGTAGATGGAGTACTTTTTTAGATTTGTAAATATGTTAATCAGATAACAATTAATAACATATGTATGGTTTGGTTAGCTAGGGACAATAATTAAACTTGGGGTCTAAAATAAATATTTTAATATTATGTAATTATGTAACCAATCAAAAATGACATTGTAACAGACTTGTGATCAATCAAACAAACAATAATAACACATCACTTGTTATCTCCAAATTTATATATTACACATCAAACATCCCCCGATCTTACAAAACTATTAGGGAATATTTAAACTTTAAAAGAAAATATTACTCCTTAAAAAAACCTTAATTGAAAATAAAATAAAATAAAATTCGGATTGGACTCTGCACAATGGAAATGTTCGTTTTGTGGAAGATAATTAAGAAACTTGATATATAATTGATGATTATGTGTGGATATATATGGTATGGCTGGCTATTGAATAAAACTCCGTGAATTTAAAGACCAATTTCCGAAACGAACTGTCAAGAGAGCCTCCCTCCCTGAGTTTGAGTTAGAACGACGTTCTAGCTAGACTCCTGCTTATGCTATTTGGTGTAATTGTTTTAGAAAATGACTCATCTAATATATACTTATTACTCAGATGATCGATCCCTTTAGCAGTTATGGAAGAACTAAAATAATCAGTTTAAATGAAATGTTCATTAGAGGAAAAATCAAATATTGTAATAATACTATGAATATTCATTTAATATAGGTAATTAAATAGGACAGTAAATTAAGAACTTAATAGGAGTATATAATTAAACTACTCCGTAAATTTGATTAAGGTAACTCAATATATGCACATGGATTATTACGCTCGGACCATTCCCCCCCCCCCCGACAGTTTTAGTGAATAAGAATTAAAAATGTAGATAGAAACACGACAAATTAAGGACGTGACAATAAATAAAATTGAAGCTGAAAGGGCCAATGACTCATATTATTATTATACATGGCTTCTCAGGTCTATCTTATGCCACCAGGTAAAAATAATTAGCATGCGGGCGTTAATTATATAGGAATACTTTGGCTTATACAACTTTCTGTTTTGAGTGACTCAATAGATTTAATCTATTACTCGTTTAGAACTTGGAAGCTAAATAATGTTATACAGACCACAGGCAGATGCTTTACTTTTGGGAATATCCGGTCTATATATGTTCATCTAAACTTATATCTTAACTCAAAAACATAACTTATTAGTTCTATAGTCCATTAGAATATAGATATCTTTAATTTTTCTCTTTGTATTTCAATGTGAAATTTTACTATCACGTGCGGTACCTCAACAACGATAACATGTGAGATGTATAAGAAGAACTCAAGTTGCTATCAGTAATACATTCAATTATAATCTTTTAGATGAACGCGTGGTTATCATCTAAGATGGTCCAATAACATATTAGTAAAACAAAACAATAAATCTTATTATATTATGATTTCATTATTCGAATTCGGGATTTGAGTGGTATTATTACAAGTACCCAAAAATATTAACTTTCTTTAACTCATTCTTCAATAAATTTAACACATTTTAGATTTTACATTTTACATACGTAAGTTTGCCTTCTTATTTTTTATGTTTAATATCAAATTTTAGACGACAAAAATTAGTAATTAATCTATTAATCAACTATCTGTTTATATAATGGTAAGGAAACACTAGACTAGAGAGAATCTTCAAACCGAATCAGCTCTCTTTTGATAGGATCTATGTGTACTTTCATCGGATCCTCTTTATATTACTCCAATTGTTAGTAGTGGTAGGATCGAGAGAGAGAGAGAGAGAGAGAGAGAGAGAGAGAAATTGGAAGTTAGTACTACCAGGCAGGAGTCATACTATGTTTAGAAAATGTAGTATCTCATATATAATGAGCTAGCTAGCTAGCTCTATACCTGTCAAACGGGTGGACGGGTTCGGGTCGGGCTGGGTCGAGCGCGGGTCGGCCAAAAACGGATTGGGCTAAAAACGGTCTGGATTTTGGCGGGTCGGGCATGATTTATTTTTTGTTCCTAGCTAGCTAATCTTTCATTAATTAATTTGTCTCCTTAGCTGTCTTAACAAAGAAAAAACTTATGTAACATACCAATGATGCATTCACTTTTCACTTTTCACTTTTCTTTTTAAATTATATCCAAATTCACTTTTTAATACTTTTTAAAAATATTTCAAGCATTATATTTAGTTTTTTTTTTTTTAGGGGTGGTACGGTAATATATGTAGTAATTAAAACGATGTTGTCAAGAATCAAAGTCTAACAAGATACTGGTACGTTGTATAAAATGGACAACAAAATTCACTTTCACAATCGTCACCTGAAACAACAAAATCACCGTCACGCACACACAAAGAAGATAGTTGGATTCCCATTATTTTATGTGAATCCAATGGTAGCGTCAATAGTATTGGAATCATGCAACCATGAAAAGACAATCAGTGCTATACTACTCATTTCATTCCCGCTTTAAATTTTATAATTTTTTAAATATATTCAAATTCATATAATTTTAGATTATATTTATTGAATTATTTAAAAGTATCACTGATTGTAAACTTTTAACATTAATTTAAAATTTTAAAAGTAATTTTCAAGAATCAAAATTTAGTTAAAATTTATCCTAAATTTGGAAACGGACGGGAGTACCAACATTCTGAAAAAGAGTGAAATTTGAGTATGATGAGTGGGGTGGGGGTAATAAAGTTGGGGTCAACTGGTGAAATCGTAAATGGTGGGTCAGGCGTCTCAATTTTCAAGTCAATTCCTTCGTACAACTAGCACACTGCACACACACACACACACATATATATATATATATATATATATATATATATATATTAGGAGTAGTACTTACAAGTAAAATAAAAATTCAAATTAAAGTTGGTTACTGAAGAGGACTGTACAAATGAAAAAAGGGGTACCACCCGTATCCGACGGTCACTTCATGCATAGTGATAGTGCTTTCTGATCATCTTATGGATTCTTGTTTATTAACGGTGAAAACATATCTTTTACAGAAATTTTAGGGGGATATTTTTTTGTGACATTGTTTAGCGATATATTTTTTTTTTGTAATATCTCTTTAAAAGTGTATAATATTTATTTTAATTGAATTTTTTGTAAAAAATAGTATTTTAGGTATAAATTAGATACATACAAAAAACAGAGTTGTCCAATTTATACCTAAAATACTATTTTTTATAAAAATTTCAGTTAAAATAAATACTATATATTTTTTAAGAAGTACTATAAAAAAAACCAAAAAAAAAAAAAATGTCACTAAACAATGTCACCAAAAAATGTCGCCCTAGAACTACTCTATTTTTTATATGTATTTTTTTATATAAAAATAAGACTCGTTAAAAATATCAAAATTAAATATAAAATAGTATTTTCTATGAATATTGTGTCATTTAATATTATTACATACTTTCGGTATATTCAAATATATAATTTTATGTATTCAATTCAAACTTTCATTTTATTTTATTCTTATGGTAAAAATTAAATATGTCATACAGGTATACACTAATTACAAACAAAATACAATAATTTTAAAACATTTTAATTATTTTCTAAATTTCAAAATTTACATAGAATCACTTAATATAAAAAAATAAACTATTATTTGATACTACTTCTATTCCACAAAAAAAAAATCAAATTTAATTTCAGACATTGTTAATATTTTTATATTTAATAATATTTTTAAAGTAGTTTACAATATTAACTACAATAATGTAGGAGTAATTCAGATACACTTGCATCAATTTTGAATATTAAAATTTCTAAAAAATTACTAACAAAATAAATAAATAGAATATTTGTGTGAGGTTGTGAAAAAATAAGAGTATTTATTTGTAATTTTGTAGTAGATTTCATTTTCCATCTTATATAGAGGAGACAATTGTAATTTTGGAGTAACTTAAATCCTGAAGATATGTGTAGTAAAAGTCGACGGCTGAGCAGAGCGACCGTGTAAGATGTGCAGAAATTCAGCACGCTTGGACTTGTTATTTTGTCGTCTTCTTCTTTTACGTATCGACACTTGTGCCGCCAAATAAAAACGCTTTATCGCGCGATAGATACATATAAAAAGCGTAAAAGGCTTAAAGAGGAATAACCTAACCCAACCCAACTCGGGCGGGGCAGATATGTTGTCCCCGGATGTGAAAGACCCAAGGGGTTTTTAGGAATTGTAATAATAGTACGGCGCGCTTCCATATGTGTACGTGTTAATCTGTGGAGTAGGAGTATTAAATTGAAGTCAGAAAAGAGTGAAAACACCAGTATATATGTTTTACCTAGTTTTACAGAGAATGTGGTTTTTTACTGTTAACACTCACTCATTAATGCATTTAATTTAATTTAAGGTACATTTATAAGCAAAGCATAGTAGGATTACCACTAACAAGTCACAACCCCCTTGCTTTTCTTTTATTTCCAATTTTTGAATTTAAACTTTCCCCATCCAAATATATATATATATATATATATATATATATATATATATATATATTCAATTTTTGGATTTCATTTGTTACATAAGTAATAATACTATTTAGATTGTTTATAACATTTAAAATGATATTGAGAAAACATAAATATGTTTGTTTTAATTTTAAATTTAAAAATATTTTAAATTAGTTTTTAAAATTGTCAATATTAACCTTGTAGTATTTTAGAATGGAGGGACAGCTCGGGTGGCTGCACTTATTACATTTTGGGCATTTGTCATATTTCTGAGATAATATAGGAATGTGCTCTTACTACCTTCTTATTTATGTACTCCTTCCGTACTATAGTTATAAGTTAATTTTTTATTTTGAGATGTCTCAATATATAAGCTACTTACTATTTATAAAATTTAGTTAGTTTATTATTTTATTTTTATGCCCTTATAATAAATATTCAAATATTACTTTTTTTTTGAAGAAACAACCTTCAATGTCATTATTTTTATCACCACATTTAATGTTGTATTCTCAATAAAAGAATTCAACTTTTTAGGCTTTACTAGTTTAACATATTTTGTGTATAAAAGGCAATTGTACCAACAATTAATGAAGTTAAGAGTTTTAATGTGATAAGTAAGGAATAATTAATTTATTCATTAATTCTATATTAAGGGGTATATGTGGAAAATTTGTGTTAAAAATTAACTTAAACTAATTTTCTTAAACTATGTACCAAAAAAATCAGTCTATAACTATGAGACGGAGGGAGTACAAATTTCATGAAAAAAAATAATATTTGTATGAGAATTAGATCTACGAAAATTCTAAAATTTTAGTTGATTGTCTTGCTAAATAAGTTGTAGTTTATTAGACCTAGCAAACATGGTCCAAGCTTGCGGGTCGGGTCGAGTTTTGGGCTGCAAAATTTTAGCCCAGAAAAATTCAGACAATTTTAGCCCGACCCGCCCAGTCCATTTGAGCCAAACTCAAAAAAATAACATAAAATAGCCAATTGGTTGATTCTTGTTAGCAGCTGGTAGAACTTTGAAATTCTGAAATTTTAGCCAAAAGAAAATCTAGGCCTTTTAGCCCTTTGTTTTTGACCCGTCTTGCCATGGCCCAAATAGATTTAGACTTGGACCTTGGTTTATCGGATCTATAGTTGATTCTCCATTAAATAACAATAGTAGAGCTAGACTAAAATTTAGTAATTAATCTAACTATTAAAATTATGTGCTTTTGATCTAATTAACTTTTTATAAATATTAAAAAATAATAAAATTACTAATATTTAAATTATTATTTAATTATATAATTTTATACACATGACTAATATTAATATGCTCTATAAACATGATACTATGGGTGTAAACGGATTTAATCGAATCGAGATATAGGGGTATCTATATCCAAAAAATAAATTCGTTATCCGTATTCGTATCCGATATCTGACGAATTTTAAAAATATTATCCGTATCCGCGGGTATTCAAAATAATATCCGAATACGAATAATATTCATTTCCGTTTATCTGAATTCGTTTATTACACCTAATAAAAATTTATTCAAATTATTTACAAAAATAAAGAAAAATCTAAACATTTATAATTGGTAGAGCATAAAATCAAATTTTAAACATTTATAATTTGTAGAGCATAAAATCAAAATTTTAAAAATTAAAAAATATTTCTTTTTTTCTTCATCCCATCACCATTTACTCTACTGCAACACCATCTTCATTAATGAATGAATGTTAATTTATTTAATTTTAATAAATATATAATCAATACTCTAAATTACACTTCAAATAAGTTTTCATTATTTTCCAAATACTAAATTTAAATTTCAAAATAAATTCTCTAATTATAACTATAACTAGAATAAGAAAATAAATAAACAATGAATTTTAAAGTATAGTTCATTAATGAATGAATGTTAATTTATTTATTTTAAATAAATACAATAATTATATATATATATATATATATATATATATATATATATATATATAAAAGTAAATTATATTATTCATTGCTCACTTACATGACTCTTGTCATCGCAAATAATTTTTAAAAGTAAAAAATTTATAACAAGCTAAGAGCCATAACTTTGTAAGTTTATATATATATATATATATATATATATATATATAAATTATTAATTAATGAATGTAAGTTATTAAGATATATGTATTAGTATATGTATATTTGTGACGCCCCTAAAATAGGTATTCATCACCCATTTTGAGTCATCAATAACATGGTACAGAAACAACTACAACTTTATTAATACATCATAAAAACTGTGAGTTTTAATATAAATATTGTCTTCCAGACAATATCCATACCCAAATAAATTCTCATCACAATTATTGATACATTATTTTACAAAAATAGTGAGGACTACTAAACAACTCTTTAGAACCGCCATTCCATACCCCGACTAGTACTCGCTACATTCTCTCCTCCTGAGAAGAAAAATGGAACAAAAAGAAAAAGGGTGAGCTCAATTAGCCCAGTAAAGAATATTATGACTAAGATAATATAGAACAAATTATCGTTAGTCTTCAACTGGGAAAAATAGAATATAATAGACAACAAGTTTCAGATCAATATTCGCAGCGAAAATAATAATTCATAGAAGAGTTACGTAGAGAATGAAATCTACTATTATCTATGAATTTAAAAGTCCATCATCAATATTTTATCCCTGTAACATCAATCAATATACATCATAAATCAAATATTCATCTTTGCACTACAGGCCAAAGATATTCATCAGTTGGTCATGTTCATCTCAACACCTATTCATCTTCGCACTACGGACCAAAGATATTCATCATAAAATCATTAATCTTTGCACTACAGGCCAAAGATATTCAGTTATATCATAATTTAAGACTGAGGATGATGAAAAATATTTTAAAGAAAATGAATCCAGTGAAACAAAAGAATAAGTATTAAGGATTCGTCTTTCGATTTATCCGTGTCCAAAAATACCTCATAAATAATCATAGTGGAGTAAAATTCAAGAATGATCAAAACATGGATACAATCAAAGCTAGTATCCATAATGGATATTTTGGACAAAAATCAAAAATTTAATTTTTCTGTGAATAGTGCCGTATTCGTGAATAGTGGATACGTGAATAGTGTTGTATACGTGAATAGTAACCCCAACACTAAAAGACAAGAATTTTATAAGAAAAATACTCCCAATATTCCGTCATAATGATATTGAAAGAAATAATATCATTTTTAAAAAAAATAATATCCCTTACCTCGAAAAGAATAAGATTTACATTGAATATCTTTTGTAGTATCAAGGAAACTTGCAATCAGTATAATAACACTCAAAGTATCAAAATACTCACAAGAATACGCTCAATATATCGATAGAGAAAGAGAGAGAAAATTTCAGCCGTGTGATTTTCAATTATAACCTAAGCACCCTATTTATAGAAAATTGCTTAGAACACCAAAGCGTAAAATTTAATAAATTAATAATATTTATTAACCAAATTCCTACGCACACCATTGCCAACTGAATTCAGCCACCTTGCACATGTTAAAGATGTCCACAAAATAAAAAAAACGTTTTTCTTGATTAAAACAATTAAAACTTCCAAAAATCAATTATTTTGGAACTTCAGAACTTCAATAATTCATAATAAATTGCCCTTTTATCAGAAAAATTCAAACCTCATGTCCTCTCCATAGGAAATTCCATTCTCTACAACTTTGCAGAAGAAAGGTTTTCCAAATTCCAAACAAAAATTGACAAAAATCTACAAACGGACGATTTTACATGCTATAATCAAATTTTAGTCAAGAAATGGGGTCCACCGACACACAAAACATGTGTTAATCATTTAATACAACAAAAATACTCTTTCTCCTCGTATACTCATATATTCCACATTCATTGTAAAAATATCACCATTATTATATTATTAAAATATAATAATATATTTAAATGAATTATTTTTTCAAGAAAAGATAAAATATTAATTTTCAACAATTGTCACATTAAAAATTTTCTCCATCTATATCCACATAAAATTAATATTTTCTTCATCATATAAATCAATAATTAATTATTCACAAATAATATTACAGAATCACAATATCGATAACCAAGTGCAGCTTCCTGTGAAAGAGGGCTTTCCAATAAGGATCTCTCCTTACGGCGCGCATAATTAGATGACCAAACCTCTCCTGAGATGTAACTTTTTTAGACATTGTCAATAATGTTATCCAATAATATTATTCAGATAATATGAATTATTGTCTGATAATGGAAAATATCGTAAAGACAATTATTGAAACAACAATAATATAAAATATCAACGCAAAGAATTATTGAATCAATAAAATAAAATACCTGAATAATAATTATTGTAACAATTATTGAGTTATGCATTCTTACGTAAGAATCAATAATTGGTGCAATACCGCAGCTAATCGTGTTTTTAACCATTCGAGTATTTCAACAAAGATTAATCTGTAATAACTACGCCAAGTATTTATAAACAACTTATATTTATCGCTTTCTTCATCCAATCGCTTTCATGGGCCCCCATTTATAAGGTCATACTGTAGGTAAATGCATTTAATATTCCCCGACAAAGAAGAATATTCCACGACCAAACGAATATTCCCCAACAACAATGAATATTTTATAACCACTTGCTTATTTAAAATATTTACGCATTTTACCCATAACTAACCACATTAATCAAATCAACCCTTACTATTTCAAAATAATAAATAGAGGAAATTTAATTTTATTTATAATAAGTTGGGGTCTTACAACCTTCCCTCCTTATGAAATTTCGTCCTCGAAATTGACGTACGTACCTGGTGTTTCGAAAAGATGAGGATATCTCGCTTTCATTTTTCGTTTCCAACTCCCAGGTCATTTCCTCTATAGTATGGTTCCTCCACAAAACTTTGACTTGTGGTATGACCTTTGTGCGTAGGACATGTTCCTTCCTATCCAAGATCTTGACGGGTACCTCCTCGTACGTTAAGTCTTCGGTTATCTCGTCCGGTTCTAACTCAATGACGTGGTTCGGGTCTTTCACATATTTACGAAGCACAGATATATGAAAAATATTATGAACACGAGACATACTTGGAGGTAACGCGAGTCTATAGGCTACATTTCTTACTCGTTCAAGAATATGAAATGGACCAATAAATCGTGGATTGAGCTTTCCTCATTTTCCAAATCTTGTAACTCCCTTCCATGGAGCCACACACAACAATACATGATCCCCAATACTAAATTCCACGTCCTTTCGATGAAGATCCACATAACTCTTTTGTCGATCCTGTGCCGTTTGTATACGTTGTCGAATCATTTGAATCTTTTCCATAGTCATATGTACCAAATCGGGTCCCAACAATGTCGCTTCACCCACCTCATCCCAATATATTGGAGAGCGGAACTTTCGTCCATATAATGCTTCAAATGGAGCCACACCTATACTTGCTTGATAACTGTTGTTGTAGGAGAATTCCACCAATGGTAAATACTTATCCCAACTCCCTTTGAAGTCTAGGACACAGAGTCTTAATAAATCCTCAAGAGTTTGAATAGGTCTCTCTGATTGTCCGTCCGTTTGAGGATGGTATGCCGAACTGAATCGTAAATCCGTGCCCATAGTTTTTTGCAAGCTAACCCAAAATCTTGAAGTGAATCTTGGGTCACGATCCAAAACTATGGATACTGACATGCCATGCAATCTCACAATCTCATTTACATACATACTAGCAAGACGTTCAAGGGAATAAGTCTCCCGTATCCGCTAGAAATGAGCAGAGTTGGTTAATCTATCAACAATAACCCAAATATCATTTATGCCTTGAGAAACCATGGGAAGACCCGTAACGAAATCCATGGTAATGTGTTTCCACTTCCATTTCAAATCTCAAGTGGTTAGAATGGACCTTAGGCACTCGATCTCGCCTTTACACGCTGACAAGTTAAACACGACGAGATAAACTTTGCAATCTCTCTCTTCATATTGTTCTACCAAAATGTATGTCGAAGATCACGATACATTTTGGTACTTCCAGGATAAATTGCAAATGGTGTATTGTGTGCCTTCATCATGATCTTGTACTTCAAATCAGAATAGTTAGGAACACAAAGTCTGGAGTGGACTCAAAGTATTCCTTCTTCATCAATTCTTGCTTCTGGAATAACACCTTCTTGCACTTTCTTCTTCATACGCATCATTTTCCGGTTACGTGGCTTGAAACAACTTTAACTTTTTCGATTAAAGTTGGTTCTATACGTATATCTTGACATCATTGCATGGGTCCCCGAGTCTTGAATTCTATCTTCTTCTTTTGTGTAAATCACGGAAAATGGGCCTTTGAGTTGACAACATCGCACTCGTTCCGCGATATGATCTTCTACTCAATGCGTCGGCTTACCACGTTGCTTTTCGAGGATAGTATTGAATGGTATGGTCGTAGTCTTTCAATAGCTCGAGCCAACGTCGTTCTGCATGTTGAGTTCTTTTGGGTGAAGAAATATTTAAGGCTTTTATGGTGCGAATATATGTCCACTTTCTCCCCATATAGATAGGTGCCTCCAGGATCTTTAGCGCAAAAATATGACTTTGCCAACTCTAGATCATGAGTAGGATAATTCCTCTCATATTCTTTAAGTTATCGCGAGGCATAAAGCTATGACTTTTCCACGTTGCATGAGAACACATCCTAACCCTTTGCTCAAGCATCATTAGATAACAAATCCATCCGAACCGGATGGTATTGTCGAAACAGTCTTAGAAATAAGTCTCCTCTTAAGCTCTTGGAAACTCATCTCGTATTCTTCGCTCCATACGAATTTTGTTTCTTTCCGAGTCAGCTGAGTTAACGGAGTAGCAATTCGAGAAAATCCTTCCATAAATCTCCAATAATAACCAGCTAAACCCAAAAAACTACGTACTTCAGTCACCGTCTTCGGTTGCTCCCAACTTTGTATTGCTTCAATCTTCGCTGGGTCAACAGATACTCCATTTTTTAACACCACGTGCCCAAGGAATGCTACTTCCTCAAGCCAGAACTCGCATTTCTTCAACTTAGCATAAAGCTTGTTTTCATGAAGCCTTTGGAGTACCAGCTTCAAATGGTGCTCATGATCTTCACGGCTTTTGGAATATATGAGGATGTCATCAATAAAGACAACAACGAACTTATCCAAATAGTCCTTGAATACTCGGTTCATCATATCCATGAAAGCTGCAGGAGCATTAGTCAATCTAAAAGACATGACTAAAAATTCATAATGCCCAGATCGAGTTCAAGGCAATCTTTGGAATATCCTCGCTTCTAATCTTGGTGATGATGATATCCGAGCGAATCGATCTTTGAAAAGAATTGTGCTCCTTATGAATCGGTCAAACAAGTCATCAATACGAGGTAAAGCGGATACCTATTCTTGATGGTGACATGGTTCAATTCTCGATAGTAATACAAAGTCGCATACTCCGCCTTTCTTCTTTGAAATAAAAACAGGAGCACCTCGAGGAGATGTACTAGATTTAATGAAACCGATGTCCAACAACTCCTGTAGTTGGAACTTTAACTCCTGAAGTTCAATAGGAGCCATTCGATATGGGGTTTTAGAAATGGGCTTTGTATCAGGTTTGAGATCAATAAAGAATTCAACTTTACGTTCCGGGGGTAGACCGGGAAGTTCTTTAGAAAATACGTCAGGAAAGTCAATAACAACAGGAATATTATTTAAATTTGACGTGTTTTTATTCAAATTCATAACATGGTCTAAGAAAGCTTGACATCCGTTTTTTAATAAACGAATGGATTTATGGCTTGATATAACAGTGATTAATTTTAATGGTTTAGTTGCTTGAATTCGTACAACAGGTTGGTTAGAAATATGAAAACTAACAACCTTATGAAAATAATTAATTTTGGCATGATGAGTAGTTAACTAATCAATCCCTAAAATCACATCAAAAGCAAGTATCTTTAAAGAGATAAGATCAACAGGTAATGTGATGGTGCCAACTTGGATCAAACAAGATTTATAAACAGTGGATGTGATGAAAGTTTCTCTAACGGAGTTTCCATAGATAAATCAAATTACGATTTCTCGAGTCAAGTTTAAATGTTGAGCACAAGCGGAGAGATAAATGAATGGATATGCACGGTAGATTCAGTAAGGTATAAACTTCATGCGAAATTTATGATTAGCTTACCCGTGATCACCTCATTTGGGTTCCTCGCATTTTGACCAATCCACGACAAATGCTCTTTTCAGAACCGATTGACTTTGACTTTTCTCGGGATGACGCCTTTGAGTCACCATCCTCCTTTGAACTTGGTTTCGCTTACCATACAATCTCGAGTGATATATCCTTCCTTTACACAATTATAGCATACCTTGAACTGTTGTGGGCTTTTTTGAATGATATGTCCTTCTTTCTGCATTTATAGCATATGATGGGGTGGTCGCTTCTCCTCCTCGGAACCGATTCTTCTTTGGTCTTTGACGTCTTTGCATTGTCATTGTTAAATCTCCTTTTTTTTAAAATCTCCTCCCGACTCGCTTCTTCTATTCTCATGGCCATGATTACCACCAGAGTGGTTACCGCCTTTGTCCGTATTCTTCTTTCTCCATTGGTTATCTTTGGTGATGATCATTGTCACTCCAGTATGATCCTCGGTTGTGGTCCTCGGTTGTTTAGTTTCGTTATCTCGCTCTAATAATTGAGCCTGCTGACAACATCTGAATAGAGAAAATTTATGAGAAATGAGATATTGACGTATGCTGAAGTTTCAAACCTCTTAGAAACATCTGCGTCATCGTTCCTCATTCTCCACCAAATGAGGTGAAACTCGATAACTCCGCGAACTTCGCCAGATCGTCTTTGGGACATGTCATTTTTTTTTAATCTAATAAACTCTACCTCCTTCATATGATGAACACTTTCAGGAAAGTATTTGTCATTAAACAGTTTCTGAAATGTCTCCCAAAACATACTGAGCGCGGCTGGATGGGTACGCTTCACAGATTACCACCAGTTATCTGCCTCATTACGGAACATAAAAGTGGCGAATGGAACCTTCTGTTCTTTCATGCATCCCAAGACATCGAATATCTTGGTAATTTGCTTAACCCACGTCTCCGCCTTAATCGGATCCGGCTTTCCCCAGAATTCTGTTGGCCCCAACTCTTTGAACTGCTTGGTTGTGACCAGCTGTGCGTTGGCATTGTTTCTACCTGTATTTTGAACAGGAATCTCCTTCGTCTGGTTTTGCATGAACCGCAAAAAGCTTCTAAACATCTCATCATTCATCGTCTGCTCAGTGGTGTTGTTTATAAGAGGAACATTGCCTTGTTGTACGTTCTCCTCGTTTGTGAGTACAGGCGTCTCCACAGTCTCATTTACTCCACTGTTAACATTCTCAGTTGCCATTCTTAAATACTGCCATAAAACAAAGGTTAATTAAACAAATTAACATATCACATAATATCCCTATATTATGACCGACCAATCAAATAAGCTTAGGTAGGACACACTAGCGAAGGATTTACTCGTCTCTCCCCTCCTAGTTCTATTCCCCGATCTCCGCCAGAGATCATATCCCTAAGATCTGATACCAACTGTGACGCCCCCAAAATATGTATACATCACCCATTTTGAGTCATCAATAACATGGTACAGAAACAACTACAACTTTATTAATACATCATAAAAAATGTGAGTTTGAATACAAATATTGTCTTCCAGACAATATCCATACCCAAATAAATTCTCATCACAATTATTGATACATTATTTTACAAAAATGGTGAGGACTACTAAACAATTCTCTAGAACCGTCATTCCATACCCCGACTAGTACTCGCTATATTCTCGCCTCCTGAAAAGAAAAATGGAAAAAAAAGAAAAAGGTGAGCTCAACTAGCCCAGTAAAGAATATTATGACTAAGATAATATAGAATAAATTATCGTTAGTCTTCAACAAGGAAAAATAAAATATAATAGACAATAAGTTTCAGATCAATATTCGCAGCGGAAATAATAATTCATAGAAAAGTTACGTAGAGAATGAAATCTACTATTATCTATGAATTTAAAAGTCCATCATCAATATTTTATCCCTGTAACATCAATCAATATACATCATAAATCAAATATTTATCTTTTCACTACTGACGTGTCAAAGATATTCATTAATTAATCATGTTCATCTCAACACTGCTCATCTTCGCACTACGGGCAAAGATATTCATCATAAAATCATTAATCTTTTGCCTTACAGCCAAAGATATTCAGATTATATCATCATTTAGGGTCGAGGATGATGAAAAATATTTTAAAGAAAAACGAATCCAAAGGAAACAAAAGAATAAGTATTAAGGATTCGCTCTTTCGGTTTATCCGTAATCCAAAATACCTCATAAATAATCATAGTGGAGTAAAATTCAAGAATGATCAAAACATGGATACAATCAAAGCTAGTATCCATAATAGATATTTTGGACAAAAACCAAAATTTAATTTTTCTGTGAATAAGGCCAGATTCGTGAATAAATAGTGTTGGTTTACGTGAATAAAGTCCGTGATATCATGAATAAAGTAACCCGGACACTAAAAGACAAGAATTTCACAAGAAAAATACTCTCAATATTCCGTCATAATGATATTGAAAGAAATAATATCATTTTGAAAAAAAATAATATGCCTTACCTTGAAAGAATAGTACTTCTGGTTGGAATACTGAGTGTAGTGATGAAGGAAACTTGCACCGTATAACAACACTCAAAGTATCAAAATACTCACAAGAATACGCTCAATATATCGATAGAGAAAGAGAGAGAAAACTTCAGTTTCTGGTGTGATTTTCAATTCTAACCTAAGCACCCTATTTATAGGAAATTGCTTAGAACACCAAAGTAGAAAATTTAATAAATTAATAATATTTATTAACCAAATTCCTACGCACACCATTGCCAACTGAATTCAGCCACCTTGCACATGTTAAAGATGCCCACAAAATAAAAAAAAACATTTTTCTTGATTAAAACAATTAAAACTTCAAAAAATCAATTATTCTGGAACTTCAGAACTTCAATAATTCGTAATAAATAGCCCTTTTGTCAGAAAAATTCTAACCTCATATCGTTTCCATAGGAAATTCCATTCTCTACAACTTTGCAGAAGAAAGTTTTTCCAAATTCCAAACAGAAATTGACCAAAATCCACAAACGGACGATTTTACAGGCTATAATCAAATTTTAGTCAAGAAATGGGATCCGCCGACACACAAAACATGTTATAATCATTTAATGCAACAAAAATACTCTTTCTCCTCGTATACTCATATATCCCACATTCATTGTAAAAATATCACCATTATTATATTATTAAAATATAATAATATATTTAAATAAATTATTTTATCAGAAAAAGATAAAATATTAATTTTCAACAATTGTCACATTAAAAATTTTCTCCATCTATATCCACATAAAATTAATATTTTCCTCATCATATAAATCAATAATTAATTATTCACAAATAATATTACGAAATCACAATCACGACAACGGGCAGCCTCCAAGAAAAGATGGGGCTTTCAATAAAAATCTCTCTCATCAAGCGCCAAGCCTGATTAGATGACCAAACCTCTCCTTGAAGCGGAAGAGTGTGATATGTGTTACAAACACCTGGACCGCACAAGAGGGTGATTGAGAGGGTGAAGAGGTTGAATGAGGAGAAAGAATATGCGATTCTTTATTATGATGGATACTTTTGAAGGGGAGTGAAATTCATACGGAGATCTTGGTGGCACTCCATCCTGCTAAAGTCGAGGTATAATTTTCTTAATTCATCTCATTGATTTAGTTATCCTTAAATTAATTTGATTCGAATGTTTGTTGTATTTATTTAATTGGATATGTTTTTTAAGAAATTTAGAATAAGAAAGTTTGGTTTGAAAGGGTTTGTTGTTGGGTTTATCTACAAAGTTTATTCAACATTTCACATTACTTGGTAAAGGGAAGAAGGGTCTCTATTGTGCAAAAAATGTGCCTTTTTTGATTTCCTTTCATATAATGGAGCCAAAGGGATTGCAAATGTCTCTCCATGTGTTTCACATGATAACATTATTAATATAGTTACATTTTTTTGCATGTAAAGTTTGGGTATGTTTGTCAACCACTATATCAAGGTTCATTTGGTATGTTCATTTATTAAGGTTTTTAACATGTTGAATTGCAAATGTCTCTTCTTCTAATTTTCAAGCTTCCACAACTCCCAAACCTTCATCAAAATCCTCTTAATTTCTTGGTGGGAACTAATGAAGGCATTAAAGAATTGAAGTTGCAAGCTAACGTGGGGAAGCCATAAACCTGTTAGCAAGCTAATGTGGGAAGCCTAATCTTTTGTAAGGTAAGCCATGCATTTGGTTAATTTTATGGAAATTGAAAGTTTACATAATGTTTGTTATTCTGAAATTGATGTGCTTGGTCGGGAAACTATGTGTTGTCAAGGACTTCTATGAATTTTTTTGGCTAGAACCATGCCTAAACTTCTATGAATTCTGAAATTATAGGCTATGCCCTTAGGGTGTTTGAAAATTTGTCCCAAAGAGGTCAACATGTGTAAAAATTGAACAGAAGTGTTCGTTTCGGTCTGTCTGCCATAGTTTTATCTTTTTGAATCATAAGCATGAAGAAAAGTTAACAACAATGTTCATGTCAAGGGACTTTTGGATATACCTCCATATCACATGACTGCATATTCACAGTAGTAAACATCTCAGTTCTTTCTCCTAAACTCAAGTTCGGAGACTTTTCCCATGACATACAAAGGTTTTTCAATGAAATCTTACCCAATCAAATAAGAAACGGATAGAAGAAGTATTCAAATATGCTCCGTACTCCAGACATTAATACAAGACTGATACTATAACTTATAACAAGACTAAGAATAAGGAAGTGGTAGAATGATTTCTGATGTTTTCCTTGCATGTTGACAGTCTGTTTTTATAGCATGGGATGAACACTACTGTAATTGGAAAGAATAAAAAGTTGTTTGTATTGTTTAAAAGAGAGCTTGGTTGCAAAAAAATAATTCATATAACCACAAATATATACAGTACAGATACGTTACTACATGACATGATTTCAACTTAGTTTTCCCCAATTTTTTCTTCTTTCTAATGTTTGTTGTTTGTAAGCTAATTAATTTATTGTTTTTTTTCCAATAAGTCTAATTATATATGCCCACACTTAGCAACCTAAAATCATTACATTTCACGCAATTTTGGTTCACTTTGTGACTTTTGTGGATGTTTATATTCTATCCTGTTTACTGATTTTGGTTTTCTGTTTATCTTTTGATATGGTCATTAGTTTTATGCACTTGCTCTATCATCTTTATAATATGTAGCTTATTCTTGAATTTATTAGGTGTTGGTTCAACTATTTATTAGGGAACTCATTCGTATTGAGGGGTGCTTTCCAGTTCTGCGCAACCTGTATACCATTGAAATTTGAATTACTTCAAATGATATTCACTTTACCCATATAGTTATTATGGTTCTCCTTCAACTCAAATGTGCAGGTATCTAAATAATAATTATCTTACGAGAAGAATTCCTGCACATCTTGCAAACTTGACAAATTTGAAAATTTTATAAGTTCTGCATACACATATATAATGTTTTGGAATTACATTCTTAGCATATATTGATGGAAATAAACAGAGGCACATAAAATCGACATTTTAATTGCTAAAGTCTCCTGTGGAGTATCAAGGTACATTAAGAAGGCGTGGATTTCAAACATGAAATTATGCACAATTCACTTGAATAAATCATTCATTGTAAATCATGGTAACTCATACAGGAAATGAGAAACGGTGAAAAATTTGTAGAAAATCATATTACTGTTTTTATTTTTTGGTGAAATAATGGGGACTTTGAATGAGAAAGATTTCTTTCCACTTCTGTTGATTTCTTTGGATTCCCTTTTAGATTTGTATTATGGTCACAACTTTTCTTCTCTTTTCTTTGTGTTCACTTTCTCTCTCTTTCCCTGTTTGTGGAATTCATGGCTGCTGCTGCTATTAGTTCTGATATTCCTCTACCAGGGTAAGCCTCTTCTTCTTTACGGTTTTAGCTTTTTTTTGGTTTATTGATTTTTTTAAAAAACCCTTTGTATTGTTAAGGTTTTGTTAGATTTTTGTGGGTTTCGTAGATTTTTGAAGTAAACCCCATTTTCTTTTAGCTTTTTTACAGACTTTTGAATCAAACCCATTATGTTTTGGCTTTTAGCTTTTGTTGGTTTTGTAGATTTTTGAAACAATCCCCTTTATGTTTTTAAGCTTTTGTTATCTTTTGTGGGTTTGTAGATTTTTGTACAACAATGTGTACTAATGTGTATACACGACTCTATTTATGAGTTTGCAATTACTGTATAAGGGTGAGCTCAACTAGCCCAGTAAAGAATATTATGACTAAGATAATATAGAACAAATTATCATTAGTCTTCAACAGGAAAAAATCTGATAAAATACAATAGACAACAAGTTTCAAATCAATATTCGCAGTGGAAATAATAATTCATAAAAGATTTACGTAGAGAATAAAATCTACTATTATCTATGAATTTAAAAGTCCATCATCAATATTTTATCCTTGTAACATCAATCAATATTCATCTTGAATCAAATATTCATCTTTGCACTACATGCCAAAAATATAAATCAGTCGGTCATGTTCATCTCAACACCTGTACATCTTTGCACTACGGACCAAAGATATTCATAAGAAAATCAACCATCTTTTGCACTACTGTGCCAAAGATATTCGATGTCCAACATTTAGGACTGAGGATAATAAAAAATATTTTAAAGAAAACGAATCCAGTGAAATAAAAGAACAAGTATTATGGATTCGTACTTTAAACAATCCGAGTTCAAAAATACTTCATAAATAATCATAGTGAAGTAAAATTCAAGAATGATCAAACATGGATACAATCAAATCTAGTATCCACAATAAATATTTTGGACAAAAATGAAAATTTAATTTTTTTTGAATAATAGTCTTAGTATTAAGTGAATAGTCTTGGGATCACGTTAATAATTAATAATATATACGTGAATAGTAACCCCGATACTAAAAGACAAGAATTTCACAAGAATTTTTTTTTTACCAATAATCCAACATAATGATATTAGAAGAAATAATATCATTTTTAAAAAAAAATAACATCTCTTACCTTGAAAAAACTGCATTTACATTTGAATAATGGGATATAGTCTTTGAAGGAAACTTGCACCATATATAAACAACACTCAAATTATCAAAATACTCACAAGAATACGCTCGATAATATAGAGAGAGAAAGGGAGAGAAAACTTCGGTTTCTGGTGTGATTTTTAATTCTAACCTAAGCACCCTATTTATAGGAAAATGTTTAGAACACCAAAGCAGAAAATTTAATATAATATTAATATATTTTTCTTAATTTCTTAGTAGCCTTCTTTGGTCAAAAACATCAGCCAACAACCCACCAAAATCACAAAAAACTTTTTTCTTAAAAAAAATAATTAAAACTCCAAAAATCAATTATTCTAGAACTTCGGAATTTCAATAATACATAATAAATAGCCTTTTATCGAAAAAAATTCAAACCACGTGTCCTTTCCATAAGAAATTCCATTCTCTAAAAACTTTGTAAGTTTAAGTTTTTCTAAATTCCAAGCGAAGTTGGCCCAAAAATCCACAAGCGGACGATTTTACTAAGTTATAAACCAATTCGATCGAAGAAATGGGGTCCATGAAACATGTTTAACATATTTTAAACATTAATTGTAACAAAAATACTCCTCCTCCTCATATACTCATATATCCCATATTCATTGTAAAAATATCACCATTATTATATTATTAAAATATAATAATATATTTAAATAAATTATTTATCGGAAAAGATAAAATAACAATTTTTCAACAATTATCACATTAAAATTTTTTTCCATCTATATCCACATAAAATGAATATTTTCCTTATATAAATCAATAATTAATTATTCATAAATAATATTACAAAATCATAATAATCATAACCGAGACAGTTTCGAGGAAAGAGGGCTTTCCAATAAGGATTTCTCTAACTGCAAGTAATTAGGTGACCAAACCTCTCCTTAGACAGAACTTTCTAGACATTGTCAATAATGTTATCTAATAATATTATTCAAATAATGTGAATTATTGATCTGATAATGAAAATACTGTGTAGTGATAATTATTGAAACAACAATACTATAAAATATCAACGTAGCAATTATTGAATCAATAAAATAAAATATTGAACAGTAACTACTGTAACAATTATTGAGTAATGCCTTCCTACGTAAGAATCAATAATTGGCGCAATACCGTGTGCTACTGTATTTTAACCACCGGGTATTCCAACAGTATTAATGGTAACAACTACGCCATTATTTATAAACAACTTATACTTGTCATTTTCTTCATCCAATCGCTTTCCGTTATGGGGCCCATATTGTCATTGCTGGTCGTCATTTAATATTTCCACGATGAGAATATTCCACGACCAAACGAATATTTCCCAACAACAATGAATATTTTATAACCACTTGTTTATTTAAAATATTTGCGCATTTTACCCATAACTAACCACATTAATCAAATCAACCCTTACTATTTTAAAAATAATAAATAGAGGAAATTTAATTTTATTTATAATAAGTTGGGGTCTTACAGATGATGTTATTATATTTGGTAGTGTATGTTTATCATCTGATTAACTCTCTCTAAATATATCTTATTAATTTTTTAATAACTTATTTATTTTAATTTATTTTCATTAATGTCGTGACAGATGGATGACCAGCTAGAAAATACCGTATGATAATAATTTCTTACTCATCATTTTCTTACTTTTTATCTTATCTTTTTACCAACTTATTTACTATTCAACGTTCTTTTGTCTACGAGTTTCAAGACTTAAATGCGTAATAATGTAGGAGTGGTAATTGCGAATGAGTATGAACTAAATTGTCTACGTTCGTGAGGTATTGTATATCTTTCACCTATTTCTCATTCATTTTTTCCTTCTTTTTTTTTTGCTTTTAAGTAGCGTTTTCTTACCCAGAAGGAGAAAAAAAGGTCTGATGCTTTGGCGAATGCCAAATTTAAGGGGAAACAAAAATCAACTTCTTCTACCCAAGGAATAAAAAATAAAGATTGCCAACAGGTATAATTTTTAATCATATTCTTTTCTCTCTAGTTTTACAATGGATTTGGATGTTATTGAATTTAAAAAATTTTAAGTTTTGTTTTATGTAGATCGTTTGATTTGTCAACATGTTTTTGGTTTGACTAATTTAATATTACTTATTTTTTTATCGTGTTTTTACCCAGAAGGAAAAAGAAAAGTCTGATGCTTTGGCGAATGCTAAATTTAAGGGAAAACAAAAATCAACCTCTTCTACCCAAGGAACAAAAAATACAGATTGCAAACTAGTATCACTTTTAATCCTATTATTTTTTTCTTTTGTTGGGTCCAATTTTTTTAAACTCTAAATTTGTTTGAACATTCCATAATTTGAAACCTCAACCTTTCCAAGTAGTTTTGATCTTATTTATAGAATTCCTTTCAAGCTGTTAAATTCAATATGCTATTGATCGAGCGTATTACTATAGAACAATGTGTTGGATGCAGGGCTATGGTGTTTTATTTTTGCATCAAACAAAAACTTTAATATAATTATAACATTGATAAATGGTTGGGTAGATAGTTATGTTAATGTAACACTTTATTGTCATGTTACATCACGTTGTTATATATACAAAGTGCAAAACGATACGATATACGTTAAAATCAATAAAATACTAATTAATTTTTTATAAATATGTGGTTTAGGCACCAAACTATAATGTTGTATCAAAATCAACATTATCGCATTGTGCAAGGCTTGCTCCAAAAATGTGTTATGTTGGGAAAGAAAATGAGTGCTCCAAACGTCAATTGGGACAACTTGCACGTTACGAAAGAGATCCCCGTCTAGCCTATATTTTTTCCTTTTTTACCACCAAGTCGTCTTCGCTGAGCATGCCTTGAACGAACACATATAATACATGCACAAACACACACACATATAACTGTAACCAATCAAACACTCGCACCTTTATACTACCACCAATACAGATTTATGATTTAATTCATTAAGCAAATGAACCGTTTGTTGAAATGGTACTAAGAAAACTTTATTTGATTGTAAGTCCATATCTTTTCCTAAATAAATTGATTATTTGTTATAATCTCTCTAAATTCTTATTTAGATCAATCTAAATCACCCCCTACATAAAAATAATATGTGTGCTCATTTGTTTTTTAGAAACTTCAGGGTAAAGTAAGGGGTCTTATGTTTCGGATTTACAATTTTTTTATTTTAACTCACATATTTCGATAATTTTTAAATTTTAACTATTTTCAGGTATATTTTGAAGGATACATGGTGTAAGCTATAAAGAATATACTTGGTGTAAGCTGTAAAGTAAAGGGTCTTATGCTCAACATGTTTTTTATCTATTTTCTACATGCATGTATTTTTTGTGTTTCGCCTTTTGTAAATTTAGCTAATTATACTTGGTTATGATGATTTTGGGTATGGAATGATGGTTTTTTTTGGTAGTTTGGATATGTATAGATGATTGTAAGTTTTGTAAACAGGTTTAGATTTTTCTGGATATCTATTTTTAAAGGAAATTCTGCCAAAATTTCTTAAAATTAGTAGCGACTAGCTTGATATTTTGTTGGTTGGATGTGTTGATGATTGAGTATGTATTAATTTCTTCATGTATGTATTTTTTTTTCCGTATTTTGTAATGTTAACTAATTATACATGGTTATGTTGGTTTTGGGTATGTAATGATTGTTTTTTTGGTGGTTTGGATATGTATGGATGATTGTAAGTTTTATAGACAGGAAATTTTGTCGAAATTTTTTAAAATTAGTAGCAACTAGCTTGATATGTGTATTTTGCCTGTTACGTTTTTTGTAAAGTTAACTAATTATACATGGTTGTGATGATTTTTGGGTATGGAATGATAGTTTTTTTGGCAGTTTGGATATGTATTGATGATTGTATGTTTTGTAGACAGGTTTAAAATTTTTTAGATATCTATTTTTAAAGGAAATTCTACCGATTTTTTTTGAAATTCGTACCGAATAGCTCGATATTTTGGTAGTTGAATATGTGTTGATGATTGAATATGTATTAATTGCTCAATAATAGTATGGTGAATTGTGGTAGTATATGTCTTTAGGTAATGTAATATGTTTTGAATTTTAATTTAATTTTTTTATGCCGTGCCTTTAGGCACAGGCATATACTAGAGATAAAATATCAAAATTAAAGATAAAATTTAATATCTAATTTTGATATTTTTTCAAAAGGAACCCTTTTTTGTTTATGCCCACTTATGATGCTTTGTACAGAAAGTCCATTAAATGTATGCTCAAATTTTGTATTATTATGTCATATTAGTGGGAGTGTCGAGAGATTTTGGTACATGAGCACTGTAGGATGTCTGTTCTCCTTCTCATATTTCGTGAGTTTTGACTAATTAATTTCTTAGAAATAGTATTCTAGGTGACACACAATAGAATTTGGTTAAATGGGAAGTGTAATTTTGTATACTATTACTTCTTTTGATTTGTTTATAAACAATTACATAATCAGGTTAAATTGTTTTTCAATTATCAGGATTTGTTCAAGAAAGCTATATTGACTTTGGTCCACGGTAGATTTTATACTTTAGATTGTTAGAAGCCATAAAATCTCAAGGTTGTTGCTTCATTCATATAACTTTTACTCATACATGGCTCATTTTTTTCGGTTTTAAGTTGAGGCCACGAATATATACTTTTTTTAGGAAATGTATGAACTGTGAAGGGTATACATTTGTAATCAATGTGGCCCCTAAAGAAGCATAGAAATTGATAAAGCCGAATCAATTAATATTATGATTCAATTTAAGATGGTTTATGTGATTTTTGTTTGTTCGTTCCATCAAATTTTACACAATAATGTTGTTTCTTAGCTGAACATGTTTATGTAAAAATTGAACTCTGAAACCTGCACATTTACATTTTAGGATCTTTGTTTCACTCTTCCATCATTCATTCGAGTCCATTCTTCTCTCAAGAAATGGTATATTTTAGTAGTGTCTTACATTTCTAAACAGTTCATTCAAAATGAGACATTTACCAACCAAAATTCCATACATAATATAAATGGTTCTATTCAAATTAAGGGAAAAATTGAACGTCATAGATATTATTGATAAGAAGACACATGGGACTATTACATGTATGTGTATTTACTAGGAGGAAATGGAGTTCTATAGATGAGGGAGTAAGACATATGAAGGATAAAAAAATTCGTATGGAGTATATCAAATTTTTTTTCATTCTACAAATAAAAAAACAACCAATGTCACTAACTACAACTTATATCCATTCTACAAATTATTTTTTAAAATAAAAAAATATCCTTTAATTGAATTCTAAAAAACAATCAGTGTCACTAACTACTACTACAACACTCATATGTATACGTTTCAAATATATACTCTTTTCACATTGTTAACTCACATTTTTTATTTAGATTCATCTTTATGTAAGACCCCAACTTTTATGAATAAAAATGTATTTTCTATAAATATCATTTTTGAATATTATGGAGTAAATTTGATATAATGTTATAGTTGTGGATAATATTTATAAATTTTTTAAAGTACGCAAGTTGTTATATAATATTCGATTGGTTGGGGAATATTCATTTTAAACAGGGAATATTCGTACGACGGCACAATCATTAGTGGACCCCACAACGAAATTATTGTCGGATTAAGAAAACGACAAAAATATTTTTATGAAAATAACGGCGGAAGTTTTACTGAATTATCTGTGAAATAATCGGTTAAAAAAATACGAGAATACGGCATGGTTGCGTAGTAGAAATATTACCTGTATTGATTATTGATGCTTACGTGAGAAGTCATTTAGTTTTATTTAATTATTGTTGATATTTTATATATTATTGAGATGACAGAGTTATTAATATTATTATTTGCATTATTAACGATGTCTAGAAGTTCTGCCAAGGAGAGGTTTGGTCACCTAATTGCGGCATGATGAGGAGAAATCCTTATTGGAAAGCCCTCTTTCACAGGAGCGACACAGTCGATTAATAGTGTGAATAATAATAATGATGATGAAGTTTTATTTTATTAGTATTATTAATGTAATAAAACAAAAAAGCTTTTTATATAAAATGCAATACTTTTATAAAGTTATTCGTTTTATTAGGCTAATAGTAAAAAAATTTTTATATAAAACATAATACTTTTATAAAGTTATTACGTTTTATTAGACAATAATTAGAATATATTATATTTTATTATGCATAGTACTGCATAGTGTTTGTATAGTAAAATCTTTTTTAAAAGTTATTCATTTTATTAGATTATAAATAAAATATATTATACTTTATTGTAAACCAATGGGTATAGTCCATTTAAAGTAAATTGATCTGGACCGCTCATGGATTGGTTACTTATTTAATCCATTCTTCTATAAATAAGCTCATTCCTTCATTATTTCTTACGAATTCAATTTGAAACTCTTGAGAGAGAAGCGTAGAGAAATTATTCTTCTATCTTGGCGTATTTCTTTAGCGTTTAAGAAAACTTTGGCGTATTGCAAGTTTCTTCAAGTATATCCCCACTTCTACCGCTTTTAGAATTCTTTTCTTTTAAGGTAATGGGTATTTTTTTTCATATTCATGAAGAGAACTTCATTATTCCATTCTTTATTATTACATTGGAAAAAACACATATCTGTGATTACACCTATACTTGGTGAAATTCTTCATTATTCCATTATTTATTATTCTGTGGAATAACTTTGTATATCTTGAAATCGCGTATCATGGTGAAATTCTATTGTTATTCTATTCTTTATTATTACATTTGGAATATCCCATTCATGTATTACTTTGACTGGTTCCGTTATTTATTATTCTGTTGGAAAAACTGTCTATGCAAAGTACTGAATGCATGGTGATTTCTTTTGTTATTCCATTCTTTATTATACTTAGTTGGTTAAAGTTTTGAATTCTATACTCCATGAAATTAGTGGAATATTCTTGATATTTGAGCTTCATCAAGTATCTTTTCGTGGAAATATTCGTCTGAGCATTCTTGAATTTTACTCTACAAAGAAGTATCATGTTGACAATTTGGACGTTATTAGTTCCTGAATAAATTAATTCTTGAACTTGTTTTATTGAATTCTTATATCATTGTCATCATCCTCATGTTTATATTTTTTTAAAGTCATCAATGGGCTCCGTAGTTCATAAATGGACTTGGTATGATTATGATTAGGGATTATTGATTGTAATCATTGGTAGTAATATTACAAATGATGTGGTAAAAATCCTCATTGGCCCGTAGTGCATTGATGGACAGTTGTTGGCATGATCATGACCATTGATGAATACATAAATATCCTTGGCCCGTAGTGCAGGGATAAATTGTGGTTGTGATACTAATGAATATCCTTGGTCGTAGTGCAGGGATGATGTGGACTATTTATTAAGTTGAGTCCCAAGGATAAAAGTGATGAAAACCTTTTAAATCATGAAAGATAGTAGATTTTATTCTCTACTTGACTCTTTTAATGGATTGCATATTCCGCTGTAGTTAAACTTGATGTCTATTGTATTTTATCAGTTTAACATTTATTGAAGACTAATGATAATTTATTACGCATTATCTTAGTCATAATATTTCTTCTTGGGCTAGTTGAAATTCACCTTTTATTTCACTCGTTTCTCTTGAAATGAGAACGTGGCCGGGACTAGTCGGGGAACGGAGTGACGGTCGAGATGATAGTATTAGTAGTCCTCACTATTCTGTTAAATAGTATGAAAATAAATGTAATGAGGACTTATTCTGAGAGTGGATATATTGTCTAGAAGACAATATTTGTATTAAAACTCATAGCACTCTTGTTGTATATTAAAGATTGTATTTGTATTCTGTACCATATATTTGGCGACTCATAATAGGTGATGTATACCTATTTTGTGGGCGTCATAGTTGGTATCAAAGCTTAGGGATATGATCCCTGGCTAAGATGTGAGACAAGAAATAGGAGGGGAGAGACGGGGAATTCCTTCGCTAGTATGACCTACCTAAGTTAATTTGATATTTAATTGGTGGAATTCGGATATAGGGATAATATGTGATATGTTAATTAACCCTTGTTTTGTGGTAGTGTTTGAAAATGGCATCCGAGAATGTTGAGAACATCAATGGAGCACAGGAGACCGTTGAGTCTCCACAGATAAATAATCGTGGATAATGTGCACTGCGTGGAAGGAGACAATCCTCGAGCAAACAACAACACCGACGGATGATGAACGATGGAATGTTCAGAGGCTTTATGCAATTCATGCAACATCGAGCGAAGCGATGACTCGTCCAAAATGCGAGTGGAAACACTGGCAACTCTCGACGGCCATCACCTTCATTAGCGGTTCAAGGAACTGGGACCACCAGAGTTTTTGGAGAGCCAAAACCACTTAAGCGGAGATTAGATAAAGCGGATCTGCAAGATATTTGATGTCTTGGGATGCTCCGAGGAGGA
Source organism: Panax ginseng (assembly GCA_020205605.1). Taxonomy (NCBI): domain Eukaryota; kingdom Viridiplantae; phylum Streptophyta; class Magnoliopsida; order Apiales; family Araliaceae; genus Panax; species Panax ginseng. The sequence goes on from CM035144.1 coordinate 121,198,213, forward strand.
AAAGGTTCCATTTGCCACTTTCATGTTTGTGCGTGGCAGAGGCGATTCATCGGTGGGAATCAGAAAAGCGTCTTCAACTCCGCCGCTTGAAGATGACTTGGGGAGAGTTCCAAGAATTGTTCAACGACAAGTAATTTCCCGAAAGTATTCGTCACATGAAAGAGGTAGAGTTCATTAAACTGGAACAAAACAACATGACCGTGTCGCAATACGAAGTCAAGTTTGCCGAGTTGTCCTGGTTTGCGTCCCATTTGGTTGATAATTAGGAGTGAATGATGCGAATGTTTCTAAGAGGTTTGAAACCCGAGATACGTCAATATCTTATCTCTCATAAACTGTGTTTGTATTCATATTTGTTAATAGGGCTCAGTTATTGGAGCGCGATAATGAGTCAACCCAACCAAAAGAGAAAGGTAGATAAAATAATAATACCGGTTGATAACTTGATCGTTGAAGCGGTGACAATATGCGTGGAGGGAATCAACATGTTAGAAATGGTAACCACTTCGGTGGTAATCATGGCCAAAACAATAAGAATGGACATTTCAAGAAGAGGAGATTCAACAATGATGGAAATACGTCGGCGCCATTTTTGTTGTTAAGGAAGGAGAATGACCACTATCATATGCTTGAAATGCGGAGGGAGGGACACATCACCAAATTGTTCGATCTTAGTCAAAGCATGTTATAATTGTGGAAGAGAAGGTCACCTAGCCCGATTTTGTCATTCATCGAAGATAAGTTCAGCTAGGATGGAGGCACCAAAGGACACCCCAAAAAAGTCAATGCCAGTAGTGCAAGGGAGAGCGTTTGTCGTGACCTCCCAGAAAGAAAAGAACCCGAATGAGGTCATCATGGGTGAGCTTATCATAAACTCTAGTGAAGTATATACCTTATTTGATACCGGTTCTACCCATTCCTTTATTTCTCCTACTTGTGCTCAACATTTAAATTTGACTCCGGAGAAATTGGACTTTGACTTATCTGTTGAAACTCCGTTGGGAGAAACCTTCATTACATCCAACGCTTTATAAGTCTTGTTTGGTTCAAATCGGTACCCTCACATTACCCGTCGATCTTATTTCATTGAAAATACTTGCATTTGGCGTAATTCTAGGGATTGATTGGTTAACTACTCATCATGCAAAATTTGATTGTTTTCGTAAGGTTGTTAGCTTTCATATTCCTAATCAACCTATTATACTGAATTCAAGCAACCAAACCATTAAAATCAATCATCGTCATCTCAAGCCATAAAGCTATTCGTTTATTGAAAAGCGGATGTCAAGCTTTCTTAGCTCATGCCACGGATCTAAACAAAAATACGTCAGTTTTGAATGATATTTCTATTGTTAATGAATTTTCTGACGTATTCCCTAAAGAACTTCCTGGCCTACCCCCAAAACGTGAAATTGAATTTTATATCGACCTTGAACTCGGTACAAAACCCATTTCCAAAGCCCCATATCGAATGGATCTTATTGAACTTCAGGAGTTAAAGACCCAACTGCAGGAATTGTTAGACATTGGCATTATTCATCCTAAGTACTTCTCTCCTTGGGGTACTTACATTACAATCATGAAGAAGAAAGATGGGAATATCGACTTTGTATTGATTATCGAGAGTGAATCATGTCACCATCAAAAATAAAAATACCCATTGCCATCACGTATTGATGACTGTTTGACCAACATTGCAAGGCGCCAAATTCTTTTCAAAAATTGATCTTCGTTCCGGATATCACCAATTGAAGATTAGAACCGATGACATTCCAAAGACGGCTTTGAATCCTCGATGCGAGAATTATGAATTCTAGTCATGTCTTTTGGATTGACTAATGCTCCCTCTTTGCCTTCATGGATGTGATGAACCGAAAGTATTCAAGGAATATTTAGATCACTTTGTGGTTGTCTTTATTGATGGCATCCTTATTTATTCCAAAAGCCGTGAAGATCATGAGCAACACTTGAGGCTGATACTTTAAAAGCTTCGTGAATATAAGCTTTATGCCAAGTTGAAGAAATCACGAGTTACGGCTTGAGGAAGTAGCATTCCTTGGGCACGTGGTATTAAGTCATGGAATATCTGTTGACCCGTGAATATTGAAGCCATTCAAAGTCGGAACAACCTAAATCGATGAATGAAGTCGTAGCTTTCTCGCTTAGTTGGTTATTATCGGAGATTAAGTAGAAGGGTTTTCTCGAATCACTACTCAATTAACTCAGCTCACTTGGAAAGATAAAAAATTGATTGGAGTGAGGAATGTGAGAAGAGTTTTCAAGAACTCAAGAGAAGACTCATTTCAAAGACTTTTGTTACGGCAATACCATCCGCTCTTGAGGATTTGTCATCTACGATGATCTTGAGCAAAAGGGTTAGGATGTGTTCTCACGCAACATGGGAAAGTCATAGCCTATGCCTCTCGACAACTCAAAAGAATATGAGAGGAATTATCCTATTCATGATCTAGAGTTTAGCATTTGTTGTCTTCGCACTTAAAATTTGGAGGCATTACTTGTATGGGGAGAAAGTGGAGATCTTTACTGGATCATAAAAAGCCTCAAATATTTCTTCACTCAAAAGGAACTAAACATGCGACAACGACGTTGGCTTGAACTGTTGAAAGATTATGACCATACCATCCAATACCATCCTGAAAAAGCGAACGTGGTAGCTGACGCATTGAGTAGAAGATCATATCTTGGTATCGAGTGCGATATTGTCAACGTAAAGGCCCATTTTGTATGACTTGCAAAGGATGGAAATAGAGATAAAGACTCAGGGACCCACGTGATGATGGCGAATATCTGAGTAGAACCGAAACTTTAATCGATAAAGTTAAAGGCTGCTTTCATTCTGGACCTAGAACCAGATGCATATGAGGAAGAAAGTACAAGAAGGTCTTGCTCACAAAACAAGAATCGATGAAGAAGGAATACTTGAGTCGACTCCGGACTTTGTGTTCTAACGATCCTTGGTTAAGTATAAAATCATGATGGGGCGCCTTGGCACCATTTGTAATCCATCGTGGGAGTACTAAAATGTATTATGATCTTTGACATACATTTTGGTGGGGCAATATGAAGAGAGATATAGTGCTGTTTATCTCAAGGTGTCTAACGTGTCAACGAGTCAAGGCGAACATCAAGTACCAAAAGGTCCATTGCAACCACTTGAAATTCCGAATGGAAGTGGGAGCACATTACCATGGATTTAGTTCTTGGTCTTCCAAAGGTTTCTCGGGGTATAGATGCAACTTGGGTCATTATTGATAGATTGACCAAAGTCGCTTTTTTTACCTATCTGAGAAACTTATACTCTTGAACGTCTTGCTTTCAGTATATGCATAAACGAGGTTATAAGATTGCATGGTATGCCGGTATCCATAGTTTCTGATCGAGACCCAAGAATCACTTCACGATTTTGGGTTAGTTTGCAAAAAGCTATGGGCACGGATTTACGATTTAGTTTGGCATATCATCCTCAAACAGGCAAAAAATTAGAGAGGACTATTCAAAATCTTAAAGATTTATTAAGACTCTGTGTCCTTGATTTCAAGGGAAGTTGGGACAAGTTCTTACCATTGGTGGAGTTTTCCTACAACAACGATTATCAAGCAAGCATTGGCATGGCTCCATTCAAGAGTTGTATGGAAGAAAGTGTAGCTTCTCCCGGTATCTTTGGGATGAGGTGGGTGAAACAACGTTGTTGGGGCTGAGTTGGTACGTATGACTACGGAAAAGATTCAAACGATCCGACAACGTATAAAAAACCTCACAAGAGGCAAGCAAAAGAGTTATCTTGATCTTCATCGAAAGGACATGGAATTCGATATTGGAGATCATGTGTTTGTTACGTGTTCTTCCATGGAAAGGAGTTACTGAGATTTGGAAAGAGAGAAAGCTCAATCCTCGATTCATTGGCCCATTTTAATCCTCGATCGAGTAGGGATTTGTAGCCTATAGACTTGCTTCTTTCTGCAAGTATGTCTCGTGTTCATAATGTTTTTCATATATCCATGTTACGTAAATATGTGAAAGACCCGAACCATTATTGAGTTAGAACCGGATGAAATAGCGGAAGATTTAGCGTATGAAGAGGTTCTGTTCAAATCTTGATAAGAAGGAACATATTCTACGCTCAAGTTATACCTCAAGTCAAAGTTTTATGGAGGAACCACGATGTTGAGGAAATGACACGGTAGTTAGAATCAATGAAATTAAGGTATCCTTACCTCTTGACATACCGTGCGTACCCTAATTTAGAGGGCAAAATTTCATAAGAAGGGGAGATTGTAAGATCCCAACTTTTATGAATAAAATGTATTTTCTATAAATATCATTTTTGAATATTATGGAGTAAATTTGATATAATGTTATAGTTGTGGGTAATATTTATAAATTTTGCAAAAGTACGCAAGTTGTTATATAATAATATTCGATTGGTTCTGGGAATATTCGTTTTAAACAAGGAATATTAAATGCGACAATACAATCATTAGTCACTTCTGAAAACCGCTTTATTTCCGATAGACGTATCTTGACGGATAAAATTGGTCGAAATAGGTTTATGTCCGAGGAATAATGGGTGGGATATAAGTCCTCGAAATACATTAATTAGAATGAATTTGAATGAACTTAGTCCTCCCCGGTTAAGCGCCAAGTTTGACGCCACCATGAAAAAGTAAATTGGATTTAAAAACATTAATTAGAGGGACTTTTGTCGAACTTGAACTATTTACGAGAGGCGTATATCCACTTGCGGAGATTTCGTCGGAGATAAAAATAAAACCTTTAGAACACGCTTTTTATTTGATTTCGCTCTCTTAATTTATCTCTCTCACTCCTAGCTCCTCGATCTCATCCTCACCGCCCCACCCTCTCTCATTCTCTCTCATCTCTCGGTCTCGATCTCAATCTCCTTCCTTCTCTCATCCTCCCTCCCCACACACGGTCCCCCAAGACTCTCCTTCCTCTCTCATCCTCCCCACTTCACCCATCCTAGGCCACCGCCAGGTCCCACCACCCCTTTTCCCACCACCGCACGTGCGTTCGTCTCTCACTTTCTCTCTCTCTTCACCACTCTGCTTTTCATTGCTTCTGCAAGCCACCCTTTCCACACACCACTGCTGGCGACCCTCCACTTTACACGATCATCGACGACTCGCGTTCTGGACGGGTTGGACTCTGCTTTCTCCTTCTCCTCCAACCGGTTTTCAAACTAGCTAAGGCCTAAGGTTAGTAATGGTTTATTTGTATAATTAGGTATAATTTCATGCCCTATATTGTGCATATTACACTAAAATTGGTACTATATATATATATATATATCTATTGATGATAATTATTGCTACTATATATATATATATATTTCAGATTCATTGCTGAAATTTAGACTTAAGTGTTAATTGTCAATATAAGGGTTATTATTTGTGTTCTGCCGAAATGGGTTATATCTATTTTTGTGTTCTTTGAAATTATAAGGGTTATTATTTGTGTTAATTGCCTAACTTGTAGAAAAATTGGGTTCTTAAAATTGTGTTCTACCTAACTGTTATGAAAACTAGCATGCAAATGGGATCATAGCAGAACATGTTGCAGCTTTCTATTTAGTGTATAAAGATCTGGTAAATGTTTCATTTTTTTTTTTATATGCAATTTACATGATATTTTTTTCGATGGAATTTCCGACCAATTTACATCAGAAGTCTTCAATTAAAAATTTTTGTGAGCCCATATAACTATTTAAATATGTTACTTAATTAATTTTCCAATACTAAAATAACCTAGTTTATAGTAATATTTACTTAGTTTTGTACTACTAAATAAAATAAAATAATATTATAAATAATATAAACATAAATAAAATAATATAAGATAATATAATATAAAATAATAAAATTAAATAACATAAGATAAGATAATTTAAGATAAAATAAAATAAAATAAAATAATTGTTCCTAAATGAAATAACTTAAATTATATCTAATAAATAAATAAAATACATAAAATAATATAATATAATATAATATGAGTAATAATAAGATAAAATAAAATACAAAATAATAATAATAAATTATAATAATTTAAATTTAATAAAATATAATGAAAAAAACAAATAAAATTAAATTTAATAAATAAATTAAATTTAATAAAAAATATTTTAAAATATATAATATAATATAAATAAAATACAATCTAATAAAATATAAAATAAAATAAAAATAATAGAATAAAATATAATATAATTTAATTTAATTAAAATAATTTAAATTAAATTTAATAACGAATTTAGTAAAAAAATTTAAAAACTATATAATATAATACAAGATAAATTAATTAGAAACCCGTTTGACAAGTAGGAGTGAATGTTGAACAGTACGTAGTCTCTATAGATTCCAAATAACACTTCAAGAATGAGCTTGGAGTGAATGTCGAACAGTAGTAGTTTCTATAAATTCCAAATAACAATTCTCATAAACTAAGTACCACTTACTTAGTTTATCATTAATTGGCAAAATAAACTAAGTAGGAGTGAATGTTAAACATTAGTCTCTATAGATTCCAAATAATTAACAATTCTCATAAACTAAGTACCACTTACTTAGTTTATTATCATTGGAAAAATAAACTAAGTAGCATTTGCTTAGTTTGCCACAATTTTCAATATATAAATGCAATAATACTCTCCCTACATATATGTACTCTTTCTTGTATGCGAGTTTTAACATAGCAGCGATTCTGCCTAAATAGTACTCCAACCTTCCTCTCTGATAAATAAAAAAAAAGGGTCGTAGTTTCTTGTTTGTGTCCTATACTCGAATAATAAAGGTAATTGAATTACTGCAGACATTCCTCACTGTTCCATCATAACAGATGGCAACATCTGGAAGGAGTGCCAATAAGTTGTTGAACAAAGTTCTAGGTTAAACAACCCTCTAAATGAGCGAACGATCACTTCTCCTATAGGAATGAATCATCTCCCCATATGGGTCCAATCCACGATATAAACAGCTTATCACCAGTCCGAATTCCTCAGATGGGTAGTTCTCATAGAATGTCTCACCTCTTGAATGAGAACTATCCATTTGAGGAATTCGGAGTGGTGAGAAACCTGTCCTATATCATGGATTGGACCCATATGAGAGATGATTCATTCTATGAAGAAGTGATCGTTCGCTCATCTGAAGGGTTCTTAAGCTGAAACTTTGTTCAATAGTATAATGGAACTCCTTCGGGATGTTGTCATCAGTTATGATGGAACAATTAGGAATGTTTGCAGTAATTGAATTAACTACGATTATAGGACACAACAGGAACTACGATCCTTTTTTTCCCTTCTTGACTCAAGCAGAGATTCCACATAAATTCTCATAAACTATATACTATACTTTGAAACTTAGAAACCCGCTTTGACATACACTGAATAGGGGTGAATGTGAATAGTCCCAGCTTTGAGGCATTATTGGATGTTATGTCTCTCACTTAGGTAGGTGAAAATACGAAACTGCAGTACATTTTTTGTTATTTTTAGGATTAATCATTGTTATCTCTATATGTTCTCCGAGTGCATACTTAGATTAAGTTATCTTAGTCTATTTAGGTGTGCTTGGAGACCATGAGGATGTCTTCTTAGAAATTTTCTTAAAACTCGTGAAACGTACTCAATATGTTTGTACTAGGTGACGAGACATATCCAATAACGGGATAGAAGCCTTTACCCCCGTCATCACAGAGAGATACTAGGTAAATCTAATTCACGCATGAATATCCAAATTAACTTAATGCATACTTACGTATAGTTAAAAATGTCACCGAATCGGAGTTGGATGTACCATAGGATACCCGTGATGATTGGAGGGATTAGTCTCGACTTATCGTGTTGGGGTTTTAGATTTCTTGAACAAAGCACTAGAAACATAAGGATGATCCGCACAAGATGAATCGATGCCCGTGTGTCAAGTGTAAAAATCGATTTGGAATAAAGTCGAATGAGATTAAATTCGACTTATTTTCTCGTGGATTTGTAGATGGGTACCAGTATGGACTCATCACGGAATCGAAGTGATTGAAAATATTGTGGAACAACTAATTCCACGCAGGATTCATACGTCAAAACTATGATCCGATTAAAATGTTGGTTGATCTTTATGGCCCTACTACTATTGACTAGGTGAATATGAACCTTCTTCAAAGTACGAAGCAAGTGCCAAATGATCTGTTCTTGCCTTTTACAAGTTCTTGCTCAATCCGGGGTCGTGTTGTATCCGAAAATGATACTGAACACTCAAGCTTTACTGCAGTTAGACGAAGCTCTTACACTTCAGAATGAACACGATTGTAGTGAGAGAGGTTTCAACGATTTGCTCGCTTATAATTGGGCCGATTCTTACCCAAAGATCATACTCTTCCTGCAAATTATTACGAAGTGAAGAAGATGGTCAAGGGTTAAATATGGGGTATCGTAAAATCGATGCTTGTGGCGAGTTGATTGCATGTTATACTATGGGGAGGATGAGATAAGGGGCGATGTGATATATGCGAACTTTATCGCACTACAAGGTTACAAAGCGTGGGAGAAGGAAAAACATGTTCCCAGGAAAATCTTACGATACTTTCCACTTGCGCCGAGACTTTAGCGACTTTTCATGTCGTCTCATACGACTCAACATATGAGTTGTCATCGAGCAAGGGATGTCGTGCCTGGTCAAATTTGACTCACCCAAATGGATGGAGATGAATGGAAGAGATTTGATGTAAATTATCCTGAGTTTTGCGAAAGAAGTTAGGAATGTTAGGCTTGGCAGCTCACGATGGCTTTTGCCTTTTTAATAATTTTAGCCAACCGTACTCGGTTTGGCGGTCATTATAATCGCTTATAATCTTCCACCAAACAATGTGCGTGAGGATCCGTATTTATTTTTGACTTTCTTTCATTCGGGGGATAAAAGTCCTACAAAAGATCTTAATGTGTACCTTGACCCGTTAGTGGATGAACTAAAGATATTGTGGGAGACAGGGGTTCAGACGTATATGATAAATCGATATCACGAAATTTTGTGATGAAAGCGACCTGTTATGGACTATCACCGACTTTTCGGCTCTTGGGATGGTTAGTGGTTGGTCAACTCACGGGAAGCTGTCCTGTCTAATGTGTATGGGGGATGTGCAAGGCAACTAGTTGTAGCATGGGCAGAAATGTAGTTTCTTTGGCACTGCTCGTAGATTCTTGCCTCTTGATCATAATTACAGAAAGATAGAGAAGAAGGGGGTTGTTGGTCGGCTGTCGGGCAGTGAGGTCTTGTAGTGGTTGAATCAACTTGATTTTCCTTTGTCAATGAAGGAACACAGTAAATTGAGAGCAGCCGAGTACGGGAAGACTCATAATTGGACACACTTGCCTATATGGTTTAGTTGTCGTCTTTGGGGCACACTTTCGGTTAAATCATTGTATAGATGTCATGCATATCTGAAAAGAATGTTTTTCGAACTTGTTTTACAATCGTGTTAGATCACGAGTGGTAAAACTAAAGACAATGACAATGCTCGAAAAGATTTGGAGGCATTGAATATTAGGCGAATTGTGGCCATACATACTAACACTCTGAAACCTAAAGCTCCATTTAGTTTTACTAAGCAACAAGTTGAAGACGTCTGTAAGTGGGTTAGTGGGTTGAAGCTCCCAGATGGATATACGTCGAACATAACACGTTGTTGTAAGGTTGATCAATTGAATTTTTTTGGATTCAAGAGTCACGATTGTCATGTATTCATGTAGAAGTTGATTCTAATTGCATTTCGTGAGATGTTACCCAGAAAAGCTCTAGATGCATTGACCGAACTGTCAAATTTCTTTCAAGATATTTGGTCAACTATAATTAAGCACAGTGATGTCGAGCAGATGAAGAAGAATATTGTGCTTACCATGTGCAAGCTTGAAATGATCTTCCCTCCAGGATTTTTTGACTCGATGGAACATCTGCCTATTCATCTGCCGTATGAATTCAAACTTGGAGGACCGGTGCAATATCGGTGGATGTATCCTTTTGAAAGGTAATATATAAACTGCTATAATTGCTCTATCCTGCTCATATTAATAATACTTCACTAAGTCTGCATATTATTTATCGTAGGTATATGCGCCGATTAAAACAAAAGGTCAAGAACAAAGCTCGTGTAGAGGGTTCTATTGCTGAACGATATACAGAAGAAGAGCTTGTCAACTTCTGCTCATTGTATTTTAACGATGTTGTCTCAACGAAGCACAACCATTTAGGAAGGAATGAGGTTGTTGGTCCAATGACTCATGTTGATGATGAGTTAGTTATATTCACATATCTGGCTAAACCATTTGGCCCTGAGACTCTGACTTACTTAAGCGACAAAGAGTTGAAGATTGTATCTACATACGTGCTTCTAAATATGCCCGAAGTATCATCATACATCACGTAAGTCTAAGCTTATTTGCTCCAGTTAGTACAATTTACAAGTGTAGTCATCTCTATTTATGTTAAAAACATTTTACTAATATCGCAGTTCATTCGAAGAGGAAGCGTATGCTTCTAACCCAACTTTTACTGCAGCAGAATTGGAAACATTCACTAATTCTAATTTCCAACAATGGTTTAAGAAAAGGGTTGAAGCGGAGAGTATTTCTGAGCGTTTTATAGATGTCATCCAAGGACCTTACAAAGTTGTTACTTCTTTTCCTGGTTACATCGTGAATGGGTATAGATTTAGAGTCGATGACTTGCATGAACTCACATCAGTCAATTCTAGGGTTGTGGTGTTAGGAAGCTGCTATCGAGATTCTGAGTCCAATTACTATGGTCGTTTACAGGATGTAGTTGTGCTCAATCATCACGGCGGCAAAAAGGTAGTTACATTTAAGTGTAAATTGGTTTGATCTTGAAAAGGGGTTAAAGTTGATCGTAATAGAATCACAACCGTGGATATCAAGTTTGTGTTAAATTACGATGGCGATGTGCGTGTTAGCAAGTCAAGTGACTCAAGTGTATTACGCTCCTAATGTCGTAAATACTCGAAGCCCCTGGTACACATTAGTCACTACTAAAACACGCTCATTTAATGTTGATAACATGTTTGGTATGGATGAGGCATTACAAGAAGATGTGAGCAACCTATTGGCCGTAGTGTTCCATCTCGTCAAGATGTGGTGAGTCATGGATGTCGATGGCGTACTAACGATGAGGATGTCGAGGCCACCGTACACATAAATGATTTTGTAGTCGTTGAGGATGATAACAATGATGAAATTGATCTCGAAATTGAGGATGAGGAAGATACCGAATCTGAGAATGATATACACGTTGATTCTGATGGGTTTGATGACATGCGTAATTGAAAATGAGCTTTCATATTAGTCCTTACCACATATTGTTAAACCTTACATATTCGTAATCTACCAATTTTGTTATTGCAGTAGGATATTCATGGCTAGACATAGTGGTGGAGGTCGTAGAGGTGGTGGTGCGATCCCAAGATCTTTGGAGACCAGTAGCTAATGCGATGGAGGCTCTTCTTCAGGCGCAATTAAGTTATCTTAACTAGGATTTAAATATATCTCAAGCTGCATTAATTACAATGATTATTAAAGTACTATATTAAATACAATTATTATAGATGCACTCGTCGACGCGAATCGAGGGATCGAACCTCGGTATCTTTGGTCATCCGCCAAGCGGTGCTTACAACTTACGATGCTAGGTGGATGTCATTTCCAAAGCCGATGATAAGTGTTAATATATTCATACTATTTCTATCAGTTATTGCAAAACACAATTCATATAACACATATTGTTATACTTTTTCTGTAGTATACTAGACCCGGTGGATAAGCACACCCTACATGCGATTTATTTGACGCATCTCCCGAGAGGGTGCATGCGGTTCAGTCAGTATGCGCGGTACGATGCCACTTTTATGTAGACCATCTTGCGAGAGTTTCACGTAAGTTAAGCATATTATCACCATATAGTTGTATTGGGATGACGAAATAAAATGTTCTTAATTTTAAATAATCTTTTGTTATAGGTTTATTATCGATTTGACCCGAGCATCTCTCAGCCAGCTGGCGATGCTGTGATTGAGCATCACGTCGCCGCGAATTACTCTAGATGGATGTATGAGATGCGACAGAAGGAAGCCCGGGCAGTTGTGGACCAGCCCGGGACCACCATCAGAGCTCATCAGCCCCGCATAGTCTCCAATTTAGCTTGGGAGGCTATGTGTGCGCACTGGGAGGTTGATGACTTCAAGAAAAAGTCCGAGCAGGCGAAGAAGAACCGTGGTCAGCTCCGGATAGTACACACCACCGGGTTCTCGATTAGTTCGAGGTGGCAAAGATGGTAAGTCGCGTTGTATTTAGTTATTTATGTATCAAGTTCTCACACAAAATACTTAAGACCTATTTTTATGAATGTTTGTATTAGGCATTGGGGAGAACCTTGGGCCGAGATCTACCGTCTTTGAGTTTTGGGATCGAGCCCAAACGCCTTTCAAGACGGCGTGCTTTGTCTTGGCGTGACTTTAGCTATCTGAGTAAAAACTCGACTTCTTATTTAGCTTTTAATAATATTCAATCGTAAACAAAATGATATAATTAACATATGAATACTGAAATACATTACAGGACCGATTTCGAAGCTTCCGGATTGCTCAGGATATTATAAAGAGGGCCTCTGCAGAAAAATGCAGGATTACCATAGAGGCGATTCGTGACTTGGAGCGCCGAGATGCTCCGGATGGTGATTACTCTCTTGGAGGAGGCTTTTCGTCCGCCCCCACCTACTCAGGTATTCTTATTGTTTATGTTTTTCAATTAAGGCTAGTTTGTTAATTCTCACACATATATATATATATATATATATATATATATATATATATATATATATATATATATATATATATATATATATATATATACGGACTAATGATTTATATTTTTGATTCTATCAACAGGGTGGCGATGGCGAGCAGGCTGGCGATGACGAGCAGGAGCACGAGGCTGATTTCCATACACCAGAGCAGCGTCGTTCACCTCCGCCCAATGATGATACTTTTAGTAGTTTATAGTTCATTTGTATAGTTTGTAGAACTTTTGTATATATTGTATTGTCTAATTGCGTATATACAACTATTGTAAATTATATTGTTTAACATTTATGGAACATTAGCTTATATTTGTAATTAGTTAGCTTATAATATGTTTTGGTGGATATTTGAATGTGAATGTGAGTGATAATGAGTTGAAGATTACGTTTTAGTCTTTGCGTTGCATATTTGAATGTGAGATACTGAGTTTATATTCTTGTATTGGGTTGTGATAGAGTTACTGAGGTATATTCTTTGGGTTTAAACACTGAAATCGAACTTTTAAAATCTGTATTTAAAAAAAAATCAGTTATTTCAGACGGAATAGGATATTTTCAATGGTACTTCCCTCAGAGATAATAAATAATCAATTTTTAATTAATACCGATATGGTCTAGTTTTCAGTCGAACATAAGATAACTTCGACGGAATATATCCGTCATACTAATTATATCTTCGACGTAATGTCCGTCGAAGTTAATAAATAGACAATTTTAATAAATAGGAACTGATTTTAGTTTTTCGTCAGAAAAAAGCTAATGTTCTAGGAAATTAGTTAGTCGGACATAGATACTGATATATTCGACAAAAAATTCGTCATATATATTTTGTCGAAGATAGTCTAGGTTCGACGAACATTCGTCGGCGATAAGTTCGACATAGATAATAAGCATCCGGCGGAATTTTTGACAGAACTTATTTTAGACGCGAATAGTTACGACGGAATCTCTGACGAATACTTCCGTCGCAAATAAACTAGTTTCGACTGAATAGTATTATGTACGACGGAATATTCCGTCGGAATTAGCCGGTTTTCATGTAGTGGGTGGACCCCACAACGTAATTATTGTCGGATTGAGAAAACGATAAAAATATTTTTATGCAAATAACGGCAGAAGTTTTACCGTTAACTATTGAAACACATTTCAGACGGAATACGCATTAGTTGCATAGTAGCACTACGCAGTATTGATTATTGATGCTTACGTGAGAAGTCATTCAGTTTTATTCAATTATTGTTGATATTTTATATATTATTCAGATGACAGAGTTATTAATATTATTATTTGCATTATTAACGATGTCTAGAAGTTCTGCCAAGGAGAGGTTTGCTCACCTAATTACGCGCCAATAGGGAGAAATCCTTATTGGAAAGCCCTCTCTTTCTTGGGAACGACCTGCTCGATTAATAGTGTGAATAATAATAATAATGATGAAGTTTTGTTTTATTAGTATTATTAATGTAATAAAACAGAAAAGCTTTTTATATAAAAGCGAGAATACTTTTATAAAGTTATTCGTTTTATTAAAGCTAATAGTAAAATCTTTTATATAAAACATAATACTTTTATAAAGTTATTCGTTTTATTAGACAATAATTAGAATATATTATATTTTATTATGTATAGTGTTTGCATAGTGCCTGCGTAGTAAAATCTTTTTAAAAGTTATTCATTTTATTAGATTATAAATAGAATATATTATATTTTTTTGCAAACCAATCTGGACCGTCCGTTTAAAGTAAATAGATCTGGACCGTTCATGGATTGGTTACTATTCAGTCCATTCTTCTATAAATAGAAGCTCATTCCTTCATTATTTCTTATGAATTCACTGAAAATCTAGACAAAGAAACTGTAGAGAGAATTATTCTTCTATCTTGAAGTATTTCTTTAAGCGTTTAAGAAAGTTTTGAGCTTAGTCTGAGTTTCTTCAAGATATCCCCGCTTCTACTGGTTGAGTACTTCTTTATAAGGTAAGAGGTATTTGTTTTTTTCATATTCATGAAGAGAACTTACATTATTCCATTCTTTATTATTAGGTTGGAATAACATGTATACGCTTGATCTACCCTAAACTTGGTGAAATTCTTCATTATTCCATTATTTATTATTACTGTTTAATAACACATCTCATCTGTCTGCATACATGGTGAAATTATGTTGTTATTCCATTCTTTATTATTCATTTGGAATATCTTGTCTACAATACATGCGTTTCGTTGGACTGGTTTCGTCTTTATTATTATTCTATTGAATATCACGTATGCATGCGTTTCACTGGGACCTGATTCCGTTATTTATTATTCATACATTGGAATAACTTTGCCTATGTGAAGTGGCATATGCATAGTGATTTCTGTTGTTATTCCATTCTTTATTATTCTATTGGAATATCACATTGGGGTCGCAAGTATTCCGCTTGACACAGTTCCATTATTTATTATTCTGTTGGAATAACCTGTCTATGCAAAGTATTGCATGCATGGTGATTTTTTTTGTTATTCCATTCTTTATTATACTCAATTGGTTAAAGTTTTGACTTCTATACTCCATGAAATTAATGGAATATCCTTGATATTTGATGTTCATCCAGTATCTTTTTGTGGAAATATTCTTCTGAGCATTCTTGAATTTTACTCTACAAAGAAGTATTATGTTGACAATTTTGACGTTATTAGTTCCTGAATAAATTAATTCTTGAACTTGTTTTATTGAATTCTTATATCATTGTCATCATCCTCATGTTTATATATTTTTTTAAAGTCATCTGTATGGCACATAGTGCATAGATGGACTTGGTATGATTATGACCAGGATTATTGATTGTAATAATGGCCGTAATGTTACAAATGATGTGGTAAAAGTCCTCATTGGCCCGTAGTGCATTGATGGACAGTTGTTGGCATGATCATGACCATTGATGAATAAACAAATATCCTTGGCCCGTAGTGCAGTGATAAATTGTGGTTGTGATACTAATGAATATCCTTGGCCGTAGTGCAGGGATGATGTGGACTATTTATTAAGCTGAGTCCCAGCGATAAAAGTGATGAAAACCTTTCAAATCATGAAAGATGGTAGATTTTATTCTCTACTTCACTCTTTTAATGGATTACATGTTCCGTTGCAGTTAAACTTGATGTCTATTGTATTTTATCAGTTTAACATTATTGAAGACTAATGATAATTTATTCTGCATTATCTTAGTCATAATATTTCTTACTGGGCTAGTTGAGCTCACCCTTTCTTTCACCGTTCTCTTGAAATGAGAACGTGGCAAGGGACTAGTCGGGGAACGGAGTGACGGTCCAGATGATAGTATTAGTAGTCCTCACTATTTTGTTAAATAGTGTGACAATAAATATAATGAGGACTTATTCTGAGAGTGGATATTGTCTAGAAGATAATATTTATATTAAAACTCACAGCACTCTTGTTGTATATTAAAGATTGTATTTGTATTCTGTACTATGTATTTGGCGACTTAGAATATATGATGTATACCTATTTTGGGGGTGTCACATTTAGGTATTAAATAATTACACGAGTATTAGTAGTGCCGGAAGCACGGGTTAACCTTAGTAACTTATATTGTAAGACCCCAACTTATTATAAATAAAATTGAATTTTCTTTATTTATTATCTTGAAATAATAAGGAGTTAATTTGATATAATACTTTGATTATGGGTGAAATGTGCAAATTTTGCAATATAAGTAAGTGGTTATAAAATATTCATTTTTGTCGGGGAATATTCGTTTAATTTTCTTGAAATATTTTTTTGAATATTATGGTGTGGATTAAAGATAATGTTATAGTTGTGGGTAATATTTATAAATTTTACAAAGTATGTAGGTTGTTATAAAATATTTGTTTGGTCGGAGAATATTCTTTTTTCAGGAATATCCGTACGACGGCACAATCATTGATGAACCCACAACGGAAGTATTGTTGTCGTTTTTAAGCGATAAATTATCTTTTTATAAAATAACAATGAAAGTTTTACCGTTAAAAGCTGTTGAACTACTCGGTAGAAAAGTGCGATGAATGGCGCGGTTGCATAGTAGAACACGGTATTGATTATTGATCTTTACGTGAGAAGTCACTCAGTTTTGTTCAATTATTGCTACGATAATTGCTTTGCATAGTATCTCACGTTATTTGATTCAATTATTGTCGATATTTTATATATTATTAAATCTATAATTGAGACGACGAAGTTATTAATATTATTATTTGCAATATTGACGATGTCTAGAAGTTTTGCCAATGAGTGGTTTGGTCACCTAATTTATGTCGGCGTCGATAGGAGAAATCCTTATTGAAAGCCCTCTTTCACGGGAACGACACAGTTCGTCGATTAATATTATGAATTATAATAATGATGATAAATATTGTTAAATATATTGATATGTCTTTTATGAAGTCACGGAAGTTTATATATATATATATATATATATTATATATAAATTTTGTTTTATTAGTATTTTTATTAATGTAATAAAATAGAAAAGCTTTTTATATAAAACATGATACTTTTATAAAGTTATTTATTTTATTAGACAATAATTAGAATATAATATATTTTATTATGCATAGTGTTTTACATAATAAACTCTTTTTATATAAAATAAAATACTTTTATAAAGCTATTTGTTTTATTAGACAATAATTAGAATATATTATATTTTATTATGCGTTTGAATAATTACTGCTCATAGTGTTTTGCATAGTAAATTTTTTATATAAAATGTAGAATACTTTTATAAAGTTATTTATTTTATTAGACAATAATTAGAATATAATATATTTTATTATGCATAGTATTTGCATAGTACTGCGTAATATTTGCATAAGTAAAATCTTTTATATAAAACAAAATACTTTTATAAAGTTAATTATTTTATTAGATTTTAAGTAATATATATATATATATATATATATATATATTATATTTTATTGCATAGTATCCTTTCTATTTTCTTATAAATAGGATGCTTGGTTAGAATTGAAATCACACCCAGAAATTGTAGAATTCTCTTATAATCTTGGCGTATTTCTTTAGAGTTTTAAGAAGCTTTGGCGTAGTGTAAGTTTTCTTCAAGTATATCCCTCGCCTACCCATCGAGTACTCTTCTTTATAAAGGTAAGGGATATTATTTGTTGTACTCGTAAGTATTATTTCTTTCAGTATTTGTGACGCCCCAAAATAGGTATACTGATATCCATTTTGAGTCGCCAAATACATGGTACTGACAGAATTCTGACTTCAATAATAATACAATTGTCGTGCAAAATACGATAACACATACTGTGAGTTTAAATACAACTATTGTCTTCAGACAATATCAACACTCAAATAAGTTCTCATTACAATTATTCATACATTATTTTCTTTGAAATAGTGAGGAATTTGTTAAAACATCTTTCTAGAACCACGACTCCATACCCAGGCTCGATCCTCTTGTATGTTCTCACCTCCCGAGAAGAAAAATGGAACAAAAAGGAAAAGGGTGAGCTCAACTAGCCCGGTAAAGATTATTATGACTAAAATAATATACAACAAATTATCATTAGTCTTCAACAGGAAAAAATCTGATAGAATACAATAGACAACAAATTTTAGATCAACAACTGCAGCGGAAACAACAATCCATTAGAAGAGTCACGTAGAGAATGAATTCTACTATCTTCTAATATTTAAAAGTTCATCATCAATATTTTATCCCTATAAAAACAATCAGTATACATCTTTAATCAAATAATCATCTTTGCACTACAGGCCAAAGATATTAATTTGTATCACCAGTTGGTCATGTTCATCTTTGCACTACGGGCCAAAGATATTCATTAGTTAATCATTCATCTTTGCACTACAGGCCAAAGATATTCAGTAATATCATCATTTAAAACTGAGGATGATGAAAAATACTTTAAAGAAAAACGAATCCAATGGAGATGAAGGGACAAATATTGTGGATTCAGATAACAGTTTTATCCAAGATCAATAATACTTCATAATAATCAATTGTGAAGCGAATTCAAAAATAACGATCAAAACATGGATACAATCAAAGGTAGTAGCGGAAATAGACATCTTGGACAAAAGGAAAATTTTCATTTTTGGTGAATAGTGTAGATATCGTGAATAAAGGTTAATATATATCGTGAATAAGAACCCAGACACAAAAAGTTCTAAATTTGATTAAAAGTTCAAACCAATATTTTGGCATAATGATATTGAAGAAAATAATATCATTTCGAAAGAAAATAACATCACTTACCTCAAAATATAATACTTACGATCGTAATATCGGATGAAAGTCAAGAAAACTTGTAATAGAATAAAGAACTCTCAAAGTATCAAAATACTCACAAAATACGCTTGATAATCTAGAGAAAAGAAAACTTGTTTCGGTGTGATTTTCAATTCTAACCTAAGCGTCTATTTATAGGAAAATCTTTAGAACGTCATAGGAGACTAAAATAATAAAATTTTATTTTTATTATTCAAAATTCTACGACATGCTAGCCATCAAAGACCAAAGATGCCACTCTTGAAAAAATCCCAAAGAATTTCATGGTTTAAATCACAAAAGTGGGTCCCACCCATAATTTAATAAAAATTATTTTATTTTTCAAAACTTCAATAATTCATAGAAAATAGCCGCTTTATCGTAAAAATAATGAATTTTATGTCCATTCCACACTTAAATTGAATTCTCTACAACTTTGTAGCTTTGAGTTTTCCAAATTCCAAATAGAAAATATCCAAAATCCATAAACGGATGATTTTTAATTCCTCTATTCTGACAAAATACTGATAAAATACCTCAGCATTAATTCCTTCATTTATAACCACATAAAATAAATAAATTCATCATTTATATTCACATCAAATAAATATTTCTTTATCATATAAATCAATAATTAATTATTCATAAATAATATTACAGAATCACAATTATGACAACCTGCCATTCATTCAGAGGAGGGGGCTTTCCAATAAGGATTTCTCCTTACTGGCGCGCAATTAGGTGACCAAACCTCTCTTTGACAGAACTTTCTAGACATTGCCAATAATGCTATCAAATAATATTATTCAAATAATATGAATTATTGATCTGATAATTGGAAATACTGTGCAGTGATAATTATTAAAATAACAATAATATTAAATATCAACGCATCAATTATTGAATCAATAAAATAAAATATTGAATAAAGAATTCACTCTTGTAATAATTATTGAGTAGTGCCTTCACGCATTTAATCAATAATTCAATAATAATTGTCAATAATCACGCCATTCATCGTATTTTAACTACCGTGTATTCCAATAAAGTTAATTAGTAACAACTTCTACGCCGTTATTTATAAAAAATTATATTTTGTCGTTTTCTTCATCCGATAGTTATTCCGTTATGGGGCCCTCAATTGACTGCGCCGTCGTACGGATATTCCCAACAAAAAGAATATTCCACGACCAAATGAATATTCCCCGACAAAAGGAATATTTTATAACCACTTGCTTATTTTACAAAATTTGCACATTTCACCCATAACCAAAGTATTATATCAAATTAACTCCTTATTATTTCAAGATAATAAATAGATAAATTTCAATTTTATTTATAATAAGCTGGGTCTTACAGTATTTATGAAGAGAGCTATTATTATTCCATTCTTTATTATTCTCATTGAATAACTTTTATGCATCAAGTCTTTGCATACATGGTGAAATTCTGTTGTTATTCCATTCTTTATTATTCTCACCGAATAACTTTGTCTATGTGAAGCACCGCATACATGGTAAAATTCATTGTTATTCCATTCTTTATTATTCATTTGAATATCCTGTCGGTGCATAATTTACTTTGACTTCGGTTTTTGTTCTTTATTATTCGTCGAATATCCCATACATGCGTTTACACATGACTGGTTCCATTATTTATTATTCTTTTGGAATAACCTATCTTTCGGCTCATCGCGTTTACGGTAAATTCGTTGTTATTCCATTATTTATTATTCGCTTGGATTATCACATGCTAAATGCATTACGCACGACTGTTCTATTATTTATTATTCTATTGGGAATAACCTGTCTGTGCGATCTATCGCATGCATGTTGAATTCTTCATATATTCTATTCTTTATTATTCTATTGGAATAACCTGTCTATGTGGATTACCACATGCATGATGAATGATCCTTTGTATTCATTTCTTATTAAATTATGAAAATAATCTGTTTACGTGGATTATGATAAAAATCATAATAAAAGCATTGGACTGATGAAAATCATGGGTATATGTAGTATTAGTAAGTGTTATGATGAGTTATGTTGCTTATTATGTGAAAACATGAAAGTTTCTTAGAAATCACAAATGGTTGAAAGTCAGATTTTTGGTGAAAATAGAACATGAAATTCAATTGACCATATCTCCTATTATATTTTGAATTTTTGAGTGTGGTTAAGTTCTAGTGTTAGATCTATGAGTTTTATAACTTATCCAAGTGGAATCTATGACGCCCCCAAAATAGGTCAATTCCACCCAACCCATTCTGAGTCGCCAAATACATGGTACAGAAATAACTACAACTTCAATAATACAAATGTCGTGTGAAATACGACAATACATACTGTGAGTTTAAATACGGATATTGTCGCTTCAGACAATATCCACACGCAAAATAAATCCCCATCATAATTATGGATACATTATTTTACAAAAATGGTGAGGACTACTAAACAACTCTCTCTAAACCTTCATTCCATACCCACGACTCGATCCTCGCTATGTTTACTCACCTCCCGAGAAAGAAAATGGAACAACAAGGAAAAGGGTGAGCTCAACTAGCCCAAGAAAAGAATATTATGACTAAGATAATATACAACAAATTATCGTTAGTCTTCAACAGGGAAAAAATCTAATAGAATCTGATAGACAACAAGTTTTAGATCAACAAATGCAAAGAAGCTTGAAGAATCCATTAGAAGAGTCACGTAGAGAAAGAATTCTACTGTCTTCAAGGTTTAAAAGTCCATCATCAATATTTTATCCCTGTAACAACAATCAATATTCATCTTTACCCATAACTAACCACATTAATCAAATCAACCCTTACTATTTCAAAATAATAAATAAAGGAAATTCCATTTTATTTATAAAAAAAAAATTTGGGGTCTTACATAAAATATTGATAATGGACTTTTAAATTCATAGATAATAGTAGATTTCATTCTTTACGTAACTCTTCTATGAATTATTATTTCATTATGAATATTGATCCGAAACTTGTTATACATTATATTTTATCGATTTTTTTCTGTTGAAGACTAACGATAATTTGTTCTATATTATCTTAGTCATAATATTCTTTACTGGGCTAGTTGAGCTCACCCTTTTCCTTTTTGTTCTATTTTTTTTCTCAGGATGCGAGAATGTTGTGAGTACGAGTCGGGGTATGGAATGATGGTTCTAGAGAGTTGTTTAGTAGTCCTCACTATTTTTGTAAAATAATGTAATAATAATTATGATGGGAATTTATTTGGGTATGGATATTGTCTAGTAGACAATATTTGTAGTTAAACTCACAGTTTTTATGTTGTATTAATAAAATTATAGTTGTTTCTGTACCATGTATTGACAACTCAGAATGGGTGATGTATACCTATTTTGGGGGCGTCACAAACAACCCCAACACAAAAGGTTTCAAATTTAATTAAAAAGTTCACCAATATTTCGGCATAATGATATTGAAGAAAATAATATCATCTGAGAAGAAAATAACATCCCTTACCTCAAAATAGCAGTACTTCTAACTGAATTTCGGATATAGTGCCGACAAAAACTTGCACTGAATAGCAACTCTCAAAGTATCAAAATACTCACAAACGTACGCTCGATAATCTAGAGAGAAAGAAAACTTATTTCTGGTGTGATTTTCAATTCTAACATAAGGGTCTATTTATAGGAAAATATTAGAACGTCAAAGGAGACTAAATAATAAAATAATAATATTATTTACACCAAATTTCTATGCATGCTTGTTGACAACTTCAGCCCCTCAATTCTGAAAATTTCAGCAGCCCATGGGCATTCAACCAACCAAAAAGTGGGTCCCACCCATAATTTAATAAAAATTATTTTATTTTCTGAAAATTAAATAATTCATAGAAAATAGCTCGTTTATCAGAAAAATACGAATTTTGTGTCCATTCCACACGAAATGGAATTCTCTACAACTTTGTAGCTTTGAGTTTTTCTAAATTCCAAACAGAAAATATCCGAAATCCACAAATGGACGATTTTCAACACCGTTTCAACAACTTTTAAAATTCATAACAAATCATGCGTTAATTTTCAACAGTTCAAAATTTGTGGACATATACTCAACTCATATATGTATAACATATCCAAAATCACAACGATTCAACTATTTGATTAAAATTACAACTCACTTGATAAAGCTTTAAAAACAATCGATTTGAGTTTTTAATACCTCCAATCCGACAAAATAATCGATAAAACACCTCAACATTAATTCCTTCATTTATAACCACTTAAATAAATCAATCATTTATATCCACATCAAATAAATATTTTCCTATCATATAAATCAATAATTAATTATTCACAAATAATATTACAGAATCACAATTATAACAACCAGGCCGTTCCCAGGAAAGAGGGGGCTTTCCAATAAGGATTTCTCCTTACTGACGCGCAATTAGGTGACCAAACTTCTCCTTGACAGAACTTTCTAGACATTGCCAATAATGTTATCTAATAATATTATTCAAATAATATGAATTATTGATCTGATAATGGGAAATACTGTGCAGTGACAATTATTGAAACAATAATAATATAAAATATCAACGCAATAATTATTGAATCAATAAAATATTAAACAGTAATTACTGTAATAATTATTGAGTAGTGCCTTCTTACGTACGAATCAATAATTCAACAATACTGTGCAATACCGTGGTGTCTTCTTTGTAAACCACCAGACATCGATTTTAACCACCGGTATTCCAACAAGTGTTAATTGTAATAACTACTGTGAAGATTATTTATAAAAACTCAAACTTGTCATTTTCTTCATCCGACAGTTATTCTGATATGGGGCCCACAAATGACTGCGCCGTCGTATGAATATTCCTGACAAAAAGAATATTCCACGACCAAACGAATATTTCCAGACAGAAATTAATATTTTACAACCACTTGCTTATTTTGTAAAATTTGCACATTTCACCCATAACCAAAATATTATATCAAATTAACTCCTTATTATTTCAAGATAATGAATAGAGAAAATTTAATTTTATTTATAAAAAGTTGGGGTCTTACAACCGTAATATAACGAATGATATGGTAAAAGTTCTCATTGTCCTGTAGTTCATTGGTGGACAGTTGTTGGTATGATTATGACTAGGAATTATTCGGTATAATCATGACCATTGATGATTACATGAATATCCTTGGTCGTAGTGCGAGGATGATGTGGTTTATTTATTGTCGAGTCTCAAATGATAAAGTTTATGAAAATCTTTTAAATCATGTACGATAGTAGATTTTATGCTCTACTTGACTCTTCAAATGGATTGCTTGTTCCGCTGCAGTTAAACTTGTTGTCTATTTTATTTTATTAGTTTAACATTGTTGATGACTAATGATAATTTATTATGCATTATCTTAGTCATAATATTTCTTACTAGGCTAGTTGAGTTCACCCCTTTCTTTCACTCTTCTTCTTCAGAAATGAGTAACGTGGCGGGACTAAGTCAGAGCGAAGTGATGATTCAGATGATAGTATTAGTAGTCCTCACAATTTTGTTAAATAGTGTGACAATAAATGTATTGAGGACTCCTTTGAGTGTGGATATTGTCTAGATGACAATATTCTTATTAAAACTCTCAATTTATATTTTGTCGTATTTTACACGACTATTGTATAATTAGTTTGTTGTCGGGGAATATTTGTGCGACGGCCATAAACCATTTGTGGGCTCCATAATGTAATAACCTGCTTGGATGAAGAAAATGACAAGTTTGAGTTTTTATAAATAACGTTTGAAGTTTGAGTTTTTATAAATAATAAATGTAATCGTTCACAGATTAACACTTTGTTGGGTTACTCCGGTGCTTAAAATACTGATGTCTACGCTATGGTTGCACGGACACTTACAGTATTGCAAAGTATTTTGAATTATTGATTCTTACGTAAGAAGACACTACTTTCGATAATTGTTACAAAGAATTATTGCTCAATATTTTATTTTATTAGTTCAATAATTGCTGCGTTGATATTTTATATTATTGTTGTTTCAATAATTGTCTCTGTATAGTATTTCCCATTATCAGATCAATAATTCATATTATTTGAATAATATTATTTGTAAGACCCCGAATTTTATGAAATAAAAGTATTCAATTTTTCTTATAATTACTATTTAGTAAATGGTTAAATTAATTTCAATATCATTATACCGGAATATTGGTAAGATTTTTCTTGTAAAATTCTTATTTTTTTGTCGGGATTACTATTTATGAGTTAATATTCATGAGTTACTATTCACGAAGCATGATATTTTTTTTACGTAAGAAGACACTACTCAATAATTATTACAGTAATTACTGTTCAATATTTTATTTTATTGATTCAATAATTGCTACGTTGATATTTTATATTATTATTGTTTCAATAATTATCACGGCACAGTATTTCCCATTATCAGATCAATAATTTATATTATTTGAATAATATTATTAGATAGCATTATTGGCAATGTCTAAAAAGTTACATCAAGGAGAGGTTTGGTCACCTAATCAAGGCCAAGAAGAGAGAAATCCTTATCGAAAGCCCTCTTTCCTGTGAAATGAAAGCGACTGGTTATCGATGTTGTGATTCTGTAATATTATTTGTGAATAATTAATTATTAATTTATATGATAAGAAAAATATTAATTTTATGTGGATATAGATGGGGAAAATTTTTTAATGTGATAATTGTTGAAAGTTGATATTTTATCTTTTCTGATAAAATAATTTATTTAAATATATTATTATATTTTAATAATATAATAATGGTGATATTTTTACAATGAATGTGTGATATATGAATAAATGAGGAGGAAGAGTATTTTTGTTACTATAAATGCTAAACATATGTTAAACATGTTGGTGGACACAATTTTTGATTGAAATTTGATTATAGCTTTTAAAATCGTCCGTATGGGGATTTCGGTCAATTTCTGTTTGGAATTTGTAAAAACTTTCTTCTGCAAAGTTGTAGAGAATTAAATTTCTTATGGAACGGACATAAGATTTGAATTTTTCTGATAAAAGGGTTATTTATTATGAATTATTGAAGTTCTGGAATATTGGGTCTGAAATAATTTTGTTGCATTAAATGATAAAAACATGTTTTTCATTTTGGTGGGCCCCACTTGCATGTGTTAGTTGCTGAAATCAGGTGGCAAGGTGTGCGTAGGAAAATAAAATAAATATATTAGTATTTTATTAAATTTTCTGCTTTAGTGTTCTAAGCATTTTCCTATAAATAGAGTGCTTAGGTTAGAATTGAAAATCACACCAGAAACTGAAGTTTTCTCTATCTATAATATCGAGCGTATTTTTGTGAGTATTTTGATACTTTGAGTGTTGTTATACGGTACAAGTTCGTTTAACGTTATATCCAATATTCCAGTCAGAAGTACTGCTCTTTTGAGGTAAGAGATATTTTCGTTATTATGTTAGCGATTGTAAGAGTTATTATGTTTCTTCAGTTTCGTAATTTTTTTGACCTTCAAAAATTCTGAAAAAATTTGAAATGATATTTTGATGAGTTTTCTCGATTGTGTCCAAAAACGAAGATTTTTGGATGTATAAATTAGGAGTTATGAATTTTATGGGAAAAAACTATTTTAAAAGTAAACCCTTATAACTCCTTGTGGTTAACTCCAAAATTGGTAAAATTTTTATTGGGAATACATCTATATAATATCAGTATACCTGTAAATTTTAGAATTTTTGGATAAAAGTATAATTTATGATAAATGTTTAAATATTCGGCAGTTTTAGCCATATGAAAAATAGTAAATGAATTTTAAAAATTCCGAGAAAAATATATGTTTAATATGGGACTATGTTCTGTTAAATCCCAGAAAAGAAAATTTATTTGTACTGATTTGGTATTTTTCATGAAAATAGACTAGTTATGAGTAAATGAATTAAATATGTTATGTGAAGTAACAAAATTGAAAAATAGGATTTTATGGCTTGAGAATCCTATATAAGGTATATGCAGATTTTTGATGAGAGTTTTGGTTATTGGTGATGAAATCTTATGAGTTTGGCATTTTAGGATGATTAAATGCATTAATTAGTAAAATATAAACAATTAAAATAAATTATTTATAAATTTAAGAAATAATTAAAATATTGTGGTAATATTAATAATATTAGATTATGAGATTATTAAGTGATTTATAACATTTGGATTAAGGTGTTATGAAATCGTTGATTTATGAATCTTACTCTTGAAATTAAATCTATGTTTTGATCATATTATTTTTATTATCATATATAACATTTTTATAATTCTGGTGAAGAAATTTCTCTTTGACTTAAGTGTAAAGATGGCTAGATTATTGGTATGATTGTGACTATGGGTTCTCTTTGGTCAGTAGTGCAAAGTTGAATCGTTGCCTGGTATGATCATGACCATTGGATTTACAATTGAATATTTTTAGCTTAAGTGCAAAGGTGAATTAATCAACATGGTTATAATTATGGTTTATATAAATTTAAAATGATTATGTATTTCATTGAGATATTAATATCTTTGGCCTGTGGTGCAAAGATGATATGTTGTTGAATATCTTTGGCCCGTAGTGCAAAGATGACCTTTTGCTGAATATCTTTGGCCTATAGTGCAAAGATAAACTGTTAATGAATATCTTTGGCCCGTAGTGCAAAGATGAATTTATTAGTATGATTATGAACAGGAAATGTGATTTGGTATAACCATGATCTTTGATATTTTAGGTAAAGACAGGTGATAAAAATTATCTTCGTCCTGGATGCGAAGAGGAATTTAGAATCACAATTATGATTATGAGTTATTCATATGATTGTGGAAAGGAACTGTTGATTGATGTTACAGGGATAAAACATTATTGGTGGACTTTTAACGTGGAGAAGATAAAAGACTTTATAGTCTATTTGACTCTTCTAATGGATTACTCGTTCCGCTGCGACTATGGTTATAATAGGTCATGATTATACCGAATGATCCCTGGTCATAATCATACTAAGTCCATCTATGCACGTAAGCCAAAGATGACTTTCAACATAATATAACATGAAGATGATGAAAATGACATAATAATTCAATAAAACAAGTTCAAGAATTAATTTATCCAGGAACTAATAATGTCTAAATTGTCAACATGATACTTCTTTGTAAAGTAAAATTCAAGAATGCTCAGAAGAATATTTCCATGAATATATACTGGATGAAGCGCAAATATCAAGGATATTCAACTAATTTCATGGAGTATAGAAGTCAAAACTTTAACCAACTGAGTATAATAAAGAATATATGAAACTGCAAATGGATTTTCTCCCGCCATGCGGTAATCTACGTATACAGATCATTTCCATAATTTAATAAGGAATGAATACAAAGGACCATTCACCATGCATGTGGCAATCCACATGTATACGTTATTATTCTAACTAATAATAAATGCGAATAATAAATAATGGAACCGTGTAAGGTGAAATTACACCGGCTGTGATATTCCGGCGTAATAATAAATGCGGAATAATAAATATGGAACCAGTCGTGAAATTCACAATAAGCGAGGATATTCCGACGTAATAATAAAGAATGGAATAACGTAAGAAGAAGATCACCAAGTATTGAAGTAAACCACATATACAAAGTCATTCCACCAAGTATAGGGTAAATCATGACATAAAGGTTATTCCAATGTAATAATAAAGAATGGAATAACATAAGGATTTCACCAAGTATAGGGTATGCTGGCGATATCAAAGGTTATTCCAATGGAATAAATAAGAATGGAGTAATGTAAGTTCTCTCCATGAATAAGAAAGAATAACACCCCTTACCGTAAAAGAAACCGGATATAAGAAGTGAAGAAATGTAATACTCTTCTTCTTTCTCTCTATAATTTTCTCTATAATTTCTCTCTAGAGTTTCAATGAATTAAGTAAGAAATAATGAAGGAATGAGATTCTATTTATAGAAAAACTAAGAGTGGCTCTTGGTCTTAACGAAGGGTCAAAACTCTTGGTAATATTAAAGAGGCAACTACTATTTCAAGAAGGGTAATTAACTCTTGGAACAATCAAGAGGCAAATAACTCTTGGAAAGCTAAAGGGTCAAGTTACTATTAAAACTCATGAATAGTAACTCATGAATAAGAACTTTCGTAAATAGTAACTCGTGAATAAGAATCTCCGATACCTAAAAGTTCCCCAAATACCCGATTGAACAATATAACCTCCGGACATCAATTATTATCGAAATAAATGTCAATTTTAACTAACACAAATAATTTTAACACAATAGAACTATCAAATTCATCTTTAATCAACACGAACTTATCCATCATTAATATCATAACTCACAATATTTAACAATCGAAGTCGCTCCTGTGAAAGAGGGACTTTCCAATAAGGATTTCTCCCTATCATGCCGCAATTAGGTGACCAAACCTCTCCTCGATGTAACTTCTAGACATTGTAAATATTGCAATTTAATAATATGAATAACTTTGTCGCTCAATTATTAATTTAATAATATAACATATTATGCACATAATATCGTGATAATAATTGGATCAATAATATGAGAGATATGATGCGGAATTATCGTAGCAATAATGCAAAGATAACCGAGTGACTTCTTACGTAAGCATCAATAATCAATACCGTGTGCTACTATGCAACCACGCGTGCCAGACATCGACATTTACTACCGGGTAGTTCAACAAGATTAATGGTAAAACCTCCGCCGTTATTTTCATAAAATATTTTTGTCGCTTTCTAACTACGGACGTGATTGCTGTGGGGTTCACTAATGATTGTGCTTGGTCATTTGGATATTCCCGAACAAAAAGAATATTTCCTACCAAACGAATATTTATAACAACTTGTATACTTTGTAAAATTTTCAAATACTACCCATAACTATAACATTATCTCAAATCCACACCATAATATAAAAAAATATTTCGAGAAATTTAAATCTTTATTTATAAAATCTGGGGTCTCACATATGTGGTGCAAAGATGACATATTGTTGAATATCTTTGGCCCGTAGTGCAAAGATGACCTGTTGCTGAATATCTTTGGCATGTATTGTAAAGCTGAACTGTTAATGAATATCTTTGGCCCGTAGAGCAAAAATGAACTTATTAGTATGATCATGAACAAGAACTGTGATTTGTTATAACCATGATCTTTTTTATTTCAGGTAAAGACAGGTGATGAAAATTATCTTCGTTCTGAATGAGAAGAGAAATTTGGAACCACAAATATGATTATGAGTTATTCATATGATTGTGGACAAGAACTGTTGATTGATGTTACAGGGATAAATTATTATTGGTGGACTTTTAATATAGAGAAGATAATAGACATTATGGTCTATTTGACTCTTCCAATATATTGCTCGTTCCGCTGCAACTATGGTTGAAAAGTTTTATCATCTACCATATGTTCTAAATCTCTGATTTATTTCTGATGAAGGCTATTGATAATTTAATTATCTTTAGTTATGATGTTCTTTACTGGGCTATTTGTGTTCACCATTTTGCTTCATAATTCCTTTCGTGTAACAAAAGAGTGTATTTGGTCGAAATGAAGGCAACAGGAAAATAGAGCGATTGTTCTATAAATCAGCTGAGGTTCTTCCTAAATAGTATAAAAATAATTTTATTGAGAACTTTAGATAAGTGTGTGTCGATTAGATACGCTATTTGATATTTAATTTTGGTGAACCAATAGGGTGAAAGCGAACCCAACTTTGAAAAGGTATTTTGTTACTATCATACAAGATGTCTAATGACATACAACCCTCGAGTTATCATAAGATGTATATGCACATCCACTTGGTCGAGTATATCTACGAGCACTACCTATATGATCTTGGAGTTTGGTTTGAAACATAATGTTCAATCGCAAAGTGGTGGAGATAGTTATATGTCAAGAGAAGACTCACCATTGGAAGGAACATGATAAGTAATCTTCTCGCTTTTCTTTGGGGTCTATTGGATCAACCAAGGACAATTCTCGGACATACGATATCTATCATAACTTGATTCATGGCCTCCAATGTACGAAGGTTTCTTGAGCACTTCCCAAAGATTTTAATTTTAAAACAATTATCGAGTGTACCTTTATGTAATGTATCAATGTGAGGTGTCATCATAATTGGGACATGAGTCACGATTGGTATTAAAACTCATAAAGATATATGTGTTGTTGTATTTTTGCACGCACAATTGTAGTAATAAAGTTGTAGTTATTTTCTGTACTATGTATTTGGCGACTTTAGAATAGGTTGGATGGATTGACCTATTTTGGGGGCGTCACATTTTATCTGATTTGTTGAAGGCTAACGATAATTTGTTGTTCACTATCTTAGTCATAATACTCTTTTACCGGGCTACTGAGCTCACCTTTTCTTTTTGTTCCATTTTCTTCTCGTAGTTTAGAATATAAATGGGAGTAATTTCTGGGGTGTGGAGTGATGATTCCATAGCAGTTGTTATAGTAGTCATCACTATTTATAAAATAGTATATCAATAATTGTAATGAGAACTTGTTTGAGTGTGGATATTGTCTAGAGGACAATATTTGTATTTAAACTCACACTATTTGTGTTGTCGTATTTTGCACGATAATTGTATTAATGTTGTTGTAGTTGTTTCTGTATAATGTATTTGGTGACTCAAAATGGGTGATGTATACCTATTTTGGGGGCGTCACACACACACACACACACACACACATATATAGCACATGGACTAGGTTCGGGAGTCTGGACCTTGTTAAAATGCGGACCAATTTTTTTTTTTAAACAACTAATTTTTTTTTAATATTTTATGGAACTGAGATTTTTTCATAATAAAATGTTTTTGTCTGTTATATTATATAGTCTGTATTACTTGCATAACAGACTGTACAGACTGTATAACATAACAGATTGTTTTGTTATATATATCCAAATCACGCCAAAAATACTATATTATGGAAAAATTCTAGTTCTATAAAATATTAAATATTTTTTTAAGTTGTTAAAAAAAAAGCAAAAAAATGGTACGTATTTTAAGAAAATTCGGGAGTCCGGACTGGAACCGGACCTTATATATATAAGCTAATCGGATATCGAATTCTGGATATCTGTTATCCATCAGATACATTTACGGTCGGATGTTAAACGAATACGTCTATATCCGTTTTTTTCTGAATGAAAATAATATTCGTTTTTATTTGAATACGGATGCAGACAAATACGAATTTTCCAGTTATCATCTACTGCCCTGCATGATACTCCCTCCGTTCCTAAAAGATTATCGTTTTATAAGAAAAAGTTTGTTTCAAAAAGTTTATCGTTTACAACTTTCAAGTAGAATAAATTATTTATTTTTCTATATTACCCCTTACCTTCTCTTATTGTCCTAAGAAATTCTTTCACTTATATTAATAGTTTTTAATTTCTCATAAAAAGATAATAATAAAATTTTAAATAAATTTTATTTAATAAATAATATTTTTTTAATTTATGTGTCAAAATCTTAAACGATAATCTCTCGGTAACGGAACTAGTACTATGTTGTAAGTTGTTTTTGGGAAAGGATTTCAAATTTTTGATTGAGTAGGGTAGGGTGAAATATCCAAAGGGCAATTGATAGAGAGGTGTAAACTTGGGATGCGGTAGGGGCCTGATGAGGAAACGCGGAGAGCGTTTGTTGGTCCAACAAATTAAGGCAATGCCAGTTCTGGTACCTCCTCTGTGCCTTATTTTGTCTGTCGTTTGGTACTCAGTCAGCAGCTAGCTACTGTAGTAGTAGTAATTACTCAAACAGTGATAACAGTAGACTTGTTGTATACACCCATAGCTACTGTACTGTACTACCATTTGCCTCTATAAAATTATTATTATTATTATTGTACCACCTATTTGCCTCTCTATAAAATTAAAAATGTTTGTTTGTAAAAATAATATTCTATTAATTTTAAGTCACTTATTTATTTTAAAAATTTAAATTTGAGATTATTAATTCTGAGATAATAAAATAACTTGAAATTGTTTAATATCATATCCAATCGTATTATAAACTCTACTATTTGGGATTAAAATTTATAGATAAAATTTAACTTTTATCAATGTTTAAAGTGACCGATATATCTTATTATATTTGTTTATACTCAAAGTGTGATATTTTTGTTATTAGTGATAAATGTATAACAATATAAACTGTAAATTTTTATCTAATCTTTAAAATAATGTTGGACAAAACAAACATAATAGTTGATTATTTTAAGTTATCCTATAAATAATCTTATTATAAATAAACACGTGATTAGTGTTTCATCTGCTTTTAAAATTAGACATATATTTTTCTTTTTAGTATGTTCCAAAATTAAAAATATATTTATATTTTAGGATATATATATATATATATATATATATATATATATATATATAACTATCATTTTTAATATCAAATCACCACACTTAATTTTTATCTAATATTAAAATTATATTTGAAAATATAAAATTGTTCTTAAAAATTGTGATTTTATAAATATATTTTTAATTTTAAAACGAAAAGATTATTATTTAATACTAATATTATTAGTATTATAATATACTATGAGAATATAATTTTCGACATTATAATTCTCTTAAATAAACAAAATCTATGTCAATAATTACATTTTTTATATGTACTGCGAGTTTGTACCCAATTGATGAGTTTAATTTTTTCAATATCTATGGTTAAGAATTACTAGTAATATCTACGAGAAGAGGTCAGACATAAACCACCCATCATTCATAATAATACTATTTACTCAAGTTCATATATATGCATAAGTTCATTATTTAAATAATTTCTCATGATAGCAATTATGGTTTAGAATTATTATACAAAGTATCATATATATTATATCCGTTTCAAATATAGTATAAAATTATTTTTTTTAAAACGATAAATTTTAATAAAAGATTAATTAATAAAAATATTTTTAATTTTACCGTATATATATATTATATATATATATATTATATATATATATATATATTCATTTGTAATTAATCTAGACTAACTTTTTTTAATCCATATATCTAAGCATTATTCTTCATATATTCATTTGTAATTATGTCTTCATTCAAAAGTTGCTAACTTATATACTCTTGACTTCAGAAGATGATGATATATTTATACCCTTCCATATATAACTTTTGTCGCATGTAACATTTGCTTGAGATATATGAAAAATATTGTGGTAGAAAGGGAAATATTACATTAAAAATATCAACGCTCTAAACTAAAAGATATTAATTGTTGAGTTCTATTAGTACAAAAATTAAAAGAAAATAAAAAGAATGAAGACTTTTTGTTTACAAATGTACACCATTAAAATTAGCAGAGACAAGAGAAGCTCTTACCCTCCTCACCTACTCCTGCAGACAAAGATTGCCTGCTAGTGCCTAGTTTAATGCTTTTACTAATTCTTTTAACTTCATATACATGAATTATAAAATTTATTTAATAATATTATTTAAAAATTAAAATTTATATAAAATTTGTTAATTATTATTTATTCTTTTATGAAAAATTAAAAACTATTAATAATAAAATTTTTTTTTTGAGACAATAAAAAAAATTAAGAGTGATATAAGAAAATAAATAATTTATTCTCTTAAAAAATTATAAATCACAAATAAATTAAAATAATTTTTTTTTTATAAAAAGACCATTATTATGAAAAGGTGATAATACTGTAGTAGTATTTTATTTTATTTTATTTTATTTATTTAACACAGCTACAGTACCAGCAATTTTTTGAATCCACTCCCTTTCCCTTCCCCACCATAATTAATACTATACTAGTAAATAAAGGAAAAATTTCATCATTTTATAATAATTTGTTATATCACCACCATGCCTATACATCATAAACTCCAGATTTGAATCAGGAAGTCTCATCATTCCTTCCTTCTCTCTCTCTCTCTTTCTATTTGTCCCCAACTTTTCCATATGCAATCTTCCCCTTTGAGTTGAATCCTCCTCTTCAACTGTTTCATGCTTCAAAACTCTGTACCCGTTTCAAAATTTTAGCTTTACCCCATTATACTTTCCTTGTTGAAGCTGCTATTACTATTACTAAAAAGTCTGTAATGATGGCGACTCAAAAGCATTTACATGAGCTATTGAGGGAAGATCAAGAACCATTTCAACTCAACAACTACATTGCTGACCGGCGCTGTCAGCTCAAAAGAGCAGCCACTCACAAAATCACCACCTCTGCTTTACAGCCCAAGAAATTACGCAAACCCATGATTGAATCTTCTTCTTCAAAGCGTAGCCTCTGCAAACAAGCATGCTTTTTTTCTTTACACGACTCGCCGGACGTAAGGAAATCCCCTTTTCCGTCCCCGACGAATAAAAGCCCGTGTAAGAGTCCCTCCGGTGCTGTTTTTCTTCACATCCCAGCTAAAACCGCCGCTATGCTTCTCGAAGCCGCAATGAAGATTCAGAAACAATCATCCAAACCCAAAAAATCCCATGTGAAAAATATTGGGTTTGGGTTATTTGGTTCCATTCTAAAGAGACTAAAGGATAAAAGCAAGACTAAGACGCCTGAAATCGGTGTAAACGCTGCTAGATTTTTAGTTCAGGATGATTCATTCATGGCAAACAGAAAATCAACAAGAAAGAGCCAGAAATTGGAGGGAATTATTGAGAGTATGAGTGTGGATGAGAACGTTAGTGGTAATTATGAGATTGGATTTTCTTTTTCTTGTAACAACAGCAGGCTTAGCAGTGCTGGTTGGTCAGAGAGCAATGAAGATAAATCTTTGGATATGGAGACCTCTTGTAGTACTTCAAGATCCGATTATACAGAAGAGATCATTGATTTTGCTTCTTGTGAAAAGCACTTTTGTTTAAGCCCCTTGAGCCCTTTTCGTTTTGCACTCCAGAAAAGCCCTTCCGCCGGTCGCCGGACACTGGATCTATCATCTCCGGCGGCGTCTCCGAGTCGCCACATTGCAGAGGTTTTGTCTGTCTATTTTACACACTTATGTAATAAATTTTATTAACGCAAACATATAGTACTATTATTATATAGGGTATAATACTCTACGATGAATATAATCAAAAATTACTGTGAGCAAATATTAAAGTTAGACCCAGTTAACATGTGACTCAGCTGAGTCTGTTGCCTTTTCGACTCGCCGGCAATAGGATATCTATGCTGGTCGGGATGTCGACCTTAAATGACGATCTTGCCCCCACAATTCCGAACAATCCAATAACCTCGAGGGTCGTATTTGTTATTTGATGTTTAGATATCAGCACCGCTCTGTTTTGTAGTTGTACTTTTTGATCACGCCTCTGCCAGGGAAATCTTTTTCTTAAGAGCCCTGTATAGAAAATTATTTTCCTAAAAAAGACATTCAATTTTGTTTTTTCATTTGAGCTCTTGTCAGGGAACACCTTATAAGTTGATTTTCGCTATTAAGGTGTTTGACAAACACTTATTTTTTTTTACTTATAAGTTGAGTTTTTAAGTTAAAAAAAAATAAGTAACTATTTGTGACTTATTTAAAAATGACAAAATGTAATATCTATTTTCTATTTTTTGACCAAATGTTGCTGTTTTGCCCTTTTTATTAATGTTCTTTTTAATAATATTTATATTTATTTTAACCTATAAAGTCTTTATGTGCCTAATAACTTTTTAACTTGTTTTAACATGATTTTTTATTTATAAGTTAAATATATGCCTAATACTTTTACTTATAAGTCACAACATAAATAAACTTATAAATGAACTTATATTTTAACTTATAAGTTATTTTAAAATAGTCGTTCCCGAACTGGCCTATTAATACAGGCACATACGTATTGCTAGTCAACTATCAAAAAGGAAAAGTTATTTAGCTCACATTGTATTCTAGCCAGTTCTATTATTTGTATATATATTATTGACTTAATTATGATTATGTTGTTGTTTTGTAAATTCAATAGGAAAGAGATAATCATGTAGGCGATAATTTACAAAAAATCCAACTTGAAGATGAAGAAGAAAAGGACCAGTGCAGTCCAGTATCTGTATTGGACCCTCCCTTCGAAGATGATGATGATGAACAAGATGCAAGGGAGGAAGAGGAAGAGGATGACTATGATCTCGAAAGCAGCTATGCAATCGTGCAAAGTATGTAACATTTCATTAAATTATTTTTTCCAAAATTTACATATTTTGCAGTTATGGGTGGCATGCATATGCAATTGTTTAGGCCAATAGTAGTTGAACAAGCTAGCGAAAATGTCTCAATCATATTTTGATTATACTCATTTTAAAACCTGAATTATTCTTTGGAACCATTAGATTGACTATATTAATCTGGGTGTACCAGGGATGTAAGTGTGCACATCAATTTCCTCAGTTAAAAGTGACCTCATTTTGTCTATAACTGAAACATCAAGAATGTGATCATAACTTCTTGTGACCAACAATTAGTGTGGTGGGGCTACTGGTTGATGTTCCTTCTTTATGTTGAAATTGTCAATCTTATTGTTTCTTAGCATTTTGTTCCTTGTGGTTTTGATCTTAAATTCACTGGAACCATTGCTAATTATATATGATCCCCCTGCCCTACCAATCTTTTGCTGAACTGAAAGGCAACCTGCAACTTTACAAAATACAGAGTATTAAATTTTTCTTTCACACTTGTACTTAACAAAACTGAAATGTTTCTTTTGCTTATGTTATGTATACTACATTTGAGTTTTATGTGGGGTCCTTTTCTTTGTTAATTCACATGCAGTCTTATCATCCTTTAATTGTCTTGATTTTATATATTTTTGGGATAGAATTGCATTTACTATTTGGTTTCATTCTATTTATTTGTATCCTTACTTGTTCAATAAGCATTTTTCAATGCCACTCTCTTTTTAACTATGATGGCTTTCCATACTTTCAGATAGAGTATTTCTTGTTAACTAATATTGATCCCAAATTATAGGAGCCAAAATGCAGCTTTTGCACAAGCTTCGTAGGTTCGAGAGATTAGCTGAGTTGGATCCTATTGAACTTGAAAAAAGAATGTCGGAAGATCAGGAGGATGAAGATGATAATGAAGACCTAATCGAAGAAGAGGAATGGGTTAACATTGATGAGTCACGATCGTTCTGCATCGAAGAAAATGATGATGAGTTTATCAGAGAAGTGTTTAGCAAATCAAATCTCTGTCGTTTAAACAAAATCCCTTCAGACCTTAAAAGGCTGGTGTTGGACCTCATTGCCGAAGAGAAAAAGAATGGATTTGACTATAGTAATGAAGTAATTATGAGCAAAGTGTGCAAGAGGTTAGATTCATGGAAAGAAGTGGAATCCAACACCATTGATATGATGGTCGAACTGGATTTTAGAAGAGAATTAGATGGATGGAAGAGGTACCAGAAAGAGATGGGAGAAAAGGCAATGGAAATTGAGAATGCGATTTTTGGATTATTGGCGGGGGAAGTAGCTAGCTAGTTTCATAGCTGGAATTCAACAGAGTCCTTCACAGAATTGAAGTTTCTGTTTTAATCCAAATAAATTTTGTTCGTTCCTTTATGGTCGATCTTTTGTAATTTTTATTTGAGGATCATAGTCTGAGTTGTACTCTCAAGAGCTAGGCTAATTAGTAGCATAACCCAAGTTAGCTAGTATCTTGTAATTTAACGATATAGAACCATGGCTTATGTATATGTATCACATATAGAAGGGAGAATGGTATATCATATATGTATCTTTCCTTAACGTTACGTGAGAAGTAGAACCCTTTATTTTTCCCGAGATCTTCATGTTTCAAAACTAAGAAAAACACTTCCAAAATGATGAAAACATGCATGCAGCGTTTAGACTATTTTTCAGTCCTTTCTTTAGTTCCAACTAAACTAAATTCACGGATTCACTTGATTTAGCATATAAGATGAATTATTAGCTCATCTAACCGACAGTGGTAGATTCTTGGATGAGTCATGTTTGAGCAAGGAATAATATGATTCCTAACCCCCCCCCTGTTGTTATGCTTTCTAATTGTCAACAACCAACAAAAATTCTTTTGTACTTTCTTTATTGTTTAATTTTGTCATGAAGAAGCTGCCACTTTTGATTATCAAATGATATATATATATATATATATATATATATATATATATATATATATATATATATATATATATATAATGTCCTATATATTATTAGAAGTTAGAAGCATTGCAACCACTTATCTAACATTGCATTATTGACTAAATACAAGCTAAGAGAATAATGACTTTCCATCAGTTTTATAATACTAAAAAAACTAGTGCGCGCATTGACTGGTATTGTACCTCCATCATTGTCTGGATAAACTTAAAATTAAATAAAAAAAGGAAAGTGTAAAAGAGAAATTAAGATTAGGTTTAGTGGAGTAGTTAATTAAGCATTACAAAAACTATATTAAAGTGCTCAACTTTTTGAAATCGGCAGCATATGCATCAACAATAAGGTTTAAATATCCTTCCTATAAGCTAGGGGATCGAAACCCTTATCTATGTTAAGTAATTGTTGTGTTTCAGCTGCGTTAGATTATAGCTTCATCCTTGATAGGAAATGGCAAGGGAAAAGTTTATAGCTCTTGATGCCATTTTCCTTATGATCGATTCTTGGGAGTATACAGACGGATAGAAATTGGTAGATACAAATACTAATACTTTAGCGGACAGGAAGGAAGTATGGGGATAGATCGAGCAAGTACTTCTATTTGGACAAACAATCCTTACCAATTAGTGTTGTAGTTTCATATTTGCTGCTGCTGCTGCTGGTGGTATGTTAATATCAATTATCAATATATAGGATAGGATAGGATAGGATAGGTTAGGTTCCTAGATATTTATCATGCATGATATCTTTATTTTATTCCGTTTCTTCTTTCGAATGCAGAAGAAGAAATGCTTCTTGTTGTAATTAAAGATGAATCATTGATGGGCCTGCATGTATAGACCCATTTGTAATTAATATTTTGAAAAACTCAACGTTAAGCCTACCGTTCGTTATGAAGAAATGTACTAGTCAGTGAGTCAGTCTGCTTTCAGGGACCGGACCACCGCTGCCTAGTCAAATATGTAGACTAGTAATGAACTGGGTTATTCTACAATCAATATATACTATATATGGAAATAGCCTGCCTGCCTGTCTGTACGAATTTACGTCATGTACTGGGCCGGCCCTAACTGCCCTGCAGTTTATATAAAAATAGGATTTCTCAACATTTTCTATCTTATTGGTCTAGAATTAAGGGCTGCACGTAAACCTTGGCCTATGCCTTGGGGGACCAAATTTGTGATGAAGAATTTGCCATATGTTTGTTGTGTTTTACTAATTACCTAGACATTTATAATCCAAATTAATCAATCAGACGTAATATTAATTAGAAATACTTGATCAATGTTACAACAAGTAATCTGAATGTAAATAAAGTTAACAGATGGTCCTAAACAGAAATTAAATGTTCCAAGCTATATCTCAAGCCTACAAGGAAAAATATACATACAAGTACAGTATTGGAATATAAGTATATTGGAACTTGAAAGAAAAAGAAAAAAGAAACAAGTTAAATTAAACAGTTAATGATTTCATCTAATGGATTCGATCTGCCAGCTTCAAAGATATGGATGGAGTATTGCTTTTGCCAAGTTGTGTGTAGGAAGGATTATGGGACATCGTACAGAGCAATGAAACAGGACTTGAAGATTAGGAAGGGTCAATATCTTTAATGATCATCTAAAGATTTGTTTTAACTTTTTGTCCCCGATTTGCATGTAATCCATCATTTCCGCGCAATTTATCTCTCGTCTCCCGAATACTTAGTTAGTAGTATAATTTTGTGGGTAGGGTAGGGTAGAGTAGGGTAGGTAATTGTCACAAATTTAATTATTTCCACATAATTAATTAATTAAGCCAGAATTATTATTATTATTATTAAGTACTCCCCCACCTATCTGTTATCTAGTGTGTGTGCAATTTATCTTCTTCACTTGACATCAGATATTAATAATCCACTAAATACATA
Organism: Panax ginseng; assembly: GCA_020205605.1. Taxonomy (NCBI): domain Eukaryota; kingdom Viridiplantae; phylum Streptophyta; class Magnoliopsida; order Apiales; family Araliaceae; genus Panax; species Panax ginseng. The sequence continues at coordinate 121,239,497 of CM035144.1, forward strand.
CAAGTTTTCAAATTCCAATAGGATTAATACCACTTCATTTATTTACCCTCAAAAACATATAAATACTTCCTCAATTTCAGATATTTCTATAAATTCAAAATTAATATGACTAATTTTAATTTTAAACAATACAATTTTATTTGAAAATTATAAATTATATATATAAAGAATATTATTAATTATAAGATTTTAAAAATAAAATGAATCACATCAGTTTTAAATTTAAAAAGATCTCATACTTAAACTTGATCCAAAAGTATGCCATTCATGAATTTTAGTTCTGTTTAGTCCCTAATTACCTAAACCATTGAATGAAGCAATCGACCATTTGGCATTACGATGAGATAATAAGCGAGTTAGTTCAAACCTACTCTCTATCAACTCAATCGAGTTTTCTTAGCAAGATGAATTTTAAGCCCTTATATATGTAATTAAATAAACATTAAATAAATAATTTACGCTGACGACGAGGAAGAGTCTTAATTAGCCTATTTAATTAAAATCCGACTTTTAGTTATAAATTAAAGAGAGCTTCTGGGGCGACTGATTTCTGCTGATCGGGTTGGCGATCGGCCAATTTTTATTTTTTTATTTTTTATAACTATTAAATAATTTATAAAATTTATTGAAACTGAAATTTTTACAGCCAGTGATTTGGATGTCATTTAGATACATATAAAAAATAGAGTTGTACAGACTGTGCAACTCTATTTTTTACATTTATCCAAATGACATCCAAATCAGTAAATTCTGTAAAAATTAATTCTAATAAATTTTATAAATTATTTGAGAGTTATAAAAAAAAAAAAAAAATTAGTCGGTCGCCATATCCGGTCCTCCTAGCATTTCTATAAATTAAATGGGTAGAAGTATTCTGGAAGAAGGTGACACTACTCGCATGGAAAGACATTAAGAAGACAAACACTAGGCCGAGCTTTAATGTCCCATCTTTATTTTGAACCAACATAATTCTAACCAACGTTCAAAGAGAATATTACCTGTACACCTTAAAAAAACTGCAAAAACCCATGAATGGATCGGATCGGATCTATCAATAAGATTGCTACCCAATAACACAATTATCACTAATCCAAAGTGGACAGGCCGACAGCTATGTGTGGTTGTATTGATGTACTTTGGATTGATGGCGGCTACACAGTGTAGAGTTCTACATAGAAAATTAATGTGACAAAATTTTTTGGGTATATAATGAATTAAATAACTAACAATAATATTTTTAATTATTATTTTTTGAATGAGTATGTGATGATTAAGATGACCTGAGAAGATACTATTGAATTACTAATTTAACGCTTTATTTGAATGAATTTGATTCAATTTGGACTTGAGATTTGACCTGACTAGTGGTATTATATCAGATTGTCAGAGGTAGGGACATGAAGGTTATATAGAACCTCATTTACACATCGAAAGATATGTTTAGTCATGACCTTTTATGTAAGTATATGGTTTAAAATTTTATTTAGATGTTGATTCGATTTAAATTTGAGATTTGACTCCGGTTGTTGTATAAAATGCGGGACTTTCCATTTTGGTCAATATCCATCATGAATAGGAGCAGCATATACACATACAAAAGTGATATTTTATATTATCCCTCTCACATAAATAATGAGTTGATCTCACCTCCATATGAGATAGACTCGTGTGGAAATATCGTTTTAAGATATGGAATTATCAGTTTTCTACAAACATATTAAGATACATACCACATTAGTCATTTTTGAGGGGATTAGAATCATTGCTTAATGCCTAATTATCACTTATCTTGAATGCTTAATTTATGGAGGGCTACCTAAATACTGCCCTAATGAATATTTCAGGAACCATATTGGTATTTTGTTGGTGTACAGTATATATAGCACCTTAAAAAATTTCTTCAGCACAAGTTGTTCTCGATTCTTCCTGTGAAAATATACGCATAAAATTAACGGTCAAGTGATATTGTTTCAACCCAGTCAAACTTAACTTGAAGATGTAATTATCTAACCAAATAAAAACCGATTAATTGGTGTAACACTAAAAAAAATAAGCTACGGATAGTTCGATCGGGAACAACTGAGAATAAGCTCTGTTTAGAATGCTTTGAGCAATGTTCCAAGTCATTGTCATTTAGAGACCATCTTGTCCGTTAAGGGTTTTTTTTACCTTGGAGACCCCTCCTATGCTTAATTAAGTTGGGGAGTGGTTGCTATCATAGTGAAACTTACGATGATAGTTCACTTCACTGCGCCTAACGCAATTGACACACAATAGCGGGAGGATGATATCTCCGCCTGCATGTTAGCATTGTATTAGTCATGAAGTGAACTTGCCGTGAAATTCACTTTATGCTAATCGGATCCAGTAAATTGACACTGCTTAGGATAAAATTAAGGACAAAGGCAGAATAAATTTATTAAATAAAAATATTAAAAAATACAAAATTATTAGAATACTTCTGAATATCTCTTCCAAAAAAATTTAAATCTATATTTATAGGCCATCAAAAATTCCATAATCAAATAGAATAAAAATACTAAATTACTTATAACTAGAAAATATAATTTTCCTACATCAAAATGAATTATGAATAATACTTAAATCTAAATTTAATAATAATTCATATCATACCCTATGCAAATGAGATAATTTAACTTTTTATGGAATATGTATATTTTTCTCTCTCTCTCTCTCTATATATATATATATATATATATATATATATATATAGAGAGAGAGAGAGAGAGTGACGCCCCTCATTACACATCACCCATCTTGCGTCGCCGATACAAGTCTTGAATACAAATACAACTTAATAATACAATCGTCAGTGTAAAAATACGACAAAATATAAAACCTGAGAGTTTTAATACGAATATTGTCATCTAGACAATATCCACCACACTCAATGAAGTCCTCATTATATTTATTGTCACGCTATTTAATGTAATAAATGAGGACTACTAATGCTATCATCCTGACCATCACTCCGCTCCCGACTCGTCCCCAAATTTATATTCTCATTTCTCAAGAGAATTGAAGGAAAGAAAGGGTGAGCTCAACTAGCCCAAGAAGAAATATTATGACTAAGATAATGCGTAATAAATTATCATTAGTCTTTAACAATGTTTAACTGATAAAATACAATAGACATCAAGTTTAACTGCAGCGGAATAAGCAATTCATTAAAAAAGTCTAGTAGAGCATGATATCTACTATCTTCTATGATTTAAAATATTTTCATCAATTTTTATAGCTGAGACTCGGCTTAATAAATAAACCACATCATCCCTGCACCACAGTCAAAGATACTCATGTAATCATCAATGGTCTTGATTATACCGAATAATCCCTGGTTATAATCATACCAACAACTATCCACCAATGAACAACAGGCCAATGAAGACTTTTACCACATTATTCATTACATTACGGTCATGATTATACCGAATAATCTCTGGTCATAATCATACTAAGTCTATCTCTGCACGTAAGCCAAAGATGACTTTCATCACAATATAAACATGAGGATGATGACAATAATATAAGCATTAATCAAACGAAACAAGGATAAATGTTAAAGACTTTAAATTTATCCAAATATTATCCATCACTTAAATAACTCATAATCTAATATTGTTAATATTATAACAATATTTTAATCATTTCTTAAACTTATAAACAATTTAATTTAATTGTTTACACTTTACCAAATAATACATTTAATCATTCAAAAATGCCATACTCATAAGATTTCATCACCAATGATTAAATCACTCATCAAAATCAAGATATACCTTATATATATCAAGCCCTAAAATCCTATTTACCAATTCTTCAACTTCACATAACATATTTAACTCATATGTTTCAGAATTAAACCATTTTATGAAAAATTACCAAATCAACTTATTATTTTTCTATCCTTTTGTCCAAACATATATACATATATTTCATACACAACAAGTATTTTTTATAATTTTCAACTCCCTTAAGTATTTTTCAAAAATCAATTTCTAATTAATTCCTTAAGAAATTAGCTACCTCAAGTTTAACTCCAAAATTCTCAAATCTTGGCAGGGATCTTACACATGTTAACGTGAGCTTCCAGCTTTAAATTTCATGGTCATCTGAGTTATAGAACTCCTAAGGTATAGCGTTTTTTAAAAACCTAAATATTGAAATAGTCATAACATGCTCATTTTAAGTCGGAATGAGCTCATTTTTGGACAGGAGGTACTTTATACCCTATATTTCCATGTCCCAAAAGGCCAGAATTTTTCTCATAAATTAAGTGGCCAAAAATGCCCTTTTAAATTTTGGGGCAATAGCTTTTTGGTACTTTGCAGTTTTTGACTCCTTTTCTAAAATCAGTCTATACGAAAATCTACAACACCTTTTCCAGTGATTCTACTTGAATAAGTTAGAAAACTCATAGATCTAACTCTAAAACTTGACCATACTCAAAAATTCAAAATATAATAGGAGATATGATCAATTGAATTTCATGTTCCATTTTTACCAAAATCTGATTTTCAACCCTTTGTGATTTCTAAGAAACTTTCATGTTTTCACATAATAACCAACATAACTCATCATAATACTTACTAATACTACATATACCCATGATTTTCATCAGTCCAATGCTTTTATTATGGCTTTCATCATAATCAATAAATCAATGCTTATATTATGACTTTCATCATAATCCACGTAAATGCATCATTTCCACAATTTAATAAGGAATGAATATAAAGGATCATTCACCATGCATGTGGTAATTCACATAGATAAAGTTATTCCAATGTAATAATAAAGAATGGAATAATGTAAGAATTCACCATGCGCATGATAGATCGCATGCATGTGTTATTCCCAATGTAATAATAAAGAATGGAAATAGTCACGCGTAGAACGCACGATGTGATATTCCGGCGAGTAATAATAAAGAATCTGAAACCAAGTCAAAGTAAATTGCACCAACAGATATTCCAAATGTAATAATAAAGAATGGAATAACAACAGAAATCACCACTTACGCGATAGAATCGCATGATACATGTGTTCTTCCAATGTAATAATAATTAATGGAACTGTGTCAAAGGTAATATCATCCGGCATGATATTCCAACTAATGATAAAGAATGGAATAATGAAGAATTTCACCATGTATGCGGTACTTCCATTGACAAAGTTATTTCAACATAATAATAAAGAATGGAATAATGTAAGAATTGCACCCACGACGCTGCGGATTTCACATAGACAAAGTTATTCCAACATAATAATAAAGAATGGAATAATAAAGAATTTTACCATGTATATGGTAGTCCGGTTATACAGATTATTCCAATGTAATAATAAGGAATGAAATAACAATAGCTCTCTTCATGAATACGAATCACAGAAGAAATAATACCTTTACTACCTTAAGAAGAATCGGATATTGGAAAGTGAGGTAGCATACTTCTTCTTTTATTTCTCTCTATAATTTCTCTCCGAGTTTCAAAGAATTCGTAAGAAATAATGAAGGAATGAGCTTCTATTTATAGAGAATGGACCTAATAAGAATTAATTCATGAACTATCCGTATTGATTTACTTTTAAACAGACTTTATCCATATCGATCTACTATTAAAACTTAAAGCAAATCATTCATACCGATTCACTATTAAAAATTTAAACCAATGATCCATATTGATTTACTATTAAAACTTTAAACCAACGATCCATATTGATTTACTATTATAATTTCAACTAACTATTCTAAAAATTAGCACATTTCCTCATGGAATAATATTGTACCCAAAAAATGATTTGACCGAAAAGAAATATATTTTTGGATGAATAAGATCCCGTGAATAAGACTTCGAGAATAATACCCCATGAATAAGACTCGGATAACTACCTAAAGTGTCCCAAATACCCGAGTGAATAATGCTAGAGTGAATAGTAATTGGGTGAATAACTCGTGAATAGTAACTCGTGAATAGTACTCTGACACGAAAAGTGTCCCAAATACCCGAGTGAATAATATAACCTCCAGAAATCAATTATTATCGAAATAAATATCGATTTCCATTAACACTAATAATTTCAACATAATGGAACTATTAATTTCATCTTTAATCAACACGAACTTATTCATCATTAATATTATAACTCACAATATTTAACAACCGTGTCGTTCTTTGAAAGAGGGGGCTTTCCAATAAGGATTTCTCCCTATCAAGGCACAATGCAATTAGGTGACCAAACCTCTCCTCGATGTAAACTTCTAGACATTGTAAATATTACAATTTAATAATATGAATAACTTTGTCGCCTCAATTATTGATTTAATAATATATCATATTATGCAAATGATACCGCGATAATAATCAATCAATAATACGAGAGATATGATGCAACAATTATCGTAGCAATAATTGAGTATAACCGAGTGACTTCTCATGTAAAGATCAATAACCAATACCGCGTCTACTACGCAACCACGCCAGACATCGTATTTTTACTACTACTTGAGTAGTTCAATCAGCTTTTAATCTAACAACACTTTTGCCGTTATTTTTATAAAAAGATAATTCTATCGTTTTCTAAATACAACAATACTTCCGTTGTGGGTTCACCAATGATTGTGCCGTCGTACGGATATTCCCGACAAAAAGAATATTCCCCGACCAAACGAATATTTTATAACAACTTGCATACTTTGTAAAATTTATAAATACTACTACCCACAACTATAATATTATATCAAATCCACATCATAATATTAAAAAAATATTTTGAGAAAATTAAATTTTTATTCGTAAAATTTGGGGTCTCATAGAGAGAGAGAGAGAGAGAGATTACACTGGCAGTCAAAGTGTACTTACTTGAATTGGAATGTCTAAGCTAACCTTCCTAAAAGTGATATATGACATATTATTTTAGGTTTATTTATACTTTCTAGTATATTTTTTAAAAAACTTACAATAAAAGTGTGTTTAGAAAATATTTACAAAATTAATATATTTTTAATATTTTATTTATAAAATTAATGTATTATAGAAAACCACAATCAAGTGAACTCCTTCCTTCTCCTCCCCACTGATCTCATGATGGAAAACCAATACTACATCGAAATTGTGATTATGGCAACACTTTCCACCTTAACTCCTCCCCAACTCTCAGATCTGACCACCTCCATTTCCTCCCTCTTCCACTGCCATATATCGCTGTCGTCTCTCCTCCTCTCTTCTTCCTCACCCTCCACAACTTCTACTACCTCTCTCCCCATCACGTCCCAACTTATTGTCCACCACCTCTTGTCCAACCTAACCCACCTCACCCACTGCATGCACACAAAAACCTCTATTCTAATGTATCCCAAGCTCTGTGACCTTGACGTTATTTTGCTCCTCCTCCTCTTTTGCGAACTCCGTCAACAGGATCCAAAAGCACTTGAAACAACACCAATTAAATGGCGTCTCACTCTTTATAATTATTATGTTCATGATATCATATTAACATTATCTGGTATTAGTGTTTCAAATAGTGTCGGTATATTTTTTTTATAGTACAGTTGGTAACCAAACCTTCATACAAAGGTATCCAATTCAGTTTTATTGGGTTACCAATTAATTATAAAAAAAATTTAAGAATAGTGTTCAACTGTTACCTGGATTTGTTTTCTTCAACATGTGCATCCATGAACAATTTTATTGGGTTATGTAATGGTCACCGTCAGTACATTTTTTTCATAGTTCAGTTGGTAGCCAAACCTTCATATAAAGGCAATCAATTCAGTTTTATTGGGTTACCAATTAATTATAAAAAATTTAAGAACAGTTTCCAAGTGTTATTTGAATTTGTTTTCTTTAACATGTGCAACCATGAACAGTTTTATTGGGTTCTGCAATGGTCGTCGTCGATACATTTTTTTTTTAAATAGCAGTAGCCAAACCTTTATGCAAAGGTAACAAATTCAGTTTTATTGGGTTACCAATTAATTATAAAAAATTTATGAACAATTTTCAAGTGTTACCTAGATTTGTTTTCTTCAACATGTGCAACCATGAACAGTTTTATTTGGTTATGCAATGGTCGCCGTCAGTAAAAAAAAAATTCATAGTGCAATTGGTAGCCAAAACTTTATACAAAGGTAACCAATTCAGTTTTATTAGGTTACCAATTAATTATAAAAAATTTAAGAATAATTTCCAACATGTACAACCATGAACAATTAATTTTATTGGGTTCTGCATTGCACTGTGATAACGATAATTAATTTCTCACTAAATCAGTTTATTTAAGGGATGATCAGAGAACGACAAACAACAAAATAATGATAGAGGAAAACACGATATGGTATCTCAATTGAATTGACTTTAAAAACTTAGGAGATGTCGACGGAGGATTGTAATAGTAATATGGGAAATACGGAACAATTGAGTTTGGAGGCGGCGATGTCAAGTAATATGAGTCACCACTGCCGTATGGTGGCGGAAGAGAATAGTAATTAAAGGTGGGAACCGACGGTTGCAGGAGGCGGTGGCAGAAAGTAGTAGTAATATTCAGAAGTAGGTGGTGATGGTGGCAATGTGCAATTGGAGTCTGATGACGACAGTGGCAGAGAGGGAAGCGGTGGAGTTGGGGGAGGAGGATAAAGAATGAGATGAAAAGTAGAGTGAAGAAGTAGGAGAATTCAATTTTATTGTTACACTATTTTCGTAATTATTTTGTGGATGCACTAATCTTGTAATTACTTTCTAATTGTTGTATAGTAGTGTAAAGAACCCATTATTTTTTGGTTATAAGACCCCAACTTTTATGAATAAAAATGTATTTTCTATAAATATCATTTTTGAATATTATGGAGTAAATTTGATATAATATTATAGTTGTGGGTAATATTTATAAATTTTGTAAAGTACGCAAGTTGTTATATAATATTCGATTGGTTTGGGAATATTCCTTTAAACAGGAATATTCAGATGACGACAAGACAATCATCATGGACCTCTAATAATCTAAATTATTGTCGAATTCAAGAAAACGACAAAAATATTTTTATGAAAAATAATTCATGGAAGTTTTACCGTTAACTCGCTGAAACACCTGTTAAAAGTACGTAAATACGCTGTGGTTGCATAAGAGTAGCAATATATATTGATTATCGATGCTTACGTGAGAAGTCATTCATTTTATTCGATTATTGTTGATATTTTATATATTATTGAGATGATGAGTTATTAATATTATTATTTGCATTATTAACGATGTCTGTAAGTTCGCCAAGGAGAGGTTTGGTCACCTAATCAAGGCGCCAATAGGGAGAAATCCTTATTGAAAGCCCCCTCTTTTCTCGGAACTAATTCGGTCGATTAATAGTGTGAATAATAATAATGATGAAGTTTTGTTTTATTAGTATTATTAATGTAATAAAATGTAAAAGTTTTTATATAAAAATGTAATACTTTTTATAAAGTTATTCGCTTTATATTAGGCTAATAAGAAAATCTTTTATATAAAACATAACACTTTTATAAAGTTATTCGCTTTATTAGACAATAATTAGAATATATTATATTTTATTATGATAAGAGTTTCAGATAAAGGCTCGATAAGTGTTTTGCAGATAGTAAAATCTTTTTAAAAGTTATTCGCTTTATTAGATTATAAATAATATATTATATTTTATTATAAACCAATCTGACCGTCCGCTTAAAGTAAATCAATTTGGACCGCTCATGGATCAAGTTACTATTCATTCTTTCTTCTATAAATAAGCTCATTCCTTCATTATTTCTTACAAATTCACCGAAACTCTGTAGAGAGAAACTCAAAAAGAATTATTCTTCTATCTTAAGCGTATTTCTTTAGCATTTAAGAAAGCTTTGAGCGTAGTGCAAGTTTCTTCAAGATATCCTCGCCTCTACCGCTTGAATACTTTTCTTTATAAGGTAAGGGTATTATTATTTTTTCATATTCATGAAGAGAACTTCATTATTCCATTCTTTATTATTCTCGTTGGAATAACTCAGATAACGCTGTGATCACCCTATACTTGGTGAAATTCTTCTATTATTCCATTATTTATTATTCTGCTTTGAATAACCTGCCTATACGTGAAGCATCGTATATATGGTGAAATTTCATTGTTATTTCATTCTTTATTATTCTCGTTGTAATATCCCGTCTCTATGCGTTTTACGCGACCGGTTCGGTTCGTTTATTTGTTATATTGTTGAATAACTTTTGCCTACATGCCAAGTACCGCATTTACGGTGATTTGTGTTGTTATTCCATTCTTTATTATTCTATCGAATATCCCGCTTGCAAATTACGCCTTTTGACCGGTTCCGTTATTTATTATTCTGTTGAATAACTCTGTCATGCAAAGTATCGCATGCATGGTGATTTCTTTTGTTATTCCATTCTTTATTATACCAAATAAGTTAAAGTTTTGACTTCTATACTCCATGAAATTAGTGGAATATCCTCGATATTTGAGCTTCATCCAAAGATTTTTGTGAAAATATTCTTCCGAGCATTCTTGAATTTTTACTCTACAAAGAAGTATCATGTTGACAATTTGACGTTATTAGTTCCTGAATAAATTAATTCTTGAACTTGTTTTATTGAATTCTTATATCATTGTCATCATCCTCATGTTTATATATTTTTTAAAGTCATCTGTGGCCTGTAGTGCATAGATGGATTTGGTATGATTATGATCAGGGATTATTTGGTGTAATCTTGACCGTAATGTTACAAATGATGTGGTAAAAGTCCTCATTGGGCCGTAGTGCATTGATGGACAGTTGTTGGCATGATCATGACCATTGATGAATAAACAAATATCTTTGGCCCGTAGTACAGGGATAAATTATGGTTGTGATACTAACGAATATCCTTGGCCGTAGTGCAGGGATGATGTGGACTATTTATTAAGCTGAGTCCCATCGATAAAAGTGATGAAAACCTTTTAAATTATAAAAGATAGTAGATTTTATTCTATACTTGACTCTTTCAATGGATTGCATGTCCCGCTGCAGTTAAACTTGATGTGTGACGCCCCCAAAATAGGTATACATCACCCAACCTATTCGGAGTCGCCAAATACATGGTACAGAAAACAACTACAACTTTATTACTACAATTGTCGTGCAAAATACAACAACACATATACTGTGAGTTTTAATACCAACTACGACTCATGTCCCAACTATGGACAACACCTCACATTGATACATTACATAAAGTTACAAATAATAACTGCTTTAGAAATTAAAACCTTTGAAAGTGCTCAAGAAACCTTCGATACATGGGAGGCCATGCGCTCTAGGTTATGATAGATATCATATGCCCACGAATTATCCTCGGTTGAATTCCAATAGACCCCTCAAAGAAAAAACAAGAAGATTAATATCATGTTCTTTCCAGTTGGTGAGTCTTCTCTCGACATATAATTATCTCTCGTCGCTCCATGTGAAAATTATATTTCAAATAAACTCCAAGATCATATAGTAGTGCTCGTAGATATACTCAAAAGTGGATGTGCACAACCTTGTCTTATGATAACACGAAGTTTGTATGTCATTAGACATCTTCTATGATAAAGGCAAAACACCCTTCCAAAGTTGGGTTCACCACCCTATTCGTAGGTCACCAAAAATAAATATCAATCGACATATACAATACAAAGACACTTATCTAAAGTTCTCAACAAAATTATTTTCATACTCTTTAGGAGAACCTCAACAACTATAGACCACCGCTCTATTTCCCTCATACCCCGCTCACCCCAGCCTACACTCTTTGCACCGAAAGGAATCAGAAGCAAAAGGGTGAAAGACAAATAAATTTCAAGAAAGAATATCATGACTAAAGATAATTAAATTATCAATAAGATTCGTCAATAATAAATCGTAGATTTAGAAATATACGGTAGATGATAAAATTTTCAACCATAGTTGCAATGAAACGAAAGAATCCATTAGAAGAGTCAAATAGACCATAAAGTCTATTATCTTCTCCACATTAAAAGTCCACCAACAATGTTTTATCCTCAGTAACATCAATCAACAGCTTCATTTCCACAACCATATGAATAACTCATAATCATAATTGTGATTCTAAATTCTCTTCGCATCCAAGACGAAGATAATTTTTCCTCACTTGTCTTTACCCTCAAACATCAAAGATCATGGTTATACCAAATCACAGCCTCGCTCATAATCATACTAATAAATTCATCTTTGCACTACGGCCAAAGATATTCATCAACAGCTTCATCTTTGCACTATATGCCAAAGATATTCAACAACAAGTCATCTTCAGACTACGGACAAAGATATTCATCAATAATTGATCTTTGCACTACAGCCAAAGATATTCATATCTCAAAGAAATACATAATCATTTCGTAATTTATATAAACCATAATTATAACCATATATGTTGATCAATTCACCTTTTGCACTTAAGCTAAAGATATTCAATTATAAATTCAATGGTCATGATCATACCGTACCAACAATTCAACTTTGCACCATCGCCAAAGAGAACTCATAAATCACGATCATACCAATAATCTACCCATCTTTACACTCAAGTCAAAGAGAAATTTCTTCACCAGGATTATAAAATGTTATATATGATAATAAAAATAATATTATCAAAATATGAATTCAATCAAAGATAATAACCATAATAAACATCTTGGATAAAAAGAAAAATTATATTTTTCTATGAATAAGTGTCGATTCGTGAATAGTCAGATATCGTGAATAAGTAAATCTCAACACAAAAGAGATAAAATTTTACAATAAAATCCATATCAATATTTATAACACCTTAATCCAAATGTTATAAATCACTTAATAATATCAAAATCTTAATATTCTTAATATTACAACAATATTTAATAATTTCTTAAACTTATAAACAATTTAATTAAATTGTTTACACTTTACTAATTAATGCATTTAATCACCATAAAATGTCAAACTTATAAGATTTTATCACCAATAACCAAAACTCTCATCAAAAATCAGATATACCTCATATATGATTCTCAAGTCATAAAATCATATTTTCCAATTTTCTTCCTTCATATAACATATTTAATTTATTTACTCATAACTAGACCATTTTCATGAAAAAAAATACCAAATCAGTTCCAAAAATATTTCTTTTCCGAGATTTAGCGTAATATATATCCCCATATCAAATATATATTTTGCTCGAATTTTTAAAATTCATTTACTATTTTCATATGGCCAAAACCGCTTTAATATTAAAATATTTATCATAAATTGTACTTTTGTCCAAAAATTCTGAAATTTACATGGTATACTTGATATTATATAGATGTTCTCCCAATAAAAATTTCATCAATTTTGGAGTTAAGCTAGTGAGTTACTTTTTAAAATAGTTTTTCATAAAATCCACAACTCTAATTATACATCCAAAAATCGCCATTTTTGGACACAATCTACAAAACTCATCAAAATATCATTTCAAATTTTTTCGCAATTTTTGAAGGTCGAAAAATACAAAACCGAAAAACATAATCACCCTTAAAAATTCCTTACTATCCCTTACCTCAAAAGAAAGAAGATTTACCTTTGGAATAACGTTGAATCTAACTTGCACCAGATAGCAACACTCAAGATATCAAAATACTCACAAGAATACACTTGATAATATAGAGAGAAATAGAGAAAAACTTCAGCTTTAATGTGTGATTTTAATTCTAACCTAAAGACCTATTTATAGGAAATTGTTTAGAACACCAAAGCGTAAAATTTAATATAATATTAATATATATATAAAATTTTCCTTAGCCCACCTTGACCATCCTGAATTCACCATTAACACATGTTTCATGGGGCTCACAAAATAAAAAAAAACGCTTTTCATCAAAAAAATAAATAAAACTTCCAAAAATTAATTATTTCGGAACTTTGGAACTTCAATAATTCACAATAAATAGCCCTTTTGTCAGAAAAATTCAAAACACACGACTTTCCATAGGAAATTCCATTATCTACAACTTTGCAGAAGAAAGTTTTTCCAAATTCCAAATGTAAATTGATCAAATCCACAAACGGACAATTTTACAAGCTTATAATCAAATTTCTTCAAGAATCAGGTCCACCGACACACAAAAATATGTGTTAATCATTTAATGCCACAAAATACTCTTCCTCCTCATATACTCATATATCTCACATTCATTGTAAAAATATCACCATTAATATATTATTAAAATAATATATTTAAATGAATTATTTTATCGTAAAAGATAAAATATTAATTTTAACAATTGTCACATTAAAAATTTTCTTCATCTATATCCACATAAAATCAATATTTTTCTTATCATATAAATCAATAATTAATTATTCATAAATAATATTACTGAATCACAATATCGATAACTAGCGCCTCAGAGAGGGGCTTCCAATAAGGATTTCTCCTTCACCTGCGCCGCAATTAAATGACCAAACCTCTCCTTGACAGAACTTTCTAGACATTGCCAACAATGCTATCTAATAATATTATCCAAATAATATGAATTATTGATCCGATAATGGAAAATAATGTGCCGTGACAATTATTGAAACAACAATAATATAAAATATCAACGTAGTAATTATCGACTCAATAAAATAAAATATCAATAAGAATTATCGTAACAAAAATCATCATGCTTCATGAATAGTATTTGTGAATAAGAACTCATGAATAAGAACTCGTGAATAGTAACTCGTGAATAATAACTCATGAATAGTAATTATAAGAAAAATTGAATACTTTTATTTCATAAAATTCGGGGTCTTACATGATGTCTATTGTATTTTATCAGTTTAACACTATTGAAGACTAATGATAATTTATTCTGCATTATTTTAGTCATAATATTTCTTACCTGACTTTAGTTGAGCTCACCTTTTCTTTCACCGTTCTCTTCAGAAATGAGTAACGTGGCAATTTTATTAGTCGGGGACGGCAGTGACTTGGGTTCAGTATGATAAGATTAGTATCCTCACTATTCTATTAAAGTTAACTTGTTAATTAAAAATAAACATATTTATTAATTTATTTATATTTTTAAATTTATCATTGTGAGATTTATTTAAAATACCCAATGTGTTGTCAAAATTTGATGAAGCTGCGTTTCATTAATTCCTAAAGCTGATAAATCAACAGTACTTATGGTTTGATTTCATACCATGGACCATGGTCGGTATATTAATAACTCTAAATATAGTATGCGAGTACTTTGTAGTTACTACTTAGACCCGGGTTTGTCGAGATTGGAGAGGTGTCAGTGTCTCATCGATGGCATTTCATTAGTGTTTCTCCCACTATCTGACTGACACGTATCATATGATAGTGACTCATCAACTGCGGATAGGGTAAGTGGGCCCATGATTATCCATTCATAATTATCTCCTTTATTATTACTATTAATTAATCTTCTGGTCTTCTTCAATATATTTAATTACATAAAAACATGCTATAGACTTATAACTCATATCAATATTATAAAAAATTAATATTTTTATATATTAAAATAATATTTTTCTACGAATTTGTTTTTTATATAAAAATATTATTTTTTTATATAAAAATATGAGTATCAATGCATATTATATGGTTCATGGGCAAAACCCTAGGTAGGATCATAATTAATCTAATTGAAAAAACGGTCGAACTTGTAGGCTTTCAACAAACAACCCATGATCAATAGCGTTTCAAAACAAAAGGAAAAAAAAACATGATCAATACCCTTTCTTTCTTTGTTGGACATTGATAAACCCATCATTAATACACTTTCTAATTGCTGCTTCTTTAAATATGAAACCACACGAGAACTACACATATATAGACAAACATTAACATTTGATTGTATTAATATAATATCAATACTTAATTAATGATCAATTGTACTACTATACAACTTATTACATGTATTTAGACAAATGTTAATCTAAGATTAAACATCCATGTGATTTTAAATATTACTTTTTCTTTTCAAAGTTTCTCTTATCTATTTTTCAGTGCTCACGCAAATGATCTCATGCCACACTCATCTATATATATATATATATATATATATATATATATCAAAAAAATAAACCAACCAAATATTCCAGTGCTCTTGGAGATATATCGTATTAATATATAAACATATATTTCCTCATATAGAAACGCTGCATAGCTAGAAAAGAAAGACAACCCTAGTTACCCCCAAAAAAGAAAATAATAGTATTTATTACAAACATACAACCCTCTCAAATGTCATTTTGAATTTGGTAAGCTTTGCTTAGCTTATTGTTGGATAATCTTTATATATACACTTTTTAATTTTTATTTTATTATGTAGAGAGGGGCATATAACCTAACCTCAAACCCTACATGTAAATAAGGTCATATAAAATAGTGTCTCCATCGTGACTATATAATAAGGCCATAAATTAAAGACCATAAATGACCATTCCCATGCAAGGGAGGATCAGTTGATACCACTTACGCTAGAGCTCATTAATAGATAATATGTGACATCTTCAACTGAACTGATCAATTAAAGATTATAATAAATAATATGTGACACTTTCAACTGAACTGATCAATTAAGGATAGTCCCAGAGGTTGTATTCAGAATATTCAGCAGCGGTATTTTCATGATCACTAGCAGCATCTAGCCTTGGAGGGCTAAGAAGCATTCCTTGGGCCATGTTCACAAGAATATTTGGCATATCAAATATCATATCCTCGTCAACAAATCCCTCATCAGTAGCAACAATTGAAAAATTTTCTGGAGCCATAATTGCACTTTCAGTCATGTCAACTCCTGCTGATCCTCCACCAACCACTAGAGCATCCATTGCCGCCCCGGCAGCAGAGGCCGCACTGGCTGCAGCTGCCTGAATGTCACGTGGCGATGTGGATGCAGGGACCGGCAAAGAAGAGGCCGAGTTGGGAAAGTTTAACTCGGCTTCTTGACCTTTTAGAGCAAGTGCTGCCACGTCATAGGCCACTGCTGCCATTTCAGGAGTTGGAAATGTGCCTAGCCAAATGCGATTTGGTGATCTTGGCTCGCGTATTTCTGACACCCATTTTCCCGTACCACTCTTTCTACGCCTCACTCCGCGATATATTGGGTGTCTCCCAGATGCCAGAGGAATGGTTTCGACTGGCAGAGTCGCATTGTTACCGTTTTCATTATTAGAGCTGCTAAAATATGACATTAATTATTATGAAATATATATCTTGTAAATTAAGAAGGAATAGAATAGAAGATGAATGGGAAGAATGGCGTGTTTGAAGGTAAAGAATGCAGAATCCATTTATGGCGGATGGGTTTTTGGGATCGAATGAATTCAGTTGTACGGAAAGTGCAAACCAGTTGTTAATGAACTGCGCCTTGTTAGGGTTTTGGGTGTAAACCAGTTTTTAGTTGGAAGCAGCAGAAACTACCGCGGAGTATTACGTCAACAAACAATGACATTAATCTATGAATATATGAATATATATGTATATACACACACACGTAACACTTGATTTATAGTCAGTCTCCTGTAAAATGACGTGCATCATTTTAACGTATTATCTTTCTTTTTTTCTATCCTATAATTTATCTGAATATATCTATTGGGCAAACTTAGTACTTACTTCTATACTCTATTTTTTATTTATTTCCCAAATGGACCACTGTGCTTTCATCTCTCAGAAGGTCAAAAAAGTCCACTACTTTAATTTTGCTTCATAATCATTAACGCATCCTAGCTAACTCTCGCCTCTTGGTCACCAAGTGGACAACGCTCCCAAATACAACATATAATAAATTATAGCTAGCAGGAGTATGATCCATATCTGAGCGACTATATTTATAATTATAATAATATATTTAATTTTAAATTAAATTATCGTAATATGTTAATTTAATTTATTAATTAATATTCTCTTCGTCTTTAAAAAAATCAGTATATGTATAATTATTTTTGTTTTCAAAAAGATGAGATAAAATAAATAATATAAAGAGTAATTATGTCATTTAGTGAGGTCCACTAATATAAAAAAATTATTTATCATTTTATGAATCTTGTGGGACCACTAAGGCTAAATTTAAAATTTTATTTATTCTTTTTCTTCTACTTTTACTTTTCATAATGTGTAAAATTTATATTTTGTACAACGTTGATGTTACCAATCTTGTTTGTTTTTATATTTATCCCTTTCAAATTCTAGCGACTCTGACTTTGTTAGTGAAATCATCTTTTCCTTATACAGTTGATTCAAGGAATATGTAGTTGATCCATATTCAACTTGTAAAATTTTTGTTTGTAATTTAGTGTGTAGGCAGTCCTATTTATAATGAATTAGAGTAAGTTAATTGAGACATATATGTTATCCCTAACTAAGTTCATAAAAATTAATGTCAAATACTAAAGACCAATGTTTAATGACAAAAAATACATTGTATCTTTAATAGTAAATGTTTATTAAAATTTTGTGAAAATTTTAACTTTTGTGCCGTTGAGTCAATTTTTAGAAATACTAAGATTTATGACCATGAAGGTAGGAAATTAAAATTTTTAAAAAAAGAACTTTTGAACTAACAAGTCACCAAACTTAGACTATTGAGTTAACTTATTACCAACTAAAATGAATCAATGTTTACCTTGTTATATTTTGGTATTGATTAAATGTACAACCTACTAAAAAGATTACCATATTCTTTTCAAAAGTTTTAAAATTAATTTTTTTAATTTGTTTCAAATTTAGAAATATGGTTTTATACTATAAAGTCATATGAATTTTCTAACATGTGATTACTATTATTTCACTATTAATAAATTATTTGCAAATGTTAAGATATCTTTGAAAAAAGTAAAATTATTCACAAAAATCGTGGTTTCAAAAACATATATTCAATTTTGAAAAGGAATGTAGTACGAAAAATATATCAAACAGAATGAGTATTTCAAAGTGTATATATATATACACACGTATATATGTATATATGTATTTAATGTTGTACAATCTTATGTCTTCTTTATTTGTGAGATTTGAATTCTCATTTCTAAAGTGGAATTTATTAAACATTGTTTTAAATTTGTTAAAATTAATTATGTGATTCATTGTACTTGTAATAAACAATGTATAATGGAGACTTTAAAAAAAGAAAAAAACTTTTTAGGAAATTAAGAATGGATCATGGGGTGTGAGCGGTTAGTAAGTCACACAGAAAGGGACTCACTACTTGTAAGTTGTAACACATCAAGGATTTTAAGATATGATACCCTTAATTAACTAGTAAAGAAGTCTTGTTTTTTACATCAAAATGAATGCTCATAGATTCTCAATATATATATATATATATATATATATATATATATATATATATATATATATATATATATTGTAAAAAAAAAACCTTTAATTCTATCTCGCGCCAACCTCCAGAGAGGCACAAGTTTGAAAGATGCAATCTAAGATATTGGTAATTAGCTTATTTAGAGTGTCTTTTTGAATATGTTTAATTCTTGAGGGTCCGATCTGCAGAAAGCAACAAAAAAGAATTTGATAGAATTCTAACTAAGTACTCTGAATCCGTGGTCCGATCTGCATGCATGTATCGATGTACGGAAACCATTGAACCATGAATTTATTTGATTTTCTTAGTGCTTGTGCATGTAGCTAGTTGTATATAGTTGAAATCTGATATGATGTTTAATTGGGTTAAAAACATTTGTGAAGATTTTCTTTACACGAATAAATAATAATCATATGAAATTCTTGATAAACAACAGAGATTTCTGTTTAGCTTTAAAATATGATTTGAAAGGAAGCTTCAACATGATTTTACTCGACTTTGGTTTTGTAAAGATGTGGTGTCATTACAATTAATATGCAGAGATTTCTTGATTTTTGCTAGTTTTAATTAGCCTTATTTTTGTGTCATCTTTTATTTGTATTTTTTTTATTACTTTTAAATTTTTATTTTTATTTCCTCAATCTTTTCTTTCTCCTTTTCTTCTCTGTTTTCAATTCGCCATTTATCTATATATGTGTGTGTGTGTTTATGAATTTTTGGATGTGATTGTGCATTTGTGTTTTGATTGGATCAACACTCGTAAATTCTCACTCTTTTTGTATAAAATATTTTATTTTATCTTTTTTCTTAAATTTTTTGTTTTACATTTCTTCCTTTTTATTTTGATATTATGAATTAAATTTACATGTGTGATTGATCATTTGATCATTTTATGGAAGGCAGGCAGGCAGGCACTGTTGAGTTGGTTGATTTATTTTTTCAATAATTTTAGGTTGATCGGTTGTGACCGACAAATTTTACAATTCTGTTTTGTACGTGTATTCAAATTACACTTAAATTATTTTTTTCTGTAAAAATTTCAGTTGAAATAAATACTATCCATAAAATTATGGAGGAATGCCAAAAATAAAATAAAATTGGACCGTACCAGAGAAGGACTCTTATTTTTTTCTCAACAATTGTTGAAATTTAGAAGTTATGCACACATAGAGGGACATGTATAGTTGTTTATGTTAACAATAAACTATAATGACAACTTTTTAGTTTTCTGTTAACTAAATTATTCAGACAGGTGATAACCTGTCTCCTTAAGTGTTTAAATTAATATGCAGAACCTGTTAACTTATTTACTGAATCTGTTGAGCAGCAACGTCTTCTATTAATGCAGAATATGATGTTTTTAAGTGTAGAATTAAAACTATGCAAACCCTTAACCTCTAATGACTTAATCCACATCCAATACCAATTAGTATTGGAGACTCTTTTATTAAAATAATATTTAATCAGTTACAAAATAACTCCCTGTATAAATAGCTCTGAAATTGTTGGACACCACTGTCCCCTTTGCACAACTGCAACCTTTATGGCTTCTTTTGTACAAGTCTATCCACCATTGGATCACACATGCCAAACTAGGCTTGTATACAAGTTTTAATATGAACGAATATAATTACAAGATATCTATGAATTTCTAGCACAAGAAATTAAGAACAAGGCAAGAGTAATCTGCTAGAATTTTTTTCATTAAAACTCTGTGTATTTTTCAATTCGTTGTCTGCTTAAGCATTAGCCAAGAGGATGATATATATAGAGTAAAAGCAACGATCATGTAAGTTAAGTAACACAACTTTAGCAATTCCAATGGAATCAAGCTGCTGTTAGGAAAGATTTTGAATTTATATGATATAAAACTTGAATTAAGGCAGCTTAAGAGCATTCACAACAATTTATCTAATAAACTTTCTATCCCCAACTTTGAAGAATATATCAACAAATCATTATCCAACAATTTCATTATCCTTATCTAACTCCCTATTTTAATCTCTATATAGGATTTTACTCTCCAAAGTGAGGGAGTCAAAATACCATTTTCTATATATCCAAAATGACATTTTACACCCTCATTTAAGTGAACAACTCATCAATTATACACATCTTGATATTATTGTCACATGACTTTTTTACTACTTCGTTTTCAAATTATAAAATTAATATTGACTTATTTTATGAAAAATTGTTTTCAAACGTATTCAAATTTAAAATTTATTTAATTTATGTCCATATAATTATAAATATTATAAAAGTACTATTGATTATAAAATTTATTATTTTTAAAATTTAAATTAAATGAATCATATTAATTTAAAATTTAAAAATATCACAAATTAACTTTTTAAAAGTTATATTAATCTTATGTACATTCACATTACAATCCATTCAATACTCACTTCATAAATTACTTAAAATTTAAAATAAAATAAAAGTTATTTTACAATGGAATACAATTGATAAATTATGCTATCTCTTTTATAAATTAAAATATTATTATTAATTTTTATAAGTCATTTTGATGCATTCTCAAATTTAATAATTTTGCTAAGAATTGAAAAATAATAAAGTTTATAAGTAATAGTATTTGTTTTTTTCTAAATAAGTTACAATATGTATTGATTAAATTTATATTAAATTTAAATTTAAAAATATCACATACTTACTTCAAAAAAGATTAATAAAGTAATAACAATTTTATAATTAAAAATAAGAGGTTGTAGTATATTAAATCTATCATAAGCCTTAACGCATAAAGCCAATACAAATGTCAAATAATTATAACGGTCAAAACATGGTTTGATTGTTTAAACTTTAAATTTAAACTTTTAAATTTTATTATTTAAGGAATCAATATAAGGAACTTGTTGGGTACATAGTGAAAAAATTGAATCATTATCATGCATAATGACCCAATATTGACTCTGCAGGCTAGAGATAGAGATAAAAAAATATTGTGAATGCTCTAAATAAAGGGATAATATCTTATCAAACTCAATAGCTATAAATAAGGAATTAAGATCCCAACAGAATCAACACTTTGAATAAAGGAAATCAACAACTATATCAAATGGATAAGGTCTTGAAACATGACTGATTAATTTCTCAAATGATTTGATTTCCAAAATATATTTTCAACTTTTGAATTTGAATTTTCAACTCTTTGAAATAGGAAATAAAACTGAATTGATTTGACTTCCAAAAATAACTCTTTTAAAAGGATTTGTATTTTAAGCACATGAAACCTTCTTTTATAAAATAATTTTCAGCAAAATAAAATTGCCTTGAAATTAATTAAATAAGTTAGAAATTTTTACATTTGATTTTCTAGGTGAGATCTTAGGGACCTAACCATGTGGTGACTTTAAACAACATTTCTTCATGAAGATTTACTTGAAATCTTGATACATGCATAATTAGTCCATAATCTGAAAGTTACAAAATATATCCATACAAAATATATGTTGTCATTATTAAAATAAAAACTCATAAATCAACATTCTACCCTTTTTGATAATGATAATTGTTGGAGTGTGATTATTTGGGTCTAGCCAAGGTGTAACCTTATTTAATGAGCTAGATTTGGTTTTGACCCATAATATATATTTATTTTGACATTGAGAGAGTCCTTATTAAAGAAAGATTGTGTTTCCTTATTTGGTGGGATAAGGAGATTTAATTAGGAGTTCTACTCCTAATTGGATTCAGCAGTTATAAGGTGATTCTACAAAGGACTCCTACTCCTAATTAGATTCAAGTAGATATGACATCTATAAATACAATCAACCGTTAACGCGATTTTGGATTGCTTTTTTGGTGATTTCGTCAGGCGTACAAAATTTGGCGTTAACATTGGCGCCGTCTGTGGGAAAGCAAGTTCTTTTTTAAAAAAAATCACCAACACAATAATCTACCTTCGTGTCGTCTTACTAAGATAAGGAGGCAGATTCTACATATAAAACTAAGTTACTCTCTTTTGTTAGATTAAAGATATATGTGCATGGATATATGCAGTATAGGCATGTGATTATTACTCTGCTAATAGCAATTGAAGCTTGATTGTAACTGAGTATTTATCACTTTACACGTTACATCGTTTATATCATAAAGGGTGGAGATAGTATTCATGTTATATATATTAATTCAAAGCATTAATCACTTTGATTATTGATTCCGGTGAGTAAAAGATGCATTGCTGCTAACATTAATTCTAGAAAGGGTTGTCACATAAGCGACAATAATTCGTGTGGGCCTATCATGTCATGAGTCAGCAACAACATCTTCTATATGTTTCTCGAAGCCAACCAAGGCAATCCAAGCCCATCGGCTTTGATAAAATAAAACTAAGACTGGAATCAACAACGATCGTCGGAGAATAACAAGCCTCGGATAAAATATGTGTGGCTCTTAATTTTCACAAATGGAGGGGAGCGAGCAATCACCTCCACATATTAAATAAAATGTTTCGTTGTCCTTCGTCACTATCAACATCTGCCGACCACATGGAAACGGATGAAGTTGGGTTCGGACCACTTCGAAAATCTCTTTGGCGATTCTTCTTCGGGCCACACCGGTTTCATCATATCTTTGGCTGTTTACTTTCAGCAGATATAAAGTCTGATCAAAGCCTCCCACAGGGGTTGGGACGGATATTATAGCGGCATAAGGTCGGAGGGGTTACAAGGCCGGACAAACATCCTTCGAGAAAGCTTTGATCTCTTGAAAGGATGAATATTCTACGGATAAAAATTTTGAGGATATAAATCTTGAGGATACAAATTCGGAGGATAAAAATCCCGAGGATATAAATCCCGAGGATAAAAATCCCAAGGATAAAAATCCCGAGGATATAAATCCCGAGGATAAAAATCCCGAGGATATAAATCTCGAGGATATAAATCCCGATGATATAAATTTCGATGATAAAAATCCCGATGATAAAAATTTCACGGAGACTTTTTGAATACTCTCTTATAAATAAATTCCTTATAAATAAGAGACTGGGGGACAATGTTGGAGTGTGATTATTTGGCTCTAGCCAAGGTGTAATCTAATTTATTTAATGGGCTAGATTTGGTGTTGACCCACAATATATATTTATTTTGACATTGAGAGAGTCCTTATTAAAGAAAGATTGTGTTTCCTTATTTGGTGGGATAAGGAGGTTTAATTAGGAGTCCTACTCCTAATTGGATTCAGTAGTTATAAGGTGATTCTACAAAGGACTCCTACTCCTAATTGGATTCAGGTAGATATGACATCTATAAATACAATCAACCGTTAGTGCGATTTTGGCCTGGTGTTTTGGTAATTTCGTCAGGCGTACAAAATTTGGCGTTAACAAATATTATCTCCACCTTTTATGATTTAAACGATGTAACGTGTAAAATAATAAATACTCGGTTACAATCACTTATCTCCTTCGGTGAATCGGTGATTTTAAATCGACACTTAATAACAAATGTCTTGTTTTCCCAGACGGCCAATGTTAACGCTTAAATTTTATGCGCTTTGATGAAATCACCAAAACAATGAAATGAATGGAGTAATTGATTATATCAAACTCACGAAATACATTCACACAAACATAAATAAAGACATATAAATATGAACACAAAATTTACGTAAAAACCCAATTGGGAAAAAACCACGGAGAGAGAGTAATCCAGTATAATAATATTGAGAGTACAAGATGTGTATTTGTGTTGTATCTCTTGTGTTCTTTTATCTTATGTTTTTTCCAAATCCTAACTTGTAGTCTCCATATTATCAACTTGTACTCCCAATATTATTATAGTGGATTACTCTCTCTCCGTGGTTTTTTCCTAATTGGGTTTCCACGTAAATCTTGTGTTCATACTTTATATTTCTTTATTTATGTTTATGTGAATGTATTTCGTGAGTTTGATATAATCAACTACTCCATCAACCGTTAGCGCGATTTTGGCCTGCTGTTTTGGTGATTTCGTTAGGTGTACAAAATTTGGCGTTAACATTGACGCCGTCTGTGGGAAAGCAAGTTCTTTTTTTAAAAAAATCACCAACACAATAATCTACCTTCGTGTTGTCTTACTAAGATAAGGGGGCAGATTCTACATATAAAGCTAAGTTACTTTCTTTTGTTAAATTAATATGTATATATATACGCAAAGATACGATCTTCTCTTTATTATTGTGTTTGTGAAAATTAAAATTGAAGAATCAACATACACAACATATTACATGATGTATATGAAATTTCTCATCCACTGGAGAGAGAAGTATTACATGTTGCTTAACATATTTGTTATAAGAATATAAATATACTACAATATAATACAAATAATATATTGTTATGTTATTCGATATTATCATATTCATGTCATGTACAAATATATCCAAGTGGGTTGATTGTACATCATTCACGTGTACCTATTAGGCTAATAATGGGCGAGGTGAAATATCAAAAAATATGGCTATAAGCAACATTACAATCCACCATAAAATGACATTATCATTCAGAGTAAATCACTCCTCTTTTATGTCACTGTATTAACAACTACATGGCAGGTTTTATTCATCCTTGGTGTGGAATTTATCACGGTCTAAGTGATCTTGAAGAGATCCCAACAAAGGAAACCCGAGAGGAAGAAGTGATTCTTACTGATCCTTATGTTGTCGAATCTATTGAATGAAAAGTACTATCCTCTGTTTTCGGCGAGCTAAATGAATGGGTGATATGCTATTATAATTTTGATCTACACATCAAAGCAATTGAAGCGTATCGGTAGAACAAGCCTCCACCACCGCCTAAGAACCATGACGATCGGTCCTATGAATTACAGAAAAGGCTTGATATGAGGAATTCAAAGATTGTTGATCCCGAAGCCAACCAAGGCAACCCAAGCCCATCGACAAATGACCTGGTCTTCGACAAAACAAACAACCAGTCACTTCTATGTCACCCTACATATCTTCGGCTGTTTATTTTCGACAGATATAAAGTTTAATCGAAGCCTCCTACATGGGTTAGGACGGATATTATGGCGGCATAAGGTCGGAGGAGTTATAAGCTGGTCGGAAAAACGTCCTTCGAGAAGGCTTTGATTTGCCGAAAGGATAAAAATTTCGAGGATATAAATCCGGAGGAAAAAAATTCGGAGGATAAAAATCCCGAGGATATAAATTCCGAGGATAAAAATCCCAAGGATATAAATCCCGAGTATAAAAATCCCAAGGATATAAATCCCGAGGATAAAAATCCCACGGAGACTTTTTGAATAGTCTCTTATAAATAAGTTCCTTATAAATAAGAGACTGCGGGGCAATGTTGGAGTGTGATTATTTGGGTCTAGCCAATGTGTAATCCAATTTATTTAATGGGCTAGATTTGGTGTTGACCCATAATATATATATATATATATATATATATATATATATATTTGACATTGAGAGAGTCCTTATTAAAGAAGGATTGTGTTTCCTTATTTGATGAGATAAGGATATTTAATTAGGACTCCTACTCCTAATTGGATTCAGTAGTGATAAGGTTGGTTCGGTTGGTATAAGGTTGGTTCTTTATATCTTTGGTAGTAATAAGGTTGGTTGGTATAAGGTTGGTTCGGTTAGTATAAGGTTGGTTCGTTATATGTTCGATAGTTATAAAGTTGGTTCGGTTGGTATAAGGTTGGTTCATTTGTGATAAGGTTGGTTCTTTAGTTGTAATATTATAAGGGCAATTGTTTATCTATTTATTTATGTTTGTGTGAATGTATTTCGTGAGTTTGATATAATCAACTACTCCATCAACCGTTAGCGCGATTTTGGCCTGCTGTTTTGGTGATTTCGTCAGGCATACAAAATTTGGCGTTAACAATAATATATAACTCTACAAAATAACTTGTCATCATTAAAATTAATAACATATAAACAAATAATTATGTATATAATTAATTGATTGGGGGGGATTAAATAAATAAATTCACAAGTTTATATATCATGTGATGAAGTGGGTACGGATCATCTTTCCCTTGTATGCAGGAAACGAGAAAGATGGAACCCTAGCTTCTAGTTATATATATATATACTAGCTGTGTTCTGTGTCTCTGACACTACATAGACGGTGGAATTTATTCCAAACTTTGGACGGCTCAGATGATTTATTAGGGTAAGCGAAAAATTCAAAATCAGTTGTATTTTATTAAATAGATAGGCTTGTTCAAAGTTTAACATATATTAAAAATAAATAATATTTATTAATTATAACCATTTGAACCACCCTTTGTATGTATGATGAAACATCCCCTCGTACATTATTTTGTATCTAATTTTTTATAATTATCTTTTATCAGTCTGAAAGTTTAACAAAAAATTCAAACCTGTTGGGCTGGACTGACTAAAGTAAGCTTGGGCTTTTGGTGTCCTCGCAGCTTCAAATATAATATAGATAAATAGAAGCAGCTAGCAAAGGTAAACATAATTGGGCCTCCTTCCAACTCAAGTTTTAAGATATTTATTGCGGCATATCAACTTCTACCTAAATTTTAATTCACAAAAGAAATAAATAATTGTTTATCAACTTTTTATTCGAATAAACGTTTTATGATTTGTGTTATGCATTTTGACAGATTAACTTTTTTAATAATGAATTTTAATGTTGCAATTGCAATAGCATGATTGAAAAATAATAATTAAATGTGCGTGACATATGCAAATCTTGATAATTGAAGAAACAATCAACAAAGAAAATAATAATATATATTCTTTTAATTATGTTATAAGAATCAATATAATTAACTATATATATATATATATATATATGTATGTATTTTTTTTCTTTTCTTTCGCAATGAAAGTGGGTGAGTCAAAGTATAAACTCAGGACACCATACAAAAATGCGTGAAAAAGGAATTTGGAGTGCCTCCATTCTTTTATTCCTCCTTGCAGTTGTGAAATTTATGGTCAACAAATATATATATATATATATATATATATCCTGTCCGGTAGTTCGGACCAATTCTTTTTCTTTTTTTTTTTGTTTTTTTTTTAAAATAACTACAAAAAAAAATTATGAAACTTGAATTTTTACATAATACAGTGTTTTGGGTGTGCTTTGGATACATATAACAAAACATACTGCATACAATTCTGAGATATGTTTTGTTATATGTATCCAAAACACACCCAAAACACTGTATTATGTAAAAATTTAAATTCCATAATTTATTTATTTTTAGTTGTTTTTTTAAAAAAAAGTCCATATTTTAGACAGATCCGAGAATCCAGACCTGATCCATATATATAGCAATCAATCAGCCATTTGTTGCTTTTGAAACTTGAGGATCCAAAGTACATGCATATTGTTCTATTATATTAATGAGTCCATAATCTAGGATTTTTGTGGCAACAATAATCAAGATTAAAATACACTAAATGCATCCTCTTTCAATGATTATAATAACACTCATTACTTCTTTAATTTTTAAAATAACAGTTAATATCCCTTTAATTTATTCTTAGTATGGTTGACCAACTAATATCCATAAATATTTTTAATATAATATCTAATACACCCTTCAATTATAATGTTTAATATATCCATTAAATATAAATATATATATTATCATTTTTACTTAACTTGATTTAATAAATTAAATTAAATAACATAAATGTATAAAAACAATATTTATTTTATCAAGAAAATAAATCCGTACACTTTTTGCTAATTAAACTCCTCAAATATTAAAATTTAAGTAATATACATTCAAACATAATATTTTCTTATTAAAAGGTAAAATTTTAATACTCATAAAAGTACAAATTAACACAAAAAATATAATTATTTTTTTCAAATATTAAAATTTACGTAAAACAAACTTAGACAAAACTTGTTATAGAACGAATCTTATAATTCATATAAAAATGTTTAAAAAATTATGTTAATTATTTTTCTCAAATATTAAACTAAACATAAGTCACACTTGGGCATAATTGTTTACAGTAAAAATGACAAATATTGTTACTCAAAAAATGAAAAAATATATTAAAAGAAAAATCTTTTTACAAGATAAAAGTAGTAATAAATATTTTTATATTTTCTTTTATTCAACATTGTTACAAGACAACACCAACTATAAAGTAAAAAAAATTAACTAAAATCATAAACATCTTATATTTTGATATATACTCAAAAAAAATTAACATATAAAAATCATAATATATAAATATATAAGAATTCAAATAGTAATTTTTGTTATTAAACACCAAAATTAAACTATCAACATACCCAATTCACTCTAATTAGAACAACTCCATTAATTATTTAATTTAAAATCCTTAATATTTGTATCATTGATCCATAAATGTTTTAATTAAACTAAATTAGTTTTTTATAAGTTACCAATACTTTGAATGAGATGATCTTAATTACAAATAAAATTATAATTAAAATGCATTGTATTAAAATAAGATAAATTTTCATTATATATATATATATATATATATATATATATATATATATATATTATTCTTAAATTAAAATTTGACAACATACAAGGATAAATGTGACGCCCTCCAAAACAGGTATACATCACTCATTCTGAGTCGCCAAATACTTGGTACATCGCCCTCCAAAACAGGTATACAAACTTCTTTTATACAATACGACAAAAGCGTAGCTGAGAGTTTTTACACGAATATTGTCTTCTAGACAATATTCAAACTCAAATGGAGTCCTTATTATATTTATTATCGCACTAATTGTGAGGACTACTAAAATAACAATCTCGGACCGTCACTCCATTCCCCAACTAGTCCCGGCTACGTTCTCATTTCCTGAAGAGAACAATGAAAGTAAAAGGGTGAGCTCAACTAGCCCAGTAAGAAATATTATGACTAAAATAATGCTGAATAAATTATCATTAGCCTTCAATAGTGTTAAACTGATAAAATACAAAAAATATCAAGTTTAACTACAGTGGAACAAACAATCCATTAAAAGAGTCAAGTAGAGCATGATATCTACTATCTTCTATGATTTAAAAAGTTTTTTATCTACTTTATCGCCGAGACTCATCTTTAATAAATAAACCACATCATTGAATTATCTCTACACTACGGGCCAAGGATATTCATGTAATCGTCAATGATCATGATTATACTGAATAATCTCTGGTCATAATCATACCAACAACTGTTCAACAATGCACTATACGGGCCAATGAGGACTTTTACCACATCATTTATAATATTACGGGTCATGATTATACCCAATGATCCCTGGTCATAATCATACTAATCAACAGTCCATCTATTCACGTAAGCCAAAGATAACTTTCATCATATTATAAGCACGATGATGATGACAATGATATAAGCATTAATCAAACGAAATTAAGGATAAATATTAAAGATTGTAAATTTATCCAGAGTTTAAAAATATTCAAATTGTCAACATGATCTTTGCTTTGTGGAGTAAAATTCAAGAATAATATTCATGATCAAAAATAATTTGACGAAAAAAAAATATATATTTCGAATTGAATAAGACCACATGAATAAGACTTGAGGAATAGTACATCTAAGATGAAAAGTACCCCAAATACCCGAGTGAATAATATTTGAGTGAATAATAATTCCATGAATAGTAACTTAGTGAATAGTATTTCTAGCGTGAAGAAGTGCCCCAAATACCCGAAGTGAATAATATTCGAAAGAATAGTAAATCGGGTGAATAGTAACCCATAAATAGTAACTCATAAATAGTATTTCCGTCATAAAAGATCAATAATTATCAAGAAAACTCGAATAATATTTTCATGAAAGATCTTTGGATGAAGCACAAATATCGAGGATATTCTACTAATTTCACTTTGAGTATAGAAACAATACTTTAACAAAATGAGTGTAGAATTAGGAATACGAAGCGAAATAATATTACTCACATACTACGTAGTATGGAAGAAAATATTATTTCTACGAATAATTGAAAAAATAATATCCCTTACCTCGGAAGAAGATCGGATAATAGAATAAATGAAGTAGCATTTCTTTCTTCTTTCTCTATAGTTTCTCTCTCTATAATTACTCTTGTGAGTCTTAGTGAATTGGTGAGAATGAAAGAAAAATGAGATTCTATTTATAGAAAAATATAGTTACGATAATTGCACGTTTTGGAGCTCGAATTGTTACGGTATAATACCTTCATCTTTTTCTTTATTTTTAATTTAGTCCTGCAAGTATTATTAAACTTGCACCACCTCCCCTAATAGTACATCATGTGAATCAATAGTTCAGTCATGTGAATCAATAGTTCTATACATGTGAAAAAATAGTTACAGTATACCTTCATCTATATCTCCATTTTGAATTTAGTCATGCAAGTATTATCAATCTTGCACCACCTCCCTTAATAGTACATGCATGTGAATCACTAGTACATACATGTGAACAAATAGTTATAAGCATGTAAACTAATAACAATTAATTGCTCATTTATCTGATTAATTACCCGATTGATCAATATAACTTTATCGAAATAAATATCGATTTTCACTAACACTAATAATCCCAACACAATGAAAATATCAATTTCATCTTTAATCAACACGAACTTATTCATCATTAATATTATAACTCATAATATTTAACAACCATATCATTCCCAGAAAGAAGGGGCTTTGGATAAGGATTTCTCCCTATTAGCCGCATGATTAGGTGACCAAACCTCTCCTCGAGTAACTTTCTGACATTATCAATATTATAAATAATAATATGAATAACTTTGTCGTCTCAATTATTGATTTAATAATATAAAATATTATGCAGATGATACTGTGACAATAATTGAATCAATAATATGAGAGATATTATGCAATGCATCTTTGTGAGACCCTAAAATTTAATAAATAAAGATTTAAATTTCTCAAAATATTTTTTTTGAATATTATGGTGTGGATTTGATATAATGTTATAGTTGTGGGTAATATTTATAAATTTTGCAAAGTATGCAAGTTGTTATATAATATTTGATTGGTCGGGGAATATTTTTTTTGTCGAGAAGAGAATATCCGTGATTTACTGACACAATCATTGGTGGACCCCACAATGTAAGTATTGTCGTAGTTAGAAAATTACGAATTATCTTTTATAAAAATAACTACGAAAGTGTTAGCGTTAAAACCGCTGAACTACCCGTAGTAAAGAAAGAATACGTCTGGCATTGGTTGCATAGTAGCACCAGTATTGATTATTTATGCTTACGTAAAAAGTCACTTTCGCTTATACTCGATTATTGTTATAGTAATTTCGCATCATCATATCTCTCATATTATTGATTCAATTATTGTCACAATGATCATCCTGTATAATATGTTATATTATTAAATCAATAATTGAGACGCAAAGTTATTCATATTATTATTTTTAATATTGACAATGTCTAGAAATTACATCGAGGAGAGGTTTGGTCACCTAATTGTGAGCCAATAAGGAGAAATCCTTATCTGAAAGCCCTCTTCCGAGAACGACACGTCATTTGTTAAATATTGTGAATTATAATATTAATGATGAATAAGTTCGTGTTGATTAAAGATGAAATTGATAGTTCCATTGTGTTAAATTATTAGTGTTAGTGAAAATCGACATTTATTTCGATAATAATTGATGTCTGGAGGTTATATTGACCAATCGGCAATTAACTCTGGATAAATGAGGAATTAATTGCTATTAATTCACATGATTATAACTATTTATTCACATGTGTGTACTATTGATTCACATTCTTGTACTATTAGGAGAGGTGGTGCAAGATTGATAATACTTGTATGACTAAGTTAAAAATGGAGGTATAGTTGAAGGTACTATACTATAATTAATTTTTTCACATGTTTAGAACGATTGAGTCACATGATTTATTATTAGGGGAGGTGGTGCAAGTTTGATAATACTTGCATGACTAAATTAAAAATAAAAGAAAAGATGAAGGTATTATACTGTAATATTTCGAGCCCCAAAGCGTGCAATTATCGAAACTATATTTTTTTATAAATAAAAGCTCATTACTTCATTATTTTTCACCAATTCACTAAAGCTATAGAGCAATTATTATAGAGAGAAATTATAGAGAGAAAGAAGAGAAGTCTGCCACCTCACTATTCCAAAGATCTAGTTTTCTTCTAAGGTAAGAGGTATTATTCTTTGTATTCATGAAGAGAGTTATTTTCTTACAATACTGTAATGAGTGGTTGTTATTTCATTCTTTATTATTATGTTGGAATAACTTTTGTCTATGCAAGACCGCATACATAGTGAAATTCTTCATTATTTCATTCTTTATTATTCTCATGGAATATAACTTTTATGCATGCGGTTATCGCATGCCTGTGAATTCTTGTTATTCCATTCTTTATTATTCTCATTAGAATATTCATGCATCAAGGATTATGCATGACTGGTTCCATTCTTTATTATTACATTGGAATATCACGTCTGCATGCGGATTACGCGTGACACTGGTTCCATTCTTTATTATTCTGTTGGAATATCCCATGCATGCGGATTACGCATGACTGGTTCCATTCTTTATTATTCTGGTTGGAATATCACATATCATGCGGATTACGCATGACTTCGGTTCCATTCTTTATTATTCTGTTGGAATATCACGTCATGCGGACATTCATGACATGACGGTTCCATTCTTTATTATTCTGCTGGGAATAACTTTCTGCCATGCGCGGTCTATCGCATGTATGGTGAATTCTTACATTATTCCATTCTTTATTATTACGTTGGAATAACCCGCTTGTATGGATTATCATGCATGCATAGTGAATGATCCTTCGTATTCATTCTTTATTAAATTGTGAAAATGATCTGTCTACGTGGATTACCGCATGACGGATGAAAATCCATTTGCAGTTTCGTATATTCAATTATAATAATCTGGGATATCATTTCTTTTGTACTCGTCATAAAATATCATTTTCTTTGGTATTTTTTGTTACGAGTTACTATTCACTGGTTACTATTCACTCTAGTATTATTCATTCGGGTATTCGGGATACTTTTTGTGCTGGAGTACTATTCACGAGTTACTATTCATAGGTTACTATTCACCCAATTATTATTCACTCTAGTATCATTCACTCGGGTATTTTGAGTACTTTTTATGTCGGGGTACTATTCACGAGTCTTATTCAAGTCTTATTCATGATGAAAATTAAATCTTTTCTTTCATCCCAAATTATTTTTGGTACATGAATATTATTCTTAAATTTTACTCTACAAAGCGATATCATGTTGACAATTTAGGCGTTATTGATTTCGGATAAATTAAATTATAAATCTTTAAAATTTATCCTTGAACTTGTTTTATTGAATTATTATGTCATTGTCATCATCCTCATGCTTATATTGTGATTAAAGTCATCTTTGGCTTACGTGCGTAGATGGACTTGGTATGATTATGACCGAGAATTATTCGGTATAATCATGGCCAGTAATGTAACGAATGATGTGGTAAAAGTCCTCATTGGCACGTAGTTCATTGATGGACCGATTGTTGGTATGATTATGACCGAGAGATTATTCGGTATAATCATGACCATTGATGATTACATGAATATCCTTGGTCGTGTAGTGCGGGGATGATTCGATTTTATTTATTAAAATTTGAGTCTCAAATGATAAAGTTGATGAAAAACTTTTAAATCATAGAAGATAATAGATTTTATGCTCTACTTGACTCTTCTAATGGATTGCTTATTTCTGCTTGCGATTGTTGATCTAAAACTTATTTTCTATTGTATTCTATCGGTTGTTATATTTGTTGAAGGCTAAGGATAATTTATTCTCGCATTATCTTAGTCATATTATTTCTTCTTAGGCTAGTTGAGCTCACCCTTTTCTATCATTGTTCTCTTGAAATGAGAATATAATTTAGGGACGAGTCGGAAATGGAGTGATGGTCGGGATAAATGACTTTAGTAGTCCTCACTATTCTACTGAATAATATGATAATAATTGTAATGAGGACACCATTGAGTGTGGATATTATCTAGATGATAATATTCGTGTTTAAACTCTCATATGTGTTTTATCGTATTTTTTTCTGATTTGTTGTATAATTAAGTTGTATTTGAATTTATGTACCATTTATCCGGCTGACTCAAGATGAGTGATGTATACTGTTTTGGGGGCGTCACAATTCTCAGTAGCAATAATTGAGTATAACCGGGTGACTTCTTACGTAAGCATCAATAATCAATATCGTATGCTACTTATGCAACCACGCCAGCGTTATTCTACTTTTACTACCGGGTAGTTCAGCGGTTTAACGGTAAAATTTTCATAGTTATTTTTATAAAAGATATTTCATCATTTTCTAACTTCCGATAATACTTCCATTGTGGGGTCCACTAATGATTATCTTGGTAAATGCAATATTTCTTTTTAAAACGAATATTTTCCGAACCAATCGAATATTTTATAACCACTTTCTTACTTTGCAAAATTTGTAAATATTACCCACAACTATAATATTATATCAAATTCACACCATAATATTCAAAAATATATTTCGAGAAAATTAATTTTTATGCATAAAAGTTGGGGTTTTATAATAAATATGTAACTTTATCTATTTAGTCGACCCTAAACATTTATAAGGGTATTAACTGTTACTTCAAAAACTGAAAAGTATGTGAGTATTATTATAATTGTCTACAGAGAAATTATTCCATAATAAATTAATGAGAAATTAAAAACTTTAAAAATAATGTTTGCCAAAATCATACATCATAGAATTAATAGGTCCCTAGCGGATCCGGTTAGCATGAAGTTTATTTTTTGGTAAGTTGATTAATTGATTAATAGAATGTTAACACGCATAGAGCCTCACATGCGTGTCAGTACTCTATTGACCAACTTATCCAAAAATAAACTTCATGTTAACCACCTCGTCCGTAGTATTTATATATAAACACTAAAGCCTTGTTTGGATAGCGTAAAATGAGGCTAGAGATATGGATATCATTCTTACTTTAGCAGGTTCTATAGTTTGGTATATATGTGTAGGTTATGCTTGAAGCTTGTATAACATTAGGGCAAAGAAAATGAAAAGGAATTCCTTTTAGAAAAAAAAAATCTAGTTTCACGTATTTTTAATTTTAAAATAGAAAAATAGAGCTAATATTCTTTAAAAAAAAAAAAATTCAAACAATATACATGTCATATCCCAAACAATAGAATGAGAAAGTATTTAGAATTCCAATAACAGATAATGCAATCATATTCGTCCAAATTATTATTAATATTGTTTTTATTTATTTGTTTTGGGGGATAGGGCGGGTAAGGATTCACAACCTTCATTACATTAATTTTGGATGGTATGGAAGTCTCAAATTTGCGATTATTCAAAATTAAGCTCCAGTATGTGTGTGGATATATATATGGAAATATATATATATATTATATAATATATAGTCGTCTATGACGACGATTTTTTGGGCTATAGCGACGGTTCACCTGTCGCTATAACTATTATGGTCTATGGCGACGAGTTAGCCGTTACTATAGTTCAAAAAAGCGTAAATGCATAAAGCGATTATGTCTTATCTGTTGTATATATACATATAACCCATATATATATATATATATATATTTCACTACTCTAAACTATTGGCCATATTGTATTTTATTGATTCACCTTTCAATTTTGTCAATTAAATTATTGAACTATATATTAATTTTTTTTTATTTTCATTCAATTGAGTCTGTCACGTCAGAAATTATTGACGTGACTGTTTAAGTGAGATATAAATAAACTGATGTGTTTCAAAAATATAACCTTTTATTTTGTGATTAACAATTTTAAAATATTAAATGATAAAATCATCACACCACTTTCTATTAGACCTGGCAAAATTGGACCAGGCCCGCGGGCCGGGCCAGCCCGCCCGTCAAAAATTGGGCTATGGGCTTTACTTTTTCGACCCATTAAAATCTCGGCCTTTTTGGCCCGGCCCAATTTTAGCCCGACCCAATGATAACTCACTTTGTGGCAGGCGCCTTAAGCGTCCGGTCATTAAAAAAAAAAACTATTCTATTTCTTACAGACCTCAAGTTTATATTAAGTACTCGATACTCTCTAACCGACTTGGATAACTGTAAGGCATAATAAAATAAAAGGGTCTTTTTTGAGATCAGATCTAAACTGAGAGAGAGAGACTGAGAGTCCTCAAAGAGACAACGACAAGTCGACGATTGAGAAATCCACACTTCGATCTACCACGCTGAGTCGCCGACTGTGTACCTTCTTTCTCTTCGTCCCGAATCTGGGAGATTATCTCTCTATATATAATATATCTTAGTGTTTTATCCTCTTCGTCCCGACTGTGTTGCTTAACTTTTTTAGTTTTGGTTGAAGGATCGGATCTACCTTTTTGGTTCAAGGTATGTAATTTTGTTTCACTTTTTTGCCCAAAATATTGAATTCCTTGGTTTTAGGTAAAAAAATTAGTGTATTTTCAGATGGAAACACATGTTTTCTAGTAAATATAGTAGCCATTTCTAGTAGGTTGTATGGAAGAAAAATTTTAAGTGCCTAATTGTTAGGTTTTCCATGTCTTAGCTGTTGTTTATAGAGTATTTATGCTTACGGTGAACAATTGAAGAGTGTTCTCTATGTTTTTTCTTGACATGGGATTAAGGATTTATAGATCGATTATTTTTACTGTCAATAATTGAAGGATATAAGAACTGTTGGCCTCAATTTTATTTTTGTTGTTGACTAAAGCAACTTTCACCTTCTCTTTTTATTTGGGAGATTGAGATGATAATTCCTCTTGAATCACTAGAAATTGAAAATCAGTTAAAAGGGAACTACTCTGAAATAATGCAAAGAGTTTGTATACTTCTATAATACATGGACATTTGTTTGTGAGATTAAGATGCTAATTCCTGTTGAAGCACTACATATTGGAGATCCCTACTCAGGGAGCTAGTCTGAAAGAATGAAATAGTGTGTGAACTTCTAAAGTAAATTGTATTTAAACCGTTGCTTTAGGTTGTTGAGGTCTGAAGTTATCTATCTATTCTTTAAATGAATAATATTAATTGTGCTAATTTAAAATTATAGTCAAAATAGGGGTCAGCTGTTTAACCTTATTTTATTTGTTCATTTGGTTTATTTTAGTGGGTTTGGCTGTAGAAAAATATTGTTGTAGGGTAATGGCTAATTTTGTAGAATTTATGAATATTGACATTGTGTTATAATGTCTATATGTTATAGAGTAGTCCTTCACTGTTAAGACTTTATGAAGAGCAATTGAGGTACTGAATGAGCAATTGTGTTATATGAAGAATTTATGAGTATTGGCATAGCTTGTCCCCATGACATGTTTGATTGTATGCTTGATGCTTCATACAACTGTTAAGACTTAAGACCAAAATGAGCAATTGAGGTCTTTATTATAAAGTAGTCCTTCACTTTGTCTCCTTCTTGCTTCTAACATATATAATGACACGTTTATGCATATTTTTGCACAGATGTCAATTTGTCGAAGCCATTCAGTCCTCATTACATTTATTGTCACACTATTTAATCGAGAATAGTGAGGACTACTAATCTTATCATCTGGAATGTCACTCCTTTCCCCAGGCTAAGTCCCGGCTATATTCTCATTTCACGAAGAAAGCAGTGAAAGAAAGGGTGAGCTCAACTAGCCCGATGAAATATTATGACTAAGATAATGCGAGAATAAATTATCAATAGTCTTGACAATATTAAGCGATAAAATACAATAGACATCAAGTTTAAGCTGCGGTGAAACAAAGCAATCCATTAGAAAAGTCAGTAGAGAATAAAATCTACTATCTTACATGATTTAAAATGTTTTCATCAATTTTTATCATTTGAGACTCGACAATAAATAAACCACATCATCGAATCATCCACACTACTCTGGGGCGAGGATATTCATTAAATCATCGATAGTCATGACTATATCTTAGAATAATCCACGGTCATAATCATACCAAGTCCATCTCTCTGCACGTAAGCCAAAATATATACACAATAAAACCAATAATCAACAATCCATCTTTGCGTAAGCGAAAGATATATAATTCATAAACAACGATCCATCTTACATACGTAAGCGAAGATAACTTTCATCACCATATAAGCATGAGGATGATGACAATGATATAAGCATTAATCAAACTAAAACAAGGATAAATATTAAAGACTTTAATTTTATCCAAATATTATCCATCACTTAAATAACTTCATAATCTAATATTATTAATATTATAACAATATTTTAATCACCTCTTAAACTTATAAACAATTTATTTCAATTGTTTACACTTTATCAAATAATGCATTTAATCATTCAAAATGCCATACTCATAAGATTTCATCACCAATGATCAAATCCCTTATCAACAATCTACATATACCTTATATAGGATTTCCAAGCCATGAAATCCTATTTTCCAACTTTGTTACTTCACATAACATATTTAACTCATATGTTCGTAACTAAACCATTTTCATGAAAAATACCAAATCAGTCCCAAAAATATTTCTTTTCTGGGATTTAGCATAATATAGTCCCATAAAGAACATATATTTTTCTCGGAAATTTTTAAAATTCATTTACTATTTTTCAAAAATCAATTTCCAATTAATTCCTTAAGAAATTAGCTACCTCAAGTTTAACTCCAAAAATTCCCAAATCTTGGCGAGGATCTTACACATGTTAACGTGAGCTTCGGTTTAAATTTCATGGTCATCGAGTTATAGAACTCGGTTATAGCATTTTTTAAATCGGAAAAACCTAAATATTGAAATGGTCATAACTTGCTCATTTTAAGTCGGAATGAGCTCATTTTTGGACGGGGATGTTCTTTATACCATATACTTTCATGTCCCAAAAGGCCAAATTTTTCTCACAAATTAAGTGGCCAAAATAGCCCTTTTAAAAATCTAGGGCGATAGCGTTTTGGTATTTTTGAACTTTTGACTCCTTTGCTAAAATCGGTCCACACGAAAATCTATAACACCTTTTCAGTGATTCCACTTGGAGATGCTACAAAACTCATAGATCTAACTCTAGAACTTGACCACACTCAAAAATTCAAAATATAATAGGAGATATGGTCGATTGAATTTCATGTTCCATTTTCACCAAAATCTGATTTTTCAACCCTTTGTGATTTCTAAGAAACTTTCATATTTTCACATAATAACCAACATAACTCATCATAACACTTACTAATACTTCATATACCCATGATTTTCATCAGTCCAATGCTTTTATTATGACTCTCATCATAATCAGCGTAACGAGATTATTTCCACAATTTTAATAAGGAATGAATCTGAAGGATCATTCACCGTGCATGTGGTAATCCACTTATCTGAGTTATTCAACGAATAATAAAGAATGGAATAACGAAGGATTCACCATGCAT
The DNA here is from genome assembly GCA_020205605.1 of Panax ginseng. Taxonomy (NCBI): domain Eukaryota; kingdom Viridiplantae; phylum Streptophyta; class Magnoliopsida; order Apiales; family Araliaceae; genus Panax; species Panax ginseng. The sequence continues at coordinate 121,280,346 of CM035144.1, forward strand.
GCGATAGAGACCTACACAGACGAGGTTATTCCCAACGAGAATAATAAAAATGGAACCGGTCGGCGTAAAGCCTGCAGACGAGGATATTCAGCGAATAATAAAGAATGGAATAACAACAAAAAATCACCATGCATGCGATGCGTCGCGCGTAGAGCGAGTTATTCAACGAAATAATAAATAACGGAACCGAATCGGCGAAATTACGCAAGCGGGGATGTCCCAACGAGAATAATAAAGAATGGAATAACAACGAAAATCACCATGCATGCGGTACTTTTGCATAGAGAGTTATTCAACGAAATAATAAATGATGGAACCGGTCGGGCGTAAAAACAGCACGAGACGAGGATATTACGATGAGAATAATAAATGCGGAATAATAAATAATGGAACCGAATTCGGTAAAAATGCCGCAAACAGGATATTCCAACGAGAATAATAAAAAATGGAATAATAAAATAATGGAACCATGTATGGGTGAAATTACAGCATAAGAGGTTATTCAACATAATAATAAAGAATGGAATAATAGAAGAATTTCACCATGTATGCGGTGCTTAGCATAAGCAGGTTATTCAACATAATAATGAAGAATGGAATAACAACTCTTACAGTATTGAAAGAAAGTAATTCTCTTCATGAATACGAAAGAATAATACCCTTACGAGTCTGACAAATAATATCCCTTACCTTAGAATGAAATTTGGATCTTTGGAATAGAAATGTAGCGAGACTTCTCTTCTTCTTTCTCTCTAATTTTTCTCTCTAATAATAATAATGGCTCTAAAGCTTTAGTGAATTGGTGAGAAATGAAGGAAGAATGAGCTTATTTATAGGAAAATATAGTTTCGATAATTGCACGTTTTGGGGCTCAAAATATTTACGATCTGATACCTCGACTTTTCTTTCATTTTAATTTAGTCATCCAAGTATTATCAAACTTGCACCACCCCCTAATAGTAAATCATGTGAATCAATAGTAAATCATGTGACTCAATAGTTCTAAACATGTGAAAAAATTAATTACAATATAGTACCTCCATACATACCTCCATTTTTAACTTAGTCATGCAAGTATCATCAATCTTGCACCAACTCCCCTAATAGTAAGTGAATGTGACTCAATAGTAACTATGTGAATAAATAGTAACTCATGAATAGTAACTCGTGAATAGTAACTCGTGAATAGTAACTCATGAATAGTACTCAACACCACGAAAAGTGCCACGAATACCCGATTGAACAATATAATCTCCGGACATCAATTATTATCGAAATAAATGTCGATTTCTACTAACACAAATAATCCCAACCTGATGGAACTATCAAATTCATCTTTAATCAACACGAACTTATTCATCATTAATATTATAACTCACAATATTTAACAACGAGTTAGTTCCCCAGGAAGAGGGCTTTTCGATAAGGATTTCTCCTGATTGGTGGCGCGATTAGGTGACCAAACCTCTCCTTGATGAACTTCTAGACATTGTAAATATTGTAATTTAATAATATGAATAACTTTGTCGTCTCAATTATTGATTTAATAATATATATCATATAATGCGATGATCTTTGTGACAATAATCGAATCAATAATATGAGAGATATGATCACGTGATTATTCTTGTAGCAATAATTGAGTATAAGCGGAGTGACTTCTCACGTAAGCATCGATAATCAATCTGGTGTGCTTCTTATGCAACCACGCGTATTCTTTGTACTTTTACTACAAGGTAGTTCAACGGTTTTAACGGTAAAACCTCCGTAGTTATTTTCATAAAATATTTTTGTCATTTTAACTACGACAATACTTCCATTGTGGGGTCCACCAATGATTATCTTGGTCGTCTGGATATTCCCAAAACAAAAGAATATTCCCGACCAAACGAATATTTTATAACAACTTGCATACTTTGCAAAATTTATAAATATTACCCATAACTATAATTATATCAAATCCACTCCATAATATTCAAAAAATATTTACCCAATTAAATATTTATTCATTATATCAAATCTCATCTCCCTCATGAAATTTAAAAAAAATATTTGATCTTAGAAAAGATGAAATCTTTATTCTTAATAACCTTTGAGTGTTGAATACAATGGTTCTAAATCAATAATGTGGTTTGGGTTATCCACATATTTACGTAACATCGATCGTGATAAATGTTATGAACATGCATGACATATTTGGCGGTAAAATGAGTCTATAGGCCGGTTCTACTTTCGATCGAGGATTTCAAATGGGCCAATAAAATCGAGGGTTGAGATTTCCTCTCTTGATCGACTCTTGCTTCTAAAATAGCATCCTCTTGAACCTTCTTCTTCACATTTCATGAGCTCAAGATGTACTAGCTTGCGACTTTATCTTTATCGATTAAAGTTAAATTCTACTCGTATATTCGTTATCTTCACGTGGGTCCTAGAGTCTTTAACTCTATCTTCATCATTTATAAGTTATCTGAAATGGTCTTTGTGTGTTAACAACATCGCACTCATAAACGCATCACGATCTTCTACTCAACATGTCGGCTACCACGTTCTCTTTTCCACGATGATATTGAATGGTATAATCGTAATCTTCAATAGCTTCGAACCAACGTCTTTGGCACGTGTTATCGTTCGTTTTGGTTGAAAAAAATATTTGAGGGTTTGAGAAATGGGTTTTTGTCTTTGAGGTCGATACAAAATTCAATTTCACGATACTGGGGTAGGCTAAGAAGTCTTCAAGAATACGTCGGAAATTTATTAACAATAGAATTATCATTCAAAACTGTGACTCTCATCCAAGACTTGGATAACACATATAATGAAGGTTTCTCTAGCGGAGTTTCAATAGATAAGTCAAAGTCTAACTTCTTGAGTCAAATTTAAATGTTGAGCATAAAGCAAGAGAGATAAAAAATGGGTAGAACCGGTATCTAATAAGGTATAGACTTAGTAAAAATTTATAATTAACTAACGTGCTAACCCGTTTGGGTTACTCATTTTTTGAAAGTCACAAAAAAATGCTCTTCTTCGTGAAATCATCGACTTTTGTTTTGTCCAGTATCCGCCTTTGGTGCCACCGTCCCAGTGGACTTGACTTTGGTCGATAAAAAATCGAGCTAAATGACCTTCTCTTCTTGAAATTTTCACTTCTATTATCTTGGACATGATTACCACCAAAGTGGTTACCATTCTTGGCATGATAATTTTCCCCACGATGGTTATCATTGTTACGATGGCCGTTGCCACCGATACGATTATTATCGTGTTGTTGGTCGTTGCCTTTTGGTTGTCTTTGACTCATTATCGCGCTCAATAACTGAGCCCTATTCACAACATCTGAATATAAACAAAGTTTATGAGAAATGAGGTATTGACGTATATCGGGTTTCAAACCTCTTAAAAACATTCGCGTCATTCGCTCCTCATTATCGACCAAATGGGATGCAAACCGGGATAACTCCTAAACTTAGCCTCGTCTCTGCGATACGGTCATATTATTTTGCTCCATTGCTTATCTCAACATTTTGAGATGCCATTTTCAAACAACATCACAAAAACAAGGGTTAATTGACATATCACATATTATCCTATACTTTGTGAGCCAATTAAATACCAAATAAACTTAGGTAGGTCATACTAGCGAAAAGAATTCCCATCTCTCCCCTCCTAGTTCTTGTCTCACATCTCGGCCGGGGATCATATCCTAAGCTTTGATACTGTTAGCCCCAAAACTCGCATCCAAGACTTGGATAGCCTTCCCCTATCAACTTACCCACAGTTATTCACGGCGTCCCTACGGAAAGTTGAGTTTGAATGCATCCCAAGAATTGAAGTCATCAAATAAAGGCTCGGGGCTCTTTTACATGGCTTTGATACCAAGCTGTGGCGCCCCCAAAATTAGGTATTCATCATCTGAGTCACCAAATACATGGTACAAAATTCAAATACAACTTAATAATACAACATTAGTTTTAAAAATACGACAAAACATAATCTGAGTTTTAATAAATTATTATTGTCATCTAGATAGTATACAAACTCATGGAGTCCTCATTACATTTATTGTCACACTATTTAATCGAATAGTGAGGACTACTAATCTTATCATCTGGACCGTCCTTCCTTTCCTCGACTCGTCCCGACTATATTCTCATTTCACGAAGAGAACGGTGAAAGAAAGGGTGAGCTCAACTAGCCCGATGAAATATTATGACTAAGATAATGCGAAATAAATTATCATTAGTCTTTAACAATGTTAAAGCGATAAAATACAATAGACATCAAGTTTAAGCTGCGGAAATAAGCAATCCATTAAAAAGTCAGTAGAGAATAAAATCTACTATCTTACATGATTTAAAATGTTTTCATCAATTTTTATCATTTGAGACTCGACAATAAATAAACCACATCATCGAATCATCCACCTTTTCTGGGCGAGGATATTCTTTAAATCATCAATGGTCATGACTATCTTAGAATAATCCACAGTCATAATCATATCAAGTCCATCTCTACTTGCGTAAGCCGAAGATATCTGACAATAAAACCAATAATGAACAATCCATCTTTGCACGTAAGCGAAATATATACAATCGATAAACAACGATCCATCTTGCGCACGTAAGCGAAAGATATGACAATAAAACCAATAATCAACAATCCATCTTTTTGAAGCGTAAGCGAAAGATAACTTTCATCACCATATAAGCATGAGGATGATGACAATGATATAAGCATTAATCAAAATAAAACAAGGATAAATATTAAAGACTTTAAATTTATCCAAATATTATCAATCACTTAATAAACTCATAATCTAATATTATTAATATCATAACAATATTTTAATCATTTCTTAAACTTATAAAAAATTTATTTCAATTGTTTATACTTTATCAAATAATGCATTTAATCATTCAAAAATACCATACTCATAAGATTTCATCACCAATGATCAAATCCCTTATATAAAAAAAATCTACATATACCTTATATAGGATTTCCAAGTCATAAAATCATATTTTTCAACTTTGTTACTTCACATAACATATTTAACTCATATGTTCGTAACTAAACCATTTTCATAAAAAATACCAAATCAGTTCCAAAAATATTTTTTTTAAGGATTTAGCATAATATAGTCCCATAATGAACATATATTTTTTAGAAATTTTAAAATTCATTTACTATTTTTTCAAAAATTTAATTTCTAATTAATTCCTTAAGAAATTAGCTACCTCAAGTTTAACTCCAAAATTCCCAAATCTTGGCGAGAATCTTACACATGTTAACGTGAGCTTCAGGTTTAAATTTCATGGTCATCGGAGTTATAGAACTCCGGTTATAGCATTTTTAAATGGAAAAACCTAAATATTGAAATGGTCATAACTTGCTCATTTAAGTCGGAATGAGCTCATTTTTGGACAGGATGTTCTTTATAGAATATACTTTCATGTCCCAAAAGGCAAAAAAATTTCTCACAAATTAAGTGGCCGAAACTGCCCTTTTAAAAATCTGGGCAGTAGTGTTTTCGGTATTTACAGCTTTTGATTCCTTTGCTAAAATCAGTCCACACAAAAATCTACAACACCTTTTATAGTGATTCCATTTGGAGATGCTACAAAAGTCATAGATCTAACTCTAGAACTTGACCACACTCAAAAATTCGAAATATAATAGGAGATATGATCAATTAAATTTCATGTTCTATTTTCACCAAAATCTGATTTTTCAACCCTTTGTGATTTCTAAGAAACTTTCATGTTTTCACATAATAACCAACATAACTCATCATAACACTTACTAATACTTCATATACCCATGATTTTCATCAGTCCAAAGCTTTTATTATGACTCTCATCATAATCAACGTAACGATTATTTCCACAATTTAATAAGGAATGAATCGAAGGATCATTCACCATGCGTGTGTAATCCACTTATCTGAGTTATTCCAACGAGAATAATAAAGAATGGAATAACAGAAGATTCACCATGCATGCGATAGAGATGACATGCATGGGCGGTTATTCCCAGCAATAATAAAGAAGGAACCGAATCCCGGCGTAAAAGCCTTGAGACGAGGATATTCAACGAATAATAAAGAATGAAATAACAACAAAAATCACCATGCATGAAGTACGTCAGGTTATGAATAGAGTTATTCCAATAGAATAATAAATAAAGGAACCAAATCGGGCGAAATTTGCGTTGATGGGATGTCCCAACAGAATAATAAAGAATGGAATAACAACGAAAATCACCATGCATGCGGTGCTTTGCGTAGACATGTTATTCCAGCGAATAATAAATGATGGAACCCGGTCCGGTATTTGTAAAAGCATGCAGACGGAGATATTAAAGCGGAATAATAAATCTGAATAATAAATAATGGAACCGGTCCGTGCGTAAATAATGAGCATGTGATATTCCGGTAATAAATGGAATAATAAATAATGGAACCGAAGTCGAAGCAAAATTTGCACCAACAGGATATTCCAACAGAATAATAAAGAATGGAATAATAAAATAATTTCACCATGTATGCGGTACTTCGCATAAATAGGTTATTCTAACATAATAATGAAGAATTGAATAACAACTCTTACGAGCATTGAAAGAAATAATTCTGTTCATTAATATGAAAGAATAATACCCCTTACAGGTACAATAACTAATATCCCTTACCTTAGAATGAAGCTGGATACTGGAATAGAAATGTAGCAGACTTCTCTTCTTCTTTCTCTCTATAATTTCTCTTTATAATAATGGCTCTAAAGCTTTAGTGAATTGGTGAGAAATGAAGGAAGAATGAACTTCTATTTATAGAAAAATATAGTTTCGATAATTGCACGTTTTGGGGCTCGAAATATTACAGTACAATACCTCCAACTTTTCTTTCATTTATAATTCAGTCATCCAAGTATTATCAAACTTTCACCACCTCCCCTAATAGTAAATCATGTGAATCAATAATAAATCATGTGACTCAATAGTTCTAAACATGTGAAAAAATTAATTATAGTATAGTACCTCCATCTATACCTCCATTTTTAACTTAGTCATGCAAGTATTATCAATCTTGCACCAACTCCCCTAATAGTAAGTGAATGTGACTCAATATTAACTCGTAAATAGTAACTCATGAATAGTAACTCATGAATAGTAACTCGTGAATAGTACTCCAACACTAAAAGTGCCCTGAATACCCGATTGAACAATATAATCTCCATACATCAATATATATCGAAATAAATTTCAATTTCCACTAACACTAACAATCCCAATACAATGGAAATATTTTTCTCAAAAATTTCCTTTTTGAAATTTCGAAGTTTGACTTTTTTTCGAAAAAGTCAATATTGACTTTTTCGAAAAAAGTCAACATGGAAATGGATAGTCTATTTTAACTAATTTCATCGTTTAACTCAAATATCACGTCCGCGTCTCCAAATTCAACTCCGAACTCAAATTCATTATAATAACATTATCATTATATCATAACTCACAATATTTAACAACCAAATCGTTCCCAAGAAAGAGGGGCTTTCGATAAGGATTTCTCCTATTGGCGCCATGATTAGGTGACCAAACCTCTCCTTGTCAGAACTTCTAGATATTGTAAATATTGCAATTTAATAATATGAATAACTTTGTCGTCTCAATTATTGATTTAATAATATACCATATAACGCAGATGATACTTATGACAATAATCGAATCAATAATATGAGAGATATGATCGCGAGAATTCTTGTAGTGATAATTAAGTATAAGCCGAAAGTGACTTCTCACGTAAGCATCAATAACCAATACAGGTATGCCACTATGCAACCACAGCGTATTCTTTGTACTTTTATTACTGAGGTAGTTCAACGGTATTAACGGTAAAACCTCCAAATCGTTATTTTCATAAAATATTTTTGTCATTTTCTAACTACGGTAGTACTTAGTTGTGGGGTCCACCAATGATTATGCCGTCGTACGGATATTCCCGACAAAAAGAATATTCCCCGACCAAACGAATATTTTATAACAACTTACATACCTTACAAAATTTATAAATATTACCCACAACTATAACATTATATCAAACTCACTCCATAATATTCAAAAAAATATTTCGAGAAATTTAAATCTTTATTCGTAAAATTTGGGGTTTTACAATCTCCCCTCCTTATGAAATTTCGCCCTCAAAATTTACGTACGTACCTTGTATGCCGAAGAGATGAGGACACTTCGTCAGATTCTAACTCTTGAGGTATAACCTTTGAGTGTTGAATACAATCCTTCTTATCCAAGATTTTAACACGTATCTCCTCATATGTTAAATCTTCCGCTATCTCGTTTGGTTCTAAATCAATAATGTGGTTTGGGTTATCCATATATTTACATAACATCGGTACGTGATAAACGTTATGAACACGCAACATATTTGGCGGTAAAATGAGTCTATAGGCCACAGTTCCTACTCGATCAAGAATTTCAAATGGGCCAATAAAATCGAGGGTTGAGATAACGCCTTTTTGAACCTTCTTCTTCACATTCATCAGCTCCAGGTGTGTAATTTGAGCGGCTTTAACTTTATCGATTAAAGTCGATTCTACTCGTATATTCGTTATCTTCACGTGGGTCCCTAGAGTCTTTAACTCTATCTTCATCATTTGTAAGTTATACGAAATGGGTTTTGTGTTAACAACATCGCACTTTTCATAACGCATATCGATCTTTTACTCAACGCGTCAATTACCACGTTCTCTCTTCCACGATGATATTGAATGGTATAATTGTAATCTTCAACAGCTCGAGCCAACGTCTTTGGCACATGTTACGTTCGTTTTAGTTAAAGAAATATTTGAGAGTTTAAGAAATGGGTTTTGTCTTTGGGTTGGGTACAAAATTCGATTTCACGATGCACGGGGGTAGGCCAAGAAGTCTTCAAGAATACGTCGGAAATTTATTAACAATAGAATTATCATTCAAAATCGTGACTCTCATCCAAGACTTGGATAAAGACAAGTAATGAAGGTTTCTCTTAACGGATTTTCAACGAGATAAGTCAAAGTCTAATCTCTCCGAGTCAAATTTAAGCGTTGAGCATAAGTAAGAGAGAGAAAAGAATGGGTAGAACCGTTATCTAATAAGGTATAGACTTACTTAAAAATTTATAATTAACTAACTTGCGTGCTAATTTCGTTTCGGGTTACTTCGCTTTTTGAGAAGTCACAAAAAACGCCTTCTTCTGAAACCATCGACTTTGTTTTGTTTGTATCCTCCTTTGGTGCCACCGTCCCAGCTGGACTTGCCTTCACTATACGACAAAATCGAGCTAAATGACCTTCTCTTCTTGAAATTTCCACTTCTATTATCTTGGCCATGATTACAACCAAAGTGGTTACCATTTTTAACTTGATAATTTCCCCACGATGGTCATCATTGTTCGATGGTAGATTTGCCATTTGGTCTGATTATTATCGTGTTGTTGGTCGTTACCTTTTTGGTTGTCTTAATCGATTATCGCGCTCCAATAAGTGAGCCCTATTCACAACATCTGTATATAAACAAAGTTTATGAGAAATGAGGTATTGACGTATATCGGGTTTCTAACCTCTTAAAAATATTCGCGTCATTCGCTCCTCATTATCGACCAAATGGGATGCAAATTGGGATAACTCCATAAACTTAGCCTCGTACTGCGATACGGTCATATTATTTTGCTCCATTGCTTATCTCAACATTTTCAGATGCCATTTTCAAACACTGTCACAAAACAAGGGTTAATTGACATATCACATTATCCCTATACTTTGACCAACCAATTAAATACCAAATAAAATTAGGTAAGTCAGACTAGCAAAAGAATTCCCCGTCTCTCCCCTCCTAGTTCTTGTCTCACATCTCAGCCAGGGATCATATCCCTAAGCTTTGATACCAACTGTGACTCGCATCCAAAACTTGGATAGCACTTCACAATGATACCTATCAACTTGCCACCGTTATTCACGGCATCCCCTACGGAAAGTTTGCCTTCGGTGCATCCCAAGAATTGGAAGTCACTAAATAAAGGCTCGGGGCTCTTTTCTATGGCTTTGATACCAACTGTGACGCCCCCAAAATTAGGTATTCATCACCCATCTTGAGTCACCAAATACATGGTACAAAATTCAAATACAACTTAATAATACAACAGTCGTGTAAAATACGACAAAACATAATCTAAGAGTTTTAATACGTATATTGTCATCTAGATAGTATACAAACTCAAAGGATTCTTCATTACATTTATTATCACACTATTTAATCAGAATAGTGAGGACTACTAATGCTATCATCTGGACCGTCCTTCCTTTCCTTGACTCGTCCTAGCTATATTCTCATTTCCTAAAGAGAACAGTGAAAGAAAGGGTGAGCTCAACTAGCCCAGTAAGAAATATTATAACTAAGATAATGCAGAATAAATTATCATTAGTCTTTAACAATGTTAAACTAATAAAATACAATAGACATCAAATTTAACTACAGCGGAATAAACAATTTATTAAAGGAATCAAATAGAAAATAAAATTTATTATTGAATAATAGTAGTCAGTTGCTCCTCTCCTCTCCTCTCCTCTATTGAATCTGTATGTATGACTACTTTTGTGCATTACAGTTCAGTCCACATAACTAGTCAGTCTTGTTCCTAGCACATGCCCAAGCCACCAAATGTTTAGTTCAACTACTTCTATTCTTCATATATACAGAAAATTATGTATTTGCCAAATAATGTATAAATGGATGGAAACTGGAAGTCAACATTTTCTCCCTCCAAATTTATACCGAGTGCTAAGTCATGACCCAAATTATGGGAGAAATGCGTTAAAAAAAGAGGCACAGTCGATATAAGCTGTGTTAGTTGGTGTTTTTTAATAATAAAAATTTGTTTTGTTTAAATATACTGACAACATGTGATTATGTGGGGCTCTTATATTAAAATAAAAGCCGGTATAACTTGTTTTTTAGGCATAACAAACTGTGTCGACTGAGCATATTTTATGTTTCAATCTAAGCCTTCCAATAAGTTGATCAACGGTCTAAAAAGAGGTTGTTAGAACAATGTCCATGACAACCAGTTGCCATAGATGGAACTCACGTGTGTGTGTATATATATATATATATATATATATATATATATATAATTTCTTCTTTGGTAGATTCTCCTGATTAGTTTAAACAAATATGATTAATTAATTTAGGTATATAGTAATGTTAAAGTTAGCTTTATATATATAGCTGATTGACACCTGTTAGAGCTAGCGACCTCTTGCCGGGATTCGACATTTCAAATTGTCTAATAATTTGCCAACTAGATAAAGATGACTTTTTCTAAAACTTGTATATTATTAATTATATAATTGGTTCAAACTTTCTAAAGTATCATAATTCAGCTTTAATAAGGTGCCAACTCACTCCCATACAACGATAAGACAAGTTTTAATCTACAATCAACGTAGCACCAATAAACGGAGTACTGGCCTGTGATCAACGATCTTGGGTGGGGGTGGGGGTGGGGGTGGGGTGGGGGGTGGCTACCTCCATCTATCAATATGAGTCGGTCGGAAGATGCATGTTGTAGACAATCTTAATTCTCTTTTATTATATATATATATATATAAGTCCGGATCCAATCCGGATCTCGAATTTCTATTAAAATCTACTTTTTTTTTTTTTTTTTTTTTTTTTTTTGAAACAACTAAATTTTTTTTTTTTATGGAATTAGAATTTTACATAATCTGAGTGTTTTTAGGCGTGATTTGGATGCCTATACAAAATATTTACTGCATAATGCAAGAATATGTACATACATTGGTTGGTATAGGTATTAAAAACACACCCAAAACACTCATATTAATGAAAAAATTTCAGTTCCATAATTTTTTTTTTTTTAGTTGTTTCAAAAAAAAAGCAAAAAATAAATAAATTTGAGTCGGTTTTAGAATCGATCCGGGATCCCGGACTGGATCCTCATTCTATATATATATATATATATATATAAAATAAAAGCAACGTCAGTACGTACTGAAATAATACATGCACTTGTAAGATTATCCTGCAATCTTACCGGGGCTGCAACCAGTATAGGTGGTTAACATTGGCTTGCGCCTCTTTTTGTACACCAACAAAAAAAAGAAAAAGATGTTGCAAGGAAATTCTTTTAAGAATGCAACATAATTTATTGGTTTATGTTAAATCTAAGTTCTAAAAAGAATTAAAGGAAAAAGGAAAAAGGAAAAAGGAAAAAGGAAAAAGTTCACGGAAAGATGTAAGAAAAAGTAGTGGGATGCAAATATCTCGATCTGTTTTTGTCCCTATGTAATGGAAATGGAGGTCATCAATCAATCCATCTAATCGATCCAGTACAAAAGTGAGGCCCAGCTCAGTGCCCATATATGTTTATAGACATATATTATTATATATTTTTATTATTTTATATGTGATTATTTTATTAATTAATATTATTTATTATATTTTGCAAGTTTATTTTCAAAGGAGAAAAAGGACTACAAAATTATCGCATAGATGTCGAAACCAAGAAAAAAAGATGTTAAAAAAAAATAAAAGAGACCAAGTTCAATGAAATAAATATAAGATTAGGACACAAATTATTTTTATCTATAAATAAGACTTTTGTTTTAAGAGAGATGTATTAGGTATTTTTTTTTATATATTAATTTAATTTAATTTAAGAATATGAGTAGATTAAATTATTTCTTCATTTTAATTCTTTATTATACGCTTTCGTTGAAAGATCGTTAATAAATAAAATTTTCTTTTTTTCTTTTATCTTAGTTAGTTTATTTATTTTCATGTCTAGTTAATTTTTTATATCTAGGATAAGATGAAATTAAATAATTATACATGATAATATTATCTATCTCTTTTTATTATATGTGCTTTAATATTTGAGTAATGCTACAGACACAAACTATTTTATAAATATTTTACAAACTGTTGATGTGGCATACTCCACCTCAGCATATTGATTTACAAATTATTTCAATGTAGTATTCTAATTTCACATAATATCTTTGATGTGAAGTATCTTTATATTAAGAATTTATAAAATATTTATAAAATAATTTATATTTCTAGTATTATTCTTAATATTTAGTTGATTTCGTATTCATGTTTCATTTTTTGAATGACTAATCAAATTAATTTGAATAAAATCTTATCGAATAGATTAATAACAATATCGGTTTCAGACAGAGGCAGGAGGGGGGGTTCCCGGGGATTATTGGCTTTCATTTCCCTTCCTCTCTTTTTTCATGTATTTTTTTTTCTCTTTTGCTTTTCTCTTGTTTTTGTTTTATCATCAAAGTGGGGCAGAAAAAAATGGTAGCTATTCTCCTTGTAGATTAATTAAAAATAAAAAATTAAAGAAATAAAACAATATTTTTGGATCGATCCCAGTATAATGACCATAAGTGCACCATAGTTTTATCCTATCAAAATTATTAAATCTCTCTTCTTCTTTTTTTTGTTGAAATTTCTTCTTTCAAACTAATTAATCCCATAAACAACAATATAAGATTTTGAATATATAATATTATAATTTGTAATTTATCTATAAAAATAGTTAATCGAGTTGATTAAAAATTTTAAAAATCGATTAATAGTCACATAGTTTAGGAGAAATTAATATATATATATATATATATATATATATATATATATATATATATATAATTGGACAAAAAGAATTTGAAAGAAGCACTTCAACCATTACTAAATAAATTTTTTTTATTGATGTATTTTGACCCGCTTTCTAAAAATATTTTGGTTCATACCACTAGTTGCAAATAATATATATATAACGAAATATAAATGATTTTTAAATTTTTCCGATTCATCCTAATAAATCATTTAGATTGATTCAAAATTTGAAATAAATTCCAATCATATCCAGAATAAGCAAGGAATTTATTTGCTAGTATATATATATATATATATATATATATATATATATATAACGTAATGTGGGCTTATGCCACGTCATGTACTTGTAGAAGAAATTAAAGGGCAGGGGAGGGCAGGGCAGGGCATGGCATGGCATGCATGCAGGAGCAAGGGCAGTGCAGAAGGTGATGCAGCACCTGATCAGCGTTAAGTAAGGGCCATTCGTGCACCTGCAGGCTATAAATTTGTGTGTGTAATGGATGTCGAGTAATTATAGATGCATGGATGGAACCTCTTTTCTACTGATCTATACACACACACACACACACACACATATATATATATATATATATATATATATATATATATATATATATATATATATATATATATATATATATAAAATAGAAGTGTTTTTGAACATATTTAATTTTTCGCTCAAATCATATTAAAAGATTTTGACCATCAAAACTTTGGAATAAATCTAACTCTTCAAAAAACTTTTAAGGTAATAACTCTCTCTCTCTCATGCTGCCATGCTGGGTTGGATAAAATATTACCATCTTACTATAAAATATTATATGAAAATGAATATTTTTATAAATATAAAGGATAATTTCACAATACTTTTCTCATATTAATAAATATTTTTATAAATATAAGGGATAATTTCACAATACTTTTCTCATATTAATAATAAATAGATATCACATTAATATAAAAAAAAAAAAAATTATCACATTTTACTTATAAAAAAAATGAAATTTTTACTATAGATATTTTCATATAATAATGACAATTTTTTAATTTGAACTGTCTAAAATTTAGGATAAATTCTATCCTCTATAGTGCCGGAGGCACGAGATTGTTGCTATTATATATATATGGGGTTCCATCCACAACAATTAATTGTTGTGGAGTAACTCTTTTTGGTCTGTTGAAATTTTGGCCGTAGTAAAACAAAAATTCAACATCTTAAAAAAGATTCTTCCAACCGATTGATATGGATGAAACCTATATATATATATATATATATATATATATATATATATATATATATATATATATATCGTCAAAAACAAGGCATCAGAGTAACTCATCACTCGTCTTCTCACTCCATAGCCTGACCACCTTTCTCTCTCTCTCTCTGAGCAAGTTGAGTACTCATCGAGGCATGAGTGAGATTCATGTTACTTCCTTCTCAAACATGAGCAAAAAGTACTGTTATTTTTAATTTTAAAAAAAATTAATAAAACAAAGTTCATCCGTAAAAAATAATTGTCATTAAATGGCGTTCATTAATATATATAAAAAATTACTCAACATTTTATGAATTTTATAAGATTATTAAAAATATATTTAAAATTTTATTTACTCTTTTTCTATTATTTTTATTTTTATTTTTTTAATACGTATAAAATTTATATTATATATATAGAATTATAAGGGGATGGTATGTATGTTTTTGTGTATTGGAGCCATATATATGTGAGCAGCTAGCTAATTACTCCCTTCGTGATTAAAAGAATGTCTTAAAATATATAATATTTTGTGTACAAATAAATGTCTAAAACTATAAAATTAAATACTTCTTCCATCCTAAAAACGATGAACGTATATTTTTCACACATGTTACGGAAAAAAAATATGAAAAAAGAGAAAAAATTCTAAATTTATTTTTAGTGATTCACAAGATTACATAAAATGATATACACTTTTTTTTTTTACACTAATAGACTCAACTAAATGACGTACTTATCCTTCAATTTATATATTTTAACTCATTTTTTTGGGAGACAAAATTATTTTTATCTTTAATCATTATTTTGAAGACGGAGAAAATATAAAATAAGGCTAAATATTATTTTACCCAAGTACTAAAATGAGACCCACTAAATTTAAAAGAGGCAAAGATTTATTAGTATACTTTTGTTAGACTCTTGTTGACTTGACCCAGATTTGACACGCGGGATGGCTAACGAGCATGAGGCTTTGACATTAAGTCAGTGTGGGCAAGGAAGGTTGCCACTAAAAATGTGCGGCAGCTTAGCGTAGCGTGCGACAATTGGACGGAACATGGAGTAAATTTGTGCTCTTGCTAAACAATATGTCAAGGTTGGGCCATTACATTCATCTTGGGAGACAAAGTGCAGCCTTGTGCGATAGAAGCCGACAACGTGGGGCGCTGGACGCACTTGATAGGCCGTTTGGACACATATTAAATAAATGTAAGATCCAGTGGATCTATGTTATGACTCCTCAAATACACTTGATGTCTGTTAATGGCACATTAAAAATTTTCATAAGTATTACTATAGGGAAGAGGTGCTTCGTGAAGGTCACACGGGGTCATGGGCAAGCTGCCAAGTCCAATGTATAGGGCATGTTTGTACATTGATTGAGCTCCCCTACGACAATACTAACAACAAATAGGTGGCTTGATTAAATCGAATACATGTTCATGAGATGGGCATGAATTGGGTAAGAACAACGAATGTGGGCAACATGCAGGCTGTGTGTACGCAATGACATGCATGCTTTGCATCTTTGGAAGTCATTGATGGCAATGTTGGGAAATCGATGTGCAAGATGGAGCAACATTTAGTGGCGAAGACCAAGACTCGTGGGGCAAATTAAAGGCTTGGCAAATCGGGGCAGGGCTTAGCTGCCAAAATATTGCATGGGTTCGGACTACTTAGTGTTGGGCTATGTTGGGAGCAAAGGCAACACCATGTGTTGGGCTATTAGGGATACCAAACAACGCTAAAAATTTGGCTTCGTGACAACAATAGGTGTTGGGCTGGGCACAAGATAGTGCCAGATATGATGGGCTAGGCAGCATGCAATACTGATGCACGTGGATGCAATCGAAGTGGGTTGACATGCACGGTTGGTTCGGGCGGCGACTTGGGCTAGGTCAAAGAGCAGTTGAGGTGCTGTTTGGGGCGCCAAATTGCACAAGACATGGGTGTAGTGTGTCAGGAAGTGGGCAACAATTTGCAACAACATGCAAAGCGATTGTGGCGATTCTTAGATAATGCGGGGAATGTCTTGAACATCGATTATGGTAATTCTTTGTGGTGGTAAAACGTGACACAAAAGCGATTGAGGGCAATTACCAGTATGTGGGAACATGGCCAAACAAACAGGTTGCATGGTTGGAACCCTAAGATGCTTGGCTAAAGACTTGTAGACACATGTTGGCGATTATCAGTCATAGGCAATTTTGGGGAACCGTCATCCCTTTGTTGACATCAATCTTTAGTGGTGCAAACCTCTTGGCAGTTAGGGATGACAACTGACTATCATGTTATAAATTATCAGTGCTTAGTGCACAAAATTAAGTATGCTAAAGAGCAGAAAAGAGTGTTGCTTGGTGCATCCTCTGTTCTTATACTCCTTTGTGCAGATTCCTAATTTATTGAAAAAACAATATACACTACAAGAAAAAGGCCTATCTGCGACCTCCTATCAACGACCGATTTCGGTCACTAATAATAATCTGCGACAAAAATCGGTCACGATAGGCATCGATAAAAATCTCAGTCATTTGAATGCACATCAATGATACACTATTAGCGATCAAGTATCTGCAGAACCGATATTAGCGATCAAATCGTCGCTTGGTCGAAATTCAAGATGGTTCAAGGCCAAAGGCTGACGTAAGCCACGTGGCAGCGACCGGATTGATTGATAATACCTTAAATGTAATTAGCGATCATTAATAATTGTCAATGACCGCGACGCGATCATTTGATGTATAAAAATCCAAAAATAATTTTTTTTCTGTTTTGCAGATTTCCCAAAAAACTGTACCTATTTTGTACTTACTTTATATCCCAACACACATTAACAACAATATAAACATGCATAACAATATAAACATCCATCCATATACTGACACATACACCAAACTAGTATATAAACTATATAAACCTTTAAAAACCAATATGAATTGAATAAATATAAACAAATCTAATCTTTAAGTAATATACAATCATCCAAAGAATGTATATCACTACAAAAAAAGGTCATTGGCGATGGCTTCATTAGCGACGACAGTATCCCCGTCGAGAATGACTTCATTAGTAGCCTGTCGAGAATGACCCTTTTCGGGCCCAACTTTGGTGGGAATTTTTTCGCACGTATGGGAAAAGGTCATAGGCGACGGCCTTGCCGTGGCTAGTCAATCACATCTTATTGCCGTCGAGAATGATGCTATATTTAATCCCTAAGATTCATTTTTCTTTTGTTCTCTTTCTCTTTTCTCCGCCGACTCCTCTCTGCTTTCTGTCGTCGCCTCCTCACCATCCCTACTGTCACGGGCGCCATCAACGCTACTGGCCCACCTCTCCATTTCTTGCTCCCACCGAATCGGCCTTCCCTTTCTTGCCTGCTCCCTCTCCTGCGCTTGACTACCGCCTCCACTTATCTTTTCGTCCCTCTTGGTTTGGCTGGTTCTCCATTTCTCAGAGAACAATTAGTAAGTTAATTTTTTTTTTCTTATGCTTTAATTTGTAAGTTCCAATTTATTTATATATGTTAGGGTTTAATTGGGTCTTCAATTTAATTATGTTATCATGCTTTAATTTGTGATTATAAACTTGAGGAGATGGTGTAATTTTATACTACTACTATACTATTTACTTTTCTATCAGCGACTTTTCTCTATATATGTATGATGATTTGTTATTCTGGGTTCTTTTATTGTTAATTCTTTTTATAACTGTTAGTATTTTGAGCTTACTTTAGTTAGTTCAAGTTATTATTTTGCTGATGCTTGTCATTCCCCAGTTCTAATTATGAACTATTCATGTGCTTATTTGTTGATTATGTTGTAAAAATAGCTTTAACAATCACATTAAAGATGGGTGTTTACTGTTTAGTCTCTAAAGTGGCTGATTCTAAATTGTGGTCTTTCATAGTACATAGTTTTGGCGGTGCTTCCATCTGATAGATAAACATGTAAATCTATTGTAGTCCAGTTATTTTGATGGACTACTGAAATCATATGCATACTAAATTTTTAGTTAATGGGCTGGAGAAGATGAAGGTGGTGAACAAAACTTGGAAGGAGGAAAAAAATACAAACTGTAAGGATATATTTTTGTTTCATGTTTATCCCACATAATTTTTATAGTTTTTTTATTTGTAGTGGTTACATGATAAGGGAATTGTGATTATAAACTTGAGGAGATGGTGTAATCACCATAATTTAGTTATGACAATTATCTTAGAATTTGTATACTTAGCCTTCAAGTTCTAGTACATTAGACCCCATGCTTTAGCATATAACCCATATTAATATCAAAGAAATCAGTCATTGCCTAGCTTGCTAACACAATCATCTTCTAATTAATTTAGCTCACACATGGAACCATAAAACTTCCAATTACTCACACTATATCATGTCATATATAGCTTATAAGTATTCATGTCTTTATTCGATTATTAGCATGATAACATAGCCCTTGGTATTAACTGCACAGTTAGTACCTCATTATCTCAAATCAGTTCTAACGTAAACATTTACTCAAATAGTTGGAGAGCATGATTTTTGGTTTATATGAAACACTCATTTTCTTAACCTTGTTATACTTTTAGAGATTTGATGTGACGCCCCCAAAATAGGTATACATCACCCATCCTGAGTTGTCAATACATAGTACAGAAACAACTACAACTTTATTATTACAACAGTAAAACTGTGAGTTTGAATACAAATATTATCTTCTAGACAATATCTATACTCAAATAAATCCTCATCACATTTATTGATACATTATTTTACAAAAATGGTGAGGACTACTAAATAACTCTCTCTAGAACCTTCATTCCATACCCCACTGCATCGCTTATATTCTCGCCTCTCGAGAAGAAAAATGGAACAAAAAAGGAAAAGGGTGAGCTCAACTAGCCCAAGAAGAATATTTTGACTAAGATAATATACAACAAATTATCGTTAGTCCTCAACAGGAAAAATCTAATAGAATACAATAGACAACAAGTTTTAAATCGAAGATTCGCAATGAAAATAATAATTCATTAGAAGAGTTATGTGACACCCCAAAATAGGTATATATCACCCATTCTCGAGTTGTCAATACACCTGCATGTAAAACAACTACAACTTTATTATTACAAAGTAAAACTGTGAGTTTAAATACGATATTGCCATCTAAACAATATCCACATACAAATAAATCCTCATCATAATTATTGATACATTATTTTACAAAATGGTGAGGACTACTAAACAACTCTCTAAAACCATCATTCCATACCCCACTCGTATTCGCTACATTCTCGCCTCCTGAGAAGAAAAATGGAACAAAAAGGAAAAGGGTGAGCTCAACTAGCCCAATAAAGAATATTATAACTAAGATAATATACAACAAATTATCGTTAGTCTTCAACAGGGAAAAATTTAATAGAATACAATAGACAACAAGTTTTAAATCAATACTCACAGCGGAAAATATTAATTCATTGAAGAGTTACGTAGAGGATGAAATCTACTAATATCTATGAATTTAATAGTCCATCATCAATATTTTTATCCTCGTAACATCAATCAATATATATCCGAATCATATATTCATCCTCAGACTACAAAGCCAAGGACATTCACCAATTAGTCATGTTCATCTAAACACTGCTCATCTTCACTACTACGGCCAAAGATATTCATCGAAATCATTCATCTTTACACTACAAAATAAAGATATTCATCGAAATCAATCATCTTTTGCACTACAAATAAAGATATTCAATAATATCATCATTTAAGATCGAGGATGATGAAAAAAAATTTGTTTTTTTAAAGAAACGAATCCAATGAAACAAAATGACAAGGATTAAGGATTAAGGATTTGTACTTTGTTTTATCCACGCCTAAAAATACCTCAAAAAAATAATCATAATGGTGTAAAATTCAAGAATGATCAAAACATGGATACAATCAAAACTAGTATCCACAATAGATATTTTGGAAGAAAAGGAAAATTTTCATTTTTCAATGAATAAGGTGCATATTCATGAATAAGATCAGATATCGTGAATAAAGGCCGTGATATCGTAAATAAGAACTCCGGCGCCAAAAGTTTCAAATTTGATAAAAACTTATTTCAAAGATAATGATATTGAAGAAATAATATCATTACGAAAAAAATAATATCCCTACCTCTGGAAAGATAAAGATTTAACCTGGAATATCGGATATAAAGCTATAACTTGAACTTTCACCGATATAGCAATACTCAAAGTATACTCAAAATACTCACAAGAATACGCTCGATAATATAGAGAGAAAACTTTAGTTTACAGTGTGATTTTCAATTCTAACCCAACACCTATTTATAGAAATTGCTTAGAACACCAAAGCGTAGAAAATTTAATAAATTAATAATATTAATTTTCCACATCTTCCTACGCATACTAGAAATCTAAATTCAATGCATCCTAACACATGTTAAATGAGTCCCAACAATGAAAAAAACGTTTTTGTAATTAAAATTATTTTAAACTTTCAAAAATTAATTATTTTGAGACTTTGAAACTTCAATAATTCATAATAAATAGTCCTTTTATCGTAAAATTGAATCTTGCTGCGTTTTATAGGAAATTCAATTCTCTACAACTTTGCGAAGAAAGTTTTTCCAAATTCCAAACAAATATTGACCAAAATCTACAAACCAAGCGATTTTAGGCTATAATCAAATTTCAAATCAATAAATGGGGTCCAATTAACATGTTTAACATGTTTTAAACATTTATTGCAACAAAAATACTCTTCCTCCTCGTGTACTCATATATCCCACATTCGTTGTAAAAATATCACCATTATTATATTATTAAAATATAATAATATATATATATTTAAATGAATTATTTTTTCGAGAAAAGATAAAATTTTAATTTTTAACAATTGTCACATTAAAATTTTCTCCATCTATATCCACATAAAATCAATATTTTCCTCATCATATGAATCAATAATTAATTATTCACAAATAATATTACAGAAATCACAATATTGACAACCAGTGCGCCTCTAGGAAAGAGGGCTTTCAATAAGAATTTCTCCTTCTTGGCGCGCAATTAGGTGACCAAACCTCTCCTTAGATGAACTTTCTAGACATTGCCAATAAGGTTATCTAATAATATTATTCGGATAATATGAATTATTGCTTCGATAATGAAAAATAATCGTGTAATGACAATTATCAAAACAATGACAATATAAAATATCAACACAACAATTATTGAACTAATAAAATAATCGAATAAAGAATTATCGTAACCATTATTGAGTAGTGTCTTCTTACGTAAGAGTCAATAATTGGTGCAATACCGCATGTCTTCTTGTGCAACAACAACGCCAGACATTGTGTTTTAACCACCGGGTATTCCAACAATTAAATCAGTAATAACTACGCCGTTATTTTTAAACAACTTATATTTGTCGTTTTCTTCCTCCAATCGCTTTCCGTTATAGGGCCCACACATGGCTGCGCTGTCGTACGAATATTCTCCAATAGTACGAATATTCCACGACCAAACAAATATTCCCCGACAACAATGAATATTTTATAACCACTTGCTTATTTTGAAATATTTGCGTATTTTACCCATAACTATCCACATTAATCACATCAACCCTTACTATTTCAAAATAATAATTAGAGGAAATTAAATTTCATTTATTAATTATTTGGGGTCTTACAACCTCCCTCCTTTTGAAATTTCGTCCCTCGAAATTGACATATACGACTGGTGTTTTGAAAAGATGAGGATACCTCGCTTTCATTTCCGCTTTCCAATTCCTGTCATTTCTTCATAAGATGGTTCCTCCACAAGACTTTAACTTGTGGTATGACCTTCGTCGTAGAATATGCTCCTTCCTATCCAAGATCTTCGACAAAAACTCCTCATACGTTAAGTCTTCAAATTATCTCATCCTAGGTTCTAACTCAATAACGTGGTTCGGGTCTTTCACATATTTACGAAATACAGATATGTGAAACACATTATGAACACGAGACATACTTGGAGGTAAAGCGAGTCTATAGGCTACATTTCTTACTCGGTCAAGAATTTGAAATGGACCAATAAATCGTGGATTGAGCTTTCTCTCTTCCCAAATCTTATAACTCCTTCCATGGGGCAACACGCAACAACAATACATGATCCCCTATACTAAACTCCACGTCCTTTCGATGAAGATCCGCATAACTCTTTTGTCGATCCTGTGCCATTTGTATGCGTTGTCTAATCATTTGGATCTTTTCTGTGGTCATACGTACCAACTCGTGTCTCAACAATGCTGCTTCACCCACCTCGTCCCAACATACCGAGAGCGACATTTTCGTCCATATAATGCTTGAATGGGGCCACACCTATACTTGCTCGATAATCATTATTGTAGGAAAATTCCACCAATGGTAAATACTTATCCTAACCGCCTTTAAAGTCTAGGACACGAGTCTTAATAAATCTTCAAGAGTTTGAATAGTCCTCTCTCGATTGTCCGTCTGCTTGTTTGAGGATGGTATGCCAATCTCAATCGTAAATCCATTACCCATAGCTTTTTTGCAAGCTAACCCAAAATCTTGAAGTGAATCTTGGGTCACGATCCAAACTATAGATACTGGAATGCCATGCAACCTCACAATCTCATTTACATACATACTAGCAAGACGTTCAAGAGAATAAGTCTCCCATATCGGCAAGAAATGTGTAGACTTGGTTAATCTATCAACAATAACCCAAATAACATTTATGCCTTGAGAAACCGTGGGAAGACCCGTAACGAAATCCATGGTAATGTGTTCCCACTTCCATTTCGGAATCTCAAGTAGTTGCAATGGTCCCTTAGGCACTTTATACTCCGCCTTTACACGTTGACAAGTTAAACATGTTGAGATAAACTTTGTAATATCTCTCTTCATATTGTTCCACCAAAATGTATGTCGAAGATCACGATACATTTTAGTACTTCCAGGATGGATTGCAAATGGTGTATTGTGTGCCTCCATTATGATCTTGTACTTCAAATCGAAGTCGTTAGAACACAAAGTCCAGAGTGGACTCAAGTATTCCTTCATCATCGATTCTCGCCCTAATAGCACCTTCTCAGTACTTTCTTCTTCATATGCATCGCCTCCCGGTCGGTGGCTTGAGCAACCTTAACTTTTTCTATTAAAGTTGGCTCTGTCGCGATACTTAACATCATCGTACTCATTCCTCGCATATGATCTTCTACTTAACGCGTCACGTATTACCACGCTCGCTTTTTCGGATGGTATTGAATAGTGTGGTCGTAGTCTTCAATAGCTCGAGCCAACGTCATTTTAGCGTGTTAAGTTCTTTTTGAGTGAAGAAATATTTAAGGCTTTTATGGTCCGAATATATCTCCACTTTCTCCCCATATAGATAGTGCCTCCATATCTTTAAGCGCAAAACGATCGGGCGCTAACTCTAGATCATGAGTAGGATAATTCCTCTCATATTCTTTAAGTTGTCAGCGAGGCATAAAGGCGACTTTCCCATGTTGCATGAGAACACATCCTAACCCTTTGCCCAAAGCATCATTGAGATAACAAATCCATCCAGATTTTAGATGGTATTGTTAGAAACAGTGCTTAAATGAGTTTCTCTTAAGCTCTTGAAACTCTTCTCGCATTCCTCGCTCCAAACGAATTTTGTATCCTTCCGAGTCAACTGAATTAACGGAGTAGCGATTCGAGAAAACCCTTCCACGAATCTCCGATAATAACCAGCTAGACCCAGAAAGCTACGTACTTCGGTTGCTCCCAACTTTGTATTGCTTCCTCAAGCCAGAACTCGCATTTCTTCAGCTTAGCATATAGCTTGTTTTCACAAAGCCTTTGGAGTACCAGCTTCAAATGGTGCTCATGATCTTCATGGCTTTTGAAATATATGAGGATGTCATCAATAAAGACAACAACGAATTTATCCAAATATTCTTTGAATACTCGATTCATCATATCCATGAAAGTCATAGGGCATTAGTCAATCCAAAAGACATGACTAGGAATTCATAATGCCTTTACCGAAGTTTCTAAAGCGCGTCTTTGGAATATCCTCGCCTCTAATCTTCATTGATGATATCCAAGAACGAAGATCAATTTTTTGAAAAGAATTGTGCTCCTTTGCAATCGGTCAAACAAGTCATCAATACGAGGTAGAGGATACCTATTCTTGATGGTGACATGGTTCAATTCCGATAATCAATACAAAGTCGCATACTCCCCTTTTCTTCTTTCTGAATAAAACAGAGAGCACCCCAAGGAGATGTACTAGGACGAATGAAACCGATGTCCAAAAATTCCTGTAGTTGGACCTTTAACTCCTGAAGTTCAATAGTAGTCATTCGATATGGGGTTAGAAATGGGCTTTGTACCAGGTTCAAGGTCAATAAAGAATTCAACTTCACGCTTACGAAATTACACCGGGAAGTTCTTCAGGAAATACGTCAGGAAAATCAATAACAACAGGAATATTATTCAAATTTGACGTGTCTTTATTCAAATCCATAACATGAGCTAAGAAAGCTTGACATCCATTGTTCAATAAACGAATAGCTTTATGATTAGATATGACAGTGATTGATTTTAATGGTTTAGTTGCTTGAATTGCATAAACAAAGTTGTTTAGGAATATGAAAGCTAACAACCTTACGAAAACAATCAATTTTGGCATGATGAGTAGTTAACCAATCAATCCCTAAAATCACATCAAAAGCAAGTATCTTTAAAGAGATAAGGTCAACAGGTAAGATAAGGGTGCCAACTTGGATTAGACAAGATTTATAAACAGTGGATGTGATGAAAGTTTCTCCTAACGGAGTTTCCACAGATAGGTCAAAGTCTAATTTTTCCGGAGTCAAATTTAAACGTTGAGCACAAGTAGGAGAGATAAATGAATGGGTAGCACCGGTATCAAGTAAAGTATAAACTTCACAAGAATTTATAAATAGCTTACCCGTGATCACCTCGTTTGGGTTCCTCGCATTTTGACCAAATACAACAAACGCTCTTCCAGAAACTGCTGACTTTGACTTTTAGAGGACAGTCTTTTGAATCACCGTCCCCATTGAACTAGGTTTCATGCATGGCAATCTCGAGCGATATGTCCTTCCTTTCAACAATTATAGCATACTGAATCAAGTGGGCGCTTTGGTCGATATGTCCTCTTTCCGCATTTATAGCATATGACCGTGGTCGTTCTCTCCTTGGAACCATTCTTTCTTTGTCACTGTGCCTTCACATAGTGGTCGTTGTTGAATCTCCTCTTTAAAATCTCCTCCCGACTCGCTTCTTCTATTTTCACGGCCATGATTACCACCAGTAGTTTACCATTTTGTCTGTCTTTATCTTTCTCCACCGGGTTATTGTTGTTTTGTTGACTGCTATCTCCTGGTATGATCCTCGATTGTGGTACCTTCTACTGACCGTACTCGTTATCTCGCTTCTAACAATTGAGCCTCATTAACAACATCCTGAATAGAGAGAAAATTTACGAGAGATGAGATATCGATATATCTAGGTTTCAAACCTCTCGTAAACATCCGTATCACACGCTCCTCATTCTCCACCAAATGAGGTACAAACTCGATAACTCGCAAACTTCCTCGTCTTCGAGACACGTCATGTTGTTCTGCTCCGGTCTAATAAACTCCATTTCCTTCATATGACGAACACTTTCGTGAAAGTATTTGTCATTAAATAGTTTCAAACGCTCCCAAGATATATCGAAAGTCATGGCCGGATGGGTACGCTTTCACAGACTCCCACCAGAGTGATACCGCCGCCACTTTAACATAAAGGTGGCGAATGGAACCTTCTGTTCCTCCGTGCATCCCAACACATTGAATATCTTGGTAATTTGCTCGACCCATGTTTCCGCCATGATCGGATCAGCTTTCCTTAAATTCGTGGTCCCAACTCTTTGAACTCGCTTGCATTTGTGACAACCCGTGAATTACTATCATTTCCTCCTATGTTTTGAACATGAGTCTCCTCGTCGATTTTGCATGAACTCGCAAAAAGATTCTAAACATCCCTCGCTCATCATCTCTTTCAGTGGTGTTGTTCACAGGAGGAACATTGCCACTGTTGCACGTTCTCCCCTCGTTGGTGAAAGACAGCGTCTCACTGGCCTCATTTCCATTGTTAATATTCTCACGACATTCTCAAATCATCACATAAAACAAGGGTTAATTAAGGAAATCAATATATCACATAATATCCCTATATATTGACCAACTAACAAAATAAGCTTAGTAGGACACACTAAATAAGGATTTACTCGCCTCTCCCTCTAGTTTTATCCCCGATCTCCAGCCAGATCATATCCCTAAGCTCCTGATACCAACCGTGACACCCCAAAAATAGGTATACATCACCCATTCCGAGTTGTCAATACACTGCATGTAAACAACTACAACTTTATTATTACAAAAGTAAAATTGTGAGTTTAAATACGATATTGCCATCTTAAACAATATCCACATACAAATAAATCCTCATCATAATTATTGATACATTATTTTACAAAAATGGTGAGGACTACTAAACAACTCTCTAAAACCATCATTCCATACCCCGACTGCGTCTTTCGCTACATTCTCGCCTCCCCGAGAAGAAAAAAATGGAACAAAAGGAAAAGGGTGAGCTCAACTAGCCCAAAGAAAGAATATTATGACTAAGATAATATACAAAAAATTATCGTTAGTCTTCAACAGGAAAAATTTAATAGAATACAATAGATAACAAGTTTTAAATCAATACTGCAGCGGAAAATATTAATTCATTGAGAGTTACGTAGAGGATGAAATCTACTAATATCTATGAATTTAATACCCATCATCAATATTTTTATCCTCAGTAACATCAATCAATATATATCCGAATCATATATTCATCCTCGCACTACTGTGCCAAGGACATTCACCAATTAGTCATGTTCATCTAAACACTGTTCATCTTTTGCACTACGGGCCAAAGATATTCATTAAAAATCATTCATCTTTACACTACAGCCAAAGATATTCATCGAAATCAATCATCTTTTGCACTACGCATCAAAAATATTCAATAATATCATCATTTAAGACCGAGGATGATGAAAATATTTTTGTTTTTTTTTTAAAAAACGAATCCAATGAAACAAAATGACAAGGATTAAGGATTAAGGATTCGTGATTTGTTTTATCCACGTCCAAAAATACCTCAAAAATAATCATAGTGGTGTAAAATTCAAGAATGATCAAAACATGGATACAATCAAAACTAGTATCCACACAATAGATATTTTGGAAGAAAAGGAAAATTTTCATTTTTCGATGAATAAGATCAAGATTCATGAATAAGACTCAGATACGTGAATAAAGTGCCGTATACTTAAATAAGAATCTGACGCCAAAAGTTTCAAATTTGATAAAACTTATTTCAAAGATAATGATATTGAAGAAATAATATCATTACGAAAAAAAAAATATATCCCTTACCTCGGAAAAGACAAAGATTTTAACCTGGAATAATCGGATATAAAGCTATAACTTGAACTTTCACCGTATAGCAATACTCAAAGTATACTCAAAATACTCACAAGAATACGCTCGATAATATAGAGAGAAAACTTCAGCTCGTGTGATTTTCAATTCTAACCCAAACACCTATATTATAGAAATTCTTTAGAACACCAAAGCGTAAAAATTTAATAAATTAATAATATTAATTTTCCACATCTTCCTACGCATACTAGAAATCTGAATTCAGCCATCCTAACACATGTTAAATGAGTCCCAACAATGAAAAAAACGTTTTTGTAATTAAAATTATTTTAAACTTTCAAAAATTAATTATTTCGGAGCTTTGAAACTTCAATAATTCATAATAAATAGTCCTTTTATCAGAAAATTCGAATCTTGCGCGATTTTATAGGAAATTCAATTCTCTACAACTTTGCAGAAGAAAGTTTTTCCAAATTCCAAATGCAAATTGACCAAAATCTACAAACAGGCAATTTTAGAAATTATAATCAAATTTCACCAATAAATGGGGTCCACCGACATGTTTAACATGTTTTAAACATTTATTGC
The DNA here is from genome assembly GCA_020205605.1 of Panax ginseng. Taxonomy (NCBI): domain Eukaryota; kingdom Viridiplantae; phylum Streptophyta; class Magnoliopsida; order Apiales; family Araliaceae; genus Panax; species Panax ginseng. Next base: position 121,309,408 of record CM035144.1, read on the forward strand.
AACAAAAATACTCTTCCTCCTCGTATACTCATATATCCCACATTCGTTGTAAAATATCACTATTATTATATTATTAAAATATAATAATATATATATATTTAAATGAATTATTTTTCGAAAAAAGATAAAATTTCAATTTTCAACAATTGTCACATTAAAAATTTTCTCCATCTATATCCACATAAAATCAATATTTTCCTCATCATATGAATCAATAATTAATTATTCACAAATAATATTACAGAATCACAATATCGACAACCAGGTGCATTCACAGGAAAGAGGGGCTTTCCAATAAGAATTTCTCCTCTAGCTTGCAAGTGCAATTAGGTGACCAAACCTCTCCTTAGATGTAACTTTCTAGACATTGCCAATAATGTTATCTAATAATATTATTCGGATAATATGAATTATTGCTTCGATAATGAAAAATACTCGTAATGACAATTATCAAACAACAACAATATAAAATATCAACACAACAATTATTGAACCAATAAAATACCGAATAAAGAATTATCAGAACCATTATTGAGTAAAGTGCCTTCTTACGTAAGAGTCAATAATTGGTGCAATACTGATGCTTCTTGTCAACAACAACGCAATTCATCGTGTTTTAACCAACGGGTATTCCAACAAAGCGGTAACAGAATAACTATGCCGCTTATTTTAAACAACTTATATTTGTCGCTTTTCTTCCTCCAATCGCTTTTCGTTATGGGGCCCACATGCATCGTCGCTACTTCGTCATTGCATAATATTCTCCGACACCTACTAATATTCCACGACCAAACGAATATTCCCCGACAACAATGAATATTTTATAACCACTTTAACTTATTTTGAAATATTTATGTATTTTACCCATAACTATCCACATTAATCACATCAACCCTTACTATTTCAAAATAATAATTAGAGGAAATTAAATTTCATTTATTAATTATTTGGGGTCATACAAGATTAAGTAAAGAATGCAAACTACTATCTTCTATGTATGAATTTAAAAGTTCATCGCTCATCTTTTATCCCTCGTAACATCAATCAATATATATCCGAAATCAAATATTCATCTTTTGCACTACAAAAGCCAAAGATATTCATCGATTAGGTCATGTTCATCTAAACACCGGCCCATCTTTGCACTACTTTTACCAAAGATATTCATCGAAATCATTCATCTTTTTGACTATGAAGCCAAAGATATTCAATAATATCATCATTTAAGACCGAGGATGATGAAAATATTTTTAAAAAACGAATCTAGTGGAAACAAAATGACAAGGATTAAGGATTAAGGATTCGTACTTTGTTTTATCCATGTCCAAAAATAACTCAAAAATAATCATAGTGGTGTAAAATTCAAGAATGATCAAAATATGGATACATACCAAAGCTAGTATCCACAATAGATATTTTAGACGAAAAGGAAAGTTTTCATTTTTAGATGAATAATGCCAGATTCGTGAATAAGTGTCGTATATACGTGAATAGTAACTCTTACACCAAAAGTTCCAAATTTGATAAAAAACTTCAGATCAATATTTCAAAGATAATGATATTGAAGAAATAATATCATTACGAAAAAAAATAATATCCCTACCTCGAAAGATCAAGATTTACTAATTTGAAACACCTGATATAAAGCTATGACTTGAACTTGCCTTCAGATAGTAATACTCAAAATATACTCAAAATACTCACAAGAATACGCTCGATAATATAGAGAGAAAACTTCAGCTTCGGTGCAATTTTCAATTCTAACCTAAGACCTTATTTATGTAAAAATGCTTAGAACACAAAGCGTAAAATTTAATATAATATTAATATATAAATTAAATTTTCCTACGCCAACCTTCCAAGAACTAAATTCAGCTCATTCAACATATATGTGTAACACACCATAATGAAAAAACGTTTTTGTTTTTTAAAATATTTTAAACTTCCAAAAATCAATTATTTCGGAGCTTCGAAATTTCAATAATTCACAATAAATAGCCCTTTTGTCAGAAATTTTGAAACTCACAAATTTATATAGGAAATTCAATTCTCTACAACTTTACAGAAGAAAGTTTTTCCAAATTCCAAATGTAAATTGACCAAATCCACAAACCAAGCGATTTACAAAATTATAATGAAATTTCATCAATAAATGGGGTCCACCGACATGTTTAACATGTTTTAAACATTTATTGCAACAAAAATACTCTTCCTCCTCGTATACTCATATATCCCACATTCGTTGTAAAAATATCACCATTATTATATTATTAAAATATAAAAATATATTTAAATGAATTATTTTATCAGCAAAAGATAAAATTTTAATTTCCAACGATTGTCACTTTAAAAATTTTCTCCATCTATATCCACATAAAATCAATATTTTTCTCATCATATGAATCAATAATTAATTATTCACAAATAATATTACAGAATCACAATATTGACAACCAGTGCGGCTCCTCAGTGAGCAGGGGCTTTCCAATAAGAATTTCTCCTTACTTGGCAGCAATTATTAGGTGACCAAACCTCTCCTTGATGTAACTTTCTAGACATTGCCAATAATGTTATCTAATAATATTATTCAGATAATATGAATTATTGCTTCGATAATGAAAAATAATTTGTGTAATGACAATTATTGAAACAACAAAGAATATAAAATATCAACGTAGTAATTATTAAATCAATAAAATAAAATATCGAATGAGCGAATTATTCTGTAACCATTATTGAGTAGTGCCTTTACTTACGTAAGAATCAATAATTGGTGCAATACTGCGCGCCATCGCAAACAACGCCAGACATCGTGTTTTTAACCACGGGTATTCCAACAAAGGTAAATTCAGTAATAACTACGCCGTTATTTTTAAACAACTTATATTTGTCGCTTTTCTTCATCCAATCGCTTTCCGTTATGGGGCCCATGAAAGATCATGGCATTGCATTTAATATTCCCCGACAAAGAAGAATATTCCACGACCAAACGAATATTCCCCGACAACAATGAATATTTTATAACCACTTGCTTATTTTGAAATATTTGCGTATTTTACCCATAACTATCCACATTAAACAAATCAACCCTTACTATTCAAAATAATAATTAGAGGAAATTAAATTTCATTTATTAATTATTTGGGGTCTTACATTTGATGCCAAATTCTTTTTGTCCCTTTTAGACGAGCCCTTCCCCTATGTCTATCAAATTATTTGCTATTGTATTTTTAGAACTCAAATAAACATAAAACTTAACTGATTTTCAGACATAAGCTTGGTCATTTATGGCTGAGCTTCTATTAGCAATCATTAGCTCTACTGATTACTCTCTACCGACCCTACATATATATTCCACCATTAAGTTTATTTAGCTTCTATAATAGCTTATTTGGTTTTGGCTAAAAAGTGTATCTTTCTGGTTGAAGTTGAAATATGTTTTTGCATCTATATCTGCATGCCCTCTCTTGACATACAGACGAATATTAGTTTGTTGTGGAGAGATTTGATTTGAGTTTAACTAATTTATATGTAACATGTAATATATAGATGGTCCATTAAACTGCAAAGATATTCAAATTCTCAATTTATTTGTTTTTCCTATTTGAGGGTGGGTTAAGAAATTTACCAAACTCATTATACTTTCACATGTGCATATATTTTCATATAGTTTAGAAGCTTAGAAACCCGCTTTGAGATTCACTTAAGTATGAAGTGAATCTCAAATAGTCCCTGTTGGGACCGTTTCAGATGTTTCGATCTCACTTAGGTTTGGTTTAACGACTTGAAGACGCCTATATTTTTTTGAATTTTCTACCAAGATATATATCTCTTGATGTTCTTCGGTGCATATTTAGACTACGATGTGTTAGTCTATTTCGTGTACTTGAAGACCATGGGAGAGTCTTCTTAAAAATTTTGAAAAATTTAAAGATATGTTCAAGTTCTTGGCATCGATGAGGCGACAAATCCGGAATGGCATGTAAGCTTCAATTCGTTAGAGGTGGAGATGAAGTTAGGAAACTCATAAGCTCGCATATATGTAAGACCCCAACTTTTATGAATAAAGATGATTTTTCTATAATTATCATTTTTGAATGAATCATTATAATGTTATAGTTGTGGGTAGTATTTATAAATTCTACAAAGTATGCAAGTTGTTATATTATATTCGATTGGTCGGGAATATTCGCTTTTGGCGAGGAATATTCAAATACAACCACAAGATCATTGGTGGACCCCTACAACGGAATTATTGTCGAATTGAAAAAAATGACAAAAATATTTTTATGAAAATAACGGTGGAAGTTTTACCGTTAATCTTTATTGAACTACTCTCAGTAGTAAAGTACGCGAATACGCTGTGGTTGCATAAGAAAGACACTACGGTTTGATTATTGATGCTTACGTGAGAAGTCACTTCGTTTTGTTCAATTATTTTTGCACTAATTGTTGCATAGTATCTCACGTTATTTGATTCAATTATTGTCGATATTTTATATATTATTAAATCAATAATTGAAATGACAGAGTTATTAATATTATAATTTGCAATATTAACGATGTCTAAAAGTTCTCGCTTGATAAGAGATTTGGTCACCTAATCAAGGCTTAATAGGGGAAATCCTTATCGAAAGCCCTCTTCCGAGAATGACCTGGTCGATTAATATTGTGAATTATAATAATGATGATAAATGTTGTTAAAAATATTGAGGGAAGTTTTATGAAGTATTTATTTAGACCCCCATTTACCCATTTTTCAAAATAATCGGTAGAAGATTATTCAGTATATATATTATATGGATCCACCTGTGATGGTGATATGTTGGTGGAGGAAACATGCGGGGCCATGTTGGAAGAAAAGAAAAATGTGTGGGGATGGGGGGAGAAAGAAAGAAATGGACGGGAGGGTGTATTAATATTATTATATATATATATATATATATATATATATATATATATATATATATATGTTATATGCCATGCCGTATAAGGCATGGTAGATATTATTTATATATATATATATATATTATATTATATTTAAAAAAAATTGTTTTATTAGAATATTTTATGGACCGTCCGATTAAAAGTGAATCAATCTGGACCGTTCATGAATTAATTAATATTCAATCTATTCTCCTATAAATAGAAGCTCATTCCTTCATTATTTCTTACGAATTCACTGTAACTCTAGAGAGAGAAACTATAGAGAGAAAGAAAAAAAAATTTCTGCTACTTCACTACTTCTATATCAAGTTCTTTAACTGTAGGGGTATTATTTCTTTTGTATTCATGAAGAGAACTTCACATTATTCCATTCTTTATTATTCATTAGAATAACTCAGATATCTGGGCTACCTTATACGTGGTGGTGAAATTCTTCATTATTCCATTCTTTATTATTCATTGAATAACTCAGATATGCGCTAGAACTACCTTATACTTGGTGAAATTCTTCCTTATTCCATTCTTTATTATTCTGTTGAAATATCCTGCATCATGCGTTTTACGCCGGGACCGGTTCCGCTTTTTATTATTCTCATTGGAACATCCCGCTTGGCATAATTTCACCGACCGTTCTGCTATTTATTATTCTTAAAATAACTGCCCATGCATCTGTACCGCATTTACGGTGATTTCTTTTGTTATTCCATTCTTTATTATACTCAAATTGGTTAAAGTTTTGACTTCTATACTCCATGAAATTAGTGGAATATCCTTGATATTTGTGCTTCATCCAAGATCTTTTCATGGAAATATTCTTCCGAGCATTCTTGAATTTTACTCTACAAAGAAATATCATGTTGACAATTTGGACGTTATTAGTTCCCTGAATAAATTAATTCTTGAACTTGTTTTATTGAATTCTTATATCATTGTCATCATTCTCATGTTTATATTTTTGAAAGTCATCTCATGGCCCGTAGTACATAGATGGACTTGGTATAATTATGACTGTGGATTATTCTTTGTAATCATGATCGTAATGTTACAAATGATGTGGTAAAAGTCCTCATTGGCCCGTAGTGCATTGATGGACAGTTGTTGGCATGATCATGACCATTGATGAATACATGAATATCCTTGGCCCGTAGTGCATGGATAATTTGAGGTTGTGATATTAATGAATATCCTTGGCCGTAGTGCAGAGATGATGTGGATTATTTATTAAGCTGAGTCCCAGCGATAAAGATGATAGTAGATTTTATTCTCTACTTGACTCATTTAATGGATTGCATATTCCGCTGTAGATAAACTTGATGTCTATTGTATTTTATCAGTTTAACACTGTTAAAGACTAATGATAATTTATTCTGCATTATCTTAGTCATGATATTTCTTACTAGGCTAGTTGAGCTCACCCTTTCTTTTCTTTATTCTCTTCAGAAATGAGAACGTAATGGGACTAGTTGGGGAAATGGAGTTACTATCCGGATGATAGTATTAGTAGCCTTCACTATTCATTAAATAGTGTGACAATAAATGTAATAAGAACTTATTCGAGAGTGGATATTATCTGTAAGACAATAATTGTATTAAAACTCACATTTCTCTTGTTGTATATTAAAGATTGTATTCAGATTCAGATCATGTATTTGGCGACTTCGTAATAGGTGATGTATACCTATTTTGGGGCGTCACGAGTTGGTATCAAAGCTTAGGGATATGATTCTGGCTAAGATGTGAGACAAGAACTAGGAGGGGAGAGACGGGAATTTCTTCATTAAGATGACCTACCTAAGTTTATTTGGCATTTAATTGGTCGGTTAGAGTATAGGGATAATATATTGTATGTCAATTAACCTTTGTTTTGTGGCAGTATTTGAAAATGGCATCCGAGAATGTTGTATGTCAATTAACCTTTGTTTTGTTGAGTTTCTTTGCAACATCCAGACAGTTTTTGCTGATTGAACATCGTTATCGACGGATGAGTAGACAATTCAATCAAAAAATAGAGAAATGTCAAGTACCTGGCCGTCTTTCTGGGCCAGCAGTGTTGAGTTGGATTTGTCATTTGAAGTTTCCACCTCCAGGGAAGAATCACAGATTAGAGCGAGCTTATGGTTACGATAAGGTTCACAACTGGACACACAGATTCATGTTCTTTGACCTGCCTTATTGGGCCACACTCTGCATTCGTCATTGTTTAGATCCGATGCATACTGAGAAGAACGTATTTGATAATATTTTTTATACAGTCCTAGATGCCACTGGTAGAACAAAGGACAACAACAAGTCGAGGCTTGATTTGGTAGAAATGAACATTAGGGAAGATCTGCAGTAAAAAGCCAAAAAATAGCCCAAAACCCGCATCGTCCGTCCGAACGCCACGCAAACACACACATAACACCGCGTAGGTATTAGACACATGTTAGAACTTATAGGACTCGATTCTGACATACAGAGACCGAGTTATCGCCCAGTTTGCAAAACTCGCCAACACTTAGGCAAAAAGCCGAAAAATAGCCCAAAAATCCGCATCGTCTGTCCGAATGATACGCAAACACACACATAACACCGCGTAGGTATTAGACATATATTAGAACTTATGGGACTCGATTCCGACATACGGAGACCGAGTTATCGCATAGTTTACGAAACTCGCCAACACTTAGGCAAAAAGTAAAAAAATAACTCAAAACCCGCATCGTCCGTCCGAATGACACGCAAACACACACATAGAATCGCGTAGGTATTAGACACGCGTTATAACTTACGGGACTCGATTCCGACATACGAAGACCGAGTTATCGCCCAATTTGTAAAACTCGCCAACACTTAGGCAAAAAGCCAAAAAATAGCCCAAAATCCGCACCGTTCGAACGCCACACAAACACACACATAGTATCGCGTAGGTATTTAGACACGTGTTAGAACTTACGGGACTCGATTCCGACATACGGAGACCGAGTTATCGCCCAATTTTCAAAACTCAACAACACTTATGCAAAAAGTCAAAAAATAGCCCAAAACCCGCATCGTCCGTCCGAACGACACGCAAACTCGCACATAGCACTGCGTAGGTGTTAGACACGCGTTACAACTTACGGGACTCGATTCCGACATACGGAGATCGAGTTATCGCCTAGTTTGTAAAACTCAACAACACTTGAAGAACACAAACAAAACTAATTTAAATATGCTCTATTTTTGAATTCGTTATTAATATTTTAATATTGTAGGGTCTTGTTGATGAGACTTCGACGGGTGGAGGTTGCGGCATAGGCGATGCCCATAGTGGAGATGGTGATGACCGCCGAACTGATGCTGATGAGGCTATTGAGGGTGGGACCGGCGGTGGGACCAACGGTGGGATCGACGATGGGACCGGCGGCGATGGTGATACCGACATTCCTGATCTTGGGTTGTAGTACCCATTATATTTATATTTTGACTTTCATATATGTATATTTATACATCTTTTGAGTTGTACAGACTAGTGTTTAGAATCTAGTTAGGTTGATGGTATATGTATCTAACTATATTGATTGTTTATGATTACATTTTGTATTTACATTGTACGAATTTTATCTATAAGTCATTAAGTTGTTTACATATTTGATGGTTGATATAGTAAAAGCTATTATATGCGTTCGTGAAGAATTCTTTATATTTTTTCTTTAGTTTATAACATGTATAATTATGTATATATAAATGAACAGGGGTATTTTGCAAATTTTCAAATTTTTTTTTTTCTAAAAAATTCATTGGCGACGGGGGGTTGAGGGTCATTCGCGACGGCTATGCCATGCTTGTTTTAATGACCTTTCAATTTTCTAGAATACCCATTCTCGACCCGGCCTATTTCGTCATAATACCTCATTCTTACGATTGCGGTTGGCCAAGAATGACCCGTCGTAATGATGACCTCTCACGACTACGCAATGACGGCGAGCTGAGGGGCTTACAACCCATACGACGATTTTGGGAGGCGTACGGACTTTGTTGCGGTTATTGATGACCTCATTCATACTATGAAGAGGGTCATTAAGCGGCAACGTGCTGGCCATTAAGAATGACCTATTTTTTTGTAGTGTATAAAAGTACAAGGTTCATAAATAACTACAAAACAAGACTAAGTCGGTCGTCATGCATCATTGTCCAAATTAGTTTCTCGTTGATCACCATGTAATTAACAAAATAATAAAACAAGTTACATATATAGTATATATGTTGATACTGGTATTACAACAATATACAACAAATTAAACACAACAATTAATATGTGTATATATATATAAGTCACTAATTTGATTGTAATAAATAAGATTGATTACCTCATCGCCATCCCAATGTTGTGATGTTCTTTGTTGTCGCCAATCGCATCACCGACTCATCAGACTCGTGAATGCGGATGCCCGCCCAAAGATATCTGAAGAAGATCGCGATCTCGACATATAATTCTCACACAGTCAGCAAGAGTATGAATAATATAGCTCTCACACAGCAGCAGGAGTATGAATATTATATTTTAATTTAATTATATACTTATATAATCATATTTAATATATATTATATGTCAAATATTACATATATGGAAAATGATAAACTTGCACAGTAGCACTCCTATGTCTTAACATAAACCTTAACTAGATAGAGTCCAATGTTTGTTCAATTCGGAAATCAGATGTCCAATAATTTAAAGATTTTTAGCTATATAACACCCAATTCAGAAATTTATATAATACATAATTCAGAAATCTATATACCACATTCAACATTAACCTTCAAATTCATAAAACTATAAAAAATATTATATAGTTAGGGATACCTGTGCGACGACAGCGGCGGCGGTGGCAGTGATGGCGGCGGCGGGTGGCGTGCTTTTTCTCCTTCTTCTCTTCTCCCCCTTCTCTCTCTTCTCTCTATTATGCTCCCTCTATTTTTTCCTTCGTCTCTGTGTCGAGCGAATGCCTGATACTGATTACATTAAGTTTGATCAGCGATCGCCATCGACGACCACATGCAGTCGTTAATTTTTAATGGTTTGATTTACGAATCGGCGACGCGTCACGCGTCGATATTAAGTGGTCGCCCAAAACCTTCGAGTCAACATTTCACGCTAATTTTTTAGAGGCAAATTTATGTTAACGAAGGCTCACCGACCGCATGCGGTCGTTGATACAATATAGTGATTGGAATAAATTACGGTCGCATATGTCGGTCGCAATTACTAATATCAGCGATCGTATATGCGATATAGTCTTAACTGGTGTTAGGCCTTTTTCTTGTACCGAAAAGGTTGAATGTTTTAGCCCGTAAACTCGTGTTGTCCATTGCTTGTTTACATACAACTTGATTCAAATCAGTATACATATAACTGTGTTATTTGTCTAAACAGTGCGTTGGAGTGTTGTACAAGGTTGACTGACTGACTATGGAAGGCAAACTAGGTCGTCACAAAGTGAAAAATTTGGGGTTTAACCTCACTCTTGTGACAACTTGCATGGTGTCCGTTATGAACAGATTTGGTAATTATTTTATGCTCTATCGTCTCTTTTATTTTATTTTTAATTTTTATGTTGACATCATCTTGAGAGGATGGGGAATAATATATATATATATATATATATATATATATATATATATATATATATATATATTGTATTTTATTGGGGAAGTATTAGTTGTAGATAATAAAACTTTCGGCCAATTGTTTGATCATTATGTAAAAGTACCAACTTGATGTTTGTCTTTTAACTCCTCTAAAGTTCTACTGTACATTTGCTTTCCAGGATATATATATATATATATATATATATATATATATATATATATATATATATATATATATATATTCTATGTTTTATTAATTAATTATAGTAAATTTTAGCTACCTATCACATGATTGATCAAGTTAGTAGAGATTAAATTTAAGTTTAGGCCCCGAGCATCAGTATGGACCAGCATATGTAGGAGTTCATTTGTTGTGATTCTTACTTTTTGAATGAACCAGTTTCGCTGTATATGTACTCGTAGTTCTTTTTATATACTCCAATGTATATCCTTTTTATTTTATTAATTAGTAAATAATAGAAGTACTCCTTATTTTATTTATAAAAACTATGCCTTTTTCATAATGTTTACTAAACTTATATTAAAATTCTATTAAGATACTTGCATGATGTTTGCTAAATTTATGTTTCTTTTTATCAAAGAATCTTGTAGTTGTTTTAATTCTGATTTATTATTAATAATATATTTCTTTTGTCAATAGCTGCTCGACCTAGCTATGGTTGAACGGCCTGACCCATTCATCAATGACTAAAAACCATCCTGAAAAATTGGTTTTTATATTCATGCCTCTTTACAAATACTTTTGAGCAATCTTAATTCAATACTCGTTATTCATATATACATTTTGTTAAAAGACAACTGTATATATTATGAGATTTAGTACTTTACGTCCGGTTAGAGTGAATTTTTTTTTAAAAAAAAATAATTTAAAGACGGAAAATCCGAATATAAACATCCTCCAACCTATGTAAGAAAAGACATATCAAATGCTTAAGCCAATTTAACTAAACCATGGGACACCGAATTAGCCGACCGTTAATAGTCTCAAAAAAATCTCAATTTCATACGATTCTCTATTAGTATAATATTAAAATATACACTACAAGAAATAGGGTCATAGTCACGGACATCTCCGCCTTCTAGATGAGACGGGCATGTCCTGTCCGTCGACCTTAACTCCGTTGACCGTGAGGTCAAAGACAACAACATTTAGTCCGTCTCCGTCGACTATGGGGTAGATTCTTGTAGCGATAAGACTCATCATTCTGAGGAGAATTGAGACGATGAATCACTTAATTGCTTGGAATCACATTGACTCCAGATAGGCCGATATCTCATGTAAAGATCAAGGCCTGTCAAATGGGGATAACCTCTGCCGCATTTACGGCAAAGTTACCCATGACTCGTTCAACACCGGCGTCCACAATTGCAGCAGCTGAGTTACGAACCACAAGTTAGGGAGGAGAAATGTGTTTGTTCCCATGAAGAAGATCGTTCCTATATGGTTCCACATATCCACGCCAACATATATAGCTACAATGTCCTTAATTTCGGTGGAACCCCAAGATGCCAAATAAGTTTCCAAATCTGTGAATAATTAGAGGAATTGAAGATTCCCCCGGATTTCTAGCTAGCTTCTTGCTGCATTTTAAACGCTAGGAGATCTCATCCTGATTTGACCGAATAGAACAGGCACCATCATTTCCTTACTATATAAAGTGCCAAGCCAGAACATCTTTTGGGCATGCAGGCCCTACTAATTGGAATTTGTAACTCGCGTAGTTGAGGACAGGGCTTTGAATGAGCTCGATCGGTCTTGGCCTTGGTTGCCTCATCACACACACCCTCCTAATTGGTGATACCGAGTGTCCTATATATTCCTTTTCCTTTTTCAAGCGCTGAAATAATTTGCACATGGCCCAGTTAATTTTAGACATATTCTATTAATCTCATCATCATTATCTATTTTAAGAATAAATTTTAGACTTTGAAATTCAATATTGCATAATGAGTCATTCAAAATTAAATTAAAATTATATTAGAGTTGTCTTATTCGAAGTTCAAACCTAAATATATATTGGAAAATAAGAGATAATAAGACTCTCATTTCTAGCTGATTCAATTGGGCATTCACTTTGGATTCAATCTTATTTGAGTACTTATGAACTAATTATACAATTAAACTATATATATAAAAAACAAATTATGTCGTACAAATTCACTAGTGTAACATGTATTAAAATTGTCTTCTTGACATTTAAGAAGAAAAGACACAGTATACTCATAGTTTGTTTACAACCTGAAATTCCGTAAAATTTGTGACAAGGAAACTACATGTCAACAATTATTTTTTACATACTAAAAGCAGCAAAGAGGGAAACATATTTATGGGATATATTTGAAGATCACTCTTGTGAATATCTGGCAATGAGTCCCCGTTATAATTTCAATGTCAATAGTACTATAAAAGATTTTGATAAAGTCTTGACATACATCAAAATGGCCATTGACCACTTGACCAAGGCACAAATGGTTGCCCTATTACTATTACTTCCCTCAAACCCCGAATAATAACATAACTTTTAGATATATTACCTATAATACGTGAAGTGATGGACAAATAGAAGAGAGAGGGAAGTTTATTGAGTCAACTTCGTCGATTGATTTATTAAAATTAAATTTTTTGATAAGATACTAAAATAAATAGTCTAAGTTTATATTAGTATAGAAATAAGTTGAGAATATCTAATTTACAAAATTATCCAAGAAATTGAGTGACTCATTCTTTTTTTTAACTTTGAAAGTATGAATAGATACCGTTGAGAAAGAGGCGAAAACTGCAAAAAATAAAGAAAGAAATACTAATATGAAGGACAGGGAAAGAAAAGAAAGTGTGACCATATCAAATTACTGCCAATAAGAACTAGTCATGTGTATTGGTCCAAATGGTATTACAAGTCTATAGAGAGAAAGATTCTCTCTCTCTCACACACGGTATTAGACTCGTACTAACTCCTACGTATATCGAAAGGGTCTTCTAGGGACTACCCTGAATGTCTTTCTAAGTGCCGAGATGACTTATATTTGAGTTTGAACCTACCTAGCTAAATCAGACCTGAGCTCACCTACCGGAACCCAAACAGAAAGCACAATTTAAAACTTACCCTAAACTTAATTTTTTAGTGTTACAAAGCAAAACCATGCAACCGGAGAAAATGAAACTCAATTTAAATTAGAAGTGCAAAGGACATGGACATGGACATGGACGGAGTACTGTTGAGACGTGTTAAATGAGAAAGTTAGTATGTGTACGTACGTCCATAACTGTCAGCTGGGTTGCTTGTAATCACATGGCCTGAGAGTCTCATAATTCATAACTATATAACTATATGTTTATCGTGTATGTACACACAAATATCTTCTATCTGTACATTACAATACTCCTTATTTATTTACAAGCTACGGGAAAAAAAATATAAAAATATTAGTAAGAGTACGTACAACACGCGTCCTCGTGTGCTAACTAAATGTAGTACAATTCTCTCAAGAATTCCTTTTAGTTTTCTTCCTGCCTTTGCTCTTTTAGTTTAATTTATCTAAAAAGTAGTGACTACTCATCTAAAAACTGGAACAATTAAAAAGAGGCGTCAACAATGTATATCATACTAATAAGTAACAACACTCATTTTATTGTGATATAAAATGCACATGCATGAATGATTATTCAGGTATTAGTGATGCTCAATCGCTTAATTACTGTTTGGTGTTTGAACTTTTGTAATATATTGATTGATCATGATTATACTAAAAATTTTAAATCATTGTGTGGAATTATAAAATGCACCAAGGCAGGAATTGAAATCATATACTCAGATCATATAATATGCATTTTGGGCAGTTTGGCCCCAATCATCATTCAAAAATCTTCAACCTATTGGCAAAGATGCCTCCTAATCATGAAGGAAGAATGCAAATTAAACTAGATATCTTGATCCTTAATTTTATATTAGGCAAAAAGTCATAGACAAATTGATTGATTTCTTCGTGTCCCCAGTACAATTAGCTAGTAAAGAGCCCTTTCTGCTTCTTCTGATAGCATGCATATATAATATATAAATGCTTTTAAAAAATATACACAGTGCATATTACCAAATAAGGAAGAAAAGATTGCAACTTTATGAAGCATTTGGAAATTATATATATATATTTTTTCATCGTTAAAAAAAAGAAAAAAAAAGAAAAGAAACGACCTTTTGGCTAGAAAGAATTCAATTTAAACATATTGTATATATTACTGATCTCTTAAGAGTATTGAAATATTTAATGACTATATATACAGTATAAAGAGTAATTTTTGTATGTTGTAATTATCATGCATTCTCTCTTCCGACCTAGGGTTCTTTAATTAAATTTCATTTACCGACTTTGGAAACTTTAGCACATCCCAATACAGGTTCCCAATACGATCAAAAGTTGTGTGTACTTTACAGCAAACGCAAAGAATCTGGTAGTTTTACTACTAGACCCCCTTTGATTGGCATGAACTTTTTGTATGGAAAGTTTTTGGCAGTTTTACTACTAGGCCCCTTTAGTTGATATGAGCTTTTTATATGAAAACTTTCTATTGCGACCATTATTTGGATGAATTCTTAATTTAATGACTTGCTTATAAAAGAACAAGTCTCCAATTACAAAGCATAAGAGATGGTCTCTCTTTCTTAATTTTTTTTTTGAAACAATCCAGATGGCTTTAAAATATTATTACTCTAAAATTAAATATCAATTACAGTGACAACGTAAGCTATAATTAACACAGAAACTCTGGATTAAAAAACAATTAATGGTTAGCTCAACAAGGCCATGAGCGAATCCATTTCCCATTCTACAAACAAATAAACATAATCGACTCAAAGCTGGTACTAGCAAATAAAGTTCTGCAATCATACAGTAAAAAAAGAAATATAAGACTTAAACGATCGAGTAATGTTTAATTAGAAAATATGGTGCTCAATATATTTTTCACCACTTGTACTTAATTCACTACAAGGTTAAAATAGAGTAAATTTATATAAAAAAAAGAAGAAGCAATTATCAGTTCCCTTAAATTTATTTAATTTTTTTTAAAAAAAAAACTAAAAAATAATAGAATTATGTCCAACAATTGAGATGGCTAAGTTCATTATCTTTGACTTGTCTTTTCGGATTGTGAACTTCGTGCATGTTTTCCTTGTATCAGTTTTTATTTTCTCACATTTTTATAATGATAATACCTCCGTTTCTAAGATTGTAACCCCGACTCCCGAGAGCGAAGAATGGTAATGATCATTTTCCAACGGTTTTAAATATTTATAATTAATACGGTAATTTCAAAGAATAACTTTGAAACACGGATAATGATTTGAGTAGAGTAATTATAACTAAAAATACTTTATAGAAGTAATTAAAAAAAACTATTTGAACATTAATCTCTTATTTTTTTTTAATAAACCATTAATTTTCATGTAGTTAATATCTGAATAAGTTGATGATAGTAATTGAGAATTAAGAAACCTAAAATGTAATTTGATGATCATTTAACAAAGAATATCAATATGAGATATTAAAAGCGCTCTGGAATTGGTTTTTCTTTTGTGTGCGTGTGTGTATATATATATATATATATATATATATATATATATATATATATATATATATAGAGAGAGAGAGAGAGAGAGAGAGAGAGAGAGAGAATGTTAAATTGAAGCCAGTACCGACGCTTAACTAGCCGTGTGTGAAAAGGGAAGGGAAGTAGTAGTAGCGTAAAAGGGTAAGCAAATTAATAGAGAGGCACTAGACTGTATATATTTCACTTAACTACATTTTTAATTGCAAATTACCTTTTAAAATTTGACTATATATCTTTATCTCATTGGTCATACAATTAATAATCTGGAATATTTTTTTTGGGTTCATGATTCAATTATATTTACTACTTAATTAATTACGAGCTAGTATGTGTGAATATATATATATATATATATATATATATATATATATTTGTGTGTGAGAGAGAAAGGGAACATAGATGACTGACTAGTAGAAAGTAGAAAGCAAAGGGAGAGGGAGAGGAAGAGGGAGATGGGGCCGTCCAAATATAATTGTCCTTGATAGATATATAGAGAGCTGATTCTAGCTAAGCTAGTACCTAAATTCAAAGCTTTTTATTGAACGACAGGATCCGGGTCTGCCGCTAGCTCTTGCTTCTTCTCCCTTCACCATTCCTCTATCTCCATTGCATATTTGCATTGCAGTGCTACCCTCCTCTTCTCTTCCATCCCCTTCACTCTCTCTTTCTCTCTGTGTAAAAAAGAAAGAAGAAAAAACAAGAGCTAGCTAGCCTTAATTAATAATTCTACTTAAATTAAATATTTGATAGATGGAGATGGAACATCAGCACTATGGAATGGGCGATCTGCGCCACTTCATGAATCCCACATCTGGCGGCAACCTTTTTACCCCTGCTATTTCACACCCAGAGCTCTTAAGTAGCAGTATCGACGGCCATCACCATCACCATCACCATCAGAATAATGATGATGATCAACTAGTAGCAGCAGCATCTCAGTCCCAGTCCCAGTCCCAAGCCCAGCAATTGGAGATGCTCATCTCCAGTTCTAGTCGCCATCAGCTGAGTACAGCATCTCCTCGCAGTGGGCTGCTTAATCATTATCATCACTTATTCCGCACTGAATCATCAAGTGGTGCGAATAATTTTAGTATTGGAGGTGGATCATCATGTTTGAGTGGTGATGGGTTTGGTTTTGGTAGTGGAAATGGTTCCGGAAGATGGCCCAGGCAAGAGACTCTCACCCTTCTTGAGGTCAGATCAAGACTCGATTCCAAGTTCAAAGAAGCTAATCAAAAGGGTCCTCTTTGGGATCAAGTCTCTAGGTATCATGTCTTTCAATTTCACTCTCTACATTTACCTAACTCTACTCCCCCTCTAACATCATCTACTCAGTTGACTCCATCTATTCCACCTCTCTCTCCCCTCCCCTCCCCTCCCCTCCCCTCAGTGTTACCCTATATATATTCTAACATTTTGTGTGATCTTTGTTTGACGATCATCTTCGGCTACCTTCCTTATGGGGAGAGACACAGATAGATGCAGACTCGAATTATAAACATCAAACTTTTTAATTAATTTGGTCATGTTCCTACACGATTTTTAGGCTTTCTTCTCAAATCAACATTAATTCAGTACTCACTGATGTATGTATGTGTGTGTATATATAAATATATCCCATTACCTTAAATTTAAAAAGAGCGTGTAATGAGAGCTTTACTAATTTCTTAGTATTAGAAAAATTACACTAGTTCAAACATACTATAATACTACTCACATCTCTTATAAATATTTCAGCACCCTTTCTTCTTTCAAACTTTTATTACTATTGATTTTCATTATAAGCTAGCTAATCAAATGGCTGGCAATTTGGTAGCGTACGTATATGTACCCGTTTTCGACTTTAACTTGACCATGAAAAGACAATGTATGTATGTATGTATGTATGTATGTATGTATGTATGTATGTAAATCAAGCAGCTAGCTAGCTATCCAAAACCCAAACACCCTTTTAATTTTGAATAGAAACACTAATTTAATTTAAATACTTATATTCCATTTTGGACTTGTATCAAACTACTCACCCACCAAAGCACATGAAAATTCCTTCTTTAGCAAAGATCATTATAACCTGGCCTTGACTTTTTTTCTTATTTTAATTCTGCTTCATTGTTTATAGCAATTTATATGTATAAAATAAATAAAAATAAAAAATTAACCAACATTCTTTTCTTTATTCTAAGTTAATCTTCAACACTTTAAACTTATTCTTTATGGATCCAGGATAATGTGTGAGGAACATGGCTATCAAAGGAATGGGAAGAAATGCCGAGAAAAATTTGAGAACTTGTACAAATACTACAAGAAGACTAAAGAAGGCAAAGCCGGAAGACAAGACGGTAAGCATTACAGATTCTTTCGCCAGCTTGAAGCACTCTACGGTGAATCCTCCGCTACCAATCCTACAACATCACTCTCAGAAACCCCCCATTTAGGTGGAATTGGATCTATCAATTTTCCGTTCCCCACCACACAGCCTAATAATCAAGAAGTCTTCCATCAACCTCCAAGACAGCTCTGTGATGATAGCCTTACCCCTTCTAACTCCTCTGCATTATATACTTCTTCGTCCGACGACTGCACTGAAGATATTAATGCCGCTGCTGAACTGAAAAGAAGATCAGGTAAAAGGAGCTGGAAGGCCAAGATACGAGACTTCATTGATGGACAAATGAGGAAGCTAATGGAGAAGCAAGAGGCATGGTTAGAGAAAATGATGAAGAGTATCGAACACAAGGAACAAGAGAGGATGTTAAGGGATGAAGAATGGAGGAAACAAGAGGCGGCCCGGATAGATAGGGAGCACAAGTTTTGGGCCAGAGAGAGAGCGTGGATTGAATCCCGTGACGCGGGCTTAATGGATGCCTTGCACCGATTAACTGGGCTTAAAGAATTGAAGGTGGCTTCTAATTCCTCTCCAGAAACAGATCATGATCAGGAGCTGGTAATAATGAGGGCTGATCAGGTTCAGAATGATAATGGGAGTGAAACAATTACAAACAGTAATGATAGTTGGCAAGAATGTGAGATTACGAGACTAATACAATTGAGAACTAGTATGGAGCCTATGTTTGTTCAGCAAAGTGGGGTTTCAGAAGGGGAGGTTTTGTGGGAGGAAATCGCATCAAATATGGCTTGTTTGGGATATGAAAATAGGAGTGCTGCAATGTGCAAAGACAAGTGGGATAGCATTAGTAATTATCTAATGAAAAACAAGGATCAGTGTAGCAGCATGAAACGCAAAGAGAATGATATTAATTCTATAAGCAGCAGCTGTTTTTATTTTCAAAACAATGAATCCATATGCAATAATCAAGGAGGAGGAGGAGCGTATCGTGAAGACAGTGAATTGGGAGGTGGGGGTTTGGAATTGACAAGATCATTACTAACACAAAGTGAGCACCATGTTAATGCTTCGAGGCCTCCTCCGATGCAAGGTAGCTCATTTAGGTTCTTCATGGGAGATGAGGCAGAAAATTTGTGGGAGAATTATGGATTGAAGCTGAGCAAGGGAGATAATTAACCACTAAGTTGATTAATTAATTAAGTCGGTTTGTTGGTTTAAGTTGTTGCATGGGATCAGGAATCAAGGAAGAAAAGTTGATGTAAAAGGAGTACTACGAATTAATTGAAGAACTAGTACATGGTGGTTGACTCTATGCATGTGCAGGTAAAGGAATTGACACTGTTTCTTTATGGCATCAAATATTGGAGTTGTGTGTACGTTTGTGCAAGTAACCCTTCCAGGTTTCGTGGTTTTGTGTGTGTTTATGTAGTGAAGTTCAATGGGTTTAGGAGAGAGAGAGAATTGAAACTTAGCGGAAAACATTGGGCGTCTCTTTCTTCATCTTTTAATGGGGAGGAATTGTTTCTTTGTGCACATAATCTTTTCTGCATGTAACTGGCATTATCATCATGCAACTACCTTACATTTTCTTGCTTCTCTTTTATGATCAATATTTCTCATGTCTTAAACAAAATATTGCTGAAGTGCCTAGTAGAATAATTTGAGTAAAGGTCAGATTTTCTTTTTCTTCTTTCCCGTGGGAGGGTGAACATGCAGTGGGAAGATGGAAAACAAATCTCATGCTGCATTACCTCACACTAATAGATAGAATAGAAAGAATATGATATAGAATTGATTGGGGATTGTAGATCTAACTATTTTTAAGGGATATGAGGTAGATCGAAAGGAAGGTATTCACCCAAGAAGGTAGTCTGACGTTCAAGTTGATCCCAATTATATGGACTGCAAAAATCAAACTAGATTATAGAGCAAGATTTGATAAGCAATAGCCAATAAATTGAGATTCTTATAACCATATAGAGCAGAATGCGTGAAGAAATATAAAGTATGGATGCGATTAGAGTTATTGAATTTGAATACTAAGATATATATGATCGTTTAAAAATAATTTTTTCATAAATTTGAAATAACTATAAGTAGGCTAATTGAGGATCCATATTTTTTTAACAACTTTAAATTATGAAAAAAAATATTTTTGCAAGAAAATTTGAGTAGCTAGTCATTAGAGAAATTTGGTTTCTAACAATATTATATATATATATATATATGAGCCCTTAAATATTTTTGTTCTCTTGCATCAATTTTTATCTTGTGTATGGCAGATTATTAATTTAACATCCTCATTTTTACTGTGCCGATTAGAGGAGACAAGGGAATGTAAAAACATGAAATTATCAGTTATAATGCAAATGTATCTCCATATATAATTCCTACAGTCAAGCATAGTATTGGTGGCTATTCGATATACTAAGAGCTGCTAGCACGAGGAGTCAGATGAGGAAAAAAGTGAAACACAGACCTGCAAATTAAAGCAGCTATATAGTAGTAGTATAGTAGGAGTACAAGAAATTAATTAATCTATCACTCCCAAAATTCCATTTGCCTACCCTACCTAAAAATTAAAGTTGCCTCCTCCTTATTTAATTAATTTCTTTGATCCGGCCGGTTTGAAAAGTGGGTGGAATTTTGTGGCCAGTGCAGTATATTGATGATGCTCCAACTATTTTAAACTCCATGACTACTCGATCATCAACTAACTTCAGATGTTGGAGCCACCCACATCCATTGTACGTGTATGATCAGTTATATATATATATAATCTAAGGTTTCATCATTGATCAATATATGATGATGCGTACTTCTTTTCTTGAGGTACGCATGCATTGCTGGGGGTATATATTTTTTGTGAAATAATATGGAGGGGAAGGTTAATTTAACTTTTTTTTCCTTAGGTGTAGAGATGCCAAAAAAAATGAAAATCTAATAATAATAAAAAAGAACTCATGATAAACAGATCCTTGTAGATGCACCCTCAGAGACGGAACTACATGGTTGTTGGAGGGGACCACGGCCCCCCAAGGTTTGAAATTTTTGTAAGATTCACCCCAAAGTTTGAAAATTTTATAAAACTCACTTGTACATTTTGTTTATTTTGAAAATTTTGTAAGACTACGGCCCCCGAGTTTTGATATGTTTGAAAAGATTTTTTTTTTTTTACTATGTTTTATTATCTTTGTCAAAGCAAATTCTATTACTATATTATTTTTGTTTTAGTAAAAATATGTTTTATAATAGTGAAATTTTATTTTTTAGTGATGAATATATTTTATGATGTTAAAATTTTTTTTGGCCCTCCAAAAAACAAATTCTGACTCCGTCCCTGTGCACCCTTTGGTTATAGTAGATAAACTGTACGGACACCATGCAATATCCCTTTAACAAATGAATTGAATATTATCTCTCTCATAAAATTAAAAATACATTTTTTTTCTTTACCAAGTCAATTGTGAGAAATTGATATAAATTAAAGTTTTACCAGTAACAAATATTGTATTTAGTAGTACTTTTGAGTTTACATTTGCTTATATTAAAATAACATGTTTATATGAATCTTGAATTACAATTTCACAAATAAATTTGATAATTTTATAAGTTCTTCACATGAATAACTAATGTTCTCCACCTCATATGTATAGTTTATATGAGAGAATATTATAAAACAATGAAATTCGTATAAAAATATAAATTATGTAAAATGTATAGGGTATTACTACTTAGTAGCTCTATATATAAATATTGATTCATGTGTCGTATATGTTACAATTATGCATGTCCTAGCTAGTTAGGCAGGGAGTCGTACCAATAGAGGAGTAAAGAAGCTTCCCTTTCTGTAAGAAACCTAACAAACAAACCTTACATACACACATGCATTAATTCAAAGCTTAATTAATTTCTGGCCAGTACTCCCATCTCAAGCACGAACTCCTAATTTCTTTTTATCTTCTCTTCTCTTTCCTGTTCCTTTTTGCCTCGGCTTTATTTTGTTTTCCTTCTTTTGTACGGATTTACTCCCCAAGTCCAACAACATGCATGCTCCTCCCGAGGCCTTTTTAGAAGCTTTACATATATATAGTAGACAATTAGGTCATTAGCAGTCAGCTAGCCAGTCAAAAACACCTGCCAAAGCTAATTAAATTACCTCACATTTCTGGAAAACTGAAAAAAAAACTATGTGTTTTTATTTGATGGATGATGCAATTGATTTGACAAGTGAACTGAGCCAAACTGAAGAAAACCTGTCATGCATGGCATGGCTAATCTATGTAATGTAATCTCACTCTTCTTTCTTCTCAGACTCCCAAATAACAATTCCACACTGCCAGATGAGGATCGCCACACCCATATATCTGAATTTGCTTACCCACTTTTTAAGGTATTTGATTGGACACTGTTCTCTCTCATTTTGGAATAGTTGATCAATCTAGCTATTATCCTTCCTTTATTTAGTCTCTCTCTAAATAAAGTTCATGCTTCTTTCCCGTGCATATAGAGAGAGAGAGTCCGGTTCCTATCCGGACTCCCGCATTTTCTTAAAATACGGATTATTTTTTTTTATTTTTTTTTTTTAAAATTAAAAAAAAATAAAAATTATGGAACTTGAATTTTTACATAATATAGTGTTTTGGATGTGATTTGGATACCTATACCAAAAAATATATGTACAAAAAAAAAATTCAAATCAAGATTTTATCGGTCCCAACTCCTTGGACCGATCCTATTTCTATATATATATATATATATATATATATATATATGAGTAATCGTCCATAGCAATCGGTTGCCACGAACATTATTCCAATAACCATAATCTTAACCCTTGATTTGAATATTGAATGGCCCATATTAATTGCATTTCTTCCCGTGTCGCTACACCTCGTAATGCAAGATAATATTTCTTTTAATGACAAAATTAAATACCAAAATACCCTCATGCCAAAATACCAAAGACTATATATATATATATAGAATGAGGATCAAGTCCGGACTTTCTATTTTGATTAAAATACTTGGACTATATTTTTATTTTATTTATGCTTTTTTTTAAAACAACTAAAAAATTAATATTTTATGAAACTCAATTTTTTATAATACGATTATTTTAATTGTAATTTGGATCATATACCTAAACCAGATTAAAATTAGAAGTCCTGACCTAACCTGACTTTTATATATATATATATATATATATATATATATATATATATATATGTGTGTGTGTGTGTGTGTGTGTGTGTGTGGTCTTTCTCTTTCACTAATCATCCGCGGGACTACTTTTTGCGTCATGAATAGTGTTTCGTCTCATTTTTGGCTATCAATTTCACTTAAAAACTTTATTTACAACTATTTTTGAGTCCACTACTGTTTTGGCTTTCAGGCTAATTGATTCTCCCTCTCTCTCTCTACACAAATACTTCAAAACCAACTTCATATACGGGTGCGCTGTTTAATACTTGGATCATATAAATAAATCAAATGGATTATTTGATCCGAGTATTTTGGCCCCAATTCCATCCAAAAACCGATCGATAGAGTTGGCTTGCTACGTTTTCTAGGGCGAAATCCAACATTCAATATGGCACCTAAATACATAAACAATTACATAGTCATAAATTTTCACAAAAATAAATTTACAAATTTAATTAAAAATATAGGAGTGTATTTTTTTCCATATTTTATTTAATTTTAAATTTAATAGTACTAACATGACTAGGAAAATTATGATGATAAACATAATCACGTTATGTCATTACATTACCCACAAAAAGAAATAGGAATCTCAATATAAAATAATAATAATAATAATAATAATAATAATAATAATAATAATAATAATAATAATAATAATAATAATAATAATAATAATAATAATAATAATAATAATAATATACAACTTCCATAACCAAATATTATTATCTTTCACTTGTAACCGAAATCACCCATATATTAAATGAATTTATGTATGTGGGCCTGGATATATGGGCTGGGTGACCATGTGTTAGTGGGAGATGTGCGTTCATTGTGGGCCACTTCTTTTCCATGTATTAATGTTAAGGACCCTTTGTTTTAAAATTGCTTCTACTTAAATCTTTCCAATTATTTTTTATTTTAATGTTATATGTTCCTACTTTAAATAGCAACATTGTTTGATAAATCATGTTTAAACGTATTGTCCCCTTTCCATTATATAAATCGTTTAAGATATAATTACACATACTAAAATCTTTTATTAATTTTAATATTAAATAATAAATATTAGTTTAAAATTTTATTACTACTCATACACTAATTAATTACTATTTTTTTGAATGTTCTAATTTATTAGAATATTTTTTCCTAACATAGGGGAGGGAACTAAGTGAGGGAAGGGGGATAACTTAATGTCGAACCATTGACCTCTATATTAATATAGAAGTGAGTCATACAAGTAGATCAAGTGATCGTCATATATATTAGTAGAAGTGAGTCATACCTCTATATTATTCTTCTTCATCTCTTTCAATTATTCTATTTTTTAGCGGAAAAGTAGAAAATGATTAATTTTTTCTCTTAGATATAAATGTAAAACGGCTTATATTATAGGGAAAAAAATTCTTTTAAACCGACTTATATAATGGAAATGAGTATGTTTTATTCTATTTTATAAGATAATTTTAAATTTTATTGTTACTAAAATTAAGTGACTAGAGAACAATTAGGGCCTATTCGGGAATGACTTATTTTAAAATAATTTATAAGTTGTTTTAAATTATGACACTTATAAGTAATAGCGTTCGACATCAATTTGACTTATAAGTCAAAAATTAAGATAAAACAATTACTTATAAGTTAAAATAAATGTAAATATTACTAAAAATGACATTAATAAAAAGAAGGGCAAAATAGACATTACATTTGGTCAAACTAACTTATTTTAAAATGACTTATAAGTCATTCTTAAATAAGTCACAAATAGTTACTTATTTTAATTTTTTGACTTTAAATTCAACTTAATTATAAGTCAAAAAAAAAAGTGGTTGTCAATCACCTTAATAATGAAAAACAACTTATAAGTTATTCCCGAACATGGCCTTAATGTTGTTACAAAGATTCAATGGATTAGGATACCTCTATTGCACATATACTTCAATTTCTTTTAATACACATTTAAAGACACAAATATTACATTTAGAAACAAAATTAAATTCATCGCAAATAATTAATGTCATCAAAAAAATTCATTATAAACAATTGTGTCACTAAAAACAATTTTTATATCGATAAATGTGTATGAAAAAAAAATTAAAAAATAAGAGTAATTGAGAGAATCCTAATTCAATATTCAATAAATAGATCACATAATTATAAGCCCAATAAATTTGAATCAATTCAACCGTTTGAGAGCTCAGTATTGTAACCCACACACTTCAACAAAACTGCATTACAACATCTTTGGGTTTCTTAAGGAAGAGAATCCCAGGAGAAATCCTACCATTTCAAAAACAATATAAACTCAAGTTGAATATGACAAACCAAATTTAAGGCGTGTGTTTTATTGATCGATTGATTGTTGATATCAAAAGTAGGGCAGACAATGTTTAGCACAAAAACCTTCCTAAAAATGAGTAAAATATAAAAGTGATCTTGGTACTATAGGAGTATTTAGATATTGCACTCTGTTTTTTTAGTCGATGCAAAATAAATCCATTACTATCTGAAAATTTGTATTGTGAACCCTATTGTGCCATTATCGCGTTGACTTATATACATCACACGTTGTTGACATGTCAATTTAACACATTTGAGATTAAAAAAAAATTTATTCTCTCAAGATTTAAACCTAAAACTTAATACTTCTAAAACTAACAAAACATTTTATTACAAACTAAGTTAAAAAATATTAATGTTCTCTCTTAAAAAATTATTACTAATAGTAATAGTATTAATACAACTTATTAGTTATTAATAATATTATTAATAAACTATTAGTAATTTTCTTTAACATGATTTTGCTTGTTAGCTAAATATAAAATATATTATCTTAATAATATTACTTATTAGATATTAGGATATATTAATGTTATTAATAATATCAATATACTTAAAATATTATTGTTATTAATATACATTAATACTAATGAAAAGATAAGATAATTTTGATAAAAGGAAAGATAAATTCAATTTTTTTCTCTCTCTAGTTTTTCCTATACGAACAGGTGAGAAGACTCAATAACGTGAATAAGAGTCATGTTTGAGTTTTTATCATTTGTTTATTTATTTGTTATTCTATTAATTCTACCTCTCCAACTTCGTTACTTATTGCAAAAGATAAAATCTAAAAAATCATTAAAATATATTGAATAAATAAAGTACTTATTATTTTTATAAAATATACTGTCACAGGATTAAATTATTTATTTATTATAACTATTGTATTATTGTTATTATCATAAATTATTCTTATTAGCATGCATTACTTCAATTATTATTTTGTTAAATAAATAAAAATAAAATAAGGTTCATTTTTTAACATTAATGTAAACTATAATAGTAATGCTATTAGAATATTAATGTTACTGATACCATTAATATATACTAATACCATTAATTCAATAAGATTTAGAAAATATTTTAGGTCAAAGTAAATAAGATAATTAAAGTAATTATAATATAAATTCTATGAAGAGAATTCTACCATTTTAATTAATCTTTTTATTAATTATTATTATCATCAAAATAATCTTCAAAATTAAAGACCTAACAACCCCTATAGTACACAAGTCACTTCTACATTTTACTCCTAAAATTTTTAAAAAATTAAAGGCTTAAATATGAATTAGTACCCTAAATTATAGGCCATATTCCACTTCGGTGATCTACCTTTCAATTTTGTCAATTAGATGATTGAACTATTAATTTTTTTCAATTGCAACAAATTGAACCTGCCACGTCAGAAATTGCTGACGTGGCTACTTGTGTGGGGCCATAGAAAGCTGGTGTGGCAAAAAAAATAGTTTTTTAATTTTAGATTAAACAAATTTGATTTAATGGAGGGTGAAATGGTTCGACAACTGTGACGCCCCCAAAACAGGTATATATCACCCATCTTAAGTCGTCAAATACATGGTACAAAATACAAATAAAAACTTAATTATACAACTGTCGTGTAAAATACGACAAAATATATGCTATGAATTTTAATACAAATATTGTCATCTAGACAATATCCACACTCAATGGAGTCCTCATTACATTTATTGTCACACTATTTAACAGAATGGTGAGGACTACTAATCTTATCATCCGGATGGTCACCCTGCTTCCCAGACTAAATCCTAGCTATATTTTCATTTTCGAAGAACAATGAAAGAAAGAAAAGGTGAGCTCAACTAGCCCAGTAAAAAATATTATGACTAAGATAATGCAGAATAAATTATCATTTGCCTTCAACAATGTTAAACCGATAAAATACAATAGACATCAAGTTTAATCTGCGGTGAATAAGCAATCCATTAGAAGAGTCGGTAGAGCATGATATCTAGTATCTTCTATGATTTAAAATGTTTTCATCAATTTTTTTTATCGCTGAGACTCAGCTTAATAAAT
The DNA here is from genome assembly GCA_020205605.1 of Panax ginseng. NCBI lineage: Eukaryota > Viridiplantae > Streptophyta > Magnoliopsida > Apiales > Araliaceae > Panax > Panax ginseng. The sequence continues at coordinate 121,337,541 of CM035144.1, forward strand.
AAACCACGTCATCGAATCATCCCTGCACTATAGGCCAAGGATGTTCATTAAATTATCAATGGTCATGACTATACCGAATAATCCCTGGTCATAATCATACCAAAAACTGTCCATCAATGCACTACCGACTAATAAGGACTTTTACCACATCATTTGTTATATTACGGTCATGATTATACTGAATAATCCCTGATCATAATCATACCAAGTCCATCTATGCACGTAAGCCAAAGATGACTTTCATCACAATATAAGCATGAGGATGATGACAATAATATAAGCAATAATCAAACGAAATCAAGGATAAATATTAAAGACTTTAAATTTATCCAAATATTATCAATTACTTAATAAACTCATAATCTAATATTATAAATATTATAATAATATTTTAATCACTTCTTAAACTTATAAATAATTTATTTCAATTGTTTACACTTTACCAAATAATGTATTTTAATCATTCAAAAATGTCATACTCATAAGATTTCATCACCAATGACCAAATTCCTTATCAAAAATCTGCATATACCCTATATAGGATTCCAAGCCATAAAATCTTATTTTCCAATTTTGTTCATTCACATAACACATTTAATTCATTTACTCATAACTAGTTCATTTTCATGAAAAATACCAAATCAGTCCCAAAAATATTTCTTTTCTGGAATTTAGCAGAATATAGTCCCATATTGAACATATATTTTTCTCTTTAATTTTAAAATTCATTTACTATTTTTCATATACCAAAATCATTTAATATTTAGACATTTATCATAAATTGTACTTTTATCCAAAAATTTTGAAATTTACAGGGTATACTCCTGTTATATACATGTACTCCTGTTTCGATAATTGTACATTTTGGGGCTCAAAATATTACAGTACAATACCTTCAACTTTTCTTTCATTTTTAATTTAGTCCTGCAATTATTATCAAACTTGCACCACCTCCCCTAATAGTAAATAATGTGAATCAATAGTTCAATCATGTGAATCAATAGTTATAATCATGTGAAAATATGAATTACAGTATAGTACCTACATCTATACCTCCATTTTTAACTTAGTCATGCAAGTATTATCAATCTTGCACCAACTCCCCTAATAGTACAAGAATGTGAATCAATAGTACACACATGTAAATAAATAGTTATAATCATATGAATTAATAGCAATTAATTACTCATTTATCCGATTAATTACCTGATTTATCAATATAACCCCCAGACATCAATTAATATCGAAATGAATATCAATTTCCATTAACACTAATAATTCCAACACAATGGAACTATCAAATTCATCTTTAATCAACACAAACTTATTCATCATTAATATTATAACTCACAATATTTAACAACCAGGTCGTTCCCAGGAAAGGGGGGGCTTTTCGATAAGGATTTCTCCTTATTGGCGCACAATTAGATGACCAAACCTCTCCTTGACAGAACTTCTAGATATTGTAAATATTACAATTTAATAATATGAATAACCTTGTCATCTCAATTATTGATTTAATAATATATAAAATATTATGCAGATGATACTGTGACAATAATCGAATCAATAATATAAGAGATATGATGCAGCAATTACTGTAGCAATAATTGAGTATAACTGAGTGACTTCTTACGTAAGCATCAATAATCAATATCGTAGCTACTATACAACCACGCCAGACATCGTACTTTTCCTACCGGGTAGTTCAACAATTTTAACGGTAACACTTTCATCGTTATTTTTATAAAATGATAATTCTATCGTTTTCTAACTACGACAATACTTCCACTATAAGAAAAAATCTTTATTCCGACGGAATATTCCATCGGTCCAAAGCACATTCAAAATAACATAAACTATTTTCGATTTAAATATTAAATCCGAAATTCGATTAGTAAATGATCGCGTCGAAAATAAGATCCTTCAAAAATTCTGTCGAATATTACTTATCTTCCACGAAATTAGCTCCGACGGATTTGCGTCGAACATTAACTATTTTCAACAGAATATATAGGACGAAACTTTCCGTCAGATAAAATAGGCCCTATTTTCGACAGAATTGTTCCCTCAGGCGTATCTTATTTCCGACTGAAAATTAAAATAACCCAATATTTATAAAAAATGACTACTTATTACGTTCGACGGAATTTACGTCGGACACGTTACGTCGAAGATAACGTATTTACGACTGAAATTAGAATATATTGGCATTTATTAAAAATTGATTATTTGTTATCTCCAAGGACGTTAAAATCATGAAATACCTATTCCGCGAATTAACTATTTTTTTTAAATCGATTTTAAAAGTTCGGTTTCAGTGTTTAAACCCATTAATGTACCTCGTAACTTTTATTACAACCTAATACATGTGAATATAAACTCAGATCTCACATTCAAATATGCAACGTAGCACTAAAACGTAATCTTCAACTCATTATCATTCACATTCACATTCAAATATCCACCAAAACGTATTATAAGCTAACCAATTACAAATATAAGCTAATGTTCCATAAATGTTAAATAATATAATTTATAATAGTTATGTAAGACCTTGATTAGACAATACAATATATACAAAAGTTCTACAATATAATGAATATATACAAATGAACTATAAACTAGTAAAAGTATCATCATCAGGCGGAGGTGAACGACGCTGCTCTGGTGTATGGAAATCAGCCTCGTGCTCCTACTCATCATCGCCAGCCTGCTCGCCATCCCCACCCTTTTGATAGAATCAAAAATATAAATCAATAGTCCATATATATATATATATATATATGAGAATTAACAAACTAGCCTTAATTGAAAAAACATAAACAATAAGAATACCTGAGTAGGTGGGGGCGGACGAAAAGCCTCCTCCAAGAGGGTAATCACCATCCGGAGCATCTCGGCGCTCCAAGCGTCAAACCGCTCCCGAGGTAATCCGTCATTTCTCTGCAGAGGCCCTACTATAATCTGGAAGGCAATGCACGGCAAAAAAGACTGGATTGATATGGAACTGTCCGACACGGCCCTATCACCACGGGAAGATATCGTCATCCAAGCCAATGGCCAGTATGAGATGGTCCGACATGTACATTCGGACATTTGCTGGAGCCTATAAAGAGATACAAATTCGATTACTAATAATAATTTATATAATGTGATAAATTCGGATAATTTCGTGAAACATAAAAAAATATTACCTCCAGGAAGTGTATATGCGGGTATCCTCGGCAGACCCAACACTCGATATCTGCCGATACTACTAGTAGGGGGATCCTGAGACGCGACCCATAGTCTCAGCTCCTCATCCCGATCTAATACAATATCGGGAAGAGGGGTCTAGTATACTACAGAAAAAGTATAACAATATGTGTTATGTGAATTATGTTTTGCAATAACTGATAGAAATAGTACAAATATAGTAACATTTACTGCTGGAAAACGACATTCACCGGTACTGTAAGTGGCACTACTGGCGGACGACCAAAGATACCGAGGTTCTTCCCTCAGTGTCGTCGACGAGGTGCATCTGTAATAATTGTATTTAACATAATACTTCAATAATCATTGTAATTAATGCATTTGAGATATATTTAAATCTGAGTTAAGATAACTTATCACGCTTTGAAGAAGAGCCTCCATCGTAGCTACTGCCTCTAGCAATCTTGGATCGCCCCCACCACCCTGCGACCTCCACTCGCTATGTCTAGCCATGAATATCCTATACGCAATAACAAAATTGGTAGATTATGAATATGTAAGGTTTAACAATATGAGGTAAGAACTAATATAAATGCTCATTTTCAATTATGCATGTCATCAAACCCATCAGAATCAACGTGTATATCATTCTCGGATTCGGTATCTTCCTCATCCTCAGTTTTGAGATTAGTTTCGTCATCGTTATCATCCTCAACGACTACATAATCATTCATGTGTGCGTTGGCCTCGACATCCTCATCATTAGGTACGTCAATGACATCAAGACTCACCACATCTTCAAAGATGGAACACTACTGACCCAATGGGTTGTTCACATCTTCTTTGCAACGCCTCATCCATACCAAACATGTTATCGACGATTAAATGAGCATGTTTTAGTAGTGACTCTCGTGTGTACCAGGGCTTTGAGTATTTACGACATTAGGAGCGTAATACACTTGAGTCACTTGACTTGCTAACACGTACACGTCATCAAACTTTAACACTGACTTGATATCTACGGTTGTGATTCTATTACGATCAAATTTAACCCCCTTTTCAGTATCAAACCAGCTACACTTAAATGTAACTACCTTTTTGCTGTCATGATAATTAAGCACAACTACATCCTGTAAACGACCATAGTAACTGGACTCAGAATCTTGGTAGCAGCTTCCTAACACCACAACCCCAAAATTGACTGATGTGAGTTCATGCAAGTCATCGACTCTAAATCTATACCCATTCACAATACAACCAGGAAAAGAACTAACAACTTTGTAAGGTCCTTGGATGACATCTATAAAACGCTCAGAAATATTCTCCGCTTCAACCCTTTTCTTAAACCACTGTTGGAAATTAGCATTAGTGAATATTTCCAATTCTAACTGCGATAAAAGTTGGGTTAGAAGCATACGCTTCCTCTTGAATGAATCTACGATATTAGTAAAATGTCTTTAACATATATAGAGATGACTACACTTGTAAATTGTACTAACTAGAGCAATTAAGCTTAGACTTACGTGATGTATGATGATACTTGAGGCATATTTAGAAACGCGTATGTAGATACTGATATTCAACTCTTTATCGCTTAAGTAAGTCGATTCTCTCGGGCCAAATGGTTTAGCCAGATATGTGAATACTGACTAACTCATCATCGGCATGAGTCGTTGGACCAACATATTTTCATTCCTTCCTAAATTTGTTGTCTTCGTTGAGACAACATCGTCAAAATACAATGAGCGCGAAGTTGACAAGCTCTTCCTCCGTATATCGTTCAAAGAATAAAACCCTCTACACGAGCTTTGTTCTTGACCTTTTTGTTTTAATCGTAGCGTATACCTACGATAAATAATATGCAAACAAATTGAAGTATTATTAATATGAGAAGGATAGAGCAATTATCAGTTTATATATTACCTCTCAAAAGGATACATCCACTGATATTACACCAGTCCTCCAAGTTTGAGTTCATATGGCAGATGAATAGGCAGATGTTCCATCGAATCAAAAAAACTTGGACGGAAGATCATTTCAAGCTTGCACATGGTAAGCACAATATTCTTCTCCATCTGCTCAACATCACTGTACTTAATTATAGTTGAGCAAATATCTCGAAAGAAATTTGACAGTTTGGTCAATGCATCCAGAACTTTTCTGGGTAATATCTCACGAAATGCAATTAAAATCAACTTTTGCATGAATACATGACAATCGTGACTCTTGAATCCAGAAATTTTTAATTGCTCAACCTTACAACAACGTGTTATGTTCGACGCATATCCATCTGGGAGCTTCAACCCACTAACCCACTTACAGACGTCTTCAACTTGTTGCTTAGTAAGACAAAATGGAGCTTTAAGTTTCGTAGTTTTAGGGCGAAGCCACAATTCTTGCCTAATGTTCAATGCCTCCAAATCTTTTCGAGCATTGTCATTGTCTTTAGTTTTACCACTCACATCTAACACGGTGTAAAACAAGTTCTCGAAAACATTCTTTTCGGTATGTATGACATCTATACAATAACGAACTGAAAGTGTGCCCCAATACGGCAACTCAAACCATATAGGCAAGTGTGTCCAATTATGAGTCTTCCCGTACCCGGTTGTTCTCAATTTACTATGTTCCTTCCCCGGCAAAGGAAAATCAAGTTGATTCAACCAACCTAAGACCTCACTGCCTAATAGCCGACCAACAACCCCCTTCTTCTCTATTTTTCTGTTGAACTGTGCAGACATCTTTCTGTAATTGTGATCAAGCGGCAAGAATCTTTGAGCAAATCCAAAGAAACTACATTTTCGCCCATGCTACAACTGGTTGCCTTGCACATCCCCCATACACACTGGACAGAACAGCTTTCCGTGAACTGACCAACCACTAACCATCCCAAGAGCCGAAAAGTCAGTGATAGTCCATAACAGGGCTGCCTTCATCACAAAATTCTCGCATATCGATTTACCATACGTCTGAACCCATGTCTCCCAAAACATCTTTAGTTCATCCACTAACGATCAAGGTACATTAAGGTCTTTTGTAGGACTTTTATCCCGGAATGAGTAAAGTCAAAAAACAAATACGGATCCCCATGCATTATTGTCCGGAGGAAGATTATAAGCAACCATAATGGTAGCCAAAACTAAAACGCAACCGCTAAAATTATTAAAAAGGCAAAAGCCATCAAGAGCCATGCCAAGCTAACATTCCTAACTTCTTCCAAAACTTCGGGATAATTTACATCAAATCTCTTCCATTCATCTCCATCCGATGGGTGAGTCACCACCAGAACGACATCCCTTTGTTCGATGCCAACTCATATGTTGATCCGTATGAGATGACATGAATAGTCATTGAAGTCTCGGCGCAAGTGGAAAGTAAATAAGATTTTCCTAGGAACATGTTTCTCCTTCCCCCCACGTTTTGTAACCTTGTAACGCGATAAGCTGCATATATCACACTGTCCCTTATCTCTGTCCTCCCCATAGTATAACATGTAATCCTGCTCACAAGCATCAATTTTCTGATACCCCATATTTAACCCCTTGACCATCTTCTTCACTTCGTAATAATTCGCAGGAAGAGTATTATCCTTGGGTAAGAACTGACCAATTATAGCGAGCAAATCGTTGAAACCTCTCTCCTTCTACAATCGTGCTTTCATTATTGAAGTGTAAAAGCTTCGTCCTGCGAAAGCTTGGTGTTCAGATCATTTCAGGATCTGACCTCTTGATTCGTAGATAAAGAACTTGTAAAAGCGCAAGAACATCATTTGGCATTTGCTTCGCCTCTTTGAAGAAGGTTAATATTATTGATCGATAGTAGTAGGGCCATAAGCATCGACCAACATATCAACTGGATCATAGTTTTCGACGTATGAATCCCGTGGAATTGGTTGTTCCACAATATTTTCAATCACTTCTGATTCCCCGTGATGAGTCCATACGAAGTACCCATCCACAAATCCACGAGAAAATAAGTCGAATTTAATCTCGTCGACTTTCTTCCAAATCATATTTTTACACTTGACACACGGGCAACACATCTTTCCGTGTGGATCATCCGTATGTTCTAGTGCTTTGTTCAAGAAATCTAAAATCCCAACACGATAAGCTGAGACTAATCCCCTCCCATCACTGGGTATCCTACGGTACATCCAACTCCGGTCAGCTGACATTTTTAACTACAAAGAAGTACGCATTAAGTTAATTTAGATATTCATGCATGAATTAGATTTACCTAGTATCTCTACAGGACAGGGGTAAGGCTTCTATCCCATTATTGGATGCGTCTCGTCACTAGTGCAAACATATTGAGTACGTTTCATGAGTTTCAAGAAAATTTCGGCAGCACCTCCCCATGGTCTCCAAGCACACGAAATAGACTAAGATAACTTAATCTAAGATGCACTCGGAGAACATATAGAGATAAAAGTCGATTAATACTTAAAATAACAAAAAATGTACAATTTCGTATTTGTACCGGCCTAAGTGAGAGACATAACATCCAATAACAGTCCCAAACTGGGGACTATTCGACATTCACCCCTATTGAGTGTATATCAAACGGGTTTCTAAGTTTCAAAGTATAGTACATATATAATTGAAAATGCTACTTAGTTTATTGAAAATAGTGGCAAACTACACAAATGCTACTTCGTTTATGAGAATTATTATGTGGAATCTCTACTTGAGTCGTGGCCAATCGAAAAAAAGGGTGCGTAGTTCTTGTTGTGTCACATATCGAATAATAAAGTTAATTCAATTCTGCGAAAACATTCTCTCATTTGTTCCATCATAACGAGATGACAACATCCGAAGGAGTTCCATAAGCTATTGAACAAAGTTTAGACATGACCTACTAGATGAGCGAGCGATCAACTTCTCTGCTAGAATGAATCATCTCCCGTATGGGTCCAATCCATGATATAGATAAGCCTCACCAATCCGAATTCCTTAAATGGATAGTTCTCATACAAGAGGTGATCGAGACGTTACGTGAGAACTACCCATCCGAGGAATTGGAGTGGTGAGAAGTCGCTTATATCATGGATTAGAATTCCATATGGGAGATGATTCAATCTTATGAGAGAAGTGGCGTTCGCTCATTTAGAGGGTTGCTTAACCTAGAACTTTGTTCAACAACTCTTCGCACTCCTTCCTGGATGTTGCCATCTATTATGATGGAACGATGATGAATGTCTGCAGAATTCAATTACCTTTATTATTCGAAGTATAGACACAAACAGAACTACGACCCTTTTTTAATTGTTCTTAGAGGAACCCATTGGAGTACTTATTAGCTACAATTGTTATGTCGAAACATGCATACAAGAAAGAGTACATATATGTAGGGAGAGTATTATTGCATTTATAAATTGAAAATTGTGGCAAACTAAGCAAATGCTACTTAGTTTATTTTGCCAATGATAATAAACTAAGTAAGTTGTACTTAGTTTATGAGAATTTTTATTTGGAATCTATAGAGACTCTTGTTAGGCATTCACTCCTACTTAGTTTATTTTGCCAATGATAAACCAAGTAAGTAGTACTTAGTTTATGAGAATTGTTAGGAATCTATAAAGACTACTGCTCTGACATTCACTCTCTTACTTATTTTATTTTGCAATGATAAACTAAGTAAGTGGTACTTAGTTTATGAGAATTGTTATTTGGAATCTATAAAGACTCTTTGCTCAACATTCACTCCTACTTAGTTTATTATTATATTTTCTTTTATTTTAATTTATAGTATATTATATTATAGTATATAATTGGTTTATTTATTTAAATCTATTTAATTTATTATTATTATTTATTTTATATTGTATTATATTATATAAGTTCAAATGTAATTTAATTTAATTTAATTTAATTTAGCCTTAATTTAATTTAATTTAATTTAATTTAATTAAATTAAATTAAATTAAATTTATTTTATATTATTTTAATTAAATTAAATTAAATTAAATTGAAATTATTTGATTATATTTTATTTTATTCTTTATTGAATTAAATTCTATTTGTATTATATTATATATTTGTAAATATTTTTTATTAAATTTAATTTATTTATTAAATTAAATAAAATTTGTTTAATTTTATTTCATTTACTTCAAATTAGTTTATATTTTAATTTTGGGACTAATTACTAATATTATCAAAATAATTCTGATAAAATCTTGCAAATGCATACCTCTGACAAAATTTCTGTCACAAATTCAGTAGGAAATTGCAAATATATCAAAATTAAAAACAGTCCTAAAATCAGTTAAATTCAAGATTGAAAACTAATTAAATTACATAAACAATGCAAACAATATATACTGCATAATTATCCATTCTCAATCAAAATATATACCAAATTTTAGCCCCAAATTTCAGTCAAATATATAACAAAATTTTAACCCTATACCAATTTTTAGCCTCAAATCCAATTGCCAAAGCCAAATTAATGCACATACAGTAACCAATTAAGTAATTTACCAATTTTCAGACTCAAATCAATATATACATACAATATAAAAATTATTCAATCTACTGATTTTGTACATCATCATCAAAATGAAACAACATTTGAACTCATACCTTTTGGAGCTAATAAACTGTCCAGCGTGTGGTGGTGGTGGTGGTCGGCGGCTGGAGGAAGAAGGCAGAGAACTAAGATGGTGGTGGTGGTGGTCGATGGCTGGAGGATCACCTTTGGCGGTGGGGAGAAGGGGCGGTGCAATGTCGTGAGTGGAGGTGTTAGTGGCAGGTGGGCGCCAGAAATGAGAGTGAGAGAGGAGAAACTGAGATGAGAGAGTGAGAGAGGAGAGACTGAGAGAGTGAGAGAGGAGAGACTGAGATGAGAGAGTGAGAGAGTGAGAGAGGAGAGATATAATTAAAATTGAGAGAATACGGGGAGACGCTGGCCTGAGTCAGTCGAATAGGTTTTATAAGATATTTCCGACAAAATTTCCGTCGGACCTACGTCCCTCGAAATTAACTTATCTTCGACGTAACGTCCCTCAGAAATAATTATAATTTTGTCGAACTTAAGTTTCGCGCTGACGGGAAATTTGGCGCCATATGAGGCATTATATTTCCGACGGACTTTCCTCGAAAATAAACTATTTTGGACGGAATTAATTTCGACCTAATATTTTGTCAAAATTATATTATTTACGACTGAATACAGTCCGTCGAACTTAGTTCCGTCGGGATTAGCTAGTTTTTTTTGTAGTGTTCTGTTGTGGGGTCCACCAATGATTGTGTCGTCGTACGGATATTCCCCGATAAAAAAAATATTTCCCGACCAAACGAATATTTATAACAACTTGCATACTTTGCAAAATTTATAAATATTACCCACAACTATAACATTATATCAAATCCACACCATAATATTCAAAAAAAAATATTTTGAGAAATTTAAATCTTTATTCATAAAATTTGGGGTCTCACAATCTCTCCCTCTTTATGAAATTTCGCCCTCGAAATTTACGTATACGTACATGGTATGTCAAGAGGTGAGGATACCTTGACTTCATTTCAGATTCTAACTCTTGAAGTATAACCTTTGAGTGTTGAATAGGATCCTTCTTATCCAAGATTTTAACATGTATCTCCTCATACATTAAATCTTCTGCTATCTCGTCTAGTTCCAATTAAATAATGTGGTTCGGGTCGTCCACATATTTACGTAACATCGATACGTGAAAAACGTTATGAACACGCCACATACTGGTGGTAAAACGAGTCTATAGGCCACGCCCTACCGATCAAGTATTTCAAATAGGTTAATTAAATCGAGGGTTGAGATAACGCCTTCTTGAATCTTCTTCTTCACATTCATCGATTCAAATTGTGTAGCTTGAGCGGCTTTAACTTTATCGATTAAAGTCGATTATACTCAGATATTCATTATCTTCACGTGGGTCCCTGAGTCTTTAATTCTATCTTCATCATTTGTAAGTTTTATTTAAATGGGTTTTTGTGTTAACAACATCGACTCAAATGATACGATCTTCTACTCAACGCGTCACAACCACCATGTTCTCTCTCTTCCACGATGATATTGAGTGGTATAGTCATAATCTTCAACAAATTTTGAGCCAATGTCTTTGGTGCATACACGTTAGATCTAGGTGAAGAAATATTTAAGGGTTTTAGAAATGGGTTTTGTAGATCGAGGTCAATACAAAATTCGATTTCACGCCTAGGTAGGCTGTGAAGTTCTTCAAGAATACGCCAGAAATTTATTAACGATAAGAAAAAATTGTGACTCTCATCCAAGACTTGATAAGACGTCACATTGATACTATCAACTTGCCACCGTTATTCATGACGCCCCTACGGATATTCGGCTTTTGTATTTCAAGACTTGGAAGTCACCAGCGAAAGGCTCGGGGCTCTTTACTTATGGCTTGATATGACAATGATTGACTTTAGTGGTTTGGTTGCTTGAATTCACATAACAGGTTGGTTAGGAATATAAAAGCTAACAACCTTACGAAAAACATGATGAGTACTTAACCAATTAATTCCTAAAATCATATCAAAGGCAAGTATTTTCAAAGAGATAAGATCGACAAGTAACGTGAAAGTGTCGTTTTGAATCAAACAAGATTTATAAATGGTAGAGGTAATGAACGTTTCTCCCAATGGAGTTTCAACAGATAAATCAAAGTCTAATTTCTCTGAAGTCAAATTTAAACATTGAGCGTAAGTAGGAGAAATAAAAGAGTGGGTAGAACTGGTATCGAATAAGGTATAGACTTCGCAAGAATTTATAATTAACTAACCCATGATAACTTCATTTGGGTTCCTCACTTGTTGGGAAGTCATGACAACCGCTCTCCCTTGAACTACCCGGCTTTGACTTGTCTGGGGCAGCATTTGGTGTCATCACTACCGTTGAAATTAACTTTTTTATAGGGCATATTCCACCCTCAACTGCTTCATCGAACTCATTTTTCATGATTTGAATCATTAATCTTCGATCCATATCAAATTGAGGTTGACCGCAATGTACAAGGTAATTCAAAACTCGATGTTGGGTTCTCTCAATTGCTGTCCAAAAAGAGAAATATATATCATCTATTTTAGCCTTCTTAGATCGGACATCTCTTTCCACAATATCAACGCTCGTCAGGGGCTTTTACCCACGCATCACTCATTCTCACTCATTCAAATTGTTTCTTCTTTCAAATTTCAGTTCTAGCTTTATCATCTTATACTCTATCAAAGAGTGCTTTTGTTCAAGCATCACATATCGGGTAACACAAGCTTGAATTATTGCATCCTTTTGCTCCACGACCGCCTACCGTTCTTCAGCCTACTCTTCTAACTCATGAACACGATTTTGCAATTCTAAATTTCGATCATAAAATTCTTCTAATAAATTCTCCTCGTGTTCCTCTTCTTCTCACTCTCAATTTGCTACCTCTGCACTATCTCAAGTGCAACTATCAATTCTTCACTCACCACATGGATATCTCTAATTCCTTCTTCGCCTGACATCACATTATCCTGGTTGGTGATTAGAGGTATTTCCACGATCTCATTCACTCCATTGTTAATATTTTCAGCTGTCATTCTCAAATACTGCCACAAAAAAGGGTTAATTGACATGTCACATATTATCTCTATACCTTGACCGACCAATTAAATACCAAATAAACTTAGGTAAGTCATACTAGCGAAGGAATTCCCCGTCTCTCCCCTCTTAATTCTTTTCTCACATCTCAGCCAGGGATCATATCCCTAAGCTTTGATACCAACTGTGACGCCCCCAAAACAGGTTTACATCACCCATCTTGAGTCGCCAAATACATGATACAAAATACAAATAAAACTTAATTATACAACGTCAAATTGTAAAATACGACAAAACATATCTTATGAGTTTTAATACAAATATTATCATCTGCATAATATCCACACACTCAATGGAGTTCTCATTACATTATTGTCACACTATTTAATGTAATAGTGAGGACTACTAATGCTATCATCTGGACCATACCCCTGCTTCCCAGAAACATCCCCAAATATATTCTCATTTCAAGAGAGAAACAAATGAAAGAAAGGGTGAGCTCAACTAGCCTAAAAGAAATATTATGACTAAGATAATGCGAATAAATTATCATTAGCCTTCAACAATGTTAAACCGATAAATACAATGTACATCAAGTTTAAGCTGCAATGCTTAATTAGAATCCATTAGAAAAGTCAAGTAGAAGCGTGATATCTAGTATCTTCTATGATTTAAAATGTTTTCATTAATTTTTTTTTATCGCTGAGACTCAGCTTAATAAATAAACCACATCATCGAATCATCCCTACACTACGGGCCAAGGATGTTCATTAAATCATCAATGGTCATGACTATACCGAATAATCCCTAGTCATAATCATACCAAAAACTGTCCATCAATGCACTACCGGCCAATGAGGACTTTTATCACATCATTCGTTACATTACGGTCATGATTATACTGAATAATCCTTGGTCATAATCATACTAAGTCCATCTATGCACGTAAGCCAAAGATGACTTTCATCACAATATAAGCATGAGGATGATGACAATGATATAAGCAATAATCAAACGAAATCAAATCAAACGAAATCAAGGATAAATATTAAAGACTTTAAATTTATCCAAATATTATCAATTACTTAATAAACTCATAATCTAATATTATTAATATTATAATAATATTTTAATCACTTCTTAAACTTATAAATAATTTATTTCAATTGTTTACACTTTACCAAATAATGCATTTTAATCATTCAAAAATACCATACTCATAAGATTTCATCACCAATGATCAAATCCCTCATCAAAAATCTGCATATACCCTATATAGGATTCTCAAGCCATAAAATCCTATTTTCCAATTTTGTTACTTCACATAACACATTTAATTCATTTACTCATAACTAGTTCATTTTCATGAAAAATAACAAATCAGTCCCAAAAATATTTCTTTTCTGGGATTTAGCAGAATATAGTCCCATATTGAACATATATTTTTCTCAAAATTTTTAAAATTCATTTATTATTTTTCATATGGCCAAAACTGCCGAATATTTAGACATTTATCATAAATTATACTTTTGTCCAAATATTCTGAAATTTACATGGTATACTCCTGTTATACACATGTACTCCCAATAAAAAGTTTACCAATTTTTGAGTTAACCACAAAGAGTTATAAGGGATTACTTTTAAAATAGTCTTTTCTCATAAAATTCATAACTCTTAATCTATACATCCAAAAATCACCAAAATAGGTATACATCACCCATCTCGAGTCGCCAAATACATGGTACAAAATTCAAATACAACTTAATATACAACTTGTAAAATACAACAAAAAACATATATGTAACAGAGTTTTAATACAAATATTGTCATCTAGACAATATCCACTCTCAATAAGTCCTCATTACATTTATTATCACACTATTTAATGTAATAAAGTGAGGACTACTAATACTATCATCTCTGACCATCACCCGCTCCCCGACTAGTCCCTCTCTACCACGCTCTCATTTCCTCAAGAGAACAAAGAAAAGAAAAAGGGTGAGCTCAACTAGCCCAAAGAAGAAATATTATGACTAAGATAATGCGTAATAAATTATCATTAGTCTTCAACAATGTTAAACCGATAAAATATAATAGACATCAAGTTTAATCAAGAATGAACAAGCAATCCATTAAAAGAGTCAAGAGAGAATAAAATCTACTATCTTTTATGATTTAAAAGGTTTTTCATCACTTTTATCACCGACTCAAATTTTAATAAATAATCCACATCATCCCCGCACTACTACCAAGGATATTCATTAGTATCACAACCACAAATTATCCATGCACTACGCCCAAGGATATTCGTATATTCATCAATGGTCATGATCATGCCAACAACTCGCCCATCAATGCACTACGGCCAATGAGGACTTTTACCACATCATTTGTAACATTACTACCATGATTATACCGAATAATCCCCGGTCATAATCATACCAAGTCCATCTATGCACCACAGCCATGTATATTTACTTTCAAAAAAATATAAAATATGAGGATGATGACAATGATATAAGAATTCAATAAAACAAGTTCAAGAATTAATTTATTCAGAACTAATAACGCCCAAATTGTCAACACGATACTTTTTTGTAGAGTAAAATTCAAGAATGCTCGTAAGAATATTTCCATGAAAAGATATCGATGAAGCGCAAATATCAAGGATATTCCACTAATTTCATGGAGTATAAGTCAAAACTTAACCAACCGAGTATAATAAAGAATGGAATAACAAAAGAAATCACCATGCATGCGATTTCATCAGATATATAAAAGTTATTCCAATGTAATAATAAATAATCGAACCAAGTCAAAGCGTAACGCACCACATGTGATATTCCAATGTAATAATAAAGAATGGAATAACAATGTAAATCACCATGCATGCGCAGATTGTGATGATAAGTTATTCCAATGTAATAATAAATAATCTAATCAGTCCCAAAAAAAACGCATGCATGTGATATTCCAATGTAATAATAAAGAATAATAAACGAAACTGTCCCACAGAAAACGCATGCATGTGATATTCCAATGTAATAAAGAATAATAAAGAATTTAACCAAGTCCCACAGAAACGCATGCATGTGATGTATTCCAAATGTAATAATAAAGAATGGAATAATGTAAGAATTTCACCAAGTATAGGGTAGATCACAGATACAAAGTTATTCCAATGTAATAATAAAGAATGGAATAATGTAAGTTCTCTTCATGAATACAAAAGAAATAATACCCCTTACCTTAAAAAAAAATATGATATATAGAGAAGTGAAGTAGTAATAATACTTTTTCTTCTTTCTCTCTATAGTTTCTCTCTAGAGTTTCAAAGAATTCGTAAGAAATAATGAAGGAATGAGCTTCTATTTATAGAAGAATGGAATCAATAAGAATTCAATTCATGAACTATCCGTATTGATTTACTTTAAACTGAATCATTCCATATTGATTTAAATAAAATATTTAAAAAAAAAATCTTTTAAATAAAATATAATATATTCTATATATAATATATAATAAAACTATAACTATATAAAAAATTTTTTTTTATATAAAAATAATTTACTATGCAAATACTATATATATATATATAAATATATATATAATATAATATATATATATATATATATATATATATATATATATATAATAATATATAACTTTATAAAAGTATTCTATTTTATATAAAAACATTTTATATATAAAAAATATATATATATATATATATATATATATATATAATATATATATAAATAATTATTTTATAAAAGTATTCGTATTCCATATAAAATAAAATTTTCATAATACTTATAAAATAATAAATATTTTTAAAACATTTCATCATTATTATTATAATTCACAATATTAATCGACTGTGTCGCTCCTGAGAAAGAGGGGCTTTCCAATAAGGATTTCTCCCTATCAAGCGCAATTAGTGTGACCAAACCTCTCCTCGCGTAACTTCTAGATATCGTTAATATTGCAAATAATAATATTAATAACTTCGTCATCTCAATTATTGATTTAATAATATATAAAATATCGACAATAATTGAATCAAATAACGAGATACTATGCAACAATTAATCAAGCAATAATCGAACAAAACTGAGTGACTTCTCACGTAAAGATCAATAATCAATACCGCAGCTACTATGCAACCACGCCAGACATCGTATTTTTTACTACCGAGTAGTTCAACAAAGATAACTCAGAAAAACTTCCGCCGTTATTTTCATAAAAATATTTTTGTCGCTTTCAATCCGACAATAATTTCCGCCATAGGGGTCCACTAATGATTGTGTCATCGCATTTAATATTCCCTCGTTAAAACGAATATTCCCCACCAATCGAATATTATATAACAACTCATGTATTTTGCAAAATTTATAAATATTACCCACAACTATAACATTATATCAAATTCATTCCATAATATTCAAAAATGATATTTATAGAAAATTCATCTTTATTCATAAAAGTCAGGGTCTTACAATCTCCCCTTCTTATGAAATTTCACCTCAAAATTAGGGTACGACTGGTATGTCAAGAGGTAAGGATACCTTGATTTCATTTCAGATTCTAACTCCTGTGTCATTTCCTCAACATCGTGGTTCCTCCATAAAACTTCGACTTCGAGGTATAACCTCGAGCGTAGAATATGTTCCTTCTTATCCAAGATTTGAACAGAACCTCTTCATACGCTAAATCTTCCGCTATTTCGTCCTGCTTCTAACTCAATAATGTGGTTCGGGTCTTTCACATATTTACGTAATATGGATATATGAAAAACGCTATGAACACGAGACATACTTCAAGCAGAAAGCGAGTCTATAAAGCACAATTCCTACTACTCGATCGAGGATTAAAATGGGCCAATGAATCGAGGATCGAGCTTTCTCTTTTCCAAATCTCAGAACTCCTTTCCATGGAGCAACACGTAACAACACATGATCTCCAATATCGAATTCCACGCCCTTTCGATGAAGATCAAGATAACTCTTTTGTCGATCTCTTGTGAGGTTTTTATACGCTCATTTGATCGCTTCAATCTTTTTCGTAGTCATACGCATCAACTCCGGCCCCAACAACGTTGTTTCACCCACCTCATCCCAGCATACTAGAGAACGACACTTTCTTCCATACAACGCCTCAAATGGAGCCATGCCAATACTTGCTTGATAACTGCTGTTGTAGGAAAACTCCACCAATGGTAAGAACTTGTCCCAACTTCCCTTGAAGTCAAGGACACAGAGTCTTAATAAATCTTCAAGAGTTTGAATAGTCCTCTCTGATTATCCGTCCGTCTGAGGATGATATGCCGAACTAAATCGTAAATCTGCGCTCATAGCTTTTTTTGCAAACTAACCCAAAATCGTGAAGTGAATCTTGGGTCTCGATCGTAAACTATGGATACCGCATACCATGCAATCTTACAATCTCGCTTATGTACATACGAGCAAGACGCTCAAGTGTATAAGTTTCTCAGATTGGTAAGAAATGAGCAGACTTTCATCAATCTATCAACAATGACCCAAATCAGATCTATGCCTTGAGAAACCTTGGGAAGACCAAAGAATCGAAATCCATGGTAATGTGCTCCCACTTCCATTCTCGAATTTCAAGTGGTTGCAATGGACCTTTTGGTACTTGATGCTCCGCTTTGACTCGCTGACAAGTTAAACACCTTGAGATAAACAAATATTATCTCTCTTTCATATTGCCCACCAAAATGTATGTCAAGATCATGATATTTTTTGGTACTCCTGTGATGGATTGCAAATGGTGTGTCAGCGCCCATCATGATTTTATACTTTAAATCGTGGTCGTTAGAACACAAAGTCCGAGTCGACTCAAGTATTCCTTCTTCATCGATTCTTGCTTCCTAAGATAAGACCTTCTTCTTGCTTTTTCTTCCTCATACGATCACCTCCGTGTCTCCAGAGTTTGAGCAAATTTTAACTTTATCGATTAAAGTTCTGCCTCTACTCAGATATTCGCCATCATCACGCGGGTCCCTCGAGTCTTTATCTCTATCTCCATCCTTTGCAAGTCATATACAAAATGGGCCTTTATACGACAATAATATCGCACTCAGCATTCGCATATATGATCTTCTACTCAATGCGCCACCTACCACGCTTGCTTTTCCAGATGGTATCGATGGTACGATCATAATCTTTCAATAGCTTCAAGCCAACGTCATTGTCGCATGTTGAGTTCCTTTTGAGTGAAGAAATATTTGAGGCTTTTATGATCCGTAAAGATCTCCACTTTCTCCCCATACAAGTAATGCCTCCAAATTTTAAGTGCGAAGACAACAACGCCAACTCTAGATCATGAGTAGGATAATTCCTCTCATATTCTTTTTTGAGTTGTCGAGAGGCATAGGCTATGACTTTCCCATGTCAGCATGAGAACACATCCTAACCTTTTGCCTCAAGCATCACCAGAGATGACAAATCCTCCGAGCCGATGGTGGTATTGTCGTAACAAAAATAAATGAGTCTCCTCTCGAGTTCTTGAAAACTCTTCTCACATTCCTCGCTCCAACCGAATTTTGTATCTTTCCGAGTCACCGAAGTTAAGGAGTAGCGATTCGAGAAAACCCTTCACTTAATCTCCGATAATAACCAACCAAAACCGAGAAAGCTACGATTTTGGCCATCGATTTAGGTTGTTCCCACAATTTTTGAATAGCTTCAATCTTTGTCGGTCAATGATATTCCATGACTTGATACCACGCGCCCAAGGAATGCTACTTCTCAAGCCGTAACTCGTGATTTCTTCAACTTGGCATAAAGCTTATATTCACGGTTTTGAGAGTATCAAATTTCAAGTGTTGCTTTCATGATCTTCACGGCTTTTGAATAAATAAGGATGTCATCAATAAAGACGACCACAAAGTGATCCAAATATTCCTCAAATACTTGCTCATCATATCCATGAAGGCAGAGAGCATTAGTCAATCCAAAAGACATGACTAGAATTCATAATGCCCGCATCGAGTTCTCGAAAGCCGCCTTTTGAATGTCATCGCTTCTAATCTTCAATCGGTGATATCCTAACGAAGATCAATCTTTGAAAAGAATTTGGCGCCTTGCAATCGGGTCAAACAGTCATCAATACGCGGCAATGGGTACCTATATTTTTGATGGTGACATGATTCAACTCCCGATAATCAATACAAAGTCGATACTCCCATCTTTCTTCTTCACGAATAGAACAGAGCACCCCAAGGAGAGAAGTACTAGACTAATAAAGCCAATGTCTAACAATTCCTCAGAGCTTGGGTCTTTAACTCCTCAAGTTCAATAGAGCCATTCGATATGGGCTTTGAAATGGGTTTTGTACCGTTTCAAGGTCGATACAAAATTCAATTTCACGCCTGGGGTAGGCCAGAAGTTCTTCGTGAAATACGCCAGAAATTCATTAACAATAGAAATATCATTCAAAACTCGACGATTTTTGTTTAGATCCGCGATATGAGCTAAGAAAGCTTTGACATCCGCTTTTTCAATAAACGAATAGCTTTATGGCTTGAGATGACAAAGATTGATTTTAATGGTTTGTTGTTTGAATTCGCATAATAGGTTGGTTAGAAATATGAAAAGCTAACAACCTTACGAAAATAATCAATTTTTGTATGATGAGTAGTTAACCAATCAATCCCTAGAATTACGCCAAATGCAAGTATTTTCAATGAAATAAGATCGATGTGTAATGTGAGGGTACCGATTTGAACCAAACAAGACTTATAAACAAAGGATGTAATGAAGGTTTCTCCCAACGAGTTTTCAACAGATAAGTCAAAGTCTAATTTCTCCTGAGTCAAATTTAAACGCTGAGCGCAAGTAGAGAAATAAAAGAATGGGTAGAACCCAGATCAAATAAGGTATATACTTCACTAGAGTTTATGATAAGCTTACCCGTGATGACCTCGTTCGTTCCTTGCTTTCCGGGAGGTCACGACAAACGCCTCCCTCAGAACTACCGGGCTTTGACTTTTCTCTCGACGCGCCCTTGGTGCCTCCATCCCAAATTGACTTGTCTTCTGCACGAACGACAAAATCGGCCAGTGACCTTCTCTTCCACAATTATAACATGCTTTGATGGCATCGCATGCTAGCTTTGACCGATGTGTCCTCTCCTCCACATTTGAAGCATACGATAGTGGTCGCTTCTCCTTCCTTAACGACAAAAATCGATGTCGACGCCTTTCCATCATCATTGAATCTCCTCTTCTTGAAATGTCCATTCTATTGTTTTGGCCATGATTACCACCAAGTGGTTACCATTTCGCATGTTGATTCCTCCACGCTTATTGTCACCGCTTCAATGATCGCTATCACCGGTATTATCATTTTGCTTACCGCTTCTTTTTGTCATTGACTCATTATCGCGCCCAATAATCGAGCCCTATTAACAACATCCTCAATACAAACACAGCTTTATGAGAGATAAGATATCGACGATCTCTGTTTCAAACCTCTAGAAAAACATTCGCGTCATTCTCTCCTCATTATCAACCAAATGGGACGCAAACCGACAACTCGCAAACTTGGCTTCAGCATCGCATCGCGACACTGGGCCATGTTGTTTTGTTCCAAATTTAATGAACTCTACCTCTTTCATGTGACGAAATACTTTCTTGAAAGTACTTGTCGCTGAACAATTTTCGAACTTCTCCCAAGACATCTTCAAAAGCAGTTCGAGTACGCTTTACGTATTCCCACCAAGAATCATCGCGCCACAATAATACGAAGGTGGCAAAGGAACCTTTTGCTCCTGAGCATCCCAAGACATCAAATATCTTGTTGATCTGCTTTATCCACGCCTCCGCCTTTAAGTGGTTTTGCTTCTCCAAAAACTCCGGTGGTCCCAGCCTCCTTAAACTGCTTAGCAGCGACCGTCCGAGAGTTGCCGCCAGTTTTCCACCTCGTTTTGGACAGAGCCGCCTCACCGATGTTGTATGAATTGCATAAAGCCTCCTAACATTCCATCGCTCATCATTTGGTCAAGGTTGTTGTTTGCATGAGGATTGTCGCCTCCCGATGCACATTATCCCGATTATTGATCCGTGGAGACTCAACGGCCTCCTCGTGGCTCCATTGATGTTCTCAACATTCTCTGATGCCATTTTCAAACACCGCCACAAAACAAGGGTTAATTAATATATCACATATTATCCCTATACTCCGACCGACCAATTAAATACCAAATAAACTTAGTAGGTCATACTAACAAAGGAATTTCCGCCTCCCTCCTAGTTCTTGTCTCACATCTCACCAGTGATCATATCCCTAAGCTTTGATACTAACCGTGACGCCCCCAAAATAGGTATACATCACCCATCTCGAGTCGCCAAATACATGGTACAAAAATTCAAATACAACTTAATTATACAACAAATGTAAAATACGACAAAAATACATCATGAGTTTTAATACAAATATTGTCATCTAGACATAATATCCACTCTCAAATAAGTCCTCATTACATTTATTATCACACTATTTAATGTAATAAAGAGGACTACTAATACTATCATCTCTGACCATCACCCGCTCCCCGACTAGTCCCCCTCGCCACGCTCTCATTTCCAAGAGAATAAAGGAAAGAAAAAGGTGAGCTCAACTAGCCCAAAGAAGAAATATTATGACTAAGATAATGCGTAATAAATTATCATTAGTCTTCAACAATGTTAAACCGATAAAATATAATAAACATCAAGTTTAATCACAATGAACAAGCAATCCATTAAAAGAGTCAAGTAGAGAATAAAATCTACTATCTTTTATGATTTAAAAGGTTTTTCATCACTTTTATCATCGACGACTCTCAAATTTTAATAAATAATCCACATCATCCCCGCACTACTACCAAGGATATATTCATTAGTAGATCACAACCACAAATTATCCATGCACTACGCCAAGGATATTCGTATATTCATCAATGGTCATGATCATGCCAACAACGCCCATCAATGCACTACGGCCAACGAGGACTTTTACCACATCATTTGTAACATTACTACTATGATTATACCGAATAATCCTCGTCATAATCATACCAAGTCCATCTATGCACTACAAAAGCCACATATGACTTTCAAAAAATATAAATATGAGGATGATGACAATGATATAAGAATTCAATAAAACAAGTTCAAGAATTAATTTATCCAGAACTAATAACGCCCAAATTGTCAACATGATACTTTTTTGTAGAGTAAAATTCAAGAATGCTCGTAAGAATATTTCCATGAAAAGATATCGATGAAGCGCAAATATCAAGGATATTCCACTAATTTCATGGAGTATAGAAGTCAAAACTTTAACCAACCGAGTATAATAAAGAATGGAATAACAAAAGAAATCACCACGCATGCAGATTTCAGATGACATAAAGTTATTCCAATGTAATAATAAATAATCTAACCAGTCAAAGCGAAAACGCATCGACATGTGATATTCCAATGTAATAATAAAGAATGGAATAACAATGTCACCATGCATGCGGTATTCACACATGATAATGTGATATTCCAATGTAATAATAAATAATTTAAATCCAGTCCCACAGATAAATAAATGCATGCATGTGATATTCCAACAATGTAATAATAAAGATATTCCAATGTAAATCAGTCCCACAGTCCCATACGTATTTCGCATGTGATGTATGTGATATTCCAAATGTAATAATAAAGAATGGAATAACAAAGAATTTCACCAAGTATAGGTAGAGCTCACAGATACAAAGTTATTCCAATGTAATAATAAAGAATGGAATAATGTAAGTTCTCTTCATGAATACAAAAGAAATAATACCCCTTACCGTAAAAGAAACTAAATATCGGAGAAAGAAGAAGCGTAATACTTTTCTTCTTTCTCTCTATAATTTCTCTCTAGAGTTTCAAAGAATTCAAGAGAAATAATGAAGGAATGAGCTTCTATTTATAGAAGAATGGAATGAATAAGAATCCATCCATGAACGGTCCAGATTGATTTACTTTTAATCTGACGATCCATATTTAAAGCAAAATCTTTAAATAAAATATAATATATTATATTTATAATCTAATAAAATAAAATTATAAAAGTTTATTTTATATTAAAATATTCAAAATTTTTACTATGCAAACACTATATAACTATATAAAATACTATATAATAATATAATATAATATATTCTAATTATATTTAATAAAAAATATATATAACTTTATAAAAGTATTCTATTTTATATAAAAAGATTTTACTATTAGCCTAATAAAATGAATAACTTTATAAAAGTATTATTCTCGCTTTATATAAAAAGTTTTCTATTTTATTACGCTAATAATACTAATAAAAAAAAAAAAATCATCATCATTATTATTATTCACACTTATTATATCGACAATATTAATCGCTGTGTCCCTGTGAAAGAGGGGCTTTCCAATAAGGATTTCTCCCTATCATGCCGCAATTAGTGACCAAACCTCTCCTCGCGTAACTTCTAGACATCGTTAATATTGCAAATAATAATATTAATAACTTCGTCATCTCAATTATTGATTTAATAATATATAAAATATCGATAATAATCAAATAACAAATGCGAATTACCATACTTCTCACGTAAGCATTAATAATCAATACCGCGCTACTACGCAACCACGCAGACATCGCATTTTTTTACTACCGAAATAATTTCAACAATGATCAGAAAAACTTCCGCCGTTATTTTATAAAAAATATTTTTTTATAAATATTACCCACAACTCGCTTTCAATCCGACAAAAATAATTTATAGAAAATTTATCCACTAATGATTGTTGTGGTCTCGCATTTAATATTCCCTCGTAATAAAACTATATTCCCCAATTAATCGAATATTATATAACAACTTGCTTCTATTTTGCAAAATTTATAAATATTACCCACAACTATAACATTATATCAAATTTATTCCATAATATTCAAAATGATATTTATAGAAAATTCATTTTATTCATAAAAGTGTGAATTAATAGCAAATAGTTATAATCATGTGAATTAATAGCAATCAATTGCTCATTTATCCGATTAATTATCCGATTTATCAATATAACCCCCAGACATCAATTAATATCGAAATAAATGTCGATTTCCACTAACACTAATAATCCCAACACAATGGAACTATCAAATTCATCTTTAATCAACACGAACTTATTCATCATTAATATTATAACTCACAATATTTAATGACCCGTGTCGTTCTTGAAGAGGGGGCTTTCCGATAAGGATTTTTCCTTATTGGCGCTCAATTAGATGACCAAACCTCTCCTTAACAGAACTTCTAGACATTGTAAATATTGTAATTTAATAATATGAATAACCTTGTCGTCTCAATTATTGATTTAATAATATATAAAATATTATATAGATGATCTTTGTGACAATAATCGAATCAATAATACGAGAGATATGATGCGGCAAATTATTGTGCAATAATAATTGAGTATAATCGAGTGAATTCTTACGTAAAGATCAATAATCAATACTGGTATGCTATTATGCAACCACAGCCAGATTATTGTACTTTTTACTACCGGGTAGTTCAACAGTTTTAACGGTAACACTTTTTGCCGTTATTTTTATAAAATGATAATTATCGCTTTACTAACTACGACAATACTTACATTGTAGGGGGTCCACCAATGATTGTGCTTATCGTTTGGATATTTCCCGACAAAAAGAATATTTTCCGACCAAACGAATATTTTATAACAACTTGCATACTTTGTAAAATTTATAAATATTACCCACAACTATAACATTATATCAAATCCACACCATAATATTCAAAAAAAAAATATTTCGAGAAATTTAAATCTTTATTCATAAAATTTGGGGTCTCACAACAACAATTAACATAAAACATAAACTTAAAATATAGCCTCATATCTTCATCTCGGGTTGCCTTCAGTAAAACAGGTTCTCCGTTCTCCTAATCCCTAATCCCTGATTCAGTATTGTTCTTCGTAAAAACTTCATATTCGATTCAGTCTCTCCCTTAGATCTCTACATATCCATATATACATCTTCATCGTTTTAAACCGTTGTAATTCTGTTTGTTTCTCAATTAACAAACAGAAAAAAACCGACTCCCATCCAAATCATCAATTGAGCAAATCCTCCGGAAGCATGAGGCGTCAGGGAAGCCAAATCCGTACCGGCAAAATGAAAATTACAGATTCGACCTTAACTCACGACTCACTTTCTGTACGCAAGCAAAAAGAATTCAAGACCTAATCCACCGTGTTCGATAGAACAAGAGCGTTTAGGTGAAGTATGCAAAATGGGAAGAGTCTCAAACAAGGGTCTCAAGTGGCCAAAATGGTGAGTGGCTGATCACGCTGCCCATGTTTTGAGTCGCCACAAAAGCTTGAGAAATATTCTAAACACTGTAAATGGAGACGGTGAAATTGCTCGAGGTTTTTGACATCCATAATATTGAAATCGATTTTCTTATTAAATTAAAACAACCATAAAGCCAATGGTCATTTTTGACTTATAACATTTTACTCCCCTAAAATCAAAATTAAAACAACCATGAAGCCAATGGAAAAAATTCATAATGAAAGAGGGGATCCCCACACAAAAAACTACTCTCATTTCCATCGTATAAATCTTTTTTTTCCTTTTATATATCTAAAGACAATAAACCAATCATTTTTCACTCACTAAAAATAAAAAATAATTAATTATTGCGTAGATGATAATAAAATTTTAAACTAACATTAATTACCAAATATTAAAAATTAATGATATTTTTTATAATGGAAAAGAGGGAGTAATAATTATTGAGCACATGAAACCCATTGTATAGGAAAAAACCATTAATATTGTCGAAAATGAAATTAAAAACAGCACTAAACCTTCATTAAAGAGGTTTGCAAAGCTTACTAACGAGTCCTCTAATATAGGAAGATCAGATAGAAACCTAACAAGACTAGAACATCCGAAAAAACAAAGGCACTCTTGTAGGACGTACTTCCATGTACTTCCAAAAATAAAAACAGAAACAGTAAAAACCCCCAAAAACTCGATCAGTACTTGTAGTCCTTAACATGGAGACTCTCAGAAGCACCCTCGCTCAAAGCACTACCGCCCTGGTATTTTCCGAGGGTTGCCTCTGAGTTGGCCTTGCACCTTGCAATGAATGCCTCCTGAGCCTTCTTTACATTTTCTTCTTTTCCTGACCAAGCCTTGAGGGTGCTCTGCTGAAGAGCCCTTCCAAAGGAGAAAGATAGACTCCATGGCTTCTTTGTCTGGAGCTTGTTCATGGCATTGAGGTTGACAGTAGCCTCCTCCTCACTCTGCCCACCTGACAAAAACACCACCGCAGGAACAGCGGGAGGCATGGTACGCTGCAAGGCACGAACAGTGTACTCGGCAATCACCTCAGGTGCAACCTTTTTAGAATCAGATCCCGGAGTCACCATGTTGGGCTTCAACAGGGTTCCCTCGAGCAGGACCTTGTGGTCATTGAGTGCCTTGTAGCAAGCTGCAAGAACACGTTCTGTTACATCAGCGCACTTGCTGATGTCGTGTGATCCATCCACAAGAATCTCAGGCTCAACAATAGGGACCAGGCCATTCTCCTGGCAGATAATGGCATAACGTGCCAAACCATTGGCATTCTCATTAATAGCCAGCTGAGATGGTTCAGTGGGACCAATCTTGAGCACAGCACGCCATTTAGCAAATCTAGCGCCAGCTTCATAGTATTTAGCGCAACGAGCACCAAGACCATCAAGACCTTGGGTGGTGGTCTCGCCATTGGTACCAGCAAGCTCAACTGTGCCCTTGTCAACCTTGATTCCAGGGAGAACTCCACCTTCCTTGAGGACATCAACAAAAGGCTTGCCTACAAATCACATGGACAAGGTGAGCACTCCTTGTGATAAAAAAAATGTTCTCCAATGAAAGTTAACAAGTGATTTAAGGGAAAAAAATGCATGCAGTGGGAGGGGAAAAAAGCTAAGTATGCACTCAAATGCATAAGAAAGCAGGTGATGTGATCATGAGAAATAAACTAGAAACATTTATACACTAAATAATATCACAAGAGATCTGTCAAATATACCTGCAGCAGTACTCTGATAGAGAGTTTCCTCAAAAAGAATTACTCCACTGAGGTATTGAAGGCAACCAGGGGTGCAGAAGAGAAGCTCACGGAGTGCTCTCCGGTTTGTCTCATTATTCTCAACATTGATGCTCGAGAGACGCTTCCCAATTGTGCCAGTAGACTCATCAGCAGCAAGAATACCCTTTCCAGGGGTTCCAATGTAGGCAGCGTTGGCGATAAGCTCATCTATCAAATAAATCAAACTCATTAAATAGAACAGACACAAGATAAAGTACATTAGAAAATACAAGAATAAATACAGGATAATAAAGAATAATAAATAGTTTTTACCTTTTACAAAGGCTAATATATTGACAGATGAGCATAAAATGGGGATTGACTAATTCATTTCACGAACAAATATGGGACCAAAAGAAAGATATACAAGATTTTGTAAAGAGGAACCACACAAAGAATCAAGATACTAGAAAACTAGTTACATTTCGGGGTGTGGGGGAAGAAGCTAACACTATGAAACTCAAAAGCAAACATAGCAAGGTTTTATAAACTATTGCGACGGTGGAATTTTTTTCACCACAAACAACAAAATGACAAAAACATAATAATACATCTTTACAATTTTATAACTATAAAATAAAACAGGTTTCAGTTTATGTGCTGGCTTAAAAAACATTCTAATACCCAACTATTATTCAAAATGTAAAGCACTCTAAAAGAAACAAAGGATTATCTTGAAAAATAAAGGATTCTCTATAATCCAACCTCAAAGAATAGCATGCAACTGAAAAAAAAAGATTCTCTAAAATCCAACCTCAAAATTGCATGTAACATAGTATGTTTGTTTAGTGCTATGATTCAGGATCTTAAATAACATTCTAATACCTAACTATTTTTAAAATTGTAAAGCTCTCTTAAAAGGATTTAAGGCTTATCTTGAAAATAAAAGCCCTCTACAATTCCACCTTAAGGACTTGCATGTAATAAAATTACAGTTGCTTAGCTCTACAATGAAGTACTATCCACACAATTCAAGATCTAATTTAAGAACTGATCTGGATCTCAGAACAATTGATCGCTTCAACGAATTAAAAAAAAAAATCCAGTTTTGATCATTCAGAACAAATTACCAAAACCCAATAGCAGAAATAACCACCAACAACCAGCAGATCATTTACAGTAAAAAAGAAATTGGCTATGGAAAATCCACTATACTTTAATTAGAAAGCTATAATTGGAAATTAAAACATGAAAATAAATATAGGGAAATAACAATAATGAAAAAACACACAAAAAATACTGAAACAAATCCATTGTTGTAGTGATTAGGGTACTAATCAAAACACAACCATAGTACAGATCATAGGCATAGGCAAAATCAATCAAAAAAGAATTTTTTTAAAAAAAATAACACAGACAAAAAAATAAAAACCAAAAACAGATCTGTTAACACAGATGATAAGATCTAAAGCATACAAGATGCAATCGAAATAGCACAATCAAACAACCAAAATCAATAATAAAAATAAAAAGCAACCCACCAGCGTATTTGCCCCT
Organism: Panax ginseng; assembly: GCA_020205605.1. NCBI lineage: Eukaryota > Viridiplantae > Streptophyta > Magnoliopsida > Apiales > Araliaceae > Panax > Panax ginseng. The sequence goes on from CM035144.1 coordinate 121,367,001, forward strand.
GTAAGAAGACATTTCTATAGATCGGTAGTTGAAGAAAATAGAGGAGAAGGAATGATAGTTTGGTCGACAGGAGAGAAAAAAGAAACGATAATTGTAGAAATGAGAGGTGGGCTAGGGTTTTTATATAATAATAGAGCAGAGGAGGAGGAGAGAGGAAAAAGAGGTGATCGGGTTCGAGAATGCCGCCTCATCGGGATCGAGACTGCCGCCTACAAAACCGTTTTTCTTCGGCTCTCTATCCATTTTGCCCCTCACCCTCTACTTTGGTCCGCTCTTTTATTTCCTGCATTGGGATGGGAAAAAAAATGGGAATTTTTAGTAGGAAAAAAAAGAGAGAAATTAAAGTATATGTGTGTGTCGAAGTTTAATTCGAGAGAGAAAAAAAAAAGGGGTTAAGAAAAGTTAAAGACTTATTTGGACATAAATTATTTTTTATTTTTTCTAAATTTTTTTCTTTTATTTTTTTGAACTAAATTATGAATACCCAATCCTATCCGGCCCATATTTAGATTTTGCTATAAATCATAATTATATCCGTAATCTTATGTTTAGAAGTTGAGAATCTAACTAATACTATATATATATAATATTCTATATATATAGTTAAACATGTAAACTAGGAATTTCTTACTCCTAAGTTCTAGAAATATATATATATATACCATCGTTTCAGCAATTTGGTCCGTCCATGAATCTTTTCTACCAGAATAACCCCAAAATAGGTATACATCACCTATTTTGAGTCAAATCCAAACATACTGAGTACGAATACAAATACAATTTTAATATACAACAAGAAAGTCATGAGTTTTAGTACAAATATTGTTTTCTAGACAATATCCACTCTCGTAATAAGTTCTCATTACATTTATTGTTACACTATTTAATGAATAGTGAGGACTATTATCTTATCATCTCGGACCGTCACTCCGCTCCCCGAGTAGTCCGTGTTAGCATTCTCATTTCACGAAGAAGCGATTGAAAGAAGGGTGAGCTCAACTAGCCCAAAGAAAAAATATTATGACTAAGATAATGCGAGAATAAATTATCATTAGTCTTCAAACATCATTAAACCGATAAAATACAATAGACATCAAGTTTAATCAGCGGTGAACATGAATCCATTAAAAGAGTCAAGTAGAGAATAAAATCAACTATCTTTATGATTTAAAAGGTTTTCATCACTTTTATCGGCTTGGGACTCACCAATAAATAATCCACATCATCCTCGCATCTACTACCAATGATATTCATCAATTATCACAACCACAATTTAACCATGCACTATGGGCCAAGGATATTTATGTATTCATAAATGGTGCAGTGATCGTACCAACAATCGTCCATCAATGCCTAATCACTGAACGATGGAGGACTTTTACCACATCATTTGTAATATTACGGTTAAGATTATACTTCAATAATCACTCGGTCATAATCATACCAAGTCCATCTACATGCACTACAGTCACAAAATGACTTTCAACAAAATATAAATATGAGGATGATGACAATGATATAAGAATTCAATAAAACAAGTTCAAAAATTAATTTATTTAGGAACTAATAACGTCCAAATTATCGGCATGATACTTCTTTGTAGAGTAAAATTTAAGAATTCTCAGAAGAATATTTTCACGAAAAGATACTAGATGAAGCGTAAATATCAAGGATATTCCACCAATTTCATGGAGTATAGAAGTCAAAACTTTAACCAACTGAGTATAATAAAGAATGGAATAACAAAAGAAATCATCATACATACGTAAGATTGCTTGTATAAAAGTTATTCAGCGGGAATAATAAATAACGGAACCCGGTCGTAAAGTGTAATACGACCGACGGATATTCCACGAGAATAATAAAGAATGAAATAACAAAAGAAATCACCGTGCATGCGGTACTTGCCATGACAAGTTATTCTAACGAGAATAATAAATAACTAAATCGAGTCCGGTGTAAAATGCACGCATACGATATTCCAATGAATAATAAAGATTAACCAGTCCAGCAGAAAAAGCATTGCAGACGATATTCAATGAGATAATAAAGAGGCGGAACCGGTCCCAAAGATATAACGCATGAATGGATGTTCCAAATGTAATAATAACGAATGGAATAACAAATGAAATCACCAAGTATAGGGGTAGACCACATATACAAGTTATTCCAATGAGATAATAAAGAATGGAATAATGAAGTTCTCTTCATGAATATGAAAAAAAAATACCCCTTACATATAAAGAAGAGTACTTTCACCGGTGAAGCGGGGATATCTTGAAGAAACTTGCAGCTACGCTTCCAAAGCTTTCTTAAATGCTAAAGACATACACGCTCAAGATAGAAGAATATTTCTCTCTACGCTTCTCTAGAGTTTCAATGAATTAAATGAAGAAATAATGAAGGAATGAGCTTATTTATAGAAGAATGGATCGAATAAGAACTCAATCCATGAACGGTCCGGATCGATTTACTTTAAAACCTGACGGTCAGTTGGTTTACAATAAAATATAATATATTCTATTTATAATCTAATATAACGAATAACTTTTAAAAAGATTTTACTATCTGAAATACTATGAGGCACTAAGCAAACACTTTATGCAATATAAAATATAATATATTCTAATTATTGTCTAATAAAACGAATAACTTTATAAAAGTATTCTATTTTATATAAAAAGCTTTTCTATTTTATTACATTAATAATACTAATAAAACAAAACTTCATCATCATTATTATTATTCTCACTATTAATCGACTGTGTCATTTCCAGGAAAGAGGGCTTTTTCAATAAGGATTTCTCCTATTGGTAGTAATTAATTAGGTGACCAAACCTCTCATTGGCAGAACTTCTAGACATCGTTAATATTGCAAATAATAATATTAATAACTCTGTCATCTCAATTATTTATTAAATAAAATATCGACAATAATTGAATAAAACTGAATGACTTCTCACGTAAGCATCAATAATCAATATCGTGTGCTACTATGCAACCACGCGTATTTCTGTACTTTTAACACCGGGTGTTTCAACAGTTAACGGTAAAACTTCTGCCGTTATTTTCATAAAAATATTTTTGTCGTTTTTTTAATCCGACAATAATTCCTCTTAGGATCCACGAATGATTGTCTTGTCGTCATTTAATATTCCCCGACCAATCGAATATTATATAACAACTTGCGTACTTTGCAAAGTTTATAAATATTACCCACAACTATAACATTATATCAAATTCATTCAAAAATGATAATTATAGAAAATTCATCTTTATTCATAAAAGTTGGGGTCTTACAATCTCCCCTTCTTATGAAATTTTGCCTCGAAATTAGGTGCACGTGCTGGTATGTCGAAGAGGTAAGGATACCTTGATTTCATTTCAGATTCTAACTCCCAGGTCATTTCCTCAACATCGTAGTTCCTACATAAAACTTTGACTTGAGGTATAACCTTGGAGCGTAGAATATGTTCCTTCTTATCCAAGATTTGAACAGGAACCTCTTCATACGTTAAATCTTCCGCTATTTCGTCCGGTTCTAACTCAATAATGTGGTTCGGGTCTTTCACATATTTACGTAACATGGATATATAAAAAACGTTATGAATACGAGACATATTTGGCGGTAAAGCAAGTCTATAGGCTACAGTCCCTACTCGATCGAGGATTAAAAATTGGCCAATGAATCGAGGATTGAGCTTTTCTCTCTTTCCAAATCTCGTAACTCCTTTCCATAGAGCAACACGTAACAACACATGATCTCCAATATCGAATTTCACGTCCTTTCGATGAAGATTAGCATAACTCTTTTGTCGATCTTGTGAGGTTTTTATCGTTGTCGGATCGTTTGAATCTTTTCCATAGTCATACGTATTTCAACTCCGGTCCCAACAACGTTGTTTCACCCACCTCATCCCAAAGATATCTTGGAGAATCGACACCTTCTTCCATACAACGCCTCGAATGGAGCCATGCCAATACTTGCTTCGATAATCTTTGTTGTAGGAAAACTCCACCAATGGTAAGAACTTGTCCCAACTTCCTCAAGTCGAGGACACAAAGTCTTAATAAATCTTCAAGAGTTTGAATAGTCCTCTCGATTGTGCATACATTTTGAGGATGATATGCCAACTAAATCGTAAAACCGTGCCCATAGCTTTTTGCAAACTAACCCAAAATCGTGAAGTGAATCTTGGGTCTCAATCATAAACTATGGATCTTCGCGGACTCATGCAATCTTACAACCTTATTTATGTACATACAAGCAAGACGCTTAAGTGTATAAGTTTCTCCATATAGGTAAGAAATGAGCGGAGACTTAGTCAATCATCAACAATGACCCAAATTGCATCTATACCCTGAGAAACTTTGGGAAGACCAGTAACGAAATCCATGGTAATGTGCTCCCACTTCCATTCTGGAATTTCAAGTGGTTGCAATGGACCTTTTGGTACTTCATGCTCCATCTTGACTTCGTTGACATCGTTAGACACCTTGAGATAAACAAATATCTCTCTCTTTTATATTGCCCACCAAAATGTATGTACGAAGATCATGATACAATTTAAGACTCCCAAGATGGATTGCAAACGGTGTGTTGTGCGCCTCCATCATGATTTTATACTTTAACTCGTGGGTCGTTAGGAACACAAAGTCTAGAGTTGACTCGAAGTATTCCTTCTTCATCGATTCTTGCTTCCGATATAAGACCTTCTTGCACTTTCTTTCTCATACGACTCGATTCCGTGTTTGTAGAAAGCGAAAGCTTTAACTTTATCTATTAAAGTCTGGTTCTACTCAGATACTCTTCATCATCACGCGGGTCCCCAGAGTCTTTATCTTTATCTTCATCCTTGCAAGTCATACAAAATGGGCCTTTATGTTGATAATATCGCGCACTCGTGACTCACATCAAGATATGATCTTCTACTCAATGCGTGTACCACCACGCTCGCTTTTCCAGGATGAATATTGGAGGGTATGTTAAGACCCCAAATAATTAATAAATGAAATTTAATTTCCTCTAATTATTTTGAAATAGTAAGGGTTGATGTGATTAATGTGGATAGTTATGGGTAAAATACGCAAATATTTCAAAATAAACAAGTGGTTATAAAATATTCATTGTTGTTTGGAATATTCGTTTGGTCGTGGAATATTCGTATCGCTAAAGAATATTCGTATTTATCTACCAGTAGCGACCATGTATGGGGCCCATAACGAAAGCGATTGGAGTAAGAAAGCGACAAATATAAGTTGTTTAAAATTAACGGCGTAATTGTTACTGCTTTACCTCGTTGGAATACCCCTTGGTTAAAACACAAGAATACGCTGGCGTTGTTAATAAAGACATTTGTATTGCACCAATTATTGACTCTTACGTAAGAAGGCACTACTCAATAATGGTTACTGATGATTACTTTATTCGGTATTTTATTGGTTCAATAATTGTTGTGTTGATATTTTATATTCTTTGTTGTTTCAATAATTGTCATTACGATATTTTTTCATTATCGAGCTAATAATTCATATTATCTGAATAATATTATTAGATAACATTATTGGCAATGTCTAGAAAGTTCTCGCATCTAAGGAGAGGTTTGGTCACCTAATTTAACGGCGCCAAAGAAGAAAAATTCTTATTGGAAAGCCCTCCTCTCCTGAACCTGCTCAGTTGGTTATCGATATTGTGATTCTCGTAATATTATTTGTGAATAATTAATTATTGATTCATATGATGAGAAAAATATTGATTTTATGTGGATATAGATGGAGAAAATTTTTAATGTGACAATTGTTGAAAATTGAAATTTTATCTTTTCTTATAAAATAATTCATTTAAATATATATATATATATATATATTATATTTTAATAATATAATAATGGTAATAATTTTACAATGAATGTGGGATATATGAGTATACGAGGAGGAAGAGTATTTTTGTTGCAATAAATGTTTAAAACATGTTAAACATGTCGGTGGACCCCATTTATTGATTTGAAATTTGATTATAAACCGTAAAATCTCCTGTTTGTGAATTTCTGGTCAATTTCTGCTTGGAATTTGAAAAACTTTCTTCTTCAAAGTTGTAGAGAATTGAATTTCCTATAAAACTCATGAGATTCAATTTTACTCGACAAAAGGACTATTTATTGTGAATTATTGAAGTTCAAGTTCAAAATAATTGATTTTTTGGAAGTTTTAATTGTTTAAAAATAACAAAAACGTTTTTTATATGTTGTGAGCCTCATTAATCACATGCTAGGTGGCTGATTTCAGATTCCCAAATGATGGCATAGAAAATTTTTATAAATATATTATTATATTAAATTTTCTATTTTTGGTATTCTAAGCAATTTCCTATAAATAAAGTCTTAGGTTAGAATTGAAAATCACACCGTAAATCGAAGTTTCTCTCTATATTATCGAGTTTATTCTTGTGAGTATTTTGAGTATACTTTGAGTATTGCTATACGGTGAAAGTTCAAGTTATAGCCTATATATCCGTATTCAGTTAAATCTTGTCTTTTCGAGGTAAGGGATATTTTTTTTGTAATGATATTATTTCTTCAATATCATTATCTTTGAAATATTGATCTGAAGTTTTTATCAAATTTGAAACTTTTGGTGTCTTGAGTTACTATTTACGATATCTGGCCTATTCACGATACTTGATCTTATTCACGATACTGATCTTATTCACAAATCTGAGACTATTCATCGAAAAATAAAATTTTCCTTTTATTCCAAAATATCTATCAGGGATACTAGTTTTGATTGTATCCATGTTTTGATCATTCTTGAAATTTACACCACTACGATTATTTTTTTGAGGTATTTTTGACGTGGATAAAACAAAATACTGAATCCTTAATCCTTAATCCTTAATCCTTGTCATTTTGTTTCATTTGGATTCGCTTTCTTTAAAAATATATATATATTTTTTCATCATCCTCGATCTTAAATGATGATATTATTGAATATCTTTGGCTCAGTAAGTGCAAGATGATTGATTTCGATGAATATCTTTGGCTTGTAGTGCAAAGAGATGAATGATTTCGATGAATATCTTTGGCCCATAGTGCAAAGATGAATGAACAGTGTTTAGATGAACATGACCAATCGGGTGAATGTCCTTGGCCAGTTAGGTCAAAGAGGATGAATATATGATTCTAGATATATATTGATTGATGTTACGAGGGATAAAAATATTGATGATGGATCGTTAAATTCATAGATATTAGTAGATTTCATCCTCTACGTAACTCTTCTATGAATTAATATTTTTCGCCACGAATATTGATTTAAAACTTGTTGTCTATTGTATTCTATTAAATTTTTCCCCTCGTTGAAGACCAACGATAATTTGTTGTATATTATCTTAGTCATAATATTCTTTCTTTGGGCTAGTTGAGCTCACCCTTTTCCTTTTTGTTCCATTTTTCTTTCGTGAGGCGAGAATATAGCGAGTACGAGTCGGGTATGGAATGAAGGTTCTAGAGAGAGTTGTTTAGTAGTCCTCACCATTTTGTAAAATAATGTATCAATAATTATGATGGGGATTTATTTGCATGTGGATATTGTCTGCAGACGGCAATATCTCATTTTAAACTCACAGCTTTCTTGTTGTAATAATAAAGTTGTAGTTGTTTCATGCATCTGTATTGACAACCTCGTAATGGGTGATGTATACCTATTTTGGGGTGTCACAATTGGTATCGAGCTTAGGATATGATCTCTGCGGAGATCGGGAATAGAACTAGAGAGGAGAGACGAGTAAATCCTTCGCTAGTGTGTCCTACCTAGCTTATTTGATAGTTGGTCAATATATAGGGATATTATGTGATATATTGATTTCCTTAATTAACCCTTGTTTTATGACAAGATTTTGAGAATGTCGACTAAGAATATTAACAATGGAAATGAGACCGTGGAGGCGCTGCATTTACCAACGAGGAGAATCGTGCAACAGTGGCAATGTTCCTCCGTGAACAACACCACTTATCAGACGATGAACGCATTTAATGTTTAGAAGCTTTTTGCGTTCATGCAAAATCGAATTTAGGAGACTCGTGTTCAAAACATATAGGAGGAATGATAGCAATTCACAGGTTGTCACAAACCCAAGCGCTTCAAAGAGTTGGGACCACTCAGATTTAAGGAAAGCCGATCCCATCATGGCGAAACATGGGTCGAGCAAATTACTAAGATATTCATGTCTTGGGATGCAGACAGAGGAATGAAGGTTCCATTCGCCACCTTTATGTTCCGCAGTGCGAAGCGGTATCACTAACGGTGGGAGTCAGTGAAGCGCACCCATCCAAACAAGACTCTCGGCATGTCTTGGGAGACATTTCATAAACTATTTAATGACAAATACTTTCCCGAAAGTGTTAAATCATATGAAGGAAGTGGAGTTTATTAGATCGAGCGAGAACAATATGACGGTGTCTAAAGACGAGGCGAAGTTTGCGAGTTATCCAGTTTGCACCTCATTTGGTGGAGAATGAAGAACGTGTGACGCAGATGTTTCGAGAGGTTTGACCCTAAGATACGTCAAGATCTCATCTCTCATAAATTTCTCTCTATTCGGATGTTGTTAATGTGGCTCAATTGTTAGAAATGAGATAACGAAAATCGGTCAACCGAGGTACCACAATCGTGGATCATACCTGGAGATAAGAACAACAAAACAACAATAACCATTGGAGAAAAAAAAAAGATTTAACAAAAATGGTAACCACTCCGGTGGTAATCATGGCCATGAAAATAGAAAAGCGAGTCGAGGAGATTTTAAAAGAGGAGATTCAACAACGACCATATGAAGACGACAATTACAAAGAAGAATCGGTTCCAAGGAGGAGAGAACGACCACCGATCATATCTATAAAATGCGGAAAGAGGACATATCACCAAACTACCCACAATGCAGTTCAGGTATGCTATAATTGTGGAAAGAAAGGACATATCGCCGAGATCGCACGGTAAATAAAAACCTAGTTCGATGGGGATGGTGACTCAAAAGATCGTCCCGAAAAAGTCAAAGTCAACGGTTCTGGAAGAAGCGTTTGTTGTGGTCGGGTCAAAATGCGAGAACCTAAACGAGATGATCACGGGTAAGCTATTTATAAATTCTTGTGAAGTTTATACTTTACTGATACCGCAAAGTTTACCATTCATTTATCTCTCCTCACTTTGTGCTCAACGCTTAAACTTGACTCAGGAGAAATTAGACTTTGACTTATCTGTGAAACTCAGTTAGGAGAAACTTTCATCACATCCACCGCTTATTAATCTTGTTTGATTCAAGTTGGCACCATCACCTTACCTCGCCGACCTTATCTCTTTAAAGATACTTGCTTTTGATGTGATTTTAGGAATTGATTGGTTAACTACTCATCATGCCAAAATTGATTGTTTTCGTAAAGTTGTTAGCTTTTCATATTCTAACCAACTTTGTTGTGCAATTCAAGCAACTAAACCATTAAAATCAATCACCGCTATATCTAATCATAAAGTTATTCGTTTATTAAAAAAGCGGATGTCAAGCTTTCTTAGCCCATGTTATGGATTTGAATAAAGACACTTCAAATTTGAATAATATTCCTGTTGTTATTGACTTTCCGACGTATTTTACGAAGAACTTCCGATCTACCCCGAGCGTGAAGTTGAATTCTTTATCGACCTTGAACCCGGTACAAAGCCCATTTCTAAAACCCCATATCGAATGGCTCCTATTGAACTTCGGGGAGTTAAAGGTCCAACTACTGGAGTTGTTGGACATCGGTTTCATTCGCCTAAGTACATCTCCTTGGGGTGCTCCTGTTTTATTCGTAAAGAAGAAAGACGGAGTATGCGACTTTGTATTACTATCGGAATTGAACCATGTCACTATCAAGAATAGGTATCCTCTACCTCGTATTGATGACTTGTTTGACCAATTGCAATGAAACCACAATTCTTTTCAAAATCGATCTTAGCTTACGATATCATCAAATTTGAAGATTAGAATCGAGGATATTCCAAAGATCGCTTTAGAACTCAATGCGGGCATTATGAATTCCTAGTCATGTCTTTTGGATTGACTAATGCCCTGCGGCTTTCATGGATATGATGAACCGAGTATTCAAGGAATATTTGGATCGGCCTAGTTGTTGTCTTTATTGATGACATCCTCATATATTCCAAAAGTCGTGAAGATCATGAGCACCATTTGAAGTCGGTACTACAAAGGCTTCGTGAAAATAAGTTATATGCTGCAAGTTAAAGAAATGCGAGTTACGGCTTGAGGAAGTAGCATTTCTGGCACGTGGTGTCAAAACATGGAGATGTCTGTTGACCCGTGAATATTGAAGCAATACAAAGTTGGAAGCAAATCAAGACGGTGGTCAAAATCTCACGTAGCTTTCGGGTCTAATCGGGTTATTATCGAGATTCGTGGAAGGGTTTTCTCGAATCGCTACTCTGCTTAACTCAGTTGACTCGGAAGGATACAAAATTAGTTTGGAGTGAAGAATGCGAGAAGAGTTTCCAAGAGCTTAAGAGGAGACTTATTTCTAAGACTTTGTTCTAACAATACCATCCGGTTCGGATGGATTTGTTATCTACAATGCTTTAGCAAAGGGTTAGGATGTGTTCTCATGCAACATGGGAAAGTCATAGCCTTTATGCCTCGCGACAACTTAAAGAATATGAGAGGAATTATCCTACTCATGATCTAGAGTTAGCGTAAATGATTTTTGCTTCAAAGATCCGGAGGCACTATCTTTATGGGGAGAAAGTGGAGATATATTCGGACCATAAAGCCTTAAATATTTCTTCACTCAAAAGAACTTAACATGCGGCAGACCGCGTTGGCTCGAGCTATTGAAAGACTACGACCACACAATTCAATACCATCCTGGAAAAGCGAATGTGGTAGCTAACGCGTTGAGTAGAAGATCATATGCAGGAACGAGTGCGATGATGTCAAGTATACGCATAGAGCCAACTTTAATAGAAAAAGTTAAGGTTACTTCGAGCCATGGGCCTTGTGATGCATATGAAGAAGAAAGTACAAGAAGGTGCTATTTCGGGCGAGAATCGATGAAGAATGAATACTTCGAGTCCACTCTCGGACTTTGTGTTCTAACGACTCACGATTTGAAGTACAAGATTATGATGGAGGCACACAATACACCATTTGCAATCCATCCCGGAAGTACTAAAATGTATCGTGATCTTCGACATACATTTTGGTGGAACAATATGAAGAGAGAGATTGCAAAGTTTATCTCAACATGTTTAACTTGTCAACGTGTAAAGGCGAGACATCAAGTGCCTAAGGGACCATTGCAACCACTTGAGATTCCGAAATGGAAGTGGGAACACATTACCATGGATTTCGTTCGGGTCTTCCCACGGTTTCTCAAGGCATAAATGCTATTTAGGTTATTGTTGATAGATTAACTAAGTCCGCACATTTCTTGCCGATCACGGGGAGACTTATTCTCTTGAACGTCTTGCTAGTATGTATGTAAATGAGATTGTGAGGTTGCATGGCATGCCAAGATCTATAGTTTGGATCGTGACCCAAGATTCACTTCAAGATTTTGGGTTAGCTTGCAAAAAGCTATGGGATTTACGATTGATTCGACATACCATCCTCAAACCAGACGAGACAATCGAGAGGATCTATTCAAACTCTTGAAGATTTATTAAGACTACGTGTCCTAAACTTCAAGGGCGGCAATGGATAAGTATTTACCATTGGTGGAATTCTCCTACAATAATAGTTATCGAGGCAAGTATAGGTGTGGCCCCATTCAAGCATTATATGGACGAAAATGTCGCTCTCCGTTATGTTGGGACGAGGTGGGTGAAGCAACATTGTTGGGACCCGAGTTGAGTACGTTATGACCACAAAAAGATCCAAATGATTAGACAACGCATACAAAACGGCAGGATCGACAAAAAGAGTTATGCGGATCTTCATCGAAAGGGCGTGGAGTTTAGTATAGAGGATCATGTATTGTTAAGTGTTGCCCCATGGAAGGGAGTTATAAGATTTGGGAAGAGGAAAGCTCAATCCACGATTTATTGGTCCATTTCAAATTCTTGATGGAAGTAGGAAATGTAGCCTATGGACTCGCTTTACCTCCAAGTATGTCTCGTGTTCATAATGTGTTTCACATATCATACTTATTAAATATGTGAAAGACTGAACCACATTATTGAGTTAGAGCCGGACTAGATAAATGAAGACTTAACGTTATGAGGAGGTAATTGCCAAGATCTTGGATAGGAAGGAGCATGTCCTACGACGAAAGTCATACCACAAGTTAAAGTCTTGTGGAGGAACCATGCTATAGAAGAAATGACACAGGAATTGGAAAGCGAAATGAAAGCGAGGTATCCTCATCTTTTGAAACACCAGTATGCGTATGTCAATTTCGAGGACTGAAATTTCATAAGGAGGGAGGTTGTAAGACCCCAAATAATTAATAAATGAAATTTAATTTCCTCTAATTATTTTGAAATAGTAAGGGTTGATGTGATTAATGTGGATAGTTATGGGTAAAATACGCAAATATTTCAAAATAAGCAAGTGGTTATAAAATATTCATTGTTGTCGGGGAATATTCGTTTGAGTCGTGGAATATTCATTGTTGTTGGGAATATTCGTTTGGTCGTGGAATATTCAGACCGCTTCTGATTGAATATTAAATGCGACGGTAGCGACATGTGTGTGGGCCCATAACTGAAAGCGATTGGAGGAAAAAAGCGACAAATATAAGTTGTTTAAAAATAATCTGGCGTAATTATTCTGATTTTACAACATTGGAATACCCGGTGGTTAAAACACGATGTCTGGCGTTGTTACTTGACGATAAGACACTCAGTATTGCACCAATTATTGACTCTTACGTGAAGAAGCACTTTACTCAATAATGGTTACGATAATTCTTTGCTTCGATATTTTATTGGTTCAATAATTGTTGTGTTGATATTTTATATTCTTTGTTGTTTCAATAATTGTCATTACGATTATTTTTCATTATCGAAGCAATAATTCATATTATCCTAATATTATTATTAGATAACATTATTGGTAATGTCTAGAAAGTTACATACAGGAGAGGTTTGGTCATCTAATTGCGAGCCGAAGAAAAAATTCTTATTGAAGCCCCTCTTTCCTGAGAGCGCACGGTTGTCAATATTGTGATTCTGTAATATTATTTGTGAATAATTAATTATTTATTCATATGATGAGGAAAATATTGATTTTATGTGGATATAGATGGAGAAAATTTTAATGTGACAATTGTTGAAAATTGAAATTTTATCTTTTTTTGATAAAATAATTCATTTAAATATATATATATATTATTATATTTTAATAATATAATAATGGTGATATTTTTACAACGAATGTGGGATATATGAGTATCTGAGGAGGAAGAGTATTTTTGTTGCAATAAATGTTTAAAACATGTTAAACATGTCGATTGGACCCCATATTATTATTGAAATTTAATTATAAACAATAAAATCGCTTTGTTTTTATGGATTTGGTCAATTTACATTTGGAATTTGAAAAATCTTTCTTCGTAAAGTTGTAGAAATTGAATTTCCTATAAAAACTCATGAGATTCAATTTTTCTGACAAAAGGGCTATTATTGTGAATTATTGAAGTTACGGGTTAAAATAATTAATTTTTGGAAGTTTTAATTGCTTAAAATAACAAAAACGTTTTTTATATGTTGTGAGCCTCATTAATCACATGTTAGGTGGCTGATTTTAGATTCCCAAAGGATGGCATAGAAATTTTTTTTATAAATATATTATTATATTAAATTTTCTGCTTTAGTGTTCTAAGTAATTTCCTATAAATAGGTGTTTAGGTTAGAATTGAAAATCACACTAGAAACTGAAGTTTTCTCTCTCTATATTATCAGTATTCTTGTGAGTATTTTGAGTATACTTTGAGTATTGCTATACGGTGAAAGTTCGAGTTATAGCTTTATATCCAATATTCAGTTAAATCTTGTCTTTTCCGAGGTAAGGGATATTTTTTTTTTTGTAATGATATTATTTCTTCAATATCATTATCTTTGAAATATTGATCTGAAGTTTTTATCAAATTTGGAACTTTTAGTTATCGAGTTCTTATTTACGTTTACGGCCTTATTCACGTGATCTGATCTTATTCACGATATCTGATTATTCACGAATCTGGCCTTATTCATCGAAAATGAAAATTTTCCTTTTAAGTCCAAAATATCTATTGTGGATACTAGTTTTGATTGTATCCATGTTTGGATCATTCTTGAATTTTACACCACTATGATTACTTTTGAGGTATTTTTGGGCGTGGATAAAACAAAGTACGAATCCTTAATCCTTAATCCTTGTCATTTTGTTTCAATTTGGATTCGTTTCTTTAAATATATATATATATATATATATATATATATATATTTTCATCATCCTCGATCTTAAATGATGATATTATTGAATATCTTTGGCTTTGTAGTGCAAAGATGATTGATTTCGATGAATATCTTTGGCACATAGTGCAAAGATGAATGATTTCGAGTAATATCTTTGGCCGTAGTGCAAAGAGATGAGCAGTGTTTAGATGAACATGACCCATCTTGGTGAATGTCCTTGGCACAATAGTGCAAGGATGACTATATGATTCGGATATATATTGATTGATGTTACTGAGGGGATAAAAATATTGATGATGGATCATTAAATTCATAGATATTAGTAGATTTCATCCTCTACGTAACTCTTACATGAATTAATATTTTCCATTGCAGTATTGATTTAAAACTTGTTGTCTATTGTATTCTATTAAATTTTTCCTGTTGAAGACTAACGATAATTTGTTGTATATTATCTTAGTCATAATATTCTTTCTTCGGGCTAGTTGAGCTCACCTTTTCCTTTTTGTTCCATTTTTCTTCTCGGGAGGCGAGAATGTAAGCGAAGACGCAGTCGGGTATGGAATGATGGTTTTAGAGAGTTGTTTAGTAGTCCTCACCATTTTTGTAAAATAATGTATCAATAATTATGATGAGGATTTATTTGTATGTGGATATTGTTTAGATGGAAATATCGTATTTAAACTCACAGCTTTCTTTGTGGTAATAATAAAGTTGTAGTTGTTTCGCACATGCAGTATTGACAACTCAGAATGGGTGATGTATACCTATTTTGGGGGTGTCACAGTATGATCATAATCTTTCAATAATTCAAGCCAACGTCGTTGTCGCATGTTTAGTTCCTTTTGAGTGAAGAAATATTTGAGGCTTTTATGATCCGTAAAGATCTCCACTTTCTCCCCATACAAGTAATGCCTCCAAATTTTAAGTCACGAAGACAACAAATTTGCCAACTCTAGATCATGAGTAGGATAATTCCTCTCATATTCTTTGAGTTATCGAGGCATAGGCTATTACTTTCCCATGTTGCATGAGAACACATCCTAACCCTTTGCACGAAGCATCACCGTAAATGACAAATCCTCCGAAGTCGGATGGTATTGTCGAGCAGTCTTTGAAATGAGTCTTCTCTTGAGTTCTTGAAAACTCTTCTTACATTCCTCGCTCCAACCGAATTTTGTATCTTTTTGAGTCACCGAGTTAAGGGAGTAGCGATTCGAGAAAACCTTCTACGAATCTCCGATAATAACCAGTTAAGTTCGAAAGCTACGTCTTGATCATTTGATTTAGGTTGCTCCCAGCTTTGAATAGCTTCAATCTTTGCTTGGGTCAATGATATTCCATGACTTGATACCACGTGCCCAAGAAATACTACTTCCTCAAGCCAGAACTCGCATTTCTTCAACTTGGCATAAAGCTTATATTCACGAAGCTTTTGGAGTATCAGCCTCAAATGTTGCTCATGATCTTCACGGCTTTTGGAATAAATAAGGATGTTATCAATGAAGACGACCACAAAGTGATCCAAATATTCCTTGAATACTCGATTCATCATATCCATGAAGGCAGCAGGAGCATTAGTCAATCCAAAAGACATGAATAGGAATTCATAATGCCCGTCTGGAGTTCTCCGGCCGTCTTTAGAATGTCATCGGTTCTAATCTTCAATTGGTGATATCCGGAATGAAGATCAATCTTTGAAAAGAATTTGACACCTTGCAACTAGTCAAACAGGTCATCAATACGTGGCAATGAGTACCTATTTTTGATGGTGACATGATTCAACTCCCGATAATCAATACAAAGTCGCATACTCCCATCTTTCTTCTTCACGAATAGAACAGGAACACCCCAAGGAGAAGTACTAGGACGAATAAAGCCAATGTCTAACAATTCCTGCAGTTGGGTCTTTAATTCCTGAAGTTCAGTAGGAGCCATTCGATATGGGGGCTTTTGAAATGGGTTTTGTACCGGGTTCAAGGTCAATACAAATTCAATTTCACTTTCTGGGGGTAGGCAAGGAAGTTCTTCAGGGAATACGTCAGGAAATTCATTAACAATAGAAATATCATTCAAAACTGACGTATTTTTGTTTAGATCCGTGACATGAGCTAAGAAAGCTTGACATCCATTTTTCAATAAACGAATAGCTTTATGGCTTGAGATGACAGTGATTGATTTTAATGGTTTGGTTGCTTGAATTCACATAATAGGTTGGTTAGGAATATGAAAGCTAACAACCTTAAGAAAATAATCAATTTTTGCATGATGAGTAGTTAACCAATCAATCCCTAGAATTACGTCAAATGCAAGTATTTTCAATGAAATAAGATCGACATGTAATGTGAGGGTACCGATTTGAACCAAACAAGACTTATAAACAGTGGATGTAATGAAGGTTTCTCCCAACGGAGTTTCAACAGATAAGTCAAAGTCCAATTTCTCCGAGTCAAATTTTAAACGTGAGCGCAAAGTAGGAGAAATAAAGGAATGGGTAGAACCCGTTATCAAATAAGGTATATACTTAAGCTAGAGTTTATGATAAGCTTACCCGTGATGACCTCGTTCGGGTTCCTTGCTTTCCGGGAGGTCACGACAAACGCTTCTCCTTGCACTCTTCAAGGCTTTGACTTTTCTGGGACGTCCTTTGGTGCCTCCATCCTAGCTGAACTTGTCTTCGGTGAACGACAAAATCGGGCTAGGTGAACTTCTTTTCCATAATTATAACATGTTTTGGATGACATCGCGCAGCTTGACCGATGTGTCCTTCCCCTCCGCATTTGAAGCATATGATAAGTGGTCGTTCTCCTTCCTTAACAATGGGTCTTTGATCGACGCGTCTTTCCATCATTGTTGAATCTCCTCTTCTTGAAATGTCCATTCTTATTATTTTGGCCATGATTACCACCGAAGTGGTTACCATTTCGGCATGTTGATTCCTCCACGCTTATTGTCCACCGCTTGATGATCATGCTTATCACTAGTATTATCATTTTTTTGGGTTCTTTCTCTTTTTTGTTGGGTTGACTTATTATCGCGCTCCAATAAGCGAGCCCTATTAACAATATCTGAATACAAACACAATTTATGAGAGATAAGATATTGACGTATCTCGGGTTTCAAACCTCTTAGAAACATTCGCGTCATTCTCTTTTTATTATCAACCAAATGGGACGCAAACCGGGACAACTCGGCAAACTTAGCTTCGTACTGCGACACGGTCATATTGTTTTACTCCAGCTTAATGAACTCTACCTCTTTCATGTGACGAATACTTTCGAAAAAGTACTTGTCGTTGAACAATTCTTATAACTTTTCCCAAGTCATCTTCAGTGCGGCAGGTTGAGTACGCTTTACAGATTCCCACCAAGAATCGCCTCGCCATAAACATGAAGGTGGCAAAGGAACCTTTTTGCTCCTCGTGAGCAACCCAAGACATCAAATATCTTGTTGATCTCTTTTTATCCATGTCTCCGCTTTAAGTGGTTTTGGCTCTCCAAAAAACTTCGGTGGTCCCAGCTCCTTGAACTGTTTGGCGGTGACCGTCCGAGAGTTGCCAGTGTTTCCACCTTCATTTTGGATGCGAGAGTCGCCTCTTACCGATGTTGTATGAATTGCATGAAGCCTCTAACATTCCACCGCTCATCATTTGGTCGGTGTTGTTGTTTGCATGAGGATTGTCGCCTTCCTGATGCACATTGTCTTGGTTATTGATCTGTGGAGACTCAACGGTCTCCTGTGCTCCATTGATGTTCTCAACATTCTCGGATGCCATTTTCAAATACTGCCACAAAACAAGGGTTAATTAACATATCACATATTATCCCTATACTCTGACTGACCAATTAAGTATTAAATAAACTTAGGTAGGTCATACTAGCGAAGGAATTCCCCGTCTCTCCCCTCCTAGTTCTTGTCTCACATCTTAGCCAATGATCATATCCCTAAGCTTTGATACCAATTGTGACGCCCCCAAAATAGGTGTACATCACCTATTCTGAGTCGCCAAATACATGGTACAAAATACAAATACAATTTTTAATATACAACAAGAAAGCTGTGAGTTTTAATACAAATATTGTCTTCTAGACAATATCCACTCTCAAAATAAGTCCTCATTACATTTATTGTCACACTATTTAACGAATAGTGAGGACTACTAATACTATGATCTGGACCCGTCACTCCGTTCCCCGACTAGTCCCTGGCCACGCTCTCATTTCACGAAGAGAAAAGTGAAAGAAAGGGTGAGCTCAACTAGCCTAGTAAAAATATTATGACTAAGATAATGCGAAATAAATTATCATTAGTCTTCAACGATGTTAAAGCGATAAAATACAATAGACATCAAGTTTAATCTGCAATGAACATGCAATCCATTAAAAGAGTCAAGTAGAGAATAAAATCTACTATCTTTTATGATTTAAAAGGTTTTCATCACTTTTATCATTGAGACTCGACAATAAATAATCCACATCATCCTCAAGTACTACGCATAATGATATTCATCAAGATTATCACTGACATAATTTATCCATGCACTACGGGCCAATGATATTTGTGTATTCATTAATGGTCATGATCATGCCAACAACTGTCCATCAATGCACTACGGGCCAATGAGGACTTTTACCACATCATTTATAATATTACGGTCATGATTACACCAAATAATCACTGGTCATAATCATACCAAGTCCATCTATGCACTACAGGCCACAGATGACTTTCAACAAAATATAAATATGAGGATGATGACAATGATATAAGAATTCAATAAAACAAATTCAAAAATTAATTTATACAGGAACTAATAACGTCCAAATTGTCAACATGATACTTCTTTGTAGAGTAAAATTTAAGAATTCTCAGAAGAATATTTTCACCAAAAGATACTAGATGAAGCGTAAATATCAAGGATATTCCACCAATTTCATGGAGTATAGAAGTCAAAACTTTAACCAACTGAGTATAATAAAGAATGGAATAACAAAAGAAATCACTATATATGCGATGCTTGCATGTATGTGTTATTCCAATGTAATAATAAATAACGGAACTAGGTCGAGTAAAGTAATACGCGTCGACAAGATATTCCAATGTAATAATAAAGAATGAAATAACAACGAAATCACCATGCATGCAGGTACTTAGATGCAGACGGGTTATTCTAACGAATAATAAATAACGGAATCAGTCCGGTGTAAAATGCACGCATGTGATATTCCAATGAATAATAAAGCATTTAACCAGTCCAACAGAAAATGCATGCAGAGATGGGATATTCCAACAGAATAATAAAGATTTTAACTGTGTCCGGTATAACGCATGCACGTGATGTTCCAATGTAGAATAATAACGAATGGAATAACAAATAAATCACTAAGTATAGGGTGAAATGGCAGATACAAAAGTTATTCCAACGAATAATAAAGAATGGAATAATGTAAGTTCTCTTCATGAATATGAAAAAAATAATACCCTTACCTTATAAAGAAGAAGAGACTCAAACGGTAGGGCGGGATATATCTTGAAGAAACTTGTACTACGCTAAAAGCTTTCTTAAACGCTAAAGAAATACGTTCAAGATAGAAGAATATTTCTCTCTATAGTTTCTCTAGAGTTTCAAAGAATTCGTTAGAAATAATGAAAGAATGAGCTTCTATTTATGTAAGAATGGATGAATAAGAACTAATCCATGAACGGTCCAGATCAATTTACTTTAAACGGACGGTCCAGATTGGTTTACAATAAAATATAATATATTTTATTTATAATCTAATATAACGAATAACTTTTAAAACGATTTTACTATACAAACTACTATGGCCTTTATCTGAAAACACTTATGCGTAATAAAATATAATATATTTTAATTATTGTCTAATAAAACGAATAACTTTATAAAAGTATTCTATTTTATATAAAAAGATTTTACTATTAGCCTAATAAAACGAATAACTTTATAAAAGTATTCTGTTTTATATAAAAAGTTTTTCTATTTTATTACATTAATAATACTAATAAAACAAAATTTCATCATCATTATTATTATTCACACTATTAATCGACCAAGTCGTTCCCAAGAAAGAGGGGGCTTTCCAATAAGGATTTTTCCCTATTGGCGCGCAATTAGGTGACCAAACCTCTCATTGGAAGAACTTCTAGACATCGTTAATATTGCAAATAATAATATTAATAACTCTGTCATCTCAATTATTGATTTAATAATATATAAAATATCAACAATAATTGAATAAAACTGAATGACTTCTCACGTAAGCATCAATAATCAATACCGTGTGCTACTATGCAACCACGCGTATTTCTATACTTTTAACACCGGGTGTTTCAACAGTTAACGATAAAACTTCCGTCGTTATTTTCATAAAAATATTTTGTCGTTTTCTTAATCCGACAATAATTCCGTTGTGGAGTCCACCAATGATTGTGCCGTTGTACGAATATTCTACGACCAATCGAATATTATATAACAACTTGCGTACTTTGCAAAATTTATAAATATTACCCACAACTATAACATTATATCAAATTCATTCAAAAATGATAATTATAAAAAATTCATCTTTATTCATAAAAGTTGGGGTCTTACAAGCCCGTTGGAGAACGGCTCTGTATATATATATAGAAAACTAATTAGGTCTGGACTTCTGGATGAGAGAAAATTCGGATCCATTTTTTTTTTTTTTTGGCTTTTTTTTTTAAAAACAACTAAAAAAAAATTAATATTTTATGGAACTGAAATTTTACCATAATATAATATTTTGGGCGTGATTTGGATACCTATACTAAAAAAATATATATATACACAGATCGCGCATATACCGCTTTTTGTTATACGTATCCAAATCACATCCAAAACACTGTATTATGTAAAAATTCCAGTTCCATAAAATATTAAAAAAAAAATTTAGTTGTTTAAAAAAAAAACAAAAAATAATAATAAAAAAAATCCGTATTTTAAGAAAATGCGGGAGTCCAGACAGGATCCGGACTCTATATATATATATATATTCTAATTTAAAATTAAAATTATTTTTATTTTTAAGCTACAAAATGACATTAAATTCTTAATAGGTCAATAATACTTGTGTTAAAAGATTGCCTGAGGATTATATATCATGCTACCGCAGTTATATTTTTAATTAATTTTCGAGATATGTAAAAAAATAAATAAATAAAATATTATCTTAGAAATGCATCCCTAATTTATTACTATTACTAATTATAAAATTTATTATTTTAAAAAAATTAAATAAATCACATTAATTTTTATTTTAAAATAATATAAAACTCATTTTAAAAAATCATAACTTGAACCTATAATAAACACAAACACCCTACTTTTAATCGGTCACCACCAAATCTGTTTACTTTCACCACCTACCTACCACTTTTAGGTGAGACCATATCTTTCACACGGATTCAGTTAACATAAAGTTTATTTTTGAATAAGTTGGTAAATTGATCAATAGAATACTGACACATATAAAATTTTATCTGCGTGTCAACACTTTATTAACTAATTGATCAACTTACCAAAAAATAAACTTGATACTAACTAATTTCCTTTGACACATACAATCTACTAGCAGAATGTGGAATGTTTTAACCGGGCTAGGCGAACCAATCAATTGGTCTTCTATCAGTGTAATAGTTAGGTCCAGATTCTTAATCTTATTAGATTCTTAATCTTATTAGTTTGATTACTATTGACATGACGAATGAAGCTAGCAATTCTGTGCCAACGAAGTCATCAACCACGCTTGTACTACTACTAAACAAAACATTTACAATAAATAAAGAAGGGAAAAAACAAGCCAATGTTCATCACTTTATATAATTAATTAACTCAAGTGAGGTAGCATAGCAGTAGGTTTTGTTTTTTGAGGCATCTTATTAAAACTGATATCATTGGTGAACAGTCATGTTTATTAAACTTAAATGTTGTTGTAAGACATGTATTGTGACGTGATTATTGTATTTATTTTGGCTATAAATACATTCAAATTATAAGAGGCCTGCCTCCTTTTACATGATAACCATTAAATACTGATCTGAAAGATCCCCAATATGTAAGTTGGATTCAATTAATTAATCAAAGGGTGTACTTATATACACACGGTCCGTTTCTCCAGCGAATCATAGGAAGTGAACTAAAAACGAACCAGTTATAGCGACAAATTTATCCATCACTCTAGCATAGAAAATCGATTTTCTATACTATAACGACGGATAAAATCGTCGCTATAGCCGGTTCATTTTTAATTCGCTTTTTATCGTTGGAGAGAATCAACCTATATATTATATATATACACACACGTAAACTACCCAAAGTTGCCACACATTTTCAAGTCTTCCTCTTCCGCCTCATGATATATATTATTAAAAAACAAAAAGTCGTTGTGTGTTTGATATTAATTTATTATGTTAAATTAATACTCTATTTTGTGATATATAATATGAAACTGTCATGGTCAACATAGCATTACTCATTTACTCTCAAGAAAAATATTTAAAGACAACAATTGCTCATACAGGTTGTAAAATTTATAAGTAGTTAAAGACTATTATTTTCAATAAAAATTACAAAGAAAACAGAGGTAGGTATTTTTTAACAGAAATGAAAAACTCCATCAATTCTACAGAAAGTCCCATCTGTCCAAAAAAAGAGATTTTTAAAATGATAATAATATAAAATGCAAAAATCACTTTTTGGCCACTGCAGTTATAGTGTTTTAAACAATTAGTCACTGTACTTTTAAAATATTTAATTAGCCTATTGTGTTTTTTAAAAATATTCAATCAGGCCATTCCGTCTATTTTTCGTAACTGACGTTAAGAAATTAGTCAAATTTTCCTATGTGGCTTTTTTTAAAAAAATAAAATAAAACGTGTATTTCCTGATGTGAAATTTGGCTGATGTGTATTTACGGCCCTTCTTCTTTCGAAATATATTTACACCAAAATAGACCCCCAAAAAATTATAAATATGTATTTACAGATGCGAAATATATCAATTGTAGAACATTCGATGGTAGTCCAAGGTAAGTAAAAGTTAGGAGGACACACCATGGCTTCTAGGTGCGATCGGAGAAGATCGAGGGAGTTGAACAGAAAATGGAAGGAGAGAATTGAGATGTAAAATTGTGAATATGAAGAGAAAAAAAGAAAGACAAGTTGGGAGTCCGGAAGACTTGTCACAATGGAATTGTCCTAAGAGAAATTGGGAGTTCGGTTCGGTACCACGACCATGGCCCTTGCCTCGGATCTGGTCTCTCAGATTCCGTGTCTCCGATTCGGATCTAGATCTATTCATTTTCGATTCAATTTGGGTATAATTTAGAGGCTTGATTTTGGTAGAAAAAATAGGAAAAAAGACGTGCTTGTTTTGAAGCTACCTAAGTATAAGCAGCTTTGAGGCTACCAATAGGAAAAAATGGGTGAAATTTTTTAAGTATAAAGTATTTTTATTTTATTTTTAAATTAAAACATACATATTAATTATAAATATTATAATATTAATTTTATTAATATTATACATATTATAAATATTTAGGTAAAGAAAAGAAAGAAAATAAAATATAAAAATATTTTATTTTTAAAAATTTATAAGTATTTTAAAACATAAAAGTATTTTTATTTTTATTTTAAAAATAAAACATACATATTAATTATAAATATTATAATATTAATTTTATTAATATTATACATATTATAAATATTTAGGTAAACAAAAAGAAAGAAAATAAAATATAAAATATTTTTATTTTTAAAATTTTATAAGTATTTTAAAACATAAAAGTATTTTTATTTTTATTTTATTTTAAAAATAAAACATACATATTAATTATAAATATTATAATATTAATTTTTATTAATATTATACATATTATAAATATTTATGTAATGAAACAGAAAGAAAATAAACCATAAAAGTATTTTTATTTTTTAAAAAATTTATACGTATTTTAAAAACGTAAAAAGTATTTTAATTTTTAAAATAAAATATACATATTATAAATATTATAATATTAATTTTTATTAGTATTATACATATTATAAATATTTATGTAATAAATTAAAATATTTATTTTAATTTTATTATTATTTTAATTAATTTTTTATCACATAATAATTTTATTATTTTATCTTTTTGTTTGAGAAGAAAAAAAATTATAAAGAAAATCCATTAAAAACAAAAGAAAGGAGTAGATAAGAACATCTGTTATACATACATATTATAAACATTTAGGTAAAGAAAAAGAAAGAAATTAAAATATAAAAATATTTTTATTTTAAAAAAATTTATAAGTATTTTACAATATAAAAGTATTTTTATTTTATTTTTTTCCAAAAAAGCCACGTAAAAAAAGCCGCCCAGTTAGCAAATACACGTAATATTTATTTTTATTCAAAAAAGCCACATAGGATATTTTTTAACGTCAGTTACGAAAAATAGACAGAATGGCGTAATTGAATATTTTTAAAAAACACAGTGGGCTAATTGAATATTTTAAAAGGCACACCTAGGTAATTATGAATAAAAATGTTTTTAATGTTTTTAAATGATAATCCATGGTGAAAACTTTTTATGAAAACTTTTAGTAAATTAAAAATAATTGAGACACCTTTACTGAATAGGTGTATTTAAGCTAAAAATGATAAATGGTGAATTTTTTTGCTTTAACTTATGTTCTTCGTTTCTTATTATCGAGACAGACTAGAGACACATGCTAGCTTTAGTGTCTGGATAGTGGCGTGAATAACAAAAAAAATGCGAGAACGTGAATGACGAGTTAAAGAGATAAGCAGTAAAAATCACACCAAGATTTTTTACATGGTTCATTATTATCATCCTCTAATCTAGTGGCCTAATCCACGTCCAATCCCAACTAGGATTGGAGACTCTTTTATTACTATTTAAACCTCAATACAAAAATTACTCCTTGTTACAAAGAAGCCTCAAATCGATGTTGGACACCTATGCCCCTTTTTTGCCTCTCTGCAACTTGTACACCACTTTGCACTCTCTTCCACCTCTGAGACCCTTGAGCCTTCTATGAATAGACTAACTAAAACCGAGAAACCTCAAGCCAAAGCTATGCTTGAATACTTTGATTTACAATGAATAAAATTTCCGGCCTGAAAGGATAAAATTGATAAGAATAAATGGTTGGAATAAAAAGCAGTTGATAAGCTCGATGTAATCTCTCGACTTGATTGTTTGGTTCTAAGTTGTTTTGATCGGTAGAAGAAGAGGTATATATAACAAACAAGCAACGACTATTAAATCATTAGCTAAGAAATCTCGGTCCAGTTAGCAACCATCCATAATTTGACAACTTTGTATCACGGAAAGATATTAAGCAATTATCGCCCATGACTATTTGATTTTGAAGAAATTGAAATAAAGGAGAAACTCTACCCACAATCAACTATGTTAAACAGGAATAAAGGAGATAAATAAGGATAAATCCCAATAGCTTGATAAGACTCCTTTTCAAAATAGAATACTAACTAATGTGGGCTCCACTAAGCAAGATAAACTCCTTAACTAAATTAGCACCCACGAAATACTACGATGACATAGAAGAACCAATTTGGGCTAAATTTGGAATTAAGGACCATAATATTTGTTATTATAAATACCAACATACCTTAATAAACTCAATTCAAATCTTCCTTAATAACCTCCAAATCAAATCTTCCATAATAGACTTCAATTCAAATTTGAAATGCGATTTTAAACACATTCCAACTACCAGCGGAAAGAAATCAAACAACAATAGTTCATGTAATACCCATAACTCATGCATATCAATTATAATATTATAACCCATAATCCATGCATATTTAATAATATAATAACACACCATGAACCATGCACCTTCTAATATATACTTAAATTAGTCATCAATCAAAACATCATATAATCAAAAACTAACATTCTCCCCTTTTTTGATGATGACAATTTATACACTACTTTAACCAATCATATGCTCCCCTAAATTTAAGCTCCCCTAAATTTATGCATATAAGATTTTTAAGTAACAAATAGGAAATAAATAACAAATAAAGGATACATATATAATATCTAAATAAGTAAGCCCATGTATGACACATAGATATCATATCCCAAATTAAAAATAGTTAGAAACCAATAACATCATCGATAGCATAAATGGTAGTCTAATATATCCAAAAAAAATCGGTATCCTCTCCTTATCCCTTATCCCTAAACTTCTCCCCTTTGGCATTATCAAAAGATGGGAGTCGAGCGACTTCATCGATGGCGGTCTCATAGAGAACATCATCAAGCTTCTTGTCAAATTCTTGGATTTTAACCACATAGTCGTTGTGATGAGAGACCAACACTTCCATCCGTCAGGAAACATAATCAACTTTGTTGTTCACTCTTGAATTTGTTTGAGGCCAATTGAAGGCGAAGAGTCGAGCCAAGAGCCCATATCTTGGATAAGTTGAAAAAGAGTAGAAATTTGAACATTGGAAGGAGGATTAAGATCGATAATTACGGTACGTAGAATTATGAATTGGAGAGGAATTTGGAGATGGTGGAGTTGGAGTAGGAGGAGCATTGATTGAGTAGAACCTTCTCAACATCCCAACATAAGAGTCCAATGAAATTCACGTTCAATTTAGATTGCAACAGATATATTTTTATCAATGATATCGAAAATTTGCACAACATCTTCATTGACAAAAGAAATTCCAAAGTGGGCAAAAATTTTGGTTATAAAACCCCATAAGGAAAACACTTTGTTTTATTTGTCAAACAACTCTCCATGTGTTTAATCATAAGCAAGGCAAAATTAAACGTTGTACGAGATGATTAAAGCGAAAAGAATTAAATCTTGATATGTCATATTGGACCTACCCCATTTCTAGGTACTAAATTAGCACGAATGAGTTTATGAATAACATTATTCAAAGGGTAGTTTCAATAACAGTTTGGTAAGCCAATAAATTCACGATGAGAACACTCTTTCACAATTCTTAATTATTCAAAACGAGTTAAATTTTCAAACTCTAAAGGGGCCCTTAAGTGTGAAAGGGCGAAATCGAACATGGAATATTGAGAATAGAACCCAATACATGAGAATCAATGACCAATGTTTTGTTTTTTAACAAAAGTTTTATGACATCATCCTTAATGAGACATATTCCCAAAAATTGTTTAATGAAAGTTGGATATGCAGATTTGGGGGGACTCAACATAGCGAGAGAGGTGAACTTTTTTTTTAAAATAAGGATGTTACCCCAATTTGTTGAAATAGGGCTTGATCAATTGATTTCCCAAAAATAATAGTTTTATTGATCATAAGATCCACAAAAGCGCGTAGCATAACTAGAAGAGGTAAAAATTAGAGGAGTACCATGTGTTTGAGGAAAAGAAATCAATCGGTTGGTCAGGAAGAGGAATCGGGGAATGAGGATGGGTTGGGTTGACTTCCCTTTCAAGCGATTCTTCATAGACTTGCTTTGATAGAACTCCCAAATCGATTGATCTTAGTGTGTGATAATCCGATTCGAGCGCCTTAGTGTGAGGAGTGAGGTGGGATATCCTTCTTGCTTATTTGAATAGCTTCTCTGTAGGTTATTGACCACATATCATACGAGTTTTAGCCATGGAAGAACTCTTTGAAAACCCTAGGTTTTGAAAGGAAGGAAAGAAGGCGAGGATAAAGAATAGCGATAAAGGAAATTTGAAATAGAACAAAACCCTTGTTGTCTCGGGTAATACACGAGAAGAAAAGATGTGGAAGAGGAAAAGATATAAGAGTGAATATTACATAGAGTTGTATTCATTTCGATCACTAAATGACATGAAAACCCACTAATACCCTTCTTGTTACTTTATTAGATAGGAAATAGTCACATATATATTTTCACATATAGCGATTAAACATATAATGAAACTCGTGATACTTAAAAAAAAAATCCACATATGGCAAAATATATATATATATATATATATATTTTATTTTATTATTATTATTATTATTATTTTTTTATTTTTATATTATTAATTAAAAAAGGCACAAAAAAATAATTAAGCAGATGAGACATTCCAAGTTCTCTTCTCAAGGTACAAAAAAACGTCCTCACTTAAAGGTTTTGTAAAAATGTCGACCGATTGATGTTTAGTAGGGACAAATACTAACTTTATTAATCCTTTAGCAACATTATCTCTTAAAAATGATGTCTCACTTCAATATGCTTAAATGCGAGAATGAAGCACATGATTTTTAGAAATATCAATAGCACTAGTATTGTCACACATAATAGGCACATTTTCACAAATAACATTAAAATCATGTAATGTTTGTATCATCCACAAAATTTGTGAACAACAACTACTACTGCCGAAAATATTCACCTTAGTAGTAGACAAAGCACAGATGTTTGTTTGTTTCTTGTGTGCCAAGCTACTGAGCTTTGACCTAAAATTCACAAGCACCACTTGTGCTTTTACATCAACTTGGCACCTGCATAATCTGCATCTGAGTATCCAATTAGTTCAAAACTTGGAGATATAGGATAATATAAGCCTAAATTAATTGTGCCAGCTAAATATTTAAATATTCTTTTTACTGCTTTTAAGATGAGATTCTTTTGGTTGAGCTTGAAATCTAGCACAAGCATACACTATATACATATAATATCGGCCTTGATGCGATTAAATAAAGTAAACAACCAATCATACCTCGATACATTGTCACTTTGACATCTTTACAGTATAGCATCCTGCGATAAAAGCTTGATGGTAGTACTCATTGGTGTTGACTTTGGTTTGGTATTTTGAATCCAAATCTCTTGATAGCTCTTTCACATACTTTGATTGGTGAATATGAATCCCTTCATTGGATTGTTTGATTTGAAGCCCCGAAAATAATTTAATTAGCCCATAAGGCTCATATCAAACTCATTATGCATACATTGGGAAAACCACTCACACAAAAGAGTTAGTAGTAGCTCCAAAATTATATCATCCACATAAATTTGAACAATTAATAAGTCCTTATTTTTGTTTTAATAAAAAGAGTAGAATCAATTTTACCACGATTAAAACCATTGTCTAATAAAAACTTGCTTAATCTTTCATACCGGGCTCTTGGAGCTGTTTTAATCCATCTGAAAGCCTTTTTCAATTTAAACACATGATGTGGATATTTTTCATGTTCAAATCCGGTGGTTGCTTGACATACACTTCCTCATTTAAATAGCCATTTAAAAATGCACTTTTCACATCCATTTGATATAATTTAAATTATCTAAAACATCGTAGGCTAACAAAATTATGTATGGCTTCCAACCTTACAGCGAGGGGCAAGGTTTCTTCATAATCTATACCTTCTTGTTGATTATAGCCTTGAGCTACCAATCTAGCCTTATTTCTAGTAATTATGCCATTTTCATCAAGTTTATTTTTGAAAATCCATTTTGTACCAATTATAGAAGCATCTTTAGGAGGTTTAACAAGATCCCATACGACACCTTTTGAATTGGTTTAATTCTTCTGCGTGGCAATAGACCAATTTTCATCTTGAATTGCTTCCTTGGCATTCTTTGGTTCTATTTGTGAAAGAAATGCGGAGAGAATGCACAATAATTCCTTGCTTTCCTTCTTGTGTTCATCCAGTGTCGGGATCACCTATGATCGATTTGGTGGATGATTTCTCACTTATTACAGATGGTCAAGGAAGCCTTCTTTGCGATCATTTGTTCTTGAGTTCGGGTTCTAAGATGTCATGCTCTACATCAAGCCGATCATCAAATTTTTCTTCTAATGCAGAGAGGGGTTGAAATATTCGACTTTTAAAGCGTCTGCATGTCTACGAGTTTTCAACTAAAATGCGGATGACTCGGGTTGTCTAATTTCATTTGTTTTGCTTTCACGTTCATCGACTTTCCTTACGATCTCGAGATGGCTCAAATTTGTCCGGATTGAAATATCTGTTTTCCACTAATCGAAATGTCTTTTCTGCGAAACTTCATTTTCTTCTTTTGATAGGACACGGTTAAATTCATCAAATACTGACATACACAGATTCTTGACTTTAAATTTATCAAGATTATAAACCTATAAGCTTTACTATGCATTGAATAACCAAGAAAAATAGCTTGATTGATTTTGCATCAAATTTTCCAAGATTACTATTAGTATTTAGAATGAAACATTTAGCACCAAACACTTTAAAATAATTAATATTTGGAATCCTTTTATTTAGCAACTCATATGGTGTTTTCAATAGGATGGGTCTAATTAGAACTCTATTTAAAATGTAACATGCAGTACTTACAGCCTCTGCCCAAAAACTTTTAGGCAGTTTACTTTCATGTAGTAAAGTTCTTGCGATTTCTTGAAGAGTACGATTTTTCGTTCCACCACACCATTTTGTTGAGGCGTTCTTGGTGCGAGAAAACTCATGTGTAACACCTTTCTCACTTTGCAATATGGTATAAAATCTTTTCCAAATTCTCCACCAGTGGTCACTCCAGTATCTGGAATTAGCTTGAGGTTGTGTTTTGTTTCAACATTCTTTATAAGCTTTTCAAATTACAAAAAGCTTGATCTTTAGTTTTCAAAAATAAAACCCATGTAAATCTTGAAAAATCATCAACAATAACAAAAGCATAATGATTATTTCCTAGGCTAGCATATCTCTCGGGTCCAAATAAATCAAGATCTGATAATTGAAGAGGTAAAGAAGTTGATACACGATTTTTTGCTTGTAAAGGAATTTCTTGCTTGTTTACTAAGCGGCATGCATCACAAATACATGTCTTCTCATATTTTAGCTTTGGTAAACCTTTAACAAGGTTCTTTGTAACTAACTTGTTAATCAATTCCATATGCACATGCCCAACCTTCATGCCATAGAATAGTTTGATCTTGAGCAACGACTAAACAAATATCCTCATTTTGATTTTCAAAATTTATAGTATATATATTACCTTCTCTTGTTAGCTACTAAAGGAACATTATGAGAGCATGAATAATAGCACATTTATCTTTTTCAAAAATAACTTTATGACCACTATCCATTGGTTGACTTACACTAATTAAGTTATATTTTAACCCTTGACATGATGGACATTATCAATGTAAACCTTACCATTACCAATTTTACCTTTCTGAGTGATTTGGCATGTGGTGTCATCTCCAAAAATGTAATTGTGCCTCCTTTCTTTTGCAACAAGTGAGGTAAATTTAGTTCTATCACCCGTCATTCATGTCTAGAACATCCTTTGTCAAGTACCCATTTATGTGATGGTACTTTAGCTTTTAAGCATACCTACTGAAAACAAAGAAGTAACTCATCGTTTTGGTACCCAAATCTGTTTGGGTCCAATATTGTTTAATAGTGATTAAATCTCCTTTCTTTACCCAAACTTGTTTTATTTTAATTTTACTACAATTTGTATCAAAATGTCCTTTTAAACCACATTTTACTAAAGTAACATAAGGTGAGCAATAAAGAGGCTTTTCCTTGGTTTATTATTTATTACTCTAATTTTATTAGTCGTGCTTTTATGTTTTTAACGAGGATTATATCCAATTCCTTGTTTATCTAAGCTTGACCTTTGAGCACCCAACATTATATTTAAATTCTCTTCTCCTTTGAACAAATTTTGCAAGATCCTTTTTCAAAGATATTATTTCTTCCTCATTGTTATTTTGCATGTTTATTATTTTTCCATCATTAAAAGCATCTATACAAGTATCTCTCATTTTCAAGCTTTCTTTTAGATCATCATTTTCCTTTTTAAGGCTATTATTTTCTTCATTTAATTTGTTTGCGATTATATAAAATTTTATTATAATTATCTAAATATCAATTTAGCATTCAAGTGAGATACTTCACATGATGAGCAATCTTTAACTATTTCTTGTTTTCCTCAATTAAAGTTTCTACTTCCTTCATTAAGTCGTTTATCCAACTTTTCAAGTGAGCATTTTTCTCTTTTTATACGAAGGTTTTCATTTTTTAAAACAAGATAGTCGAAATAGTAATTTCTCCAAGTTCGGGACTTACCTCGGATGTTTCCTCATTGTGTATTCGGTGAAGCCGCAGTTGAAGCGATTTCTTCTTCTTGATCTTCATGATCGAGTTCATCATCACTCCATGTCATTAGAGCCTTCCCTTTTGAACCATTTGCTTTGTTCTTTCTTTTTTAGTTGGAAGCAATCTCTTTTGAAGTGTCCGGGCCTTCCACATTGAAAGCAGGTTTCCTCTTGAGGCTTTTGCTTGAAATCTTTCTTGTTGTTGAAAGCTTTTGTTGGTAATTTTGATCTATTCTTCTTTCGGATCGACTCCTCGATTTTTACGGTCATTAAAGCTATTTCTTCATCCGAATCTTCATCATTTGCCTTCTATGTAGCTTTTCGACATGTAGAGCCAGAGTCTTCTTCTTGGGTGCCTCATCTTCTTCATCATACAATTTTAGTTGGTTTTCAAACTCTTGAGTTCTCCAAATAAGGTAAGAGTTTCCATTGTCTTTGATTGTGATAGTCTTGAAGTGTAGTAACCTTTGGTGCGAATCGCTTTGGCATGACTCTAAAAAGCTTTTGGTTGATTTCCTTTTGATCGATCTTTCGTCCAGCATGCTTAGAGAATTCATTAGAGTAAGGAATCTTGCTTGGGCATCTCTAATTGATTCATTTTCTCTAATTTGAATAGTTAAATTAGTGCATTAGCATGCTTTCGACTTGACCTCCTTCACTTTAGTAGTACCTTCGTGGCTCATGATGGTGTGTCCCAAATTTCCTTAAGTAGTAGTACAAGAAGAGACTTTATCTATCTCGATTGAACCATGCCACTTAAAAGTGTATTCATGGCCTTGGAATTATAAGATACCATATATGATTCATTTGAGTCCATTTCCATGAGATTCTTTGGCTTGCCATCATCATGTCATGGAATGAGTGGTCCATTTTGACTACCCACCATTCCCATGGGTCACGGTTCGAGATAGATCTTCATTACGAACTTCCAAAATTGAAGTTTTCACTTCCTAGCAACAATGGTGGCCTACTTGTGGGTGACCTTCTTGAAAGTTTAGGTGTGCCATAGGATCTTCCCTACGACTGCTGACGATCAATATTAGTAGAGCCAAGCTTTGATACCAAATGTAATTCTATAATGTGCACACACACCTAGGGGGGGTGAATAGGTGTTTAAGCTAAAAGTGATAAATGGTGAAAACTTTTTGAAATTTTACTGCTACGATTTAATTAGATTGACTACTACACTTATGCTGCTTTAGTGTCTGCTTTAGCTTATGTTCTTCGTTTCTTATTATCGAGATGACTAGACACATGCGCTTTAGTGTCTGGATAGTGGCGTGAATAACAAAAAAAAAAAAATACGAGCGTGAATGGCAGATTAAAGAGATAAGCAAGTAAAAAATCACACCAAGATTTTTTACGTGGTTCAATCCCTATCCTCTAATCTGTCTAGTGGCCTAATCCACGTCCAATCCCAACTAGGATTGGAGACTCTTTTATTACTATTTAAACCTCAATACAAAATTACTCCTGTTACAAAAAAGCCTCAAATCGATGTTGGACACCTATGCCCCCCCTTTTTTTGCCTCTGCTGACTTGTACACCTTTGCACCTCTTCTCACCTCTGAGACCACTTGAAGCCTTCTATGAATAGACTAACTAAACCAGGAAACCTCAAGCCAAAGCTATGCTTGAATACTTTGATTTACAATGAATAAAATTTCCAGTACAAAAAGGATAAAATTGATAAGAATAAATGATTGGAATAAAAACAGTTGATAAACTCTGATGTAATCTCTCAACTTGATTATCGGTTCTAAGTTGTTTAATCAGCCGAAGAGAAGAGGTATATATAACGAAACAAGCAACGACTATTAAATCTGTTAGCTAAGAAATCTTAGTCCCGTTAGCAACCATCCATAATTTCAGCAACTTTGTATCACCAGAAAGATATTAAGCAATTATGCGCCAGCTATTTGATTTTGAAGAGCTGAAATAAAGGAGAGAAACTCTACCCACAATCAACTGTGTTAAATAGGAATAAAGGAGATAAATAAGGATAAATCCCAATAGCTTCAGTAAGACTCCTTTTCAAAATAGAATACTAACTAATGTGGGCTCCACTAAGCAAGATAGACTCCTTAAATAAATTAGCACCCACGAAATACTACGATGACATAGAAGAGCCAATTTGGGCTAAATTTGGAATTAAGGACCATAATATTTGTTATTATAAATACCAACATACCTTAATAAACTCCAATTCAAATCTTCCTTAATAACCTCCAAATCAAATCTTCCATAATAGACTTCAATTCAAATGAATGATTTTAAACACATTCCAACTACTGACGGAAAGAAATCAACAAAATAGTTCATGTAATACCCATAACTCATGCATATCAATTATAATATTATAACCCATAATCCATGCATATTTAATAATATAATAACACACCATGAACCATACACTTAAATTAGTCATCAATCAAAACATCATATAATCAAAAACACCCAAATCGCATCTATGCCTTGAGAAACCTTGGGAAGACCAAAGAACGAAATCCATATTAATGTGCTCCCACTTCCATTCTCGGAATCTCAAGTGGTTGCAATGGACCTTTTAAGACTTGATGCTCCACCTTGACTCGTTGACAAGTTAGACACACGGAGATAAATAAATATATCTCTCTCTCTTCATATTGCTCCACCAAAATGTATGACGAAGATCACGATACATTTTGGTACTCCAGGATGGATTGCTAACGGTGTGTTGTGCGCCTCCATCATGATTTTATACTTCAAGTCAGAATCGTTAGGAACACAAAGTCTGGATTTGACTCGAAGTATTCATTCTTCATCGATTTTTGCTTCCGGAATAGCAAGTTCTTCCACTTTCTTCTTCATACGCGATCGCCTCCAGGCCTCAGAGCTTGGCGAGCAGCTTTAACTTTATCGATTAAAGTCGGTTCTACTCGTATATTCGCCATCATCACATGGGTCCCTGGAGTCTTTAACTCTATCTCCATCCTTTATAAGTCATACAAAATGGGCCTTTGCGTTGAAAAGAATTTGGCGCCTTGCAACTTGTCAAATAGATCATTAATACGAGGTAACGGGTACCTATTTTTGATGGTGACATGATTCAACTCCCGATAATCAATACAAAGTCGTATACTTCCATCTTTCTTCTTCACGAATAGAACACAGCACCCCAAGGAGACGTACTAGGACGAATGAAACCTATTCTAACAATTCTTGCAGTTGGGTCTTTAACTCCTGAAGTTCAATAGGAGTCATTCGATATGGGGCTTTGGAAATGGGTTTTGTACCGGTTTCAAGATCGATACAAAATTCAATTTCACACTCTGGGGGTAGGCCAGGAAGTTCTTCAGGGAATATGTCGGGAAATTTATTAACAATAAAAATATCATTCAAATCTGACGTATTTTTATTTAAATCCGTGATATGGGATAAGAAAGCTTGACATCCGTTTTTCAATAAACGAATAGCTTTATGGCTTGAGATGACAGTGATGAATTTTAATGTTTTGGTTGCTTGAATTCGCATAATAGGTTGGTTAGGAATATGAAAGCTAACAACCTTACGAAAATAATCAATTTTTGCATGATGAGTAGTTAACCAATCAATCCCTAGAATCACATCCAATGCAAGTATTTTCAAAGAAATAAGATCGACAGTAACGTATGCTTACCAATTTGAATCAAACAAGACTTATAAACCGTGGATGTAATGAAGATTTCTCCCAACGAAGTTTCAATAGATAAGTCAAAAGTCTAATTTTTCCGGAGTCAAATTTAAACGTTGAGCGCAAGTAGGAGAAATAAAGGAATGGGTAGAACCAGTATCAAATAAAGTGTAAACTTCACTAGAGTTTATGATTAGCTTACCCGTGATCACCTCGTTCGGATTCCTCGCTTTTTGGGAGGTTACGGCAAACGCTCTCCCTTGAACTACTGGTTTTGTCTTGTCTGGGACACCCTTTGATGCCTCCATCCCAGCTGGACTTGACCTTGGTGCACGATAAAATTAGGCTAGGTGGCCTTTTTTTCCATAATTATAACATGCTTTAGACTGCATCGTGCAGTTTGGACTTATGTGTCCTTCCCCTCCATATTTGTAACATACGACCGGCGGCCGTTCTCCTTCCTTAACAACGGGTACTGGTGCTGACATCTTTCCATCTTTGCTGAACATTCTCTTCTTGAACTTTCCACTCCTATTGTCTTGGCCATGATTACCACCGAAGTGGTTATCATTTCTGGCATGCTGATTTCTTCCACGTTTGTTGTCACCGCTTTGATGACTGCTACCATTGGTATTATCGACTTGTCAGCTGCTCTCTCTTGGTTGAGTTGACACATTATCGCGCTCCAATAACTGAGCCCTATTCATAACATCTGAATACAAACACAGTTTATGAGAGATAAGGTATTGACGTATCTCAGGTTTTAAACCTCTTAGAAACATCCGCGTCATTCTCTCCTCATTATCAACCAAGTGAGACGCAAACCGAAACAACTCGGCAAACTTAGCTTCGTACTGTGCCACGGTTATATTGTTTTGCTCAAGCTTGATGAACTCTACCTCCTTCATGTGACGAATACTTTCAGAAATGTACTTGTCGTTGTACAGCTCTTGGAACTTCTCCCAAGACATCTTCGGTCACGGCGGGTTGAGTCGCTTTTACTGATTCCCACCAAGAATCGCCTCTGCACGCAACATGAAGGTGGCAAGGAACCTTTTGCTCCTGAGCATCCCAAGACATCAAATATCTTGTTGATCTCTTTATCCACGCCTCCGCCTTTTAAGTGGTTTTAGCTTCCAAAAAACTCCAGTGGTCCCAGCTCCTTGAACTATTTGGCGGTGGCCGTCCCAAGAGTTGTCGGTGTTTTCACCGCATTTTGGATGCGAGCCGCGCTTACCGTTGTTGCATGAATTGCATAAAGCCTTTGACCATCCCATCATTCACCATTTCATCGGTGTTATTATTTTCATGAGGATTATTATCTTCCTATTACGCGATTACCACAGGCATTGATCGATTAGTGACTCAACGGGCTCACGCGTGCTTCATTGTTTATCTCAACATTTTCGGATGCCATTTGCAAATACTGCAACAAAACAAGGGTTAATTAACATATCACATATTATCCCTATATTCTGACCAACCAATTAAATACTAAATAAACTTAGGTAGGTCATACTAGCGAAGGAATTTCTCGTCTCTCCCCTCCTAGTTCTTATCTCACATCTCAGCCACGGATCATATCCCTAAGCTTTGATACCAACTGTGATGCCCCCAAAATAGGTATACATCACCCATCTTGAGTCTCCAAATACATGGTATAAAATACAAATACAAACTTAATTATACAACCTTCGTGTAATATACGACAATACATAAACTGAGAGTTTTAATAAGAATATTGTCATCTAGACAATATCCACACTCAAAGGAGTCCTCATTACATTTATTGTAACACTATTTAATGTAATAAATGAGGACTACTAATGCTATCTTCCGACCGTCACTCCTTTCCGACTCGTCCCAAATATATTTCTCATTTCTGAAGAATGCGGTGAAAGAAAGGGTGAGCTCAACTAGCCCAAGAAGAAATATTATGACTAAGATAATGCGTAATAAATTATCAATAGTCTTCAACAATGTTAAACCGATAAAATACAATAGACATCAAGTTTAACTATAAATTAATAAAGCATCCAATCCATTAGGCGTCAGTAGAGAATAAAACCTTCTATCTTCTATGATTTTTAAAATGTTTTCATCAACTTTTATCGTTGAGACCCAGCTTAATAAATAAACCACATCTTCTAATCATCCCCATACTACTTTTAGCCAAGGATATTCATTAAATCATTAACGGCCATGACTATACCGAATAATCCTCGGTCATAATCATACCAAAAACGTCCCATCAATGCATTACAAAAGCATCGAGGACTTTTACCATATCATTTATAACATTACAGGTCATGATTATACCGAATGATCCCTGGTCATAATCATATTAAGTCCATCTATGCACGTAAGCCAACGATGACTTTCATTACAATATAAGCATGATGATGATGACAATGACATAATAATTCAATAAAACAAGTTCAAGAATTAATTTATCCAAGAACTAATAACGTCCAAATTGTCAACATGATACTTCTTTGTAGAGTAAAATTTAAGAATGCTTAGAAGAATATTTCCATGAAAAGATACTGGATGAAGCGCAAATATCAAGGGTATTCCACTAATTTTATGGAGTATAGAAGATAAAACTTTAACCAACTGAGTATAATAAAGAATATATGAAACTGCAAATGAATTTTCACCTGCCATGCGGTAATCCACGTATACAGATTATTTCCACAATTTAATAAGGAATGAATACAAACGATCATTCACCATGCATGTGGTAATCCACATAGACATGTTATTCCAACAGAATAATAAAGAATGGAATAACATAAGGATTCACCATGCATGCGATAGAGTCCGCACAGACAGGTTATTCCCAATAGAATAATAAATAATGGAACCAGTCCCAAGCGTACGCATGCATGTGATATTCCGGCGTAATAATAAATGCGAATATTAAATAATGGAACTGTGTCCCATGTAAAACGCACAAAACAGGATATTATTCGGAATAATAAATGGGGAATAATAAATAATAGAACCAGGTCAGGCGAAATTCGAACCGACATGATATTCCAACAGAATAATAAAGAATGGAATAAATAGAAGAATTTCACCATGTATGCGGTACTTCGCATAAACAGGTTATTCCAACATAATAATAAAGAATGGAATAACAGAAGAATTTTACCATGTATGCGGTACTTCGTATAAATAGGTTATTCCAACATAATAATGAAGAATGGAATAACAACTCTTATGAGTATTGAAAGAAAGTAATTCTCTTCATGAATACAAAAGAATAATACCCTTTACCTTAGAATAAAGCTGGATTCTGGAATAGAAATGTAGCAGACTTCTCTTCTTCTTTCTCTCTATAATTTCTCTCTATAATAATGGCTCTAAAGCTTTTGTGAATTGGTGAGAAATGAAGGAAGAATGAGCTTCTATTTATAGGAAAATATAGTTTTAATAATTGCACGTTTTGGGGCTCAAAATATTACAGTACAATACCTCTAACTTTTCTTTCATTTTTAATTTAGTCCTGTAAGTATTATCAATCTTGCACCAACTCCCCTAATAGTAAATCATGTGAATCAATAGTAAAATCATGTGACTCAATAGTAAATCATGTGACTCAATAGTTCTAAACATGTGAAAAAATTAATTACAATATAGTACCTCCATCTTTAACTTAGTCATGCAAGCATCATCAATCTTGCACCAACTCCCCTAATAGTAAGTGAATGTGACTCAATAGTAACTCGTGAATAGTAACTCATGAATAGTAACTCGTGAATAGTACTCCGACACGAAAAGTGCCCTAAATACCCGATTGAACAATATAATCTCCAGACATTAATTATTATCGAAATAAATGTCGATTTCTACTAACACAAATAATCCCAACACAATGGAACTATCAAATTCATCTTTAATCAACACGAATTTATTCATCATTAATATCATAACTCACAATATTTAACAACCAGGTCGTTCGCAGGAAAGAGGGGGCTTTCCAATAAGGATTTCTCCCTATTAGCCAATTGATTAGGTGACCAAACCTCTCCTCGATGTAACTTCTGTAGACATTGTAAATATTGTAATTTAATAATATGAATAACTTTGTCGTCTCAATTATTGATTTAATAATATATAAAATATTATGCAGATGATACTATGACAATAATCGAATCAATAATATGAGAGATACGATGCAAAGAATTATCTCGTAACAATAATTAAGTATAACCGGTGACTTCTCATGTATGCATCAATAATCAATACCATCTTCTTACGTGAAACCACGCCAGACATCAGCATTTCTTTTACTACCGGGTAGTTCAACGCTTTTTAACGGTAACTACTACCGTTTATTTTTATAAAAAGATAATTATGTCATTTTTAACTACGACAATACTTTCATTGTGGGGTCCACTAATGATTGATTGTGCCATCGCATTTAATATTTCCTATTAAAACGAATATTCCCCACCAATCAATATTATATAACCACTTGCTTACTTTGCAAAATTTGTAAATATTACCCACAACTATAGCATTAAATAATATCCACACCATAATATCCAAAAATATAATTCGAGAGAAATTAATCTTTATTCATAAAAGTTGGGGTCTTACAACCTCCCCTTCTTATGAAATTTGGTCCTCGAAATTAGGGTACATACCTGA
The DNA here is from genome assembly GCA_020205605.1 of Panax ginseng. Lineage (NCBI taxonomy): Eukaryota > Viridiplantae > Streptophyta > Magnoliopsida > Apiales > Araliaceae > Panax > Panax ginseng. Next base: position 121,407,863 of record CM035144.1, read on the forward strand.
TATATCGAAGAGGTGAGGATATCTTGACTTCATCTCAGATTCTAGCTCCCATGTCATTTCTTCCACATCGTGGTTTCTCCATAAAACTTTGACTTGAGGTATAACCTTGGAGCGTAGAATATGATCCTTCTTATTCAAGATTTTAACAGGTAACTCTTCATACGTTAAATCTTCCTCTATCTCGTCTGGTTCTAATTCAACAATGTGGTTCGGGTCTTTCACATATTTACGTAACATAGATATATGTAAAAACGTTATGAACACGAGATATATACTTAGCGGTAAAGCGAGTCTATAGGCCACAGTTCCTACTGCGTTCGAGGATTACAAATGGGCCAATGAATCGAGGATTGAGCTTTCCTCTTCCAAATCTTGTAACTCCTTTCCATGGAGCAACACGTAACAACACATGATCTCCAATATTGAATTCCACATCTTTTCGATGAAGATCGAAGATAACTCTTTTGTCGATCTTGTGAGGTTTTTTATCGTTGTTTGGATTGTTTGAATCTTTTCCGTAGTCATATCGTAACTAACTCGGTCCCAACAACGTTGCTTTACCCACCTCATCCCAAAGATACTTTGAAACGACACTTTCTTCCATACAACGCGCCTCAAATGGAGCCATGCCAATACTTGCTTGTAAGCTGTTGTTGTAGAAAACTCCACCAATGGTAAGAACTTGTCCCAACTTCCCTTGAAGTTAAGGACACGAGTATTAATAAATTTTCAAGAGTTTGAATAGTCCTTTCCATTGCGCCGTATTCAGTTTGAGGATGATATGCCGAACTAAATCGTAAATCCGTGCCCATAGCTTTTTGCAAACTAACCCAAAATCTTGAAGTGAATCTTGGGTCACGATCAGAAACTATGGATACTGGCATACCATACAATCTTACAATCTGATTTATGTACATACTAGCAAGATGTTCAAGTGTAAAAATTTCTCGTATCGGTAAGAAATGAGCAGACTTGGTCAATCTATCAACAATGACCCAAATCGCATCTATGCCTTGAGAAACCTTGGGAAGATCAGTAACGAAATCCATGGTAATGTGCTCCCACTTCCATTCTGAAATCTCAAGTGGTTGCAATGGACCTTTTGGCACTTGATGCTCCGCCTTGACTCGTTGACAAGTTAGACACCTTGAGATAAATAGCGCTATCTCTCTCTTCATATTACTCCACCAAAATGTATGATGAAGATCACGATCCAGTTTCTTCTAAGGTAAAGGGTATTATTTCTTTCGTATTCATGAAGAGAACTTCTGTTATTCCATTCTTTATTATTCTGTTGGAATAACCTGTATACGCGGACTACCCTATACTTGGTGAAATTCTTCTGTTATTCCATTATTTATTATTATGTTGGAATAACCTGTATGCGAAGTACCGCATACATGGTGAAATTCTTCTGTTATTTCATTCTTTATTATTATGTTGGAATAACATGTCTATACGAAGTACCACATACATGGTGAAATTCTTTTGTTATTCCATTCTTTATTATTATGTTGGAATAACTTTTGTACATCTGAATCTGCACCGCATACATTGTGAAATTCTTACATTATTTCATTCTTTATTATTATGTTGGAATAACTTTGTCATGCCAAGTACCGCATACATGGTGAAATTCTTCTATTATTCCATTCTTTATTATTCATTGTAAAATCACATTGGTCTTGTTAATTTTGCGACACGGTTCCGTTATTTATTATTCTCTTGAATATCCCGTGCATGCATTTACGCATGACTGGTTTCGTTATTTATTATTCATTGGAACATCCACATATTGTGCGAATTTCGCGTGACACAGATTCCGTTATTTATTATTCATTGGAATATCTTGTACGTAAATGATTCGCATGACTGATTCCGTTATTTATTATTCAGTTAGAATAACCTATCTGTGCGGTCTATCGCATGCCTGGTGATTTCTTTTGTTATTCCATTCTTTATTATACTCGGTTGGTTAAAGTTTTGACTTTTATACTCCATAAAATTAGTGGAATATCCTTGATATTTGTGCTTCATCCAGTATCTTTTCATGAAAATATTCTTTTGAGCATTCTTGAGTTTTACCCCCACAAAGCAGTATCATGTTGACAATTTGGACATTATTGGTTCCTGGATAAATTAATACTTGAACTTGTTTTATTGAATTCTTATATCATTGTCATCATCCTCATGTTTATGTTATGTTGAAAGTTATCTGTGACATGTAGTGCATAGATGGACTTGGTATGATTATGACCAGGGATTATTCGGTATAATCATGACCGTAATGTTACAAATGATGTGGTAAAAGTCCTCATTGGCCCGTAGTGCATTGATGGACAGTTGTTGGCATGATCATGACCATTGATGAATACACGAATATCCTTGGCCCGTAGTGCATGGATAATTTGTGGTCGTGATACTAAAGAATATCCTTGGTCGTAGTGCAGGGATGATGTGGTTTATTTATTAAGCTGAGTCTCAGCGATAAAAGTGATGAAAAACCTTTTTAAATCATAAAAGATAGTAGATTTTATTCACTACTTGACTCTTGTAATGGATTGCTTGTTCATTGCTATTAAACTTGATGTTTATTATATTTTATCGGTTTAACACTTGTTGAAGGCTAACGATAATTTTTTCTCGCATTATCTTAGTCATAATATTTCTTCTTGAGCTAGTTGAGCTCACCTTTTACTTTCATTGTTCTCTTTAGGAAATGAGAACGTGGCGAGGACTAGTTCGGGGAACAGTGTGACCGGTCCGGATGATAGCATTAGTAGTCCTCACTATTCTATGAAATAGTGTGATAATAAATGTATTGAGGACTTATTTTGAGTTTGAATCATGCCTGAAAGATAATATTTGTATTAAAACTCACAACTCATGTTAGATATTTAAGATTGTATTTCTTTTTTTTTGTACCATGTATTTGGCGACTCAGAGTAGGTGATGTATACCTATTTTGGGGGCGTCACAAACACACACACACACACACACACACACACACATATATATATATATATATATATATATATATATATATATATATAGCTCTCATTCATATGATCGGTTCTTTATATAGACATTATTTCAGCAACCAATTTGTCAGCCGTAAATCAATTAAATGGAAAGTTGAGATGGAAAAAAATATATTGACAACCGCCACAATATGTAGCGACCCAAATAACATACTCTAGCGGTTTTTATTTTAATAAAAGTCAAATTAACTTGCTAATGTGGACCTATATTGTCAGATAAAAAGATATAAAATAAAATTATTTTTTTATTACCAACCGCTACAGCTTGTAGCGGCTTGGTCTTAATATTTTTTTTTATAACGTGAGCCCATTTTTGAGTAATAAAATGATAAAAATAGAATTTATTTTTTTTATATACCAACCGCTACAGCTTGTAGTGGTTTGGTCATAATTTATTTTTGTGACATCCGTAGTCCCACTTTGTTGGTAATAGTGTTATTACTTGTCTTTTTATTACTAATACTAATATTAATTAAATAAGAATTAAAAAGACAATTAATATTACAATATTATCTTTCTATCTCTCAAATTTTTTACAACGGAAGTCATTTAAAAAAAAATTAAAAAAAAAACAAGTCGCTACATCTTGTAGCGGTTGGTAATAGTGTTATTACTTGCTTTTTTATTACTAAAGACAACACTAATGACAACACTAAAGGCATTTAAAAAAAATAAGCCACTACATCTTGTAGTAGCGGTTGGTAATATTGTTATTACTTGCCTTTTTATTACTAATACTAATATTAATTAAATGAGAATTAAAAAAGTAATTAACATTAGTATTAGTAATAAAATTAAAAGTCAATTAATATTAGTATTACTAATAAGAAGGCAATTAATATTAGTAATAGGAATAAAAAGGCAATTAATATTAATAATAGTAATAAAAAGGCAATTAATATTAATAGTAAAAGATAATTACTAATATTAATACGAAAAAGCAATTACTAATATTACTTAAAAGGCAATTAATATTAATATTAGTAATAAAAAGGCAATTAATATTAGTATTAGTAATAAAAGGCAATTAATATTAGTAATAGTAATAAAAAGTTAATTACTAATATTATTACTAAAAAGGAAATTAATATTAGTATTAGTAATAAAAAAAAAAGTAATATTAATATTGAAAAGGCAATTACTAATATGGGTACGAGAAATTATTATTTGAATAATCTTGTCTGTGTGACAACCCTATTGTCACGGATGGAGACTCCATATATATATATATATATATATATGTGTGTGTGTGTGTGTGTGTGTGTGTGTGTGTGTGTGTGTGTGTGTGTGTGTGGTTTGCTTTGGGAATCTGCTTAAAGAATCAAGTTTGTAATCTTGATGATACAATGCAGTTAAAAAATTGAACCCCTGCCAGCTACACGACTGTAGCGACAGTTTATTAAATCCAAATCACCGGGGCATTTATATAATTGCCCCCCTCCCTCAATATTTAATACCCTATAGCTACAGGCTCCTTCGTGAAAGTGCCAACCCCAAAAGAAAAATAAAAAATTACTCCTCCATAACATAGTTGGAAGTCTCTACTTTTTTGAATTTTTTTTATTCATATTAAGATTTATTATAAATGCATTTAGACATAACCTTTTAAAAATATTTTTTTTCCATATCAGCCTTCCATTTAATTGATCTACAGTCGACAAATTGGTTGCTGGAATATTGTGTATAGTGTCGATTATTATGGATGAGAACATATATATATATATATATATATATATATATATATATATATAGAGAGAGAGAGAGAGAGAGAGAGAGAGAGGTAGGATCTTGAGATTTTGACTTTAAGGATTTGATTAAAGAACTTACCAAAAGAAAAAAAAACACGGATCATAAAAAGGAAGAAACAAAACTCGCGGGTCACAAAAAGAAGGGGGAACAAATTCTTTTCAAGTAAATTCCCTCTCTCTCTCTCTCCAAATTCTGCCGATTCTCTCCCCAAATTCCCTCTCTCTCAAAGCGAGTCTGAAGGCGAGTCGGAATAGTAGCTTTCCCCAATCCTCCATGAGATCTAGGGCTTTTCAATTTCTCCCAAAAGGTAGTATTTTGTTTACTTTCTTTCACCGCACTCATTCACACATACATTTGTGCATATAATGAATGATTCTGTGCAAGCTTGTATTTTGATGTATGGTGGTGCTGCTATTAGTCTGTAATTAGCAATTTTAGGCTTAAAATTTATGTGGGTTTGATTTCTTCCCCCCATTTCTGTTTAAGTTGCGTAATTATGTGCCTCTACTTTGTTCCTTCCTTTATTCACAAGAATGTTCATGTTCCTTTAATTGCTGTTTCTGAACTCACATTCTTAGCTCAATCTATTCCAACTAACAGTAAAATGATTCACAAATTTTTGCATTAGTGGTTATCAATAGGTTATCTTTCCTCGGTTGTCCTGGTATTTATATGTTACCGCCCTCACAAGTTGAATCATGTTGCATTCTTTTAGAAATTTAAATTGAGAGATCCCACTTGAAGTGATATCATTGTATTGGTTTGTAGCAGTTGTGTACTCTTATATTACCATGATACCATCTGGTGTGGAGCTTTCAGTTTGTTTAAAAGAGAAAATAAAAAATTATTAGATGAAAATAATAATGATAAGAATACAATCCTGAGTATAATGAATCTTTTATGTTCCTGAAACACTAAGAACACGTCTTCTCTCTCTTTCATACCTCTCAAAGAAATTATATTAAATCTTCTACAAGTTATTGGCTTTACACAGATTTGTTCCCACTTGTATTCTATAGGACTTATTGTGAAAATTTGATATTACATACTTGCATTAGTGGTTATCAATAAGTTATCTTTCCTCGGTTGTCCTGGTATTTATATGTTACTGTAAGTGAATAATGTTCTTGTTTCTTTTTGTACTTCTCTATATTGAAATCCATACTCATAACATAAAAAACTTGTGCGTTCTACTACATATTACGTGGCAGTGGCTTTCTTTTACAAATTCTGCAGGAAAAGACAATTTACAACTTTACCACTGGGTGTGCTTCTGTACCTTTTCAAACATATGTCCAGGAATTGTTAATTAAGCATGGCTCAAGAAATTTGTTTTTGCTCTCCTAATTTGCAGGTCAGAGTTGTAAATGGTGTTCCTCCAACAGGTGACTATTCCTTTGCCAAGTATAATAAGGTAAATCCTAGGATGTTTTCATTACTTTGTATGTTACATAAACTATAAATTTGTCTCCAAGGAAAGATAACGATCTTCTTTTAACCTTACTCATCAATTACCTTTTGGTTCCTCTACTCTATGTGATGTTACTTTCCCTTCGTGTATCATGAACTTGAATATGCTTATTTTATTTGATGCAGTCTATTGATGTGATCAAATACACAGACGAGGGATACAAAAAGTTTCTTATTGATCCAACGAATACTAGCGACTCCAACGAATTAGCGATGGTGAAAATAGAAATGCGTCAATTGCAACTAACTGTGCGATTTGTCATAATTGTAACTGTGCTCCTTATAACAGCAGTTATCCCCAAAGTTTGTAATAAAATTGTTGTTTTAGCTCTTACTATAGGTGTTTGTCTGGTTGCACCTCTTTTGATAATGTAACTTGAACTTGATTTATTGGAGGATTCATGTTCTTGCAAGCTTGTGCATCTTGTGGCAATTACTCAGTTGGCTCAATTCTCAAACCTTTGACATTGTTATCTTGACATCTGAAAAAACTTTGATATGCTAGCTGTTGGGTATTTTCTAGGTCGTGGTAATTATTTACTGAAACTTTGATATCCAATTAATTAGATTGATGTTCGAACTAATTATTAGTAATTTCAGAAACTCGTCATTTATATGTAAAGTTGGGGAAGGATTTCATAGTATCTGCTGAGCACTATGAAAAACATATTTGGCATATTGCATATATATCTTACAAATTACACTAGTGTAATAGGTTGCTAATTATTTACTGAAACATTTGTTGAGGCTTAGTTGAGACTTGAGAATGACGGGAAAAAAAACAAAACAGAAGCAATCATGGGCTGGCTGGCTTCCTGATAATGTATGTTATTATAGCAGACTATTAACCATATCAAAAAAGTCGGATGTTAAAGCATTCAAAAAGAAGTGTACAATAGCTATCTCAAACCAATTACACAAGTGCACAAAAAGAAGTCGGATGTTACAGAGACTTGCTGACAAATCATCAACATTCCAACAATAGCTATCTCAAACCAATTACAGAGAGCTCCAAAAAGAAGTGGTTTTCTCCATATCACCACTAGCCCTCATCTGGTCCCTTCGCCAAAAAATGAGCTCACACAGCATCAACAAAAGGTTCATAATAGGAATAAAAAACAGTAAAACACCACAAGTAGCAGAAAGGTTAACAAAACTTACTTTATAAAAACCACCATCTGTTGGAAATCCATGGAGGGAATAACTGCTCCTAAATCCAGGTTCACCAAGTCGTGGATGATTTAACTTATTGCCTCCAAATGGTTCGCCAACAGGAAAACCCCCTGAAATGTTTACTCATTACAAAATTTCCACACCCATCAAATTGAAACTGTGACGCCCCAAAAATAAGTATACATCACCCATTTTGGGTCGCCAGAAAATACACTACTTACAACTCCATTTATACAATTGTCGTGCAAAATACAACGACTCATATACTCTGAGTTTCAATACAAATATTGTTACGTATATAATACGACAATATTCATATTTAAATTATTACAATGCCATATAAAGTACAGCAGCAAGTATATCAAGTCCCTAAAGGGACACGAGAAGATTTTTGTTCTCCTCATTCTAATGGAGTGCACCTTTGACGCTTCCAAATTCTGATTTCGCCTCACCCTATTGTTGTTAACCAAAATAAAATATCAAATGATGTATAAAACATGTCACACACATTTTAAGTTCTCAGTACAATTATTATGCCACACCGTTTCATAATTTGGTTAGGCTTGTGACTAATTCGTATACCACTTTATACCTATGTTCTCCCTGCTAGTCTCAGCTACACTTTTATTACCTGAAATGGGTGGTGAAGTAAAAGGGTGAGCACAACTAACTCAGTAAAGAATATCACGACTTAAGATAATTAAATTATCAAAAGAATTTAGATATTTATAACATATGGTAAAAGATAAAAGTTTTCAACCATAATAGCAGCGGAATCAACAATCCATTAGAAGAGTCAAGTAGAACATAATGTCTACTATCTCCTCTAGATTAAAAGTCCATCATTAATATTTCATTCCTGTAATACTCATCAATAGTTCTTTATTATCCACAAGACAAAGAAAAATCTCATCACTTGTCTTCACCTGAACCATCACAGATTATAATTAAATTCATAATTCATATTTATAATAAGGTAAATCAACAGTTCATACAACTGTAAAATCAATAACCAACAGTCCATCTTTGCACTACAGGCCAAAGATATACAACTGTAAAACCAATAATGCTAAGACTACCACGAATTATCCATGCACTACGGGCCAATGATATTCGTATTTTCAATTATGGTCATGATTATACCAAATAATCCCTGGTCATAATCATACTAAGTCCATCTATGCACTACTGGCCATAGATGACTTTCAACACAATATAAGCATGAGAATGATGGCAATGATATATATAATGAATAAACATAAATCATCAGAATAATAAGATAACATAGATCTTAGTGTTTTTCAACTTAATTATCCAGAGTCCAAATTGATAATAATAGATGAATCACAAACTATTAAGGATATTCTAATCCTTTCAGGACTTTTCATCATTTAATGCTAAACTGAATAAACGAATAATAATATCTTACCATAACATGGGGTATGAAAGAAAATGATATGCCTTTTACCATAAAAATGATACTCTCTTACCACAATAATGATATCCCTTACCTTAACATGTGACTTGATTATGCTTTCTGTGAAATTGATTAACTTAAACAATGCTTGCATTCCTTATCTACACTTGGAGTAACATCACACTCAATAGAAATACTCACAATAATATACACACAATATTGTAGTAACAAAATTCTATATTTTTAGTGTAGTGATAGTGTGTGTTTAGTTTAATTTCAACCGGCAACTTATTTATAATTGAAAATTTAGTAAATAATTAGCACACCTGCTTTGACAAAATAACCAAATGAGGTATATGGTAGTGGAGTTTATGGTCCCACGGAGAAAATTAGACCAACTTGTACACGTTTTAAAAATAATTGAGTTGTGGTCCAGACTACTTTAGAAAAAGTAGAGTGTCGACAAGTCCTGCCAACTTACTTTTGTAAAAAAGAAAATAATTGAATAATCATCTGTATATCAAACTTATCTTTAATCAACAACTTTTATTCATCAATTATTTACACATTTTCATTCTTTCAGCAATTATTCACCATTATTAACAAAGGTTCACAATACTGCCAACTGGTTTAATTATATCATATCAAATAATATGAGTCACTGTGCAATAACTACTGTGACAATTATTGAATGAAAGACTGAGTGGCTTCTTACGTAAAAATCAAATCAATACCTTACTATAAACAATTTAAATTCTATTAAAAGTAGGGATCAACACCAAATCATATTTATCTCGAATAACACATAAACCAACTAACAATTCATTATTCATTCAAGTTATCTCTATTTATCGCATAAAATCATTATTCATATTTCAAAACTTTAGAAGTGGATAATTAAAACTTGAGAAATCTAAACCTCATATATGACAATCCACTATTGTGGTATTATCACCATTTTTACTTTAACAAAAATATTATTTTTATTTTTTATCATAACTCATTCGTTACTAGTGCGTTTACATCCTGACACCTCATGAGCTTACTAACACTTCTAAAATATTCAAAAATATGATTCTGAATTTTCCAAGTAATTTTCATATTTTTCTGATTAACCAACAATTTTCAATAATTATTTCTATTTATAAAAACTATCATTTAATAGCTTTAAATTAGAAATACTAACTCCACATACTTATATATCTTAAAAACATCATCAATATTAATCTTATATTATTATAACATTTTTCAGCAAAAATCTTAATTTTCCACCATTCATAGAATTTTCTATGAATTTCCTCTACTTTTAAACTAACCATAAATAGTTTAAATATATAATAAATATTTCTGTTATTCAATAATTTTCCAAAACTGTCCAGAAATAATAAAATAACATTATAAGATTTTTCACCAAATTTCATAATTTTTCATCATTCATGGAATATTCTATGAATTTCTTCTATTTTCAAACTAACTATAATTAGTTTAAAAATACAATAATTACTTCTGATTTTCAATAATTCATCAAAAATTTACAGAAATTTTAAGATGCTATTATAAGCATTCTGTAAAAATATTTCAACCTAAATCATTTTTCTGATAATTTAATTATAAACTCCAATATTCAGAAATTTCAATAATTCATAATAATTATCCTTTTATCAGAAAAATAAGGATCTTATGCCCTTTTCATGTAAAATTTAATTCTCTACAATTTTGTAGAAGAAAGTTTTTCCAAATTCTGACTCTAACATAGAGATATATTCTTACCGAAAAATTCTGCTTGAAGATTTTTGAACCAGCCACCTCACAAAATTCATAACAAATCATAAATTAATCTTTAACGGTTCAAAATTTGCAGACATATACTTAAATTATATATGTATAACATATCCAAAAATCACAACGATCCAACGGTCAGATTAACAATTATAACTCACACAATAAAGCTTAATAAAACTGATTTTTCGGACTATAAGTCATTCGGACAAGTTCTACTCAAACTATCACCACAAAAAATCTACAAAGAATTTTTGGGTGATTCAAATTTCTGTAGTTAGCTTACTTCCAGGGCTTTCTTTTGATATATGGCTCATCTCTTAACTCATTATACACAAAGAGTTATGGATTTTACAAAATCAAGTAGTAAACTAGTTTAATTTTCTGAAAATCTCCATATTTTGTTCTTCATTTGATTTCTAGATTTCTCTCACTTGACTCATGTTTATACAAGTTTAAATCATTCAATATATACATAAGTATGTACTCTTTACATAAAATCCATAAAACTTAAATCTAAGAATAAATCAAGGATTTATAAACATACCTTCTTAATTTCCTCAAGCTTTTCCATTACACCCACTTGATTCTCTCACTAGCTTCTTGGATATTTTATTGGATGAAGATAAATATGATGATCATAGAATGATTAAAGATGAAGAAGATATGAAATTGTTGATTTTCTCTTCTTCCTCCTCATCTCTCTCTCTCTCTCTCTTTTATTTCTGATTTTCCGTAAGTAGAAATGGGTGAATATCTCATCTCTTTCTTCTTCCTCTTCTCATTCTTCTCTCTCTCTCTCTCTCTCTCTCTCTCTCTTCTTTTCTCCCCTAATCTAAGCCTCCCGTGAATGGAAGAAATGGGGTGCATTCTTTTTATTTCCTTTTCTCTCTCCCTCCTTTTCTTCTTTCCTTTTCCTTTCTTTTCTTCCTTTTTCTTTTCTTCGTCCCCCACTTGTCCCCCCCCATAATTTTCCACTCACAATTAACCATCAACACTTAGACGCCCTCATGGACGGCCTAGAAGAATTAAATCCCTCTCCTCTTTTATTAGCTCATTGTCCGTTTGATCATTTATCAAATTAACATTTTAAAGTTTTAAAAATAATAATCATAAATTAAATTAGACTTTTATTTTATAAAAAAAATCGGGATTTTACAGAAACTCCATAATGCAAATCAGGAAACTCCATAATGCTATTTAGCTAAAAAAAGGAAAGAAAGAAACTCCATAATGCTCAAAAAAACTTGCAGAACCTCTTTACGATCTTTTCAATTTGAGAGAATCGGAAGGAAGGAATTTCATAAGGATGAGTTAGGGAGTGAGCTCTGTGAAGCAGCGAATTTCATAAGGAAGGGTTTGAGGTGAGGGAGTCACACGGTTTCATTTTTAAGACCCGTTCAATTACTTTTGACCCATGTGTTCCTCAATCCGTTTGTTGGTCCGTTTAATTGGTCTGTGGCAGATCCAGCCTATGCTTTTAACTTGCTTAGTTACATAGTACATATTATATATGTCACGATTCAGGGTGGGTGGAGCAGGAGTTTTCACTTAATTAGATACTTGCATGGTCAAAATTCTATGTCGGTACTATTTTTTCTTTTCTTTTTTTCCTTTTTAAGTAAGGGGCACAAAAACTTGACTGTAATATGTTATTGTTATCATACCATGCTTGTAAACAAATTCTTAGCATGTAGAACTCATTATGACCACCATATCATCTTGTATTATTCATTGCAAGATCAAATAAATATCAAAAATACATACAACGTCGTCCGCCAAACGGCCGATATAAATAATATTGTTTTCTGTCTATAAAACAATATTATTGATGCCGCAAGAGCGTTAGCAAAATCATTACGTGTTTTATACTTTTTCTAAATTCACCGTCCACCAAATATTAATTTCAATACAATGAATTCTGCAATATGCATTCATCAGTTAGTCGTACTAAATTGACTTTATATTCGGTGGTAGACCTAATAAAAAGTAGTTATATTTAGTTTTAAGTTATACAAAAATAATTATGGGTCAATTGAAAATTAAAATCATATAACTCACTTTAAATATATAATTTAAATGGTTTGAATCCATATAATTATGAGTTGAAACTACCCAACTAATTTTCATGTATCTACTGTGAATTAGAGGAACTGTTTCCATGTTGGACTACTACTTTATAGTCACGGACGTATATTATCATGTCCAAACTCTAAATTATACGTACTGTCCAAACTCCAAAATGGCTAGTATGCATGTTTGGAAATGAAAATTAAATTTATTTTCATAACCTTCTATATACCTGGCAAACAGGTTGGATCGGGCCGGATCAAAATTATCCGAGTTTTTGATGGACTAAAAAATATAAGTTTAAAGTCATTTTTTGACAGACGGGTCGGCCCGGCCTGGCCAACGGGCCGAGGTTGTTTTATGCTTATTTTTTGATTTTTTTTGGGTTTATCCCAAACGGGTCAGGCCTTTAGCGGGCCGGACCAAAACGATCCGAGTTTTTGTGGACTAAAAAAATACGACCTAAAGCCCGCTTTTTGACGGACGGACCGACCTGGCCCGCGGGTTTGGGCCAATTTTGCCATGTCTAACCTTCTAAATACTCCCTCCCAGTTTTCAAAAATAAAAATAAAAATTATTTTCATACTCATTAATTTATAATCGGGTTAAATACATTTTTCTCCACTCTACTCGACCTCGATTTACAAATGAATCATTGAACTGAATTTTTTTTCACTTGACTCACTAAACTAGATTTTTTTTTACAAACTGTTACAAATTCCGTTAAATTGTTTGACTTTGGACGGAAAAATTACACAATTTGCCACGTAAGAGAGAGAAATCTTACATGTCAGATATTTTTCTTTGTGGCATGCTTAGATGGAAACTTGTATAAATTTAATGCTAAATTAATCTAAAATCAAATAAATAAAATAAAATAATGCATTCAAAGTTAAAGTACAATAAAAATAATTTTAAAATTTTATCTTAATCATTAATATTTGTACAATTTTAAATAAATTATATAAATTACATATAATTATATAATTTTCTTTTATTTTAAATAACTCATTAAATTCATTAATTTAATTAACATCTCTTCGTATAAAACTAAAATTAGTAATATAACATATAAATGTCTCGATATGTTATTGTATTAAGATATATTACATATATTATAAAAAAAAAAATTTGAGTAAATTTTGAATTTGAGTAATATCTTTAACATTATTCATAAGTATTTTATAATAACCACAAATTAAAAATTAAAAATTATAAAATAAATTCAAACTTCAAAAATATAAATACAAATTTGTAAATTAATTATTATTTTATTTTTTTGAAAACTAATATAATTATTATTTATATTATGTAATAATACCCAACTTTTATGAATAAAGATGAATTTTCTATAATTATCATTTTTAAATATTATGAAATGAATTTGATATAATGTTATAGTTGTGGGTAATATTTAGAAATTTTGCAAAAGTACGCAAGTTGTTTATAATATTCGATTGGTCTGGGAATATTCGCATGACAGCAAGACAATCATTAGTGGACCCCACAACGGAATTATTATCTGATTGAGAAAAACGACAAAAATATTTTTATGAAAATAACGGCGGAAGTTTTACTATCTAACTCGTTGAAACACCCAAAGGTTAAAAGTATGAGAATACGCGTGGTTGCGTAAGAAGACACCTGTGATTGATTATTGATGCTTACGTGAGAAGTCACTCATCTTGTTCAACTATTGCTTCAATGGAATTGTTGCATAAGATCTCACGTTATTTGATTCAATTATTGTCAATATTTTTTTATATTATTAAATCAAGAATTGAGATAACAGAAGTTATTACTATTATTATTTACAATATTAACGATGTCTGTAAGTTACACGAGGAGAGGTTTGGTCATCTAATTGCGCTTAATAGGAGAAAATCCTTATTGAAAAGTCCCCTCTTTCCTAGGAACGACCTGGTCGATTAATAGTGTAAATAATAATAATGATGATGAAGTTTTATTTTATTAGTATTATTAATGTAATAAAACAGAAAGGCTTTTATATAAAACAGAATACTTTTATAAAGTTATTCGTTTTATTAGACAATAATTAGAATATATTATATTTTATTATGCATAGTGTTTTGCATAGTGTTTGTATAGTAAAATCTTTTCAAAAGTTATTCGTTTTATTAGATTATAAATAAAATATATTATATTTTATTGTAAACCAATTTGGACCATCCGTTTAAAGTAAATCGATCTGGACCGTTCATGGATTGGTTACTATTCACCCATTCTTCTATAAATAAACTCATTCCTTCATTATTTCCGATTTAATTCAATTTGAAACTCTGTAGAGAGAAACCGTAGAGAGAATTATTCTTCTATCTTGGCGTATTTCTTTAGCGCTTAAGAAAGCTTTGAAGCGTAATGCAAGTTTCTTCAAGTATATCTCCGCCTCTACCGCTTGAGTACTCTTCTTTATAAGGTAAGGGGGTATTATTTTTTTCATATTCATGAAGAGAACTTCGTTATTCTATTCTTTATTATTCTCATTGGAATAATCGTATCTGCTGATCACCCTATACTTGGTGATTTCATTGTTATTCCATTCTTTATTATTCTATTTGGAACATCCTGTCTGCATGTGTTTCTGGCGCCGACTGGGTTCCGTCTTTATTATTATTTGGAATATCCCGTCTGCATGCATTTTACGTGGGACCGGTTCTCATCTTTATTATTCTGTTGGAATATCCTCATATGTGTGTTTTACGCCGACTGATTCATTATTTATTATTACGCTCGAATAACCTTTCTATCGCCAAGTACCGCATGCATGGTGATTTCGTTGTTATTCCATTCTTTATTATTCTCGTTGAATATCTCCGGTTGCGTGTTACGCCTTGACCGGTTCCGTTATTTATTATTCATTGAAATAACCTTTATCTGCAAAAGTACCGCATGCATGGTGATTTCTTTTTTTATTCCATTCTTTATTATACTCATTGGTTAAAGTTTTGACTTCTATACTCCATGAAATTAGTGGAATATCCTTGATATTTGCGCTTCATCCAGTATCTTTTCGTGAAAATATTCTTGTGAGCATTCTTGAATTTTACTCTACAAAGAAGTATCATGTCGACAATTTGGACGTTATTAGTTCTGAATAAATTAATTCTTGAACTTGTTTTATTGAATTCTTATATCATTGTCATCATCCTCATATTTATATTTTGTTGAAAGTCATCTCGTACTGGCTCAGTAGTGCATAGATGGACTTGGTATGATTATGACCGTGGATTATTCAAAGGTAATCATGGCCCGTAATGTTACAAACGATGTGGTAAAAGTCTTCATTGGCCCGTAGTGCATTGATGGACAGTTGTTGGCATGATCATGACCATTAATGAATACACAAATATCCTTGGCCCGTAGTGCATGGATAAATTGTGGTTGTGATACTAATGAATATCCTTGGCCGTAGTGCAGGGATGATGTGAATTATTTATTAAGCTGAGTTCTAGCGATAAAAGTGATGAAAACCTTTTGAATTATAACAGATAGTAGATTTTATTCTCTACTTGACTCTTTTAATGGATTGCATGTTCCGTTGCAGTTAAACTTTATGTCTATTGTATTTTATCGCTTTAACATCGTAAAGACTAATGATAATTTATTCTCGCATTATCTTAGTCATAATATTTCTTCTTACTAGGCTAGTTGAGCTTACCCTTTCTTTCAACCGTTTTCTTCGTGAAATGAGAATCGTAGTTGGGACTAGTCGGGAGCAAGTGACGGTCCAGATGATAGTATTAGTAGTCCTCACTATTCTCATTAAATAGTGTGACAATAAATGTAATGGGGACTTATTCTCGAGAGGTGATATTGTCTGAAGACAATAATTGTATTAAAACTCACAAATTTCTTTCATTGTATATTAAAGATTGTATTCAGATTCTCGTACCATGTATTTGATTTAATGAGAATAGGTGATGTATACCTATTTTGGGGGCGTCACATTATGAAATTATTAAATAAATATTAAATATTAAATATATTAGCAAATAATTAAATTAATTAAAAAATAAGTAAAGTAATTAAATAAAATATATTAATTAGAGTAATTAATAATAAAATATATTAATGTGTAATTTTTATAAATATATTTATATAAAATTAATGAATTCATATTTTTTAATTTTTATTCAATTATCAAAACTCCAATTTCATATTAATTCAACAGGAGCAAGAAATATGTTTCTTCAAAACAGAGGATCAAAACAAAGGAGAAAAGCAATCAAGATCTGCTGGTGGAGAAATCGGTGGAAATCAAAAGTTCAGATATCTGTTGTTCAGTTCTTCAAATTATTCTTCTAAAATCCACTCCTCAAAGTAATTGGGTTCATCAATGATGTTCAAGCAATCGAGGTTCATCAATGGTGTTCAAGCAATCGGGCTCATCAATGGACGGATTTGGGTTGTGGTAAAGAAAATGATAAAGTAGATTCGGATTTTGCCAATAATTCCTGTAATGCCCGTGAATTTTAATAATTTATAATATTGAGAATAAAGATTGTTTGCATATTTATTTGAATATAAATATATATATATATATATATATATATATATATATATATAGTATTGGTGTGGAAATTAATTTAATTGACTAAGTATGTGATAATTAAGCAATGTAGCAAGAGTGATGAGAAGCTTAGTTTAAACTTGTGGAATTATGCCTAGTATGGAAAAGTGGTGAAATGAGAAAGTACTAATTTAATTAATGATGAAATGGATTAAATTAATTAGTACTATTAATAAATAAATAATGTCATTGACTAATTGTCATTCATTAATTATCATGAGTAATAGCATGTAAGAAGAAATCTTATATAACAAGGTTTTTCATTCAATATAAGATGAGGTGTGACATTGGAATTATTATATAAAACTATATGATAAAAGTAAGCTTAATTGATGTAATTTATTAAGTTATGTGAAAAAGAGTCTTATGTGACCCCATGTTGTGTGTAGGGGTATTTAAATGTGTATTCTAGACCTATGGGAGAAAATAACTTTGATTAAATAAATTATTAATAATAAGTGATTATTTTAATATCTATGTAGAATTGGAATAAGAAGTAATATTGGTACCCAATTAAATTATATCCTAGTCTAGGGTAAATATTATTTGAAATAAATCAATGTACATGGAGTATATGATTTTCTGCGTAATGTATGAGTGGGTGTATATGTATGCTCAATTGTGAACAAAGTGTAAAATAAACCTAAGTGTGCTAGTAGTAATACAAATGCTGAGTATTAGAATGTCCCAAATTGAGTGTCACTCTTTTCTTCTTCACGTAATAGGCAATTGGCCTAGTCCCTCCTTACCAAACACAAAGCTAGCAAATTATGAGAAGGGGAGTGGCCTATATGGTACTCTTCTACCAAATCCTTCATAACCATCAGCTTCTTCTCCATTCCAATGGTTTAATTCATTGAGTAAAGCTTAGATTGGTTACAAGCTTTCCTATAAATGGAGCTCTTCACATTTACAACCATTTTGCTAATTCTCTGATAAAACCTCAAGTGTGTGTGAGTGTGATTGGGTGGAGCTTATATAATCTGCAAAGTGAAGCTAGAGTAGCAATTCAACTCCACCAAAGGTAATATTCATCTATATGTTCTTACATTCAAGTATTTGCAAAGTTCTTAGAAAAGTACAATAATACTTGTTTTGAGTTAAAAAATTTATGGTTGAAGCATGCTAGAATGTGTAACTTGAAGATAGACATTGTTAATATGGTTAAATACGAAATCAACGAAAGTTAAGCGAAGTAAATTGGTCAAGTAACGAATCCGTAATGAAGAGAATTGATAAATGTGTTAAACTTTGGAAAAATGATAAAAATCTTGAATTGATCCTTGATTTAATTATTTGTATGTTTGGAAGTGTTAAAAGCATTATAGGGATGTTTCATAACAAGTTTATATCAATTATACATCATTACATTGTTGTTTGGATGGTTGTTGGGTTAAAAACTGCTTAAAAGCTCGAAGCAGGGGATGCGTGTGATTATAAGACAAGAATGCACTTTGCGCCCCTACGGGGTCATCTCACAGATAAGGCCGCTTCCGTGAAGGAGGGTGTCTTTATTAGACCGACTTTTTGTTGTTTTGTTTTGTTTGATTTGTTTGATGCAAGAAGTCTTAATTTCACTTAAATTCAAGAACATACATACTTCTTAAACATGTATCAATGAAAGTTGAAAGATATTTTAGTTGGTTTAGAGTTGAATTATAACCTTTTGAAAAGAAAAGTTAAAAGACGAAAAACCATGTTATAAAATCTTACACCTTTTTGAATCTAACCTATTGAGCATATGTTTATAGCTTAGTTAGTCTTGTAAATACATATGAAATGTGGACTCAACGTACCTTGCATGTATAGATTGTTAGACATGACATCTTAATATTTGAAAATCAATTGAGTTGAAAAATCTATGACTTATATTGTGAACTTTTGAACAATTAGGATAGGATGCTTATGCCTCTAGAGATAATCGACATGTTCACGCATCTAGTTAGACATTTTATAAACTATGCAAGCATGTGTAGAAAGAAGTTGTTAGGCAATATTATGTGGTGTAATGAATACTATGGCTAGTGGTTGACATAATGAACTCTTTTAACTTTGAAAGATGAAAATGTATGAGTAACCTTAACAAAGGGTCAAAACTAGCTTAAAGGTTCTTTAATATATGAAACTTAAAAATACAAGTAAGGGATATTTTACAAATACAAATAAAAGATGAGCATATGGTACTGAAGATTTTAAAGGTATAAATCAATGTGAGTTACGCATCTATGAGTGTGTAGCCTATATGAATTTAGATATATGTGATGAAAGTATGCAAATATGTATATCAAGTGTGTGTGTCTAATGAATATCTGTACATACATAAATAGGATAACATAGTTCATTGAGGTGATTTTACGCTATAAGTGGTAATCAACGCTAAAGACAAGTCTCCTAACTCACACAACTTTGGATTTTGTGCGAATTCTTGAACTTCGTTTGATTCTCATATTGAATGTAAGTTTTCTAAAATCTTTACATTGTATAACCCGAGTTTTTGCCATACTTATATCAAGCAAACATCTATTACTATTCGAAAATCATTTGTATGCCTTAACATTGTTACGAGCATTGGACTTATCGTTCATAATGCATTATAAAAATGGGCTAAGCCTTTGATTCGGCCAGACCATAATCATGTGTTAAGAAAGCTATCCAAACCAATCGATTTGGTGCGGACTCTTGTAAATATACTAAGATGGACAACCCTCTTAAAAAGGGGAAATTTTATATTGTCGGGGAACCGACGTGCGCACATGAGTATGATTAAATGTTATGCATAACGTAGGATACTTTATTTAGGCTAATCACCTGTTGTACTCGTTTATATTGGATTGCAGTATAATACTGTTAATTCTAGTAAGAGTTCTTAGTCCTTATTGATTGCTCAGTGTTTATTCTTATTGAACCTCAAAATGAATAAATCCTGAAATTTTGTTGATATCCTTCAGTCTATAGTGACACCTATTGAATACTCTTGATATTTCTTGATATCCTTGAACTATCAATTATTGTTATACCCTTGAAGATTCAAATGTTATAACTGCTTATTCCTCATGCTATACTACTTGCTGGGTAAACTTGTTGCTCATTCTTGCTTCCCTAAAAACATTACAGTTAAGGCAGAGTAAGGCGATACATCGGAAAAGGACAAGGGAAAGGGCAAGGCTACAGAATAACTTCGTCCTTTAAGTGTAGAAGTATTATTATTATTATTGTTATGCTTATTATGATGTATTTAAGATGATTAAGTTATGTCTAAGTTTAATCACTGGATTGTTGTAGTAATTGTTACAGTACCTTGGGACGTGAATATTTATATTATATCAATGTAAATTATTCTATTATTTCTGTTGTGATGATTTTAATTAGTATGATATTAGAATTAGCACGTGATGAATCAAATTCGAGATATGAGTGTCTGAATTTAGGAGCGTCACAATTCCAACTACGGATCTGGGTTGATTTGATTTTGAATTATTTTAAATTTTAGATCTGGGTTGTGGTGAAGAAGAAGAAGAAGAAGAAGAAGATGAAGTAGTTTCAGATTTTTTATTACTATTTTAAATTTTGGATCTGGGTTGATTTGATTTTTGATATATATTTCGGTTAATTCCGGCTTTTGATTATTATGTTGAATTATATTTGGATTTGTAGTGGAGAAGATGATGAATTATATTAAATAATTTTGTATCTTTAAAGTTAACTTCAAATATTTAAAAATTAAAAATAATAATATGTATTTATTAATTTTATATAAATATATTTGTAAAAATTATATATTAATATATTTTTTATTAATTAATATACTTTGTTATTAATTTAATTATTTGTTATTTAAAAAATAGAGAATTCAAATTTGAAAATTAAAAAAATTTAAACTAAAATTATTTTTTTATTATTATTAAAAAAATCCACGTTGGGTTATTTAAGCTTTCTCTTTGTAGGCTCAAGTGCAAAATTAGGGTTCATATGACCTAATTGAATGAAGACGGAAAAGTCAGAAATAAATGTGCTAGACCCGAGAGAAGCCTCCACGTGTCCCGAGGCAGAAGACTCGTGGAGGCGGTTTGTTTTGGGAATTGATTGAGGATTTGGATTAGTGGCTAGAAGGACAGGACAATATGGGCATTACTCTAATGATTAAAGGGTATTTCTGGAATTTCTCTGAAAGCATGTACCTGGCACATGACCAATTTTCAGAAAACCCTATAAATACCCCTTCCATTCCATTGAGAAATGGACCTCTCTTCAGACTCAGAACTTGAATTCTTGGAAGATCAAAGGACTCTTTTGGTGACTTAAGGTTTGAATATTCCACCTAAAAGCACTAAAAAGGGTTTGAACATCCTCTCAACTCGAAGGACTCAAGAAGGCTCTTGGAATCCATGCTACCTTAACACAGTTCCCGAATTCTAGGAGTTCTGCCACACGTCGTTGGAGTAATCACCCACCTAAGTGAATGTCAAACGAGTTTCTAAGTTTCAAAATATAGTACATATATTATTGAGTGTATTAAAGATTAAAGGGAGAGTATTATTGAGTTTATTAAAAATTGTTGCAAACTAAGCAAATGTTACTTAGTTTATTTTGCCAATGATAAACTAAGTGAGTGCTACTTAGTTTATGAGAATTGTTATTTGGAATATATAGAGACTATTGTTCGACATTCACTCCTACTTGTTAAACGGGTTTCTAAGTTTCATATTATATCACACACACACACACACACACACACACACACACACACACACACACACACACACACACACACATATATATATATAGTACTTATTGAGTTTATTAAATATTGCGACAAACTATGCAAATGCTACTTAGTTTATTTTGTCAATAAAAAACAAAGTAAGTGCTACTGAGTTTATGAGAACTGTTATTTGGAATATATATGGAGACTACTATTAAATTATTTTATTTTATTTTATAAAATTTAATTTTATTTATTATTATATTTTATTGTATTTATTATTTATATAATTATTTTATTTTATTTTATAAAATTTAATTATATTTATTATTATATTTTATTGTATTGATTATTTATTACACTATTTTATTTTATTTTATAAAATTTAATCGTATTTATTATTTTATTTTATTGTATTTAATTTAACATAATTTATTATATAATTTTATATTATATAATTTTTAATTTTTATTAAATTAAATTAATTTAAATTTAATTTATTTTAAATTATTTAAATTAAATTTATTTATTTTTTTTTTTTAATATGTTTTATTGGATTGTATTTTATTTGTATTATATTATATATTTTTAAATATTTTTTATTAAATTTAATTTATTTATTTATTTTATTTTATTTTATATTATTAAATTTAAATTATTATAATTTATTATTATTTTGTATTATCTTATTTTTACTCATTATATAATATTATTTAATTTAATTTAATGTATTTTATTTATTTATTAGATATAATTTAAGTTATAATTCATTTAGTAACTTATTTTATTTTAATTTAATTATTTTATTTTATTTCATTTCATTTCATTTTATCTTAATTATCTTATCTTATCTTATGTTATTTAATTTTATTTTTTTATATTATATTATCTTATATTATATTATTTAAATTTATATTATTTTATTTAGTAGTAAAAAACTAAGTAATAGTACTTAGTTCATTTTAGTATTGAAAAATTCAGTAACATATTTAAATAGTTACATGGGCCCACAAAATTTACAATTGAAGAATTCTAACAGTAATTTCGTCGAAAATATCAAATATCAATGTCCTAACCAACATACAAATTATGAACATACACTGTAAACATACACTATAATAAGCTGCAATTGTATAAAGAAAAGCTACAATTAAACTAAAATAACAGAAGCTGCAATTGCAACAACATTTGCACAAAATAAAGAAGCTGTAATTGTACAAAATAGTGGATAGAAATAATCCCAATTTTCAGCCACAACATTTGCAATACATATATATGCCTATTTCAGTAGCAATTCGACTGCAGTCCCAATTTCATCAAGCACACGAAATTAAGGTCCAATTATAGCAATTTACCAACAATAGATATAGCAGGAGTCATTCAAATACATATTTCAGCAATAAGCACAATATTGGACAAAAATTAAATAATTTTTTTAGGAAAAAAATTAACCCTAAATATATAATATTGGACAGAAATTAAACAAACCTTAGGACTTAGTTTGCAATCTAACTAAAGAGGAGAAGCAGGTGGACTACAATGCAGAGGTTGGGAGGTTCCACGGCGGCTGCGGCGTTGGTGGTGTCCGGCGAGCTAAGGCTGACAGTGGGAGTGGGAGAGTGGGACAATGGGAGAGATGAGAGTGAGGTGCAGAGAGAGAGAGAGAGGTGCAGAGAGAGGGAGTAGGGTCAGAGAGAGAGAGTGAGAGAGTAAGGGAATGAGGAGAGAGTAACATAGAAATGAAATAAGAAGAGGCACTGAAGAAGACGCTGTTAATTAGGTTTTATAACTTATTTCTGACAGAATTTTCGTCAGATATACTTCCATCGGACTTATGTTATCCTCGATGGATCTTCCCTCGAAAATAACCACAGTTTCGTCGAACTTAAGCTTCGCGCTGGCGGGAAATTTGGCGCCAGTTAAGGCCTTATACTTCTGACGGATTTTCCTCGGAAATAACTTATTTCTGACGAAATTATGGTCGACAGAATGTTGCGTCGAAAATAACCTATTTCCAACTGAATAAAGTTCGTCGAACCTAATTCCGTCGGAATTAAGGATTTTTCTTGTAGTGTGACAACTTTTTTTTGTTTTTTTTTGTTTTGATTGTGCTTCAAATTCAGAAATCTGCAAAGAGTCTAGAACAAATTTCTTGCCATTAAATTTAAAGAAGTAAGAATTGACATACCCATCATACAACACCTTCCTGTCATAGAGCCAAGGTTGACCCAATAACAAATGACAAACGATCATAGGAACCACATTACATCAGGCCTCATTCGTATAGTTTTTTCCTAATGCAACAATTGGCAATTGCCTTTTTTTGTCCATCACTACCACTTTTAAAGAATTACAAATGATGCTATAATTTAGGAAATAAACTAGGAAATAATTACAACTTAGCAACAAAAATTTGAAATAAATAAGAATTGTAACAGCTAAATTAGTCTCCATCTTCCACGATTCAAGGAGCAGTTTTCGCCTGGGAATTTGCATCACTTTTAAATAAGATTCCAATTACGATTTACTTCTATCGAAATCATATTTTTGACTTATAAAAGAGTCAAACTCTTACATAATTCCTACAATAGGTAAAAATAAACAAACAAGCATATATATATGTATATAGAGAGAGTATAGCGACGGTCCGGACAGTTATAAGTCAAAAAGTTATATGAAAGGTTATGGTGACGGTAAGTACTGTTGCCGTAGCCCTTTCATATATAACTATGACGACAGATTTGTGACCTATAACGACGATTCAAAATCGTCACTATAGGTGGTCCGCATATAGACCACCCGCACCTGAAACTCTGTGTAGGTATATATATGTATAAATATATATTATCTTCATAAAAAAACTAAACAATAGTTGCATCAATATCATTATGCATATGTAGATTAGATATTTTGTAGTGTTGGCACTAAGAGGTGCTAGTAAAAGTAAATTCGAGCAATCATGTATATTTGATTGGAGACTAGAAATTTCATCATCTCAATAATTTTGATGATGTAATCTGAGGAAAAATATAAGATATACACAAATATGCAAACCACAACAACGGAGGAGATGCGGTGAGAGGAGAGAAGAGGACGCAACAAAGAATAGAAGGAGAGAAGACGTAGCAGGAAGAAAACGCGAGATTTCTTTTGATGCAGCAGAGTAAGAGGAGAGTACTGTGATTTCTTTTAATTTGGATTTGGAGTTTTAAAAAAGATGGTTTGAGCCTGTTTTCTTCTTTGAAAATATGATTTCAAATTTTACCTAATTTTAATAATTAAATGCAGCCACTCAGGGTTCTTCTATATGCAGACAGGAATATGAGACATAAATATTAGACACGAGATGTATTTAACTTTCATCTATTTATATTTTTACTTTATTGATGGTCAAAATATAAATAAATAAAATTTAAATACACTCATGTCCTATTTTTTTGTCTGCCTAAACTTTTTGGCAGCTTAAATCTTATGCTCTTTTATTTAGTACTTTTCTTCTTTTTCTAATTTTTCCCCTCCTATTATATTGTCAGTAACCAATCTCAATCATGCCATAGTTTATCAGAATATGTTACAACTTGCATAAAATCTTCTTCGACTAAAACATTATTATGTGTCCGATACTCCAATTAAAAGAAAACCAAACTGCACAAACTTAAACTGATCAATGATCATGTACACAAAATATTCTAAACCTTTTTATAAAAGCCAAATTTCCTGACCATTGTCCACATATCTTTATCTACTCCAATCCATTAAAATAAAATTTTGACTCAATAATATCTTTTTAGGTCATTTAAGTTCGCCAAGACTCAATCAAAAGATCATGATTGAATATATTATTGATAGTTACTTAATTTCTTATATACAAATAATTTTTTTTATATCTTTCGATGTGAGACTGATGTGTTACATTTTCACATATTAATTACAAGGACTTGTGGTAACTATCATTCGCTTGGATTTTTTGCTATAAAAATCCTATTTATCTATTTATTTATGTTGGACATTAATTTATTAATAAAAACACATCATTTATCATTTATTAAATGATCATTTAGTTTTTATATATATATATATATATATATATATATATATATATATATATATATATATGGAATGATCCATAGCATGTATTTGCTATGGATGAAAAATGGATAAATAGCATCATAATCATACATTACATAAATTAAAGGCTGAGATTTAAAAAAGAAAAACGTCATCCGCTAATTCAACTAGCGGATGCATAAATGAGAATTTTCAGACCTAATTACCCCCAATTCTCAGTACAGGTTATGATGATGAGAAGTCACTTCTCATGTCTCAAAAGAACTTAGAAAAGCGATTCGGGCAATCTCCAGTTTTAATTGCTACTACCTTTATGGAACAAGGGGGCTTTCCTCCCTCAATCAATCCTACAACTCTGTTGAAAGAAGCAATCCATGTTATTAGCTGTGGATACGAGACCGGACAAGACTGAATGGGGCAAAGAGGTAAATCTAATTATGAAAGTAACCAATCTATGTAAAACTTCTTATTCTTTTTAGTTTTGGCCTGCATTTTGGAATACAAAATGATATAGCTATATATGTATTTTCTTAAATACAGATTGGATGGATATATGGTTCTGTGACAGAAGATATTTTAACTGGGTTTAAGATGGATGAACGCGGATGGATTTCGATCTATTGCATGCCTCATCGCCCATCATTCAAGGGTTCTGCT